>CM067334.1:8078750-9455000 GCA_034376525.1 Nicotiana benthamiana
ACAATAGAACTTCCACAACATAAACAACAATGTTGCATGAATGAATATGTGAACGTATAAAAATGGGGTGGGGAGAAGAGGTCTCAAACACATAACAAAATAACTAAAACAACAGAACATCTGATGATGAAACCAATCCCACAAGTTAATAGATCATGATATGTATAAGGCGTCAAGAAAACGCCTTTTAGCAATCATGACTTTCAGCTCCTTTGTCACAACATCTAAAACAGATACACAATCAACTTAGGACCCTCAGTTTAATGACCACTCATTCATTCATCGCTATGTAATTTGCCTTTTAAAGCAAATTTGGTCTCTCTAAAGCTAGAAATTCTCCAAATCTCTCAATTATTCATTCATGAATATACAATATGCCCGACATATATTAAGGTAATTACAACAAGATAGACAACGTTCATGTATCTAAAGGAATTACTAGCACATATGAAAAGAATAAAAACAAATCACCATGAATAGATTCATCACCATGTGCATAAAAATTTAAGCACGCCTCAAAGGCTGTCAAAATTTCTGCTTCTCAGATGAATAAAACCATAGAACTTACGATACAATAAACAATCACCATGAATGAACAAACCAGGATATGTGACACATTTTAAACGAAAACCTAATAGAAGATCACAATTTTCAGCATCTCAATTAACATAATAATAGCACTTCTGATATTAAAAACGGCCAGCAAGTTAACAAATCAGGATATGCATAAACAATCAAAGAGCCTCGTGGGCACTCACAGTTTTCAGCTTCACAATAAATAGAATCATAGAACATAAAACAGTCTCAAAAGTTAAATAATCAAACATTCAAACAAACACAATGTAGGCAACCACAACGCATAGCTTCTCAAACAAATAAAACTTGCAGTAATAATAATAAGAAAAAATAACGACGGTTTAACAAATCAGAAATACACATAAATTTTTTAACAAACACTTTGTAGGCAGTCACAAATTTGAGCTTCTCAAATGAACAAAATAATAAAATTCACAACAATAAAAAAAATAACCACCACAAGTTAACAAATCAAAATACGAATAAACATTTTAACAAGCACCTTGTAGGCAGTCACAATTCTCAGCTTCTTTACGAACAACATCGAGAACCGAATCAATCAACTCAGCGCCCTCAGTATAGTGACCTTTAGCCCAATTGTTCCCCGCCCCAGACTGACCAAAAACAAAGTTATCAGGCCTAAAAATCTGACCATAAGGCCCAGATCTAACACTGTCCATAGTACCAGGCTCTAAATCCATAAGCACAGCACGAGGTACAAACCGCCCACAACTCGCCTCATTATAATAGACATTTACCCTCTCAAGTTGAATATCCGATTCCCCATGGTAAGCGCCGGTGGAATCGATCCCATGCTCCGCACACACAACCTCCCAGAACTTGGCCCCAATTTGGTTGCCACATTGGCCACCCTGGATATGGAGGATTTCACGCATTTTATTAGGGTTTCGTTCGAAGGAGGGAGGGGAAAGAGAGAAGATAGCTGGTGGATTTTTCGTGTGAGAAATGTGAGAGGAGAAAAAGGGATAACGAGGAGTTTATATAGTAAGGGTTGTTTAAGGGGGTGGGGGGGTTGTGGGTTTTGAAATTTGAAAATTTTGAGTGGTGGGAAAATTTAAGTCCGGACAAGTGGGTGGGTGGTACAATTTGAAGACGTTATGTGCAAGCGGTAAATAATCTACGGTTTAGTTTGTGAAAAGTGAAAAAAATTAACTTTAAGATAATTTTGTTTTAAAATTCTTGTTTATGTAATGAAAAATATTTCAGATCGATTTGTAACTTGGGTATAATTTAAAACTTAATTTTGTCGTGAATGAAAAAGAGACCATTTTAATTTTACGTTTAGTTGTCAAAATTACTTTTGATATATAATATTTAATTTTCCATCGAATTTGAAATTAATTTAATTCTTATAATTTAATGAATTTATTTCCTAATTTAATTACCTTAGTCTCCACTCCTAGTGGAGATACATCATAAAATTCGTTGTCACGCCCCGAACCTGGGTCTGGACGTAGTACGACACTCGGTGCCTGATTACATGTGACCGAACGAACCAACTAGCTTGATGAATCAACATGTGATATCATAACATACTAAATGCGGAAGATAAACTAACACATGTTTATAAACTGAAAGTTTGAATGATAAAAATCAAAGTGCGAAAATACTAATACAAGTCTGAAATATATTTGTAGTTCACATGGCTTAATATGAAAAGCTTGCGACTCTGTCTAGCTGTTACTCTAGTCTATGAAGCCTCTATTGAAGTACTGAAAATACTTTCTATCTGAAAACACTGAAAAACTGTGAAGTAATGATAATGTCCCAAAAGAATTGGGGATCACCAAATAGCTGGTACGAGACTTCTAGTGCTCTGAATTGTCAACCTGTAAATCAGTATCTACATCGTGAGATGCATGCCCCGGGCAAAAGGGACATCAGTATAATTGAATTGCACGGGTATGTAAAGCAACTGAAAGAAAGAATTATAAATACTGAAACTGAAACCAAACTGATAACTAAGAATTTATAATTGATAACTGAAATGATAACTATTGAGATTAAAACAAAAATGATAACTGGTAACTGATAATTGATAATTGAACTGATATATATATATATATATATATATATATATATATATATATATATATATATATATATATATATATATATATATATATATATATATCGTTAAGCCCAAATATGCATCAAGCATAAACTGCGGCCTCATGCCCA
The DNA here is from genome assembly GCA_034376525.1 of Nicotiana benthamiana. Classification (NCBI taxonomy): domain Eukaryota; kingdom Viridiplantae; phylum Streptophyta; class Magnoliopsida; order Solanales; family Solanaceae; genus Nicotiana; species Nicotiana benthamiana. The sequence continues at coordinate 8,081,529 of CM067334.1, forward strand.
AATTTAAGTGTTCAATAATCAGGGATTTTAAAGCAGGAATTGAGAATCATACTGCAATACGCGATAATAAAATACTGAATCATACTAAGTCATACGATATTGGAATATTGGATCATACTGAGTTACATAATACTGGAGTACTGAATAGGACTAGACTCCGACAAGTATTCTTGAGCTGATTATGAACACTGAAACTTCAACTGTTTATGACATACTGAGTAAACTATATTGAGACTCAGGGACATCAAACCCAAGTCTATATTGAATACGAATTGAGCTCACAACGTTCAGAATGAAAGTCATGAACGAGTTAATAAGCTAGAGAATAGAAGTTCTACAACTATTCAAATAACTGAGCTTAAATATATTTCTGAGGCAATTGATACGTCGTAAAAGAAACGTAGTGTAAGGAGAATCATTAGCATTCCCAAATTAGATAGTTAGCCTCACACACCTTAACTTTCTGCTCTTGAGCATAATACAACATTCGCCAGCCCTTTCAACTTTAATCTATATCAATACAAGTAAAAGGAATTCCAAATTAGCAACAATAGTCATGTTTTGGTCACTTAGGTATTTTATCAAATACTCGGTGGCATAAATATTCATAGCCCTTATTAATGGTGTCTCTAACCTATTCTTTTGCTCCTAGATAAATTCTAAAGTCTCAAATGATTATAATCAACATTATTCTTTATCATCCATTAGGTAATCAACACTCATTACTAATAATAACCAATCAACAACCCAAACCTATCACCGTTCATGCTTTTCTATCAAATTCATCAACTCATATCTCATGAAATAGAGTCTATAATAACTAATTCAATGATAGAATCAACTAGAGGGCGAATATATTACCTTTTTGACATTCAATCTTCTTGAATTCGAGTTGTAGGGTTTCTTCTCTCAATAATGGTGTCTCAATCGAATATCTATTGAATGGAGGGTTTACCCATGTTAATAAGATATTGGAAAATTAAAATTAACTTAAAATCACAATTAGAACTTACTTTGGGTGGTGGAGGGACCCTTGAGGAGTTAGTTTTTTTTAGAGTTTTTCCTTCTAGATCAAGTTTTTATATTTTGGGGTGTGGGGAACGAAATAGGGCTAAAAACATGACTTCCCAAGTTGGCCACCGCGACCCAGTTGGCGAGACCGCAATCCCGACCGCGGAAAATTGCTGGGACACTGCCTCACCACCGTGGTCGCGGTAAAAATGCAGTAGGACCGTGGTGGTTACACACCTTTCTGTAAAACGAGCATAACTATTTGTACAGAGATCCGTTTGGGCTCCACAATATATCGTTGGAAAGCTATTGCAATGGCCTACAACTTTCATACTTATAAAATTTCCCAAATACCTTATACATTTTCACTAAACTCTTCTAGAAGATAGATCTTCTGCAAACTTAGTCAATTTTGTCAAATCTTATGCACCTCACTTCCCATCTTGGTTGTGAAATAACTATTTTCACCCATAATCATTCCGATGGGACTTCACATGTTCAAAATAACTTAATACTCCTTTATCTCATTCATAAATAAGCTGAATTTGCAGGGTGTTACATTATCTCCCCCTTGGAATCATTCGTCCTTGAATGATTGTCTTAACTGTAACTTCTGCTAATTCCGGTCCTTAAACGAGTCTGGTGCAAACATGAACTTCCATTTACACTTGAATAGTAAATTGAATGAATACATAATTACTGAATTGTTGATATATTGAACTTATTGGCTACTGCATTGATTGAATATTGGTCTGCCATGGATACATGAATACGTAACTAGAATGGATATTCGAATATTGAACTGGCACGAATATTTGAGAATTGAACTAATATCAATATAAGCGTACAAAGTTGGCATGAATATCTAAGTATTGGACTAACATGAGTAGCTGAGTATTAAACTGACTTGAATATCTAAGTATTGAACTGACATGAGTACTGAATTGGCATGAGTATCTGAGTAATGAACTGACATGAGTATTTGAGCGCTGGAAACTTGAATCTTATAACATGACACATGAAATCTTGGTTGTACCACCACTAATTCTGGTGGCAACTCCAACTCAAGCTAATTGAGAGATCCTTCGCAAGATTCTATATGGCCCAATATAGTAGGGACTATGCTTTCCCTTCTTCCCAAATCTTATAATGCCTTTCATAGGCGAAACTTTCAGAAACACCCAATCACCAACTTGAACCAACCATACACCTTCTCCCATATAGAGTTTCACACGGTGCCATCTTGGTACTGAAATGGTAGGTGTTATTATTAGCAAGGTCAATGAGAGGTATGTCATCATCCTAGTTACCTTAACATCAAGGACATATCCTCAACTGTTTAGATAAAATGCTCTTCCTGGCCATAAAGTCTACGACGTTCTTTTTCATGTCGTTCAACCAATAAATCTCCTTGGTCATAATACATATTTGGGAACTTGGATGGAAAGAATACCTAGAATTATGGGCTTCTAACATGATCTTCCCTCTTTAAGTCCATATGTGTATGGGACACACAATCTGTCCTAGTATCTCAAAGTACCATCATCTCCCTTTCAAAATCCATCGTCTTATACTTGTGAATCTCCTTTTTCAACTGCAACACTTAGGTATCATCAAATTGTTTCTCCTTATCAACGGCTACCGAGGGGGAACAAGTCATGTTTTAGACAATAACTCCGTCATCTTTAGGGTCCAAAGTTGAATTCCTATCTTGACTGGTGAACTTCTTTTACCAGATTTCTCTTGTTTACCTCAATTATGAGTTATACTTCCCACACTTTATTTTCTTAAGATTTTCCTGAAAAGACTTATAGATTGTTGCGAGCTAAGTCTAAACCAGTACTCCAAATACTAGAGTCTCATGCAATGGCACTACCCTCGTGATACATAACCGAGCATGATTTTATAGCTTTCTGTGATCACTTTATCATCAATAGCTAAGTTCGGAAATCATTCTAATCACTTTATGTTTCTTACATATGCTAGATATAATCCTTGTGGTACTTATACAACTTTCCCTTATTACTTAACTGATTTTCTTTTTCATATCCCATGCTAACTATTCAGGTTTCAAATTACTAACTCGACTTACTAAAACATTTCACATCACCCCTTAGACCAAAGGTTTTATATTTGCAGATTCTTCCCTTTTTCCCCCACTGCCACTGTACTTCGAGTTTAATTTAAACTCTTTGGGTTCAAACCCATGCGTTCGGTATTTCAAACTACCATCCACTCACTAGAGATAACCTGGCTAAGTGAATCAAATTGTACCTCTACTAGCTCTGTTGAAATTGCTAATTTGTTGTATCTGCTCAACACTTACTTAATATCATTTTACTAACAACCTGCTAGCATCATATTTTCTTCTCCTACTTTGAATAACTAATATGAAGCATAATGTTATTTCTAACTTCCCTCATCATCCGAACCTATTGTGAGGTCATATACTATCTATTGTTTTGAACCATGTACATATATCACACTTTGGGAAAGTTCATATATCTTAAACGAAATTGGAATATCTAACCCCCAAACTTTCTATATACTTCAAAATCACTTTAGACTAAAAAACTTCGGCCTAAACACATATTCACATCATTTGAAAGGGAACTGTCATACATTTTATCTCACAATAAATAGCCACTTCTTATAGTAACTTACTAACGTGGTACTTCTAGTTCTAATTTGAACAAATCTAAGCAACTTAGAATCATTCCCTGAAATTCACCGTTGGTTGCCCTTGGTTCTCATTGCATACATCATATCTTCTAGTTATTTGCATGAGTTCTACGAAAAATACACTTATAATAATAACAATCGTTTCTGACTCCAAGGTATTTTACCCTTAGGTTCTTTTCTATCCAAAACTATAGTGATCAATGTTAGGGTTTGACATCTGAACATCATAATCCAACTTGTGGATCCATTTCCAAGAATTAGAATTGAGATTGTTTAATGAGGTAAAACACATATGAATACACTACCATGCACAAATTTGTCCTTCAGAGTATACCATCATCAGATAAATCACTTCATGTACCGTCCGATGAGTCTTGGGTCTTAATCCAGACCTAAAATAAGCGAAGGTTTCTCTATAATCATTGTTACTTACATTTTCCTTGAGAACCCATATGCATCACTGCATACTCACAAGTCACATGGAATTTTGATACATTGAAAATTGGATACTTGGTAAACATATAACTGAATACTAGCATACTGAATAATCATAAACTTGCTAACTGAAAGACTGTATAACTGGTAATTAAGGTAAACTGATAACCATAAGCTATGATAACTGTTTTTGTACTTTCTGATAAGGTTATACTCTAGTCTGTAATACTATATATTGCATCCCACTTTTAACATCCTCTTAAAGTTTCATATTTACAAATTCGTACTCCATGATTACACCCCAATGGGCAATTATCCTCTCCCGGACCTCACATTTCTCATGGGCATCGCTTGGGCATCCAATACGTTTGGAATTCGATAAGAAGAGAAGGTTACCTTTTGCTATAAGCTTCATGGCACGATTTATAGTAGAAAGAAGTGAGACAATTCTGTATGTCTTGGTAGTTAACGGTTTATATGAGTGGCCGGCATACACATATAAAGGAGGCTCCACTAGACACAGCTTAATAGACTCCCTAGGGTCGATGAACCTAGTGCTTTGATACCAAGCTTTGTCACGCCCTGTACCTGGACTGGACGTAACACGGCACTCGGTGCCTGACTACATGTGACTGAGCGAACCAACTGGCTGGCTGAATCAATATAGGATATAATAACATACTAAAGGCGAAAGATAAACTAACACATGCTGATATACTGAAAGTTTGAATGATAAAAATCAAAGTGCGGAAATACTGATACAATTATGAAATATATTTCTAGTCTGCATGGCTTAATATGAAAAGCCTGCGACGTCTAGCTGTTACTCTAGTCTATGAAGCCTCTATTGAAGTACTTAAAACACTATCTATCGGTAAAAACTGGGAGATTGTAAAGTAATGATAATGCCCCGAAAGAATTGGGGATCACCAAATAGCTGGTACGAGACTCCTAGCTCTCTGAATTGTTAACCTGTAAATCAGTACCTGCATCATGAGATACATGCCCCGGGAAAAAGGGACGTCAGTACATTTGACTTGCATTGATATGTAAAGCAACTGAAAGAAAGAATTATAAATGCTGAAACTAAAACCAAACTAATAACTGAGAACTTATAATTGATAACTGAAATGATAACTATTGAAACTAAAACTGAAATGATAACTGGCAACTGATAACTTAACCGATAACGGATAACTGATAACTGATAACTGAACTGATAACTGATAATTGAATTGAAAGGAAGTAAGGATATGAATACTCCCTCTTCTGAATGATAAACAACCTGTTTATCTGGATATTAAACTGCAGCCTCAGGCCAAATATATATATATATATATATATATATATATATATATATATATATATATATATATATATATATATATATATATATATATATATATATATATATATATATATATATATATATATATACACACACACACACAAACTGTGGCATCGAGCCCAAGTATACGTATACATAACTGCGACCTCAGGCCTAAAAATAAATGTGTTCAACAATTACGGATTTAAACTTTGGAACTAAGAATCATAGTGCGATACGTGATAATGAAATACCCATAACCAATAATAACCAATCAACAACCCAAACTTATCACCGTTCATGTTTTTTATCGAACCATCAACTCTTATCTCATGAAATAGAGTCTATAATCATTCAATGATAGAATAAACTAGAGGGTGAATATATTACCTTTTTTACGTTCAATCTTCTTGAATTCGAGTTCTAGGGTTCATTCTGTCAATAATGGTGTATCAATTGAATACCTAATGATATGGAGGGTTTACCCATGTTAATAAGATGTTGAAAAATTAAAATTAACTTAGAATCACCATTAGAACTTACCTTGGGTGGTGGAGGGGCTCTTGAGGAGTTAGGTTTTTGAGAGCCTTCCCTTCTAGAGCAAGTTTTTATGTTGGGGGTGTGAGGGACAAAATAGTGCTAGAAATGACTTCCCAAGTTGTCCAGCGTGTCCTAGTTGGTGCGACCACAGTCCCGACCATGGCAAATCACTAGGACACTCCTCACCACCACGGTTGCGGTAAATATGCGGTTGTTACACACCCTTCTGTAAACGGGCATAACCTTTTACAAAGAGCTCCGTTTGGGCTCCACAATATATCTGGTAAGTTATTTCAATGACCTACAACTTTCATGCTTTAAATTTTTCCAAATTTCTTATACATTTTCACTAAAATCTACTGGAGGATAGACCTTTTGCAAACTTAGTCGATTTAGTCAAATCGTATGCATCTCACATCTTGGTTTTGGAACAACTATTTTCACATATAATCATCCAGATGGGACTTCACATGTTTAAAATATAACCTTACTAGTTATTTAACTCATTCATAACTAAGCCGAATTTATGGGGTGTTACATTCACCTTGTTGTAAATTCTCTCATGGTAGTCATCCTCTATGTCACCTTCACTATAATCTCTTCTAACATGGTTATGATAGACTTGTGCCTAGAAGACATGATCTAACTGTTAAAAGTCATACACATGTTGTTCTATATAGAAAAACATTCTCTAATCTTTAAAGATTGCTCTACACCAACATTATTTGGGGTATATCAGTAAATCTTCAATGATCTTACTATCACCCAATTCTGCCAACTCATCTATCTTAGCTGTGAGATATGCTTCAAATGAAGCCCTTGCACAGGCCCAAAACTTGTTCCTTATTTCCTCACATTTCCAATTGTGTTTCCAGTTGCTTCGTATGTGTCTTGCACTCATTCTATGCTTAGCATTTGGCATCAACTCAGCCATAGATTGAACAAGTCCCTTAAGCAACAAGAAAAAGAGTTATAATATAATAAACATATATAACTTAATTACAACCTGAATAAAAAGATATATATACCTTCTACATATCAAAAATGATGGTCAACCCTTCACATTATGATTCTGTGAGTTGCAAATCATGCATCAGGCACCTAAAAAAACCATGATCATGTGTTCTTTGGATCCTTTTCAACCACTGCCCAGGAAACATGGTACATTTGGTTGTTACCATCTTTACCAGTACATGATAGTAGCTCACTTTTACACACACCCTACATAAATTCTCCATCAAAGCCAATAACATTTATATATCCTTCCAACCAACATACTTTGCAAGCAAGTAGATAAATGTAGATCCCCACAAATACCTCTTTATCAAGTATTGTCTCCTTTGAAGTCTCCACAACGACTGTGTTGACAGGGTTATTGACCTTAGCATGATGGCATAATCATATATTCTAGCAAACTCCTGCTTGTAATCACCCAGATACTGGCCCATGACCTGATGTTTATCCTTGGCACAGATAAATTTTCCCACATACGCAACATACTTTATTCTAATCAAATCCCACTTTCCTAAGCTATATGTCAGGTTGGTTGATAATATTGTTCATGAAATGTTTAGCTACATATATTCTATTACCCATCTTATTTCTGGTTGATCTGAAACACTTATGAACATGATAGTAGTTGTCACACCTCCTTTTTACACACCACCCCGAATGATAGTGTATAAGGGTGTTTTTCCAATTTAACTAATATTATTCCAAAATGAGATTATTTATTTATTAGAGTCGCTACTTGGGATAATATATTTGGCGTTCCAAGCCACCGGTTTATTTTGAACCCCAAATTGAGGAAATTTTCAACTTTCCAAGTGAAGTATGTGAACCGAAAATTCTTATTAAGGAATTCTGTTAACCCAAGGGAAGATGTTAGGCACCCTCGGATGCCGTGGTTCTAGCACGGTCACTTAAACTATCATAATTTGCCTATTACCTGATTTTAATACATATTTTAATCTATAGTGCAATTTGAAATTAGTCATCGCTTTTATTTAAATATAAGAAGGATTGCAACGCTATTAAAACATGTCTCGAACCGCCTCACATAAATGCACCCGTGATTTTCTACATATTTTAACATCACTGAGATTTGGATTTGGGTCACATAAATGTGCACCCGAATGTAGGAAAATAGGTTATTAAAATACGCGCCTAAAGTGACTAACGTATTGATCAGTTTGCGGGAGGGAATGAAAATTCGCTAAATGGAACGTCCCGATTTCTAAGTATTTTAATGGAAGCAATTAAAGATGGCCACACAATTTGTGATTTTATTTGGCGTGGCACACCTTGATTTTATTTTTAAATGATATTCGACTAATCTTCGGGAAGTCCATGAACTGTTATTATCTAGCATGGTTTAACTCTTATTCTAATTAAATGGTAAAAATAATTAACATTAAACAATTGCTAAAACTCTAATTAATTGTTTATGGTAATGCTAATTATCTTAACAAGAACGACTAGGCCCAATGCCAACAAATTGGTGGCGTAATAGAAAGGAAATAGCATGTAATAGAACAGCAGGCTTTGGCCCACTAGATCAAGCCTAAACTCCAAACAAAGACAATTGTCTATGTTGAAGCTTTTAATTCGAATCCACTACTAAAGTCAGCACTCAATATTTAGGCTTGTAATTGGCCCAGCATGTATTTGGACGAATATACCTTGAGACAACAAGATCTCAAGGCAATTTTGAGGTCCAGGCCCAAAGAGGCCCTAACTTTATAAAAAGAATGTGAGGATAAGCTATATATGAACTAAGCCCCAAACAAACACATAGAAAAATAGATCTAAGGAATCATACCATATGAACTTGACTTAATAAGCTAATAAATCACGATTTTTCACTAAACATTTATTTTAAAAATAAGCATTAAACTCATTGATCTACTGATCTTCAAATGAAGCTAGATTGTACACAATAAAAAGAAAAAATAACATGTTATTAATAAAGCTAAGTGATTAAACATGTTATTAATAAAGCTATATAGACCTAGAAAATTAGGGAACAATTTTAAAAGGGAAAAATAACATGAAAGAAAGATGAAGAGACTCACCGGCTAGACTCAAACTTGAAACTGGCATTATGATTTGGCCCCAAAATAATGCCAAACGTTTGTTCATGGTGAAGAACCAACGAATGTCATTATTTTGTACCAAAACAAACAGAAAAGACCCGAAAAACTTTGAATATAGCTTGCTTGCACGAATCCATATTTAGGCTCCTGGGTTTGTTTTTTGATTTGAAATTCGAGGGGATACAGAGGTGTTTGGAGAATGATGAGTGGCGATTTGGAATGAGGGAGAGATAGGGTTCAATGGTGTTAATTTGGTGGTGTTTGGGTGGCGGCGGCGCCGGACACGGCGGAGGAATCCCTAGCAGCGCTAGGGTTTTATCGATTTAAGAGGCTTGAGTGGGATTTTAAGGAAACTGATAATGGATTTGTGACGGGGAAAAGGATACGGTGCTATGGTATTGATTTGGTGGTAAATGGAGGCTCGCTACCGCCGTAGGGCGATTTCCGGCAGTGGCTTGTGTGGTAGGAGACGAAAGGGTGAGATACGAGGATGTTGAGTTTGGTCTTAGGTTTTTCTAAAATTTTCGGACATTTTTAATTAAAAGCAAGATGGATCCACATCCATTGGATCATGGAGGATGAAGGGTCTGGATCATTTTATATTTAGAGAACCTGAAATGACGTAGTAACACCCCTATGCTATGTCGTTTCAATGGTCTGGGGACTGGGCACCTGGACCAGGTATTTTGGGGCGAAAGTTGGGTTTGTGGCTTGGGCTGGTGGATTATATCTAATGTTGGCCTTAAACTTAAAAATCCTAATTTTAAGAAATCTGTAGGAGTAATTCACACGAGGCAAAAATCATGTTCTTACAGCTGCCCCTCTTTGGTTGGAGACACGAAGGATTTTCAGGCAAAGATAAAACGAGCAATGATGAGGGAGTTTTACCTGCTTGGAATTCCATGAGAAGCATTTTTTTTGAAAAATGTCTGACCGTACCTTGCTTCAGAGGTTGCCTACATATCCTTGGCTATAAAGTAATCAGGTCAGTGTAGTTATGGAAGTTTTGGTAGCTGGGACTACCGGTTGTTGTGATTTCACTGTTGTTGCTGCTGCTACTACTTGCTAAACTCCTTATTACACCAAAAGGAAAATCAAAGCTAAGCTAGCTATGCCTATCAACTATGAGTTACAAGATTCCTATCTATAAATATTTTGAATCTTGATCTTGAATCTTAGATGATTTTTTTGCGGACCCCGATCTGAATATTGATGCTCGCAAGTTGTAGATGTTATTTCTTTCTTCAGCTTCGGATCAAGGTTGGACATGTGAAGCTTGTGACTTCAATCATATCTTGAGCAATTCGCGTCCTTCTCCACTTCAACATTTTGAGTTCACTTCTTTTTTTTCTTTCTTCTGGATTAAGACTCATTCTTTTGGTCATCTCGAACCCTGTGTCTCGAGGTAAAACCTGCTCAATATATATACAATAAAATAAGGATTGTGTCTATTTAGGAGGAAAAGGTTAGGGAATGGAGCCCTATTTCTAAAATGTAAACTCAGGGATTTGAGCTTTAATGTTGGCAAAAAAGAGACTAGGGAATGGAGGCCTACGTCTAAAAAGGCACAACTCAGGGATTGAAGCCCTAATTTTGTCAAAAGGCGACTAGGCAATAGAGTCCATGTGTCTAAAAGTCACAACTAAGGGATTGGAGCCCTGGTGTTGGAAAAGGGCGACTAGGGAATGGAGGCCCTATGTCTAAAAGGTCACAACTCAGGGATTGGAGCCCTAATATTGGCAAAAGGTGACTAGGGAATGGGGGCCTATGTCTAAAAGGCCCAACTCAGGGACATGAGCCCTAATGTCAACATAAGGTAAAAAGCTCAACTTAGGGATTGAAGCCTTAATTTCGGAAAAATGTAAAAAGCTTAACTCAGGGATTGGAGCTCTAATGTCGGCAAATGGTGACTAGGAAATGGAGGCCCTATGTCTAAATGACACAACTCAGGGATTGGAGCCCTAATGTTGGTGTCACGACTCCAGTTCTCCCTCCGTTAACATGTCGTGTTGGAACCTAATACCTACGACTAGGTAAGCCTAACAATGCGGAATATAAATCAATTTGCGGAAGAAAATAGTTAAACTAAACTTGTGAAATATATTAGTGTTGAAGGTGCCGCCTGGCACATAAAATAACAAGTCTCGAAGCTAACAAATATTCCCAAAACCCTGAATCTCACAAATCACAAGCTAAGGTATACATAAGAGGTTTTGACTAAAGAATATCTATACAAAGGAGAAATATTGAAAGAGTTATACTAATTACAGAAAAACTAGAAAGGTACTCTTAGTCTGCGGACGTAGTAGATATACCTCGAAGTCTTTACCGATGCACCTCATTCCAAGGATGACAGAACTGAGTGGGAGTACCTGTATTAGCACAACAAAAATGTGTAGAAGAGTAGCATGAGCACACCAAGACGGTGTCCAGTAAGTATTAAGACTAACCTCGGTGGAGTAGTGACGAGGGACAATCAAGATACCTACCGGTCAAATAAACAGTATAATTTATAAGAATGATGAAAACGATATATAAATATGTAAAGACTGCATGAATGACTAAAAATGCTACATTTCACAGTAAGGGAAAAGGCAACAAGTAGCAACGAGATTAGAGTAAATGAAGATATGAAATGATGGCAGAATCACAATCGATATCCTAAGGTCACAACAGAGCAAAGGCAACCAAGTCACTAACTCATATCCTACAAGGATGTTCAAACAAGGTCTTATTAAACTCTTTCCACAATTTTACCAAGTCTCGGACAAACCACAACTCACGAAAACCCAGCATATAAAATCTAACACTTGGCATCCTATAACCCATGACTCTCACGGTCGTGCTACCAACTAACTGGTTAACTAGGCCCACTCTCACATATATAATGGACAATCAAGGGCGTATCTCCACCCTTAGCAAAATCATAAGGAATCCACCTCTAATATGAATGTTCAACTATGTGTATACTTGTGCAAGTATTTTTAACAAGAATTCTACCAATTCGTAAGCATAAGAAGTGGAACGGCCAACACCCGAAATGTTTGCACACTCATAGAATCAATGAAAATATCATCTCTGAACATAATGAGTTTAATGGGGATCTTCCAGGATATCGTACTTGTAGTCCCAAACAGAAATATATGTGCTAGGGATATCTTGGTAGCTTCAGTATATGTGTTAGGGATCTATCGGGAATTGAACCTGCAGTCCCAAAGTAAATATGCAGGGGGGATCCATCCGGAATAGAAGCCCCAGTCTCAAAGTAAATATGCAGGGGGAGGGGATCTATCGGGAATCGTACCTACAGTCCCAAAGTAAATATGCAGGGGGGATCTATCGAGAATCGAACCCGCAGTCCCAAAGTAAATATGCAGGGGGATATATAGAAAATCGAACCCGCAGTCTCAAAGTAAACAAACAAAGGGGACTTACCAGAATCCCACATCTGTAGTCCCAATGTAAATACACACCAACAACAAGAGAACAACAATATACCGACAAGGGAGTCAACAACATATACAATAACGTCCCGACAAGGGAATCAACAATAGAAGCAATAACGTCCAGGCAAGGGAACCAATAATGGAAACCATAACATCCCGACAAGGGAATCAACAATGCATAAGAAGGGTCACAGAAAAACCAAGAAGCAGGATAACCTCAACAAAATAACATGACATAATAAGTGTGTGATATTTATACCGTAATCACAACTGTTGGACATGTGACATGTTTACACGAAGACACATGTATGTCAATGCCCCATTTTACTAAGGCGAAATTGGGTTCACGACATTTTGGTAAGACAGCTCTATTCCCTTTCGAGAAATGGGTTTTGGAGTTGAAGAGTCGCCTTCTAATGATTATAGTGCATTAGGACACTTTAAGAAGGATTTGAGATGAAGAAACCTGAGTTTGGGTAAGGGCTATAAATTATCTCGAGGAGAAGGTGTTAGGCACCCGCTCAAGATCCACTAGTTTGGTCCCGACCATGTTACAATTGTGACTTTATATAAACACATAAACACTTAAGGCTCAAATAAGGATTTGCATACAATGTTGCAATAAGTTGAAAATTTAAAATATTATCGAAGAGGATAGAATTTTATGAAGAAGAAAGATTTAAAGAGTAAGATAAAAGAAAATTAAGAGAGAGGGGTCCTAGGTTTATGATTAATATAGATCACAACAATGCAATATCCAACAATCTCTCCACATAACAGGGGTCACACATAATATAGCGCACCGGTCATCATGCCCATATTCTACTCTTCCCACCCCATTAAGGTATTAAAGTGTGAAATAATATCGTTACTTATTGCATGCTGCTACCCGTTCCAATCCTATTAGTCTTGGAGGCTTTTGGACTTCTAGTCCTATCAAGGGAAGGAGTTTTGGGCTATTCAAGAGTTTAAAATGTTAAAATTCTAAGGTGTCAGACAAAAACATATAAGACAATTATGGGTGCATACAATAGTTAAGGCTCAAATAGACCTCCTTTAAATCACAGAAAACATATAGTTTAGCATGCCTTACATGTACTGATTAGGTCTAAGGTAAACTTAAACGTTAGGGGGGCTGATTTATCACATATTTCTCATATGAGAAGCCTGAATTAGGCCTCCCTTGGTTGTAATTATCGAAGACTAATGTAGTTAGCTTTTACTCTAAGGCTTGCCTAGGTGAAACCTATATGCATGATATCTATTGGTTTCAGAAATAAAGAATTAAACTGATTACAGAAAGATTGTTAATTTTTAATAGAATAATACAAGTTCTGTAGTCGACAATGCATTAATACTAATAGATTAAACTTAAAACGAGTGAGGCAATTTAGATTTTGGTTAATATTTCCTATTGACATGCTTTCTAGACGTTGTTAATTTTAAAATGATTATGAAAGTTCATGAATCCTATAAACATGATATCTAGAATGCAATTGATTATTATTTGACCTATAAATGTTTGCCTAATGATAGAATGTAAAGTGCATAACCTTAAAGACATGGTTTCTATAGATGCATAAGTGCAGGAAAACCTATCGTCAGTATCTCTATATGAAGTGCATAAATTGAAGAATCCTACATTCAGAATTTTTATATGAAATGCAGAAGTGCAGAATCATATCGTCAGGATTTCTATATGAAATGCAGAAGTGGAGAATCCTATAGTCAAGATTTCTATATGAAATGCAGATGTGAAAATAGACTGTGATTACATGAATAAAATACCTAAGATCATGATGTCTACCCGTATGCATACATAAGTGACCCTCCCCTTTCTTTACTAAAACCCCATAAGTTTTTACAGATTATTACAGACCAGAGCGAATTAGAAAAGTAAATTACATCAAAAATTTAAGCTACAACCAAGGAGCCTAATATAGACTCAAGGTCTAACAATATGAGATAAACCAACTTCCATGATTGGATTCCACAGACTTTCTCTTATCTGGGGGTATGTCAAAGTTCCAAGGAGTTTCAAGAACTCCAGGCAATGATTACACCCAAATATCATTACAGAATTGAATTAAAGTGTAGTGTGGAGGGGCCAGTCCTCCAATGTCCAAGTTTAGAGGAAACTCAAGGTCCCAAGGCAAGGTTCATATGAGGGGGGCAGAACTTAAAGTCTAAGAGTAAGTGTAAGTGCAATAGAGGGAATTAGGGATTGCCAAGGCAGGCTAGAGGTCATGCCTAGAAACTGGATTGCTAGCACACCCCTAACCAGCCTGGTGGCTAAAAATTTGAGAGTTAGGACTTATTGGTGGTCAGGTTCAGCCTTGGACAACAATTTGGATATTGCCAGGCTATACCTTAACTCAAACACACATACGAGGATAGGGGTTTGGGAAATTAAAAGAGCTTATGACCCAAAGGATCCAGTGTATATCCATGTACAATAACATTGTATATTTTCATGTTTTAAACTACAGCTCAAACACATAGAGGGATATAGGAAAGGGATTCATTGCGAGACATAAGCAAAATATAAGAACATTACCACAAAGTTCAATTCTATAGGCAGTGAAGTAAGCATGAACATAAGAACTGGTAAGTAAACACATTAGAGTTGATGCTGGAACTAAACTAGGACATACCGGTTTCACAAAGAGACAAGCAAAAGAAAATAGAAGTCTTGAAAAGAAGCCACTGTACAAGCAACAAGAGAGTATACTTTTTTGAGTGCAAGTGTGAGTTCATAAAGACTGCGAGTGTTGGTGTGTTGTGTCAATAAAAGTGCTTGTATTTATAGTTTGAAAACAGGCAGGGAATAAGGCAAAGAAATAACCATGTACTAGTAAGAATCAATTAGCAGAAGAACTTCCTTTAATTAAGGAGTTCAAACTTAAACGGTAATGAACAAAAGAGTATTTAAGGAAAGAGATTGAGTAAATGTCTTGTGCAAGGTAGACAATTAGGGGTAAATACATAAAGAATATTTAAGGGAAGAAATTTTGAAAAACACGGTTAAACAAATAAGGAAAGAAAATCAGCCAAGAAATCAGGAATCAAAGATTTGTATGAATGAACCAAACCAGGAGGTGGAAAAGGTTTGATTTAAGAAGAATCAGTAGCAATCAATTAACCCTAGAAAAAAGGATTCTGATCCGAACACAAGTTGGCAAACCTTTTGAAAAAAGATTTTAACACATATAAAAAGGTTGTCGTGCTAATCAAAGGAGTCTAGTATAGAAGAATTCATACACAAAAGATTCAAACTTAGTACATGGATCAAAGTGAGTTTGAGAGATTCCGGGGCTCAAATAGAATTTTAGTCCAAACACACAAGACCAAACTCTCCAAAAAACCCAAATCCTAGGGTTTTCGACTTGAATCAAATGCAAAGAAAAGGAAACAAGCAGATACAGTAGAAGGTTTAATGTAAACAGAGTTAGGGAATAGATTTGAAACACAATGAAAGTAGAATAACAATAGAGGAAAATATGCTTATGCAGGCATAGTAAGAACACTTAATGAACAAGGTAGGAAAATACAGTAGGCGAAGCATATCAAGTCGCGATGGAAGGCAAGTAGCAGAACATAACATGTGAAAACATAGCACAAAAATGTAGCATATGAAAACATAGCACAAAACATAGTAGAAGGAAGAACAAAATATAGCAAACATAGTAGATGAACATGTGTAAAAAGGAGAAAACATAAGAACATGGTAGAAACAAACATACACGAGAAAGGGAGAAGAAAAAATCGAAAAACACATGAGCAAATTTTTCCAGAAACCCTATATCAGAAGAAGTGACTTTAAAAAAGAATTATATAAAGAAAAGTTGGGGAAACCTTTTTAAAACTAAAAAGTAAAGAATGAATACACACGGATCTAAAGAGAATTGGAGAAAAAAAACTCGAACAACTAGGCATCCTTGACCATTGACATGGTAAGTTTGCAATTAGGGGCTGAGCTGCTGAGTGATACGACCAGCGTTTCCCAACTATCGGGAAGGGAACTGAGTAGTAACAGCGCCTGAACTTCATCACTAAGTGGTATCTCTACAGACGACAACTGGTTGACCAGGTTTTGGAACTCACTGGTATGCTCGGCAACTGAAGTTTCATTTTTAGCTTCCTATTGACTAAGCACCTCATCAATAGGGCCTTATTCCGAGCGGTCTTATCCTGGTACATGTCTTCCAACTTCTTCCAGAGGGTATATGCGTCTGTTTCTTGTGCAACATGGTGGAAGACACTATGATCAATCCATTGGCGGATTTGACCAATAGTTTTTCGATTTGATTTCTTCCACTCTAACTCCTTGGCGGGATCACGATTTTTACCCATTAATTCTATGGGATCAAACAAATCTTTACAACTTAGGAGATATTCCATCCGAGGTCTCCATAGCGTGTAATTTGTGGTAGTAAGCGTAATCATGGCTCCGAAAGATGATGTTGACTCTTCTGTGGACATTATCATCTTACAAAATAATTTTTCAATACGATCAGGGTTGAATCTTTAAACACGGATTTCACCGTTGCGTCCAGAACGGTCAAAAAATGGTGAAATTGACACTTCGTGGCTGAAATTCCACTATAGGGGCAAAACTATAATTTTTGAAAGTTGAGGGACCAATCTGCAATTTTAGAGAGTTGACTGGTTCGCTACAGTTGACCGGTCGTCTTCTCCGGCGAAATTCCCGGCGACAGTTGTCTTCTCCGGTGAGTTCCCGGCGAACATCCGGCAAAGTTGACCAAACTTTGATCGCGATTTCTGGGCTCGTTTGAACTCCGAGTAGGTCGCTGTTTGGTGCGTTGGACTCCGTTCAACGAGATGAATCCAATGGAGCCGTTAGAATTAGATTTCGAGCAAAGCTCCGAAAAACCAAATTTGGCTCGTCACCTAAAAACTCGACCAACGCCTCTAACCTGGCTCTGATACCACTTGTTGGGGTATGTGGATCGATTCGGCGTTGGTAAACACAAATTTGAGAGAATAACAACCTCTATTACTCACAAGAATATATTACACGAGTATTTACAAAACTCATAAAAAAACTCATAAACGATGATCACTCTCTAGGATCACTCTTGTTCTCACTCTTTTGCTCTCAGATTCTCTAGTTCTGCGTTGACATGTCTACCGGACGCCATCAATCTGATGAAGATCCTCCGGTATTTCATACAAACCTTTCTTTAATTTTTGCTCTTTAACTTGTATTCGCCTTTTCCAATTGTTAGGCATTCTTTTATTTTTTTGTCTGTTAAAAAAATTTGATACATTTATTATTTACAAACCAATTAATGTTAACGTTCTTATTCAGTGTTAAACTGTCAAATGTTATACATTGATGAAGTGCACATTGTTATTTTATATGATTTTGGGCAATCCTAACCTCAAGAAGCTCAAAGCTGACTTAGGCTAAATATTCATGTTCTTAACATGGTATCAAAAGTTTGGCCTAAGCTTGCTCAGGTGTTAGATATCTCACATTGATAAATAGGCAATTTCTCCTCATGAGCTAATTTTTAGATTGAGTTATGACCAAGGTCCATTTTATTAACTTTGGATTACAAAAATCCATTTTAAAGCTTGGTTACCTAATATATGACCCTCATGTTATCTTGTCCATGCTTCAAATATCCAGACTTGGGGGTCCGGGAGCTGTTAAATGTCCGACATTGGTTGGGATAGTGGGTTTTTAATTGTTATCTTCTTTTATGATTTTGTGCAATTCTTACCTCGTGAGCTAATGTCTAGAGTTGAGTTAGGAGTGAGGTTCATTTTCTTAACGTTAACATGACTTATGGTAATACAAGGATACTTTTGATATTTTATGTGTATTTAACTTATATGTTAAAATTATATTCCTGACATTCATGTCTAGTCAAATAATGCCAAACAAAATGGTTGGAGAAAGTGGCAAATAGCAATTACTGTAAGCATGCTTAAAGTTATGAATATTTGGATTCTTCAATTTCAGGTTATCAAACTTAAGGTTATGGTTGACAAGACTAGTAACCAAGTAATCCTTGCAGAGCCGGACCATGAGTTCATTGATATGCTTTTGTCATTCTTGACAAGTTGACCGTCCCTTTAGGCACAGTTCTAAGACTTCTTGAAAAAGATATGCTTCAACTGGGGTCCGTTAGCCGCATCTATGCCAGTGTTTATTCTCTTGAGCTTAGGTTCTTGCTACAAGCTATTGCAAATCTATGTTGATCATGCCTCGAGACGCATCAGAAGTTCAGAGTAAAAAGTTGAAGCTCAATGTTGATCATTCGGAGATTGCAGGTAAGTTGTTTACATGTTCTTCACACTCTTGCGATGAAATAAAAAACTTTTATTGTCTTCTCCTTCACATGTTACTTAACTTTCTACTCTCGATGGCTGTTAAACTTTGTTCATATATGACTTTTTACAGCTCAATTCCGGATTACAGGCGTGTCATTAACGCCAAGGAAGGATAAATTGCATGGCCCAAGTGGTAAAAATAGGTTGTCAACTTAGTTTATGTTAACTCTTTTCCTTTGACACAATTGTCCGTGCTTGCTTCTTATGGTTTTCATTTTAAGCAAGCACAATTTAGATCACTTTCTGTGCATATAAAACACCAGTTAATACCATATATAATTGAAATATTTATTTTATCTTGTATACCTACTTTATTAATTTATTGACTCTGTATACCTACTGCTTTCCAAAATAAAAATACTATATGTTCTGAATTAAAATATTATGGTATGTTTAGTTTGGATATTATATTTCAAATTGGAATACTATAGTATGTTTGGCTTGAATAATTTATTCCAAGTTAGAAAATTGTGGAATATTTTGGTTTGAAAAGTGAAAACTATATTCTAATTTAGAAAATTGTTGTATGTTTGGATACTGTAAATTAGAATTGTAGTATGTTTGGTTTGAATATTGTATTCTTCATTAGAATAATATGATATATTTGATTGGATATTGTATTCCCAAACAACAACAAAACTATGTAATGTAATTTATAAAACTAGTACGTAGACTTGCCTTTTCTCTGCTCGTCACAAATCAGTAAAGTTGCTCCCAATTTCTCTCATAATCAGTTAACAATTAACATGTCTACCGGACGCCATGAATCTGATAAAGACCCTCCACTGTTCTAGCAACACTTTGTTTAATTTTCGCTCTTTAACTTGTATTAGAGGTCATGTAGGACCACAACTGACCAGAAAGAATAGGATTAAAGGTTGAGATACTTCAGAGACTTGGAAAAGTATATTGGTATCCAACCAGCTAAATTGACAATCTTAGCTAAAAGACACTCCGGAGATTAGACTTATAAACAAGTTGACTGACTTCTACTAATAAAACTTTTAGTAACAAATTTGACACTCTTAACCAAAAAACACTCCAAAAACTGATTGGTGTACAATGAATTTGATATCATTAAATAGATCCTCTGAGATCATTTCTTTGCACTATCAATTCTTGTTTTAGCTCAAGAAAAAAAAAAACAGCCTGTTATATATAGTTATGGGCAGAAGTTGCAATCTTCTCTTTGCTCTTGCAGTTTTCATTCAGCTACATGACCATACTTCCCTTGCTACTGTTCCTAATATTAGCATTGATGAAGATGCTCTTCTTGCCTTGAAATCTCACATTTCTTTTGGCCCTAATAACATCTTAGCAAGAAACTGGTCTTCTTCAGGCCTAGTTTGTAGCTGGATTGGAATCACTTGCAGCTCCCGCCACCATCGAGTTACTGCTTTAAACATTTCTAGCATGCAACTTCATGGTACCATTCCTCCACACCTCGGAAACCTCTCATTTCTCACTTCCATTGACATCAGTAACAACACTTTTTATGGAGAATTGCCAGAAGAATTGGCTCATTTGCAGAGGTTGAAATTGATTGATATCACAAGCAATAACTTCACCGGAGCCATTCCATCGTTTTTACATTTGTTACCAAACCTGCGGTTTCTGAACCTTTCGACAAACCAATTTTCAGGGGAAATTCCATCATTCCTTTCCAATCTAACAAAGCTACAAGTGTTGAGAATAAAGGAAAATTTTCTCCAAGGAGAGATCTCTAGAGAACTCGGCGAACTTCGTTACATGGTTTTCTTAGACCTGCAGTATAATCAGCTTAGTGGCTTTATACCACCATCAATCTTCAACATTAGAACGATGCAAAAAATTGGTCTTACACGCAATAAACTTACTGGTTAGCTTCCAAAAACTATATGTGATCATCTTCCAAACTTGGAAGGGCTTCACCTCTCAGACAACCACATAGGTGGAGCCATTCCACCAAAAAGGAAAATGCAAAAAGCTTCAAGTCTTTTCATTGTCCGTCAATGAGTTCATTGGAGCTGTACCAAGAGAGCTAGCCAACTTAACAACTCTTACAAGATTATATCTTGGATTTTCATATTTGGAAGGTAGTATAATATTCATTTTCTTCCTTTTCTGTCTTCCACCATAACATAATGATACTCAAATTTTTTTCCAAATTGACAGGAGAGATACCAGCGGAGCTGGGTAATCTTAAGAAACTATAGGCGCTGGGATTATCCCAGAATGAGTTTACTGGTTCTGTCCCCGCAAACATTTTCAACATGTCAGCACTATAGACCATACAACTTTCACTAAACAAGCTTTCAGGTACTCTGCCTTCCGATTTAGGTCGTGGAATCCTCAACATAGAAGAATTTGTTTGTGGAACTAATAATCGGAGTGGTTTTATCTCTGCTTCAATCTCAAATTCTTCAAGACTCAGAGGCCTTGATCTCGCAGATAACAGTTTAACAGGTCCAATTCCTGAATCACTTGGTAACTTAGAGTACCTTGAGATGCTTAACTTTCAGGAGAATAATTTTTTTGGTGATTCAGCATTGAGCTACCTTACATCTTTAACAAATTGTAGGAAACTAAGATTTCTCTGGTTTGCTGATAATCCGTTGGATGGTGTTTTCCATCATCTGTTGGAAATTTCTCCAATTCTCTACAAATTTTTGTAGGTTTGGGTTGTAAACTGAAGGGTGTCATTCCTGAAGAAATTGGTAATCTTACAAGAGTTATAAAGATGAGTCTGTCGAACAATGAGTTGACTGGAAATATCCCGAATACTATCCAAGGCATACTGAATCTTCAACAACTTTACCTACAAAATAACAAGTTAGAAGGAACCATACCAGATGTTATCTGCAATTTAAAAAATCTCGGTGCATTAGACTTGTCAGGAAATGAATTTTCTGGTTCCGTGCCACCATGCTTAGTTAAAGTCACCAGTTTGAGGTATCTTTATCTAGGTTACAACAGGTTGAATTCAAGTTTACCTGAAAAAATAGGGGCCCTTCATGATCTCATCAAATTCGATATCTCATCCAATCTATTGAGTGGGAAAATTCCCATGGAGATTGGAAATATAAAGGCTGTAACACTCATTGATCTGTCAAAAAACAAATTTTCTGGTAAGATTCCTAGCACTCTAGGGGGCCTCGATAAATTGGCTAAACTTTCTCTTGCACATAATAGATTAGATGGGCCTATTCCAAAATCATTTGGTAAAATGCTGGCCTTAAATTTCTTGGATTTGTGTTATAATAATCTTAACGGTGAAATTCCAAAGTCGTTAGAAGCTCTTGTGTATCTCAAATACCTGAACGTCTCATTCAATAAATTCAGTGGAGAGATTCCCACGGGTGGTCCTTTCGCAAATGCCACATATCAATCTTTCTTGTCTAATGATGCACTCTGTGGTGATTCTAAATTTCATGTGTCACCATGCATCACCAAATCTCACAAGAGGAAAAAGCCAATCTTTGTTTTGTACATCCTTTTGGGGGTGGGTCTGCTTTTCTTGCATTAGCTCTCGCATATGTATTTTTAAGATTTAGAAATCCAAAGAAGAATGCAGGCCAAGCAGAAGTTTTCCCGATAATAGGACATGAAAATTTCCTATTATGAACTTGAACAAGCAACAGAAGGATTCGATGAAAGCAACTTACTTGGTAATGGGAGTTTCAGCACGGTGTACAAAGGGATAATTAAGGATGGTAACCTTTTCGCAGCAAAGATTTTCAATGTGCAATTGGAGGGTGCATTCAAAAGTTTTGATACAGAATGTGAGATACTTCGGAACCTTCGCCACAGAAATCTGACCAAAGTCATCACCAGCTGCTCCAACCTTGATTTCAAGGCCCTAGTGTTGGAGTACATGCCCAATGGGACACTTGATAAATGGTTATACTCTCACAACTTGTTCTTGAACTTGTTGCAGAGATTAAATATAATGATAGATGTAGCATCTGCAATGGACTATCTCCACGATGGTTATTCAACACGTGTGGTGCATTGTGACTTGAAGCCAAGCAATGTCTTGCTAGATCAAGAAATGGTTGGCTATGTCAGTGATTTTGGCATTGCTAAATTGTTAGGTGATGGGGAGACGTTTGTTCAAACAAGGACAATTGCAACCACTGGATATATTGCTCCAGGTATTAGAACTTTCTAAAGCTTTCTCATATACTTGGAATACCCAATACTATCAGTGTTTTAGACGGAATACCTTTATGATCATTTTTTACTATGATTGTAGAGTATGGACAGGATGGAATAGTATCCACGAGCTGTGATGTTTATAGTTTTGGCATCCTGATGATGGAGACATTTACAAGAATGAGACCAAGTGATGGAATATTCACAGGAGACTTGAGCATACAACGTTGGGTTTGCGATTCTTTTCCAAGTGAAATTCATAAGGTGGTGGATTCTAATTTGGTACAGTCGCGGGATGAACAAACCAACCCAAAGATGCAATGTTTGTTATCTATCATGGAATTAGCTTTGAGATGCACTGTAGTTGCACCTGATGCAAGAATTAGCATGGAAGATGCTCTTTCAACTCTTAAAAAGATTAAGCTCCAACTTCACCACTAGTTGGAATTGGATTGTTGGCTCTCGGATGCTGCTTCATTCCCTATGATGGTTTCGTTAAAAGATTTCAGTTCTGCTCAACTACTTTACTTCTTTCAATGCAACAACTTGTTTGGATGGTTGTTACGCATCGTTTCATAATGTATCGTATCGCACTGTATCGTTTGATAAAAATAATGATTGGATAGATTGTGTCGTTTGCCATCGTTTCATGATATCACAGACCAAAAATATGAAGAATACACTTGTAATATTATAAAGAAAAATTATGATACAGGGTAAAATTATTATATAAAAAAGATATGGTAAATGATAAAATAAATTATTTAATAATAATAAAGGGTGAGATTGAGAGAAAAAGACATGGTAACGACGTGATCACACCAAATCGGTCGTTACATAAAGTGACACATTTTATCGTTATGTAAAGACGGATTTAATGATACGACATAATAAAAAATATCATATTTAAAGTAACAATACGATACAATATAATGGGTAACAACCATCCAAACAAGTTGTAAATTGGTTAAGTGTAAGGCCCCGTGAAAATGAGTGCTCAGATGTTAGCAGTTCATATAGTTGAATCTACCTGCGTGGATCAGATTTTTTTACTGTTTTGTACTTAAAAATGTGAAATTGAAATTTTTCCATAAAATGGTCAAAATGCGGTCCATAATGCGGTCGCACATCATCTATGCGGACGCATTCCTACCACAGAGTGAATCAAAGAGCAACCAAATATTGATGTTGAAAATGGGGTCAAATCTGCGATCGCATAATCAATATGCGGACCGCAGAGTAATCGCATATTATCCCTGAGGAAATTCGAAGTTCTGTTCTGCGGTGCATTCTGCGACCACAGAACACAAATGCGGACCGCATATCCACCGCATTCTTAACCCGAGAGGTTTGAAACTTGAGCCATTTCTGGGGTCCATTCTGCGGACCGCATGTCAGTTCTGCGACCGCAGATTGTGTCGCAGATCGTGCTCGCCTGGTATTTTTTTAAAATTTTAGACCAGACCCACCTTTTATTAAAACACATTCTCTCTCATTTTTAACACATTTCTTATCAAAATAAGAGAGAGGGAGAGAGGGTTCTTGAGAGATAAAGTGAATTCTTCATCATCTAGTCTTTCAAAACCATTGGAGCTTGGAAAATTCTTGGTGCATTGTCTTCTATACTGGTTTCTTAGGTAAAATCCCTAACCTATTTCCCCTAAATTTCAAAATTTAAGCTTGGGAGGGGAACCCCATACAATTTCTTTGAAATTTCTTCATAAAATCTTCATGCATGTCTTCAAAACCCTAAAATCTTGTAAAAAGGAAATTGGGTAGTAACTATGAGTTTAAATTTCTAAAACCTAAATGTTGCTCATGAACTAGATTGACTTCTTGATTGCTTGGCGAGTTGGACTAGAGGTTTAAAGGGAATAATCAACTCCAGGTATGTGTGGCTAACTGTGATCCTTGTGAAATCGCCCTGTGTTAGTTATGAAAATGTTGATAGTAGATATTCATGTGGGAATCATTGTGAAGCTTTTGTGTTGTATATTTGTGTGGTAACACCTTGTGATGGAAGTTGTGGAACTTGTAATTGAAAGAGTTTGGAAATGAAAATAATGTGAAACCGTGGAAATGGAAATAATGTGGAACAACGTGTGTGATTAGTTGTGAACAACTGTTGTGGTAACCCAAATTGTGTACCAATTTTATGAACATGAGGAAATTGTGTTGCTAGTTGTGGAATTACATTATCCTCGTTGTGGATCTATTTTAACAATGTGCCAAAGTTGATTTCTATTATTTGTTGTTGTGAACTGAAACTGTCAAGCGGGGCCGGATTACGCGCCGCAACACAGTGAAATAAGGTGTGGGTTGGGGTGATAAAGGTGGCCGAGGTAATAAGGGTGGACGAGGCAATAAGGGTGGAAAATGTGATCCAATATCATTATTGATATGAATATGAATCATGAAATGATAAATGTGGAATTGTGAAAGGAGACAGCAGGAGAGTTTGTAACCTGTGGGACACTGATTGCCCCTTTGTTTGACTACTTGAATCATTTGTTGTGAATATTTGGTTGTTGCTCCATGGTTGTACTTGTACCATTGTTGTTCAGTTCTATACTTGTATATACAATTTGGCTTGAGCTTACTTAGGACAGAGTTTGTTCATACATGCCAGTACAATTCAAATGTACTGACGTCCCTTTTGTCCGGGGCGCTACATTCGTGTTATGATTGTAGGTGGATCCGTGGCAGACACTCCAGTCCACTGTTCATAGCTCCTCCTCCCTCTCTATCGGCGGTATTCGTGTTTGGTGAGCCCCTTTCCTTCTGGGGCCTTGTGTGGCTCATGCCACCCACGTTGTTATATTTTGGAGTCTTGTGTACTTTGTAAAGGTATAGCCGGGGCCTTGTCGCCGGCAAGTGTTGTATTATTTTCTCTTAGAGGCTCCGTAGACAGTGGTATGTGGGTTAGAACTTATGTATAGAGGTGTATGTTTTGGGCGCTGTAAACTTGTACACCATGTTACCTTTTAAATCCCAATGTATGTTTTGTAAAAGATGTTCCCTGTTAATCATAATGTGTGTTCATAAAAGAGAAATCATATGTTCAATTGAAATTTGGTATCTTTTGGCTAATTAACAAAGAATGAAGTGGGGTAACGCGTGGGAAATAGGAAAGGCACCCAGGTCCACTCGAACGGGGATACCCAGTTGAGTGTCGGTCATGTCCCTCGGATTCGGGGCGTGACAAACTTGGTATCAGAGCCTAAGGTTTTGAAGGAGTCCTAGGATGTCTCGGACCCGTGCCTAGTAAAGCCCTTCTTATCGGTGTGTTGTCGACCACATCTATAAGTTGGGGGCTACACGTGCATTTAGGAAAAAACTATCCTCTTCTTTGTTATTCCAAGTTCATGCAGTGAAGTAATGTTGTGTCTAATTCGTGCTCTATTTCAAATTTTCAGAAATGGCACCCAAGAAGAAAGCTTGACTCGGCCTAAGGGCCAGCGCTACTTCCAGTGCGGCTGTGGATCATGTGTCGACTGCCGTGGGTGAGAGTGAATCCCCAGTTCTGAATTTGCCTGCTCCATTCGTTTCTGATCCAAGCAATCATGTTCCAGCAGTGGCCGAGGGTGCTACTATCCCTCCTGCCAATGATCCTAATCCTGATGTTGATCCAGCTTCCGACCCCGAGATTTCTGATGTAGACCTTAGGGGAGCTATCCGTATGCTGACTCAGTTAGTTTCCGCCCAGGCCTAGAGATCTCATGATGCCCCTGTGTCCTCCAGCGGGCAGGGAGATTCCTCCAGCTCCAGAGTTCACCAGTTTCTGCGATTGTCCCCTCCAGAGTTCTCAGGCACAGACCCAGAGGTCGATCCGCAAGAATTTCTTGATGAGATGTACAAGGCCCCTCGAGTGATGAAGGCTACATAGATAGAGGGGGTAGAATTGGCTTCATACAGGTTGAAGGGAGCTGCGCGTTCGTGGTTTGAGATGTAGGAGGATTCCCGTGAGGAGGGGAAACCTCCAGCTAGATGGGATGAGTTCGTAGATGCCTTAATGGACCATTTCTTGCCCGCCGAGACCATGGCAGCCCGTGCCATCGAGTTTGAGGTTCTTAAGCAGGGTAGCATTAGTGTTTGAGAGTATCATATAGAGTTCGTGAGGTTGTCCAAGTATGCTCTTCAGTTGGTGTCGAATATGGAGGCTAGGGTTTGGCGATTCGTTCAGAGTCTCAGCCCTTTGGTGGTAAATGAGGCTGCTACAGCGGCTTTGCATTCAGACATGAACTATGGGAAGATTGTGGGTTTTGCTCAGGCCACAAAGGCCAGGAAGTTGAAGATTCGGGCAGACAGAGAGAGTAGCAGCAGGGCCTGGTCTATGGGTCACTCAGGGAGGTCAGCTCCAAGGATAAGGTCATCAGGACCATCTCAGTCTTATGCTCAGTCCTCAGCCAGTGCACCGCCATCTGTGCACCGTTTCCAGCAGAGTAGCCCTTCGGGGCCAGGTTCAGACAACAGGAGGTCCCGCCAGTTCAGTCATTCGGGAATGAGACCTCGGCAGTAGGGAGGTATATGTCCCAAGTGTGGGAGATTTCATACAGAGGCATGTTACTTGGATGCTCCATTGTGTTACAATTGTGGGGTGAGAGGTCACATATAACGGGACTCCTGTGCACCCAGACAGGGCACGGGTAGGGGACTTGCTCAGCCATCCAGTTCATCAGTTGCTACGTCATCAGTGTGCCCTCCAGCCCCAGCAGGGCGTGGTGCATCCTGAGGTGGAGCTCGTGGTAGGGGCGGACCCAACAGGTTTTATGCATTGAATGGCCGTCAGAGTGCTGAGGCTTCCCCAGATGTTGTCACAGGTATCCTATCTATCCAGTCCATTGATTGCTATGCTCTTATTGATCTGGGGTCTTCTTTTTCCCATGTCACTCCATTTGTTGCTTCGAGTTTCGGGATTGAACCCGAGCAGTTTCTTGAGCTGTTCTCTGTATCGACTCCGGTTGGTGATTCTATTACAGTCGCGCGGGTCTATAGGAATTGTATTGTTATGGTAGATTGTCGTGTTACCACGGCTGACCTTATCGAGCTTGGGATGATGGATTTTGATGTAATCATGGGGATGGATTGGCTCTATCTAAACTTGATTGCCGGACGAGAGTCATGAGATTCGAGTTCCCTAATGATCCGGTTTTCGAATGGAAAGGAAATGGTGTTTTGCCGAAGGGTAGGTTTATTTCCTACCTCAAGGCTTCGAAGATGATCAGGAAGGGGTGTATCTATTATTTAGTCCGGGTGGTGGACACTACTCCAAAGGTACCTTCCCCCGAGTCCGTGCCAGTTGTGAATTAGTTTCTTGAGGTATTTCCAGATGAGCTTCCAGGAATTCCGCCGTATAGGGAGATTGATTTCGGTATTGATGTATTGACAGATACTCAGCCAATATCTATTCCACCGTACAGAATGGCGCTAGCAGAGTTGCGGGAGTTAAAAGAGTAGTTGAAGGATCCATTGGAGAAGAGGTTTATTCAGCCAAGTGTGTCGCCATGGGGTGCTCCGGTTCTTTTTGTCAGAAAGAAGGATGGGTCGCTTCGGATGTGTATCTATTATCGACAGCTTAATAAAGTCACCATAAAAAATAAGTACCCTTTGCTCGGATAGATGATTTGTTTGATCAATTGCAAGGTGAAAGGTTCTTCTCCAAAATTGATTTGCGGTCCGGCTACCACCTATTGAAGATCAGGGATCAGGATATTCCTAAGACCGCTTTCAGGACGCGTTATGGACATTTTGAGTTCTTGGTCATGTCTTTTGGGATAACCAACGCCCTTTAGCTTCTATGGATCTTATGAATCAGGTCTTCAGTCATTTTTAGACTCCTTCATGATTGTTTTCGTTGACGACATTTTTGAATATTCGCGGAGCCGGGAGGATCATGTCAGCCACCTCAGAGCGGTTTTGCAGACGCTACATCAACACCAATTGTATGCCAAGTTTTTCAAAGGTGAATTTTGGTTGGAGTTCGTCGCTATTCTGGGTCATGTTGTTTCCAATGAGCGGATTCAGGTGGACCCCCCAAAAGATTGCATCGGTTAAGGATTGGCCTAGGCCCACTACCCCGACAGAGACCCGTAGCTTTTTGGGGTTAGCAGGGTATTATCGGAGGTTTGTAAAGGGATTCTCCACCCTCGCCTCTCCTTTGACTAAATTGACGCAGTTCCAGTGGTCAGATGCTTGTGAGAAAAGTTTTCAAGAATTGAAGACAAGGTTGACTTCGGCACCAGTGTTGGCTTTGCCAGAGGGCACAGAGGGGTTTGTGGTTTATTGTGATGCCTCCAGGGTTGGTTTAGGGTGCGTTCTGATGTAGTATGGGAAGGTCATAGCATATGCTTCCAGGCAACTCAAGAATCACGAGGAAATTTATCAAACGCATTATTTGGAGCTTGCAGCAGTTGTGTTCGCCTTGCAAAAATATGGCGGCATTATCTTTTTAGGGTTCATGTAGATGTGTTTTCAGATCACAAGAGTCTTCAATGTTTGTTCAAGCAGAATGAGCTAAATTTGAGGCAGCGACGGTGGTTAGAATTGCTTAAGGATTATGATATGGACATCCTGTACCATCCAGAGAAGGCGAACGTGTTGGCCGACGCCCTCAGTCGGAAATCCATGGGTAGCTTGGCTCACTTGAGGGCGGATCAGAGGTTCCTAGCTCGGGAGGTACGCCAGTTGGCTAACCTCGGGGTTTGTATCTCGGCCCCGAATGAGGAGGAACTTATGGTGCATAATATAGCAGAATCGTCACTCGTGGCGGAGGTTAAAGAAAAGCAGTTTATTGATCCAGCATTGGCACAATTGAAGGAGGAAGCTCTAAGTAACAAAATTTCAGCATTTTCACTCAGCAGCAATGATGGTGTGCTACGGTGCCATGGCAGGTTATATGTCCCGGATGTGGATAATGTTCGGCAGAGGGTAATGGCGGAGGCTCGTCATTCCAGGTATTCAGTGCACCCAGGCTCTACAAAGATGTATCACAATCTCAAGGATATCTATTGGTGGAGTGGTATGAAGAAGAGTGTAGCGGACTTCGTCTCTATGTGCCCGAATTGCCAACAAGTGAAGGCCGAGCATCAGTGGCCGGGAGGGTTGACTCAGCTTATAGAAATACCGATGTGGAAGTAGAAAATGATTAATATGGACTTCGTAACATGACTACCTCGTACTCGGCGCAAGTTCGACTGAATTTGGGTTATTGTGGATAGGCTCACCAAATCAGCTCACTTTTTGCCAGTCAAGTCCACCAATACTTTGGAACAATATGCTCGGTTGTATCTCAGGGAGATAGTGAGGCTTCATGGTACGCCACTTTCTATCGTTTCGGATCAAGGAGCTCAGTTTACAGCTAACTTATAGAGGAAATTTCAGCAAAGTTTGGGTACTCAAGTGAATCCTAGCACAGATTTTCATCCGCAGACCGATGGCCAAGCAGAGCGGACTATTCAGATGCTCGAGGATATGTTGCAGGCATGTGTCTTGGATTTCAAAGGTAATTGGGATGATCACCTGCCCCTTATAGAGTTTGCTTATAACAACACCTTCCATGCTAGCATCCAGATGGAACCATTCGAAGCATTGTACGGAAGAAGGTGTAGGTCCCAGATCGGTTGGTTGGAGGTTGATGAAGCAGAATTAATAGGGCCATATCTCGTGCATCAAGCCATGGAGAAGGTAAGAGTCATTCAGGAGAGGCTGAAGAATGCTCAAAGTCGCCAGAAATCCTACGCGGACGTGCGTTGAAGAGAATTGAAGTTTTAAGAAAGAGATTGGGTATTCTTGAGGGTGTCCCCTATGAAGGGAGTCATGCGCTCTGAGAAGAAGGGAAAACTAAGTCCTAGGTACGTTGGGCCTTATCAAGTCACTCAAAGGATCGGTCAAGTTGCGTATAGGTTGAGGAAAGTTTTGGGTGATCCATCTAAAATTGTGCCAGTTGAAGACATTAAGGTTACATAAGAGTTATCATATGAGGAGATTTCGGTTGCTATTCTGGATAGACAAGTCCGAAAGTTGCGGAACAAGGAGATTGCTTCAGTTAAGGTGTTGTGGTGAAACCAACAAGTCGAGCAAGACATGTGGGAAACGGAAGATGAGATGAAGATAAAATACCCCCATCTATTTGAGTAAGTTTAGGGATGATCGTGCGAATCTTGTCCCTAGGAGAACTAGTGTTGTTCTCATTAGGTGTAAGAAATCTTCCTTCTCTTCCCAAGTGCCTACTATTGTAGTTTCTCCAAGTTGTGCCAACAAAAATTATGTGTTGTAACTATTTGAACAATGTGCAGTCCTTTTTGGTAATGAAAGTTTTGTGCTCCCATGGTAAGGTGATGTATGAAAGTAATAATTAATTTAGCATGGAGATGGTGTATCAAAGTGTTCTAATTGTGTAATGATTAGTTTTGCATAGAGGAATTGTATCAAAATGAATAAATGTGTCGTACCCTTGTGATAGGTAAATGGATTTAATAGTACAAGTGATTAATGCTTAATTTGATTACATGTTGTGTGCCAAATGGTTAAAAGTGTACCATGAGGTTGAATATGTTCAAGTGTGAGGATTATGCATTTTACAACTGTTGTAAAGGTGGCAAGTTTGTGCAGTAATGCTTGGGAATATGTTTTGGAGGTTCTTTGACATGTGGTTATGTCCATATTACAAAGGAAACTTTGGCAAAATTTTTCTAAAACAAACTTGAAAGTTAATAAAGGTGTAGAAACTTGCATATCATGTTTTCAAACTCATTTGGTTCCCAAGTCCTCATTCGAGGACGAATGTTCCTAAGCGGGGGAGGATGTAAGGCCCCGTGAAAATGAGTGCTTAGATGGTAGCATCTCATAGAGTTGAGTCTACCTGCGTGGATCAGATTCTTTTTACTGTTTTGTACTTAAAAATGTGAAATCCAAGTTTTTCCAGAAAATAGGCGGTCGCACATCAGCTATGCGGACCACATTCCTACTGCAGAGTGAATCAGAGAGCAACCAAGTTTTTATGTTGAAAATGCGGTCAAATCTGCGATCGCATAATCAAAATGCGGACCGCAGAGTGATCGTGTATTGTCCCTGAGGAAATTCGAAGGTCAGTTCTGCGACCACCGAAAACAAATGCGGACCGCATATCCACCGCATTCCCAACCCGAGAGGTTTGAAACTTGAGTCATTTCTGCGGTCCATTCTGCGGACCGTATGTGAGTTCTCCGATCGCAGATTACGTCGCACATCGTGTTCGCCTGGTATTTTTCTAAAATTTTAGACCCGTTCCACCTTTTATTAAAACACCTTCTCCCTCATTTTTAACACATTTCTGATCAAAATAAGAGAGAGGGAGAGAGGGTTCGTGAGAGAGAAAGTGAATTCTTCATCATCTAGTCTTTCAAAACCATTGGAGCTTGGAAAATTCTTGGTGCGTTGTCTTCTCTACTGATTCCTCAGGTAAAATCCCTAACCCAGTTCCCCTATGTTTTGAAATTTAAGCTTGGGAGGGGAACCCTATACACTTGCTTTGAAATTTCTTCATAAAATCTTCATGCATGTCTTCAAAACCCTAAAATATTGTAAAAGGGGAATTGGGTAGTAACTATGAGTTTAAATTCTAAAACGTAACTTTTGCTCATGAACTAGATTGTCTTCTTGATTTCTTGGCGAGTTGGACTAGAGGTTTAAAGGGTAATCAACTCCAGGTATGTATGGCTTAATGTGATCCTTGTGAAATCGCCATGTGTTAGTTGTGAAATTGTTGATAGTGGATATTCATGTCGGAATCATTGTGAAGCTTTTGTGTTGTATATTTGTGTGGTAACACCTTGTGATGGAAGGTTTGGAAATTGTAATTGAAAGAGTTTGGAAATGGAAATAATGTGGAATAGTGGAAATGGAAATAATTTGGAACAGTGGAAAGCGAAATAATGTGGAACAATGAAAATGGAAATAATGTGGAACAAAGTGTGTGATTAGTTGTGTACAACTGTTGTGGTAACCCAAATTGTGTACCAATTTGATGAACATGAGGAAATCGTGTTGCTCGTTGTGGAATTACATTATCCTCGTTGTGGATCTATTTTAACAATTTGTCATAGTTGATTTCTTGTATTTGTTGTTGTGCTGTATGTTGTTGTGAACTGAAACTGTCAGGCGGGGTCGGGTTGCGCGCCGCAACACGGTGAAATAAGTTGTGGGTTGGGGTGATAAGGGTAGCCGAGGTAATAAGGGCGGACAAGGCAATAAGGGTGGAAAATGTGATCCAATATCACTATTGATATGAATATGAATCATGAAAACATAAATGTGGAATTGTGAAAGGAGACAGCAGGAGAGTTTGTAACCTTTGGGGCACTGATTGCCCCTTTGTTTGACTACTTGAATCATTTGTTGTTAAATGTTTGGTTGTTGCTCCATGGTTGTACTTGTACCATTGTTGTTCAGTTTTATACTTGTATATGCAATTTGGCTTGAGTTTACTTGGGACAGAGTTTGTTCATGCATGCCAGTACAATTAAAATTTACTGTCGTCCCTTTTGTCGGGGGCGCTACATTCGTGTCATGATTGTAGGTGGATCCGTGGCAGGCACTCCAGTCCACTGTTCATAGCTCCTCCTCCCTCTCTATCGGTGGTATTCGTGTTTGGTGAGCATGTTTCCTTCCGGGGCCTTGTGTTGCTCATGCCACCCACGTTGTTGTATTTTGGAGTCTTGTGTCCTTTGTAAAGGCATAGCCGGGGCCTTGTCGCCAGCAAGTGTTCTATTATTTTTCTCTTAGAGGCTCCGTAGACAGTGGTATGTGGGTGAGAACTTATGTATACAGGTGTATGTTTGGGCACTGTAAACTTGTACACCATGTTCCCTTTTAATCCTAATGTATGTTTTGTAAAAGATGTTCCCTGTTAATAATAATGTGTGCTTATAAAAGAGAAATCATATGTTCCTTCAACTGAAAATTTGTATCTTTTGGCTAATTAACAAAGAATGAATTGGGGTAACGCGTGGGAATTAGGAAAGGCACCCAGGTCCACTCGACCGGGGATACCCGGTTGAGTGCCGGTCATGTCTCTCGGATTCGGGGCGTGACATTAAGGATGTATGGCTCCAATTTCTGAGCAACTATAAGACTATTTTTTAAATCAGTTCAAATAATCATGTTTCAAATTATTTAACATTCTAAATCCGAATAATTAGTCTCCCCATTAGAGTCCTAAAAGTTGTTCAATTCCTCAGTTTTCCAATTTGGGTGGGTGGGGATGGAGGGTATGGATCAATCTCATAGATGTATAGGTAAGCTATCATGATTTAAAAGGTAAAAACTGTTAGAATATACGCTTAACGCTAGAGGGGGGTGAATAGCGTTATAATAAAAATCAGTGTAAACTTGCGGAATTTAAAAATTGCAGGAATGAAATAAGTGCGATAAGTAAACAATAAGGAACGAACGCACCGATGTTATCCTGGTTCACCACAACCCGTGACTAGTCCAGTCCCCGAGAGACTCTCTCGAGATTTCCACTAACTTCGTTAAGCTTACGGGTGCTTAAGAAACCGTTACAAACTGAGAACTTGAGTCACACAAGCCTCAACAACCTTTGCTCGAAGATACAACACTTCAAGACTTCAACCAAAGGAATCACAACGTTCCTTCTTACAATACAAGGGATTAACACTTCCCTTCAAGTGTATAAAAACACTTTGCACTCAAAACAAGACTCTCCTTAAGAGTAGATATGAGTAAAATAAATACGCTCAAGAACGCAACAACTTTCGTCAAGAATTTGGCTCTCAAAAACTTATGTAATGAATAGAAAATGATGAATAAGAGAGTATGCAAGCTTTAGCAATAATATGATCAGTTGTTGTGTTTAGAAGACTGATTTGAAGATGTATTTATAGTGTCAAAAACATGCATAACCGTTGCCTAATTGCCAATCAAGAATTGTTGATTTTGTGCTCCGACAATCGATTGTTTTCCAATCGTTCCAAAAATCATTCCCAGATTTTACGCAGCATAATCGATTATCTAAGACGTATAATCGATTACTGGCAACGTTCAAAAAATCATTTCCAGATTTTACTTAAAACAATCGATTATCAGAAATATACAATTGATTACTTGGCAACGTTCAAAAAATCTTTTTCAGATTTTACTTCAATCAATCGATTATTAAAATCCTATAATCGATTATATGACGTAGTTTGAAAATATTTTGGCAACGGTCATTTACATAATCGAATATGCTATATGGACAATCGATTATTTTTCAGTCTTGAAAAATCTAATAGACACTGCCTCAACACAATCGATTGTCATAAGGTTCACAATCGATTATTTTGTATCTTTGAAAAATATGATAGACACTGCCTCAACACAATCGATTGTCATAAGGTTCACAATCGATTATTTTGTAGCTTTGAAAAATCTGATGAACACTGTCTCAACACAACCGATTGTCATAAGGTACACAATCGATTGTCATGCAGATTTCAAAAATCTGATGGACACTGCCTTAACATATACATAATCGATTATCTTTGTCCAGATTTTAGAGGCATGTTTAAAAATCATATTGCTAAAATAAATATGCATGATTTGAAATCATTTTGCTCTAAATTAAATATGCATGATTTGATAAAAATGTTTTTACGAGAGAAGCCAAGTCTTGAGTTAAATTGTCGGATCAAGATCACAATTAAAGAGCGACTCATGTATAACTTTGTTTAATCTTGATCTTTGTTTTTCTTATGCTTGAACTTCGTTACGTGACATTTGCGCGCTTGTGCATGGACCTCGTCATATGTCAATTGCGCATCGTTTGTCATTTATCAAAACCTACAAATATGAACACACGTTTAGTTTAGTGCCTTGAGAACGTGTTTCAACAATTTTCCCCTTTTTGATAATGGCAAACCTTAATCGGGATATGCATATTAGGTAATTCATAATGACAATCCAAGACAAGTATATATATATACAATTAGTTCCCCCTCAACATATGAATTCCCCCTCAATTTGTGCCAATAAGTATTAAGTGCATAGCCCTTATTCTTCCCCCTTTGACATTAGCAAAAAAATTGGTAAATAACTTGTTTATTGATTAATCAAAAATTTCAACTTCATAAAAGGGATAATAAAGCAAATAATGTCAACATAATCGATTATTGATACTTGATAATTGATTATATACTAAAGAGAAATCGATTATTCTAAAGAGTAGTCGATTATTCTGCACCAGTCTTTATAATTCCCCCTGCTTTTAGGGCGATACCTGCAAAAATACGTTAGACGCCTCCGACGCTCAAGTTAGTAATCATGTGAAAGGGAAAATGCAATGCATGACTTAGATCAATGTGGAGTCAAGAATCCCGAGTTCACTACGAATTCGGAAGAAGGACTCTTTCTCTAAAGGTTTTGTGAAGATGTCGGCCAATTGATCTTTGGTTTCAACAAATTCAATTTCGACATCACCTTTGAGAATGTGATCTCTTATAAAATGATGCCTAATTTCAATGTGTTTTGTTCTTGAATGAAGAACGGGGTTCTTCATTAGGCATATGGCGCTAGTATTATCACATCTAAGAGGGATATGATCGATACTTAGGCCATAGTCCAAGAGTTGCTGTTTCATCCAAAGGATTTGAGCGCAACAACTCCCCGCGGCTACATATTCAGCCTCGGTTGTGGACAACGCAACAGTTACTTGTTTCTTGCTAAACCAAGAAACTAGAGAGCTACTGAGCAAATGGAAAGTGCCACTAGTGCTCTTGCGGTCCAATTTGCATCCAGCGAAATCAGAATCGGAATAGCCAACAAGTTGGCATGAAGAACCTTTGGGGTACCATAGACCCACATTTACAGTACCAACAAGATACTTCAATATCCGTTTCACCGCAGTTAGGTGAGACTCCTTAGGACATGATTGATAACGAGCGCATAAGCACACGCTAAACATGATGTTCGGTCTACTAGCAGTAAGATAAAGGAGAGATCCAATAATACCTCGATACTTCTTGGTGTCGACTTCCTTACCTTTCTCATCTTTGTCTAGATGGTCGGATGTGCTCATGGGAGTTGTCATTGCTTTTGCGTTGCTCATTTTAAATCGTTTTAGCAATTCTTTGCAATATTTAGCTTGGAAAATGAAGGTTCCTTCTTTCATTTGCTTTACTTGCAGCCCCAAAAAGAATGTTAGCTCACCCATCATAGACATCTCAAATTCGCTTGTCATTAAATCAGAAAATTCCTTGCACAAAGCATTGTTAGTAGCACCAAAAATAATATCATCCACATAGATTTGAACTAATAAAATATCATTGTTTTTACGCTTAACAAATAGAGTGGTGTCAACTTTCCCCCTAATGAATTCATTTTCCAAAAGAAATTTGCTCAATCGTTCATACCAAGCTCGGGGAGCTTGTTTGAGACCATAAAGCGCCTTTTTAAGTTTGAAAACATGATTGGGAGATTTAAAATCTTCAAAGCCCAGGGGTTGTTCTACATAAACTTCTTCTTGAATAACACCATTTAGAAAAGCACTTTTTACATCCATTTGATATAAATTGAAATTCATAGAAGAGGCAAAAGTAAGCAATAAACGAATAGCTTCTAACCTTGCTACGGGTGCATATGTTTCTTCATAGTCAATTCCCTCTTCTTGATTATAGCCTTTTGCTAAAAGCCTAGCTTTGTTTCTAGTGATTACGCCATTTTCATCTAGTTTGTTTCGAAAAACCCATTTCGTACCAATTATGGTATGATTTTCGGGTCTTGGCACCAAATCCCAAACGTCATTTCGTTTGAA
Source organism: Nicotiana benthamiana (assembly GCA_034376525.1). NCBI lineage: Eukaryota > Viridiplantae > Streptophyta > Magnoliopsida > Solanales > Solanaceae > Nicotiana > Nicotiana benthamiana. The sequence continues at coordinate 8,119,350 of CM067334.1, forward strand.
TTGGTTAAGCTCCTCTTGCATTGTCAAGGTCCAAAATTCATCCCCAATTGCTTCGGAGATGGTTGAAGGTTCAATTTGAGAAACGAAGGTAGTATGTCCTAAGGTGTTCTTAAGAGTGTTTCGAGTACTTACCTGTTGTTCAATGTCGCCAATTACCTGTTCGAGAGGATGGTCTTTGATTGTCCTCCACGCGTTAGGCAGTTTCGTTTCTTTTTCCAGGTGTGGCGCTTCCTCCGATAATTGTTCCAAGATTTCATCTTGAATTTCCTTAGGAGTTTCCTCTTGTACTTTCTGATGAGGACTCATTAAGTTTAAACTACCTGCAAGTTCAAAACCAGAATCCTTTCTCGCCAAGCGAGCATTATTTTCAGAAAACACAATATGAGGGGATTCCTCCACAGTTTCGGTTCTATTATTGAATACTCTATATGCTTTGCTACGTGAAGAGTAACCAATAAAAATTCCTTCATCGGATTTGGCATCAAACTTTCCCAAATTATATTTACCATTGTTATGAATAAAACATTTACAACCGAATACTCTAAGATGGGAGATATTTGGTTTCCTTCCCTTGTAGAGTTCATAGGGAGTTTTCATGAGTATTGGCCTTATGACTACTCTGTTTAAAACGTAGCATGCGGTACTCACGGCATCTGCCCAAAAATGTTTGGGAATCTTAGCCTCATCGAGCATGGTTCTAGCCATCTCTTCGAGACACCTATTTTTCCTTTCCACCACTCCATTTTGTTGTGGTGTGCGTGGAGCAGAGAAGGTGTGCTCGATACCGAGTTCGTCACAAAAATCCGCGAAGAGATTGTGATCGAACTCTCCCCCATGATCACTTCTTATTGAAGTGACGGTTGTGTCCTTTTCATTTTGAATACGTTTAAGAAAACATTTAAAATTATAAAAAGCTTCACTTTTATGAGCAAGAAATAGTGTCCATGTAAATCTAGAATAATCATCAACAATAACAAAAGCATAACGATTTCTACCAAGACTTTCAATGCGAGATGGTCCAAAAAGGTCCATGTGAAGAAGTTGCAATGGTCTAGTAGTTGAAACAATATTTTTCGATTTAAAAGATGCTTTTGTTTGCTTCCCATTTTGACAAGAATCGCAAATGGAGTCTTTTTCAAATTTCAAATTTGGAAGACCAATAACTAAATTTTGTGAAACCAATTTGTTTAAAAGATGCATGTTGATGTGAGCTACTCTACGATGCCATAACCACATATCATCTTCTTTGCTCATAAGACAATTCACATACTCAGATGAAGAATTTTCGAGATCAACCATATAGATGTTATCCATTCTAAAACCACGAAGGATAATTTTAAAATCGCTACGGGGAAAAACTAAGCATTCATTTGAATCAAATAAAACAAGATTGCCCTTGTCACATAATTGACTTATGCTCAAGAGATTATGTTTTAGACCTTTTACTAGCAATATATGCTTAATGGAAGAAGGTTCATCCTTACCGACCGATCCAATGCCGATAATTTTTCCCTTGTTGTTATCTCCAAAAATAACGCTTCCTCCTTCCTTGTGTTCTAGTTGAAGGAACTTGGATTCGTCTCCGGTCATGTGTTTGGAGCATCCACTATCAAGGTACTAAAGTACACTTGATCCCTTCAAACATACCTACAAGACAAATTAATGAGTCTTTGGTACCCAAGCTGTTTTGGAGTCCTTGAGAGTTAGGTGTAACATGCTGTTGTGCTTGACATGCAGTTAAGTGTCTATGTCTAGTGAAGCAAGAAGGAGCAATATGTCCAACTCGATTGCAATAATGACAAATGACATTAGGATTATGCATTCGTCTAGGTTGATAGTAGTTGGACGGACGAAAATTGTTTACTCTATTTTCGACAATATGACTATTGCGCATTTCATGAAAATCATTTCTCTACTATTTGTTCTAGGATATGCAGCATTTCTAGAATAGTTATTTCTAGGTTGAAATCCATTTCTAGGTGTCCTAAAATGTTCAAAGTTTCTTCTAGTGTTTGGTCTAGGATATGCATCATTTCTAGAATAGTTATTTCTAGGTTGAAGGCCATTTCTAGGTGTCCTAAAATGTTCAAAGTTTCTTCTAGTATTTGGTCTAGCATGCATGTTGATTCTAGGATTGTTATTTCTAGGATGAACATTTGTTTTATTTATTCTAGGTTGAGCCTTAGGTGGTTGGGGTTTGGCTTCAACTTTTTCTTTAGGCTCGTTTTTAAAACCTATCCCATGTTTGGTCGATTTCAAATTAACAAGAACCTCATTCAAATTTTTATGAGAAGAATTAAACTTATCAAAGGTGCCCTTAAGTCTTTCTACCTCATCTTTTAGATGCATGCAAGAAGTACAATTTTTACTAGAACTCTCGGGTTTGTCGGCGCTTCTTTTGCCGAAAAAATTGTTTTCTTCTTTCAACTTCTCATTTTCCAAAATCAGTTTTTCCAAATCCTTTTCTTTCAAAGAGAGTTGTTTTTCAAAATCTTTTTCTTTCAAAGAAGCATTTTCCTTAATGTTTTTAACAGTTTTGGAAGCTTTAATGAATTCACTATACAACTCATCAAAGGCATTTTGCATTTCCTCAAGAGAATAGAAGTTTTTGGAAGAAATTTGACATACCTCTTCTTGATTATTTTCGTGAGCCATGAGACAAAGAATTGCGGTTTCGTCTTCTTCTTCCTCACTCGACTCGTCTCCGGAACCGCCTCCCCAAGATATGTATGCTCGTTGTTTCTTGAAGGGTTTCTTCTCCTTTTTGACATTTGGGCAATTTGATTTAATGTGCCCGATTTCTCCGCATCCATAGCACTTTACTTGATCTCCTTGTTGTTTGACTTTTCGTTCATACTCTTTTCGCATGAACTTTTGAAATCTCTTAATAACGAGTCCGAACTCGTTATCTCCGTCCTCATCATTTTGAGGTTGACTTGTGCTTGCCTTGAGGGCGATTCTTTGTTTCCTTTGATCATTAACAAGAGGGTTAAGTATAGTGGATTCATATGTTTTAAGGTTACCTCTTAATCCGTCGATGGTGACATTTGAAATGCCAATAGACTCTTGAATTGCGTCGGCCTTGGAGCGCCATTCTGGAGTGAGACTTCGGAGAATTTTTCGGACAAGTTCCTTATCCGTGAAGGTCTTCTTAAGAGCATGTAAGTCATTAACGATTTTTGAAAATCGTTCGAACATGTCATCGACCCTTTCGCCTTCCTTCATGTGAAACAGTTCATATGCATGGGTTAGAAAATCAACTTTAGCCTCTCTTACCTGGTCCGTACCTTCGTACGTGATTTCCAGCTTATCCCACATTTGCTTCGCCGTTGTGCAACATGATATTTTTCTGTAATCATCAGCTTTTACAGCACAATATAGTAAGTTGATTGCTTTAGCGTTGTTCTGCACTTTTCGGATATCATCCGCATCGTATTCATCTTCGGATTTTGGAACCCATTCATTTTCAACCTTTTTGGTTGGAATTTGTTCTCCCTTCATTATAACCTTCCACAGATGAAAACTATTCGATTGAATGAATATTCTCATCCTTTCCTTCCAGTACGTATAGTTTGTGCCATCGAATAGCGGTGGTCGGGTGGAGCATTGTCCTTCACCTATTCCTGCAAAAGAATCACGAGTAGATGCCATGGATTGTTTCTCTCAAACGGTTAAGTTTTTCAGAGAGTTGGGCTCTGATACCAATTGTTAGAATATACGCGTAACGCTAGAGGGGGGGTGAATAGCGTTATAATAAAAATCAGCGTAAACTTGCGGAATTTAAAAATTGCAGGAATGAAATAAGTGCGATAAGTAAACAATAAGGAACGAACGCCCCGATGTTATCCTGGTTCACCACAACCCGTGGCTAGTCCAGTCCCCGAGAGACTCTCTCGAGATTTCCACTAACTTCGTTAAGCTTACGGGTGCTTAACAAACCGTTACAAACTGAGAACTTGAGTCACACAAGCCTCAACAACCTTTGCTCGAAGATACAACACTTCAAGACTTCAACCAAAGGAATCACAACGTTCCTTCTTACAATACAAGGGATTAACACTTCCCTTCAAGTGTATAAAAACACTTTGCACTCAAAACAAGACTCTCCTTAAGAGTAGATATGAGTAAAATAAATACGCTCAAGAACGCAACAACTTTCGTCAAGAATTTGGCTCTTAAAAACTTATATAATGAATAGAAAATGATGAATAAGAGAGTATGCAAGCTTTAGCAATAATATGATCAGTTGTTGTGTTTAGAAGACTGATTTGAAGATGTATTTATAGTGTCAAAAACATGCATAACCGTTGCCTAATTGCCAATTAAGAATTGCTGATTTTGTGCTCCGACAATCGATTGTCTAATTGGCACAATCGATTGTTTTCCAATCATTCCAAAAATCATTCCCAGATTTTACGCAGCATAATCGATTATCTAAGACGTATAATTGATTACTGGCAACGTTCAAAAAATTATTTCCAAATTTTACTTAAAACAATCGATTATCAGAAATATACAATCGATTACTTGGCAACGTTCAAAAAATCTTTTTCAGATTTTACTTCAATCAATCGATTATTAAAATCCTATAATCGATTATCTGACGGAGTTTGAAAATATTTTGGCAACGGTCATTTACATAATCAATTATGCTATATGGACAATCGATTATTTTTCAGTCTTGAAAAATCTAATAGACACTGCCTCAACACAATCGATTGTCATACGGTTCACAATCGATTATTTTGTATCTTTGAAAAATCTGATAGACACTGCCTCAACACAATCGATTGTCATAAGGTTTACAATCGATTATTTTGTAGCTTTGAAAAATCTGATGGACACTGTCTCAACACAATCGATTGTCATAAGGTACACAATCGATTGTCATGCAGATTTCAAAAATCTGATGGACACTGCCTTAACATATACATAATCGATTATCTTTGTCCAGATTTTAGAGGCATGTTTAAAAATCATATTGCTAAAATAAATATGCATGATTTAAAATCATTTTGCTCTAAATTAAATATGCATGATTTGATAAAAATATTTTTACGAGAGAAGCCAAGTCTTGAGTTAAATTGTCGGATCAAGATCACAATTAAAGAGCGACTCATGTATAACTTCGTTTAATCTTGATCTTTGTTTGTCTTGTGCTTGAACTTCGATACGTGAAATTTGCGCGCTTGTGCTTGGACCTCGTCATATGTCAATTGCGCATCGTTTGTCATTTATCAAAACCTGACATTAAGGATGTATGGCTCCAATTTCTGAGCAATTATAAGACTATTTTTTAAATCAGTTCAAATAATCATGTTTCAAATTATTTAACATTCTAAATTCGAATAATTAGTCTCCCCATTAGAGTCCTAAAAGTTGTTCAATTCCTCAGTTTTCCAATTTGGGTGGGTGGGGATGGGGGGTATGGATCAATCTCATAGATGTAGAGGTAAGCTATCATGATTTAAAAGGTAAAAACTTGAGCATAATTTCATAAATACTCAAATACTAGATAAATATTATTACCTTAGTCTTAGGTGGATGATCTCAATTCAATTCTTCCAAACTTATAGCTTCAAAACACCCAAAAGTGAGACAGAAAATATTACCTTAGTCTTAGGTGGATATCTTTTGAAAAACTTGAAGAAAAAAGGCATGAGAAAGATAAAAGACTTACGTGCAAAATTCCACTTCTCAGGGAAGGGAACATTATCTTCACCCACTAAACCAGCAGTGTGGCAACAACAAACCTGGCATACCAGCCACGGTCTTTGTCATTTTTGGGGCTCACCAAAACTCTCTTGCTCCTGGCTACTAGTGTGAAAAAACCATTGCAGAAGTATCTGGGGGAGTAAAGGTAAATCAAATAAGGGAAAGTAAGGGAAATACTGGATGTGTTGGTCAAATGCCTCAAACAGGCAACAACCCTCCATATTGGGCCAATTTGACCCAAGGAAGAAATGACATAACTCAAGAATGACCGGGTCAATAGCTAGTTTAAACCTTAAGGTGAAAGTGTATGTATAAACAAACATAGCGAAGAAGGATGATACGAGGAAGAAGCAAACATAGATTCCAGAAATTAAGTATTCACTAAACTTTATGCGGTAAAAGACAAAGAAGGAAGTTATATTTATATTGATAAGCAACCGCCAGAGGAAAAAAGTGCAATGATGGAGGGACCAATAAATTGAAAAAAATTGAGTTTACATAATAAAGTGGCAAAAATATGATGTGTCAAGGACATGTAGATTGGTCAATGAGTTACAACTGGCAAAGAAGTACGAGGTACAATAGATACGGGAAAAGGCAAAATAAGAGGCACGTGTAGTTATTCAAACGATTCATCACCCGTACCAATTTAAGTCATTTAGGTCCGTGGATCAGGGGGGATGAATCTAACAATATACGACAATACATATACAGCATTTAATAAGCATTAAATGCTGAGTACGTTAGAAAATCTGTATTAATATAATGATTATGTAACGTAACATTCAATATCTTTAATTACTCATAATAACCTCCTTATGACATAGGCATAACGCATATCTCCAAGGTATCTATAAAAGGGAGATAACTGATCAATTGTAAGGACACAAAATACTATCTGAATATACTTTGGTTTACTTCTTTTTCTCCTGATTATATTCTTCCTATCCAAATTACTTTTCTTTATACATTCTTTCGATTATCAACAACCTGTGTTCTTCTAAATTATAGCTTTGACTAAAATTCTATTTTTTGGTTAAACATACAAGTATTATTACGTTGAAAATACCCAACTCAAAAGGTAAAAAAAATCATGACCTACTACTCAATAGAATTTTTCCCAACACTCCATCAAATCACTAACCCAAAATAACATTTACAAAGATCCTTTGTAAACCTAAAGATTACCTCTAATTTTGGTATGGCAACCAACCTCTAACTGTTGCGACAACTTCAAGTTAACTCTAACTTGAATACTTAGATTACCTAATACAATTGCTTCCAGATAAAGCTGAAAGATACAATTTGAAAACCACCTACTACAATAAAACTAGAATAAAATACAAACGCTTGGAACTCATTCTTCTATCTGATTCATGTAACTTCAGATTTGCACACTTGAATCACACAAGAATTTCTTGCAAAATGCCTTGCTATTTTTCTCTCAACTCATGTTTAACTTCAAATTTTGTGCGTACATGTAAAGTGAGAATATCCTGTAATATATAGAGTTAGTAGAATAGAAAATAACTAGAGTTCCTATGTTATACTCTTCCTTGGTGGAAGAGCTCTAGTTAGCTCGAATTTCTAACTCCCTCCTTATCTTGGATATTGTTCTCTTTGAGTATGGAGTCCTTCTCCTTATCAATTATGCAACCTTTTCGATCAGGAGATATCATATATAACAAGTTAAACTTATCTCCCTTACGTGAATCCCTTATGCTTAAATCTGCCTATCTCTGTGTACATTGTGGATGGACATAGTTCATGCTTGAGTTCCTTTGTCAATTTTCAAAACAAACTTCACTTGGGCCAACAAATTCTCCCTCTTGATGAAGACAAACTCTGTGCTTTTATTAGGAGTAGGCCCTATTTCAACTCAGCTCAACATCAACAAAAACTTAGAAAACTTTACTTTTTTTAAGTCGCTATCATCAAGGACCACGTTCATTAGGTTATAAACATCACACTCCAAAGTAAAAGTACAACCTAATTCCCTATTTTGACATCATCGAAAAGCTGCATAATCATGTTAGATAACGAGATTCTAATAGAAATTACTCATGGCCACTGGGCTACTTCAAATGCAATCATGGATTAAGCATCATTTATCAAGATAAAGATATTTGCCATCTACGAAATATCAACAAACAATTAGAGCAAAAGCAGTAAATTTCATTGGTTGATAAGATCCTACCACAAATCATAATAAGAAATAAAAGCACTGGATCATGAGCAAAAGAAGCAAAAAAAATTTCAAACTGGGTCACTGGTTGATCTACACTAGGCTAGGAGGCTTAAGGCTGGGAAGGACCAGATTTTTGATTTTTGGCTTGGAGCAGTTTCAGCATATCCTGAAGAATGCCATCATTTTTCTCCTTCTCTTTTTCCAGCTCAGCTCTGAAAGCATCTCTCTTAGTGTCCACCTCTGCCAACCTCTTCTTCAGCCTATCGATCTCAACATCCTTATCCCTACTTTTTTGCACCAAAGCTCACACTTTGTTGTTCACTAGTACTTTTTTGGATGAACTAGGTTTTATTGGGAGTGGTTTGGAATTAATAGTCTCAAGTAGTTATAGTGTTTTCCCCAAAATGATCCTTGCTTTTAGCAACTTTTCATTTCTTTATGTGTACCTTGAAGTGTGCAGGTACAACCATGAGAATAAAATCATAGGGTATGACGTGAGTCTTGGTGCCAATTAGAACCCCGCCAAGAAGTTGGATGATAAATACATGGCAATTGAATTGCCTCCCACTGTCCAAACATTCCATATGGACAGGTCCATGAATGTGGAAATGTACCTTCTTTCCTGCCTTAGCAGCCTACATTTATTAATAAATTCGAACAACACTTTATGGAGTAGCTTCATCTCACTTTTGTAAATAGACTTGGGCTCAAGCTCCTCTTCATTGTCACCAAACTTCCTAGTAATGGCAAGGGCAGTAGGGAGATTCTCTATACTTTGCCATTTGAGCTTCTAATAATTATTGTACCGTTCAGCAGGTACACCTAATATCTCACCTAGTTCTTTATTATCAAAAGTCATTGTCACCCCCTTGACCACACTAGTGACCCTACCATCTATGATCTCACAGTTTGCCATGAACTCCACAATCTCAGTTCTAGCCAGCCTTCCACCCATCTGAAGGACCATGTCCTTCCATTCTTGAAATTGTAACTTCTCCAATAGCAGTAACATACATACCTCCTCCAAGTCCCCGGGGAGTTTGCCTTAAAAGATTGTTCTCTTCACAAACTTTCTCCTCCTTCTCTACTACTTCTCCTTCTATTTCTTCTTCCATAATTTTCATTTTTCTTGATTTTAATACAGACATGTTTCTTTTAGCCAAAGTAGATGGCTCAACAGACTTTGTTTTTGAAACAGACTTCTTTATAGAAATCTTGACTTTCTTAGCCTTTGGAGTCACAATATCCACTTCTTCCATCTCATCTTCATCCCGAAAGACCAGGTCCGTCTCATCAATTGCAAGTGCCTTAATAGGATCAACCACCTTCTTCTCTCCCTTAGCAACAACTCTTTTCTAGGGCCTTTTCCAGTTCAGCCTTACTTTGATTTTTCTGACTTCTTATAGCTCTTTCTTTTGTAGGAGGAATATCTACAGGGATAGACAAAGCGCCCTTTCTTTTCTTGTTTTCCCTAGAACTGCCAGGGACTTTGGGTCCTAAACTTCTTTTCCTTTTAGGATTGGAGTTGTCATATACTCTTCTCAGTAGGTATGCTAGGTTTTCATGTTCATATGGAATAGGTTCTTAAGCATCTTTCCCTAATTGAAACAACCCTTCAGCAGCTTCTCCATACCCACTTCTACCATAACACCCGATTCTTTAGTTAAACCAATAGGAGTGGGTTAAGAATAAACCACTCATTTTCCCATACCCCTCACAGCACTTCAAACACCCTCACTATCATTTTCTTTTCTCTTTAATTTTTGCCACCAACCTTTCCAGACTTAGTAGTTACAAAACCTGCTATGGTTTCTACCAGAACAAACCTAGTCTCCAAATTTGTAACAAACTCAGAAATAATTTCAGAAGTAACTTTAGGGCCAGATGTTACCTGGTCTGTTTCAGAAGAAACAATTTCTTCCGCCTTAGTTATAGAATTGAATTACTCATAAGATTTCTGGGGTTCTTCTTCCCTACTTGCATTTAATTTTTTATTTATTTTCCTGATTTGTTCTCCACCAGCGACAACCTTGCGAGCCATCATTTTTAGCCTTCCTTTCTTAAATGGGAGTAGTTGAAGGTGTAATAAATGGTGTGGAAGAGGTTTTCTTGGGTGGTGATAAGGGATTCTTAGAGGTGTTAACCATTTCTCTGCTTAGGTATAAGAAAATAAGAGTTTGAGTGTGTTTGGAAGATGAGAGAAGATGGAGAGTATTTTGACGTCTTGAAAATTTGAAGTGAAGAAACACTAGACCTAATCAATTTAAGAACGGGGTGTTAAATTGGATAACGGCAACCTTTCAGAAGTCTGATCAAACTAAATTTCTGTTTGAAAAGATGTTGGAGAGAGTCCCAAGAATCTAGGCACTTAATGCGGTTTTGGGATCTTTTTGAACGAAACCAGTTCTTTTTTTTATAATGGATAAGCTTAAAGGGGTTTGGGATTAAATTGGACTCTTTTCTTAATCATGATCCAAATATAATTATTTCAAAGTATGCGAAGTGGAGAATACGTACCAAGTAACCTTGATGAACCAGGTTCTTTATTAAAAAATCTCTTGTGTAAGTTTAAATTTTTCAAGAAAATAAAGATAATATTATTAGAGATTAATGAGTCATTTTAGCACATGGCACAAGAGTATACTTATGAAAGTATGAGATTGAGAAAAATCTAATCTAATTATTACAAATTCTTAATTTTCTAACCAATTTTTGAGTTAGAACTGGTTCCTTTTAGGTGATCTTAATCATCCATAAGTCTAACTTGTACCTTTAAAAGTTATCTCTACTCAGAGATTTTGTAAAGATATTAGTTATTTGCTTGTAGTAGAACAAAATTCCATAGTGATCAATCCCTTATCATATTTTTCCCTCAAAAAGTGATGCCTAACATCTATGTGCGTAGTTATCTTATTATGAATCGGGTTCTTGGTCATACTAATTGCACTAGTGTTATCACAAAATATAGTGATACAACCTACATCTAGGGGTGTGCATTCGTATCAGTTTATCGATAAATCGAATCGATTATTTGTTATTGGTTTATCGATTTCGATTTCAAAATTTTCTTATCGAGTTATCGATTTCGATTTCGATTCTGTCCTTTTTGGTTTATCTATTTATCGATAAATTGATAAGATACACTAAATTTTTTAAAAAAATTTTTTAGCCTTATTTTATAATACCCTTTCCTTTACCCTAACTCCCTAGCCCTATTATTTCCTCTACCACATTTAAGGAATGATCATATTTAAAACTCAAGGGAATGAAGTTCAAATTAATGAAAAACAGAATTAGCCGTGATGATGTATTTTGTTTTTTATATCGTTGGAGTGTTGGTGACATACATTTGATCCCTTACTTTCGTTTTGTTTCATGTGCTTGTTGACACAATATTTATGTTATAAACGGTGCTCTTCTTATTTTAGCTTTTTTTGTCCATATTAGTTAGGCGTGTTTGTAGTGATATACTCTCCTTGGAATCCCAAAAATTTTCTTATTGGTGTAATCGATAACCGAATCAATAAGCCCCAAAAATTGATAAATCGAAATCAAAAAAAAATTATAATGATAGGCATATGTTCAAATCGATAATCGATAAGTAATTATCGATAAGGGTCAAAACCGAATCGATAAATCGAATGCACAGCCCTACATACATCACTTTGTTCAACTCTTTTCTTATTCCACTCAATTTCCCACAGAGAGTTCTTGATGTGGTGATTAGTCTTTCCACACTTGTAGCAACCATCATTAGTTTGTTTCTCATGAGCTTTTGATTGTTGTATCTACCACTTCTTTAAGAACCTTTTCCTCTCCTTATGTACTTCTTTATATCTTTGGTGATCATGGCCATTGCATCATCTTCCAGATTAAAACCTTTAGTGATTCTGAGAGCCAAACTCCTATATCCATCTTCGTGTGTTTGTCTCCTAAGTTCATAGGAAGTAAGATTCTCAATCAATTCATCCAATGGGAGAGTGCCAACATTTTTTGATTCCTGGATGGCAGTGATTTTGCTCTCCAAAGTGATAGGGAAGACTCTAGTCAATATCTTTTTGACCCTTTCTTCTTCAGGAATAATTCTTCGAAGAGATTTCAGTTTATTTGTTAGTGTAATGAACTTGTGTACATCTCTTGAATGGTTTCTCTTTCCTGCGTAGCAAAACTCACATATTGAGAGTAGAGTAGAGTTCCTCTGGATCTCTTCACCTGAGGTGTTCCCTTCATGAGCCACTTGCAGTGTGTCCCATATTTGCTTAGCAGTGGTACAACCTTGGATTCTGCTGTACTCATCTGGACCAAGTCCACAAATAAGTCATTTCTTAGCTTTAGCATTCTTCTCCCACTTTCTCAAGTCTTTAGAAGTGCAATTAGCTCTTGTCTTTGGCACATAATTTTAACCTGATCCGATCTGAAATTCGAAATTATTAGGGCATGTATAAATAATAAAATTTAATTTCGGATAGTCAGTACTTCCTTTGCATCTTCCTCCAAGTTATTACCGTAACAATAGCTGGATTTAGATATATTGGCACCATAGTACTCTCATAATTGCAGCAACATGAATTTTCTCACTGTATTGCCTCTTTTACAAAGAAAATAAACATATGAGTTTGTAACTTTGAGACATAATAATTCGATCCAAAATATGAAATATTAATCTGATCCAAACTTTAAAATATGATCCGATATGATATTAATTTGGATAGGATTCAGATGGCATTTGTACAATCCAAAATCTGAAATCCAAATTTAAAATGTGCTAAATCCGATCCATGTAATCCATACAATGGAAATGTCCCATAGCTCGTATTCCTCTCCTATAATGTAATCTCTCATCCTGTTTTTCCATCAAGAGTAGTACTGGCCATTAAATAGTGGTAGCCTAGCAGTGAACTGCCCTTCCTAATTTTCAGGTGGTGCACTCATATTGATCTTATCCTAAGGAGTAAGCATATTCAAGGATAATTCACTCTGATACCAATCAATATTTTATACTTCAATGCCACACAAGAGGGAGTGATTTTTATGTGTCAAATTTTCGCGTGCACAAATTATAGAAGGACCTAGTTCTTCTATGTATTTCTTATACAACTATTGCGAAAATAATAAATGCGTAAAGTAAATAACACAAGTATTTTTACATGAAAAGCACTCGGCTCAAAAGGCGAAAAAACTACGACCTACTACTCAGTAGGATTTTAGCCAACACTTCACTAAATCATTGAGACAAAATAACATTTACGAAAATTCTTTGTAAATCTAAGGATTACCTCTAATCCTGTTGTGGGAACCAGCATGTAACTGTTGCGACAACTTCAAGTTAACTGTAACTTAAATATTGAGAGTACCTAATACAATTTCTTCTAGATAAAGCTGAAAGGTAAAATTTAAAAAATCTCCTACTACAATGAAATTAGAATAAAAGACACACACTTGGAACTGATTCTTCTATCTTGTTCATGTAGCTTCAGGTTCACACACTTGAATCACACAATAATTGCTTGCAAAATGCCTTGATATTTTGCTCTCAACTCATGATTAACTTCATCTTTTGTGCATACCTATAAAATGACAATATCCTGTAGTTTATAGAGTTAGTAGAATAAGAAATAACTAGTGTTCCAATCCTATACTCTTCCTGGGTGGAAGAGTTCTAGTTAACTCCAACTTCTAGCTCCTTTCTTATCTTGGATAGTGTTTTCTTTGAGTAATGAGTCATTCTCCTTATCAATTATGCAACCTTTCGATAAATAGATATCAGAGGTAATAAGTTAAGCTTATCTCCCTCACGTATATTCCTTATGCTTGAATTTGCTCGTGTTAATGTACAATGTGAATGGACCTGATTCATACTTGAGTTCCTTTGTCAATCTTTAAAATAAACTTCACCTGACCAACACTTTACTTCTTGATCAGGGATCCATTGGGAATTCCATTCACATTTGATATATGAAAGTCAGAACGTTAAATGACACGCGGACAAATTAGAAAGATTCTAAAATGATGATAAACAGTTCTAATTAGCAGTAGTTAACTTTCCAAAATTTTCCTAAGAGTTATGGGATTAATTTCGTAACATAGTTTGTGGCATTAGCCCATGCACACATAACTACAACGTTTAGTACAATTACCATTCTACAGATTTATTGACGCGAACAGATCATACATATATTTTGTTAGCAACAAGAAAAAGAAAAGGCAATAAGATAAAAATGTTGTCCATTTTTTCACTTTCTACTAAGGTGATTCAAACGTATTATACCAGCGTTTAGCGAAGCATTCTAATACCAGTGTTTCTAGTTGGAAGACACTGAGAATTCATTGAAACTACAGATTAGTTTCCCCAACTAATCTTCACAATTAGAGAATACAAGTCCTCGTACAGACTTTACACTTCTTAGTTCCCAATTATATATTCTGCTTAATATTATTAGTTAAAATACTATGAATTAAACCCTAACTACATTTGGGATTCAAATTATTCTTAAACTTTTGCTATATTTAATGGAACAACCCATAATTACATATGTCGTGATGATGCCTTTTTCAATATTAGGAAAGCATACAACTCACAAATAAGTTTAATGATAAGAAAATATCGCGACTCAATACGAAATCCCGCAAAACTTCCGTTGTCACTGTCACGACCCAAAACTGAATATCTCGTGATGGCGCCTATACAAAACTAGGAAAGCCAATAATCACAATAAAATTTGGCATTGATATTAAAACAAGATGAAGCAAGTTTAAATATAATAACTCTCGTAAATAGCTGATATGAACAATTGCGACTCGAATACAAACTTTTCCAAAATTCGGGTGTCACTGAGTACATGAGCATCTATACAATAACATAGTCTGAAACACTATCTAATAAGGTAGAACAGATATAAAGCAGGAGAGTCAAGGTCTGCGGACGCCAAAGCAACTACCTCGCAATCTCCGAACGGGTAAAAACACCAAGATCAATAACCATCATGCCCGAAAATACCTGGATCTGCATACGAAGTGTAGAGTGTAGCGTGAGTACAACCAACTCAATAAGTAACAAGACTAACCCTTGGGCTGAAAGAAATGACGAACTCAACCAATACAGTACAAATATGGAGTTTAACAATACATAAACGACATGAAATATGACAATAATATCTCCAAAAAAACTCAAAATATGTTCGTACACATTATAGGAAATGTAGAAATGCTTTTAGGTTTAACAGTTAAGCTCAAAATAGATAAAATATGCCAAGTGTGACTGATATGAGGAATATGACATCTCTATATCAATATGCCAATATGCAAACCGTATGTGATGCAACACAATGAAAACTTCACGTACTCACATACTCAGAGTACTCAATCTGACTGTCTCAATTCTCGCTCATCACACTCAGTCGCTCAACAATGTACGGTGCCTACTACAGTGTACAACTCGATCCACATATATCCATAAGGCTTGTTGCACCATGAAACTCCATCCACATATATCTATAATGCATGTTGCGGCATGCAACCCAATCTATATATAGCCATAAGGCCTGTTGCGGCATGCAACTCAATTCACATATAGCCATAAGGCCTACAGCGATGTGTAGCTTGATCCACAATCTCACTCACAACACGGCTCTCGAGCCCCATCTTGATCATCAATATCTCCAGTCTCTCGGGCTCACAAATCTCATGCCAACTAGCCTGAACAATGATATATAACACAACAATAATAGTAAGATAGACTGAGGTATGATATGAAAATGATGGATGTGATTGAGTACAAAATTGCCATCTAAGCAAATAAATTAACCGCAAAAATGACCGCAGTGGATCTCAACAGCATTAGCATATAGCCTAACATAAATTATAACATGAATCTCCATCTCAATTACTCTAACGCAGAGATAACACAAGAATGTACACAAGGTTTGATGACCACACAGTACCACGAAAATCAATCGGATCATAATTTCTACGGTGCATGCCCACACGCCAGTTATCTAGCATGTGCGTTCTCAATGCATATTACATAACACGTAATTCAGGGATTCATACTTTCAAAACCAAGTTTAAAAGCATTACTTACCACAAACTATTCAAATCTCTACAACAGTAAGACCTTGCCTCGCGAATCGGCCAACACCTTGAATCTAGCCACAAATAATTCGATATAATCAATAGAATCTATAGGAATCAATTCCACATGAGAACACTAAGTTCTTAATCAAAATTTAAAAAGTCAACCCTGGGCCCACATCTCTAAATCTAATAAAAGTTATAAAATCCAAGTCCATTCAACCACAAGTTCAACCATGCCAAATTTACCAAATTACGACACCAATTTGTCACATAAATCCATGAGTTTAACTCTCCAATATCTAGCCTAAAGCTCCCTAAATTCCACCTTAAAACCACATAATCTGGGTGAAAAATTCAATGGGTAATCATTATTATTGAATAAAAATGATCAAAAGTGGCTTACCTCATGAAATCACTAGAAACCCTCTAAAACTCGCCTTAATTCGAGCTTGCAAAGCCAGGATTAGAGGATCTACCGAGCCCAACATGAAGGGATAAGTATAAATACTTAATAACCCTCGACATGGGTATTAATATCGTCATTAGGCCCGGGGACGACCATGTCTTTACTTTCCCATTTACAGTCCTCTAGGACTAAGGAAAAGGTATCTTTAGTAACAGAGCATATGTATCTCCATGCTCCCTTGCCTCGGTCTTTTTAAATAAAGGCCTTATCTCCTTGAAACCATCCCTAATGGAGAAACCCCCCAGTATAAAGCTCTACATAGGAGGCTCATGATCCACCTCGGCGCACATAGCTGGATGGGAAAACAAGGGAGCCGCTTGTTGCGGTACAGACTTGGAAGTTTTAGCCATTGTAGTCTAGGAAAATATGAAGACTTGACGGAGAATATGAAGATTCGAAGGAAAAATATGAAGATTTGAATAAAGAGTATGAAGGTTTGAAGGATAACAACAATAATAATAACAATAGCAACAACCCAGTATAATCCCACTAGTGGGGTTTAGAGAGGGTAGTGCGTACGCAGGCCTTACCCCTACCATAAGGTAGAGAAGATGTTTTCAATAGACCTTTGGCATCTTTCCCTCCAAAAACTCCCCACCTTGCTCTTGGGGTGACTCAAACTCACAACATCTTGGTTGGAAGTGGAGGTTGCTTAAAGGATAGAGATAAAGATATGAAAATCTGGGTTGGAAATTAAAAACAAAATATGAAGGTTTGAAGGTTTGGAATGAAGATATAAAGATTCAAGAACCGGTGTATGGAGATTTGAAAAAGTTAAAAGCCATTAGAAATTTGAAGGTAAAAGCTAGGATCAGAAAATGGAAAAAATGCTAAGGGCGAAGCTTTTATAGGGGAGAAACAGTCAGTGCGTGATGTTTCTCATTCAAATACGGCCAGCTGCTGACTAACACGTGGCCAAAGTTAGAACGACGTGATGGACGGGACATTTCCTCTCATAATTTACTGCTAAGAAAATATCGCGACTAAATACAAAATCCCCCAAAAATTTCGATGTCATTGTCACGACCTAAAACTCAATATGCCGTGATGGTGCCTATACAGAACTAGGCAAGCCGACAGTCACAATAAAATTAGGCAATTTATATTAAAAACAAGATAAAGCAAGTTTAATAATAAAAACTCTTATATATAGCCGTTTAGGTCAACTGAGACTTGAATATGAACTTCTCCAAAATTCGGGTGTCATTGAGTTCATGAATATCTATACAATAACATAATCCAAAATATTGTCTAATAAGGTAGAACAGTATAAGTAAACTGGGAGATAAAGGAGGAGAGTCAAGGTATATGGATGCCAAAGTAACTACCTCAATAATCTCTGATTGGGTAAAAACACCAAGATCAGCAACCAACGTGCCCGAAAATACTGGATCTGCATACAAAGTGCAAAGTATAGCGTGACTACAACCAACTCAATAAGTAACAAGACTAACCCTTAGGCTGAAAGCAGTCACGAGCTCAACCAATACAATGCAAATATATAGTTTAATAGAATAGAAATGACATGAAAGATGACAATAATATCTCCAAGAATACTCATAATCTGTTCGTACACAGTATAAGAAATGTAGACATGCTTTCAAGGTTTAATAGTTAAGCTCAAAATAGATAAGATATGCAAAGTGTGACTGATATGAGGAATATGACATATATATATATTTATATGCCAATAGCTAACCGTATGTAATGCAACACAGTGAAACCTCACACACTCACACTCTCAATGTACTTAATCTGACTGTCTCAATTCTCGCTCGTCACACCCAATCGCTCAGCAATGTACGGTGCCTGCTGTGGTGTACATCCTGATCCACATATAGCCATAAGACTTGTTGCAACGTGAAATACGATCAACATATAGCCATAAGGCATGTTGCGGCATGCAACCTGATCCATATATATCCATAAGGCCTATTGCAGCGTACAATCTGATCCACATATAGCCACAAAGCATGCTGCGGCGTATAGCTCAATCTACAATCTCACTCAAAATACGGCTCTCGGATCCCAACTAAGTCATTAATATCTCCAGTCTCCCGGGCTTACAAATCTCATGCCAACTAGCCCGAACAATGATATATACCACAATAATAGTAACAGAGACTGAGATATAATATGAAAATGATGGATGTGACTGAATAAAAAATTTCCATCTAAGCAAATTAACAGCAAAGATAACCGCAATGGGTCTTAACAACATTAGAATATAGCCTAACATGATTTCTAACCTAAATCTGCAGCTCAATTACTCTAACACATAGAGATCACAAGAATGGCTACAAGGTCTGATAACTACACAATACCATGAAAATTAACCGGATCACAATTTCTATGGTGCATGCCCACACGCCCGTTACCTAGCATGTGCGTTATCAATGCATATTAAGTAACACGCAATTTAGGGATTCATACTTTCAAAACCAAGTTTAGAAGTGCTAATTACCTCAAAATTTTCAAATCTCTACTCTAGTAAGACCTTGCCTCGCGAATCGACCTACGGAGGCCTCGAATCTAGCCATAAATAATTCGATACAATCAATACAAGCAATAGGAATCAATTCCACATGAGAACACTAAGTTCTTAATCAAAAGTCAAAAGGTCAACCCAACACACATATCTCAGAATCCAATAAAAGTTAAAAAATCCAAATCCATTCAGCCACAAGTTCAACTATGCGAAATTTACCAAATTATGACACCAAATCGTCACTTAAATTCATTAATTTAATTCTTCAATCCCTGTTGATACCCAATTTTTCCCCATATATTTTAAATATGCATATATACCTTCAAATAACATATATAAGCATGCACAAGACTTTGATTATTTTTTCCATAATTTAAGGGTTTAAATTGATTTATTTTCTCCCCTTCTATCCATAAAATCCCTAATAATTTTTTGTGAAATTATTGTTTTAATAATTTATTTATTTTATTTATATACTTATTCCAAAATATGGCTAATGTGATTCTTATGTATTTTTACAATTACATTTAGTATTTTTTGAGCTATTACATATAACTGCAATGTTAGCCCATTCTAGATATAATTATAATTTATATGCATAAAATTGGCCAATATATTTTAAAATAATAATTATGTATTTTAAATCATTTTTCACCTTGAAGTATTTTCCAAAAATTACGTATTATTTTTATAAATTAAAATAGGAAAAAGTTGGCTATTTAAATAATAGCCAAATTTGGCTTTCAATCCTAGCCAAATCGAACACCAATCCCAGCCCCAATTATTATTTTAATAAGCTAATAAACCTCGACCCAGACCCAATTACTCACTACCCGACCCAAGCCATCTTAAATCCTGGTAAGGATCAACGACCCACGTTCTTGCTTTCCTTTTTAATTTTATCAAAGACCCTAACCCTAATCATTTTATCTAAATTTGCCGCCCTCAACGTCTCTCATCTTCTCTCTTCTCTATCAACCTAACCCTAGACTGTGTCATTCGCCTCCTTCTCCTGTCATCTTCGGCTACCTCCTTTCAACCTCGAGCCTTCAATGGGTCTCTCATCGCCTTGCTCATCATCTCTAAGGTCTTCAAGGGTCTTGGTCCATGTCGATTTGAACCTAGGGTTTCTGATTCTGTTGTTCGAGGCCTCTCTAGTGTGGTTTTGGGTAAAATCACACCATATATGTTACGATTTGTGAAGTTACAACAGGTTCTTTCGATTTCTATTTGTGTTTCTTTTTGAAACCCTAACTCTCTCCTGAATCTCTCAGATATGTGATATTTTCATGCTTTAAACCTATTTCCTTCTATGATTTGCTTATTCTCGAGATTCTTCTGAAAGATCCTCCACTTTTAATCGTTTTTACTTTCATTGAAAACTATGGTATCTCGAAGTTTCTTTTACGCATGTTTGAACCGATTTCTTTATGATTAAATCCCTTTCCTTGATTATTTTGACCGATTTTATGTTCCTACTGCTTTTTAACTGGACTCTATTAAAATCCTTAATTTTTTAACATTTTCTTTGCTTTGGTTTCGTGTGTTAGCATGAATTTATTTGCATTAGTTCTGTGTGTTAGCATGATTTTCTGTACCTTCGTTCTGTGTGTTAGCATGTTTACCTGACTCTTGTTAATCTCTCAAGGTCACCATACTTCGAATGTGTTATGCTGAATCTTTATCCAACTTATATCACCTCTTAATGATTGTGCTTGCTAATCTCTTGTTTCTTTTTGTCTATATGGCTGACCTTGTTCGTTGTTCATTCGTCTCTATTTATATGTTGAAAATACAGAATCATGACTCCCTCGTGATTGATTCTGATTTTTCTTAATTGATGGTAATTGAAACTTTTTCTTTCAAAGCCCTAGAATTCTACATGTCTGTTTAAATTAACTGATTTCATTACCTTATTCGCTATGGTACTTTGTTTTACTGAGCCTTTCCATATTTGGGTTTTTCTGAATTTAGTCCTAATCAACTACTCTATGCCTACTGAACCGCAACTCCTTCCTTATTTAATCATGCACTGATTTTTCTTCTTGCCTTATATGGTAATGAATCTTTCCGTTTGGTTTTGATTCTCTTAACTTAAGTGAGTACTTCCTTGATTCCCTAATTGATTGATTCTGAGTTCTTAAATTAGTATACTACTATGATTTTTACCTTATTTCACTACCTACTTTCACCTATAAATACCCTACGTCTTTTATTAACAAGGATAAAAAACTTAGTTTTCAAAACTACCTATCTTACTAAAAAATCTCTGCTCTCCCCTCTCCCTTGTGCTATTTGCTGCAATTAGCCGGCTGCAAGCTAAGGGTAATCATCTGAGCTCTCTTGTTATTTCATTTTTCTTACTTCTCTTCACTTGTATGTCCTAATTTTAGTTTAACGCATCAACAACAACATGCTTCTCTTATTGTTTCAGTTTCTCTTATTTCTATTCTGCTTCTACCCGCGGTTCTGTTGTGAAACTTGCAGTTAAGTCACACTATTAGCATGTTATTATGTCCCCTCCTTTTGAATCAATGTACTCCCTTATGTGATTCAAATCATGCTTGGACAATTGTTTTTACCTACTATGTACTTACCATTTTTTGTAAATCACAAATCCCTATCGTCCTCTATGTGTTTATGTTCCTCATGATTGTTTCGTGATTATGCCAGTGTAAACTATCTCTGAGCATGTCCAAACTAGCCCTAATACCTTTGCTGAGATTATGTGTCTGCAGTCAAATGTCTGTGTATCTCCAAACCCTTTGACCCATGTGTGACTATTGAATTTATTTAGATTCTATGTGTAATCCTATCTTAAACTGCTTGAACTTTGTTTACTACTCCAACCTCTTTTCAATGAATCTCTATTGCTTCATTAATTGCTTTCAAAACAGGCTTTTAACTCCAGTCTTTAACAAACTTCCTTCAAGCTGTCTCATGCACTTCACTTAACTCTTAGTTAATAAGCTCTGGCCCCTCTAGTATGCCTCCGATTGAAAGGGATGGACAAAAAGTGGTTAAACTCAGTGTAGAAGACCTACAATCCCAAGTAGATTACTGGGCAAATGCTTTAATAGGTTATGTTATTGGTGATAATCCAACTGCTAAATCGATAGAAAATTTTGTGCTGCATGCTTGGAACTTTGTATCCAAGCCTCAGATCCTATTGCATGCTGAGGGATACTGTATTTTTAGATTCAATAGCAAGGAGGATAAAGAGATGGTTATACAATCTGGACCATACTCGTACAGGAACAAGCCTATGGTACTGAAACCACGTGAGATTGACTTCTCCTTTCAGAATGTTGTGCTTAGTACTGTCCCTGTATGGATCAGATTCCCAGGGCTCCCTGTGGGTTAGTGGTCAGTGGATGTCCTCAGCAAATTGGCCAGTGCAGTGGGTAAGCCACTGTACACAGATAAATTCACAGCACACTTTGAGAAGATTTCATTTGCAAGAGTCTTAGTAGAAGTTGATGCTGCCTATTCCTTGCCTGACCAGATTGAAATTGGCACCCCCTATGGTATGAAGGTGCAGCAAATAGAGTATGACTGGAAGCCAAGCTTTTGCAACCATTGTTTAAAGTTTGGACATGATGAACTTGACTGCTGGTACAATGTCAGGAATGATGCAGAGGTGGAAAGGGATGAACAGGCAAAAGAGATAAGGAAAAGAACTAGGAAACCAAGATTGAACCCAAGGCAGGAGTGGATACCTAAGACTAATGCAGATGCAGCAGGACCTGAACCAGTTCAGTCTGTTATTGGTACCAAGCAACTGGACTCAATTGAACATACTGAAGATGTGAAGTTGGTGAATAATAATGGGAATCAGCAGACACTAGATGAACATGGCAGGACTGCAGTAGCTTCAGGGGATCCTCCTGAAATCATTGAAGGCATAAATGCAAATGCAGACAAAGGAAAGGCTATGGCAATTATTTTGGCTGATGATAGAAGGGGATACCAAGTGGATCCAGGACCTTCTTGGAGTACTGAATCTAATACTTCATGATTATTACTACATGGAATATCAGAGGGCTTAATCAAGCCCAAAAACAGGAGGAATTAAAAAGCTTCCTGTCTGTTAATAAAGTAGATATTATAGGAGTACTTGAAACTAGAATTAAGGAGCATAAAGCTAAAAGAATACGGGCAAAGTTGGCTAAAGGATGGAAGGTGCAATGTAACTATACAAAGGCTGTCAATGGTAGGATATGGTTACTATGGAAACCTCATGTTCAAGTATCCATCTCTACTGTGACTGATCAATTCATCCAATATATGGTGGAGGACACACAAGCTTCACTCAGATTCCATTTGAGTGTAGTATATGCTCATAATACTGCAGGCAATAGGAACAAGTTATGGTGTGATTTAAAGGCAGAAAACATCCCCAGCCAGGATCTTTGGTTACTCAGTGGGGATTTCAATACTGTTTTGAATGCTGAAGATAGAATTGGATCTCCTGTCACTGATGCTGAAATCAAGGATTTAAAAGAGACTGTAGATGTCCTTCAACTTACTCCTCTCAGAGCCAAAGGATGGTATTATACCTTGTCAAACAAGCAGGATGCTAATACTAGAGTGTATATCAAGATTGACTGGGCACTTGGTAACTTCCAATGGATCCAACAGTATGGACATCTTGAAGCTGAATAAATGAACCCTTCTATATCTGATCACTCTCCTATACTTATCAAGTTTGGCAGTCAAAGGCTATTGCATCCCAAACCCTTCAGATTCTATACTGCTATTATGGAGGAGCCTCAGTTCAAATCTATTCTGGAAAATGCTTGGGCACAACAATGTGAAGGAATACCTATGCAGAAGGTTTGGACTAAACTAAAAATATTGAAGCAGCAACTGAAAGGTCTCAATAGACAGATGGCAGCCTATAAACAGAAACTTGTACAAGCAAAGGAAACATTGGATATTGTTTAGAACCAGATGCAGCAAAGTCCATTTGCACAGGATTTGCACAATGCTGAGAAGCAAGCACTGGCTGAAATTGAGAAGTGGAGCAAGGTGGAAGAACAGATTATGAGACAGAAATCTAAAGCCAACTGGATTGAGTGTGGAGATGCCAACACAAAGTATTTTCATGCTCAATGGAAGATCAGAACCAGCCAGAATAATATTAGCTCTATTTATACTGATGCAGGTGACAAGCTGACAGATCCAGTAGCTGTGGCACAGGAGTTTATTCAGGTGTTCAAGTCATTGATGGGAGAGTGTGCTGAGGAAATTCCTTGTATTAATACTACTGTTATGAAAGAGGGACCATGCCTCAATGCAGTACAGCAGAGAGAATTAATTAAAGAAGTCACAGTGGAGGAGATTGTAGAAGCTATCAAGGATATGCCAAAAGACAAAGCCCCTGGGGTGGATGGTTTTCCTGTGGAATTCTTCACAAGTAACTGGGGGATAGTACAAGAGGATATAGTTGCTGCTACTATGGACTTCTTTGCTACTTGCAATATGCCTAGTATGATAAATACTACAACAATTAAACTTGTTCCTAAAAGTAATAATCCTACAAATGTCAAAGATTATAGACCTATTGCCTGTTGTACAACTATCTACAAAATCATATCCAAGATCATCACAAAGAGAATGAAGACTGTAATTGGCAACATAGTTGGCCAATCCCGATCAGCATTTATTGAAGGGAGGAGCATCATTGATAATATTCTGCTCAGTCATGAAATCTTTAAGGGATATACCAGGAAAGGTGTTTCTCCTAGGTGTGTCCTGAAGGTGGATTTAAGAAAGGCCTATGATACTTTAGAATGGGGCTTTCTTCAGCAGGTTCTTATTGATATTGGTTTTCCTGCAAAATTTCTCAATTGGATAATGGCATGTGTATCTTCTGTTTCTTATTCCTTGATGCTTAATGGGGGGTTTACTAAGCCTTTCAATGCAAGGAGAGGGATTAGGCAAGGGGACCCTATGTCTCCCTACTTGTTTGTCCTTACAATGGAGTATCTTAACAGACTGCTGCAACAACTTCATAGGAATGGAGATTTCAATTTCCATCCTAAATGCAGAAAACTAAACTGTGTACATATTTGCTTTGCTGATGATCTCCTCATGTTCGGCAGAGCTGATAGGATTTCTATTCAAATATTTCAAGAGGCTTTTCATAACTTTTCTGCAGCATCAGGCTTGAAAGCAAACACCAACAAAAGTGCTATCGACATTGCTGGGGTGCAACAATCTGTTAAACATGAACTTATGGAGCAATTGGGATTCAATGAAGGACATCTTCCTTTTAAGTACCTTGGAATTCCTCTCAGCTCAAAGAAACTTGTTGTACATCACTATTCTACTCTGATTGAGAAAATAACTGCTAGAGTCACATGTTGGTCTGCTAAAATGCTATCCTATGCAGGCAGATGCCAATTGATAAAAGCAGTAATATTTGGCATCCAGACATACTGGGCACAGATTTTTATCATACCAAAGAAGGTCTTGAAGGTTATTGAGGCAATCTGCAGGTCCTTCCTATGGACAGGTAGTGCTTCTATATCTAAATGAGCTTTGGTTGCATGGGAGAGAATATGTAAACCTATATCTGCTGGGGGCCTAAACATCATAGATATGGTTACCTGGAATAAGGCAGCCATAACAAAACTGCTTTGGGATATTACTAGGAAAAAAGAATGCCTCTGGATAAAGTGGCTCCACTGCTATTACATAAAGCAACATGATATCAGCAATGTACCTTTGCCAAAAACTGCCTCTTGGATTATTAGGAAAATATTGGAATGCAGGACTGCTGTCATGGAAAACCAACAACTGCAAGGAACTCTCTACTGCAGACTGAAGTCACTGTGTAAGCTGGACAAGTTTCAAATTCACAAGTTATACCTTGCTATGCTTCCTAATTATAGCAAGGTAGATTGGAGGAATGTGATGCTGACTGCAAATGTACTACCAAGACATAAGTTCACAGTGTGGTTAGCAGCCCAACACAGGCTACCTACCATTGATAGAATGCACAAGATTGGAATTGATATACCTACTGAATGTGCTTTCTGCAAACAACAAGATGAAAGATTTGAGCATCTATTCTTTGCATGCCCAGTCACGAACAGATTATGGTTTAGAATATGCAAATGGATAGGACACCAGAGAGCAGCAAACACTTGGGAGGATGAGTTGAAGTGGATATGCAGTAATGCTAGAAGTAGGAACTGGCAGCAGGCAATCATTGCTACTGCTTTTGTTAGTACTGTTGCATTGATATGGAGAAACAAGAATTCTATTAGATTTGAGAACAAGACTTTTGCTGAAGATCAATTCTGTAAAGAAGTGGCAATGTTGATACACACAAGAAGTAGGAAATGTAAAAGGTGGCAGGAAGGGCTATATAAACTCAACTGCTATCCTTACTTAGATACAATAGCTACATGTTAGAATTGTCTATATAAGATTGTGTAGTTAGAACTAAATGTAAATGAGTAGTAGAAGTCCATACTACTACAGGGATCTGTTGTACAGTTTTTTTGAAATAAATGAAAATGATAGTTTGAATAAAAAAAAAAGTATTGACTTCTCTTGAAACGAGTTCTTTCAAAACTGCAGTAATCTCATTAGATACCATGTTTATAGGTACTAAAGGGATATTTCAAAAACCTGCTTGTTTCTGCATTAATATAGACACCGTATGCTGCATGTAGGCAAACCTTAGGGAATTCTCAAAACCTGCATTCCCCTGAAGCTATTTCGGTCGTTTTACTGATTCTAATAACTTTAAAAGGAATCCCTAGGCAACTATTAGGTTATAACTTTTGGGTCTGAAAAGTGGTTTGTTTCTACATAATCACTTAGAGATCTTGCTTTGGAACTTTGATAAATAAAGACCTTAAATGTGCTTGAGACGTGCTACTTGTATATTTGTTTATGGAGGAAACTATGAGCCTTTTACTTGCTCCCATTATATGAAAGTCCTAAATGTTTTGACTGTCAACTTAGAGTTTTTGCCTTTCTAAAACTTATGGGGTGTGTTTAGAACTACCCATAGTTAGAGGTCCTAACTCCATTCAGGACCATTAAGAAGGTATGGGTAGCAGCACGCAATAGGAGTCAGTGACCAAACACTTAATTTTCATGACCAATAAGGGGATGGAAAGGGTAGACATGAGATATGATGACTACACACTGATGTCACGTGTAGCCACTCATCGAGGAGTGTTTCCGGGACATTGCGTGGGGTGATCCCGTAGGATAAACAGCCTAAGACCCCTCTTTACCAAATCCCACCTCGTT
Organism: Nicotiana benthamiana; assembly: GCA_034376525.1. Classification (NCBI taxonomy): domain Eukaryota; kingdom Viridiplantae; phylum Streptophyta; class Magnoliopsida; order Solanales; family Solanaceae; genus Nicotiana; species Nicotiana benthamiana. The sequence continues at coordinate 8,146,557 of CM067334.1, forward strand.
ACTCAAACTTTTTGTTTATTTAAACTTGTTCAAACCATTTATCTTACTACTTGAACTATCCAACATGCTTTACTTACGACTTATTTGATTCAACTATTTATATGGACTAATTTGTACACGTAAGTTAGGCCGGGACCCACAGTTGTGGACCAAAAGGGGTGCATAATACCTTCTTTTCGAGGTTACTTCGAGCCCTTACCTTAATCTCTGGTAATGTAAACCAAAACAAGAGTTAATCACTCTAGGTACCCTAACACACCATAATTCGTTAGGTGATGACTCTTCAAATATCTAATTCCCAAAAGGAAATGAATTATTACCCCCCATGAATGTCAAAACCAGGACTCCCCTCCTTGCGGAGGGAAAAAAGGGGATGCGACAATCCTTAGACAAAATTCCACCTTAAAGACACATAAACTAGGTGAAAACTTCAATGGGTAATCAATATTATTGAATATTGTTTTAGAAATTTTCTACATATATTTATAATTCAATGTCTGTATTTATAATAGTTGCAATGAATTTAGACTGATCCAGGAATGGAATATCAAATAGCAAGTTGATTGTGGCTTTATTGATGCAAGTTGAACTATTATGTTGAAGCGTTGAAACTTCAGCTAATACTACTATAGGACAAAAACTTCAGCTTATTTAATGCTGAAGTTTTTAAAAATAAACTAAATAACTTCAGTATCACTAATGAATCCAAGAGAAAACTTCAGCTTATTTAATGCTAAATTTTTGAATTTTTTTTTGACAAAACTAATGAATCCAGGACAAAGCTTCAGCTTATTTGGTGATGAAGCTTTTATAAATGAACTAAATAACTTCAATATCTTCTGCTGAAAATTTTGAAAACTAATGAATCCAAGACAAAACTTCAGCTTATTTAGTATTGAAGTTTCTATAAATGAACTAAATAACTTTAGCATCTTCTGCTGAAATTTTTGAAAAAGCTTTACGACAATACTATTAAATCTAGGGCAGAACTTCAGCTAAAACATGCTGAAGTTCCACAAATAGAGAACTAAACTTCAACTAGTAAAATGCCTAAGTTCAACAATTACAAAAGACTTCAGGCCCGTATACTACAATGCTGAAGTTTCCATGATTGCCTTTGCTATTTCAGACACGTATGCCTGAAATTTACGCAAAAAGTGGGTACGCTTGCAATTTTTTTGCAAAGCGGTTAATGTGACGCAAAATGTGGTATAGATGCAAATCCTCCGGTATTAAAGTGCATATATATATATATATATATATATATATATATATATATATATATATATAGATATATATATATATATATATATATATATATATATATTATGGGCTTAGATAATAGAACTACGGATGGAGAAGTGCACGGTTATCCACTAATAACATATGTATTTATTTTTAAGCCACTGTTTAAAATGTCATTAGTGTTTAGCCAGTGCTTTAATAAACTTTACCTGCCTGGATGAAAACACCCTTCTACTTGTAAAGTTCAGGACCAAGTGTCATTAACTTTTGAACTTGTAACTCTAAGTTTAGGACTTCATGACTACATGTCCTTAACTTTTAAACTTGGAACTCTAAGTTCAGGACTTCAAGACTACATGTCCTTAACTTTTGAACTTGAAACTCAAAGTTCAGGACCACCTGTCCTTAATTTCTATACTTGTAACTCTAAGTTAAGGACTACTTGTCCTTAACTTTTGAATTTGTAAGTCTAAGTTCGTCCTTAGTCTTAAACTAAGCGCACGTGCGACACTTGGAAACTCGCACATGATCTTGCACACCCTGCTCACATTCTTGCTATGTCAAGTCATCCTTACTACACTCAAGATCGCTAAGAGAATGGTACAAAGAACACAAGAGAATTGCTAATGGAAGCTTTTGTATTATAGAGAACTTGATAGTTTAGCTTGGTTGATAAATTACAAATGAATGCCTCCTACTTATACTAATCACCTAGGGGCTAGCGTGTAAATATTAATTGTTGGATAAGTCCCTTATTATTTACAAGCAAATCCCTTCTCTAGAATTTTTTACATAACTAGAATCTTCCAAGGACTTTCCTAGCAATACTATAGGGTTCTTGGGTTCCTAAGGAAACCTCTATATTTCTCTAGAACCTTCCTACAAGTGCATTAATATCTAGAACATTTCTAAGAAAATTCTCCATTGTTCTAGAATATTCCACCAGGATCTAGTCCCTAACTTATGTAACCATTCCATATGGCAAAAATATCTACCAAGTGGCACCTACGTGGTATGATGATGTGGCGGGTCATGACACTCTCCCCCACCCAATATTGTGCCGCCCACGGCACGAAGCATCGACACGTACGCGTGCACATTGCCTTGGCATCATCGAAAATCTTTGTCCATTAGCCATGATACCCTATGAAGTGGTTTGCCTTCCCATGTTGCAAGGTAATGTTCATCTTTCTTTTTGCCTAGTTTGTACTTTGGACAACTAGCAATGATGGCCTCTATCCTCCACTGATCGGATGCCCTTTCTTGCTCTTGGCCTGAATCATTCCATGACTCAACCAAGTCTAGCAGCTTCTCAATCATTGGGTCTATGCTTGCACTCTCCCTTTGGCTGCCCTCCGTGGTCACAGCCTTGCTAGAAAACTTGACCCATCTGCCTGGTGCATCGTCTGAGTTTGATAGTGTGCCACCACTTTGTAACTCGCCATCCTCTTCAACTATCCGCCCAACTTTTCTTACTGCCACCATGCTCCATTTGCATGGCACCAAGATTTGGGGTCCCTACTTTTGGCTTAGATTCCAAGAAACTCCCTCCAATGCAGGCGATTTCTCCTGTGACATTCTTATGTGCTTGAGCAAAGTTCCTTGTCATTGCTGCAAGCTTCCCCAACTTTGGGCATTCACTTTCCCGATGGGATCTTCCACAGAAGTAGCACCCTTCCTTAGGCACGTACTCCCTAATGTTTTTCTATCCCCTTGACGTTTTTCATGGACCCTGTCTGTTATGGGATGGCCCTTTGTCATTACCCTTGTATACCTCGGCTATGCATTTCATGTTGTCCTCATCATGATCTCCCTCAACCCTCTTGGCGTTGCCTTCTTTGGACTTGGTAGGCTCCATCTTGAAGTCAACAAGTGACTAGGCTACTATGATGGCCCCGTTCATGTTGGCTACTTGATGTCTTCTTAATTTCCGCTTTGCCCAACTTTGCAACCCATCCATGAAGTAGAAGAGGGAATATTCCTTGGGCAATGATCGAATTTGCAGCATTAAGGCAGTTAACTCGCGCACATACTCCCAAATTGTGGCCTCTGTCATAGCTTCTTTAGCTTCCGCCCGTATGCTACCTCGCGTGAAGCCCGTGCACCGCCATACTGCTTTCGCTTAGGGACCTTCGTGTTGATCCCTTCTGCAAGTACCAAGCCCTTGGTACTTCCAGCCATGGTTCCCTACAAAATTTCCTTCTAGAAATCTCTTGTATTCTTTCTAACATTCATTAGTCATAACCTTTGCTCTGATACCACGTTATCACGTCCTTAGTCTTAAACTAAGCGCATGTGCGAAACTTGGAAACTCGCTCACGATCTTGCACACCCTAATCACGTTCTTACTATATCAAGTCAGCCTTACTACACTCAAGATCGCTAAGAGAATGGTAAAAGAACACAGGAGAATGGCTAAAGGAAGTTTTTGTCTTAGAGAGAACTTGATAGTTTAGCTTGATTGATAAATTACAAATGAATGCCTCATATTTACACTAATCACCTAGGGGATACTATGTAAATATTAATTATTGCATAAGTCCCTTATTATTTACAAGTAAGTCCGTTCTCTAGAATTTTCTACATAACTAGAATCTTCCAGGGACTTTCCTAGCAATTATATAGGGTTCTTGGGTGTTCGTAAGGAAACCACTATATTTCTCTAGAATCTTCCTACAAGTGCATAAATATCTAGAACATTTCCAAGAAAATTCTCTATTGTTCTAGAATATTTCACCGGGATCTAGTCCCTTACTTATGTAACTATTTCATTTGGCAAAAATATATGCCAAGTGGAACCTACGTGGTATTATGATGTGGCGGGTCATGACACTATTGTCCTTAAATTTTGAGCTTGTTAATCTAAGTTCAGGACCAAGTGTCTTTAACTTTTGAACTTGTAATGGTAAGTTCAGAACCAACTGTCCTTAACTTTTGAGCTTGTTAGTCTAAGTTCAAGATCTATTGTCCTAAACTTTTTAGCTTGTTAGTCTAAGTTTATGACCTACTGTCCTACTTTTGGGCTTCTTAGCATAAGATCAGGATCTATTGTCCTTAACGTTTGAGCTTGTTAGTCTAAGTTCAGGACTTTAGGACCTATTGTCCTTAACTTTTGAACTTGTAACTGTAAGTTCAGGGCCTATTGCCCTTAACTTTTGAGCTTATTAGTCTAAGTTCAGGATCAACTATCCTTAACTTTTGAACTTGTAACTCTAAATTCAGGACGAAGTGTCTTTAATTTTTGAAATTCCAACCCTAAGTTCAGGACCAAGTGTCCTTAACTTATGAGCCTATTATTGTAAGTTCAGGACTAGCTATTCTTAATTTATGAGCTTGTAACTCTAAGTTAAGGACTACATATCCTTAACTATTTCGATAACCTCCCTGCTTCAACGACCCTCCTCCATTTTTTCAGACAACTTTCAGCTCCCACTCTTTCTTCTTCACACTCACCTTTTTAAAGCCACATACCTATTTTTCTTCAATATTTATCCTAACAAGAAAAGTCGTAAAGATCAAACATAACAGTATCAACGTTTTCTTCTTGAGAAAGTAAAATAGTAGCAACGTTATCTTCGGAGGAATCTCATTTGAAGGCTAAATTTGTCTTACGCGAATCACAACCATGACAATAAAGACAACAGCAAGCCCAAAAATAAGGAAAATCTTGCATAAAAACTTTGAAAGGATAACACCGTCTTTTCATATTAATTTTAATAAATTAGTGGCTATTTTTGCTTAGCATTAAAAATATTGGATAAAAAAGAAATACCATTTTAAAAAGTGACTGGCCCACTCAATTTTTACAACTACGGTCTACGGAGGCGTACAAAGATTTAAGCCTAAAGTAAAAGGATGTTTTTGTCATTTTTTATCCTATCAAGAAAAGTCGTAAAGATCAAACATAACAGTAGCAACGTTTTCTTCTTAAGAAAGTTAAATAGTAGCAACGTTTTCTTCGGAGGAATCTCATTTGAAGGCTAAATTTGTCTTACGCGAATCACAGCCATGACAATGAAGACGATAGCAAGCCAAAAATAAGGAAAATCCCGCATAAAACTTAGAAAGGATAACACCGTCTTTTTATATTAATTTTAATAAATTAGTGGCTATTTTTGCTCAGCATTAAAAATATTGGATAAAAAATAAATACCACTTTAAAAAGTGACTACCCCATGCAATTTTTACAACTACGGTCTACGGAGGCATACAAAGATTTAAGCCTAAACTAAAAGGGTATTTTTGTCATTTTTTATCCTAACAAGAAAAGTCGTAAAGATCAATCATAACACTAGCAATGTTTTCTTCTTGAGAAAGTAAAATAGTAGCAACATTTTCTTTGGAGGAATCTCATTTGAAGGCTAAATTTGTCTTACGCGAATCACAGCAATGACAATGAAGACGATAGCAAGCTCAAAAATAAGAAAAATCCCGCATCTATATATTATTAAAAGGAGGGGACAAAGCCCTTTCCTTAAGCCAAGTGGTAGCATAAAAAAAGCCACAGACATAATTAGTTACTAATTAGTTTTTTAGTTAATAATTAGTTATTAGTAGTTATTATTTTTGAATTTAAACATGTATAAAAAATGAAAATAATAAAAACTACCCCACACACACACACACACACAAATCGGGGAGTAGTTTCAACTTGGAATTTTAGAATAAAAACTAAAATTAAAAAATTAAAAATTACCATTGCAAATTGGAGAGTAGATTCAAGTTTGAGTTTTAAAATAAAAAAATAAAAATTAAGCAATAAAAAAAACTTTTGATTCTAATTGTGGAGTAGTTTCTTTCTAAACTGATTTTTTTTTTGTTGTAAAAACAGAAAATATTATTTTCAACAAAATATTTTCGTTTTTGAAAAATATTTTTTTCATATAAAAACAAAAAATATTTTTTTTTGTTTTTAACAAAATATTTTTGTTTTTTTAAAACAAAACTGGAAAAAATGAAAACAGGGGTGGGGTTATGGGTTTTTTTAAAATCTAGTTGGGTAAAAAAAGGAAATGGGTCGCTTTAATATAGTGTTGTCACGTGGCACTCCATTCAAAATAGGGGTTTTTTTGTTTCAAAGTATGACAATAGGGATACAGATAACTCAATAGTATGACAGTATGTATATAAATAGTATAACGAGGGTACAGGTAAACGGTATTTTAAAGTAGAGGAATATATTTAGCCCTTTTCCGTATTCTATATATCTTCTATATATTATTAAAATAAGAGGATAAAGCCATCTCATTAAGCCAAGTGGTAGCCTAGAAAAAAATCATATGGAATAATTAGTTAATAACAAAGAAATTATCTATTAAAAATTAATTTAAAAAAATTAACTACCTAAATTAACTACTAAAACATGGATGAGGGTTGGATATATCGCATTGACAAATAAGATGACAATTGAAATTTATTAAAGCAATACGGTCTAATAAGATCAAACAAGCCTCATTATAATTTTATTTAATTTAATTAATATTTTTGTAATAACGACCGCGCATCGCGCGGGTGCGACTACTAGTAAAAACTTATAAGGAAAATCCCGCATAAAAACTTAGAAAGGATAACACCGTATTTTTATATTAATCTTAATAAATTAGTGACAATTTTTGCTCAGCATTAAAAATATTGGATAAAAATAAATATCACTTTAAAAAGTGGCTACCTCACGCAATTTTTACAACTACGGTCTACGGAAGCGTACAAAGATTTAAGCCTAAAGTAAAAGGGTGTTTTTATCATTTTTTATTTGAATCCAACGTTGTATATCTATGATGGATTCTACACCAATATCAATTTTTCTTACAATACTAATCAACTAATGTAATAAATTTTACATAGTTTTATAGCAGGACTCCTTAATTCTCTCTATCTGCAAACCAAACAACCCCTTAAAGTGTTTATGTTCAGACATGGAGTAGTAAAACATATTTGCATAGTAAAAATATTTACACAATTGATCTACTACAAGTTAAATCCTTATAAATAACATCTAAATAAACACTTAAAAAGCACGTTAAATGGAAATGTCATTAGCAACAAGTTTGACGACCCCTACAACAGTGCGCAGCACCAAAAGAGTAAATTAATCTCAAAATTAAATTTGAGATGAATTTATCTCATGTTTTATTGAAATAAAGCTGCGATATAATTAATTTCGAAATTAATTATCTTAGAGGTGCAGTATTATTTTAATTTTATTAGAGTGGAATAACAATCCCTGCATAACTAATTTTGAAAGGCTTTTGTTTCCTATTTGGTATTCAGTACCCACATTGGAGCCTGACTATATCAAGATTCGCGCTGCATAGGGCCCCATTCAGGGAGAATCGATCCTTACCAAGAATTCTTTCATATCCAGGCTCGAATCGGAAATCTTTGATTAAGGAAGGAGCAGTCTCATCCACAGCACCACATTCTATGTGGTCGCACTAACTTTTTAAAAACTGTGTTTATGACATAACACTTTTGTAGTTGACGTGTCTTAGGAAAACATGTCTATATCACGCACCAATAAAATTACAACACTAGTCCTTAATTTTAAAAAGGAAAGCAAATACTTAGAATTATAATTCTACCCTCGTCTTCTTCCTTCTTAGGTGTCTGTACCTTTTTAAAGAGTCAGCACTCAGCTTCTATTTTATTTACTTTTTTAATTTATAGCCACACCTAATCAATTTCACTTCATTCCAAACATTAGATTCAGCTTTGTAAATGCAATTCCGATTTCAACCTTCGAAACTTTTCCGGTAACGTAATTTAAAATGAACAACACCGCACTTTTGTCAAAAAAATGTTGATTTCAATTGAGAGTTCGAGTCTTTTCAAGAGCAAGGTAGGAAGGAAGGGTGGTGGGGGTCTATTTGGAAACAAACTCTATACTCAACGGTAGGGGTAAGGTCTGCGTACATATTACCCTCTCAGACCCCACTAAGTGGGATTATACTGGATTGTTGGTGTTGTGGTAAAGTAATAGACTTGAGGTTTGGGTTTGAGTTTTTGTTCGAGCTACATATAAAATTAAGTGGATTGTTTGCTGCTTGGAATTGATTAAGAACTAATTCCTTGACCTTAAAAATATTTGAACGGACTGATATGAGGAGGAATTCTGAACTTCCATTATTGAGTTCTTATGAGTTCAAAATTTAGTTAAAGTTTTACGTTTTATTTTTTTTCTATTTTTTATTTGAGTTCAGTCGCCCTTTCTAGTGTATAACACACGAGTGCAAGCCAAACGACCCCTAATAATTTAGTTAATGGAATGTTGACTTTAAAAAAATAAATTAAAAGACTTTCTTTTTCCTGTTCATCACACATAAGTAAAGTTGAGTCACTGTGTTTACTCACATTCTTCACTCCTCAGTCCAGAAAACCATCGTTTTGCTCTCAAATTCTCTTATTCTGAGTTGACATGTCTACCAGACGCCATCAATCTGTTGAAGATCCTCTGGTATTTTAAACAATTTTCTGTTTTAACTTATATTCGCTTTTTCCAATTTCCTAGACATTCTTTTTTTTTTGTCTTGATTTATTTATTTATTTTACATGCTTATTCTGTGTTAACTGTCAAGTGTTATACATTGATTGAAGTGGATATTGTTATTTTATATGATCTTGATCAATCCTAACCGAGCTAGCTTTTGAGCTGACTTAGCCTAAATGTTCATTTTCTTAACATGGTATCAAAGAACTGACCTGAGCTTGCTCAGGTGTTAAATATCTCATATCGATAAATAGGCAATCTCGCCTCATGAGCTACTTCTTAGGTTGAGTTATGTCCAAGGTCCATTTTCTTAACTTAGGATTAAACATTATTCATTTTAATATATGACCCTCATGATATCTTGTTCATGCTTCAAATATCCGGACTTGGGCGTCCAGGAGGTGTTATATATCCAACAGTGGTTGGGAGAGTGAGTTGCTAACCACTATCTTCTTTTAGGATTTTGTGCTATTCATACATCATGAGCTAACATATGGAGTTGAGTTAGGAGTAAGGTCCATTTTCTTAACATTAACATGACTTATTGTACCTTTGATATTTTATGTGCATTTAACTTATATGTTAAAATTATATTCCTTACTTCCATGTCTAGTCAAATAATGCCATACAAAATGGTTGGAGATAAGTGGCAAATAGCAATTATTGTAAGCATGCTTAAAGTTATGACTATTTGGATTCTTCAATTTCAGATAATCAAACTTAAGGTTATGATCGACAAGACTAGAAACCGAGTAATCTTTGCAGAGTCGGACCATGAGTTCATTGAAACACTATTGTCATTCTTGACAGTCCCTTTAGGCACAGTTCTAAGACTTCTTGAAAAAGATATTGTTCAACTGGGGTCCATTAGCCGCATCTACGCCAGTGTTTATTCTCTTGAGCCTAGGTTCTTGCGTACAAGCTATTGCAAATCTATGTTGATCATGCCCAGAAACGCATCAGAAGTTCAATGTGAAAAGTTGAAGCTCAATGTTGATCATTCGGAGATTGCAGGGAAGTTGTTTGCATGTTCTTCATACTCTTGCGATGAAATCACAAACATATATAGTCTCTTTGAGAATGCACTTTGCCGTTGTGGTTCTCCAATGAGATCACCGAGAAGTGTTTACAAGAAGGGAGAGGATAGAAGTTCTGGGTCAGAAGGTGGGGATGGAGTTTTTCTGAAGAGTGGTGCAGCGAGCTTTATGATCACTGATGATTTACAGATAATGCCAGCTTCAACTGCCAGCTTAACTGCTTTGTTTGGAAAGCTTGGAGTCAGTGATAAGAACGAAATTGAGGCAAAGACCGTAGAAGTTGGCACTAAAGAGGTAATGCCTTTACCTAATATGTTGGACTATGCATGCCGTTGTTATTTTTAAAGTCCTCGAGTAGTAGTACAAGATAATTTCATAAGAGCAGTTCGGAAATCACTGATTCTCCTTCCAACTATTATCTGGTTTATCATCGCATTTGGTTAGAAGGTTCATGCTGTACTATTAGTCAGGCTTGAGAGAAAAACAAAAATTAAGTATTAGAATGGTGGCAGGTTAGACAATCAGTAAGGTCCAGCCTAGAAGAGTTAGACCAACGGTAGGAGCGATAACTAAACTCTTTTACTTTGGGTGTGTTTAATATGAACAGAAACAATTTCCTGAAACTGTTTTTATATTTCCCATGTTTAGTTGGCTTAAATGTTTTGAAAAATAATTTTCTGATGAACTTATTGGAGGAGGGAAAATATTTTACTCCAATCGGTTGGCTCAAATGGCTAAGAAGGAACTCTGAACTTTGTCTTATTGTTCATATAAGACATATTAAAGCTCAATACGGGCGTGTCATTAATTCCTAGGAAGAATAAAACTGCATGGCAGAAGTGCTTAAATTGGAATGTCAACTTAGTTTGCATTTTAACTCTTTCCTTTAACACATTGTCCGTGCTTTATTCTTATGGTTTTCATTTTAAGCAAGCACAATTTAGATCACTTTATTGAAACATTAAATTTTACCATCTGCTGCTCTAGGGTTTTCTTCAGCCCTTGTTCAGAATTAAGGTTTAGAGAGAAACTAACACATAGTTCTTGAATAGTTGATGAACTATTGAATTCGAACTATTGCATTTCTTCTTGTTCACCCAACTCTTGGGGTAGGGATCTTTTGTTAGGATTTGTGAGGCATGTGCTCATTGAATGCACCATTTTGCTCTATTAATACATACACTATTGAGACACGGCCTTCTTGTCTAACTTGGCACTTAGGGAATCTTCAAACTTTGATGTATCTTTCACCCAATTCCCCTGGCTATTCAATAGCCGCGCGCCCACTCTCCTCTATGCACTTACTTGAGGGGAAAAGCTTGATTCTCATAGTCCTCACTCCTCTCAATAAGAATGAACCGTTGATAATCTGAAGCGGGGTACCCTTGGACCCCACCCTTCATCCACCACTGCAACTCCCAAATTGGAAAACAGAGGAAAGAAAGAGAAGGTAGAAAAGTAGGGCCTCTATGGAAAATTGGCATCTTCTAAACTTGTTAAATCAGTCAGCACAGAGTTAAGAGGCTTCTGCACATCATAAAAGTTGCAAGCAAATGATAGAATGGAACTGACTATAACTTAGAAAGTAATGATAACTTGCGCAGAAGCAGAAGAACGCAGGTTGAAAACCATAAATTCATTTATACATTATGGAGACTGTCAAAAGATTCAAATGTACAATGGACCTAACATGCGTGGTTTATTTAATAAATTTATTGAATCGTGGTTGATGGTATTAACTTATGCAGGCCCTGAATTTGCTGAAAGCTTCTTTAATCTCAAAAACAGTTCTAAGTGATGTTTTCAACAGAAGAGAACCATATCCCAAGGTTATGCTTAAAGTGTGACCTTGCAAACACGGAGACGCGATCATCACGGTGTGTCCTGTTCATCTTGCACTCCTATTATATTTGCTTATATTGAGATTTGGTCTATAAGATGGTGTTTCCATATGGACAATTATGTGAATTATATCACATCTACTGTTGATTGTATATGTAATCGAGTAGGCTGTGGATGAAATTGGCTATACCAACAAATCTCGTCTTATCTAGTGGCAATGTCAAACTAATGGTGGCTTTTACAACGTTGCATCTTATTACTACTTTTTTTGGTTCCATGTATTAGCTAGCATCAATATATAATTTAATACATGAAGTCATAAATTTTCGAACCAATAACCTTCTGAACCCAAAAAAATTGAAATTTGAAAAAAAAAACCCTTTACGAGAGGGGGTGGGATGGGATGGCGTGGGATGGGTGTGTGTGCGTGGGTGGGGAAGGTTGAGAAGGAGTGTTGAATTTTTTTATCCTTTCTCTTGATAATGAAAATATTTTCAAATGTTTTCCAAAATATTTAAGCCAACCAACCCGACCGGTCGTTTTGAGCTTTTGCACTTTGCTCGCCAGTTCCCGGGCATGATCTGCCCCGTGTTATGTATTATGATTGGTGTAGATCATTGGTTTTGGTTTTGAGGAAAATCGGAATGAATTTGAAAGAAGAGTCTCAGTTGAAAGCTTTAAATTTGAAAGGTTGACCATGAGTTGACTTATGTGTTAATGAGCTCGGATCGGAATTTTTATAATTTGGTTAGTTTCAATGGGTGATTTACAACTTAGGAGCGTGATCGAAATTGGTTTTAGAGGCCCGGTGTGGAATTTAGCTTGTTTTGGCGAAATTAGTATTTTGGCGATTTCCGGTTGGTAGGTGAGATTTTGATCTGAGGGTCGGAATGGAAGTCCATAGTTACAGTAGCTTCGTTAGGAGATTTGTATGTGTGTGCAAAATTTCAGGTTATTCGGAGGTGGTTTGTTTGGGTTTTTTTATCAAAAGTGAGTTTCAGAAGTTTTAGAAGGACCTAGGCTTGAATTCGATGTGAATTGACGGTTTTGGAGTTGTTTGAGATGTTTTGATGATTGGAACAAGTTTGAATGATATTTTAGGATGCGTTGGTGCTTTTGATTGAGTTCCCGGGGGCCTCAGGTGAATTTCGAATGGTCAATCAGACCATTTTCTAAGTTTCAAAGCTGCAGATTTTCAGTACTTGTGTTGCAAAGATTTTGGTCTTCGCGATCGCGGGGGTGGTGTCGCGATCGCGTAGAGGAAATTGGGAAGCAGGAAGTTTGTTCATTGCGTTCGCGTTTGGGTGTTCGCGTTTGGGTGTTCGCGAGGGTTAGCTGGTGATGCTTCGCGTTCGCATAAGACCCTCCGCGTTCACATAGGAGGATCTGAGGGGCAGGGGCCATTGCCCTTCGCGTTCACGTGTAAGGTCACGTGTTCGCATAGCTGTGTGAGTTGAACTTTCGCGTTTGCTGGGATGTCTTCGCGTTCGCAAAGCTCATTTTAGAGGCCTTGTCAGTTTTCTCTTCACAATCGCGAGCATTGGGCCGCGATCGCATAGAAGAAATGTCTGGAGCTGGGCATAAAGTTATAAGCATTTTATTTCGCGAGCTTAAGTCATTTTTCCTCTATTGATGGACATTTTGAGAGCTCTTTGGGAGAAATTGAAGAGGGATTCAAGAAGGATTGATTGAAGGTAAGTTTTATGAAAAAAAAACGTGATTTAATTGTGAAATTTACATAGAAATTCTTGGAAACTTAGCTAAAAAGGGAAGAACTAGGGCTTGGGATTTTGAGATTTTAAATTGGGATTTAAGGGACCATTTGAGGTCGGATTTGATAGTTTTTTATATGTTTGGACTCGTGTCGAGATAAGAAACCCATTGATGTGAAAAGTTTTTAGTTTCGTGAAGTGGGCCTGGGCTCGGGTTTTGCTAATTTCAGGATTTTTTATTTTTTTGATTGTTTTCGCTTGGGTTTTGTTCCCTTAGACTAGTGTAACGTATTCGTTCTGGTTTTGGTAATATTTGACGCGCGTGGAGGCCCATTTGAGGGGCAATGTCATCGCGAGCTAGAATTGTAACCGGTTCGAGGTGAGTAATGATTGTAAATGATATCCTAGGAGTTTGAAACCCCGGATTGCACATCGTAGTGCTATATTGAGGTGAGATACGCGCTAGATGATAAGCGCGGGGTTGTTTTCTATTGGGGATTGTGACTTCTATCCCAATTGATGATTTTACCGGTTATTTGACTGAAACTTAATTGTTATCATCATGATTTGGGCTGATTTCTGTATTTAGGTTTCGTGCCAATTATTTGAACCCCTTCAGGGATTTCTATCACTGTTTCCTCACTGTTTTTGACTTATTACTTGAACGCAGTCCTGTTGATATCTACTGTTTCATAACTCATCCACTTTTACTCATATTTGAACCTCAAATGATATTTCTAAATGATGTTTTAGGCTGAGAACTACTATTTTACTAATGCCCGAGGGGCTTGTAATGATTTTCGGACTAAGTGAGGCCGAGGTCCATATGTGAGGATACGCAGAGTGATATGAGACCGAGCGCCTGAGATACTTTATATGCCACGAGGTGGCTTGAGTGATGTGAGGCCGAGTGTCGAGTGATGTGAGCCGTAAGGGGCCCCTCCCGGAGTTTGCACATCCCTAGTGAGCGTCGTCAACGATATATGGATCGGGCTGCATGTCGCAGCGAGATGTGGATCGGGCTGCACACCGCAGCGGTTACTATATGATACTATTCTGAGAGTGATTTGAGAAAGAGAGCCCGAGGGACTGAGAATGTTCTAAGAGTGAGCCCGAGGGGCTGGTACTGTTTTGAGATATTGCCCGATGGGCGAACTTTTATGTGCTCATCTTGCATATTTACTTGTCTTTTTACCTGTCATACTGTGTATTTGTCCCGAGGGGCGGATTTTTTGTGCTTATTGGCACTAACTGTTTTGAAATCATTTTGTAACTGTTAAAAACATCATTTTTAAAAGAGGTTTAAACTGAGCCTAGGGATTTCTAAAGATTTCACTGTTTCACTGTTTTTCTCAAAGGATTGTACATTGCTTCTATACAACATGCTGGTTGCTTTACGTGATTTCTTACTGCTCAGTTCTTATTTACCTTTATTATCATTGAGTTGGAGTACTCACTTTACCGGTAGTAGATTTTGGCTGATTGGAGGCAGAGTTCAGGGGTTTAGCGAGGCGACTGCCAGCGTTCACAGCACCTCTTCTCTCTCTTTTGTTCATTATTCATGTTTTGTGTATTTTTAGACCTTGTAGAACTTTATTCACACTCTAATAAATGCTCGTGATTTGTGACACCCCGATTAGGGATGCTTTGGGTTGTAATTCCGCTAATTAAAATCATTTAATCATATTTAAACTGCTTATGAACTATTTAACTACTTAAAAGAGATGTTCTGTGATGGTGTGGCTGGCATTGTCCTCATGAGAGGTTCCATCACGATCAGAGCAGGGCGAGGGTCGTGACAAGTTGGTATCAGAGCGTAGGTTACATAGGTCTCACGAGTCATGAGCAGGTTTAGTAGAATCTCGCGGATCGGTACGGAAATGTATGTATTTATCCTCGAGAGGCTGTAGAACCTTTAGGAAAACTTCGCATTCTTGAATTCTTATCATGTGTCACTGATTCAGCTTGAAAAGTAACTTTTGAAATTCCTTCCATGTGTTCACATGCGCGCATGAACGGTCAGTATCAGATGTGCTTTGATGGCTTGTGATTCCTCGATCGATGGGCGAGATATGATCTCTGTGAGTTGTTGTTGGGCCAGTCTGGAGGACTTGAGGCCGGATTTTTGCCTATGGCTTGAGCACCGAGGTGCTGATTGTGTAGTAGGTGTTTTGGACTTATATGTTCGATATTGTCCCTATTAGTGAAAGTGACGGCTAGATAGCCATGTGATGTGTATGTTAATAATGCGAGATGTATTTTTGTGACTTGGAAGTGACGAGGAAGGTCTAATGGATGATAGAAGAACTATTAAGTGTTTGAATTCCATCGTGATGCGAGGTGTAGCCCCAAGTTATGGGTGTGTGAAAGATCTTTTCATGTTTTTCGGTTGTGAGTGAAGTAAATTCCATGTTGCGGTGTGAGTTCAGACTCAGGAAGAATAAGTGACTGCAAACAGTTTATGACGATGGAAGGTATACATAAATGTTATATTGAGGCGAAGCAGGTGGGTTATCTCATGCGGAGTGTTCTGAAGTGGTGTGGTCCCTATGTGTATGTTAGAAGATCTCATGTGTAATTAAAAAAGTACGTGTTAAAATTTGAAATTTCAGGTCGCTTAAGAGAGTGGGCTTAATTTTTACGGGGATGAATGCGAGATTCTCAGAAGATTTACAGTATTAGATGATTTGTGTTTTCACAAACTTATAAATGATTAGAGTTTAATCTCACTATGCATTGTGGCATCAATAGAGTAAAAGCGTTATGGGTTATTGAGTGTATCTTGGTCTATGGCTTCGAGCCAAGTGGGGGAGTCTGTTGTGAGCAGTTGATTGCACAGTTAGGTGCTATGTTGGTTCCAGTTTGGAGCGTGCGAGTGAATTAACTATGGCTAGAGTAAAGAAAATTTTTTACCAAGGTTATATTATGCTTCATAGGGTATGAGAATCACAGAATGTCTAGAGTTATTGTTAGTAAAGAATGCTCGGTGCATAGAGCAAAGAGTTACTTGGTTGCATTGGGATGAGGATTTTATTCTATGGTATCGGAGTGCCAATGAGGCACAGGTGGTTCTGTTCGTTAGGTCAGGTATATTGCAGTTTGAATAAGAGTGAATGACATGCGAGGATGGCTCCAATATGTTCAAGTTTCTACAAGGAACAATCAGGTATTTTAAAGTTGCATGTATGGTTAGAAACTATATTTTCATTGGAAGCGGTCCAGATGTGTGGTATTTCTATGTTAATTATGGAATTCTATGTATCAGTATCAGGAAAGTAAAGGTAATAGATTTATATTTCCAGGAAGTTTTGCAGAGTAAAGTATTCTGGAATGTGGTATTTTGGGGAATATTTAATGGAGTATTATGCATGGGTCTCGTGTGGTAAGCCTGGGTTGATGAACTGTGGTGCTACAGCAAGAAGGAATATCAAGTCGAGGATGAATCGGAAGGAAATCTTGATGGATAGAGTAACTTGATAGTAGACCGAATTGGTATGGTAAGGATATGATTAAATCTTTGTATGCGTTCAATGTAATGAGTTCGTACAGGTATTTCGAAGTAATACTCTTGGGTTTTGGATGGCATTCTTAGCTTGGTCTAGTTAGAAGGATTCAGTCCTGGTGGTTTAGTTTGTGCAAATGGAATTGGGAGAGTTCTTGTTGATTTCTACCATGGCTGGAGATGTGTATTTCTACGAGTGTGAGAGGCATGGAATGCATAATGTTTTCTTCTAGACGGGATTAATGGAAGTTCTTGGCTAGATGGGTTACAATTTAGTTCTGAAAGGGAGTTCAAAAAAAAACTCTTAGAAAACAGGTAACCTCAAAAGATTAAGAAAATGGCACTGCTAATTGGAAAATATTTGACGAGAGTCTACATTTCAGTAAAAGGGAAATGTGATTAAGTTAATGGCACTTCGGTAGTATTGCGGCACCTTTTTGTTAGATCGACTAGTGATATTCAATTTTGCTCGGTGGCACAGGAAAATTTTAGAGTATCTATCGTGGAATTATTGGGTATTAGATGTGTGGAATATATTCGGACGACGAAATTGGGATAAGATATGATGATTCATGTGCCGTGTGGATTGGGAGGGAAGTTCTCATATTTAGGATATGTTGTGATTGTAGATCAAGTGTATCAATGTTGATTAGAGACTACCGAGATTTGGAGACCTGAGTGGATTTTTCTCTGTTTGATATGTTAGATTTTGGATGTGATATTGGGGTCTAGACTGGTTGTCTCCACGTTGGGCTATGACAGAAATGCTACGGGTTGAGTGGCGAGGTCCGTCAGATTATGTTCTAGTAGAGTGGTTTTACACTTCAAAGATCTAGCGGATGGCTGGGAAGGATTGTCCTACTTATTTGGGTTCTTGTGATGGGTGTCAGTGCTGAGGCTCCTCATATTGATCCAGTTCCGGTGGTGAGAGACTTTTTGGATGCGTTTCTTGTGGCCAGGCATGTCGCCGGGTAGAATTGTCGATTTCGATATTGATTTGGTGTTGGAAACCGTATCGTATGGCATCAGCAAGAGCTATAGTAGTGGAAAGAATAGCTTTAGGCTTCCTTGGTAATGAGTTCGTTGGTAGGCCAATATGGGTGTGTGTTCTAGCTTGGGTCGGCTTGGTTGGCCCGAATTGTAGTGTTGCGGGATAGGCTGATTCGACCATTATTGAGCTTACTAGTGATCTGGTAGATATATGAGTTTCCTTCTGTATGGCGAGATGTTATGATTTGTTGGTTATAAGCACATATGGTGCGGATCTTTTGGGGTTCATAGTGGATGTCGAGCGGGAAGAGTAATTGGGTGTTGCTTGGTAAATGGCATATTGGTTATGTTCTATCAGATTTGCATGATGTATGTTACTTGTTCC
Source organism: Nicotiana benthamiana (assembly GCA_034376525.1). NCBI lineage: Eukaryota > Viridiplantae > Streptophyta > Magnoliopsida > Solanales > Solanaceae > Nicotiana > Nicotiana benthamiana. The sequence goes on from CM067334.1 coordinate 8,164,756, forward strand.
ACCGTGGGTGTAATGATTTGTTTCGGTGTCCCCGACATCAAATTGTGCGTGGTTGTCAATTTCAAGCATAGTGACTTAAGGTATCTCATGCGGAGCAGTGTTTGGATAGGATCGCGTATTGCGGCGAAGCTATGTAGAGATATGACCTTGCGGGTTAGATTCATGTGTTCCATTCTATGATATGAGACGAGTTCTCAGCCTTGTGTTGTGGTGGTACCGACGAGCTTGAGGTACAGCTCTTTCCATTGAGTCATGTTCATGATTTGAGTATGTTCGGACTGTTGCTTATTGGTGCGCGTAGTTACACAAGTTGTGGCTTAGGCCCGTATTGATGTGTCATGTTACCAGGGTGGTGTGTTGGATTAGAGGAGATCGGTGGGATCATTAATGAATATGGACGAATTTGATTTCAGCTTATTGGAAGGATAATATTGAGGTTTGGCTCGGAAAAATTTTGATATGGTAATTGCCATAGGAGGAATAACTTCATGAATGGTTGATCTGAGGAAAGGTTATGGTTTATGCGTGTTTCATTTATCGTTGGCAATATATGAAGGTGTTGGAATGATACCTTAGTTGATAAGAGGTTTCTATCGATACTTGGTTGTTGTGAGCAGCTGCTATGAATGGAAGTTATCACTACATGTGTTTGAGTTATGTAGTACACCATATAATTGTACCTGAGGTTGCAGACATGGGCTATTACAGCTGGTTCGGGCCTGTTCATAGTATAGGTGTAAGGTTTTAATCGTGTCGATGGTTTCAGAAGTGAAACTGTGATTCTATGATTCATGGGCTAGATTGGGTTGTGTAATTTCAGTTTCTATGTGTTATCGGGCCTATATGAGATAGGGTGACGTGGGATCACCCCTGGGTATATGCTTGGTAAGGTTAGTCAGCTATTGGTTGGCTTCTAGAACAACTTTGGGAACGTTCGAGGACAAACGTGTGTTTAAGTGGGGGAGGATGTAACGACCCGACCGATCGTTTTGAGCTTTTGCACTTTGATCGCTAGTTCCCGGGCATGACTTGCCCCGTGTAATGTATTATGACTGATGTAGATCGTTGATTTTGGTTTTGAGGAAAATCAGAATGAATTTGAAAGAAGAATCTCAATTGAAGGCTTTGAATTTGAAAGATTTGACCAAGAGTTGACTTATGTGTATATGAGCTCGGATCGGAATTTTTATGATTTGTTTAGTTTCATTGGGTGATTTATGACATAGAAGCGTGATCAGAATTGGTTTTGGAGGCCCGGTGTGGAATTTAGTTTGTTTGGCGAAGTAAGTATTTTGGTGATTTCCGGTTGGTAGGTAAGATTTTTATTTGTGGGTCGGAATGGAATTATGAGAGTTGCAGTATCTTTATTAGGAGATTTGTGTGTGCAAATTTTCAGGTCATTCGGAGATGGTTTGGTTGGGTTTTTTTATCAAAAGTGAATTTCGGAAGTTTTAGAAGGACTTAGGCTTGAATTCGATATGAATTGATGGCTTTTGGCATTGTTTGAGGTGTTTTGATGATTGGAACAAGTTTGAATGACGTTTTAGGATGCGTTGGTGCTTTTAGTTGAGATCCCGGGGACCTCGGGTGAGTTTCGGATGGTCAATCAGACCATTTCCTAAATTTCAAAGTTGTAGATTTCCAGCTCTTGTGTTGTAGAGATTTTGGTCTTCGCGATCGTGTAGAGGAAATCGGGAAGCAGGAAGTTTGTTAATTGCGTTCGCGTTTGGGTGTTCGCGATCGCAAAGGGTTAGCTGGTGATGCTTCGCGTTCGCATAAGACCCTCTGATGTTTTATATGTCAATACCATACAAGAGGGGGTTGATTTGTGTGGTACCCAATTTTTCGCTTAAAGTGTTTATGAAGGACCTGGTTCTTCTACGTGTTCCAACTACTACTGTTGCGGAATAATAAATACAGAAAATAAAGAACATAGAGATTTGACGTGGAAAACACCCTGCTCAAAAGGTGAAAAAACCATGACCTACTACTCAGTAGTATTTTCCCAAACTTCCACTAAAATCACTGAGCCACAATAGCATTTACAAAACTCTTTGTAAACCAAAGGATTACCTCTAATCCCGTTGTGCCAACCAGCCTCTAACTGTTGCGACAACTTCAAGTTAACTCTAACTTGAATACTCAAATATCTATTACAATTGCTTATATGAAAGCGGAAAGGTACAATATGAAAACACATACTACATTTGAACTAGAAATAAAGAAAGACACATAAAACTCTTCATGGAGCTGGTTCTTCAATCTGGTTCATGTACCTTCAGGTTTGCACACTTGAATTACATATGAACTGCTTGTAAAAAGCCTTGCTATTTTCCTCTCAATTTACGTTTAACTTATGCGTTTTAGTGCAACACATTTAATGTGAGAACATCCTGCAATTTATAGAGTCAGTAGATGAAGAAATAATTAGAGTTCTGTTGCAACTCTTCCTTGGTGGAAGAGTTCTAGTTGATTTCAACTTCTAATTCCTTCCTTATTTTGGATGATATTCTTTTTATTAAGGACTCCTTCTCCTTATTAATTACACAGCATTTTCGATCAGGAGATATTAAATACACCAAGTTAAGCTTATCTCCTTCACATGCAACCTACATGCTCAAATCTGCCCGTTTTTGTGCACCTGAGTGATGAACTTGGTTCATCTTGAGTTCCTTTGTCAGTCTTCAAAACTAACATTTACTTGGGCCAATAAATTCCTCCTTTTTTATGATACAAACTAAATGTTTTTCATACGCTTAGGACCTGTTTCTACTCAGCTCAACATCAACACAATGTTAGAAACATTTTTTCTTTTTATCACTTATCATCAAGGACCAGGTACATTAGGTTATAAACATCACTGTTCATGTGTAAACATCACTTGTTTAAAGTACAACCTTTTCCCCATTTTGGCATCATCTAAAAGTTGCATAAAAAATGTAATATAACTAGATTTTAAAACTTACTCATGGCCACTGGGGATACTTCAAATGCAATCATGGATTAATCGTCATTGATCAAGCTAAGAATTTTAACCATCAAAAAAATATGAACAAATAGTTAAAGAAAAATAGTGAATTTCATTGATGATTGATTAGATTCTACCAAAAAGCATAAGAAGAAATAAAAATGCTGAAAACATGAGCAAAAGAAACAAAACATCCCGAACTGGGTCACTGGTTGATCTACACTAGGTTAAGAGGCTTAAGGCTGGGAATAACTAGGTGCTTGCTTTTTTACTTGGAGGAGTTTCAGCATACCTTGAAGAATGCCATCATTCTTCTCTTTTTCTCTTGCCAGATCAGTTCTGAGAGAATCTCTCTTAGCCTCAATCTCAACCAACCTCTTCTTCAGCCTTTTAATCTCTGCATCCTTAGCCTCACTTTCTTGCACCAAGGCACTGACCTTGCTATTCACTGGTACCTTTTTGGATGAACTAGGTTATTTAGGAGTGACATTGACTTCATAATCACAAGCAAGCAAAGTATTAACCCAAAAATGATCCATGCTTGTACTAACCTCCCACCTTTTCTTTGGTACATTGAAATGTGCATGCACAATTGTGAGAATGAAGCCATAGGGAATGGTATGAGTTTTGGTGCCATTTATAACTCTAACAAGAAGCTAGATTATAACTTTCAATCACTTTCTTTTGCAGGTCTACGAGAGTTTCCTCTACAGATAAACCAGGTTTTCATCTCCCGAACCATCCATTGTACATGTGCCTTTGGCTAAACTCACAGGAGTGGGTGAAGAATTAGCCACTCTTGTCCCTTTTCCCCTCACAGTACTCCTATCACCCTTGATCTCTCTTTTTCTTTCATTTTTACCACCAACTTCTCCAGATTCTATAGTCTCAGCATCTGCTATAGATCCTACAAATCTATTCTCCAAATTTGCAGCAACTTTAGAAATTGTCTTAGGAGAAATTATAGATCAGAAGATACCTGTTCAATTTCGGAAGAATTACTTTATTCCCCATGAGTAGCAAACTTAAATGAATCTAGGTAGTTTAATACGATCAGGAGTCTTGAACATAACTGGTTCACTTGTAACGGATAAGTTCAAAAGAACTTTGGTATTTGGTAGGACTCTACTCATAATCCAAATATAGTTATTCCAAATTATGCAAAGTGTAGAAAACATATCATGTTATTTTAGTGAGCCAGGTTCTTCACTGATAATTCTCTTGTGTAAGTCTAAATTTGCCAAAATAGAGAAAATATCATTAGAGATTAATGAATCATTTTAACACATGGCATAAGAGTATACTATGAAAATTATAAGACTGAGCAAGATTTAATCAAACTATACACAATTCACAGACTTTCTAACCAATAAATGTTTTTCATTTTTTTCATTTTTTTCGTTTAACCTTGAACTGGTCCTTTTAGGTTATCTTGATCATCTCTAATTCCAACATGTTCCTCTCAAAGTGATCTCAACTTAAGCCTTTTGTGAAGATATCAGCAATTTGCTTGTCAGTAGCACAAAACTCCACAGTGATCAAGCCTTTCTCATAGTTGTCCCTCAAAAAATGGTGTCTAACATCTATGTGCTTAGTTCTCTTATGATGAACCAGATTCCTATTCATACTAATAGCACTAGTGTTATCACAAAAATTCGGGATGCAATCAACTTCAATACCAAAATCCATCATATGTTGCTTGATCCACAACAATTGAGCACAATCATGAAGCAGCAGCAACATACTCAGCTTCAACAGTAGATAAGGCCATTGAATTTGCTTTCTAATAGCCCATGACACAAGACATGAACCAAGGAAGTGTGTCATACTTGAGGTGCTATTCCTTCCACTAGGAAACCTGCATAATCAGTGTCAACATATCCCACTAGGTTAAAATTACTACCTTTTGGAGACCAAAGGCAAAGGTCAGTGGTGCCTTTCAAATATCTCAATATTCGCTTTACATTAGTCAAGTGGGACTCCTTTGGATTTGCTTGAAATCTAGCAAAGACCTACACGACACACAATGTTAGGTCTGCTAGTAGTGAGATATAAAAGAGAACCAATCATTCCCCTACACAACTTCTAATCAATAGATGAACTAGGTTCATCTATATCCAATTTTGTGGATGCTACAATAAGAGTGTCAATTTCTTTGGATGTTCCTTCGTGGTTTTATTACTGAGGAATAGATTCCTGGACAGGTTCCCTCGAGGTTTGAGAATCAGTTCCTCTCTAGTCAGTTCCCCCTGTCATGTTGGCGTGGGTGGAAGGACCTATTCCATCACCCGTTCCTTCCTGTGATTCATATTCAGGATGGACTGTGGTTTCGCCATTTGAATTTCTTATCATCCCAATCTCTTCATTATCTTGTTCTTGCCTCTCAGAAAGAATGTTAGTTTTTCAATAAAATAATACACTTTTTTCTACACACATAGTTCTTTTACTGAATATCTTATAAGCTCTACTATGTGGAGAATACTCCCTCATCACTTATGGGATCATACTTACCTAGGGAGTCTTTCCTATTATTGTTCACAAAGCACTTGCATCTAAATGACCTAAGATGAGATATATTTAACTTTCTCCCTTTAAGTGACTCATAGGGAATTTTATCTATAAGAGGTCTAGTCATGCACCTACTTATGATGTTGTATGCAAAAATTCAGCAAACTTAGCATTTTCAAATTCAATTCCATGACAGACCTAATTGATGCAAGTTGATTACCTAGTTGTTTCTGAGTTTTTCTAATAAAAGAAGTAAACATGTCAAATGCTTCATTTTTAGATGTTAAAAACAGTGTTCAAGTAAACCTAAAGTAATCATCAACAAGCACCATCACATATATTTTACCACCTCCGCTTAATATTCTCATTGGACCACAGAGATCCATATGGACTAGTTCCATCGTTCTGGTGGTGCTTACCATTTACTTGCTTTTGAAAGACAATCTTACCTGCTTCCTCCTTGCACAAGTCCCACAAATTTTGTCTTCCTTGAACTTAATGCTAAGCATTCCTATCACCAAGTCCTTGGAGACTAGTTTGTTGAGTTGACTTAGGCTAGCATGTCCAAGTCTCTTGTGCCAAAGGGAAGGGATCATTGTCCAACACGCTTAAGCAAGTGAGTTCATTTTCTGAAAGTGTGGACAAATCAACAATGCATATATTATTTACTCTTTTTCCCTGCAAAACAATCTTGTTAGTGGTAAGATTAATCACAAAACATTTGGTATAGGTAAGATTAATCACAAAGCATTTGGTAGAGGCATACCTATATCACACAATTGTGACTGTCTTATTAGGCAGTATTTTAGGCCATCTATCAAGTAGACATTCTCAATGGAGTGAGAATGAGTCTTACCTACCTTTCCAACCATAATGATCTCACATTTCTTCCCATTTCCAAAGGAGACATTACCTCCTTTAAGGTCCTCAAGTGAAAAAAAAATTGGTTCTTGTTTCCTGTCATATGCTTAGAGCAGCCACTATCCATGTACTATATTTGGATGTTCTCCTTCACTTGGACCCACAAAAGGAAATCAGGGGTTAGTCTTAGAAACCCAAAATAACCCAAACTAGTTTGGGTCCCTTTTTATAGGAAAATGGGTGAATCAAATTCTTTTTAGCCCAACCCGGCAGCCTATTTTTCCCTTGAACAAATTCTTTATTCTTTTGACTAGCCTTTTCTTTTGCAATACATTCAGATTTATAGTGATCAGTTTTAGCACGGTGTGTGCAAATTATATTCTTAGGAAGTGTGAGGTATGTGCTTTTGGGATCCCACTTAGGTGCAGGGGTCCCATTGTCAAGTCCTCTCTTATTGCTACTATGGTGTTCATGTAGCCATGAAAGTGTATCGAAGGACCTATTCCATTTACTGGTTCTGTCTAACTCGTGCTAAACCTTGTTTAGGTCCTCCTTAAGGACTCTTATCTGCTCATCTCTTTTGTACAACTCATCTTTTATTTTTCCTACATTTTCTTCTAAATTGAGTTGTGTGATCAACTTTCTTTTTACCATTTCCTAATTTCAATTTTAGATTTTCAGATCTAATCTCTAAGATAGTAGTATCAAGTTCATGAACCTGGTTCTTCAACTCAACATTTTTACTATCACTTTTATTAGCACTAAATTCCAGATTTTTGCACTTGGCTTTTAAAAACACACACTGCTTAGACAGTTGTTCCTTTTCATTGTTTAGACCCTCAAATTCATCAATGAAATCCAGGAGTAACTCAGATAACCTTTCTTTAGACAAAAATTTAATATTATCTTTGAGATGAATTATATTTACCTTAGATTCCTCATCGGATTCTCTAATTTCCATAAGTGCTTGTTCATCTCCACCTTCACCCTCTGAGTCCTCATCTGAGCTTTCTCCCCAAGCAACATCCATAGCCTTTGTTGATCCTTTTTTCTTGTTGGGTTGAACCTGTTCGTTCTTCCCGTTCCTTAGTTCAACATTTTTGTTCTTCCATTTAATTTCCCATCGAGGGCAGTTTTTGATGTGGTGATTAGTCTTCCCACACTTGTAACACCCCTCGTTGGTTTGTTTTTTAGTAACCCTTGGTTTTCTATAGCTTCCACTTCTTGAATGACCCTTTCATCTCATTAGGTACTTCTTGAAATCATTTGTGATCATGGTCATTTTATCCTCCTCTAGATCATCACCTTCAGTAATTCTAAATACCATGCTCATTTCCTCATTGGGTACATCCATCTTCATTGTTTGTCTTCTAAGTTCATAGGCAGTGAGATTTCTAATTAGCTCATCCAACTTAAGAGTGACAATGTTCTTTGATTCCTGAATGACACTGATTTTTCTTTCCCAAGTGACTGGTAGAACCCTTATCAAAATTTTCTCAAATTTGTCCTATTCAAGAATAACCCTTCCAAGAGACTTATGTTCATTTGTCAGTGTGGTGAATCTTGTACAAATCTCCTAGATGGTTTCCCCTTCCTCCAGGGTGAAATTCTTATATTGAGAATATAGCAATGTTCATCTGGACCTCTTCACTTAAGGTGTTCCTTCATGAGCCACTTTCAAAGTATCCCAGATTTCCTTAGCAGTGGCACAACTTTGAATTCCATTGTACTCGTCTGGACTAAGTCCACACACAAGCCATTTCTTGGCCTTAGCATTCCTTTCCCATTTACTCAAGTCCTCAGCATTGCAGTCAAGCTCTTGTTTTTGGCACATCTACTCCTTCTGCATTCTTCTTCATGGTAGCCAGGGACCATCAATGACAATGTACTATAGCTGATATTCTTCTTCGATGATATGATCTCTCATCCTGTTTTTCTACCAAGAGTAGTAGTGGCCATTAAAAAGTGGAGGCCTATCAGTGGATTGCTCTTCCCAGTTACCAGGTGGTGCGCTCATCTTGATCCATTACTAAGGTGTTATCCTTTATAAGAATAACCTACTCTGATACCAATTGTTGTTTCATACGTCAATATCATACAAGAGGGGGATGATTTGTGTGGTACCCAATTTTTCGCTTAAAATGTTTATGAAGGACCTGGTTCTTCTATGTGTTCCAACTACTACTGTTGCGGAATAATAAATATAGAAAATAAAGAACATGGAGATTATACGTGGAAAACACCTGGCTCAAAAGGTGAAAAAATCACGACCTACTACTCAGTAGGATTTTCCCAAACTTTCACTAAAATCACTGAGCCAAAACAGCATTTATAAAACTCTTTGTAAACCTAAAAATTACCTCCAATCCCATTGTGGCAACCATTCTCTAAGTGTTGCGACAACTCCAAGTTAACTCTTACTTGAATATTCAAATACCTATTACAATTTCTTCTATGAAAGCTGAAAGGTACAATATGAAAACACCTACTACAATTGAACTAGAAATAAAGAAAGACATATAAAACTCTTCATGGAGCTGGTTCTTCGGTCTCGTTCATGTAGCTTCAGGTTTGCACACTTGAATTACATATGAACTGCTTGCAAAAAGATTTGCTATTTTACTCTCAATTCACGTTTAACTTCTGCATTTTTGTGCAACACTTTCAATGTGAGAACATCCTGCAATTTATAGAGTTAGTAGATGAAGAAATAATTAGAGTTTTGATGCAACTCTTCCCTGGTGGAAGAGTTCTGGTTGATTTCAACTTCTAACTCCTTCCTTATCTTGGATAGTGTTCTCTTTGATTAAGGACTCCTTCTCCTTATAAATTATACAACCTTTTCGATAAGGAGATATTAAATACACCAAGTTAATCTTATATCCTTCACATGTGACCTACATGCTCGAATCTGCCCGTTTTTGTGCACTTGAGTGATGGACCTGGTTCATCCTGAGTTCCTTTATCAGTCTTCAAAACTAAGCTTTACTTGGGCCAACACCATCCGCATTCGCATAGGAGGATCTGAGGGGAAAGGGGTCGTTGCCGTTCGTGTTTGCGTGTATGGCCACGCGTTCGCATAGTTGTGTGAGTTCAACCTTCACAGGAATTTCTTCGCGTTTGCATAGCTCATTTTAGAGGCCTTGGAAGTTTTCTCTTCGCGATCGCGAGCATTAGGTCGCGATCACATAGAAGAAATGTCTGGAGCTGGGCAGAAAGTCATAATCATTTTATTTCGCGAGCTTAAGACATTTTTCCTCTATTGTTAGACATTTTGAGAACTCTTTGGGAGAAATTGAAGAGGGATTCAAGGAGAATTGATTGGAGGTAAGTTCTATGAACCAAAAACGTGATTTAATTGTGAAATTTACATAGAAATTCTTGGAAACTTTGCTAAAAGGGGAAGAACTAGGGCTTTAGATTTTGAGATTTTAAATTGGGATTTGAGGGACCATTTGAGGTCGGATTTGATATTTTTTTATATGTATGAGCTCATGGAAAGATAAGGAACCCGTTGATGTGAAAATTTCTGAGTTTCCAGAGGTGGGACCCGGGCTTGGGTTTTGCTAATTTCGGAATTTTTGATATTTTTCGATTGTTTTCGCTTTGGTTTTGTTCCCTTTGCCTAGTGTAACATATTCATTCTAGTTTGGTCAATTTTGATGCACGTGGATGCCGATTTGAGGGGTAAAGGCGTCAAGAACTAGAGTCGTAGCCGGTTCGAGGTGAGTAATGATTATAAATGATTACCTGGGAGTTTGAAACCTAAGATTACACATTGTAGTGTTATATTGAGGTGAGACACGCTCTAGATAATTAGCGCGGCGTCATTTTTTACTGGAGATTGTGACTTGGTCCGTCCCGATTGATGATTTTACTGTATATTTGACTGAAACTTAATTGTTATCATCATGACTTGGGCTGATTGCCATATTTGGGTTTCGTGCCACTTATTTGAACCCCTTCGGGGATTTCTGTCACTATTTCCTTATTGCTTTGACTTATTACTTGAACTCGATCCTGTTAATATCTATTGTTTCACAAACTCATCCACTTTTACTCAGATTTTAAACTCAAATGACATTTCTAAATGATGTTTTGGGCTAAGAACTACTATTTTAATAATTCCTGAGGTGCTTGTAATGATTTTCGGACTGAGTTTGGCCGAGGGCCATCTTTGAGGATATGCTGAGTGATATGAGGCCGATGGCCTGAGATACTTTATATGCCACGAGGTGGCTTGAGTGATGTGAGGCCGAGTGCCAAGTGATGATGCCACAAGGTGGCTTGATATTGTGCATGGACTGTAAGGGGCCCCTCCCGGAGTCTGCACACCCCTAGTGAACGCCGTCGACGATATATAGATAGGGTTGTACCGGCGCAACGAGATGTGGATCGGGCTGCACGCCGCAGCGGTTATTATATGATACTATTTTGAGAGTGATCTGAGAGAGAGAGCTCGAGGGGCTGAGAGTGTTCTAAGAGTGAGCCCGGAGGGCTGATATTGTTTTGAGATATTGCCCGAGGGGTGAACTTTTATGTGCCCATCTTGCATGTTTACTTATCTTTTTACCTGTCATATTATGGTATTTGTGCCCGAGGGGCGGATTTTTTGTGCTTATAGGCACTAACTGTTTTGAAATCATTTCGTAACTATTGAAAAGATCATTTTTAAAAGAGGTTGAAACTTAGCAAAGATAAAGATTTCACCGCTTCACTGTTTTTCTCAAAGGATTGTACACTGCTTCTATACAGCATGTTGATTGTTTTACGTGATTTCTTACTGCTCAGTTGTTATTTAACTTTATTACTCATTGAGGTGGAATGCTCAGTTTACTCTTCGCACCTCGTGTGCAGATGCATGTATTTATTCATCCGGTAGCGGGTTTTGGCTGATTGGAGGCAGAGCTATAGGAGTTTAGCAAAGTGACTGTTAGTGTTCGCATCACTGCTTCTCTCTCTTTTGTTCATTATTCATGTTCCATGTATTTTTAGACCTTGTAGAACTGTATTCACACTCTAATAAATGCTCCTGACTTGTAACACCCTGATTAGGGTGTGTGTTGGGTTGTACTTCCGCTAACTAATATCATTAAATCATATTTAAACTCCTTATGAATTGTTTAACTACTTAAAAGAGGTGCTCTGTGATCGTCTGGTTGGTCTTGTCTTCACGAAAGGCACCATCACGACCGGAGCGCGGCGACGGTCGTGACACCAAACATGGGAAATGTTTTTCTTCCTACCAAACGCACCCTATGCTATTACATTATGGTCATTGTTGAGGAGATGCAAGTGCGAAAGGAGCAAGCAAATAGTAGATTTCGGTTTAAAAAAATCATAAAAACAATGTTTTAAAAATTTTCCCAAACTTGACAAGATTGGGAAAATGACAAATAGGTCCGCAATATTACTTTATTTAATTGATCATCTGTCACTTGTTTTTTCTTATATTTGTTTCTAATAGTGTTTCTAGCAATATTTTAGAGAAAGTATTTAAAATAAACTCATTTTTAGAAGATAAACATGTTACAGTCTGTGAAACTTAAAGTTTGGATGAGTTACTGTTAACATCGAGATTAAAGCGATGAATCATGAAAATCATAGAGAGAGAAAGTAGAAAGAAGGAGGAGTAGGTGAGAAGTCTCTGGAACTTCTCAGAGAGAGAGTTTATTAAACCGAGAAAGAAAATATACAAAATGAAGTCCGGGGGTCCCAAAATATCTAGGGACCCCAATACATACAAATACAATGGATCGGGTCAAGGACCCAAAATAAGTGGGGTTCTATGGGCTCAGATATGACTCAAGAGAATTGGGCTCGGAGAGGCCCAAATAAGACATTCATCACTGCCCAGCTACTGTATACCAAAACTACAATAAATATACACTGTGTATACACTTCATATAATCATGTGACATCTTGTATCTCAACACCCCCCTCAAGTTGGAGGGGGGAACCACCTGCAACTTGGTAAGCAGCGGAACCAGCAAAGTGCCCGGCAGAGGCTTGGTGTCTACCAGCTGACGAGAAGTAGGCACATGAATCAACCGCAAGAAACCAGATAACAACAAGTCCCGAACAAAATGGCAATCCACCTCGATATGTTTCGTACGTTCATGGAAAACAGGATTGTTAGAAATATGAACAGCAGTCATACTATCACAATAAACAGAAACAGGATATGAAACAGAGACCCCAATATCAGCCAATAAGCAAGAGAGCAAAGACAATTCAGCAACAACCTTGCTTAAGGCTCGGTATTCTGCCTCAGCAGAGGAAAGAGAAACAACAGGCTGTTTCTTTGATTTCCAACTGATCAAACAGCCACCCAAGAGCACACAAAACCCAGTAACAGAGCGCCTAGTATCAGGGCAGGCAGCCCGGTCACTATCGGAATACCCAGCAACAGAAAAGTCAGCATGATCAGAATAAAACAAGCCCAAGGAGTGGGTGCCTTTGAGGTACCGCAAAACATGCAGGGCAGCATTCATATGGGGAAGTCTGGGGGATTTAAGAAATTGACTCAAGTGCTGGACTGCATAACAGATGTCAGGCCTGGTGTGAGTCAGGAAGAGCATCTTGCCAACGAGGCTCCTGTACTGATCAGGAGAGGGCAAGAGGTCACCATAATCAGCATGAAGTTTGACATTGATGTCCAAAGGGGACACAACAGAGGACACATTGACAAAGTCAAACTGGTGCAGCAAATCAGAGATATACTTGTGCTGATTGAGGTGCACCCCACCAGGGACAACAGACACTTCAAGGCCCAAAAAATAATGCAAGGACCCTAAATCCTTGATTTTAAACTGGGCATCCAGAAAGAGTTTCAAAGCAGTCAGTTCATCACTGTTATCCCTAGTGATAATGATATCATCCACATAGACAGCTATCACCACAAAAGACCCAGGTTTACCCTTGATGAATAAGGAGTAGTCATTCAAAGAATGAGTATACCCTCTGGAATAAAGAGCAGAAGATAATTTGGCATACCATTGCCTGGATGCTTGTCTCAGCCCATACAAAGACTTTTTGAGTTTGCAGACCAGAGGAGGAGAAGAAGAAGGACCAGAACCAGTAGGAGAAGGGGAGACTGTCAAACCTGGAGGGAGTTTCATATAAATATCCTCATCCAAATCACCATGACGAAAGGCATTATTGACATCAAGCTGAAAAAGTGGCCAGTGATTCTTGACAGCCACGACAATAAGGCACTTTACAGAAGTCATTTTTATCACTGGAGAGAAAGTTTCAGTATAAATCCCCTCAACCTGTGTGTCACCCCTAATGACCAACCTGGACTTATACCTTTCAACACTGCCATCTGCCTTGTATTTAATTTTGTAAACCCATTTGCAACCAATGGGTTTCTTACCAGGAGGAAGAGGAACAACATCCCAAGTATGGTTTGTGTCCAAAGCTTCAAACTCCTGTCTCATAGCAGCTTGCCAAGCTGGAACATATGCTGCCTGAGAATAGTAGAGATGCTCAGATTCCAAAGAGGAGGAAGATGAGCCAGAGAAGGAAGGAGTTGACAGACATAATCATTAAGATAGGAAGGAGGATTATGTTGTCTGGTAGACTTTCGGGGAACAGGAACAGAGGGAGAAGGAATTAAAACTAGAGGTGAACCAGCAGGACTAAGAGGAGCAGAAAAGGGCACTTGCACAGGTGTGGCAGAAGAGGGAGGAGAGAGTGGAATAGGAGAATCAGAGACATCATCATGTTCTCCAGAGGGAATGAAAGGAAAAGAAGAAGCAGGAGGAGTAACTGAGGGAGAGGCAGCTTTAAAAGGAAAAACTGATTCATGAAACAGAACATCCCCGGAGACCAAATACTTCCTAGATGCAAGATCATATAGCCTATAACCCTTTTTTCCAAAAGGATAACCCAGGAAAACACAAGGAATGGCTCTGGGCTTTAACTTGTCCCTTTGAGGGATGGGAATAGTGGCATAGGCCAGGCAACCAAAAGCCCTCAAGTGAGTATAGGAAGGAATTGTTCCATACAAAATTTCATGAGGAGACTTGTTATGAAGCAGTCTGGTGGGTATTCTGTTAAGAAGATAGGTGGCAATCAACAAGCAGTCCCCCCAGAAGGATACTGGTAAGCCAGATTGAAAGAGCAATGCTCTACAGGTTTCAAGGAGAGTTCTATGCTTTCTCTCAACAACACCATTTTGTTGAGGGGTGTGAGGGCAGGAGGTCTGATGTATGATCCCCTGACTGCTAAAGAAAGAAATTCCCTCATTGCTAGAGCCCAATTCTAAAGCATTGTCACTTCTAACAGTCTGAACCAAAGTATTAAATTGGGTTCTGACCATAGGAAGAAATGACTTAAGCATAGAAAAAGCATTACTTTTGGATCCCAATAGGTGTGTCCAGGTTGCCCTAGAAAAATCATCAATAATTGTAAGGAAATATTTGCATCCAGATGAGGTAGGAGTATGATAAGGTCCCCAAGTGTCCACATGAATTACTTGAAAAGGCCTAGAGGTTCTAATGGAGCTATCAGGGAAAGGAAGCCTAGTCTATCTGGCCATGGGACAGATAGTACAGGGAAAATGTTGTTTGGAAGCAAAAGGAAAAGACAGACCAGAAATGCATTTCATGTTTGCAAAAGGAATATGTGCAAGTCTTAAGTGCTAAATGTAATTCATATTAGATGTAAGATCATTATTACAAGTGGAACCATGTACATGAGAATGCAAAGAAACAGCCTTGTTATCAGATAAGATATCATCATTACAAGAAGACACAGAAGGCAATGCAACAACTTTATTATCATGACAAGAAGCAGATTCAGGACAAAAGAAGTAGAAGAACAATTGACAGAGGGAGAAGGGGAAGGAGGAACCCAATCTAGCTTATACAGGCCAGCACCTTCTCTACCAAGATCCAGTGGCCTCCTCAGAGAAGGGTCCTGTATCATGTGTAGTAAGCAGGAATGTTCAGTGAACATAACTATACAATGTAACTGCTTCACTAACTTGTGAACAGAAATCAAGTTGTGTTTGAAAGAAGGAACTAGCAGTACATTGTGAAGAGTAATCGAAGGAGTTAAGGCAAATGAGTCAATGCAAGTCACTTTTACTTTATAACCATTTGGAAGAGTGACAAGATATGGCAGAGTTAGAGGTGTAATATCAAAAAGTAATTGTTTATCATGTGTCATATGATTAGAGGCACCTGAATCTATAATCCATGTGATAGAATTAATGTGAGTAAGCAAGCAAAGTTTGGAATCAGAAATAGGGTTCTCTGTTAACAAAGTACCAGCAAAGTTTGCAGCATATAAGGGAGGAGGAGTTTGAGCAGTGGATTCTCCCAACTTGGTCTGGTGTAACAAGTTCATCAACTGGTCATAATCATGTTTGCTCAACCCTGGAATCACAGAGCTTTGACCATCCATGCTTGCAACAGACTGATGGTTAGCAGAAGGATTCCCTTGAGGAACAGACAACAGTCCATCAGAAATAGGAGAATCCAGACCAGTACTCAGATGGGCAGCAGCAGGCCTCCTTCCCTTGTTAAATATGGGACTTTGTGGATACCCATGTATCTTGAAGCACTTATCAATTAAGTGTCCAGACTTTTTACAGTATCGACAAAATAAAGGTCCCCTGGTTTGATCAAAACTGACTCTCTGTCTAAAAGGAGGAGGGGGAACAGACACTGTGGCCTTGTTAAATCCAACAGGCTGCCTATTTGTATGCACATTGAAAGAGATAGAGGTTGGATCAAATTGAGAGAAATACTGAACTTGTCTTTGCTTCTCATCATTGAGGACAATATTATAGACATTGTCAAGGGAAGGAGGGGGCTGCATCATCAAAATATTACTCCTGACTCCCATATACACCTCATTCAGACCCATTAAAAACTGAAAGACCTTATTATCATCACATTCCTGAACTATACCATCTTTTGCAGCACATACACACCTTAGACCATGATTAGCACACATAGAATCAAGTTCATCCCACACACTTTTCAGTTTGTTGAAATAAGAAGCTACATCTGAGGACCCTTGAGAGGTGTGGGACATCTCTCTTTTCAGTTCATATATTTTGGTCCTGTTTGCAGTCCCATATCTGGTCTGGAGTTGAGACCATATGCTCTGTGCAGTGTCAGCATACTGCACAGATTCAACAATTGCAGGGGAAATGGAAGGAATCAACCAAGAGATCACCATGCTGTTGCACCTATCCCACAACCTTTGTTGAGCCACATTGGTGGCAGGTCGGGTGTATGTGCCAACAACAAAACTGATTTTGTTTTTGGCTGTTAAGGCAACAATCATTTTGCATCTCCAGCCCCCATACCCACTACCCGAGAAGGGAGTGGGAACAAGTGATACCCCAGGGACATCAGATGAGTACACAAAAAGGGGACTAGCAGAATCTACAGCAGTAGAGGCACCAACGTTTGTGCTAGAAGCCATAATGAACCTGCTTAAATGAATAACTTTTCAACAAACAGAATACTACCAAACCAGGTATTCAAACACAGCAACCAACAAACAGACTACAGTCGGGTCAAATATTCACAGACAACACCATATGCTCACAATAACAGAGTCAAATAATCACAAATAATATCGAAGATAAGGACAGAGTTACCCTCCTTCTTCGCGACCGGATAAGATCGGCCTTCAAACAGAAGAGAAACCCTAGGTTTAACTTTGAAAACAATTTTTTCCGGAAATCTGGTCAACAACGCCGGAAATGCACCCAAAGCGTCCTCAAAGTGATAATCGATCTACCGGAATGCAGTAAAACCTCAGGTTAGACCGTCAAAAAAACCCTAGAAGCCGATAAGTCACCCAAAATCAACCAAGCAAAATCATCATAAAATCTTTCCAGAATGTTCAGGAGATGAAAATACACTCGGATATCACGATGATATCCTCAGAAAAGTCTCCGATAGGTTGAAATCATCATCGACGAAGCGGTCTCAGAAATCACCCCCAAAACCTCGAAACAGACTTCATCCAGGACCACGAAACAGACAGAAACATGATCGGATCGTCGTCGAGGATCTGATACCATGTTAACATCGAGATTAAAGCGATGAATCATGAAAATCATAGAGAGAGAAAGTAGAGAGAAGGAGGAGTAGGTGAGAAGTCTCTGAACTTCTCACAGAGAGAGTTTATTAAACCGAGAAAGAAAATATACAAAATGAAGTCCGGGGGTCCCAAAATATCTAGGGACCCCAATACATACAAATACAATGGATCGGGTCAAGGACCCAAAATAAATAGGGCTCGGATATGGGCTCAGATATGACTCAAGAGAATTGGGCTCGGAGAGGCCCAAATAAGACATTCATCACTGCCCAGTTATTGTATACCAAAAATACAATAAATATACACTGTGTATACACTTCATATAATCATGTGACATCTTGTATCTCAACAGTTACACAGTCATGATCAGAATGAATTACATCGTTACTCATCTAAATTGAACTCTGAGTTGAGTCAAGATGAATTGAGCAGCAATGCAATCAGTCTCTGTACTTCTAACTTGGATGAATAAAACTTTAAAGGATTAATTTGACACCCCTTTAACTCTAATTTTATTATCATGAAAATTAGGGCCAGGCTTCTACTCGTACATCATAATATAGGAGGTGGATTATAAAGTATTTGTGAAATTATTGTTAGTGAGTTTCTACTCTAAATAGGATGAATTACATATTTAAGTGACATCTAACTAGAAAAATAGAAAAAAAAATAGAGGAATGTTTTTTCCTTTTTTATTTTTATTATTTGGTATTTGAAACTTACTAATCCAGATACACACCAAATTTAAGACATCCGATATTAGTTGTCGGTAGGGGTATATAAAAGAAAACGACAAATCGCATCAATCCGATAATCCGAGTCAAACCAAGAAAAGAACTCGACTATGGGTTGGTTTGATTTGATTTGGTGTTGGAAAAAAAATTTGACCATAATTAGTTGTGTTTGGTTTTAACTAAAGAAAGTTAAACCGAAACCAAACCAACCCGAAATTACATATATTGAAATTTTAGATATATTTAATATATAAATATACTTATTGTGATGTAATTTTTAAATATTTCTTAAAAGATTTCATAATTTTATTTTTTGAGGTATTATTTCAATGTTGGACTTAGAACTTTTGAATGTTCCAATAAGTTTTATAATCATTAATATTAGTAAATTAAATAGTGCTAACGAAAACCCAAATCAATACTAATGCTAACAAAAGATAATTAAGTCAATACTACGAACGGAAATATATTGAATATCTATTTTGTTTTGCAATAATTTAGATAAAAATGCATAACATATTTTTATTTTTTCTTTAACGTTTAGGCATGTATTTAATACTTCCTTATTAGTCTATTTATTTTTGCATGACTTAGTACTCTTATATTATATTTTTTTTATTATGACTTTTTAATTAGCAATATTTATATTACATAATTATTTTATTGTCTTTATTGTTGAATATTTTAGGATAATGTCATGACATATCTCATATTTTGTATTATTTTCATAGAAAATGCTTTATAAGTTGTATCTTACTAGGACTAAAAAGAAATATTTTGAGCATAATTTATATGTTTTGTTCTACGAAGATTGTATCGGAAAAAAAGCCCGAAAAACTCTGAATAACCCGAAAACCCAAGAAAATCCGAAAAAATCCGAGAGAGAAAAATCCGAGTTTATTGGTTTGGTTTGGTCTTTAGATTTAATAATCCGACACAATTGGTTTGGTTTGGTAATTGTAAAATCCGAACAAACCCGACCTATGTACACCCCTAGTTGTCGGTCAACTAACCCTAAGATACTCTTAATACGATATGTTATTGTCCGTTTCGGCCAAACCAGTACGATTTTGGACACTAAAACCAATGCAAGATCCTTGAAAAATACAATTCTTGTAATAAACCTTCACCAGCTTCAGAATTACAATTTATAAAGTAGCATATATTCATTTAAATGCATATACTCATTGAATAACCTTCGTAATATCCACACGAGTAATTAGCAGATTAATAGGAAAAAAGTTGTGCTCCGATCCTACGAACGTAAACACACATGCAGAGGAGATAACCCCCATAGTCCATAGCATTTGTTCTTTAGCCACATTATATTCTTCCCAAGCAACAATCAATTCTCACGGGAAGAAGAGTAATTTAGAAATAGTGATTGGAATATGATTAATAGTTCACTTAACGATTGGATAACAACGTTTCCTGAATTGGTACACGTGCATAAATCTGTATAGAGGCTATGATCCCTACTTTCGTAATGAATTGCAACATGAACACAAATATAGATACAATCACCTCAAACGCTTTTAATAACTATAACAAGATTATAATATAAGGATTATGTGTACGGGTAAAATCAGGGGCAAAGTTCCCCCCCTCCCCCCCTCCCCCCCCCCCCCCCCAAGAACGGAAAGGGAAGCACTGCTCGACGTGATTATAATCAAGGCCACCCAAGAAGGATTAACGTGTGTTAGAGGGATTATCAAAAAATTTGACTCATGTATGTTAAAGATATTCCTTCTTTCTTTTTGGCATGATCTATATGACATGAACGAGACCAGAAAATGCACAACTTCCATAAATGGCTTTATTCATAGAAATACTAGAGATGCTTATGTTCTTAATTTCCCATGTATCATATTATTTTATCATCTGTTCATGGGTACCGGGTGCCCATTGCGGCCCATCGGTTTGGTCGTGACACAAGCCCTTTTGAAAATTCTTCTTCACCGCCCAAAGAATCATCACATACACCTTCTACCACACCCACCTCTAATAAAGGAAGGTTCAAGATGCTTGCTCGTAAAGTAGCCACCGAAGGAGAACGAATCAAAAAAATAAATAAGCAAGCCAGGCAGAAGAACCCCAAAAATCTGAAGAATCATTTAAGTCAGTAACTGAGAGGGACGAAATTGTTTCATCTGAAATAGAGCAGGTAACATATGATCCTAATATTGCATCTGAGATCATTTTTGGAGTTGCTGGGAATTTGGAGAACAAATTTGTTTTAGTTGGCACTATTGCTAGGGTAGATACCACTGAATCTGAAAAAATCGGTGGTAGAAATTAAAAAAAAAAGAAAAGTGAGCTCAAGGTGATGTAAGGGAAATGGAAAAATAAGGAGTGGTTGAATCTTCACATACTCCTACTGGGTCGACTGAGGAAATAGGGGCTATGGTGTTATAGAGTAAGGAAGATGTTGAGGAGGAAGAAGGTTGGAGAGAAGAAGGGGTAGTGGTCTGGTGATACAAGTGCAGCTGATGGGATGGTTAGGTTGAGGAAGAGGTTACAAGAACATGTTCCATCTGTAGGAACCCCTCGACAACCTATTGAAACGAGTGTTTTACAGCTACAATCCGAAAAAGAAGAAATGTTTAGGAGTTAAAATCCTTGAAAATACTAAGGCAAACAAGAAGAGAAAATTATCTCTTCTATCCCTGTAGAGACTCCTCCTACAAGAACAAGAGCTACAAGGAGTCAGAAAAAGTGGATTGAGGCTGAACTCGAAACAGCCTTAGAAGAGAGTAAAAAAAATTGTAGCAAAGGGAAAGAAGAAAGTTAGTGAACCTATTGAGGAAATTGAAATTGAGGAGATTGACCTGGTTCTTCATAACGAATACAAGGCATAGGAGGTGGAGGTTGTGACTCTAAAGGAAAAGAAAAAGACTTCCAAAAATAAGTCTCCTTCAAAGATTGTTGATGCAGAGCCTTCTACCTTAGCAAAAAAAACTAGGTTTTCCAGAAAATCTAGGAAAGTGCAAGTAGTGTAGGAAGAGGAAAGTGAAGAAGAAGAGAAAAATGATGAAGAGGAGGACAACATGGTAAAGTTTGGTAAAAGAACTATTTTGAAAGGTAGACTCCTCATGGACTTGAAGGAGAAAGGAATGTTGATGCTGCTGGAGAAGCTAGAATGTTCAGGTTGGAAGGATATTGTCCTTCATATGGAAGGAACACCTGCCATAACTGAGATTGTAGAGATCATGGCAAATTGTGAAATCATGAATGGAAGAGTCACCAGTGTGGTGAAAGGGATGACTGTGATCTTTGCCGACAAGGAATTGGGAGAGATTCTGGGGGTACCTGCTGAATGATACAATGATTATAAAAAGCTAAAATGGCCAATCCTAGAAAATTTACCGACCTCCCTTTCCATTACAAAAAACATTTGCTGACAATGAGTTTGAGCTACAGCCCAAGGTTGTGTACAAAAGTGAGATAAAGCTTGCCCACAAGTTGCTTTTTGAATTTTTCAATAAAGTGTTGCCAGGCAGAAAAGAAGGCATATTACTACTTCATAGACCTGGTCCTTATTGAGTGACTGGATAGTGGGAGGAAAATTAATTGATCGGGGTTTATAATTCATCTTCTTGATAGGGTTCTAACTTGCCAATACTCGCCTATACCATATGGATTCATTCTCACGGTTGTGCTTGCTCACTTCAAGGTACCCTTAAGAAATGAGATATTAGCACAAGCAAAGATCACTTTAAGGCTAACACTTTGATTACAAGTGACTATGAAATCCATACTGCCTCCAAAAAAACTGGTTCATCCATGAAGGTTTCTGTGAACGATAAAGTGAGAGCCTTGATGCAGGAGAATGGGGCTAATGATTCTAAGATTGAGAGGATAAAGAAGAGGCTCGCTGAAGTAAAAACTGAGATGGATATTCTTAAGACTGAGCTAGCAAAGAAAAAAGGAGAAGAATGAAGGCATTCTTCATGACATGTTGAAATTGCTTCAGGACAGAATACGAGAACCTAAACCCTTCCTAGCCTAGTTAAAAAAATCAGTGACCCAAATGGTATATTTTGTTATTTTTGTTCATGGTGCAGTATTGTTATTCCTTCTATGCTTTGTGGATGACTCTTATCAATGCTAATCAGTTGCTTTTCCTCTAATTGTTTGTTGATGTTTATTAGATTGGCTAATATCCTTAGGCTGACAAAGAAAAAATTGAATCCATGATTGCATTTGAAATAGCCCTAGTGGCCATAAGTAAGATCTCATAAAATTTGGTTATCTAAAATAATTATGCAACTTTTCGATGATGCCAAAAGGGGAAAGATATGTTGTGCTTTTACTATGAACTCTGATGTTTATAACATAATGAATCTGATCCTTAATAATTTGTCACTTTAAAATGAAAAGTATTCTAACATTGTGTTGGTGTTGAGCTGAGTTGAAACAGGTCTCATGCTTATGAAAAGCACAAAGTTTGTCATCATTAAAAAGGAAAAATTTATTGGCCTAAGTAAGTTTGTTTTGATGATTGACAAAGAAACTCAAGCATGAATCATGTCCATACACAATGTACATAGAAACAGGCATATTCAAGCTCAAAGCATGCACATGAATGAGATAGCTTAAGTGGTTATATCTAATATCTCTTGAACAAAAATGTTGCACATTTGATAAGGAACATGACTCCTTATTCGAAGAGAACGCTATCCTAGATAAGAGAGGAGTTAGAAGTTGAAGATAACAAGAACTCTTCTACTAAGGAAGAGTATAGCATTAGAACTCTAGTTATTTCCTATACTACTAACTTTATATATTTCAGGATGTTCTTATTTTTCAGGTACGCACAAACGCTAAAGCTAACGGGAGTTAAGAGCAAAATAGCAAGGCATTTTGCAAGCAATTTTTGTGTGATTCAAGTATGGGAACCTGAAGCTACATGAACCAGATAGAAGAACTAGTTCCAAGTACCTATCTTTTATTCTAGTTTCATTGTAGTAGGCTTTTGAGTTTTACCTGCTTTTAAATAGTTACTCTAAATGTACAGTTGAAGTTATAGCTAACTTGAAATTATCGCAACAGTCTGAGGTTGGTTGACATAAAGGGTTAGAGGTAATCCTTGGTTTTACAAAAGTTTTGTAAACGTTGTTTTGACTCGGTGATTTAGTGAAGTGTTGGGATAAATCTTTCTGGGTAGTAGGTCGTAATTTTTTTCATCTTTTGAGCCAGCTATTTTTCACGTAAAAATACTTGTGTTCTTTATTTTTTACATTTATTATTCCGTAATAACAGCACAAAAAATAAATAGAAGAACAAGATCCTTGTATAATCTGTATACGTAAAAAATTAAACACCACACAAATTATCTTTTTCTTATGTAATATTAAAGTATAAAACATCAACAACGCTCTTTCTTTAATGAGCATTGCATGATGTAATTTCGAATAAGCCGGACTAATAAATATCGAATATCAAATCGTAATTCTCTTATATTAGAAGGCACAGTTGAGCTATCAACATGCTTGTTTGTCTTGGCCTATAATAGCCCTCTTTATTTATTCAAGTTTCAAGACTTCACCCCACAAACCCTGATGATTCATGGAAGAAGTCAGCCATCATTTGCCTAAAGCATGTGGGGTCCAGATCCAACTTTTTAATGACCTAAGGCTCCAAAAAATTGCTTAACATATTATGTGACACCTCGTACTTACATGGTGCATATAGGTTTAAGGGATGCTCATTAACCTCCAATTAACTATTGTTCAATAAAACTTCAATTTGTATTAATTATTAGATGTCAATTTAAATGTGTGGCTTCTCATGATGATTAGGCAAATTAAATGGAGGTTTTTCTCTCAAATTTCTCTATGTTATTGTGTGACAAGAGGGGTTGCTCTGATGGTAAGCAACCCCCGCTTTCAATCGAGAGGTTGTGAGTTTGAGTCTCCCCAAGAGTAAGGTGGGAAGTTCTTGGAGGGAAGGATGTCGGGCGGGGGTCTATTTGGAAACAGCCTCTCTACCCCAGGGTAGAGGTAAGGTCTGCGTACACACTACCCTCCCCAAACCCCACTAAGTAGGATTATACTGGGTTATTGTTATTTCTGTATGTTATTATAGAATAGAATCCGAAATGAACAAATTTTTCTTTTAAATCTCAATTTATATAATAAAAATAGTAGACAAATAGATTCTCTTTCATCCTTCACAACCAACAGAATCGAATTTGTTTCTACTTTGGCTTTCATAATTTTTGTGTGCATTTTATAAGGACTAAATTGAAATGTGGTGGTATTTAAAAGAGAATATCATTGGTATCCTAAAGGATAACATCCTTAACTCAAATTTGTTATACTAAGATCCAGTTTAATCATAGATTTGGTTAAAAACATTGTTCGTTCATGGAATATGATCAATTTTAAAAAAAAATTTAACTTTTTTCAAGTTCCCTAAATATGATTTAGGGTAGTTTTGAGTGAATTTTTTTCTTTCAATTGTTTTCAAAAAAAAAAAGTTTTAGGAAATTTTTCTGATATTTTATATTTTGGAATGCTTTGGTAGAGTTTACGGGCATGAAAAGAAGCAATAGTTGTTTTCTGCTACATTTTAATGATTTGGAAGGATGTCTTTTTGTGCTAATGTTGAAATAATCCAATAATTAAGTGAGATATTATGTACGCAGATCTATTCCTATTCTGTTACAAAGACTATTTCCGATAAACCCTATTCTTTATTAGAGTTTCAACATTTTACATCCATTGGGTGTATATTTGTATTAAACTTGATTTTAAATAGTTAACATAATATAGCAAGCACGGTAACATATAACAATTTTATTTTATAGAAATTAATTCTTTTACTGAACAAATTCATCTATGAAAAATATAACCTGTTTATTTTGCATATAACTGAAAGGAATAAGAAAATATTAAAGAAAAATACACATCGAACTTGTTAAATAAATTAAAATTAAAACTCTGCCACTTAAAATTAAACAAAAAAGTAGTTATTTACATTGTTATTCTACTCTACACAAAATATTTATAGCTATTACTCGAGGTAGTTATGCTGTAAGGTAAATGCCTAAAAAGGGGTCATGAAATTACAGAAAGAACTAAGCCATATTTGATTTTATATATCCATATAGACATGTTTAGAGGTGTTCTATTATGCCATTCGCAATTTTTTTTATAAAATTCACTAGATCATTTTGTATGGTATACAAACCTATTTGATACATATAAAAAGCTACATTTAAGACAGTAAACATATAGAGATATGATATCGAAAATAACAACAATAATAATAATAATATTGCAATAAAATAATTTTTGAGTAGAAATACATCAACTGACTTGAGTCGTGCTGGGAACTGTCCTAAAAAACTATTTCAGTGGTGTGAAATATTTCTCCAGGATTAAACAAACTTAACTCTATTTTATTTAGAGGATACATGAATCAACAAAATTAAATATTATACAAATCCAGCTAGAAGGAAAAAAGAAAGACCAACTAATGTGCAATGTTAATTAAATAATGTAGAAAAAAAAAATTGGAAGTAAGAAGAGAGAGACGCATGAAAGTGTGTCTGATAATGCAAAATTTGCTTAAGGGAGGATCATTTTATAAGGAAAAAAAGCATAAGACTTCTCTTGCTATTTGTCAATGCACTTTGCATGCATCATTGTCATCTATTTTCACTTCTAAAAGACCTAAATACTTAGCCAAAGAATTTTTAAAATATTAACACAAAACATACCTTACATTATTTGCGTTTAGCATTGCTATTAACACTACTGTATAAAATCATTGAATACATAATAATTTAAACTTTCTTTCCAGGGTAAATACATACGAGTAAAACTTGGAAAACTTTACAATTTATTTATAATTATTGGGTCCGGGTTACTCCAACAACAACAATAATAACAACCCAATATAATCTCACTTAGTGAGGTTTACGAATGGTGTATGTACGCAGACTTTACCACTACCATTAGGTAGAGAGGCTGTTTCCAAATAGACCCCCGGCGTTCTTTCCTCCAAAAACTTCCCACCTTGCTTTTAAAAAGACTCAAACTCACAACATTTCAGGACTACTCCCAAGTAGTAAAAGAAAGAAGAGAGAGATACTGACAATTTTTAATGAAATCCACCCATTTTTCACAAACATATGTCGAGGCAGTTCACACAACCACTCAATTGTCTCCCTTGAAAGAGACTTCACGACAGCTGTTTGTGATGAATGGATAAGCCTCATCAGATATTTTTCTGAGCTTAAAAAAGCATCTAGTAGTGCTAATACAAATAGCATAATATAGTCACTTTTCGCATAGGTCACTAACAACAATCAATATTTATTAAGTCAATAAAAAATAATTATTATTTTGTTATAATAGAGATCAATAGCATATAATATATGAAAGTTTTAGCGTATTTATGTACGAACTCCAGCATATTATGCTGGACCGGTATACTTTACTAACTCCTATAGAATATACGGGAGGCTGGAGCACTAGTGCTCCAAACTCCAATATATTATACTGGATATTTATACTTGCTGGAACTCTAGTAAATTGTGCGGGAATTCCAGCATAATTATATTTGAATTCCCGCATATTATACGGGAGTTCCATCATAGTTATCATGGTACTCTCGTATAATATACGGGAGTTCAAGCATACTGCTGGAACTATCGTATAATTTGCGGGCGTATCTTTCGTTATGCTGGAACTCTCGTATAATTTGCGGGCGTATTTTCCGGATTTTGAATAGTATTTTTGCACAAATTTATCTTTTCTTTTGCATGTTATATTGGACTCAGTTATATACTTATATTATAATATGCTTAAATTTGGTACGTATAATAAGCTCTATAATAATTATTTGACACTAATCGTCGATATTATTCTAAGATAAAAATATTACCAATGCAATTTTTATAACTTTCAAGAAATCAAAGTTTATCTAAAGTACGAAGGATCCCGCATTTATAAAGGATGCAGGGAAAGGTCGTACCCAAATGGTGTGACGTAAACAGTCTATCTTAATGCAAGTATTATTGATTGATTTTATGGTCCTAATCTGTAAATAACCGTTCGAATCTGTAAATAATCTTATCGTTGTTCCAAGCCTCTTTTTCAAGTAATCAAAGTTTATTTAATTACTCAAATTATAAATATCATTGACATTTTTACTCAAAGATAAATATCAATTTGTAAAATCTTACCTACACCACCAACCATGAAAAGACATAAAGTAGTTGAGAGAAATAGTTACTATGAGTTGTGACCAATTTCCAAACTTAGACAAAAATATCTTTAGGGAAATATCTACCCAAAGATATCTAAATACTTAGATTTTGGAGAACATTTTAAAAAGAAATAAAGGAGAAGAAATGGAGGAGGGGAATGGAATAATGAGGCCAAATAGAAGTGATGTTCATGTGTCAAAGGAGGAAGAAGCAAAGATAGAGGAAGCAACAAGAGAGTATTTTGATGGCATAACACCAAAAAGACACACTAAGCCACAACGTAGTGACTATTCTTCTACTTATACTCATCATATTCCTTCTAATGATTATACTAATATTCCTGAACTTCTTCAATTCCAACGTCTACAGAATGATCCTCAGGTATATATCTTTCTTCCTCCTTTTCTTGATTTTTTTTGCTTAAATTAAAAGTAGCCGATGTATGTATAATATACGTATAACAGTATATACTATCATCAAGTAATGCGGTACAGTAGATGAGGCTACTCCTCCCTTAACTAGAGGTTTCGAGTTCGAGCTCTGGGTATAGAAAAATCCTTGGTAGGGAGCTACCCCGAATGGGGCCTTACTCAGCATGAATCCGGATATAATTGGATTCCAATGCGGATATCGGATACCGAATGGGAAACCAAAAAAAAACAGTATATACTCGGCACGGGCATACGTAGCATTAAGGTAAAGCGTTCAACCCATAATTTTTGATGTGCAGCATAAATTTATGTTTAAAAGTCTACTAAAATTGCAACAAATAGTAGGTTTGAACCCGTAATTTTAAAAATATAATGGGTTTAATACTAAAAATCATAAAGATTGAACTCGTAGAGTTTAAATTCTGAATCAGCGTCTAATACTGAAGGTATAATCTACATATACTGGCTAAAAAAAAATAGTGCTTCTGACAGGCTATTTGCAGAGTGGGATCTAGAATTTTATAATATAGGCCGCACCACTAATAAAGGGGGAAAAAATAAAAGTATTATTTAGGAATTCATCTATACTCCTTTATGTAAATAACTTAGCGTTCAATCAAATGTACCATTTAGTCTTTTTGGAGCATGAATGTCAGTAGAAAATATTAGATTAATTTTTAAAAATATGTAAATAAAATACCTATTTTGATGGAAAGACCATGGGGTCGACCACCCCATATATTGGTCTATAAATCTACCCCTGGCTATTTGATAAATATCCCAAATATTGGGTTTTTTTTCCAAGTAGTTAACAAGATTAGCATCTTTTTAACGATTTAAATGCTAGTAGAAAATGTAAAAGAACTATTAGTGCTGGAGAAATCTTTTGTTGTTATTGTTCTTTTAATTAATGTAATATCGGAATAAAACTTGGTTAAATAGTGACATAGATAGTAAGGATTCTTATAGTTGACCTCGACTAACTTGGAATTAAGGCTATGTAGTTGTTATTTTAGCTAAAAAAAGACTACTGAACAGGGTGTGATGTAGGCAGCTTGTTTTGATGCAAGCATTATCGGCCGATTCCACTGCTCGAACAACTCATTGACTTATACGTCACAAGGAGATAATTTTACCGTTGTTACAAGACTCTCCTTCGAAAAGGGCAGTCCGGTATAAAAAATATCCTTCATTCACGCAGGGCCCGGGGAAGGACCGCACCTTACCTTTATACAAGTATTAGCGGCTACTTTTCACGGCTCGAAAACTTATAATGGAACACTATCGTTATAAAAAAGAATGTTATCTCTTTCAATTCTTCAATGCCAAAGAAAACTTAGCTTCAGAGAGTAAACACAATTTTAAAGTATGAAGTTTTTTTTTTGGTTTGCAGAAACTGGTTTACAGTGGAAACAGCCAAGTGACAGAGGAATTTGTGGAGACAGAGTATTACAAGGATCTCAATTGCATTGACAAGCAGCACCACACGGTTCTACTCTACTTTAACACTCCTATTACCAAATCTTCCAATTATTGTTTTCATCTATATTGCTCGGATCCTTGGGGTAGGCACCTTATGTCAAGCGATGTCATCAAAAAAATTTGTCAATATGAATGTATAGATAAAAGAAAAATGAAAATATTTTGTATCATATAAAAAATTACATCACTTGTCGTTACAGTGATTTATTTGTTTGTTCACTTATTTAAATTTTGACATCGTCTAAAAATTTCTGCGTACGCTACTATCACCGCACTTATATGAAATCCTTTAAAATAGTGATTTTTGAAAATTCCGAACAACGTAGCTTTTGGTTAATGAAGTTGTGTTTTTTGTAAAATCCAGACAGGAACAGGATTTATCAAAGTGGAGAATGCAAATGGTAACACTTTCGATATAGGAGCTGATTCTGCTACTACTGATTCAGGCCACGCTTACAAAGGAAATCCAGCTACCAATGATTGGATTCCTTCTGCTGTTGACGCGGTAATGCCCAAATGCAACTTTTTGTAGAATTTTTTAAAAATATATATATACACTAACAACAACAACCCAGTATAATTCCACATAGTGAGGTCGGGGAGGGTAGTATGTACGTAGACCTTACCTCTCGGAGACTCTAACTCAGAACCTCTCGGTTGGAAGTGAGGATTGCTTACAATCAGAGCAACCCCTCTTGTCAAAATATATATATATACACTGTTGCATAAAAATAAGATAAACAGTAGTAAAATAAGGGGACGAATTATAAAAAGTCAATTATTATAAACCGATAAAGAAAGATTAGGGATACATAAGAGTGAACTAAGTCAAATAATACACTGCTTATAGGAATGTTACTTTGTGATATCCTTAGCTCTCTTACATACATGAGATTGTAACTCAGACACAATTGATTCAGTTATTGCTGGTTGGATTTGAATATGATCTCTAGTTATTTAATCCTAATTCGACGTTGAAGGTGCTCATCCAATTGTTATATATTTGTAATTTCGTACGTAAAGAGAAAGATTAAAAACTCACTGATCTTTTTATCTTAGGGTCTTCATTCACTTTTTCTTACTTTTCATACTTTTTGAAAAGAAAAAGAAAGATATTAAGAACAGAAACAACCTTTCTCTCCTCCTAGAGACATGCAACGTAATGGTACCGGGTTTAGATTAACCTGATACTTTCGATACAAAGCATATATTTGCGTACAATTTTACTGAAATTGCAATAAAATACGACCCAACAAGTTTAAATATATAATGAGTTTAGTGCGAAAAACCTTAGTAGTTTAACTCATAACATTTAAATTCTGAATGCGTCTGTCTTCACCTAGTTGAGTTTGTCAAAGATAGCCTGTGTCAACCTGGATGAAAGAGAAAGGCTTAACTATGTTTTCAGCTAACTAGAATAGAATTGATATAGAAGATCTGGCATTGGAACATATATTACTGATTGGGAAAATATCATTTGCTCTTTAATGTGGAAATTCTTAATATTTAATATCTGATTGGTTTATATTTTGGTGAATCAGGTTAATTTTATCTCGGACAAACCAACCAGAAGTGATAACTGAAATCAGGTCCTGATAAATGCAGCAGCTGGATATTGCAGACTCCTGCTGCTTATTTTGTATTTCTGTGAAGCTTTGCTTCTCTGTCTCTCTCTTGTGTTTGGTTGTACTTGAATAACCTACTGTATAAATTCTTTCAAACACCTTTCTAAGCCTCTGCTCCTACTTTCCATTTCTTGTTATTTCCAGCAAGCAGACTAGTCACAATAGAACAACAACTACGTAGACCTTATCCCTACCCTAGGGTAGAGAGGCTGTTTCCAAATAGACCCCCGGCATGCTTCCCTTCAAGAACTTCCCACCTTGCTCTTGGGGAGACTCGAACTCACAACCTCTCGATTGGAAGTGGGGGTTGCTTACCATCAGAGTAACCCCTCTTGTCACAACTAGTCACAATAGAACGACAGAAATTATTGATCATAAAAGATGACCAAGGGTATAATGGGAAAGATTTGGATCCTTAGATGACCAAGGGTATTATGGGAAAGATATGGATCCTTCTACCTTTAACCCAAAGACTAAGGTTCGAGTTATGAAATGAAAGACTTCAGTGTTTTATCCGCTTTGTCGGCTTACCTGGCATGAATCCTTATTAGTTTGACCAATAAGATGGTTAAAGAAAATAAACATAAGAAAGAAAGATCACCAACTCAACGGCTTGCTTAGCATCAATCACTGGTTAACCTTCATAATGTATTCTGTCATTCAACTTTCTAATTGATAAACCTGAACCCAAAGCTCAATGTTACATCTGAATTCACAAGAATGTGATACAGTAAATATCAAAGTTCCTGTGTTTCTCTGAGCTAACGGCGGTTTTGCCGATTGGTAATGTACACATTTGCCCAAGTGTAGCGAATCCTTGCTAAAGTCCACACCTTGGCTAGAGTATCTTAGTGTACAACAAGTACCCAGCGGTTTCTTTGGGCTTGCACTTGAAATCAAGGCATTCTGACCTTATCAAACCCCAGTAATGTACAAGCTAGCTGCAAACACGATATCACGCTTGATCACATTAGAAGCAGTTTCCATTTTCTTGTACAATGCAGAGTTACCCATGATTGCTGCAGCATTTCTAAATTCCCGACATATCTCGTCTAATCTGACAATAGCCCTCACTATTAAACCTTCAGGGACATCAGTAAGTTCACAGATTTCAGCAAATGGGGTGCCCTGCAAGAGAAGCAGAATTAGACACAACCCTCACAGGAGAATTGAAGATTGAGCAAGGGATAGGATATTATGATATATCAGTCATACGCACCCATACATAGACCTGTGGGTTTGGGGTGGAGGGAGAGAGAGAGAGAGAGAGAGAGAGAGAGAGAGAGAGAGAGAACCTTTGCCCATTCATATACCACTTCAACCAAACCAAACTTAAGATTTTCTTGGGCATACTCCTGTGGATCGATTGGTAGCTTAAACTGAGCCTGAAGCTCCCCAAGTCTTATTGCAGTTTCGTATAATCTGAAATGTCACGATAACAATTATCATTGAGAAAAAGGGAAACACGAAAAATAGCCTAGGGGGCCGAGAGAATACAGATAAAGTTTCACATCATGGTATTCATGAGAAAATACCAACAGAATACACATCAGAATGATTTAAAACAATTAGAAGGTATGAATGAAGCTAATCAGAACGAAACCATCATAAAACTAGAGTTACAAGTCAAATGAAGACAACATAGAGACTTGAGAGAATGTAAGCAGGAGATAACATGACTTCAGAAATAAAGGAGAATCAATGGACGCACATCGTTTAAATAGTAACGGCCTATAAAAGCAGAAATCTGACAGACACAATTTTGCGGATAATCTGAAGCTGTGTAAAACTCTATCTTCTGTTGACCAGTAGCTCTTTTACCGAAGGTAAGTAGGATAATTTTTCAGTCAAAAGATGTTCCACTAACAAACAGCAATGAGGTCTTAAACCACTACATGTTTGATCTGTAAATCTGACAAAATCCTATCCTTTTTAAAATTCTTTTAATAAAGGAAAAGCAGAACACATGCTGAAGATATAATAGAATAGGCAGCCTGCTAGAACAACCTCTTCAACCCAAAAATTGTATAACAAAGAAGAATACACTCAATACATAGCACAACTCACTCTCCATCCCTACCTTCATGGCACCCACCTAATTTTATCAAGAAAGAGGTGCCACCAACTCTCTGAACGGTGACATTATAATATGTATATCATTGTATGTGCAATTCCGTAAAATTTTCACAGGTGACATATTTCACTTGATATATTTTATTCCAATTATAGAGATAAAACCAAGTTAGTAGCTAGTAAATTGTCCCATACAGCTTGCATATGCAATTCTGTGAAACATGGGAACATATTTAAATGCTAGGTTTTATCCTCATTCAAATAAAGGGAAAAAAACACGGTATATCCCAATCATAGAGATAAAACCAAGTTAGTACCCCAAATTGAACCCACAAAGCTGTGAAATAGTACACCCCTATCTGATTCCATATTGTCTGACAATTATCTCATCAAATAACTTTGACGAGTTTTCTACCATTAAACCTAATGTATGATAAGGAAAAATCCTAGACTGTCTGTTAAGATCAATCATTAGAGAAACATTAAGAAAAAACCACATG
Source organism: Nicotiana benthamiana (assembly GCA_034376525.1). Taxonomy (NCBI): domain Eukaryota; kingdom Viridiplantae; phylum Streptophyta; class Magnoliopsida; order Solanales; family Solanaceae; genus Nicotiana; species Nicotiana benthamiana. The sequence continues at coordinate 8,198,231 of CM067334.1, forward strand.
GCCCTGATTTACAGGTTTGATCGCTCAATCATTCATACACCACAAGCACAGAATCCTATCTAAAACTCTTCACAAAAAAGAATCTTATTAAAAGACCAAAACTATCAATATCAATTCAATACATATATCACCGATGATGAGAATATCAACAAGTAGAGATGAGAATATCAAACTAAACATTTTCAAAAGAAAAATAACCTCTTTTTAGCCAGAGAAAGTTTCGGCGTGAGAAAGGATTCAGAAGTCTCCTTCTGCTGAAACACAAAGGAAGACATGATAGCCACTGCCTCTTCTGGTTCCAGGTCATCTAGTTGATTCTCAAATAAACATTCGGTGCATATCAACTCCTCTCCGGAATTCATTTCGCAAGCAACACGACCTTTGATTTGAACTACAAGATCAGCATCTATACAGCCAATTTCTTTAAGCACATCTATCTGTGAATAAGTGTAAAAGAGGATGTTTACGATCCTTTCCTCTGCAAGAATTTATTGGCATTAAAAGGATCACCAAATTCTTATGATGATGATGGGTTCCATACAACAACAACAACAACAACAACAACAACATACCCGACCCTGAAAGTCTGGCATCTGCTGAAGTGCCTCATCTGACATTTGAAACTTCAAATGATTCACTTCCTCATGGTGCCGCTTCAATTCTCTAGCTAATATCATGTGCTCCTCCAATTTAATACAACCATGACACTTATTTTGTGCCATTTTTTGCAAGAGATTATTCCATTTGTAGTATGCTTCCACAAGATTCACGTCTTTCAACTTCAGATCTGGCATAGAATCTTCGTTAGAGAATGAAATATAGAGAACCTCACATAACTAAAAAGTCATCGTTAATAGTAGTAATTCCCACTATATATCCAAGTCTAGAACTTTCCCAAGTTCATATATACTTGTTAAGTAAAATTTAATAGTATTACTGTGAAAACACTGTCGTGGATGGAAACGTCAATTCATAGGAAATTTTTTTTCCCCATTACCAACTATTATAGAACTGCAACTATTATGCAATTTATGGAGTCAAATGGTGATATAAGAAAATTTAATGTCGGGAAACTGTTGAAATTAATACCCTTATCTAAAATTGTGTGTTAGCTAGTCCTTAGATATCAGTGGATACACTGCTTATATGATAATAGAATTATTGGTGGTAAGAAAAGGCCAAAACAAGTTTAGCTGCCTGTCAAATAATATTCATGCTAGGATAAAACAACAATCTAAAACAATATATACTATCAGTACATCTGACCATTGAAAAAAATCCTGACATACCTTTAATCGGATCTAAGGCTGGAGGATACTTATTTCCTTCAGATTTCAGACCCAGCAGCTGTTGTATAGTGTTTGAGTAGGCCCCAGCACTAACATCTTCAAGAAGCCGAACTTGGTCTATCTTAATTTTTTTAACACATATATACAAGAAATCCTTGTTTTCAACTCCTCGAACCTCATAATTCATCCCAGCAGCATTACCGCGGTGAGGCAATTTAATGTTGATAATGCCAGATCCCTTCCGGGAGGAGACTGACGAGCAATACTCATCCTCATAACCCCGTCTTGATTTAGGCACTAATACCTGAAATTCAGGGTTTTTTTGGTCTTTTCTGTCACTTGCATCTGACGAAGCTTGCAGAGTTGAAGGCAACTCAGGAGTCAGAACTAAAACTATACACTGTCTGTTGTTAGAGGAAGGTGTCTTCACCACAACGCCTAGTAAGTGATCTTGATCCTGGAAGTAGTTAAGGGAGAGAAAAACATCAGGCACCTTTTTGTAGTTGTCACATGAATCTCTTTAATGGAAATATGAACTGTAAAGACAAGAGGGGTAGCTCTGATGGTAAGCAACCCCCACTTCCAACCGAGAGGTTGTGAGTTCGAGTCTCCCCAAGAGCAAGGTGGGAAGTTCTTGGAGGGAAGGATGACGAGGGTCTATTTGGAAACAGCCTCTCTACCCCAGGGTAGAGGTAAGGTCTGCGTACATGCTACCCTCCCCAGACCCCACTAAGTGGAATTATATTGGGTTGTTGTTGTTGTTGTTGTTGTTGTTGAACTGTAAGTCAGAAATGCGATATCCAAGTAACCACATGCAAGGGCAAAAGTAGACAGGATTATGATACTTCTATGATGAAAAATGGATCTGAACAAACTGCAAAAGGAATTGGAACACTTTCAGTTTCCAAAACAGTGATCTCAAACTCCAGAAGGTTGTATGCAAGGAGGCCCAGTTACACCATCCGCATTATCAACCATTTTTTGCCAGTGCAAATTCCTTGAAGGCATTTAACGCTTTGACCTACATCTTCTTTTGCTGGTTTTTTAATACCATATTTGGTTAAATATGAATCTTTGCTTGCTAATATCATTGATGGCATTCATGTATTTATGCACACTGAAAATTATGATGTGAATCTCTGTTGCAGGGGGCTAAGATCATGGAACTAAAGAACCTTTGCCTTGTAAATTTCCAGATCATACCAGATAGCTCAACCCTATTGTGTCTCAAACGACAAACTATTAAATATTAGCAAGAAGCGAGAGCAAATGGAGCAAATAATTAATATAGAGGCAGCTAATTTGGGATTGATGCTAAGTTATTATTGTTATTGTATGCCCGATAGCTCTCAATTTCTTGATCTTGAAGATGAAAAGAGGCTACTGGTTCAAAAGAAAATATCAAATTACCAAAGAGCCTTAAAAATCATATTTCACCAGCCTAATGCCTATTTAGTGAAACGAATGTAGTAAAACTTACTGATTGTGATTTTACAACCACTGCTCTCCCAGGAGAAAGATACTGCTGAGAAGCTGGCGACTGCATTACTGCCTCTGCTATTTGGTGGCTATATTTTTCTGCCTCCGAGAACATGTCATAGTAGTCCTCAATTGCTGGTTCACCCTTTATGCATCTATACTAGACAAATCGTATTTAGTTTACTACGCATTTAAATATCACAAATGATGTAAGAGTCTTCCCGGAAGGTAGCATTTAGAAGATATAGGTTTTCATAGAAGCAAGCATTTCAGACAGGGTAGCTTTATAAAATTAAGCAATTGAGAGCACTACCAAAAAGGAAGGATTCTCAAGATAAAGAAGTACATTTATGTCCGTGCTTCTCTAATGTTTTGCACGCACATGTCTCTCTCTCTTTATCTCTGTGAGTGTGTCTGTAAGAGAGAGAGACAGAGACAGAGAGAGCGGGGGGGGGGGGGGGGGGGGGGGGGGGGAGAGAGAGACTTCTGAAACACTAAGACTAAGCTTGAGAAAATCACACATTAATGCAGTGAAGCACAAAACACAGACAAGAAAGCACATATAAGTATCTTAATGTGTGATAAATGCATGTCGGAAAATTAATCTGGCAAGACAATTATGGCAGCAAGTGCAGATACCATAATTGTTTTAGCTGTGCTTACTCAACGGATTTTGTTGGCTGAGCAAGCTTTCGCATCAAGAGTTGTTGCTGCTCAGGTAGTTTCTTCTGAGCATGAAATTCAGCAAAACTTCTTTTCAGCATGTCCTCGACCTGCAAAGTTGTAAAATGTACATCAGCAGGAGAAATCTGAGGGATGAGCAAAAATGGGGAGTGAAGAATCAATCAATCCATGTAATGGAACACATCATTACCATAAATCATGTCACTGGTAAGCATCATTACTCCCAAACTATTATGACATCTAATGACATTATGCTTCTCAATAATATTGTTGGAACAAATCAGCCGTCTTTTGCAATAAGATAAAAGAAAAGGTCATCTTAGAGGTACACGTTATACTTTTACCCTCTGTGAAATGTCTTTTCTATTAATCTTTTCTTATTGTTTATCTAAAACAAAAGGAAACAGAAAAGAAAAAGAAAACATTGAATTTCTTAGAGATTCTTGAGACATTTAGACATATTGTATTTATAAACCATGAGCTTATCTGCTAAAGTGTCGAACTTAAACAATGTTTTACAGGTGAAGTAAAGAGACTTGCAAATAGTCCAACTCGATACTATTTACAAGCTCCATGAGAGCAACACATGAGAACAACAATGATGTAATACAAGAACAGACTAGTTCCATAATAATTTAAAACTAAATTGCAAGCAAAATGATGTCAGAAACACAATATTGAAGTAGATACTGTGTGGACTATATAAGATCAGCTGTTTTTCTCTTCTTCCCTAATTTCCTAAAGATTCTTGAGGCATTTAGACTTTTATTGTATTCATAAACCATGAACTTCTCTGCTAGACTATCGAACTTAAACAATGTTTTACAGATGAAGTAAAGAGACTTGCAAATAGTCCAACTCGCTACCATATACAAGCTCCAGGCGACCAACACATGAGAACAGCAATGATGTAATACAAGAACAGACTAGTTCCATAATCATATAAAACTAAACTGCAAGGAAAATGAACTGTCAGAAACAGATGATTGAAGTAGATGCTGTATGGACTATTTAAGAACAGCTGTTTTCTCTTCTTTCATTAGTCAAAACTACGTACCTTCAGCTCTTCAACCCGAAGTAGATGCAAAATCATGATGTAGGTCAGTCGAAACTGAGATTCAAGCCTAGTTGCAGTACCAACTATTACATGCTTCAAATCATTCTCGTAAGGGATCTCATCACGGCACATCACCACAACTGTGCCAGTTTTATCAAGTCCTCTCCTTCCAGCACGTCCAGCCATCTGAGTGTACTCTCCAGGAAGTAGCTGCCTAAATTCCTTGCCATCAAACTTTCTTAAAGAATCAAAAACAACCTGCCAAAATTAAGCCAATTAAAACTTTTCAGCAATAGACTGTTTATATAGAGAGATGCTTAACAGATCCTAACATAAGTAATTGCAAATATCGACAAGAAAACCAAAGAAATTCTGCAATCCAAAATGGTACTCTGCATTAATACGGACAAGTGATCAAGGATTAGAGGACATAGGAAGTTTGAAAATCAAGGAAAATATGCAGGTAAGAAATTTTGAAGGCAAGAGTAACAAAAATACAGAAAGCAAACCTGTTAAAAGCTATATAGAGAATTGAAAACATTATCATGTTTGATACAGTAATCAGGACACCTATTACCTATAGTTACTTCAGTGGGATCAATTGATCCCACCAGCAGAAGTAAACAGCTCAAAGTTTGCTTGACCTTTTCTCCTCATACTACCATTTTCTCATATATTAGTACGATATAAAAGGTAAGTTGGGCTCATCTTATTCTTTAAAAAAGAAGTTTTGAATCTATAAAAGGTAAGTTGGGCTCATCGTATTTTTTAAAAAGATCAATTTAAAGTTGTGAATCTTACATTAAAGCCAATTACTAAGTAAATATTCAGTACTAACAACTAACATCACAATCCAATCATTTACCACCTATGGAGATGAGACAACTTAATTTGATAAAGGGAGCAAGCGCATAGGGTCAGAACTAACTAATATTGTATTTGATAAAAATAGTAATCCAAGAGGTTTGCGGAGCACAACAGAAATCCAAATTTTATGGCAAGAATCGTCATCGTGACAGATCCACCCTTGAAATAGTATAGTAGATTGACGTATCACTAATTGAGAGGCAGAAGCGTAAAGAAAATCAGCCTTGGATAGAGTAAGAATTACCAAAGACCATATAAGGAGACCACACAATATCCTCAACCAACGTGGGACACTTAATACTCACTTCCCGAGCACAGCTAGGGTTGGACATCTGGTGCATCGACAATATAATATGGGACCAACATTGGCAAAGCCATACATAGTGATGGATCTGGCATGATACCATGTGAAGTGAAATGGACCTTGTGTTTAACTCCACCCCAAAAGCTAACTCTTTTATTTTAGAAAGCAACCACAAAAGCTAACTCATGAGGCGAAAATTGTCCAAGACCATATAAAGAGACAATAACTCATTTCCTCAACAAGTGTGGGAGACTTAGCACCCCTATCCTCCTGCACGCCCAATACTAGACAGTTGGAGTGTGGACAACATAATATGGGGGCCCAACTAGGATAGACTAAGGATATAGATGGGTTTGGCTTTGATACAATTGGACCTTGGACCTAGCTCAAATTGATAGCCAAATTGAACAAGACAGAAGAAAATCACCCCTTCAAGATGAGTCATTTATTGTGAATCAAAGGATAGTCAATTCCATGGCAAGCAATCTTGGAAAATACCCACTAATCTTAGACTATAACCCCTAAGATTGTCCATAACATCTGTCTCCTTCTGCTGGTCTTTTCTTTGTAATGTATACTATGTGCTTTCGGCATACTTGAATGAAAAACAACACAGAAATTTATGTGATTCTTCTACCTTTCTTCTCTGCTTTCCTCCATTTTCTCCGCTTTCTTAGTTCTTTACCTCTCGGCTCATTCCTCACTGTTGCATTCTGTCAGCCCCTGAATGGCGCTAAATACTATTATTTCCCAGGCATATCTGCCCCATATTAGCTCAGTTGGCCTCTCATTTATGTTCTTTAGGTTCTCCATATATTTGCAGAGTAATCACTGTTTCTTAATGTGTTTCGATGCTGATGCTTAAAGATGCTGCATCGGTTTTTAAAGTTTTCATTAAAGCCTTCAACTCTTAGCAATAAATAAATCAGCAAAATCCTTCTACAATATTAAATGGAAACAGAATCTCTATCCTTAGTTACTCAAGACAGGGTATAACAAGGCTCTTATCAGTTATCATATAGGTGAATTTTTTTTAATGTTTTACTAGAAAAACTACACTCAGAGGAACATGAACACTGCAACAATGAACTTACCGTCCTAGCTGGAGCATTAACTCCCATTGCAAATGTCTCTGTTGAGAACAGAACCTAAGAACCAAAGAATCAAATGAACAAATTAGTCCTTCGCAAGAAAAACTCACCAAAAGACAGAATGTTGATTACAAAAGTGTCACAAATTCTCTAAATGAGGTTAAAGAAACTTTAGCAATAGTGGTCGAAGTAGATAACTTAGTTTTTGATAACCGTAGTGTCCATGCCAGCTTATGCACACGTCAACTAATTCCACGGATACTACTACCTTCCACCAACAACAGACACCAGGTAACTATGTCCACCAAGGCTTGGACAGATGGGAAGAAATCACCTTGAGTTTTTTCCTCCGCTGAGATTTGACCCTGAGACCTCATAGTTCTTAACCCACTTCATTGACCACTAGGCTACACCCTTGGGTGCGGTCAAAGTAGATAAGTTGAAAATGAAAAGCCCAAAGCCCAACTTCATTCCAGAATTTCACCATTTGACTGATAAATCATTTCATTATAACTTTTCCCCTTTATTTATTTAATTTATTTTTTACTTGAAAAAGACACAACATTAGATCACTAGATCCTAAGCCATACTTCTGAAACCAAGAATCATTGGGTCCTTCAAAATATCTTAATTGGATCCAAATTATTAAATGACTTTCCCCAGGATCTTAAAAAGTTATTTCAGTATAATATCCTTCTAGCACATGCTATTAGTGCTAGTATATTCTAACATGACCAAATGCTAATTGCTGTATGTTATAAAGATCTGATATTAATTTTATTCATTTCATTAAGTTCTAATGTAAATTCTGTATGTATGTATCCATAATGTAATGAAGTATATAAGCATGTCTATACGTATGAAAAGTGCTCAAGCATAAATATAGGCGATGCTTAATGCAGAATAATATTTGAAATGAAATAAGTAACAAAATACAGAGAGGTCTTAACGAGGTGGGCATCTTTGTGGAACAATGTACCCGTTTGGTGCATAAGTTTCAAAACCATAAAATGCCCTATTCTAAAAGAACCGGGCATGTGACATTACCTTAACCAAACCTCGACAAAAAAGCATTTCTACAACTTCCTTGACAATTGGGAGAAGCCCTGCATGATGCACAGCAATACCTCTATGGAGAAGGCTCTGAATTCTGACAATCTGTAGATTACGTGACCATCAATAAGACACTGCTCTAGATTTTAGCAGGGACCAAGAACCGCAAGGTCTACCAAATTAAGAAATGCAGAAAATTAGGTAGGACACCTGCGGTAAGTTTCTGTCAGATCCCTTAAGCCGCGAAAATGCTTTATCACAGAATATCCTAATTTCACTTTTCTCAGAGCTACTTGTGAGATCAGTACCATGGATGTTATCAGCTGATTTGTCACATCGATTCTTCGAAAAACAAAATATAACCACCTGAAATGACAATTTCATGACGAATATTAGGTTTTAAATACATAACAAGTCTATTATCAACCTGTAAAAGGAAAATGGTTCTGTTAAACTGTTTTAAAGAAAAGGAAAAAAAATAAAACAGAGGACGAGATATCAAGAGACTAAATACCAACAGCAAAACACTGCTACGTGCTACTTTCTTCAGGACATGCTAATAGTAATACTAACTATACCATGAATGGGATGTGGGAGGAAGATATACAAGGAACCATGCATGTTTAAAAAAAGATGATTTTTTACATACAGGTAACAGCGATTTCTTCAAGAGTTTGTTAATCAGTGTGAACCACAAAGATGCCTCTGATCTCCTTAAGCCCATATTGTTCTGTCCAAAGCCATTGCTTTGGGTTCCCCAACCAGTACCAAAATTTCCTGATTTCTGGGGACCAGAATGCTTGTGTTGCTTCCCCTGAGAAGAGCTATCACACCTCTGTCCTCGAGCCTTATCAGCAGCTGTTGAAGACCCAGGATGCAAGCTGGTGCCACCAGAGACAGAACTAGTGGTTTTCTTCTTATGTACATCTTTGGCTGCTTTAAATCCCTGAGGCAGAAACTCTTCGTTCTCACATACTTTGTAAAACTCCCCAGAATAGAAGAGACAATGCTCCAATGGGACCGGTCGTTTGGTCGTCCTGATAGAAAAGGTCATAGAAGAAAAAAGAAACCAAATCAAAAGAAACGGTCTATGGATATATTATGACGATGAAAGCTCCTATCTTGCTTCCTGAATCATAATACGCCCCAGGGAATTTCAAGAAACAAAGTCATATAACTTCATAGTTTTGAAATATAAATTAAAGAAAGCACGACTAACCCAGTCACACGAATTTGCTTTTGTTTTGTTCGACCAATCCAGTCGGCAAATTCAATTGTGTTTGGTACCTGCAATGGAAAAATGAAACATCTCTTACATGCCCTCCTAGCGCAAGCTCAAGCATTTGCTTTTCTAGTTCATAATTAGACCAATACTGGGGCTAACATCTCCTCCCACTGAAGCACATATTTATGTCATCCCAACTTGAGAGCTCCTTTTGACAGGTTTTACTAACCTATTACATGCAACAGCAGTAGATTGACATTTTTTCCACTTTTGGTTTCCTCCAAACACTCATGCTATGTCATAAAAGGTCGGGACCTTTCATGATAGCAATCAACCTCTTCACTGCCAGCAATTTCCATGCTGACAAGTTAGAGAAACCCCATCTCCATACATCTACCATTACCAGCTTGGTTTCCTACGGGCAACAATCCTATGGACCAGGTGAACGACAATTTGCGAGTCCCGACCCATTGCCAATCCAAGAAATCCAGTTTCCATCGATGTCAAGTTGTATCCTAAAAATCCTAATATAATTCATTCTGTTTCGTTTTCTCATTTCGCTTTTTCATTTGCATTTGTTTTATTTTTTGTCTAGTTTTCTTAAGTTTCCATTAGATTACTGAAAACCCATACAAATGAGGTAACTGAAAGCTTTTTGTGTAAACAAAAGATAGGCACAATGCCAACCTACTACAACCATGCAATAGGTTTGTGAAGCCATTTTTAAAAAGGAAGGAATGGGTTCCCACTCCTACAGAAAGTAAGATATCTTTGATATAGTTGTCTATTTACAGCTTGTTTGGATGGTTGTTACCGGTTTTATTGTATCGTATTGTTAATTTAAATACAATGTTTTAATTGTTACTTAAATTTTATTGTATCGCATCATTAAATCCGTCGTTATGTAGCGATAAAAAGTGCTATTTTATGGAACGACCGATTTGGTGTGGTTGTATCGTTACCTTATTTTTTCCTCTCATCTTGCCCTCCTTATTATTAAATAATACTATTTTATCCTTTACCCGACCTATTTATGTAATAATTCTATCTCATGTCCTATTTTATCTTTATAGTATTGCAAGTTTATTCTTCATATTGTCGCTGCATTATGAAACAACGACAAACACTATAATATATCCAAATATTGTATACATCAAAACGATACATCGCAATACAATACAATACTACATGATACATTATGAAACGATACATAACAACCATCCAAACAAGCTGTTAGTTGAAATGGTCCAAATTTTAAAACTGTAGTCTAGATAGCATGTCATCCCTCTTTTTACTTAAATTGATCTGACAGGGGGTTTACTGAAAGCCACCTCAAGATGAAAAGAGGGTCAGACATGAATTAGCCGACATATCAAATGCAGCAAAAATATTTCCATCAATGACGCATTAAAAAAGAGTTTTTGGAATAATATCTGCCATAGTACCATCTGACCTTTAGCTCACTACTTCTATTTCTATTTTGGTCCCTTTCTAAGAGGAGAGAGGGCTCAACTAGAGAAACCTTAAATTTTTGGCCAACAAACACATTGTTTACAAGCCACAGATAATTTCATGTTCACTACAAATTTGAAGATGTTTTATTTTTTTTCTTCTTGGCGGCACCAAAAGGCTTTCACATTTGTGGACAAGATTTCGTAAAAGAAGAAATTAGCATACTACTTCCAGACTTAAGAAATTTCAAAAGTTCCATCCTGGTTTCCTATGTTTCCTCAGCACTACATTGTATCAAGCAACTGTGTTCTGACCAACAACCAAGCCTCATTATGTACCAACTATCCAGTGTATGCAAAACTGATCAAATAATGAGTGTCAAAAGAAAGATGTTCCAACAACAACAACAACAACAACTACCCAGTATACTCCCACAAAAGAAAGATGTTCCATGCCACAGAAATGATGACTAATCAACTCTTTTAAAATGCAACAGTCGCAAAAAGTTTTTCACATAGTAAATATGGGCGGCCTCAATCCATAACACCCTAGAATAGTTATTTACGTAAAGTATAACCAGAGATGCATCCACATGAACTGGTTTACTGTTATCTGTTGACCCTCAGAAAACATTATGCTTTTTAGACAAATTAGTAATCAGGATCAGATCAAGCAAATGCCAAATGCTACCTTCTCTTAGATAAGCTGAGTGTAAAACGTTCAAACGGGCAGTACTGTACGTATAAGTGCTCCATACTGAATGTATAATTATACTTTGTAAAGTGTGCATATAAAAAGATGCAGGCGTAAGACATTTGTCTCAGACATTCGCATAACTCTTTCTCCCGTGTCTCTATTTCTCATATGTTGATGCCGACTGGGCAGAGTTCTCTTCTAATAGACAGTTAACTGTTGGATATTGTGTTCTAGACTTCTAGTTGGGGACAATTTAGTACCATGAAAAGCAAAAAACAAAATGTGGTTACAACTACAAGACCCGGTGCCAAAGCTGAATATCAAGCAATTGCAGCAGTAACTTGTGAACTCGTATGGATCAAACAACTACCGAAAAAAAAGTTCAAGGAAACCACTCAGATGGAACTTGCTTGTGATGATTAAGCTGCACTTCATATAGCATCAAATCCGGAGTTTTAAGAGATGATCAAGTACATACAAACTGACTAGCACTTGGTCAAAGAAAAGATACTCTCAAGACACATCGTCACAAGATTCTAAAGTCACAAGATCATACAAACATATTTACCAAGTCCATCCTCGAATTAGTTACATTAGAAAGCTCGGCACATTCGACAAGTATGCATCGGCTGCAGGGAGAATGTTAGATTGAATAGATGTAATTAGTTAGAAGGTGTACTACTGTACAGATCAATATCCCATGTTGATCAAATGTGATGTTATACATAGTAAAGTGTGTATAGAACAAATGTGGGCATTATATATGTGCCTCATGCATTCTCACACATCTTTCTATTGTGTCCTCAGTTCTCACACCTTCATTAAGAGTACTGAACCTAAAGCACAAAATAAAGTGATTAAAATATCAGGACCTACCGTAGCTGAAAGGAGGACAAAGTTGATATGTCTTGGGAGCATAATGATAACTTCTTCCCAAACAACACCTCTTTCAACATCATTGACATAATGCACTTCATCAAATATAACCTATACTCACAAAAAAAATGTAACCAACCAAATAATCTCAAGTACCGGAAAGATTGTAGAAATCAAACGAGCAGAACAAAAGTATTTAATCACATTTTTACCCATTCTATATCACGAATCATATCAGCCCCTCTGTAAAGCATTGACCTTAATATCTCAGTCGTCATTATAAGACAAGATGCCTCAGGTCTCAAGCTTATATCACCCGTGAGAAGGCCAACATCAAATTTCCCACAAAAATCCCTGTATTTTTGATTGCTAATTGTTTTGATTGGAGCTGTATATACAGCCCTGGTACAGTGCTGCAGCACACAATTAAACAAGACATAAATTGGGAGTAAGTAAAGACATGAAAATCTGGACAGAATATACCCAAAAATTGTAAAAGAACTTATAACTAGGACAAGTAAAATACTACAAGACATTTTAGTCATAAGCATAGAAGAAGTTTATACTTTAGATATCAGTATAAAATTCCTGATATCAGAAGTCATACTTTAGCTGCCAAAGCAAATGCATATTCTGCGACAACAGTCTTCCCAGCAGATGTGTGAGCAGCAACAAAGACAGAGTTCCCCTTTTCAAGATGATAGATGGCCTGCAATAAATGCAATGAGAAGGACCACAATATTTTGACAGCTTGACAGGCATATATATGCCTGAAATGAAAAGGGGAAAAAACAACAAATAGTTTCAAGTTAATAAAAAAACAAAAAAACTAAACCCATTATGTTCAAAAATAGCACTTAGCCCTTCTTGCCAATGGAAATCATTTGGCTAAAATAAACATAGCTACCATGATCAAAAGCATGTACTTTTCTAACAATTTCAAAGGACATGAGATCAAAATAAAGCAGGCTTAGGCCAAGTTCCATATGAGAACTGAGAACACTACACAGACCATAAATTTATACCTCCTTTTGAAAGGGGTCGAGTTCAAATGGGAAAGTAAGAGCCATATCTGGAATTAGCTCATGAAATCGTTCTACAATGATTTTACTGCCACCAGTAACAGCCCATCCCTGCACCAGATACATTGAGGAAAAGCATGAGCAGAAGGATCACTATACTAGATGCACTGGTTAAAAATGGAGAACTCCTCTTTTACTTATTAAAAAGAAAAAGACATAGAGAACTCCTCTGTTAAACAGGAAATGTGCGAAGGATTACCTCATTCTCTTGACGTGCACCATCTTTATCCTCATCCAATCTTGATGATGATCCTTCTGCTTCAACAGACAAAATCTCATCCAACACAGATATCTCAGCGTCTAAAGCCTCATCAGCCACTTCGGACTTCTTTACTTCAGCTTCAACCTGAAGTGGCTCTAGCGTGATAGATGTCGATTCTTCTGCTTCAGATTGCAATTCAGACGCATGACCTATATGAGAGGAATAATATTAGTTCCGAAAAAGAGTCAAATATTTGCTTGTTTTCCATTTCTCTACAACCCAAAACTAAGAATACAGCAAGATGGAGCACTATGATGAAAATCGTCCATAGTTGCTTTCCGTTCACGATAAGAAAAATCTTTCAGATTAAACATTTATACTTTGCAGAAACTCAGCAGATAACAGCACAGTTATGAAGAGTTACAGATCCGATGGGGCACCAGAGACTAGCAGCTGCAACTCCAATGCAAGTTTACTAGAGTTCTTGCAAATAGATAAGCAAGATGATGACTCAAATGAGACGGAAACACAACTTGAGAGAATAAGAAAAACTTTTCTTGTCCTCATTAACAATTTGATCTTTGTCTTCTCTGAGAACACATAGAGAAGGTAATTCTTTCTCTAATAATTAACTTATTTCATAGTAGCCCATGATTCAAATATAAACAATGGTTTGATAACATTACTCTAATCTTCCTCTTTCTCCTATTTTCAACTAGAAGCATCACTTCTTTTTTTGAATTGGTACTATTACAACAACAACAACAACCCAGTATAATTCCACTTAGTGGGGTCTGGGGAGGGTAGTGTGTATGCAGACCTTACCCCTACCCAGGGGTAGAGAGGTTGTTTCCAAATAGACCCCCGGCATCCTTCCCTCCAAGAACTTCCCACCTTGCTCTTGGGGAGACTCGAACTCACAATCTCTCAGTTGGAAGTGGGGGTTGCTTACCATCAGAGCAACCCCTCTTGTCTAATTGGTACTATTGTATATATTAATAACATGAGTACATAAGCTGCACTGAAAACCAAATTTACATGAAAAGGATAAATAGATGTTCTGGTTTGACACCTAGCAAGATCCTAGTATGTCTATGATATGTATATAGTAGAACCCTAATCCAAAGTATATTAGGAGTAGGTTAGGTTATGTGTATTATATATAGGGCTCATTGTATCATGTTTAATATCAAGAGTTATATTTTTCTCCCGTGCTTTCCCACATGGTATCAGAGCTAGAGTGAGAATATTATAGCTGTGCGTAATTCCAGCTACTTCCGGGAAGAAAGACCTCGTCGCCGTGCAATTTTCCGGCGACTTAAGAGGCTGTCCGTAACTAAACTACCTTTTTTTTGGTGTTGTGCAAAATCCGAGACCACCACGAGGTTCGAAAGAGAATTCCGACCAACCCCAGAAAAAATCACCGGAAAAGAACCATTCAAGCGCCCCCACGCGCCGGCAACACCCTCGGCGCGTGAGCCCACGCGCTGGCGCGTGGCACCTCTTCCGGCTATTTTTTTCGGTGACTCCTTCAGGACAGTTTGCTCGCCCTTCAATTCCGACCCTACCCATCCTTTTTTCGTTCGATTCCGACAACTATCAGTTTTTTCTGGCGACTTTATTGACTTTTCCGGCAGCTACAGTACTTTCCGGCCAGAATTTCTTCAGGACAGTTTGCTCAACCTTGAATTCTGAGCCTATCCATAATTTTATTTTTCAATTTCGACAACTTTGAATTTTTCCGGCAGCTACAGTGTTCCAGTTTTCCGGCAGCGCCAGTTGTCAGTTCTCTGTTTCAGTTTCAGCGAGTTTTCAGTTGATAATCCAAAGATGTCTTTGGGACTAGATGCTTTCGGGTCTAGAAACCAGGGTTCTGGCAGTTCCGGTATTATGATTACCTCAAAACCTTTAATGGGAGGTTCAAACTACCTAGCTTGGGCTTCGTCTGTCGAGTTGTGGTGTAAAGGCGAAGGTGTTCAAGATCATCTAACCAAGGAGTCTAGTGATGGAGATAAAAAGCCAAAGCACATTGGGAGAAGATTGATGCTCAATTATGCAGTATTTTGTGGCGATCTATTGATTCCAAGTTGATGCCCTTGTTTCGTCCATTCCAAACATGTTATTTGGTTTGGGAAAAGGCGCGTACTTTATACACTAATGACATATCTCGTTTCTATGATGTGATATCGCGGATGACAAATTTAAAGAAACAGGAATTAGATATGTCTACTTACTTGGGTCAAGTGCAGGCAGTTATGGAGGAATTTGAGACGTTGATGCCAGTTTCTGCTAGCGTTGCAAAGCAGCAAGAGCAACGACAAAAGCTGTTTCTAGTTCTTACTCTTGCTGGGCTTCCTAATGATCTTGACTCAGTACGCGATCAGATTTTGGCTAGTCCGACTGTCCGCACAGTTGATGAATTATTCTCTCGCTTACTTCGCCTTGCTGCAGCACCAAGTCACCCAGTGAGCTCATCACAGACACTTGATTCATCTATCCTCGTCTCCCAATCCGTGGACAATTGGGCTTCTCATACTATGGAGTATAGACGAGGAGGAGGTCGTTTTGGAAGATCTAGACCCAAGTGTTCTTATTGTTATAAACTTGGTCACACTCGTGACGTGTGCCATTCTTTACATGGTCGACCAACAAAAAATGCTTATGTTGCTCAGACCGAGCCTACAGGTAACCAGGGATTTTCTGTATCTGAAAGGGAGTATAATGAGTTCCTTAAATATCGAGCAAGTAAGCAGACGTCTCCACAAGTAGCCACTGTTGCTCAGCCTGATACTTCTGTTGCTGGTAATTCTTTTGTTTGTGTTTCCCAGTCTAGTCCTCTTGAACAATGGGTTGTGGACTCAGCTGCTTCTGATCATATCTCTGGTAATAAATCCCTTTTGTCAAATATTGCGTATTCACGGTTTCTTCCCAACGTTAATTTAGCTAATGGGTCTCAAACTAAAGCAAAAGGAGTTGGACAAGCAAATCCTCTACCCTCTGTCACTCTAGATTCCGTTCTTTATGTCCATGGCTGTCCTTTTAATCTTGCATCTATGAGTCGTTTGACTCGTGCCCTCCATTGCGGAATATATTTTATTGATGACTCTTTTATTATGCAGGACCCCAGTGCGTGACAGACGATTGGAACAGGACTTGAATCAGACGGACTCTACTACCTTAATTCACTAATATCCTTTAAGGTCTGTCTAGTTGCAGATCCTCCAGACTTACTTCACAGTCGTTTAGGACATCCTAGCTTGTCCAAGCTTCAGAAGATGGTGCCTTGTTTGTCCAGTTTATCCACATTAGAGTGTGAGTCATGTCAGCTCGGGAAACATACCCGCGCCTCCTTTCCTCGTAGTATTGAGAGTCGTGCAGAGTCTGTTTTTTCTTTAGTTCATTCGGATATATGGGGTCCTAGTAGAGTATGTTCAACCTTGGGATTTCGTTATTTTGTTAGTTTCGTTGATGATCATTCAAGATGTACTTGGATTTTCTTAATGAAAGATCGTTCTGAGTTGTTTTCTATATTTCAAAATTTTTGAGCTGAAATAAAAATCAATTTGGTGTTTCTATTCGCACTCTTCGCAGTGATAATGCCTTAGAATATTTATCCTCTCAATTTCAGCAGTTTATGTCTTCTCATGGAATTATTCATCAGACCTCTTGTCCTTATACCCCTCAGCAAAATGGGGT
Organism: Nicotiana benthamiana; assembly: GCA_034376525.1. Classification (NCBI taxonomy): domain Eukaryota; kingdom Viridiplantae; phylum Streptophyta; class Magnoliopsida; order Solanales; family Solanaceae; genus Nicotiana; species Nicotiana benthamiana. The sequence goes on from CM067334.1 coordinate 8,215,284, forward strand.
TGCAGAGAGAAAGAATAGGCACATTATTGAGACTGCTCGCACACTTCTCATTGAATCTCATGTTCCGATGCGTTTTTGGGGCGATGCAGTTCTCACATCTTGTTATTTGGTTAATCGGATGCCTTCATCTCGCATCCAGAATCAGATTCCGCATGAGGTATTGTTTCCCCAGTCACCCTTATACCCTGTTCCCCCTCATGTTTTTGGGAGCACTTGTTTCGTTCATAACTTAGCTCCTGGGAAAGATAAGTTAGCTCATCGTACTCTCAAGTGTGTCTTCCTTGGTTATTCTCGTGCTCAGAAGGGCTATCGTTGTTATTCACCTGATCTTCGTAGGTACCTTATGTCAGCCGATGTCATATTTTTTGAGTCTAAACCTTTCTTTACCTTTTCTGACCATTCTGACCATCTTGATATATCTGAGGTTTTACCTATACCGGCCTTTAGGGAGTCTACTATATCTCCTCCTTCACCTTCCGCTACAGAAGTCTTACCCATTCCAAACGTTGGAACGTCTACTGTGGCTCCTCCTAGACTCCCTGCACAAGACACTCCACTCTTGACATATCATCGTCGTCCTCGCCCAGCATCCGGCCCGGTTGATTCACGTCCTGCACCTGACCCTGCTCCTACAGCGGACTTGTCTCTTTCGATTGCACTTCGAAAAGGTATACGGAACACCCTTAATCCTAATCCCCATTATATCGGTTTAAGTTATCATCGTTTGTCATCACCCTATTATGCTTTTCTATCTTCTTTGTCCTCTGTTTCCATCCCTAAGTCTACAAGTGAAGCATTGTCTCATCCAGGGTGGCGACAGGCTATGACTGACGAGATGTCTGCTTTACATACGAGTGGTACTTGGGAGCTCGTCCCTCTTCCTTCAGGTAAATTTACTGTTGGTTGTCGTTGGGTGTATGCAGTCAAGGTTGGTCCAGATGGTAAGGTTGATCGTCTTAAGGCTCGTCTTGTTGCCCAGGGATATACTCAGATATTTGGGCTTGATTACAGTGATACATTCTCTCCTGTGGCTAAGATAGCATCAGTCCGCCTTTTTCTCTCTATGGCTGATGTTCGCCATTGGCCCCTGTATCAGCTGGACATTAAAAATGCATTTTTACATGGTGACCTTGAGGATGAAGTTTATATGGAGCAACCACCTGGGTTTGTTGCTCAAGGGGAGTCTCGTGGCCTTGTATGTCGCTTGCGCCGGTCACTTTATGGTCTAAAGCAGTCTCCTCGAGCCTGTTTGGTAAGTTTAGCACTGTTATCCAGGACTTTGGCATGGCTCGGAGTGAAGCTGATCACTCTGTATTCTATCGGCATTCTGATTCACGACTCTATATTTATCTAGTGGTCTATGTTGACGACATTGTTATTACCGGCAATGACCAGGATGGTATTACTAAATTGAAGCAACATCTCTTTCAACACTTTCAGACTAAGGATCTGGGCACACTAAAGTATTTTCTGGGTATTGAGGTCGCACAGTCTAGCTCAGGTATTGTGATCTCACAACGGAAGTATGCCTTAGATATTCTTGAGGAGACATGAATGACAGGTTGTAAACCTGTTGACACTCCAATGGATCCGAATTCTAAACTTCCAGGACAGGGGGAGCCTCTTAACGATCCTGCAAGATATAGGCGGTTAGTTGGTAAATTAAATTATCTTACAGTGACAAGACCTGACATTTCCTTTCGTGTGAGTGTTGTGAGCCAGTTATGGGTTCGCCATGTGATAGTCATTGGGATGCAGTTGTTCGCATTCTTCGGTATATAAAATCAACTCCAGGTAAAGGTTTATTGTTTGAGGATCGAGGCCATGAGCAGATTGTTGGATACTCCGATGCTGATTGGGCAGGATCACCTTCTGACAGACGTTCTACTTCTGGATATTGTGTCTTAGTAGGAGGAAATTTAGTATCTTGGAAAAGCAAGAAACAGAATGTGGTTGCTCGGTCTAGTGCAGAAGCAGAATATCGAGCAATGGCTATGGCGACATGTGAGCTAGTTTGGGTCAAGCAGTTGCTCAAAGAGCTGAAATTTGGTGATGTTAGTCAGATGGGACTTGTGTGTGATAATCAAGCTGCTCTTCATATTGCGTCAAATCCAGTGTTCCATGAGAGAACTAAGCACATTGAGATTGACTGTCACTCTGTCAGAGAAAAGATACTCTCGGGAGATATTGCTACAAAGTTTGTAAAGTCAAATGATCAGCTTGCAGACATTTTCACCAAGTCCCTCACTGGTCCTCGTATTAACTACATATGTAACAAGCTCGGTACATATGATTTATATGAACCAGCTTGAGGGGGAGTGTTAGATATGTAAATAGTAGAACCCTAATCCAAAGTGTATTAGGAGTAGGTTAGGTTATGTGTATTATATATAGGGCTCATTGTATCATGTTTAAAATCATCAGTTATATTTTTCTCCCGTGCTTTCTCACATCTATGATTGTCAATATATCTTCTGTGTAACTCTGTTTACACCAAAAACAAAAAAGAAAAATACAATTAAGTTTGATCTTCTGTAATGGATTGCTTCTGTCTTCAAAACATCTAACGTTCCTTTCTCTCCAAATTATCCACCAGATACAAGCCGGAACAGTCCTGCATGTATCTCTACTAGTTGCTTCAGCTCTAGCTTCTTCCCAGCTATAAAGAACATCTTTAAGCATGTACGGCATTGACCATGAAATACCCCTAAAACTAATAAAGATTTTTCATAGTTGGTCTGTAATCTTGCAATGTAGAAATAGATGGCTGATAGTTTCAGTATTTTCCCCATATAGAAAACATCTTGAACACAGAGAAATTCCCTTTTTTATGAGATTATCCTAGGTTAAAACCGCCTCTTTTGCTATTAGCCAAGTCAAGCATGCTACCTTGTATGGAATCTTTGTTCTCCATATATATTTTCAAGGCCATGCGTCTACCTGTTTATTATTATGATTCAAAATCTTGTATGCATCCTTCACCTGATATATCCCTCTGTTGTGCCTCTGCCACCAAATTAGATCAAATCCTTCCTATAGTCCTTTAAATGCTTCCAGCTCTTTGTAAAGGTCAGCTAATCTTGTTATCTCCCAGTCATTCAACCGTCTTCTGATAGCGATTTCTCATCCTTGATGACTCCTCATCTCAGCTACTATTCTATGCTGGTTTTGTGCTAAACCAAACATATCAGGGTATCTGTCCTTTAAGCTTCCGTGTCCCAACCAGTTATCATTCCAGAATGATGTGTTCCTTCTGTTGCCCAACCAGTTATCATTCCAGAATGATGTGTTCCTTCTGTTGTTCACTCTTAAGAGTGATTCTTCATTATAGGCCAAAGTTCTCTGATGGATTTCCACACACTTACACCATATGTTGTTATGACTTCTTGTGTCACCCAGTTGTTTTCCTCACCATACTTAGCTTTGATCGCTTTGCTCCATAAAGATTGGATTCTTGAGAGTACTTCCATAACCATTTCATTCTAAAAGCCTTGCTTTGATTCTTCAAATTTCTTATTCCTAAACCACCTTGCTTTTTTGCCAGTGTGAGTGGCTTCCATTTAACTAAATGGAATGCCCTTTTCTCCTTATTGCCTTGCCAAAGGAATGATCTTCGCAGTTTGTCCAATCTCTGTAGAATTGGGAATAAAAACATCATATAAGTCAGAAGTGAATCTAATACTGAGTTGATTAGAACTAGCCTGCCCTCCAATGATATATATTGTGATTTCCATCTTGACAACTTCTTCTCACATTTTTCTATGACTGAATTCCAGATCTCTTTTGATTTGGATCTTGCACCAAGAGGCATCCCAAGGTAAACAGTTGGTAGGGACCCAACTTCTCCTCCCAGTATCCGTGTCAGTTGCTCCATGTTGATAACTTCATTAATGGGGAAAATATTGCTTTTTCTCCAATTGATGTGTCATCTCGAGACTCCCTCAAATAAGACCAAAATGATCCTTAAGAATCTAAGTTGCTCCTTTTTCGCGTCACAGAAAACTAGAGTATTATCAGCATATTGGCGATGTGTGATTTCTAAATTGTTTGCCCCACTCCTGTTTATCTCAAAACCTTTCACCCATCCACTAACTTTAGCCGTTTTGATCATGTTGTTCGGACCTTCCATGGCTATAATGAATAGAAAGGGAGATAAAGGATCACCTTGTCTTAGACCTCTGTGTGAATGGAAAAAACATTTTGGAGATTCATTTATGAGAATAGAAAATGTTACAGTTGATATGCAAAATTTCATCCATCTAATCCTTTTCTGCCCAAAACTCATTTCTTCTAACATTCTGAGTAGGAAGCTCCAGTTTACATGATTATAGGCCTTCTCAATATCTAATTTGCATAAGATTCCAGGTTCTTTCTTTTTGATTCTTGAATCCACAGCTTCGTTGGCAATCAACTCTGCATCTATTATTTGTCTTCCTTTGATGAAAGTCATTTGTTGAGCATCAACAATTTTTCTTACCACCCTGTTAAGTCTTTCAGTCAAGACTTTAGAGAGCAGTTTGTAGGTCTGAAATCTCTCAATTCTATCGCACCTGTCTTCTTTGGAATCAAGGTTATATGCGTTTCATTGAAGCTTTTCTCAAACAACTCTTGAGAATGGAAGTTCTTAAAGCCTCCATGATGTCTTCCTTCAAAATGTCCCAACATTTGATGAAAAAAACCCATTGTGTATCCATCCGGACCTGGGGGCTTGTCACTTGCACACATCTTCAGACAGCTGAGAACTTCTTGTTCCTCAAAGTTACTCTGTAAAGACTCCCGCTCTTATTCAGATATTATCGGACTATTTTCGAAATTGACTGTTGGTCTCCACTCTTCAGGTTCTGTGTACAACCAAAAATCAATGATCTCATTCTCTATTATGTCTGGATCCTCTACTACTTCATGTCGAATCAGTAGTTGATAAATGTTGTTGTTCCTCTTGTGTGCATTAGCAGTGCGATGGAAAAATTTTGTATTCTTGTCCCCTTCTTTGAGACACAGAGCTCTAGATTTCTTTCTCCGTGCACTTTCTTCATTTGTGAGTTGTTCCTCTATCTCCATTAGAGTAGCTGCCTTCCTTACTGATTCCTCCTCTGTCAGCGCTCTTAGTTGTTGTGTGGCCTCAAACCCTGCGAGTTGACTTAGCAATTTTGATTTTTGCAATCCCAAATTATCTTCACAACTTCTGCTCCATTCTTTTAGCTTGCCTTTGAGAGCTTTTAACTTGCAAGCTAAAATGTAATTTGGTCTTCCTGTAAATACAAAAGATGTCCACCATTCTCTAATTCTGTCATCAAAACCTTCCACATTCAGCCACCAATTTGCAAACTTAAATTATGATTTAGCTTTTTCCCAAACACCACAGTATACAGCCACACGTGAATGGTCAGAAATCAGCGTTTGTTGGATAGTTTGCTTGATGTTACTGAAACTTTCATCCCATTCTTCTGAAATGAGAAATCTATCAATTCTTGAAGCGGTTATATGATTGTCCCCTTTGTACCAAGTATAGTAGCCTCCTTCAAGTCGAAGATCTATCAAGTCCAAATCTTCTATAAAATCCGAGAATTCCCCCATCGCTCTGGACATCCTTGAACATTCCCGTTTTTCAGAAGGGTTTGTAATGTTAAAATCACCACAAACCGCCCAAGGACATTCCATCAATCTCCTCACAGCACCAATTTCTCTCCAGACTATTTTCCTTTCAATTCTGCAATTTGGGGCATACATTATGTGACATTGAAAATTCTGTGAAATAAAATTAGAAAAGTATCAAACTATGCATATGTTACTCCACCTTTCAATATCTCCTTTTCCATCGTTACTACTTACTAATTGTTGAAGTATGTGACCAGATCTCATCTAAAGGTTTAACCTATTAGAAAGAGCACATTTTTATTTGCTTAATATATATCAACATGCCCCCTCACATGCGCTCCTAATTCTTTTTCATGGACCAAGCACATGCAAATTTTTGTTGTTAATGAGTGGAAGTGAGTATCGAACCCAGAACCTCAGTCTGCCCTGATACCATGTTGAAATGTATAACCATCTCATTTAAAAAAAACTAAGTTTGTTGGAGAGAGCACACTATTATCTATTTAACTATATAACAACATTAATTATCAATTTTGTATCAGACTGAATGAACCACTCCCAACAGTTCAATAATGCTGGTATGCAGTTACTGTTGCACACCAAAATAAATAAATAAAAGTATCCTCAACATAAGTGATAAGAATGGACCTTGGGCCTAACTCAACCCCAAAAGCTAGCTTTTGGGGTTGAGTTAGGCCCAAGGTCCATGGTATCAGAGCCAGGCTCATCCCAATTATTGTTACCGATGTTGGGCCCCCATTTATGTTGTCCACGCTCCAGAGATCTGGGCGTGGGGGGGTGTTGAGTTGTCCCACATCGGTAACAATAATCCATTCTTATCATGGTATCAGAGCCAGGCTCATCCCAATTATTGTTAACAATAATTGGGCCCCCATTTATGTTGTCCACGCTCCAGAGATCTGGGCGTGAGGGGGGTATTGAGTTGTCCCACATCGGAGGGATTTGAGGTCCTTGGTCTCCTTATATGGCTTGGGCAATCCTCACCTCATAAGCTAGCTTTTGGGGTTGAGTTAGGCCCAAGGTCCATTCGTATCAATAAGTTTTAGATGAAGCGGTCACACAATTTTATATGATATCAAAGTAGGCAAAGATCCAAATTTTATATGATTCAAGAGTCAGCCACCAAAACAAAGACCAAGGCCCGTTATGAAAGGAAGTATTGCAGATTTAACTGAATAAATAAATGAACACCCTATTTAACTGCTTAAACTTTTAAATGAAGTGGTCATACAACTAAGGTATTTAATAAAGTCGGACACATCATGAGACAACTCCATATTTCAACAAGCAATCACAATTTGGACGGTCTACACTCCCATATTTCTACGGGCACCTCCACAACCTTAGCATATGATTTTGATTATGAAATCACTCTTCAAACGCTAGAAACATAAAACAATCAAAAGAATTGTCTAGATAATACAGACCATCTCCAACAAACTCTGTGACATCCTCTTGCCAAGCTTTCTTAAACAAGTCATCAAACTGTACGGATAACTCACTCTGCAGATAAGCAGACAGAGATGCTTATCAGAAAACAAGAAGATGAGGACAAAATTAATTGACCCATTCCATAGCAAATCTGACAAGCAGACCTAGGTGCATATAACCCATCACAGTTCTTACTTGATAGGATGGAAATACAAAATATAGATGTCTGTATTTTTTATAAGAAAACTTGAATTCATACTGATACTGACCAGTTTCACCTCCACTGTGGTCGTGACAGCACTCTGATCCTCATATATATTCCATGAGAAGGAATGTGTCTCCATTAACATAAGAATAAGATCTCTCAGAACTTCATGTACACAGAGAATAGAAACTTAATCAAGAGCTCTTTAATGGTAAAAGAACACAAGCACCTTACCTTAAGATCACCAAGATCAGGCCCTGGCTTAAAGCTTGGAGGAGCGGTCTGGGCAGGACCACCATTAAGCACCTCCCTTACCCATTCACCGTTGGTAGCACCATCAGGAACAACTCTGCTCAATGAAGGAGAATCATCCAAGCCACCAGGTCGAAAAGGACGATTATTTATGCTTCCTCTAACGAAATCCTTTGGTGGTCCCACAATACGCGGCAGAGCCCCAGAATCCTCAGTTCCAACTGTAAGTTCAGATACATCTCTCTGAGAAGTCAGAAATTAGCCAAAAATTGTCATGATTAGCAACCAAAAAAAGGAAATTGTCAGACACTGAAATTCTCCAGTAGTTTTACTATGGAAAGGAAATGGAAAATCAGAAGTAGTGAAAGAACTTGTTAAACCATGAACACTTTTTTCTTGTTCCTTTTTGTTGGGTTGTGGTTTTTTCTTTTTTTTTTGGGGGGGGGGGGGGGGGGGGGTATGGAGGCTGCTTTGTCTTACTCGTGATTGTCTTATACCAAGCTAGCAACTAAATCAATAACAAGTTGATAAAATGAAAATGCAAATTCTAAATACCTCCTCTGAGTTTGGCTCCCATCTTCCATTATCCAATCTGTCCCTCTGACGTCTAAAAGGCACTTCCCATGTTGGAACAACAACAGATCGTGGCAAAGATGGATCTGGAAGGATTTTAGCTCTTTCAAACCAATCAAACTCCCACTGCCTTCCGGCTTTTTCGGGAGAAAACTCATCTGCATCCAGCTGAGGCAATAGATACTTCTCCCTAATATATTCTTTTATTGTTTCAGGTGTTTCCTTTGGAAATGCAGGCGGCTGAAATGACAGTAAAAGTGATCGTAAACAGTTTATATTATTTTGTTTTTAAGAGGAATGGAAATGAGAAATGATATGGAGTGAGTGCTGGAGTTAAAAATTTCAATTTATACATCAAGTAGAGATGTCATTATTAGGGAGGTTGACAAAAGGTAACGATTTAAGTTATTCATATAACTGGAAATATTAAATATGGATATGCTGCTAGTATATAAAACTTGGCTTGAAAATCCTTGGCCTTATAGGTAGCAATTCAAAGAGCTATCAGCCAATCAACTACACCTCAATCTAAGATTAGACTGGCCGGCTATCTGCATCCTCTGTACCTATTCCGCTCTATCCAAGCACATTCTGTTTCAATACCAAATATTTTGCCTTTTAAGAAAAATTAGGGATTTTCTAAAACTAGAGCTTCGTCAAATCTCCCACTAACAAAGATTCATTCAAACCCAAAAGCTAGATTAAGATATTAGAGCCAGAAAAAATATACAGGTCTCAACTAGGGGGGATTCCAGAAAGGTTAACCAAACAGTTTGCAGGATATTATTATAAAAGCAAATTAGAGGGAAAGACACAATCAAACTAGGTCATGTTTTAAAAAGCTTGATCACTAAGAACTTAGTGCAAACAACTGACCTTCTTCGTTTAAAGTGGTTGGGGAGTTCTCTCCAAACTACTAGGTCAAGGGTTCAAGACGGGTAACTGGTCTCAAAAAAAAATTATTGCAAAACTTATATCTCTTGCTATTGAGTACATATCAAGCATTTGGCAGGTTGTTGCTTGATCGGATTAATATGGACTTGAAAATCCAAATCAAGAAAGAATAGTTTTTGCTAACCAACCAATAATAAACAAAAAGTTGGATCCCTGGCTGAAGATACACGCACATGGACAGATTGAGATTCCAAAACCTCAAGAGTTAACTAGTGCTTCTTTGGAATAAATGAACAAAACTTGTTACGTCCAACCATGCATCAGAAATCAATAACAAAATAAAAACCCCAATATTTTTGTAGACAAGAAAAGGAAATTCATTAATTAAAACCACATAAGTGAGCAACCGGAGCCACAACGATAGCACCGCAAGTAAAAGGTAGCATTTGATTCAAGCACATTCCCTCAAACAGGCTCAGCATAGCACACTCCAAAAGTGACTGACTTGACTACAACAACATTAAGAGCCAATGAATCCTCCAAGAAAAACAAAAATCTACCAAGAAGATCAAATCCTTCTGGCACTATAAATTTAAATTCAGAAAAATTGTATCATATCATAGAGGTTGTGAGTTCGAGTTTCCCCAAGAACAAGGTGGGAATTTCTTGGAGGGAAGGATGTCGGGGATCTATTTGGAAACAACCTCTCTACCCAAGGGTAGGGGTAAGGTCTGCGTACATACTACCCTCCCCAGATCCCACTAAGTGGGATTATACTGGGTTGTTGTTGTTGTTGTATCATATCAAATAGAAATTTTTTATTGGTATTATCAAATGGATCCCCAGTTTTAACTGTAGAAAGGTAGATAAAGGATAACTATGGACCAAAGGTAATCTACAAGTGGAAATGCAACTGAAAAGGAACCATGAATAAACAATAAATTTTTAGAAAAACTAGTGAACCTTATCTTTGCTTATTAAAAAAGGAAAAAATAAAGGTAGTGAACCATTAACCATTTTACAGGATCAGGAGGACAGACATAGACCAAAGAGATGAATTCCCTAGGTTGTTCAACAGTGTGTTAGTAACTGCACCATAGACTTGTTCATGTTATAGAAGACCAGACTTATTCCTTATCACTTTAGACTAGACACTTTAGACTAGACCACTACATGCTAAAGTAACATATTCACAACCTCTTACCGACCAGGACAGATTTTTGACATGTAATTCACAACCCAAGATGTTCGTTGCACCCTCCTTTTTTAGTATGACAGCTATGAAGGAAGCATTGAGACTTTTTTCAAAATTAACTGGTCTCCTGAGATGCAGTAATGATCTCCATAATCTCTCCTTTGACCGTGTTTCAATATTGTTAGAAGAAAGCCATTGTGAATCCATTCGGTTCCGGGTCTTATCACCTGAACATCTCTCTACCGCCTCCCTCACCTCATCTTCCGCAATTGCCCTCTCCAATCACTCCCTCTTATGCTCACCTATTTGATTGAACACTGACCCTCCCAACTTCAGTATTCAATCGTTCATAAAATCTCAGTATTCCCCCTTACCTCCTCTCCCTAATATTGGACCTCATCCACTTTCATGGACCATAAAATTTCTCCTCTTATTTGCTATTGTTACCCTATGGAGGAACTTTTATTTGACTTCCCCTCTCCAATCAGAAAGCTCTCAATTTTTGTCTCTGCTAAGAATTAGGAAATTGTTAATATGGAAAGAGCCCACTGCTGGTAAATATGGAAAAATAATCCTATATTTGTGTAATTAGGAATAGGAATTACTAAAGATCCTTCCTTTTTTAGAATTGTTTCTGAACACTATTTAAACTCCGAGATGCTAAAGGGAATAATCTAGTCATTCATTCCCCAAAATTTCTTCTTTTTCTCTCCAGTATTAGTTGACCAATATTGTTACAACGTAGAGTTGTGAAAAGCGGTCGCTTCCTCGCTTAAATCGAGAAGCGAAGCGAGGCGACCCACTCACCGCTTCTGCTATCTGAAGCGTAGCAGGTATGAAAAAGCGGTCGCTTCCCACTAAAAAGCGAGAAGCACGATGCGAAGCGACGGGACTGAAGCGAGCACTTCTCTGTTTTAAAGGGCTGCCTAATTAAAATAGATGTTCTTTTATTAAAACATATCGACCAGCACTCCAGTAGCAATAGAGAAAGAAAGAGGCGACTAGAGTTCCAAGTTTTCTACACTTTTCAATTTCAAGATCATCTCCAGGTATGTGAATTCTTCTTCCTCGTCCTCGTCCACGTCCTCGTCCTCGTCCTCGTCCTCGTCCTCGTCCTTCTTCTTCTTTTTCTTTCACTATTTCAGAGTCCAAATAGCAGCGAAATGCTGGCGAATTTTTTTCCCTTCGGTTCTTCTTTCTCATAATTCTCCTCTTTTTCTTCATTTTCTTGCGCACTGTTTTTTCGTTTGAAATGCTGCCCATTTTTTATTGGAATGGTATACTGCCCTTCCTCTTATTTTTATATCCTTTTATTGCCCTTCCCTTCAGTATTTATTTCAAAAAAAAATTCAAATTCCACTTCACTTCAAAAAAGCGAGCGCTTCGCTTCTCGCTTTAAGCGAAAAGGGGGTTGTCGCTTTTCCTCGCTTCACACTCTTCACAAAATTATTACAACGTCACTCCAATGCTCCAAAATCCAATATATTCGTGGCAAGTTAGGAGCATACAATATGTACGCTCCAACTTGAGGGGGAGTATTAAGAAATAAGAAATTGTTATAGAAATAGTCCATTCCTAGTAAATATGGTAAAATCCTTATAATTGTTTAATTAGAAATAGGATTTACTTCCCCTTCCTTTATCGGATTACTTTCCTTTCCTTTCCTTTCCTTTCATTTTTTAGGATCACTTGTAAACAATTTTAAGACCCCGTCATGCTTGAGGAAATAATCGAGCCAATTATTCCCCAAGTCTTCTTCTTTATCTTTCGTTTACAATTTCCAACTTATATCTTGAGCTATTGTGATGTAGTTATCTCTCTTCACATCCTCCTTCACTTTTGCACTCTACTCCAATCTCCTCGCCCTTTTTGCCCTCTCAACTTCTCTAATTCATTCATAAGTTTTTGCATCTTCATCTCTACCCACCCAAAAGCCTCCATATTCCATACCTTTATGTCCACTTTCAATAATTTTGAATTTCTGCGGACGGAATGATGGTTTGCCCATGACTACATATCCATTCCCCAGCCTCCCACTCTATCTCCAAAGTCCATTTTTCTAGCCACGTGTTCTCAAATCTAATAGGCGGCTAGGTCGAAATTACCCTCCACAAGAGAATCTTTAGCACAGTCGTAACCAATTCCATCCAAGAGGTCAACACTAAGAATCTGTCTAGTCTTGATTTTAATGTTCAGTCATCTACCCTAGACAATGGGAAACCAGCTCTATCAAAAGAAAATCAATAAAAATGATTACCAATGAACTCTAAGAGCTCCTCAATTGCCTTTGACATTGTTTTACACCACATCATTCCCTCTGAGAACCTAATAGTATTGAAGGTCCCCCTCTCCCCCAAACATCTACAGAATATCTTATTCCACTGTAGAGGTGGACAACTCACAAAACTTCTCCGTCGACCCCTCCTCGTCGGCCCATTCGGCTCGCCATCCTACCACTCTTTCCCCTTACACCTCCTCCAATGCACCATAGTGTTATCTCTTCTTTCATGAGATTCTGCCTACCTCTTTTCCCCTTACGCTCAGATCCCCTTTCCCAACATTGCTTACTTTTCTTGACTCTAATTCATGTCAACTAAAAGATCAATGACTACGTCCTCCTACTCAAACGAACACCCAACAATTCCTCAAACTTTTGAAATCTATTCCCTCATCCAATTAGTCATTCTCTACCCCCTTCCAATGATAGTTAATGGGTTGAGCATTCTCCTTTACCCTTCATACTTTCCCATTATCTACACCTCCCCCTCCATAGGAACTCCCCGTGTGTTTTAGAGCAAGAAGCGCAAAAAATCGACAGGGGGCTCACCTCACTTCAAAAGCGAAGCGCACGCTTCATTGAAGTTGATAAGAATGGACCTTGGGCCTAACTCAACCCCAAAAGCTAGCTTATGAGGTGAGGATTGCCCAAGCCATATAAGGAGACCAAGGACCTCAAATCCCTCTGATGTGGGACAACTCAACACCCCCCTCACGCCCAGATCTCTGGAGCGTGGACAACATAAATGGGGGCCCAACATCGGTAACGATAATTGGGATGGGTCTGGCTCTGATAACATGATAAGAATGGACCTTGAGCCTAACTCAACCCCAAAAGCTAGCTTATGAGGTGAGGATTGCCCAAGCCATATAAGGAGACCAAGGACCTCAAATCTCTCTGATGTGGGACAACTCAACAGAAGTGAAGCGCAATTCTTAAAAAACATAAAGTAAACCTTGCAAAGAGATAATATAAATAATCAAAAAGTTCAATTTAAAAACTAAAAAGTAGGTACCACAAAATCCTTCATAAAATATAGGATAAGCAAAATCAAAACCACTAAATTACTAGAATCAACATCTTATTCTACTCTTGTAGTTCTTCAAGATTGTCAAAATCTTGAATTCCTCTATTATCTTCCTCTTCCTCTTCCCCTCCCCCTCCCCCTCCCCCTCGCCCTCCCCCTCCCCCTCCCCCTCTCTCCCTATTCGAGCTTGAACTTAAAGTATTCCTCCTTCAACCATAAGGGTTCTCCCCAACTCCACGAGCCTCCACAACGTCAGCCCAAGTGAAATTAGAGTCACCATCAAATATTTCTTCATCTTCACAATTTTCGGGAATTCCGATTAGCCACTCATTAGCCTCATCAATATTGTCCAAAAGAATTGGATCAATTAGATGGCGGTGGTTGTACCGATGTCTCAATGCTGTATTGTATTTTATGAATACTAAATTATGGAGGCGCTTCAAGGTTAGTCGATTCCTCTTCTTTGTATGAATCTGCAAACAAGATGTGTCAACTAATTAGTAGGAGTTGGGGCAATTGAGATATAATTTACTTTATCTCAATACATGAAATCATTCCTTTTAGTTCTCACGCGTTCAAAAACGTTCCAGTTCCTTTCACATCCGGATGAGCTACAAGTTAAACTTTGAATTTGATGACGAAAGTCTGTAAATCGGAGTCTCTGCACCAAATTGGTCCCACCACTCAACTATAGAAGTGGAAAAAAATATTCAAGAGTTAATAAGTATAAAAAATACATTAAAAATTAGAGCTATCAAATACAGAAACACTTGGTCGCCTGGCGCCTTCGTCTTTCTTTGTTTAATAGCAAGTCGTAGCTTAAAAAGTCCTTCGGCTTCCTTGTAAATAGCAAGCTGATCTACTATCTTTTCCTCCGACTCATCATATTGGGCCAACTTAATAACACACTCATGGAACTCATTCCACACTTCTTAGCCAGTGAATTATTCTCATACTGATAGTAAAGAGTGAAGGGTTCAGAATAAGTCCAGTTGCATGCAAAGGTCGATGAAATTGTTCCGTCCATCTGGAACCAATGATCGGAAAGACCTTTGCATATTTCTATTCATCATTGAATGTTGCTTGAATAGCCTCCTCCTTAGCCCTATCTATAGCTTCATAGAGGTAGCCCATTGGTGGTCTTTGCTCCCCACCCACCAAACGGAGTACTCCAATCAATAGGCCACCAATTTTAAGAGCATGAAAGACATTATTCCAAAAAGAATAAGAAAGAATAATGCGTATAGCTTCTTTCCCCAGCTTCCTTTGCAAATTTACTCTTGTTCCATTTATCTGAAATGAACTTTCTCAAATTGGCTTTTTGCAAGTAGATACTATGCAAAGTCAAGAAAGCAGTGGCGAACCTTGTCTTGCTTCACCAAATAAGGTTGTTGAGCAATATAAGAATGTACCTTAACGCCCTGGCCAAAAACTGCAGAGAAGGGTTCTTCCTTGAAAATGTCCCCGGACATTAAGTTGATACAATGAGCCGTACATGGAGCCCAATAGATATTAGGGTATGCTCTTTGCACCATACCACCCGCTTTAGCATTCTCACTCCCATTATCAGTTACCACCTGAACAATATTGCTTGGGCCAATCTTTTCAATGGTGTTCTGAAACAAGGCGAACGTTTTGATGTGGTCAGTAGAAGCGTCGCTAGCATCAATTAACTCAAGAAACAAACTTCCTTTGGGAGAATTTACCAACACATCAATAATTATTTTCCAGTTCTTGTCGTCTACTTATCCATCATAATGGAGTATCCATACTTGTTCTAGACAACTTTATATTCCTCCACAAATTTTATTGGTCTCCTCTACTTCCTTATTTAAATAAGAACCTCAAATTTCATGATAAGTGGGGGGACTTCATTTTAGGTCCATATTGACTAGTGACCTCAATAAAGTCTCTAAAAGTGTCAGTATAGTTGACACAATTGAAGGGGAGCCCTACATCATAGACGCATCATGCAAAAGCTTTAACTGCACGATCCCTTAAAATGTCCTTGGCAATTTTTTGCAAATTTTTTCCACTAACTCTTTGCTTCTGGCTTCTTTGGGAAATAACAATCTATAGGACCTTTACTCTTACTCGTACCCGTCGATTCATGGCTTGAAAAGATTGCATCTCTTCCCCGTTTTGTTGGAAGTGACAAATTAGCAACTTCACCTTCTTCCATATCATCATTGTCGTCGTCGTCATCATCAAGATTCGTCACAAATGGTTGATGACTCATTTGATGTTTTAGATCTTTCTTTTCAACAAAATTCTTTATTTCCTCTCTCACCTCCGACGGGCATTTCGGACAACTTGTAACGTTTCTATTGCCACTAATAAGGTGGAATTTAAAGCGATAAATTTTGACCGTTGTAATCTTGTACAAAACTTGCATATAAATTTGTACTATTCTTCTCATTAACTTTATCGTCATATCGCTAAGCCATGTCTTTTTCTTTCAAACTTTGAAACATTTTTAATCCCCATTAAGATATAAGAAAAACAAACATAATGAAATAAACTGAAAATACACACACACACACACACATATATATATATATATAAAAACTTAAATCAACAACACCTTAATTAAATTAAATTTAATAACTGAAATCAGTAACATTTCAAAGAAAAAGGGAAAAAAAAACCTTTAAAAATATAATAATTAAGTTTAATATACTGAAAGCAGCAAAGCAGCAACATTTCAAAATATAACAATTAAGTGTATAAACTGAAATACACACTAAAATTAATAAATAAAGGCTAAATAAGAAGAATAAAAGGAAAAAAAAAGAAGAAAAAAAACATTGTGTGCCCCAGCAATGAGCAGTAGTCGATGCCTCGAGGTGAAGAAGAAGAAGAAAGAAGAGAGAAAAAAAGGAGAAGAAGAAGAAAATTACCTAAAGGCTGGATCACCGAACCCTAGCAGTAGTCGATGGAAGAAGAAGAATAAGAAATGACTTCGCTTTGGGTTGCAGTCTATGTTTTGAATTAAAAAAAAAAAAAAAAAGACCCAATCTTTTTGTAAAAAAAAAATTGACCCATTTAAAAGAAGCAATCGTTTTTACTTCGCTTCTCTGCATCGCTTCTCGCTTCAGAATTTGAAGCGCTCGCTTTTGTAAATCGATTTGCTTCAGCTTCAAAAAAGCGATGGGTTGTCGCTTTTCGCTTAAAGCAAAGCGCTCGCTTTTTCAAACACTGCCAACTCCCCCATTTGCTTCCTCCAACTAGAGTCCCTCTTCTAAAGTAACAGTTTTGGATGATTGTCTTAATCAACTGCAAACTACCAAAGGTCCTTGATGAGCTCCAGCTAGCTCATGTCCTTTCTCAACACAAATTGTCTTCCCCTATGTCTTGTTTTTATTTTGAGCTCCCATCGAGATGTCGGCACTAAATTCAAACGCCTTAAACCTAGCTAGTCTCCTCTCCATCTACAACAACACTAAAATTATGATCCCCCATCTCCGCCTTCAAAACAGAAGAACCCAAGGATTTTTGTCCTAACCTTAAAGCACATGATCCCTCTTCTCTCTTTCCCCTTATGTTTTTTTAAAGGTATGATTGTATTCATAATACAATACAAATGGAGTGTTGTAAATTCTGCCCATGTGAGCAAAAGCCAAAAAAAAGTATGACCCCTCTACTCAACATAGGAATGTGAAAGCAATTCTCTTTTATTTTTGCATCCTGATTCAACATATTCCTCAGGTTAGTGATCTAAGCCAAGGGCACTCGTGTCTTTTTACCATATTCTTTTAGTCTTTATTTCTCCCACATTAAATTGCTCACCACATGTATTTACGGACGATGAGAACTCCCCCACTCTCACATGCACTACCTTTCTCCCTCTTTCCTCGTAATCCTTTCTCTTTCTCCTCCCTACCCCAACACTCCTTTACACCCAAAGGAAAGTGCTCAATCCAAAACTCCAATGACACCCAAATATCCCATCTCTCCATCATCAATCACTACTGACACGGGTACACTACCTCCCTTTCTCACCAAAATCCTTGCCATTGACATGTCGAGCATGCTACATGTAGCATTTTGTAAATCTCCACACTTCTCCTACTTTTTAGGAAAATTAAAAACACCGCATGTTTACTGTTAGCCCAACCAAGTGTATTGGAACTACGTCGCTAGCAAACTTGGGTGGATGCATCCTGAAATCTTGCTCCACCTTTCAAGCTTTAGAAAATTTCCACTCATCCATCTTTTGTTTTCAGAAAATACTCTAGTGGTTTGCTTCTCGTCAGAGAGTATGAAAAGGAACCTCACATAAGCCAACTCGCATGCATGTAACACCCAACTTGTAATAGCTTCCGGCTAACCCACCCACTTTTTGAAACGTCCTACTAAACATATGCTCAAAAAGCTCTTCCTCCTATTGGTATACTCACTTGAGGCCCTCAATGTTTGGTTCCTTGCCAACATCTATTCTCCAACAATTTTCATCAAACTCCAATTTTGGCCACATCATTTTTTTATAAGGTATATTGTATTAATCAAAAGGGAGAAAAAACTCCCGTATACAAGAAGTATACCAAAAAGTAGAGAACTTTGGACACATCATAACATCTTTGATGACAAAAGTTATGACTTTTCTTGACTCAATAGAAAAGAAAAAGTCCTTCTCTGGCCATTTCCACCCAACTTCAGGCGGTGAACAAAGAGGAAAACACTTGTTGGAAAAGCTGAAAAGTCATCAAAAACTATTGGAATTGTGCTGCCACTTTTCTGATCATCATATGAGGTCTGACATGGATGGTCAGACTCAATGATGAAAGGCAATTTCCCTAGAAGATGGAACGATGCCACAATGTCGATGGAAAAGCAAAAACGCCAGTAGAACCTATTGGAAAGTCTACTATTGCATTTTCAATCACTGGAGCTACTTATGACCTCGCTGGGAAGACCAGCTCATTGGAAGAAAAAATATCGTCGGAAAGTTGCACAAAAAAGGGCTCATGCGCCGATAGCCGCTCCAAAAATGTCTCTGTCGAGTGCGCATGTGGTTGCATATTGTCGCATGCAGCTTCCTACGAATGTTTGGTTTGTCATAGCTTGTCATGAGGCTCATCCGCCTTGATAATGAGGTTGTTAGTTGAGAATAATTGCCAGGCGAGGATGTCTTCTCTCTTCCCTTAAACCCCAAAGGTTATTGGTTACATAAGGAGCATGAAATAGTCAAATAAAGTAGAATGGACTAAAAGTATTCATATAAACGGCCCAATCAATTTGAAACTAAAGGTAGATGTTTCTCTCGTTGTCATAAATAAGGTATACTAATTTAAATTTGTCCTTTCCTCTTCTTTTAGGCAATTAACAAACGTGCATTCACACAAAATTTGGAAAAATAAAACATAAAGATGCAAAATCCAGAAAATCATCTTGAATGTATAAATAGGGAGAGCGAAACTATGAACGTACAAAAAAATAAGTGATTTCTTCCCCTATAAGCCTTAGTTGACTAAGTTATCCAGTAGTAAATCGGATATAATACAGGTTTCACGTGTTTGACAAAACTCACGACTTCTGATTCAAACTCTCTTCACATGTGTGTGACTAACATGTTCAGACACCAAAGATCACATAGCTTGACAAAATAGAAAGCATCATACTATAAAATGAAACTATTATGATGGAGCATGAACTAGCATAAAGGTCATTCCACGTCCACACATGCTGAGGATAACGTTATAAAGTAGTGGAACCTAAAATGTATGAACACCACAAAAGAGAACCTAAATATGTGTATGCGCGCACACATGTCTGTGTTGTGTAAGAGAGTGTGGGCATCAGAGAGACAAGAGGGATTGCTCTTATGGTAAGCAACCCCCACTTCCAACCGAGAGGTTGTGAGTTCGAGTCTCCCCAAGAGCAAGGTGGTAAGTTCTTGGAGGGAAGGATGCCGGGGGTCTATTTGGAAACAGCCTCTCTACACCAAGGTAAGGGTAAGGTCTATGTACACACTACCCTCCCCAGACCCCACTAAGTGGGATTATACTGGGTTGTTGTTGGTGGTGGTGGTGTCCTTCCCTGATCATTTCCCGATAGTTAGGGGGCTCCAGCAAGGATCGGCGCTTAGCCCTCTCTTGTTTGCCTTGGTGATGGATGCTTTAACCCGACATATCCAAGGGGATGTGCCTTGGTGTATGCTATTTGCTGATGACATAGTCTTGATAGACGAGACAAGGGTCGGTGTTAACGAGAGGCTAGAGGTATGGAGACAGGCTCTCGAGTCTAAGGGCTTCAAACTAAGAAGGTCTAGGACAGGTAAGGAGTGCAAGTTTAGCGCCGAGCCGAGCGAAGTAGGCTGGGACGTGAAGATTGGATCTCAGGTCATCGTCAAGAGGGACAGTTTCAGATATCTTGGGTCGGTGATTCAAGGGGACGGAGAGATAGACGGGATGTCACTCACCGTATAGGAGCGGGGTGGTCGAAGTAGAGGCTTGCATCAGGAGTCCTGTGTGACAAGAAAGTGCCACAGAAACTTAAGGGAATGTTTTATAGAGCTGTGGTTAGACCTGCCATGTTGTATTGGGCGAAGTGCTTGCCGGTAAAGAACTCCCATGTTCAGAGGATGAAGGTTGCGGAGATGAGGATGCTCAGGTGGATGTGCGGGCTCACCAGGTTAGATAGGATTAAGAATAAGGTTATTCGGGAGAAGGTGGCGGTGGCCCCAGTGGACGAGAAGATGCGAGAAGCGAGGCTCAGGTGGTTCGGGTATGTGCGAATGAGAAGCCCAGACGTCCCCGTGAGGAGTTGAGCGGTTGGCGGTGGCCGGTGTGAGACGGGGCAGAGGGAGGCCTAAGAGGCATTGGGTAGAGGTGATTAGGCAGGACATGGCTAGTATGTGAATTTCCGAGGACATGACCCTTGGTAGGGAAGTCTGGAGGTCTAGTACCAGGGTTGTAGGATAGGGGTTTCTAGAATTTTCCTACTCCTTTCCCGGGGTTGGGTGAGGCTCTCCATATATGACCCATATATTGGGTTGTGTCCCCTTATGGTAGTTATTTATCGTAGTAATTGTTTGATATTATTGCATGCCATTTTATTTATGGTTCTTATGTTTAGACAATTATTTATGTTATTTTGGTTGCAGTTATTAATGTCCTTTTGTTTTTGTTATTCCTTTTCTCTCCTGAGCGGAGAGTCGATTGGAAACAACTCTCTGCTCTTTCGGGCAGGGGTAAGGCCTGTCTACATATTACCCTCTCCAGACCCTACTTTGTAGGACTATATTGGATAGTTGTTATTGTTGTTGTTGGTGGTGGTGGTGGTGTCCTCCCCTGAGATGGAACTTTCATGCTGGAGTAGAGACTACCATGAAAGTCATTCCAGGTCGACACACGTTGAATATAGTTGTTAAGAAATAACGGACCCCAAGATAGATGACACTCTTTCTACTCTACTTGTTCCAATCACTCTCCTTCCCCAAGAGCCAACCGCCAACTGCTCTCCAGTGTAGAACTTTTCTCTAACTTCATTAGAAAACCAGCCTTTTAGCTAACCTATCCAATTAATACTTCGCAACCAAACTAGAAAATGTCTAAGGAAGCGCTCTTGGAATCATTTTTTCCACTACTATTGGATACATGTCGGTCATTATTCGAACCCTATGGAAACAAAAGCCTGTATAGAAATTCAAATGATGCGCTTTAACTCTAACTAAAATGAAAAAGGAGTAGTGTTAGTGAGAAAAAAAAACTTACGAGTATGAAGTCAGGAATCAAATTGAGAGGATTATCGCGTTCAACAGGAGGGAGCGGCTCGATCTTGAGGTGACCACTGTGTCCCGTAAACCCTATTCGAAATGATAATTCCTTTGCTGCTACTATCCGATCCATATTTTTATAATGTTCTATGTTTTTACTCGGCGCTTTCAGTTTTGATTCTTTTACACGTTCAAACAAGTGTATCAGTGTCCTAAAATATCCGGCGATGTTCCGCCGGAAAATGTGGGAAAGCGGTACGAAATTGCGCCGTTTCGGTGGTTTTGAAGATACTTTTGCCGGCGAAGGGTCACGGCGGGATGTTCCTTTATACGTATTTTCCTTCTTTTTCTTTTTCTTTTTTTGCCTTGGAAGTGCAAAAAGGTTTCGGGCCTAAAGATTTAGCACTTTTCCCCGTTTAATTTTATGAGTAATGTTTTGCTACACAAACTAAACCATTTTGCATTTAATAGCCCCACACAGCTGTGAATGATTATGGATGGGCGTTCGGACATTTTGGATTAGATATAAAAATTTCGGTTTGGCTTTTCGATTTTCTTATCGAATAAATGACAATCCAAATTCAATCTAAATAAGCTCAGATTGGATCGAATTTTTTAAATTTAATTTCGAATTAATCAATTTGGATATTTTGGATTTTCGATTTTGAGCTTATAAATTGAGATGCTTCTCCTTTTTACAAAAATATATATCCAAATGAAGTATTCATATTAAATTGCTTGAAAAGTTCCTCATTCTCACTGTAATCATCTAAATATACATTCAACTAATGAAATTATTATCAAAAAATTGTAATAGAGATATTAAAACGGTTGATACGAAGTAGCAACAATAAATTATGTCCAAATAGAAAGTATTCTAACAGTAACTTAGTAATTAATGTTGAATATATAAGATAATATATGTTGGGTATAGTATTTGAACTTATTACTACTGGCGAATGGATAATAGACTAAATATAACGTATAAAAACTTTGGATTTTCGGATATCCAAAAAATCGAAATATTAAATCCAAAATCCAAAAATGATAAAAACTAAATCCAAAATCCAATCCGTAATCAAAACCTCCAAACCAATAATCTAAAAAATTCGATTTCGGTTTGAATTTTTGGTTTGCCAAATTATGCTCACCCCTATGAATGATAACCTTTTTTTTTTGTAGTCACGAAAAAGGTGTTCACGAAAAATTGAAAATCTAACCAAATCAAAAAAATCAAATTAAATCGGATATACATGAATGAGGTTATCCGCGACAAGGTGGGTATGGCCCTATTGAGGATAAGATACGGAAAGCGAAAGCTTGGGTGATTTGGACTTGTGAGGAGGAGGAGCACAAATATCCCGGTGAGAAGGTGTAAGAGGTTGACATTGGAGGGTCTATGGAGAAGTAGAGGTAGGCCGATGAATAAGTGGGGAGAGGTGATTAGGCAAGACATGGTGCAGCTTCAGCTGACCGAGGGCATTATCCTTGATAGGAAGATATGGAGGTTGTCACGACCCAAACTTAGACTTGGTTGTGATGGCGCCTCTCATTAAGACAAGGCCAGCCACAACACTCATTTTAACCCTTTAATCGTTAAGAGTCATTTTTAAGTCTTTAATGAAAAAATATATTTCATAATATAAGTCTGATTGAACAATGCGAAAATAACAAACAAGGCTGACATCAAAGTGTCACTATTCAGGAGTATTTACTACAACTGTCTAACTACATCAAGACCAACATGGTCGGGAAAAGTCATAATTTATACATAAGGAAGAATAAAGAGGGAGAAAGCGGAGCCACGATCGCCATACAGCTACCTTGATAACTCCGATGAAGCTACCACCAAGCTCGGAAATACCTGAATCTGCACTCAAGGTGTGGGGAGTAACGTGAATGCTCCAACCCAGTAAGTAATAAACAGTAAATAAAGCCCGAGCAGAAAGAAACGATGAATCCACATTAAGATAAACTCACTAAGCACAAAGATTCCAAATCAGAATACGAGTCAATCGTCTCCTTTAAAATCCAACTTTTGGTAAAAATCATTTGAAGATGCTTTTCAAAAGTTTTAATAGAGGTTCGATACAAATTATAATTAAAGAGACGAAAATCGTAAGGGGCCCCTCGGGCAAAACATAGTTTGTATACAGCCCCTCGGGCAAAACAGGAGTGGTGAGCACGTGATTTTTGCCATATGTGAACTACTCCAAAAAAAACAAAATAAAATAATTTTTGTGTTGTTTGCAATTTTGTGAATTTTTTTTTTGTTATTTTTCTTTTATTGTTTGCATTCATCTGTGCATATTAATTTGTTAAATTAACAAAAAAATATAACAAATATACATGACATCTGCATTTAGGACTTAATTTTACATATTTTATATTAATTACTAATTAGGGTATTATAAAATAGAAAAATGACAAAAAATAATTTATGGGTGCATTGTTTAACTCTTAGCTTTGAATTTCATTAGTTTTCCTTTAATTTGATAGTTATTTATTGTGTTAATTATAAATTAGAGCTTAATATATTTTTGTAGGTCAATGTAATAATTAAGAGTTAATTAAGGTTGTTATTTTGAAAAGAAAGATTTTTTTTTAAATTGGAAAAGAAAAGAAAAAGAAATTAAAAAGAAAAGGGTCTTCTTAATAAAAGATCCAAATTTGGGCCTTTTTAATTTTAAGCACCCAAGCCCAAGCCCAAATCACCCCTAACCAATCCAATACCTGCCCAAAGCACACCTGACCCGTTCCCGCACCCGCACCCATTTAGCCAAACAACACCATCTCGTTTAATCAACTGATCTGGGTCGTTGATCTTAATTGATCTAACGGTCTGTGTTCAATCCCCTCTCTGGCATAGAAGTTCAAACCATACCCGCCCTCAAGCGCCCCCCCCCCCCCCCGCCCTATTTGTATCTAAGCCATTAGAGACCAAATTCCCTCTAACGCCCATCAAAAAGTGACTCATGGCGGTTTCGGTGGTCCAATCCCTCCCAAAATTACACCATGGAACCCCCTCGACCTCCCCATCCCAACTCTCTAACCAATACCCTCGAATCACCCTAGGATGCTTCAAATATTAGATCAAAGAATCGATCCCGAACCCTAGTTCATCCAATTAACCCCAAATTGACACCAAGCGACCACCAAACCTTCCTCACCACAAATCCCTACTTAGTTTCCGTTGAATCATCATAGAATTTCTCGAATTTTGGATCAAGTAAACGAAAAATCATATTAGCCGGGCTTCATGAATTTCGAGTTGAGATTGACTTTCTTCATATATTTTCGGTAGAGAATACATGGTTAAAGTATATCTCAGTCCAAAAATAGGGGATTTCTTTGCAGATCAACCGTTCGAGTATTGATTCTGGTAAGTTTTCTTCTTCTTTTTTAGCTTTATTCATTTTTCTTCTTCTTTTATTGTTTTCTTTCTTCAGTGTTCTTTTAATTCTTATAGCCGATTAATTTTTCAAATGAATCAATGTGATTCAATTGTCATATGTTTCCTTAATTGTAAAGTGCATTTGTATTGGTTTGTTTGCATTTCTGTCTTCTTTTTATATCCAGAACTTTCGGATGCATTAAGTAACATAGGATTATTGGGTGATTTGAGTGCTTTACTAAGTTTGAAAAGGTCATAAATAACATGGGGTTTTAGGGATCAATTACAAAGGAACGTGGGAATTAATTTAAAGTATGGGCGTGCCCATACCATTAATTTAGAATTCAGGTTGCCCACACTAATTGAATTAGAATAATGGGAAAGGGAGCTAGTAGTGGAACTGGCAGTCTTTACATGTTGGAAAATCAGAGATCAGGATGGGGAAATTAGTTTTCTATCTGGTTAAGTATTTTAAGGGGATGGAAAGGGTTGAGTTTGGATATAAATAGAGGGGGCTCAGACATTGAATGGGGGGGGGACATTTTAGAGAATCTGAGATTGAAAAGAGGGAGAGTTTTTCAGTTTTGAGACAGCATTTTGAGAGTTGGAAAGAGTTAAAAAGAAGAAGAGGAATTCAGTTTTAGGGAGATGATAGAGTAATGTTTCATTGCCTTCGACCATTTTCAAGTTTTCAGCTCTGAAAAATTAATGCCAAAAATAGTATAAATATAATAAAAAACCAAAAAACAAACATTGTTCGATTGTTTTCCTTTAGGTTATTTTCAAATCTCATCTTTAGTTCGACTCTCCAACCCATTTTGAAACCCAAAAATAGCTTGAGTTCTTTGTTTCTGTTCAATACTTCAAATCTGGAAGTGTTTGGAATCATTTGAACATTGGTGTTGGTTTATCTGAGTTGGCTATGGATCATTCATCGAGTGTGTGGTTTAGTGGGGCCTATTTTTGGTCAATTGGTGCCGTGTTGGTTTTCTAAGATCTTATATTGCTGCTGTAGTATTCTTGTTGCTGATCTTATTTTCAACTTCCAGGTACACAGTTTGAACTCATATCAGTGTAATCTATGACTGGAATTGAAATGAAAATGTTCATCAAATTTACATGCATGGATTATTTTTTGTCGTTCGTAATTAGATAGATTGTGCACTTATTTGGCTAATTGTAACTTGTGTTATAGGAACAATAGATAGAGGATTTGTATAATTCGAACTGTTTTAATTTAGTTTGGACTGTGCACAGTTAAAACTGGAGGTGGTTCATCTCATTTTGTTTTGTAGTGTAGTTCAATATTTGACATCAGAATATTAGCTGAAACAGGAAACCACTTCGAGGTTAGGTGTATTAACAGTTGGAAAAAAAAGGTTGAGATGAGTTGTGTATTAAAAGTAAATAACGTCTTCTCATTAGTGATTACAATAGCTCAATTCTGACATCACAAACCATTTGAAGCTAACTTGGAAATGTTAGTTGAGTAAATTCAAAGATAATTGGTCCACTTTGTGTAGTAAAATTGGTGTTTCACCTAGTCGTATCTAAGAACTCACTAGTAGCTAAGTAAGTGAAATAATCTGAGTATTAAATTGGAACTTGAGTGATTAGTGTTTCATTAATTTGAGTAGCACCTTGAATAACTTGAAGGAAATTTTAGTGAATAATTGAGCAAACCGAATTTAGGCCTGGTTTAGTATGACGGTTTGGGATAAATATCCCATTTACATGAAGTGGAGGATTCACTTCCTTATTGAGTGGCCCAGGCCCCCTTCTGTTGCATATGTACAGGGCCTAGGCCCAGGCATATAACTATCTAGTTAATTTTATAAAAATACAATCTTGGTTGTTTTGAACAAATTGTTAACAATGCTTTGTTTGTTACTTATCATGTTATTAAGCTTAGTTGAGTTGAGATTGAATTGTGAGAATTTGGTCATTTCAAATACATTAATTAATTAGGACTACTTCTTTATTACTAGATATAAATTAAGTAAAAAATTATAGATTGTTCTAGATTTCCTCTTTAAATAATAAATGAGATGAGCATCGCCAAATAAAACGCACAAATCGCGGGGCCCTCGATAAATTGGTTGTATTAAAAATACTTAGAATTCAGGATGGAACCTTTAGCGAATTTTACGGCCCTCCCAAAAGATAATAACGTGTTAGTCTCTTTAGGCGCGTGTTTTAATAACATTACTTTTCTAAACTCGGGTGCGCATTTATGTGACACAAATTCAAATCTCAAAGGAATCAGAATGTGTTAAAAACTACAAGTGCATTTATGTGACGTGGTTCGAATACATTCTCACGACGTTGCAATTCTCTTTATAAATAATAATAAAAGTGGTTCAAGTTTAAAAGCACATAAGTTAAAACATGTTTTGAAATCAGATAAATCCAAGTATAACAGTTGAGTGACCGTGCTAGAACCACGGAACCCAGAAATGCCTAACATCTTCTCCCGGGTTAACTGAATTCCTTACTCGGATTTCTGGTTCGCGGACTGTAATATAGAGTCAATTTTTTCCTCGATTCGGGATTCAACCGATGACTTAAGACACCATAAATCTCTCAAGTGGCGACTCTGAATCTTTTAATATAATCCCGTTTTGATTATCCTTTAATTGGAAAAACTCTTCTATGCCTTTACAGGGTGTAGTGAAAAAGGATGTGACAACTCTGACGAAGCTGCTGGGGACATGAACCCAGAACTTTTGGTTCAAGGTTCAAGAATTCGAGCATAGAATAATTGTTGTATTTGGCTTTGATATTTTTACATGAATTGGCTTAATGTGCAAAATAATATTTTTTACCACTTTTATTTTATTTAAATTGTACATATAAATTGTTGCAAAACCCTTCTCTTCTTATCATTAGGGATGTGCTCGTTGGTCTAGACTCACTATTCTGTTAATGGCATACCTTGAAATAAGAAAGAGGCTCGAACAAGTTACTACGCTGGACGATCTTGCGGGTCCCTGGTATGTAGCTCCCTCCTCGACTCGAGTTGTCCGCAGGTGTACACAGTCTAGAACAAATACCTAGGTTTTGAACCTAGAATAACTCTACCTCATGCCAGATCCCTAGTAGGAACGTTTGTTTGGATCATGTGCATATGACTTTGGAGGCTCAACATAGGGGTTAGGTCTGTCTAGGACATGTGTACAAAAAAAAATATGATCATCCTGGTGCATCTTACGTGCTACATGTGCATTTATTTATATCGAACTTGCATGCTGATCGATTTTGAATATTGGAAAAATTGAG
The DNA here is from genome assembly GCA_034376525.1 of Nicotiana benthamiana. NCBI lineage: Eukaryota > Viridiplantae > Streptophyta > Magnoliopsida > Solanales > Solanaceae > Nicotiana > Nicotiana benthamiana. The sequence goes on from CM067334.1 coordinate 8,243,148, forward strand.
AAAAAGAGAGAAATAGCAGTGTAGAGGGTTAAGGGAGTTAGTCACCTGTTTGTTTTATAAAAATACCAATGTCCAAATAGTGCTAAAACTCTGCCGGATTTTGAAAAAAAATGAAAAAAAATTGCTTTCGAAAATAGTTTGTTTTGCCAACAATAAAAATTTATTTGCCAAAGAAAATGAAAAAAAAGAGTTGTTTTTAAAAGTAGTTTTTATTTTCTTATAAAATAATAAAAAAATATATAATAAAGAAGAAAAGTAAAAAGAGTTTTGTTTTCAAAAATAGTTCGCTTTGTTTGGCAGAATTACGTAAGTTTGATTCTTATCGGATGTGGGATACGTAGGCAACCCATATCGGGTTCAATTATTTTGAAAAATAGGGGTAAAGAAATATCGTTGTTTTGCCATGAATTAAGGTGATGCCATTTTTTCCAAAAATAGCCGAATATCCCTAAAAAGGCACCGGAAGGCTGCTTTTGCAAGAACAGCCTCATTTGGTCTTTTCTCAAAATTTTGGCCGGTTAACAAATACAGCCTTTAAATCTTCTTCGAAGTGCTGAAAGTCCATATTGACAAGACCAGATATTTTATGAAATTTTTGAGAAAATTATGATTTTTTTAATATATATATATATATATATATATATATATATATATATATATATATATATATATATATATATATATATATATATATATATATATATTATTTCTTAGTCAGAGTCTGTTAGTCTATTTTTAGGCTGTATTGCCTTTTTTATGTTAGAGTCTTTTGGAGTCCATTAATATTGTAATAAATGTGTCATAATAAACACATTTTTGTTATGGAAAATTTGAAAAGAAAAATCCAATCCTTTTTGTTATTTAGTCATTTTGCACTTATCTGCCAGAACTACGCACGGTCTGATTCATGAGGGGACATGATACGTAGGCAATCCACATAGAATTCGACCTCCACTAAAAGAAAGAAAGAAAAAGAAAGAAAAATTTTAATAAAAGAGGATCAAATAAAGGAAGATTTGGTGTCAATAATAGAAAGGCTATAATTAAAGCAGGGATGACACACTCAATCGAAGCAAAGGCACGATAGAAAGGGTTAACTGCGTAGGTGCATTGCATCCTTAATGTGTGTTTACCTATCCTTTATAAGTCCTAACTCTAATAGATTGCTCCCATTTTGTACTTTTTCAATCTCTAGAAAGGTGGTTGGTTTGTGGTTCCGAAAATAGTAATTCCTCTCTACAACATAAAAGCCAAAAAGGCGATGGCAGATAACAATAAAATGGGGAAATTTGTTATCGGTGCCCAAAAGTGGTTGGTTGAACAGGACACTGGTTTGGCTGATGAGGCAAGGATGTTAAGACAGCGCATAACAAACATGTATCAGGCTTGGATGGTTGGGAAGGCGCCCATATCACCACCACCTGGTAGATGTTGTCCTTACCCAAACTTTGGCATCTCCCGATCACCCTAGTATCTCCATCACTCTTCCTCCAATTTGTGAGAGGCTGAAGAATGTAGAACAGTCCTTAAAGAACGTACATGGGATGGTAGACCGAGGCAGCATGTCTTACCAAGAGTTGTGTACATTCCCGGACGTCCACCTGCTCGCAAGGTTTAAAGTACCAAATTTCAACTTGAATAACGAATGCGAAGATACGGTATTCCATCTAAGGGAATACTTCAAGGAAATGAGGAATGTTGCCGAGAAAGACGATTTGCTACTGGCATACTTCCGCAAAAGCTTGAATGGGCAACTATGGAATGGTATAATTATCAAGATGTTAGTAAGTGGAATACATAGAATGACATGTATTAGGAATTTGTGTGACACTTCTAGAAAAATACAGACATTATCTTGGACCACTCCTCCATATCTCAGATAGAGGAGAAACCTAAAGAAGGTTTTAAAAAGTTCTGGCTTAGATAGAGTGAACAAGTTGCTTGGGATAATCTTGCCATGAAAAAGAAAAGATGTTGTTGAATCTCCTCAACGACAAGGTCCAGTGGTCATCCTTGCTAAATGCCCTCAGCCTCCATATCGACCCTGTGGATATCCTTTTAATTCTTCCGGCCATTACTTCTCTCCATAGAACCCCCTAAGTCGTACATCACTTCACAGATATTATGTCCATGTTGCACCACCATATGCTCCATATCTTCGAGGCCCACGATGGTCTGAACCATTGCCACAAATGTCTCATCAGGCATATCAACCACACGCCCGCAAAAGATTCCAACAGAGGCCAGAGTATAAAATAAAAAGACTACTGGAAAAAGAGAATGCTTTCGGAGAATCTTAGGAAAGTTTGTTTGAAAAGCTAAAGCATTCTGGCCCAATTGAGCCGCTCCTTGGTTATACTCCAGATCCACATGAAAAAAACTTTGATCATATTGTACGATGCATGGAACACTCTAATGTCCACGGGAATTGCATTTAGAATTGTCGTTCTTTGAAAAAGGAAATAGAAAGAATAATTCACGAAGGGGTAATTGTGATCAACGACAGTACCAAAAAGCATGCGAATCCTCTTGGGGATGTATTGACTAGAGATGAGGATATTTAAGCGGATAATGGTCTCGCAAAATGTTGATGCAAAGGTCGGTGGCTAAGATGTTGAGTTTGGTGATTGGAAAGATGATCCATCTTTTGGTTAGCCGGGGAGGAGTTCTGGTGGCTGATTTTGTTGTTATTTCTGTTGTCCAGATTATTTCAGGGTTATAATCTAGATATTGTCTTGTAAATCAAACCCTTCTATCTTTTGATTTTGTCTAGTCCCTTTGGTCGTAGTATCTCATTTAGTGTTGTGTAGGTTTGTTCTAAGGTTTCTTAACCTCAGTTTAGTTTGCTTGACTTGTTATTCAAATTGTTTCATCGGCTAATGCTATGTCCTATTTTCTATTATTTCTAGACATTTTCTTTTGTTTAGTCCTCTCCTATTTATAGTTCTTTTCCCGTCAACTCTAATGACATTGACATGCGGGCGTAGTTCTAGGCCTCATCTTAAAAGTTAATCATGAAGCAATTGGTAGATGATCGAGACACTTAAGGGAAATAAGAACATTTTAAGATCATTTGAAACTCGAACCATGTGGAAATGGGGCAGATAAAACATAAAGAAACTATAAAAGCAAGTTGTCCAAAATGGACAAGGTCGTTCGTGACTGTCGACGCCCCCTTTTTAAAAAAAAAAAAGCGAAATCGGATTTTACAACATTATGGGCAAAACAACTCTCATTCCCGTTGGGAATTGGGTTATGGAATTTGAAGAGTCATCACCTAATGATAATAGTGCATTAGGACACTTTTAGAGATGGGAGGAGTATTTTGAAAGAAAACCAGAGTTCGGGTAAGGGCTTGAGATTATCTCGAGGGGAAGGTGTTATGCACCCCTCAAGATCCACTAGTGTGGTTCCCGATCGTGTTAATTGTGACTTTATAAAGTGATGAAGCCATTAAACAAATAAGGTTCACATATATAGCATGCACACGACTTGAAAGCTTTTTATAGAAAAAGTACGGACATAAGTTTAGAATGAAAGAGATGATTGATTTGGAAAAGCAATACTATAGGAGAACATTTAAATAAAGTAAACAAAAGAGAGAAGGGGTCCTAGGTTTGACTATAATATGGATCACATCGGTACAATACCCCGCACACACTCCTCAAAGAGGGGTCGCATATGGTATTAGCGTACCGGTAATCATCTCTATATTCTATCCTTCACACCCCATTAAGGTATTTAAACGTGTTGGTATCGTTTACTTATCGCATGCTAATACCCGTTCTAACCTGTTCGTCCTGGGGTATTAGGACTTCTAATCCTAAGAAGGGGCGACAGAGATAGGATATATATATATAGTTTCAAAGGTAAAAATACTAGAGCGACAGTCAAAAAACGTAGCATATAAGTGGGATGCAAGTAGGACAATTAAAGGCGCAAATAAACCCTCTAACATAACATCGACTAGTTTAGCATGATTTCAAATACTGATTTGGTCTTTAAAATAGGTCAGAAGAGCAGACGGATTAGTTTAACCCATGAAAGTTAGATAGAAAATCTTCTTTGCGCCCTCCGGGCGCGTTATTAGGAATTGAAAGGATTTAGAAAATCAGGAGGAAAACGTTAGTTTCAGACAAGAGTTGATAAAAGAGATTTAAAGTTGCAGAAAGTTTAGAAAAGGCTTTCAAGTCAGCTGCGCTGTTTGAACTAGAGAAAAGTTTTTAATGACCTTAAAACATTAAACTTAGGCAGGCAACATGTTTGAAACCATAGATTCAACATTTAAAAGACATTTACAGGTTCAGAGTATTAAGAAGGGGTAGACTTGGGCCCGATTTAAAATTAATCAGATTCAAGACAAGTTGGACTAAAATGTTCTTAAGCACTGGGTGAGCTGGACCTTTATAACATGCACACTGATCCTTTTCGTTACTGTTCTTTGCAAGTTTGGACGACCTACTGTTTTGCCTAGCGTGTATATAGCTCCTACAGGCATATTTTCTATGTGAGATTATGAGAATGCAAACCTATAAGCATGGTGTCTACATGAGGCTGTAAGAATGCAAACCTATAGACATGATTTCTATTATGAAATTGATGAAATAATGAAAAGCCTTACAGACATGGTATCTACATGAGATTGTGCAATAATGAAAGCCTATCGACATGATATCTATATGAGATGCAAGAAAGTAAACCCTTACATACGTGGTATCTACATGAGATTGTGCAGCCTATAGACATGATATCGATATGAGATGCAAGAAAGTAAACCCTTACATACATGCTATATACATGAGACTGTGCAATAATGAAAGCCTGTAGACATGATATCTATATGAGATGCAAGAAAGTAAACCCTTACATACATGGTATCTAGTTTGATGCAAGAATGTAAACCCCTATATACATGGTATCTAGTTGATGCAAGAATGTAAACCCCTATATGCATTGTATCTAATTGATGCAAGAATGTAAACCCTTACCATATTCCCTTTCACTATATCCTCAAGTTGTTTTATACAAATTACTCACAAGAATCTGAGAAAAACATTAAAGGAAATAAGTAAATACATCAATAGTACAAATCCGGGCTCCCAAATCCGAAGCTTTCTCTTTAGAGTGTATCAAAGTTCCAAAGGCTTTCAAAGAAACCCAGGCAATTCCTACACTCTAATCAATTAAAATAGTGCAAGTGTGGAATTACCAGCCCTAGGGTATCAAAATTCAGAGGAGACTCCAAGGTCCCTAAGCATGGCTTACCAGAGGGGGGTAGAACTTAAAGAACTAAGAATAAGTGCAAAAGTGAGGGATTGGACGAAGACCATTGTAGGAGGTGGTCATACCTAGCCTATGGAGTGAGGCTGGCACACCCCTAACCAGTTACAAAGGTTAACAAGAAAGAGCAAACTTGTAATCAAGACAAACTAGGGCTTGTATGGTGATTAGGACACCAAATCAAGGCTCACACATAATATGGAGGTAGGGAATGGGATTAGTTTGAGAATAGGTTGTTAACAACCTTAGTTCTAAACTAGGAGTGGCAATGAGATGCCACCCTAATCCAGAACACACTCATACTCAAATATGGATAAGGGAAGGGGGAATGACATAAGTATACTTGAAAGAACAAGACTAAATTAAAGGGATTCAGGGAAAGGGGTGTGCAAGAACTTAAACCACAATAATGAACAATAAAAAGACAAGAGAAGGGGCTGAGCATGCTGAATTGAAAACTGAAATATAAACAGATAAGGGAAATGGGAGAATTAAACATGCTGCAATTGAAATATACAAACAGACAAAGGAAAAGAGGGAAGAGGATTAAACCTGTTGAATTTAAACATAACAGACAAGGGAAAGGGGAAGAGGATTAAACATGCTAAATCTTAAACTGAAATACACAAACAGACTAGGGGGAGGGAATGGGGTTAAACATGCTGAACTTAAACTGAAAGCATAAACAGACAAGGAATAGGGTTAAGTAAACAACTAGTTGAAGGTTGATGATGTAAATTTAGGAGCCTACCAATTGAAACTTGAATGACAAAGCAAGTATAGATCCTTATAGTTAGCCTTGGCTTTCAGCCGGCTAATTCTTAGCAAAGAGAGCAAGTAACAGAGAAGAATATAGAAGAGAAAAGAGTTTTCAGTGAGTGAGCTTAGAAGGTACTCGTGTATCCGTGTTGTTTAGTGAGAGAAGGTGAATGCCTTTATAGTTTGAAAGAGGTGCAGCACTTAAGGCAAGAAAATATTCAACAGTACCAATCATAGACAATTAAGGAGAAGGCTCCCTTTAATTAAGGAACCGTCTGGAGGTAAATAAACCTTAGCCTAATTTTGGAAAGAAAATCGAGTTCTAATCGCAGAATATAGAGAAAACATGTGTAAAAAATTTTGAAAATTACACGGCTAAACATATAAGGCAGGCTAATTACCTAGAAAATCAAGGAATCGAGATACTAGATTATTCGAACTTAGTCAAAGAACAGACTTCAATTAGAGAATCAAAAAAACTGTATAAAATCAATTTTCCAATTTAGGGTTGCTAAGAGAAAGGGGAAATGGTAATATAAAAGATGCATTGATTCGAGCATGCGTAAACTGGAGGTAGTAAAATAAACATGTAGCAACACACACACGAAAGCAATTTGAGGCGGCTAGGGTTTCACAGAGAGATAATGGAAATGCCCCCTTAAAGCTAGGGTTTCCAATGCATATTATAGCATGAGGGATATCATAGATGAAGGTGAACAAAAATCAGAACAACATAAATGAAAGCATAGAACACATTAATTGAAAAGCCTAGAAAATAATCAGTGAAGCAAAACGCCTCAGAGCCATAGTAGAATATGCTCAAAAATCACATAGAAGAACACACAGTAGCAAATAAAACAATGAAATTAAAGAAATCATAGAAGTCATGGAAAAACCTAAGTTTAAAAGACGAACAGTTTGAAAACAAAAAATAGGCGAAGAATAGGCAAGAAATACTTTAAAATCTTTAGAAGATAACTAGGACTCAGAGAGGATCGTAAAAGTAAACAAAGAGAAGAACCTTGAGAAATATGGGTTTCCAGAGAAAGGTCTCGAAATATCGAGAAAAGCATGGAATGGACTCGTCGGAGTCGGCAAAGGATCCAGGGCCTTAATGCTTGCCGGAGAAGGCCAAACACGACTGAAAATTTTGAAATCAGAGGACCTATAGTCTGGTAACCCTTGAGACGGGACTCCCATCTTCGAACCCAAGGATCAGGAGAGGTGAGGAGTGACGGATATAGACGTTTGAGGGCTTGAACGACCATAGATGCCAGTGAAATAGAGCCGGGGGCGATTAGGGTTCAGAAGGGGCTAGAGAGCATTTGAGGGTAAGAGGATACGAGGGCGGCTCATTTGGTGTAAATGATCAGGGTTAGGGTGTATTTGGGTTTAATTATGGAAAGGGTGGTCTTGGGCCGTTGATCACTCAAATCAGCGACCACGATTAAAGGGAACTGGGGCGGGTTAGTTTTGTGTGGGTTTGGGTCGGGTAATTTTAAGATTAGGTCAGGTAATTGGGGGGTTGTCTACAATTGAAATTAAAAGGGGTTGGCCAATTTTTCCCTAATTTAATTTTATAATATAGTAAATGTCATTATAAAAATTCAATAAAAATACTGAGTTAATGAAATATGTATTGGTATCGACTAAAATTATGAGGAACAATTTGTAATTAAAATACTTGTCAAATTGAGAAATGGACTAAAATTGCAATTTAATGCAATTTTAATTTAGAAATACCTAATGGACTTGTAAAATTTTGTAAAAATTATGTACAATATATTATTTATGAAGTGAGAGAATAAAATAGATTACTTATTAAAATAACAAGATTTGAGACTATATATAAGATTTTATAGTACAAAATATGTCGTAAATTGGTTTTACAATACTTGAAAAAATGTAGAAAAATACCAAACATTTTGTGGATGCTTATATATGCTATTTTGGAAATATTTTTAGTAAGGGAAAAATTGGGTATCAACAGCTGCCACTCTTTACCCGAGGAGGATGAAAGAGTTGTCGTGTAAAGATAAGATGACTAATTTTGATCGGAAATGACGACTGTAAGGGAACTTCGACCGTGCTCTGGCTTCTGAGCTTCCTACATATCCCTGGTTTTACAGGAATCGGGCCGTATGTTGTTCAGGAACCACTGACGGGATAGGCCAATGAAAATTTGAAAAAGGCGAACGCAACGGGGTTTGAGACTTGTCAAGGGTTCGGAGATCAGACGAGCTGCGGAGAACTGGAGCGGGACCGCTCCTGATGAGGTGTCCGTTCCAGCAGGTGTACCTGCAAATGAACGGTGTGAGTATATTTTGCATAACTTAAACGTGATGCAAGTTCCCATTGGACCATGAGTGCTGTCTTTGGACGATTAGGATGGCGTCCTCAGGGTATGACATCCTGGTCTGTGAAGAGCATAAAGTAAAGACTCACAGGCCATGAAATGGTGTTCTCGGGCCATGTAGATGGTGCCTCCAAACTATGACGCCTTTGAATAAGTTAGCGATATTTCAACCCATGAGAAGGTGGCAATATTTCAGCCGAATGAATGTAAGGGTGGCGATATTTCAGCCAAAGCGAGAATTTATAATGCAAGATGGCGATATTTCAGCCAAATGAAACAGGGTGGCGATTTTTCAGCCAAATGCAAAACAAAGGAGGTAGAACTTAACCTCGAAAGGCAAAGAATAGCCTTATGCAATGCAGGATGGAGATAGAACTTAGTCTCGAAAGGCAGAAGATAGCCTTATGCAAGATTGAGGTAGAGCTTAACCTCGGAAGGCAGATAATAGCCTTATGCAAAAAATGCAAATGGAGAGAGAGCTTAGTCTCGAAAGGCAGAAGATAGCCTTATGCAGGATGGAGGTAGAGCATAACCTCGGAAGGCAGATAATAGCCTTATACAAAATGCAAGATGGATATAGAGCTTAGTATCAAAAGGCAGAAGATAGCCTTATGCAGGATGGAGGTAGAGCTTAACCTCGTAAGGAAGATAATAGCCTTATGCGAAAAATGCAGATGGAGGCAGAGCTTAGTCTCGAAAGGCATAAGATAGCCTTATACAGGATGGAGGTAGAGCTTAACCTCGGAAGGCAGATAATAGCCTTATTCAAAAAATGCAGATATATGAAGGAGAGGATTATGGTGATTTTCTTAGCTAGTAGATGATTTGCGACATCGTGACTGTTGGGAAAGTGTTGAATGTAGAGTAAAATTTTGCGAGGTTTTGGGAATTTTAGTTTCTAAAGCCCATGTATTGCCTATTTGTATTCTGAATTCCCGCATCCAAAGAAAAATCGTGAGTTCTGTAAAGGGAGATGTTAGTTCGCATCCCTCCATTCGTGGTGTCTTGTACAATTTGGGCTAGCGTTGTTGAACGATATTGATCCAAATGATTTTATGCAAATGTATATATATAAGTAAAGATAGTTATGCTTTATGATGAACCACAACTGAAACGTGGTTCAAGACACGAAAACCTTGCTGGCTCCGAAATTTTGAGGGTTCTCCTCAAAATTATTCCCCATTTTAATGGGCTGGCACCGTTGACGGCGGTGCTGAATGACTGAAAACGGATCGACCTTGGAATTTTGAGGGTCCTCCTCAAAATTTTGCCCTAGTTTATTTGGTTGATGCTGATGCGGAAACTAACAAACTGATTTCGTAATTTTGAGGGTCCTCCTCAAAATTCTGCCCCAGTTCCAAGTGCAGGGGAAAATGAAATTTTATTAAGGATGTGACCAAACCCATACGGCTGCATGCGTATTCCCTTTTAAACGGGAATCATGTCAGGCGTAGTTCAAATTACATCATAAAGAAAAAAGCATACTGCTTAGATGTAGTATCTTTTCACTACGTCTGAGTTGATCGGTTTTGGCCAGATTTCTCCGTCCATTTCTGCAAGAATAAGAGCTCCTCTAGTCAGAACCCGATGGACTATGTACAGACCTTGCCAGTTGGGAGATAATTTCCCTTTGGCTTCATCTTGATGTGGGAATATCTTCTTTAACACCAGCTGTCCCGGTGTGAACTTCCTTGGTCGAATTTTCTTGTTGAAGGCTATGGACATTCTGTTCTGATACAACTGACCATGGCAAACTGCATTCATTCTCTTTCCATCTATAAGGGCTAACTGCTCGTAGTGACCCTTGACCCATTCTGCGTCATCTAGCTTAGCTTCTTGTATGATTCTCAAGGATGGAATTTCCACCTCGGCGGGAATGACCGCCTCTGTACCGTATACTAGCATGTAGGGAGTTGCCCCGGTTGATGTGTGGACCGTAGTACGATAACCCAATAAATCGAATGACAACTTTTAATATCACTGCTTTTGCCTTTCGATCTTTTTCCTTAGTATTTTCTTGATGTTCTTGTTGGCTGCTTCCACGGCTCCATTCATCTGAGGTTATAAGCTATTGAATTTATGTGTCTGATGTTGAAAGTTTCACACATCGCTTTCATCAAGTCGCTGTTGAGATTGGAACCATTATCAGTGATGATCGACTCTGGAATCCCGAACCGATATACAATACGATCTCGTACAAAGTCTGCCACGACTTTCTTGGTTACTGCCTGTATGAGGCTGCCTCAACCCATCAATTGCCACTAAGATGAACCTGTGTCTGTTTGATGCGGCCAGCTCGATTGGTCCAATAACATCCATTCCCCAGGCGGCGAATGGCCATAGTGAGCTCGTTGCAGTGAGCTCATTTGGAGGTACCTTTATCATATCCGCATGTATCTGACAGAGGTGACACTTTTAGACATATTGAATGCAGTATGTTTCCATAGTCATCCAGAAGTATCCTGCTCAGAGTATCTTTTTTGCTAGAACAAAACCGTTCATGTGTGGCCCACAAGTCCCTGAGTGCACTTTCTCCAATAACTTGCTTGCTTCTGTCGCATCGACACACCTTAATAGTCCCAAATCGGAGGTCCTCTTATACAGGATTCCTCCGTTGTGAAAGAAATTGTTGGACAACCTCCGAAGCGTTCGTGTCTGAGTAGAATTGGCAAGCTATGGGTTTTTTCGTGTTGTTAGGTACTATTTAATGTCGTGGAACCATGGTTTTCTGTCGGCTTCTTCCTCAACATCTGCACAATATTCCGGTTGATCCTGGATCTTGACCTGGATAGGGTCGATGAAGTTTGTGTCCGGATGTTGAATCATGGATGATAAAGTGACAAGTGCATCCGCGTACTCATTTTGTATTCTTGGAACATGCTGGAATTCCATTTTTCTGAACCTCTTTCTCATCTTCTGTATGTGGTGCAGATAAGGGAGTATGTTGGAGTTCTTGGTTGCCCATTCTTCTTGATCTTGGTGTATGAGTAGGTCTGAATCTTTGATAACTAGCAGCTCCAGAATGTTCATGTCAATGGCCAGTTTAAGCCCCAAGATGCAAGCTTCGTACTCGTCCATGTTATTGGTGCACGGGAACCTGAGCTTGGCGGATACCGGGTAGTGCTGACCGATTTTTGATCCCAGGACTACTCCAATACCAACTCCTTTGAATTTTGCGGCTCCGTCGAAAAACATCCTCCAACCGTCATAGGATTCTGGAATGACTTCTCCTATGAAATCTACCTCCTCATCGGGAAAATACATCTTCAATGGTTCATAATCCCCTAATATAGGATTTTCTGCGAGATGATCTACTAAAGCCTGTCCTTTAACTGCCTTTTGGGTGACATAGACAATGTCGAATTCACTCAACAAAATTTGTCACTTGGTGAGCTTGCAAGTGGGCATGGGCTTCTGAAAAATATATTTTAGTGGATCAATTCTTGATATAAGGTAGGTAGTGTAAGCACAGAAATAATGCCTCAATTTTTGAGCTACCCAAGTCAAAGCACAACAGGTGTGTTCTAGCAAGGAATATCGAGCCTCGTACGGGGTAAATTTCTTGGTGAGGTAGTAAATAGCTTGCTCCTTTCTCCCTGTCTCATCATATTGTCCCAAGACACAACCGAATGCTCTATCCAAAACTGCGAGATAGAGCAATAAGGGCCTTCCTGGTTCAGGCGGAACCAGGATTGGAGGCATTGACAAGTATTCCTTGATCCTTTCAAAAGAATTTTGACATTCATCAGTCCATTTGGTGGCAACATCCTTCTTCAGCATCTTGAAGATAGGTTCGCAGATGACGGTAGACTGAGCTATGAACCGGTTGATATAGTTGAGTCTCCCCAGGAAACTCGTTACCTCTTTCTTGTTCTTTGGTGGTGGCAACTCTTGAATAGATTTGACTTTTGACAGATCCAACTCTATTCCCTGGCGGCTCACGATGAAACCCAGTAACTTTCCCGCGGGGACCCCAAATGCACACTTGGCGGGATTCAGTTTCAAGTTATACCTCCTTAGTCTGTTGAAACATTTTCAGAGGTCCTCCATGTGATCTGCAGCCTTCTTGGACTTAATGATGATGTCTTCCACATATACCTCAATCTCTTTATGTATATCATGTCATGAAAGAGGGTAGTCATGGCCCTCATATAAGTAGCTCCCGCATTCCTCAACCCGAACATCATTATTCTGTAGCAATACATCCCCCAAGGCGTGATAAAAGCTATTTTCTCTGCATCTTCTTTATCCATCCATATCTGATGGTACCCCGCAAAGCAATCGATGAATGAGTGCAACTCATGCTTGGCGCAGTTGTCGATCATCATGTGTATGTTTGGCTAGGGGAAATCGTCTTTGGGACTGGCCTGGTTGAGATCCTGGTAGTCGACAAAGACTCTAACCTTCTCGTCCTTCTTGGGTATTGGCACAATGTTATCTAACCAATTTCGATACTCTAACACTTGAAGAACTCTGGCATTGATCTGCTTGGTGACCTCATCTTTGATTTTTTAACTCATATCTAGCTTGAATTTTCTGAGCTTCTGTTTTAGCGACAGACATGCAGGGTCTGTCGACAACTTGTGAGCGACGATATATGTGTTAATACCAGTCATATCGTCGTAAGACCATGCAAAGATATACTTATATTCCCTTAAGAACTCTGTATATTCCTCTTTCTCTGTCTGTGATAAGTGCACACTGATGCGCATTTCTTTGACATTCCATGTATCTCCCAAATTGACGACCTCGGTTTCATCCAAGTTGGACTTAGGTCTACTCTTAAAATTCTCGACCTCTCTGACAACCTTTTATGGTATATCATCTTCCTCTGATCTATGTCTGTTTGTTGCATAGCCTCGTTGAAAGTTACAGTTGGTTGTTCATCATCAAGATACGTAATAGTAATGCTGCATGGAAATAACGTAAATAGCAGAGAAAAGTATAATGAATAGCGAGATATTTGATAAACTGAAAATGCTTTTGATTAAATTCATAAATTTTCAAAACATCGGATCTCTTTTGGAAAGAAAAGACAATGCGGAAAGTAAAGAAAACAACTAAAACAAAGATGTGTGATGCTTGTTCAGCCTTACTACCCCGAAGATTTCCGGGTGATGGTGGTCCTGATTGACCAGTTGGTGAGGTGCTCCCCTTGGTTCATAGCCTGAATGGAAGGGCCTTCCTCCCTTTCCTCAAAAATCACACAACAGTCAATGTCCTCCTCCAGAAATAGGTTCTTCATTGCCGCAAGAGCCTCGTCTTCTTCTGACCCATAGAGAGTATCGGGTGGTTGAAATGTCTGCTCCAACTGAGGTATGGGGTGTTCCAATGGGTAATATGGGCCGCGCCATGGTGGTGACCAGTTTTTGAATTCCTGCCAAGTGTACTCGTACCCTAATCCGACGGTAGTACCATGCTTCTTCAACTGGATAGGTTTGGTGATGCCCTAAAGATTCTTACCAAGTCCTTTCCCTGGTTCATACCCACTCCAATTAATAATGCTCTTGACCTTGCTACTCCACCATTTGTCTTTTTCCACTGCGTTGAATCTCTCAATATGATGATATGTTTCTCCGCCCATCCTTCTTCTGCCTCCGATCATCGGAATGGTCTAGCGACTGTATATGGGGTTGCTACCGCCGCCATGAATGATCACTTCCTGATGGTTCCATTCGAACTTTACAGCCTGATGCAAGGTTGATGCCACAGCCCCAACGACAGGGATCCAGTGTCGTCCCAACAATAAGTTGTAAGATGCTGGTACGTCGATGACTTGGAAATCAACATCAAACCAAGTGGGGCCCATTTGCAAACACATGCTATTCTCCCCGAGGGTGGTCCTTTGAGAACCATCAAAAGCCTTAACGTTAATAGCCCCATCCTTTCTCTCATGCAATCCTTTGCCCAACTTCTTGAGGGTGATCAATGGACAGATGATGCACAGTGATGTATAGTGCTTTGTTATGGCCAAGCCCTTCTAGTGGCAGTTCATCCTCGTGGAAAGTGATATTGTGACTTTCCAATACCTCCCCTATCATATTCGCCATCTCTCCTCCTATTATGTTGCTCGAGACATAAGCCATGCTCAATATCTTTATGAAGGCGTTTTTACGCGTCTCGAATTTTTTCAGCAATGCCAAGATGGAAATCTATGCCGAGGTCTTGTTTAGCTGTTTAACCACTGAATATTCTTTTGCATGTATTTTCCTCCAGAGATCATCAGGTCCAGTTTCAATGGGACATCCAGAGGCCTGCTTGTTGAACTCAGCTAGGTGCTCTGATGTGTACACCCTGCCTGTTCTAGTCATACCTTGCACGGCAATTGCTTCACCCATGCGTGTTTTTCCCTTCCTTCTTGCTTCGGCTGTGTAGTCCCAGGGTATGGCATTTGACTGAAATGGGGTTATGTCTGGCATAGTGACTGGAATGGGCACCCACGGAGTCAACATAGCAACTTCAATCGGTGCGGGCGCCTTTGGAGTCTTGAACTCCACCTCAATTGGTTTTGGCTCTTTTTCAGGAAGTGTCTTGAACTGAAATGGTACAGATATATTCACCATGTTGCCCTTAGCTGGATTTTCACAACAATAGGATTAAGAGTGATCGTCGGCTTCATGGGCTCTTCTACTTCATATATCAAACCGATTGACCCTTTGGGGTCCCAATCGTCCTTAACCTCAATCATGTGGATGCCTCCACCCTTGTGGTCTGGTAGAGGGTTGTTGCGAACATTGGGAGTAGGCTCTTTAGCTACAATGACCTTGTTATCAATTAAGGTCTGAATTTTGTCCTTCAACAAACGACACTCGTCGATGGTATGACCCTTCATCCCCGAATGGTATGCGCAGGTTTTTTATTTGGGTTTATCCACTGGGAAGGGTTTTCTGGGGCTATGGCTGGGATGGTGTAACATATCCAGCAGCTTTGAGCTTCTCATACATGTGGTCAATGGGTTCGGCAATAGCGGTGTATTGTCTGGGAGGTTTGCGATCAAAGTTTGGTCTTGGTCGTGGGAACTTTTGGCGGGTAGGTGGTGATGGATAGTGAGGAGGTTGGGAATTGTAAGCTTGGTATACGGGTGTGGGTTGGGAATATCTGGCAAGGTGTGCTGATATGTTTGGTAGACGGGTGATGGATTTTGATTATTAGGTGAGGGTGCCTGGTAATTTAGAGAGGGTTGGTATGTGAGTGGAGTCGGAGGGTAAGGTTGTTATTTCATGGGAGCGTGGTTTCTCTACGCAGCCATTACGGAGTTTACGTCCTTTTCCTTCGACGACGTACCACCAGATTGTAAGGCGTTGTAGGTGGCCTGCAGTGCCTCAAGGTTAGTAACCATACCATTTTTGATCCCTCTTTTTGATCCTTTCCCCTAGTTTGATGATATCAGTGAACTTCTGCCCCTCTATCAGCATCAATCTCTCGTAGTACTGCGGATCCTGAGCACGAACGAAAAACCTGTTCATTTGTTCCTCTTCCAAAGCCGGTCTAACCTTGGAAGCTTTCGACCTCCAATGAGTAGCATACTCGCGAAAGGTTTCAGTGGGCTTCTTCTTCAAATTCTGGATATAGAACACGTCCGGCGCATTCTCAGTGTTGAACCTGAAACGGTCCATGAAATCGGACTCCATATTTACCCAGCTCATCCACTTTTTCTCATCTTGGCTGATATTCCAAGATAAAGCATCACCTTTCAGGCTCCTCATGAATAGCTTCATGCGGATCTTTTCATCTCTACCAACTCCTGCCAACTTGTCACAATACATCCTGAGGTGAACCCTAGGATCACCCGTACCATCGAACATTTCGAACTTAGGAGGTTTGTATCCCTATGAGAGTTCGACATCAGGTTGAACACAAAGGTCTTCATAATTTAGACCCTCTACACCTTTATTACCTTCCACGCCTTGAACCATGCTAGTGAGTTTCTTGAGTGCAACAGCCAAGTTCTGAATGAGTGAGTCTGATTCTGACACATATGATATGGGATGTGTATAGTACGGCACAGTAACCATAAAGACAGGGGTATCTTGGTGGTTTGGAGCATTTTGGGGCTCAGGGATGAGCGGTGGAGCATTGTTGCGAGCTTGGGTTGGGGTCTCCTGCGGAGGTGCAGGGACCTGATTATTAACATCTGCAGCAGCAAGGGAGATGGACAAACTCGCCAAACTCCGGACCTGGTCTAGTTCCTCTCGAAACCTTAGCAAAGTTTTCTCCAAATGAGCAGCAGTGTCTTTGGTGATCGGGGTACCCTGGGAAGTTCCTTCGATTTCTTTTCTTGCTTCATTATCTCCCATCTTTCCTTTGTTCCTGTTTCTGGGAGGACTTGGAGGAGGAGGAGGAGGACCCTTAGATCTTGTTAAGTATGCTGATGGTGCCAGAATGCACAAACTAACCTTTGGGGAGGGGAATAAAAGAAAAACAAAGAGGTAAAAAGTTAGTGCGGATTTTGAGAAAGAAAACATTGCGGTATTTAAACACGTTGTTGCAAGAATATAAGTCGTTTCCTATTTGGGTGCCTTGTTATGCCCGAGGTAGGCCTAGCGACATACATGATTTGGAGAACTTATAACACCAAGCACCGCAATTTATCGATAGAAAATAGAACGAGTCAAAACAAATTGAAATAAAGAGAAATCGTCACTAATGGCCGGTGGCCCTATTACATCAAGAAGCAGTAAAAATCCTAACTACTTGGTCCCAGAAGGACCTTTTCCAGATTCGGTATCTTTTCCTCCCTCGTACACTTTCATCAGCTTGTGCAGTCCTAGCAACAAGTAAGCCCAAACCAAGTGCCCACCTTCATTACCTTCAGCTTCCTGACACTCGTTGATCCTTTTTAGAAACTTGCCTTCCAGCTCCACTAGACCCCGTTCCAAGTACCCTAAATGGTTGTTTACGTGGACAGCCATGTCCTTCCACTCATTGATTATCTTCTCTTGGGCCTCTAATATTTCCCGATGTTCACTTTTACACTCTCGCATTCATTTGCGTAGCTGATTGTAGTTGACCTTTGCTGCAGTCTTCTCATCAATAACCCTGTGACCGTGGACGAAACCTGTTTTCCCCAAGCCAATATGATCGTCTTCCAACCATTCCGGATAAAGCAACGTATGCACCGCTTGATACCTGTCTGGCTCTATAGATTCCTTTTCCAAAATGAGTTATGCCACATATACTGATCCCGACACCTGTGTGGGCTATCGTCATCTTGGAAGTCGGCCTTGTAGTGGCTCATCTTCTCTACCCTTGGTATAATCTGCTTTCTTCCCCTTGCCTCATGACTCGAAAAAGGACATAAAGGTAAGTTCCTCTCAAACCGATGAGTACAAGGAATGGCGCATCCCTAGACCGAATGATAAACCCCCAGTTGGAAACCATTCGTACATCCATTGTACATACTCTTCTTTCAGACTCTCAAATAGTTTTACCCATCCACTGGCGTCTTTCGGGCGAGCAAACATATCTGGCATGAAGTGCATTCACTTTGGATGATGGAAAGTGATATGGTCATCCTAATCTAGTTGTTTGATCTCTTGTCTATATTCTACCTCTAAAGATGTTCAATGAGCCAGAGTTGTAGTAGCAAATTGCACCCTTCAAAATGTGGTGCCCTTTGTTGACATTTCTCCAAGACTCGGTATAGTTCGACGAGGATCATGGGTGCTATGCTGAATCTCTGTTCGTCGATACCCTCAATTATGGCTTTGGTTACCATGGCTAGTCTTGTATGGATTCTAGCCTTCTTCATCGGAACGACTATCATGCCCAGGAAACAGAACATGAATACAAAGGCTCTCCTATGTATATGCCCCAAAGAGGTGAGGGCGAACTCGTCCTTGTGAGTGCGGTAGGATTTTCTATGTCCAAAACTTTCATACATGAATTCAAAGGATATGTAGGAGTCCTTCAGACTGGTCAGATTAGGATTCTTCTTGAGCCCATCATTTTCAGGAACCCTCTACCTTTGCGGTTTTCCGACATAAGTAGCCCCGTGCTATCCCTGGGAATTTCGGGTAGACCCCCAATTTCTTCCAACAGCGGAGTCATTTCAATGCCCCCAAAGCGGAAGTCAGACCGTTCACTATCCCAAAACATAGTAGCACTTCCACAATCTTGTTATCTGGCCTAACTTCCAGGAGTGAATGAAGATTCCCTAATTGCTTGCGGACAAAAGCACGATCATTACCGTGCAGATCCTCCCACCAGCTTAGTAACTTTGGGTAAATGTTTGATACCATACCGAATTTGGGGACCTCGTGCCTCATTTCCTACAAAAATAGAGAGTTAGGCCCTTAACCCCACCTGACTCGACTATTTAAAGCAATAAGTAGCAAGAGGTATTTAGTTCTCCAAATCAATGCACATAATGTGAATGTCCGTTTTGGTTTTGAGGAAACCCGATGGACTTTGGTTTAGGCTATCCTAATGAGTCATTATGAGGACAACATAGTTGACTCGGATAAGTTTGACTATGATGCACGAACAGTTAAACAGAGTAAGGTTTCTACTTTTGAAGTGCTAGACAAGGTACCCTTAGCGGACAACTCAAGAGGGAAAGGCACGGAACCGTCGACTATACCGTTGATCGACTGTTTTTACCGCAAATATGCCTTTGCCAAATTTAAGAGGTTTATAAATGTTGGAAGAGCGCAACTACAGATTATAAGCGTTGCTATAGGATTTGTTTGGCACGAGTGGAAAATGATGTTGAAGGATGCAATTACAACAATGAAATAAGTACATGTATTTTCACGCTCATACAATAATGATTACAATAAATGCTCGGAATTGAAGACGGAATTGAAATAAAGTAAGGCAATAAAGCAGTAAAACAGTTAAAGAAAAAGAAAGACATAAAGAAACAAGTCAGTAATTGTGAAGAAATGATTAAAACAATAAATAAAGGTAGTAAGGAAAGCAGTAAAGTCACGAAATACGCAATGGTAAAAGCCTTAAAGATATTCCCCAGCAGAGTCGACATGCTGTCGACGCCCCCTTTTTAAATAAAAAAGAGAAGCAAAATTGGGTTTTACGACATTATGGGCAAAAAAACTCTCATTCCTGTTTGGGAATTGGGTTATGGAATTTGAAGAGTCACCACCTAATGATTATAGTGGACTAGGACAGTTTTAGAGATGGGAGGAGTATTTTGAAAGAAAACCATAGTTCGGGTAAGGGCTTGAGATTATCTCGAGGGGAAGGTGTTAGGCACCCCTCAAGATCCACTAGTGTGGTTCTCGTCCGTGTTAATTGTGACACTATAAAGAGATGAAGCCATTAAATAAATAAGGTTCACATATATAACATTCACACGACTTGAAAGCTTTTTAAAGAAGAAGGAAGGTTATAAGTTTAAAATGAAAGAGAGGATTGATTTATAAAAGCAATACTATAGGAGAACATTTAAATAAAGCAAACAAAAGAGAGAAGGGGTCCTAGGTTTGACTATAATACAGATCACATCGGTACAATACCATGCATACACTCCTCAAAGAGGGGTCGCATATGGTATTAGCGTACCGGTCATCATCTCCATATTCTACTCTTCCCACCCCATTAAGGTATTTAAACGCGTTGGTATCGTTTACTTATCGCATACTAATACCCGTCCCAACCTATTAGTCTTGGGGTATTAGGACTTCTAATCCTATGAAGGGGACGAGAGAGATAGGATATACATGGAGTTTCAAAGGTAAAAATACTAGAGCGACATCAAAACACGTAGTATATAAATGGGATGCAAGTAGGACAATTAAAGGCTCAAATAAACCCCATATCATAACAGCGACTAGTTTAGTATGACTTCAAATACTGATTTGGTCTTTAAAAGAGGTCAGAAGAGCAGGCAGATAAGTTTAACCCATGAAAGTTAGATAGAAAATGTGCTTTGCGCCCTCCGATCCCGTTATTAGGAATTGACAGGATTTAGAAAATCAGGAGGAAAACTTTAGCTTCAGACAAGAGTTTGTTAAAAGAGATTTGAAGTTGCACACAAGTTTAGAAAAGACTTACAAGTCACTCGCACTATTTGAACCAGAGAAAAGTTTTTAAAGACCTTAAAACATTAAACTTACGCAGGCAAAATATTTGAAACCATAGATTCAGTATATAAAAGACATTTACAGGTTCAGAGTATTATGAAAGGGACAAACTTGGGCCCGATTTAAAATTAATCAGATTCAAGACAAGTTGGACTGAAATGTTCTTAAGCATTGGGCGAGGTGGACCTTTATAACATGCACACTGATCCTTTTCGTCACTGTTCTTTACAAGTTTGGACGACCTACTATTTTGCCTAGCGTTTATATAATTCGTAAAGGCATATTTTCTAGGTGAGATTATGAGAATGCAAACCTATAAGCATGGTTTCTACATGAGGCTATAAGAATGCAAACCTATAGACATGATTTATATTATGTAATTGTTGAAATAACAAAAAGCCTTACAGACATGGTATCTACATGAGATTGTGCAATAATGAAAGCCTATAGACATGATATTTATTTGAGATGCAAGAAAGTAAACCCTTACATACTTGGTATCTACATGAGATTGTGCAATAATGAAAGCCTATAGACATGGTATCTATATGAGATGCAAGAAGGTAAACCCTTACATACATGGTATCTACATGAGATTGTGCTATAATGAAATCCTATAGACATGATATCTATATGAGATGCAAGAAAGTAAACCCTTACATAAATGGTATATAGTTTGATGTATGAATGTAAACCCTTATATACATGGTACCTAATTGATGAAAGAATGTAAACCCTTATATGCATGGTATCTAATTGATGCAAGAATGTAAACCCTTCCCATATTCCCTTTCACTATATCCCCATGTTGTTTATACAAATTACTCACAAGAATTTGAGAAAAACATTTAAAGAAATAAGTAAATACATCAATAATACAACAGGCCCAAAGAAGCGCAAAGCAACTTTAATGTCCAACATATGTCTTTTACCAAATCCGGGATCCCAAATACGAGGCTTTCTCTTTAGAGTGTATCAAAGTTCCAAAGGCTTTCAAAGAAACCCAGGCAATGCCTACACTCTAATCAATTAGAATAGTGTAAGTGTGGAATTACCAGCCCTAGGGCATCCAAGTTCAGAGGAGACTCCAAAGTCCCTAAGCATGTCTTACCAGGGGGTAGAACTTAAAGAACTAAGAATAAGTGAAAAAGTGAGGGATTGGAGGAAGACCATTGTAGGAGGTGGTCATACCTAGCCTATGGAGTGAGGCTGGCACACCCCTAACCACTTACAAAGGTTAACAAGCAAGAGCAGACTTGTAAACAAGTTAGACTAGGGCCTGTATGGTGATTAGGACACCAACTAGCCTTTGTCAAGGCTTACACATAATATGGGGGTAGGGAATGGGATTCCTTTGAGTATAGGTTGTTAAAAATCTTAGTTCTCAACTAGGAGTGTCAATGAGATGCCACCCTAGTCCAGAACACACTCATATAAACAAGGATCAGGGAAGGGGGAATCAAATAAGTGTACTTGAGCGAACAAGACTAAATTAAAGGGATTCAGGGGAAAGGGGTGTGCAATATATTAAACCACAATAATGAACAATAAACAGACAAGAGAAGGGGCTGAGCATGCTGAACTGATAACTGAAATATAAACAGATAAGGGAAAAGGGAGAATTAAACATGCTGCAATTGAAATATACAAACAGACAAAGGAAAAGGGGATGGGATTAAACATGCTAAAGCTTAAACTGAAATACAAAAACAGACTAGGGGAAGGGAAAAGGGGTTAAACATGTTGAACTTAAACTGAAAGTGTAAACTGACAAGGAACATGGTTAAGTAAACAACTAGTTGGAGGGTGATGATGTAAAATTAGGAGCCTACCAGTTGCAACTTGAATGACAAAGCAAGTATAGATCCTTATAGTTAGCCTTGGCTTTCAGCCGGCTAATTCTTAGCAAAGTGAGCAAGTTACAGAGAAGAATATAGAAGAGAAGAGAGTTTTCAGTGAATGAGCTTAGAAAGTACTCGTGTATCCGTGTCTGTTTAGTGAGAGAAGGTGAAGGCCTTTATAGTTTGAAAGAGGTGCAACACTTAAGGCAAGAAAATATTCAACAGTACCAATCATAGACAACTAAGGAGAAGGCTCCCTTTAATTATGAAACCGGTTGGAGGTAAATAAACCTTAGCCGAATTTTGGAAAGAAAATCGAGTACTAATCACAGAATATAGAGCAATACGTGTAAGAAATTTTGACAATCACATGGGTAAACATATAAGGCAGGATAATTACCTAGAAAATCAAGGAATCGAGATACTAGCTTATTCGAACTTAGTCAGAAAACAGACTTTAATTAGAGAATCAAACAACTGTACAAAATCAATTTTCCAATATATGGTTGCTCAGAGAAAGGGGAAATGGTAATATAAAAGATGCATAGATTCGAGCATGCGTAAACTGGAGGTATTAAAATAAACATATAGCAACACACACACGAAAGCTATTTGAGGCGGCTAGGGTTTCACAGAGAAACAATGTTTCCAATGCATATTATAGCATGAGAGATATCATAGATGAAGGTGAACAAAAATCAGAATAGCATAAATGAAGGCATAGAACACATTAACTGAAAAGCCTAGAAAATAATCAGTGAAGCAAAACGCCTCAGAGCCATAGTAGAAAATGCTCAAAAATCACAACGAAGAACACACAGTAGCAAATAAAACAATGAAATCAAAGAAATCAGAGAAGTCATGGAAAACCCTAAGTTTAAAAGACGAACAGTTTGAAAACAAAAAATAGGCGATAAAGAGGCGAGAAATACTTTAAAATCTTTAGAAGGTAACTAGGACTCAGAGAGGATCATAAAAATAAACACAGAGAAGAACGTCGAGAAATTAGGGTTTTCAGAGAAATGTCTCGAAGTATCGAGAAAAGCCTAGAATGGACTCGTTGGAGTCGGCAAAGGACCCAGGGCCTTAAGGCTTGCCGGAGAAGGCCGGACACGACTGTAGATCTTCAAATCGGAGGACCTCTGGTCCTGTAACCCTTGATACGGGACTCCTATCATCGAACCCAAGGACTAGGAGAGGTAATGAGTGGCGGATATAGACGTTTGAGGGCTTGAACGGCTATAGATGCCGGTAAAATAGAGCCGGGGGCGATTAGGGTTCAGAAGGGGCTAGAGAGCGTTTGAGGGTAAGGGGATACAAGGGCGGCTCATTTGGTATAAATGATCTGGGTTAGGGTGTATTGGGGTTTAATTATGGAAAGGGTGGTCTTGGGCCATTGATCTTAGTGATCAACGACCACGATTAAAGAAAACTGAGGCGGGTTAGTTTTATGTGGGTTTGGGTCGGGTAATTTCGAGATTGGGTCTGGTAATTGGGGGGTCAATTTAGACTGAAATTTAGCTACAATTGAAATTAAAAGGGGCTATGATTTAAATGACCAATATTTCCCTAATTTAATTTTATAATATGGTAAATGTCATTATAAAAATCCAATAAAAATACTGAGTTAATAAAATATATATAAGTATCGATTAAAATTATTAGGAACGATATTGTAGTTAAAATACTAGTCAAATTGAGAAATGTGCTAAAATTGCAATTTATTGCGATTTTAATTCAGAAATACCTAATGCACTTGTAAAATTTTGTAAAAATTATGTAAATATATTTTTTTATATAAATAAAAGAATAAAATAGATTACTTATTAAAATAACAAGATTTGAGACTAAATAGTAGATTTTATAGTACAAAATAAGTCGTAAATTGGTTTTAAAATACTTGAAAAAAAATGTAGAAAAATACCAAACATTTTGTGAATGCTTATATATGCATCTTTATGCTATTTTGGGAATATTTTGAGTATGGGGAAAAATTGGATATGAACTATGACAATGAGAGTAAGCATGTTGCCCAATGGTGCTTTGTATTTAACAGATAAAAAGCAAATGTGTGAATATAGCTATCAAGTCTAGCACAATCAGAAGATGCGGCAAATGTCTATTTAATCACGTTGTCTGAGCTTGACATATTTTGAATATTGGAATGACCAAGGTATTTTTTTCTGCTATCTAAACACTTTATCCTTCGTTACTCCTTTTGAACCTTATTTGCTTTCTTTAATCCACCTAACTATGACAATGAGAGTAAGCATGTAGCCCAATGGTGCTTTGTATTTAACAGATAAAAAGCAAATGTGTGAATATAGCTATCAAGTCTAGCACAATCAGAAGATGCGGCAAATGTCTATTTAATCACGTTGTCTGAGCTTGACATATTTTGAATATTGGAATGACCAAGGTATTTTTTTCTGCTATCTAAACACTTTATCCTTCGTTACTCCTTTTGAACCTTATTTGCTTTCTTTAATCCACCTCTTTCGGAATCAATAACAAAGATTAGAAACACAAGCATGAAAGATAAGGATGAAAAAAGAAAAAGAAAAGGATAAAGAAAACAACAACAACAACAAAACAACAAAGAGAAAAAGAGAAACAGTAGAAAAAGGGATGAGAAAAGAAAAAGAAAAAGAAAAAATAATAATAAGTGAAAAGGAAAGTTATGACAAGGAATGGGTGAAATACGTTTGACCTAATTCCTTTTATGGATACGTAGTCAGCTTTGCAGCTCAGTCATAGTAGAATATAATATCAAATGATCCCCAAGAAAGGAACTGGGGCAGAAGTTGTGGTTGTTGTAAAGAAATCTGGTTCCAAAGGTTGTAATTTTGAACCCAAGCTGATTTGTTTTGAGCCTTTAATATTCTTTCTTCCTAGCCTTATACAAAATTACATGTTACGGACCAAAGAAAGACCTTCTAATCAATCTTCAAAAGATGCCAAGTCGAGCAAGTAAAGATGATTCAAAACAGGGGCAACACTCTGGTCCAAACAAGAAAAATAGAGATGAGAGAGTCTTATTGGTGAAAACACTCATGGGCACCGAAAGGCGATGAATGCAGAGAGAAATGAAAAAATTGGAGTCTTATTGGTGAAAAGCTTCACAGACACTTTGAGGTGACTGGAAGTTGAGAGAAATACCAAAATAAGAGAGGCTTGATAGTGAAAATCCTTCGGACACTACAAGTCGAATAAGGATTGAGAATCAGATGGGAAATCACCAGACGAAGATTGTGAAAAATGATTAACGAAAGAGAATCAAAGCCCAGTTTCACGGTTTAACGGTGCCATAAGAGTTGAACATCAGAATTGATTAACTGAATAGGCCGTAAGTGTATGTCACAGTCATTAGAGTTGTATCCACATCTGATAGGTTTCTACCTTGTAGTTTTCTTGTTTGGAATCATCTTTTTCCTTTATCCTTTATTCTATTCCTTTTATGAGTCTGTCTGGTCAAAACAAGTAAGAAATGACTCCAAAATTTGCCATCAATTTTCCAATTATAAAGATGATATTTGGCTAGTACATCAAGGCATCATAAGTCGGGAAAGAGCAACTAGGGCACTGAGCTGGTAATATTCAACATGCTTTGGAATCCCTGCAAAATACAAAAGGCTTGATCCATATCAGTTCATGGATAATGAGACAGACGGAGAGTGTTGGGTGAATAGATCAAAGGTATATTATGTGATGAGATGGATATATGGTTGGACCAGTGACAACCAAGACGTTCAAAAACAGAAGGCAAAGGTTATAGTCCTCAAGGCCAAGTTCAATGGTTTAAATCAGGAAAGAGCAACGCGTGCGTTGGTAACACGCAATATGCTTGGGGATTAGGTGAAACATAAAGGTTGGGAAAATGTCGGTCCGGGAGCAATACAACATACATTAGATTCAAACAAAGAGAGGTATTTTCCGATTTAATAAAGGAAGTTCTTAGTCAAGGAACTAGCGACGTTTTCGAATGGAAATAAGTTTCCATGACAAGGTAAAAGGACAACAGACCTCAAGGCCACTGCCAGTGGATAAGTCAAGAAAGAACAACATATACATGGAGGGAAGGCAATTGACGTGATTCGGGATTCATGCAAGACAAAAAATTCTGTTCATGAGCAATGCAACAAACAGAGGATACCGAGTCCAAACAAAGACACGATATTCAGTGATACGAATGACAGAGAAAATGGATGATCAACGAGCAAGATCTTGGAATGGAAGTCGTTATCGTAGGAAATTAAAGGAGAAATCGCCTGCAAAAGTTCAAGGTGATCGAGTGAAATAGAGCATGGAAATGAGGAAATCATCCCCAGAAATACTATCACAACCGACCACCACTTTCAAAAATGACAGATCTTTCTGTGTAACAAAACTAGTATGTCTGTTGTGCATATAATCTTAGTATAATGAATCTTTCTCCTAAGATCACTCAAAGAGGACCTAGTCTGATGAAGTATCTCCTAGGAGCAAAATCTTAGTCTGATGAAGTATCTCCTAGGAGCAAAATCTTAGTCTGATGAAATTTTCTCCTAAGAATGAAAATCTTAGTCTGACGAATCTTTCTCCTAAGATAAAAGAAGTAGGGAAGCAATAGTTAGAAGGTTTTAAATAAGACAACAAAGGGGGAAGGCAATAGATAAGATAACAAGAAAAGGAAGCAACAATTGGAAGGTTTCAAGTAGGAAAACAAAAATGGACTTAGTCTGATGAATTTTTCTAATAAGATAGAAAATCTTAGTCTGAAGAATATTTCTCCTAAGGTAAGGATAAAAATCTTAGTCTGATGAAATTTTATCATAAAATAGGAAATCTTAGTCTGATGAATCTTTCTCCTAAGATCACATAAAATTGGACCTAGTCTGACGAATTTTTCTCCTAAGATAGGAAATCTTAGTCTGATGAATTTTTCTCCTAAGAAAGAAAATCTTAGTCTCGTGAAATTTTCTCCTAAGATACCGTCAAAATCTTAGTCTGACGAATCTTTCTCCTAAGATAACAAGAAGGGGAAGGCAACAGTTTGGAAAGTTTCAAATAAGATAACATGAATGGGAAGAAACACTTGGAAAATTTGCAGATAAGGAAGTAGTCGGATGGTCGGAAATTCTCGACCAGCTTTAAAACAGTCAAAAAAACTGAATATGGAAAGAAAAGCAGGGAAAACAATCCCCAACAGGAGCATCACAATCAATCATCGCACCCTAAACTGACCAATTTCCTTTGTGTATGAAACAGGGACATGAAATGTTGTTGATAGCGGAGAAAATTTTCCGTAGGAAGAGATCATGTACCAAACAACCACCAAACTGGGGCAAAAAATTTTCTTTGTTTTGTTGAAATTAGTTGAAGTCAGGAGCCCGCCTGGAGAATAAAGGTGAAATCTTTAAAGCGTTGAAATCGGGGGCCCGCCCAAAGAACGGAGGTGTTGTCTTTTTAAAGTTTGTTGAAGTCAGGAGCCCGTTTGGAGAACGGAGGCATACCTTTTTAAGTCAGGAGTCAGTAACCCGCCTGGAAAATGGAGGGATACAACAAAAACCAGAGGAATAAATTCAAGTTCAGAAATCAGAAGGAAGGCAACAATGGTCAAACGAAGGCAATTCAAGTTTCGAAGGAATAATAATTCGAATTTCACATGAAGGAAATAAGCAATTCGAGTTCAGCAATCAGGCATTCACCTGAGGAAGAGAAGACTACAAGTCAAGTTAGAAACAAAGAAGCATCAGAGGAAACACAAGTCAACAAGTCAACAAGAATCACATGACCAAGTTTGAGAATAAATCTTTGTAATTCAGAAATCATAGTTTAGTCTAGCTTATTATTTTCACGGTGTAATAAGAAGGTCAGTAAGCAGTAGCAGCAGCAGCAACAATAACAACAAAACCACAGCTTCACGATAGTCCCAGTTACCAAAACTTCCCGAACTACATTGACCTGATTCATTTATAGCAAAGGATATGTAGAAAATCTTTGAAGTAAAGGTTCAATCTAATCATTCAAAAATGCTTTCCGCGGAGTATTCAAACGGGCAAAAATCGCTCGTATCCGCTTACTTTATATTTGCACGAAAACTCTTCATGTTTCCAAGCAAAGAGGGGAAACTGTGAGCACGTGATTTTTTCCCTATGTGAATCACTCCCAGAAAATTCAAAATAAAATAATTTTTGTGTTGTTTGCAATTTTGTGGATTTTGTTTTTTGTTATTTTTCTTTTATTGTTTGGATTCGTCTGTGCATATTTATTTGTTAAATTTAAAAAATACAAAAAATATGCATGGCATCTGCATTTGGGAATTATATATATATATATATATATATATATATATATATATATATATATATGTTAGATTAATTAGCAATTAGGGTATTATAAAATAGAAAAATCACAAAAAATAATTTATTGGTGCATTGCTTAACTCATAGCTTTGAATTTCGTTAGTTTTTCTTTAACTCGATAGTTAATTAATTGTGTTAATTATTAATTAAAGATTAATATATTTTTGTAGGTCAATGTAATAATTAAGAGTTAATTTAGATTGTTATTTTGAAAAGAAAAGGGTCTTTTTAATACAAGACCCAAATTTGGGCCTTTTTAATTTTAAGCACCCAAGAACAAGCCAAAATCAGCCCTAAACCATCCAATACCCACCCAAAACACACCTAGCCCATTCCCAAACCCACACCCCTTTAGCCAAATGATGCCATCTCATTTAATCAATTGATCTGGGTCGTTAATCTTAATTGATCTAACGGCCTGTGTTCAATCCCTTCCCCGGTATACAAATTCAAACCATAGCCCACCCTAAGCCAACCCCCCTCTTGCCCTCTTTGTCTCTAAGCTTTCAGAGACCAAATACCCTCCGCCGCCTTTCGCCCACCGGAAATTGCCTCACGGCGGTTCCGGTGGTTCAATCCCTCCCAAAATTTTGACCTCCCCATCCCAAATCTCTGACCAATTACCCTGGAAGCAGCCTAGGATGCTTTGAATATTAGATCAAAGAATCAACCCTGAAACCCAGTTTATCAAATTGACCCCAAACAGACACCAAGCGACCACCAGACCTTCCTCACCACAAATCCCTACTTAGTTTCCATCGAATCATCATAGAATTTCTCGAATTTTAGATCAAGTAAACGAAAAATCTGATTGGACATGCTTTATGAATTTTCGAGTTGAGATTGACTTTATTCATGTATTTTCAGTTGAGAATGCATGGTTAAAGTATTTCCAGCCCGAAAATAGGGGATTTCTTTGGAGATCAACAGTTCGAGTCTTGATTCTGGTAAGTTTATTTGTTTTCAAGTTTTGTTCATTTTTCTTCTTCTTTTATTGTTTTCTTTCTTCAGTGTGCTTTTAATTCTTATAGTCGATTAATTTTTCAAATGAATCAAAATTCAATCGTCTTATGTTTCCTTAATTTTGAAGTGCATTTGTATTGG
This sequence comes from Nicotiana benthamiana, assembly GCA_034376525.1. Lineage (NCBI taxonomy): Eukaryota > Viridiplantae > Streptophyta > Magnoliopsida > Solanales > Solanaceae > Nicotiana > Nicotiana benthamiana. The sequence continues at coordinate 8,272,876 of CM067334.1, forward strand.
TTTGTTATTTCTGTCTTCTTTTAATATCTAGAACTTTAGGATGCATTAAGTAACATGTGATTTTTGGGTGGTTTGAGTTCTTTATTGAGTTTGAAAAGGTTAAAAATAACATGGGGTTTTAGGGATCAATGAACAATATGAAAATGGGAATTAATTAAAAACAGGGGCGTGCCCATACCATTAATTTAAAATTCAGGCTGCCCACACTAATTGAATTAGAATAATGGGAAAGGGAGCTAGTAGTGGAACTGGCAATCTTCACATGTTGGAAAATCAGATATTAGGATGGGGGAATTAATTTTTAATTGGTTAAGTGTTTTAAGGGGATGGAAAGGGGTTGAGTTTGGATATGAATAGAGGGGGGCTCAGAAATTGAGGGGGCGGGGGACATTTTAGAGATTCTGAGATTGAAAAGAGAGAGAGTTTGCCAGTTTTGAGACGTTATTTTAAGAGTTGGAAAAAGTTAAAAAGCATAAGAGGAATTCAACTTTAGGGAGAGGATAGAGTACTGCTTCATTGTCTTCGACCATTTTCAAGTTTTCAGCCCTGAAATATTAGTGCCGAAAACATTATAAATACAATAAAAAACCAAAAAAACAAATACTGTCCGATTGCTTTTCTTTCGGTTATTTTCAAATACCATCTTTAGTTCGACTCTCCAGCTCATTTTGATACCAAAAATAGATTGAGTTCTTTGTTTCTGTTAAATACTTGAAATATGGAAGTGTTTTGAATCGTTTAAACATTGGTATTGGTTTAGATGAGTTGGTTGTGGATAATTCAACGAGTGTGTGGTTTACTGGGGCCTAGTTCTTGTCAATTGGGGCTTTGTTGGTTTTCTAAGCCGTTTTATTGCTGCTGTTACATTACTATTGCTGATCTCATTTTCTCCTTCTTATTTGCAACTTCCAGCTACACAGTTTGAACTCACATCAGTGTAATCTCGGACTGGATTGAAATGAAAATGTTCATAAAATTTACATGCATGGATTATTTTCTGTCGTTCGTGATTAGATAGATTGTGCACTTATTTGGCTAATTGTAACTTGTGTTACAGGAACAATAGATAGAGGATTGTATAATTTGAATTGTTTTAATTTGATTTCTACCGTGGAGTGTTAAAAATGGAGGTGGTTCGTCTCATTTTGTTTTGTCATGTAGTTCAATATTTGACATCAGAATACTAGCTGAAATAGGAAACCACTACGAGCTTTATGTGTATTAACAGTTGAAAAAAATGTTGAGATGAGGTGTGTATTAACTGGAAATAACGTCTTATCATTAGTGATTACAATAGCTCAATTCTAAAATCACAAACTACTTGACGCTAACTTAAAAATGTTAGTTGAGTTAATTCAAAGATAATTAGTCCACTTTGTGTAGTAAAATTGGTGTTTTATGCTGGTGTTTCACCTAGTGGTATCTAAAAACTCACTAGTAGCTAAGTAAGTGAAATAATCTGAGTATTAAATTGGAACTTGAGTGATTAGTGTTTCATTAATTTGAGTAGCACCTTGAATAACTTGAAGGAAATTTAGTGAATAATTGTGCAAACCGAACTCAGGCCTGATTTAGTATGACGGTTTGGGCTCAACAGCCCATTTGCACGAAGTGAAGGCTTCAATGCCTTATTGAGTGGCCCAGGTCCCCTTCTGCTGCATATGTACGTTTGGGCATGGGTCCAGGCATATAACTGTCCAGTTATTTTTATAAAAATACAATATTAGTTGTTTTGAATAAATTGCTAACAATGCTTTGTTTGTTACTTATCATGTTATTGAACTTGGTTGAGTTGAGATTGAATTGTGAGAATTTGTTCATTTCAAATACATTAATTAATTAGGACTACTTCTTTATTGCTAGAGATAAATTAAGTAGAAAATTATATATTGTTCTAGATTTGCCCTTTTTATAATAAATGAGATGAGCCTCGCCAAATAAAACGCACAAATCGCGGGGTCCTGGATAAATGGTTGTATTAAAAATACTTAGAATTCAGGATGGGCCGTTTAGCGAATTTTACGGCCCTCCCCAAAGGTAATAATGTGTTAGCCTCTTTAGGCGCGTGTTTTGATAACATTAATTTCCTAAACTCGGATGTGCATTTATGTGACCCAAATTCAAATCTCAACGGGGTCGGAATGTGTCAAAAACCACGGGTGCATTTATGTGATGTGGTTCAAAACACGTTCTCACGACGTTGCAATTCTCTTTAAACAACAACAACTACCCAGTATATTCCCACAAGGTGGGGTCTGGGATGGTAATATGTATGGAGACCTTACCCCCACCCGAAAAGGGTGGAGAGGCTGTTTCCAATCGATTCTCGGCTTAGATAAAGAAAGAAATAAAACAAAAACAAAACAAAAACAAAACAAAAACAAAAGAGCATTAGTATCTTCAGCAGAGATCACAATACATAATTATGTAAACATAGACCATAAATAACATGACATGCAAAAGGGATAGGTAAACAAAAACAAAATTGAAAGGACATCCACAGATGTAAATTTAGCCACATTCAGTTAATAAAATGGAATGCGATAACAACGACTACAAACTACCAAAAGGGCACAGTGGACCATCTATGGAGAGCTCCACCAATCCCCGCAGCCCCGAGAGGGAATTGCGAGAACTTCTAGAAGCCTCTATCCTACAACCCAGATGCTAGACTTTCATACTCTCCTATCAAGGGCCATGTCCTCGGAAATCCACAATCTAGCCATGTCATGCCTAATCACCTCTTCCCAATACTTCTTTGGCCTCCCTCTGCCATGACTCGCACCAACCACCGCCAACCGCTCACAGCTCCTCACCAGAGCATCTTGGCTTCTCCTCCACACATGCCCGAACCACCTGAGCCTCGCCTTCCGCAACTCCTCATACACCGGCGCCACTCCCAACTTTTCCCAAACAACTTTATTCTTAATCTTATCTAACCTGGTGAGCCCGCACATCCACCTGAGCATTCTCATCTCTGCAACCTTCATTCTCTGAACATTAGATTTCTTCATTCTCTTTAAAAATAATAATAATAGCGGTTCAAGTTTAAAAGCACATAAGATGAAACGTGTTTTGAAATCAGATACATCCAAGTATAACAGCTGAGTGATCGTGCTAGAACTACGGAATCCGGGAATGCCTAACACCTTCTCTCGGGTTAGCAGAATTCCTTACTCAGAGTTTTGGTTTGCGTATTGTGATATAGAGTCATTTTTTCCTTCATTCGGGATTCAAACGATGACTTGCGACACTATAAATTTTTCAAGTGGCGACTCTGAATATTTTAATATAATTCTGCTTCGATTTTCCTTTAATTGACAAAACGCATCTATGCCCTTACGAGGTGTAGTGAAAAAGGAGGTATGACAGGAGTCATAAACACCTCATAACATGAAAATCTCAATGGAAATAGCCAAGCCAAATCAATGATTAAATTCTGAACATCTCATAAAACCCCAGCTTAAATGAAAGTTGTTTAAAAATATTTGTTCCACATTTTCGACAGAGGCTCAGTATAAAGATGAGTGAAAGAAGTAAATAAATCAACATATTTGATAGAAACTCACTTTAAAGAGGATTGAAAATCGATAAGTTCATAAAGTCCCCTCAAGAAAAGCATCACTCATGCCCATGTATATATATATATGTATGGCCCCTCGGGCAAGCCTCTCAGTCACTCATGACTCAACTCTTACCAATCATCGCTCACACTCAATACTCACACTCAATAGGTACCATATAGTAACAGTTGTGGTGCACGACCCGATCCAGGTATCTCTGCGGCATGCAGCCCGATCCATAAATATAGCCGATTGCGCTCACTGGGGGTGTACAAACATCGGATGGACTCATACAGCTTAAGCGCTATATTGTTGCGGCGTGCATCCCGATCCACACACACACATACACACACACACAACACACACACACACACACACATATATATATATATATATTGTTGCGGCATGCGGTCATTAATCTCGCGATAAGACTCTCGGTCTATCTCAGTCATCAACCTCATAATCAGAATGTCGGTCTATCAGTAAATTAGGGAATTCAGCCCAAATAGTTTTCATATTTTAATAAGTAAAGTGATAAAACCCTATTTAAACAATAGATAGGTAAAACATGACTGAGGATATGCTTTCAAACCAATAGAGTGAGGAAAAATAGTAAATATTCCCGTAAGGGTCTCATAAGATTTCAAATCAAATATGGAATATCATAAGATTTCAAATCAAATACGCAACTTAACAATCGTACAGGATAGACCAAGTCACAATCCCCAATGGTGCACGACTTCACGCTCATCATCTAGCATATGCGTCACCCCAAAATAGCACAACGATTCAAACCCTCAAGACAACATTTACGATTATTACTTAACCTCGATCCGGTTCAAACACTAGCCCGCGATGCCTTTGCCCTCACGAATCGACCTACGAATGCTCCAAATCTAGTCACAATCGGTATATAACCATTAGATTATGCTAAGGGAGTGAAACCCACTCAAAAATATTCAATTTATATCAAAATTATCGATATTTCTCAAACCCGGGCCATGGGCCTACATTTCGAAATCCGACGAAAATTTGCATCAATAATATCCTCATCCTCTCACGAGTTACATACCAAGAACATCAAAATCAGACATCAATTTCCCCCTCAAATTCCCAATGTACACTATCCAAATTCAAGCCTTAATTCCCAATATTAGGCTTTAATTTCCACATTTTTCATGATTAAACAAGTAAGAATCAATATAGGATCGAGTATTGAGTTCAAAAATATTACTTCCAAGTGTTTCCCTTCGATTCCTTTAAATCCTTCTCAAAAGCTTTAAAAATTGCTCAACAATGGAGAAAATAGACCAAAAATTGCGAAACTCACTTTTTAAACATTCTACCCTAGGTAAGATTACCTTCTTCACGAACGCGGTCAGAGCCTCACATTTGCGAAGCACAAAAATCCATTGACCAAAAACTCCCTTACACGAGCGCAAACTCGAGCTCACGAATGCGACCTCCTTACGCGAACGCGAAACACAAAAGGCTGGGACCCCATCTGTTTCTACTTACTCTATGCGAACGCGACATGGGCCTCACGAACGCGGAGAATCAAACATCACAACATCGCAAACACAACACGACATGCAAACTCAAAGGAAACAATTCGTGCCTCAGATGAACACCCTTCGCGAACGTGGGTCCCCGACCGCAAACGCGAAGAGCAAATTGGCGGCAACACTTCAGTTGGTGTTCTTCAATTCCACACAACATGAAATGGTTTGATAGACCACCCAAAACTCACCCGAGGACCTCGGGACCTCAACCAAACATGACAACATATCCCATAACCTCATTAAAACTTGTTCCAACCTTCAGAACACTCAAAACAACATCCAAACATCAAAATCACACCGGATTCAAGTCTAAGAATTTCAAGAACTTCCAAATTACGCTTTTGATCAAAACCCAACCAAGCTACGTCTGGATGACCTGAAATTTTGCACACACATTACAAATGACACAACAGAGCTACTGCAACTTTCGAAATTCCATTACGGTCCCTATATCAAAATCTCACTCATCAATCGAAAAATGCCAAATTCTCAATTTTGCCAATTCAAGCCTAAACCTTCCACGGACTTCCAAAATGCATTCCGATCATGCTCCTAAGTCCCAAATCACCTAACGGATATAACCAAATCATAAAAATTCTGATCGGAGATCATATACAAATAAGTCAAATCTTGATCAAATCTTTCAAATTTTAAGCTTCAAACTCAGAACCGTTCTTCCAAATTCATTCCGATTACCCTGAAAACCAAAACCAACGATTTACATAAGTCATATCACATCACACAGGGCAAGTCATGCCTGAGAACTGGCGAGCAAAGTGAAAAATCTTAAAACGACCGGTCAGGTCGCTACATCATCACCCACTTAAACATACGTTTGTCCTCGAACGTGCCCATAGTTGTTTCAAAAGCCAATCAATCGCTGAATAAACTTACCATGCATATAACCGGGGTGATCCCACGTCACCATATCTCATATAGGTCCGATAATATAATGTAACTGAAATCTCACCATCCAGTCTAGCCTATAATCCTTAGAACCACATTTCCACTTCTGAAATCATCCACAAGATCAAAATCTCATATTCATACTCTGAATAGGTCCGAACAAACTATAATAACCCATACCTGCAATAACATGTGCAATTACATGATATACAACATACCTCAAACACTTGTAGCGATAACTTCTAATCACAACAGCTGCACACAACAACCAAATACAGGTAGAAAACCTCTTATCAACTAAAGTATCATTCCAACACTTCCGTATACTACCAATGATAAATAAAACACGCAGTAAGCCATTACCACTTCTCAGACCAACCATTCGTGAATCCACTTCTCCTTTGGCAAAGACCATGGCAAATTTCTAAGCTGAACCTCGATATTATCCTTCCAACATGCTGGAATCGAATCCTTTTGTATTGAATAAAGACCCCAAAAATCTCATCTAATCCAACACAATTACTCTGGTGACATGACATATAAATACAGGATGAAGTCGTAACTTGTGCAATCCGTGCACCAATAAGCACGAATCTGTACGTACTCAAATCCTGAAAATGACTCAAATAAAAAAGTTGTACCGCAGCTCACCAGTACCACCACACACAATGCTGAGAACCCGACTCATATCATAGAAATAGAACACACGAATCTAACCTGCCGGGTCATAGCTTCGCTCCAATGCGCAACCTCATACAAACACTAGTCCTCATGAAACACCTCAAGTCATTTTGTTAAAAGTCGACAACCATGCACAATATGATGTCTAAAACCAAGCAATCATCATAACCACCATGAAGAAATTGACATAACATTACATATACCCGAAGGGGCACAACCGATATGCCATCCACTGATCAATGCCCAATACTCTTCCCGCTCGACTTCCAATATGAAACCCCAATGGAACCGCACCACATGTGCCTACAACCCACTAATCATAATGCCTCGCAACCCATAAACTAAATCATATATCACCTCTGAACAATAATAGCCCCATAACAATTGAATTAATATATCCCTCACCAATGGCAACTGGAAGTCAACAAAGCCATCTCGATGCAGAACATACATCCCTATAGGTCTGCCAATGAACCACACATCAACGCTAGTTACTCACAATAGATAACTAATTCATTTGGAGGTTGACGATGACTGAATCATAGCACATACTACCATCTGACTAACTTACCCGCATATTTAACGTCCACAACCACGAGTTAACCTGTATGTGAGAACTTCTAGTCTCCAAGTCCATAAAGCACATGAATTACCATAACCGATCCCAATTCCATTGCTCGTATATATAGCATATCTCTCGTACTCAATTACCTCATGGGAGGTACACCTATTATTCTTGTGAGCTAGCGAGAAAACTTGAATATCATCCGTCGATCAGAAAAGATAGTGCCGCAGTACCAATAAAACATCCATAACTCAAACACATTACCATATCTGAAATGTTAAACCCTCATCAAGCCACACCAATTTATGCCCATGCTATCTAAGAATTTGTGACCTCCCTTCCAAATATGAACTGTGTCCTTACACATGCAAATCTCAATCCTACACAACATACCGCATAAACTGCACCATCCTAGGATAACAACGAGAACTTCATATCCTTTCTGAGCCACAAGCAACTATGTACACCACTAGCCAAGAACTTCCCATTGATCCCATCTAGAAGAAAATCACTATGCATCACATGCTCCTCACGCCAATATGAAAAATATACCTCTCTAACCGTGGTGGAAACCATCTAGAACTCTCTAAATTCCATTTGCACAAATCTGAATCGACAAGACTGAGTCCTTCTAACTCACCCCAGCTACGTATGCCACTAAAACCCAAGAGCATTGCCACAAAATCCCTCTAGAAATGCATTAACTCATAAGTATCCAAAGAACTAATCATATCCTTATCATACTGATTCAGCCTACTACGAAGCTATCCTATGTATTCAAGTTTCCTTCCGAGTTACCTTTAACTTGATACTCCTTCTTGCTATAATAATACAATTCCTCAACCTAGACTCACCATACGAGATCCAAGTACAAGACCACACCGTCCAAGGCTCATAAGCCGCTGAGTACTTTCTTAGATATTCCCAAGAGCACCAAGTTCAAAATGCTTACCCTGAAGAGACATCCTACAAATCCAAAGACATTACCTTCACCTTCCTGATACTGATATATAAAATCTCATAATTGATATAGAAATACCACAATTCTTGACATCTTCAATGAGAACTCAGTTTTTGGCAAAATATACACTTGAAAATACCCAATTGTTATATGAAAAATCTTGAACACATTAAAAGAATTCTCGAGATTCATCCACCATACTCAAAGTGCAATTAGCCTGATTAAATGATTCGAACAACTCATGCCTCATTAACACTCCGATACATCAGAATGTAACCTCATCTTAATGCAACCAAGCAACATTTTTGTTCCATGCACCAAGCATCCTTTACCTAAAATGACTCAAGTTATTTCGTGATTCTCATACATCTACGAAGCAAAGAATATTCTTTTCCTTTACTTGAGCCATCCTCGGTCTCAAATCTTTGTAAGCCATAACTAATTCACCCAAACACTTCAAACTCGAACCCACATAGCACATAACCGTGAAATCAAAAAATCAATAGCAGACTCCCCCACTTAGCTCGAAGCCATAGATCAAGACACGCTCAATAACTCATAACGCATACTCTCTATTGCTGCCATAATTAGATAATGAGATTAAACTCGATCCTTTATAAGTTCGTGAAACACGGACCTTCAACAAATATTATTTCAATTGTAAATGAGACCTTCTAAAAAGAGACATAGGGATCACACAACTTCAAAACACTCCATAGGAGATAACCCACTTGCTTTGCCTCCAACTAACTTTTCTATATACCTTCTGATGTCGTAAACATTACGTAGTCACTTAGTCTTCCTAGGTCTGAACATACCGCAATATGAAATTTACTTCACTCCCAACCGGGAAACATGAAAAGATTCTTCACATGCTTATAGCTTAGGACTATAGCTAAAATCAAGATAAACATCAAGCACCTAATAGTTTTCTTATCCTCCAGCAGACCTTTCTTGTGACTTCCAAGTCATATGAATACATCTTGCAGCCATAACATACTCACTGCATAGCCATCCAGCCATCACGTGTACTAATAGGGACATTACCAAACATATAGGTTCAAAAACACGTGCTTACACAATCAGCACCTCGGTGCTCAAGCTATAGGCAAACATCCGGCCTCGAGTCCTCTAGACTGGCCTAACATCAATACACAGAGATCATATCTCACCCCTTGATCAGGGAATCACAAGACATCAATGCACATTTGATACTGAGCGCTCATGAGCGCATACAAATGCGTAGAAAGAATTCAAATAGTTACATTTCAAGCTGCATCAAGGATGCATGATAAGAGTTCAAGAATGTGAAGTTTTCCTAAAGGTTAAGCAACCTCTTGAGGATAAAATCAGATATCTCCGTACCGATCTGCGAGACTCTACTAAACCTGCTCATGACTCATGAGACCTATGTAACCTAGGCTCTGATACCAACTTGTCACGACCCAAGCTCAGACCTGGTCGTAATGGCGCCTCTCGTGAAGACAAGGACAGCCGAAACAACACTCATTTTAACCCTTTAACCATTAAGAGTCATTTTTAAGCCTTTAATTAAACAAATGTTTCATAATATGTCTGAATAAATAATGCAGAAATAACATACAAGCCCGACATCGGTGTAACGACCCGATCGGTTGTTTTGAACTCTAGCGTATCGTCCAGCAGTTAGAGGCTATGAGCAGATTCATTTTAGGTATTATGACTTGTACGTGTGATCAAAATCAAATTTTGGGAAGTTCAGAGTTGATTTGGAAAGAGAATTCTCATTTCGGAAGCTTAAAGTTAAAAGAATTAACTTGGATTGGAATTTTGAGTAAACGACCTTAGAATTGGATCCGAAGGTTCCCACAAGTTTGTATGATAATTTCGAACTTGGGCGTATGCCCAGATCGGGTTTTGGATGACCCGAAAGTGTTTTGGCGCCTATTGTAGAAGTTAGCTTTTTGGAAGGAATTCCATAAGTTTGGTTTGAAGTGTATTTTAGTGTTATCGATGTACGTTTGGGATTTTGAGTCTGGTGTTAGCTCCATATGGTTATTTTGGAATTGGGAGAGCGATCAGAAGTGAATTCGGAGATCCGTAGGTCATTTTGGTGCCATTTGGCTAAAGATAAAAATTTAAAGGTTTTTGAGAAGTTTGACCGGAAGTGGATTTTTCATATCGTGGTTGGAATCTGATTCCTAAAGTTGGAGTAGGTCTGTAATGTTGAATATGACTTGTGTGCAAAATTTGAGGTCAATCGGACATGATTTGATAGGTTTAAACATCAAAAGTAGAAGTTTGAAATTCTAAAGTTCATAAAGCTTGGATTGGAGGTCGACATGCGATTTTATTATTGTTTGATATGATTTGAGGCCTTGATCAAGTATGTAATGTGTTTTGGCACTGGAGGTATGTTTAGGTAGGGTCCCGGGGGCCTCAGGAGGATTCCGGGTGGTTAACGGATTGAAGTTTGGAATTTTTGGATAGCTGAAGGGTATGGTTGCTAGTATTTCCGCTTCTGCGAAAATTCAGAAGCGGTAAAGGGATCTGCAGAGGAGGATTTGGTCAGGGGCTCGTGGACCATAGATGCGGTCAAGGTTCTGTAGAAGAGAGACCGCATCAGCGGAAGGGATGTCGCTGAAGCGAAAATGGGCGGCTTAGGGAGCACCACATAAGCAGCTTATTGTCTGCAGAAGAGGGATTGCGGAAGCAGAAATGCTTACGCAAAAGGGAAAATTGCTGGAGGCAGAAGGGTGTTTTAAAATTGGGGTTTCAGTTTATTTCACCTATTTTTCATTTGGCATGGGCGATTTTGGAGAGCTTCAAGAGGAATTTTCGTCATCAGAGTTAAGGTAAGTTATCCCCACCAATTTTGAGTTAAATACATCAATTATGTATGTATTTGAGCATGAAAATTGTAGAACTTGGGGTTTGAGGGACGACCTAGAAAATTAGTATTCTTGGATTTTTACCACGATTTTGGGTATGGAATTAAGAAATAAAATATATATTTCAGTTCGTGAGTTCTTGGGTAATTTTTATCTTCGAGAAATTTCGGACTACGGGCACGTGAGCCCGAGGTTAATTCTCTCAACTTTTCGGTCGGGGTTAGGAATTGTTATAAATTGGATTATAATGAGTACATTAGCATATATGAATAGGTTTATATAATTATTGGCTAATTTTGGAGCGTTGTACGTCAATTCGAGTCTTTGGAAAGGTGTGGAATGCTGGTTATGGATTTTCGGAGCGAGGTGAGTATTCTTTATAACCTTGTAAGAGGGAACTGTACCCATATTAATTGTTTATGTGCTCCTATTCGTAGGAAAATGTACGCACGAGGTGACGAGAGTCTGTGCATATCTACTATTATGATATTGTCTGGGCAGTTTAGGACCCAAAACCAAGCTATACTTGGAATATTTGTAATCTTATGGATACTTTAATTGCAAAAAGTACATTGAAATAGTAAATGAATTTCTAAAAAGATCTAAACCTCATTTTCTTAAATTGTTAAAAGAGAATTAGCTTTATTTAATAATTGCTCAATGTCGACTTCTTGATTGAATGTCTCTATGTGTCTATTTTTAGAGCGGGCCAAAGCCCCGACATATTAATTAGATATCTATGGTTCGGGTCGTTCGACCCTCGAAATTGTACAGTTTACATTTCTATTAGAGCGGACCGTCGACCTGGGCATGATTTGTGCATGCTTGTATTGTTGCCTTGAGCTTATTAAAGTTGTTATTACCTCTTCATGGCTTGAGAATAATTGGTTAATAACGGAAAGGAATTTTGGAAAGTTTCCTATAAAAGGATTAAATGTTCACTTGTTTTCTTTATTTGGATTAAATTCTTGTTTATAAAAAATCCACAGTTTAATATGTATTGGATAAATCATCATTGGACCATTAGTAAGTGTCAGAGTTCACCATCTCGTCTCTACTTCTTCGAGATTAGATGGGATACTCATTGGGTACACATTTTTCGTACTCATACTGCACTTCTATGCATTTTTGTTGCACATGCACATGCATCTCTAGCGGCCTACTGGACATAGCGACATGGTTGACGCGGAGACTAGGTGAACTTTATTTCCTCGAGGCAACCCGCAGCTAGTATAGTCTCCCTTCTAGTACATTATATTTACTATATGTCCACTGTATTCCAGACGGATGTCGTACTTTATCGATTTTCCTTACAAATTGCTCATGTACTTGTGACACTGGGTTCTGGGATGTAATTGGATTTATTCAAAAAAAAATTACAAGTTGTTAAAATTTCATTAATTATTCAGAAGAATATACTGGTGTGTGGTTTCAATCGTATAAAAGAAGTGTTTTCAAAATTATTAAAACGAGGATTTAATTAAGTATTTCAGTTGGCTTGCCTAATAGCGGTGTCCGGCGCCACCACGACCCTTAGTAGATTTTGGGTCGTGACAACATGATATCAGCGCACTAGGTTCTCGTTGGTCTTACGAGTCATGAGCAAGTCTAGTAGAGTCTCGTGGATCGGTACAAAGACATCTGTACTTATCTTCGGAAGGCTACACGATTGTTAGGAGTACTTCCCTTCTTGATTTTCTCATCGTGGGGTTTGATTTCTCTGAGGCTTATGCCTTTGTTTTCTTCCTCCTCAATCTTACGCGACGCGAATCGCTGGTTAAAAATCGAGAATTAAAGAATTGTAAATGGCACTACGAATATGGTGCGGGTGTTTCTCTCTGCGAGGTTGTGTGAACGATTATAATCGCCTTGTGGAATGATATTCTATTGTTTCTACTTAGTAGCGGTACTTTTGCGAGCCTTGAGGCTAGGCAAAGGTTTCCATGATGCTTATGAGCGATTATTCTGCAGTATTGGTATGATAGTAGGATGTTTTCCTACGTTTCGTGGCAATGAATGACTTGAAGGGAGGTTTACTCAGTGCATGATATAGATATTCGATATTTTATTCTCGGAAGGGGAAAGGCAATCAGGCTGAGAATGTTCAGGTTTGGGCTGATAGGGTAAATAAACTCGATTTTGCGAGTGTGGTGGAAGTTTTCTTCTATAATGAGATGCCGTTGTCCTTATTGAATGTACTAGATTTGCCGGTGTTATGATCTTCAATAATTCGCATGTGGAGCAGAATATTGCAAGTCAGTATTGAAGAAGCGATTGTTAGATGTTGCGAGGCGAGGTGGTTCCTTTATTTGGATTAAGATCACGTTTATAAAATCCACAATTTAATATGTATTGGATAAATCATCATTGGACCATTAGTAAGTGTTAGAGTTGACCATCTCGTCTTTACTTTTCGAGATTATACGGGATACTCATTGGGTATATGATGTTTTTCGTACTCATACTATATTTCTACGCATTTTTGTTGCACATGCACATGCATCTCTACCGGCCTACTGGACATAGCAGCAAGGTTGACGCGGAGACTAGGTGAGCTGTATTTCCTCGAGGTGACCCACAACTAGTATAGTCTCCCTTCCAGTACATTGTATTTACTATCTTTCCAATATATTCCGGATGGATGTTGCACTTTATCGGTTTTTTCTTAGAAATTGCTCGTGTACTTAGTGACACAGAGTTCTGGGATGTATTTGGTTTTATTCAAAAATAATTTTTTTACTATTTGTTAAATATTTCATTATTTATTAAGAAAAATATACTGGTGTATGGTTTCAATCTAATAAAAGAAGTGTTTTCAAAGTTATTAAAATGAGGATTTAATTAAGTATTATTTGGCTTGCCTGACAGCGGTGTCCGGCGCCACAACGACCATTAGTGGATTTTGGATCATCATAACATGGTATCAGAGAACTAGGTTTCCGTTGGTCTCACGAGTCATCGACAAGTCTAGTAGAGTCTCGCGGATCAGTATAGAGACGTCTGTACTTATCTTCGGGAGTCTACAGTTTTGTTAGAAGTACATCCCTTCTTGATTTTCTCATCGTGCGGTTTGATTCCTCTAAGGCTTATGCCTTTGTTTCTTTGCTACTCAATCTTATGCGATGGGAATCACTGGTTACAAATCGAGAATTGAAGAATTGTAAATGGCACTATGAATGTGGTGCGGGTGTTTCTCCCTACGGGGTTGTGTGAGTGATTATTATCGCCTTGTGAAAGGATATTTTGTTGTTTCAGCTCAGTAACGGTACTTCTGAGAGACTTGAGGCTAGGCACATGTTTCCATGATGCCTATTAGCGATTATTACGCAGTATTGGTATGATGGTAGGATGTTTCCCTACGTGTCGAGGCAGTGAATGACTTGAAGGGAGGTTTACTCAGTGCATAACATAGAGATTTGGTATTTTATTCCCGGAAAGGGAAAAGCAATCGGGCAGAGAGTGTTCAGGTTTAAGTTGATAGGATAACAAAACTCGGTATTTGCAAGCGTGGTGGAAGTTTTTTTCTTTAATGAGATGTCACTGTCCTTATTGAATGTACCAGATTCGCCGGTGTTATGATCTTTTACAATTCACCTGTGGAGCAGGATATTGCAGGTCAGTATTGAAGAAGCGACTGTTGATCTCATTTACCTAGTCACATGAAGTTGCCCGTGGTATCTAAGATTGTAACCTCCCTTCCAAATCTGAAGCGTGTCCTTACATATGCAAATCTCAATCCTACACAACATACCGCATAAACCGTGCCATCCTAGGATAACCACGAGAACTTCATATCCTTTCCGAGCCACAATCAACTATGTACTCCACTAGCTCACCGGTACCACCACACACAATGCTGAGAACCCGACTCATATCATAGAAATAGAACACACGAATATAACCCGCCGGGTCATAGCTTCGGTCCAACGTTCAACCCATCCAAACACTAGTCCACATGAAAAACCTCAAGTCACGATGCTCAAAATCGAAAACCATGCACAATATAATGCCTAAAACCAAGCAATCATCATAACCACCGTGAAGAAATTGACATAACATCACACATACCCGAAGGGGCACAACCGATACGCCACCTACTGAGCAAGGCCCAATACTTTTCATGCTCGACTTCCAATATGAAACCCTAATGGAACCGCATCACATGTGCCTACAACCCACAAATCATAATGCCTCGCAAACCAGAAAGTAACTTATAGATCACATTCGAACACTAATAGCCCCATAACAATTGAATTAATATATCCCTCACCAATGGCAACTCGGAGTCAATAAAGCCATCTCAATGCAGAACATACATCCCTATAGGTCTACCAATGAACCACACATCAATGGTAGTTACCCACAATAAATAAATAATCCATCCAGAGCTTCACTATGACTGAATCATAGCACATACTACCATCTGACTAACTTACCCGCATCTTTGCCGTCCACAACCACGAGCCAACTTGTATATGAGAACTTCTAGTCTCCAAGTCCATAAAGCACATGAATTACCATAACCTATTCCAATTCCACCGCTCGCATATATAGCACACGTCTAGTACTCAATCACCTCATGAGAGGTACACCTACAATTCTTCTAAGCCACCGAGCACACTTGAATATCATATGTCGATCAGACAAGATAATGCCGCAGTACCAATAAATCATCCATAACTCAAACACATTGCCCTATCTGAAATGTTAAACCCACATCAAGCCACACCAATCAATGATCTCATTTACCTAGTCACATGAAGCTTCCCATGCTATCTAAGAATTTGTGACTTCCCTTCCAAATCCGTAATGTGTCCTTACACATGCAAATCTCAATCCTACAAAACATACCACATAAACGGTACCATCCTAGGATAACCACGAGAACTTCATATCCCTTCCGAGCCACAAGCAACTGTGTACTCCACTAGCCAAGAACTTCCCATTGATCCCATCTAGAAGAAAATCACTATACATCCCATGCTCCCCATGCCAATAGGAAAAATATACCTCTCTAACCGTGGTGGAAACCATCTATAACTCTCCAAATTCCATTTGCACAAATCTAAATCATCAAGACTGAGTCCTATCTCAACCAAGCTACGTAGGCCACTAAAACCCAAAAGCATTTCCGCTAAATCCCCGTAGAAACTCATTACCTCGTAAGCATCCAAAGAACTAATCATATCCTTACTATACCAATTTTGCCTACTACCAAGCTATCCCATCTATCCAAGTTTCCTTCCGTTTTACCTTTAACTTGATACTCTTTCTTGCTATAACAGTACAATTCCTCAACCCAGACTCACTACACAAGATCCAAGTATAAAACCACACCATCCAAGGCTCATAAGCCACTGAGTACTTTCTTAGATATTCCCAAAAGCACCACATTCAAAATGCTTACCCTAAAGAGACTTCCTACAAATACAAAGCCATTTACTTCACCATCCTGATACTGATATATGAAATCTCTTAGTTGATATAGAAATACCACAATTCTTGACTTCTTCTAATGAAAACTCAATTTCTGGCCACACATACACTTGAAAATACCCAATTGTTATATGAAAAATCTTGAACACATTAAAATAATTCTCGAGAGCCATCCACTCTACTCAAACAACAATTAGCCTGATTAATTGAACCGAACAACTCGTGCCTCATTAACACTCCGATACAGCAGAATGTAACCTCACCTTAATGCAACCAAGCAACATCCTTATTCCATACACCGAGCATCCTTTACCCAAAATGACTTTAAGTCATTCCGTGATTATCATACATCTACGAAGCAAAGCATAACCTTTTCCTTTAATCGATCCATCCTCAGTCTCAAATCTTTGTAAGCCATAAATGATTCACCCAAACACCTCAAACTGGAACACACATAGCACATAACCGTGCAATCAACAAATCAATAGCAGACTCCCCCACTTAGCTCGAATCCATAGATCAAAACACGCTCAATAACTTATAACTCATACACTCCATTACTGCCATAATGCCATAACGAGATTAAACTCGATCCTTTATAAGCTCGTGAAATACAAACCATCTTGTACTTCAAATATCATGCAATTCTCGCATTCACTCTCGTAACAGTTGAACCCACTCTTTTAAGCGACCCAAATCTAAATTTCAACACATATATTTCAATTGTAAATGAGATCTTCTAAAAAGTGAAATAGGGATCACAAAACTTCAAAACACCCCACAGGAGATAACCCACCTACTTTGCCTCCAACTAACATTTCTGTATACCTTCCATTGTCGTAAACATTATGCAGTCACTTAGTCTTCCCGAGTCTGAAATCATACGTCAACATGAAATTTACTTCACTCCCAACTGGGAAACATGAAAAGATTCTTCACGCTTCCATAGCTCGGGACTATACCTTCAAGATAAACATCAAGCACCTACTAGTTTTCGTATCCTTCAACAGACCTTTCTTGTCACTTCCAAGTCATATGAACACATCTTTCAGCCATAACATACTCACTGCATAGCCATCCATCCATCACGTCTACTAATAGGGACACTACCAAACATATAGGTTCAAAAACACGTGCTCACACAATCAACACCTCGGTGCTCAAGCTATAGGCAAAAATCCGGCAACGAGTCCTCTAGACTGGCCTAACATCATCACACAGAGATCATATCTCGCCCCTTGATCAGGGAATCACAAGCCATCGACGCATATATGATACTGAGTGCTCATGCGCGCGTACAAATGCGTGGAAGGAATTCAAAGAGTTACCTTTCAAGTTGAATCAAGGACGTTATGATAAGAGTTCAAGATGTGAAGTTTTCCTAAAGGTTCAGCAACCTCTTGAGGATAAAATCAGATATCTCCGTACCGATCTGCGAGACTCTACTAAACCTGCTCATGACTCATGAGACCTATGTAACCTAGGCTCTGATACCAACTTGTCAAGACCCAAGCTCACACTTGGTCATAATGGCGCCTCTCGTGAAGACAAGGACAGCCGAAACAACACTCATTTTAAACCTATAGCCATTAAGAGTCATTATTAAGCCTTTAATAATGTTTCGTAATATAAGTCTGAATAAACAGTGCAGAAATAACATACAAGCCCTACATCGGGGTGTCACTGGTCATGAGCATCTACTACAAATGTCTAACTACATCAAGACCAACATGGTCGGGGAAAAGGTACAATTTATACATAAGGAATAAAAAAGAGGGAGAAAGCAGAGCCGCGATCGCCAGGCAAAGCTACCTTTCTAACTCGGATGAAGCTACCACCAAGCTTAGAAATACCTGAATGTACACGCAAGGTGCAGGGAGTAATGTGAGTACTCCAACCCAATAAGTAATAAAAGTAAATAAAGTCCGAGCAGTAAGAAACGGTGAATCCATATTAAGATAAACTCAATAAGCACAACAAGCTTCTAAATCAGAATACGAGTCAATTGTCTCATTTAAAATCCAGCTTTTGGTAAAAAATCATTTGAATTGCTTTCCAAGAGTTTTAATAGAGGTTCAATACAAATTACAATTAGAGTAGAAAATCGTAAGCGGATGAAAACCGTAAGCGACCCCTCGGGTAAAACATAGTTCGTATATAGCCCCTCTGGCAAAACAGAAGTCATAACACCTCGTAACATGAAAATATCTGTGGAAATAGCCAAGCCAAATCAGTGATTAAATTCTGAACATCTCATAAAACCCCAGATTAAATGAAAGTTGTTTAAAAATATTTGCTCAGCATTTTCGGCAGAGGCTCAGTATAAAGATGAGTGAAAGTAGTAAATAATTCAACATATTAGATAGAAACTCACTTTAAAGAGGAGTGAAAATCAATAAGTTCATAAATAGGCCCCTCAAGCAAAGCATCACTCATGCACATGTATATATATGTATAGCCCCTCGGGCAAGCCTCTCAGTAACTCATGACTAGACTCTGACCAATCAGCTCTCACACTCAATAGGTATCATATAGTAATCGTTGCGGCGCGCGGCCTGATCCATATATTGCTGCGACGTGCAGCCCAATCCCCCCCCCCCCCCCCACACACACACACACACATATATATATATATATATATATATATATATATATATATATATATATATATATATATATATATATGTATATATATATATATATATATATATATATAGGCACGCAACCCGATCTATAAATATATAATCCTCTCAACCAGGACCTCGGTCTCTCTCAGTTATTAACCTCGCGATCAGAATTTCGGTCTATCTCAGTCATCAACCTCACAATCAGACCCTCGATCTATCAGTAAATCAGGGAACTCAGCCCAAGCAAATTTCATATTTAAGAAGAAAAGTGATAAATCCAGATTTAAATAATAGACAGGTAAAACATGACTAATGATATGCTTTCAAACAAATAGAGTGAGGAAAATAGTAAAAATGCCCCTAAGGGTATCAAAAGGTCGGAACAAGGCCCCAAACATGGCATACAACCCAAATTATAATATCAATCTCTAAAATATGGAATATCATAAGATTCAAATCAAATACGTGACTTAACAGTCGTAAGGGACAGACCAATTAATAATCCCCAACGGTGCACGACTTCACACTCATCATCTAGCGTGTGTGTAACCCCAAAGTAGCATAATGATGTGAAATCCGGGATTTCAAACTCTCACGACAGTATTTTCAATTGTTACTTACCTCGATCCAGTCCAAACTCTAGCCCCCAATGCCTTTGCCCTCACGAATAGACCTCCAGATTCTTCAAATCTAGCCATAATCAATACATAACCATTAGAATATGCAAAGGGAACGAAGCCCATTCGATAATATTCAATTTATATCAAAATTCCCAAAATTGCTCAAACCCGGCCCGCGGCCCATATCTCGGAATCCGAAAAAAATCCCATCAATAAAATCCTCATCCTCTCACGAGTCTATACATACCACGAACATCAAAATTGAACTTCAATTGCTCCCTCAAACCCCCAAGTTACACTCTCCAAATTCAAGCCCTAATTCCTAATTTTAGGCTTTAATTTCCACATTTTTCATGATTAAACAAGTAAGAATCAACATACGATCGAGTATTGAGTTCAAAAACTTTACCTCCAGGTGTTTCCCTTCGATTCTCTCTTCAATCCTTCTCAAAAGCTCCAAAAATTGCTCAACAATGGAGAAAATAGACCAAAAATCGCGAAACAGACTGTTAAAAAATTCTGCCCCACGTAAGATTACCTTCTTCGCGAACGCGGTCCAAGACTCGCGTTCGCGAAGCACAAATATACATTGACCAAAAACTCCCTTACATGAGTGCGACCTCCAGCTCGCAAATGCGAAGCGTCCGCTTTCCAAACCATCGCGAACGCGAAACATAAAAGGCTGGGACCCCATCCGTTTCTACTTACTCTATGAGAACGTGACACAGGCCTCACAAACATGGAATATCACAAAATCTAGAATGAGGCACGCGAAACGCAAACAGGAAGGCAAAAATTCGCGCCTCAGAAGAACACCCTTTGCGGACGTGGGTCCCTGACCGCGAACGCGAAGAGCAAATTGTCTACAACACTTCACTGGTTATCTGCAATTCCACACAATATGAAATGGTCCGATAAACCACTTGAAACTCATCCGAGTCCTTCGGGACCTCAACAAAATATGCCAACATATCCCATAGCCGCATTCAAACTTGTTCCAACCTTCAAAATGCTCAAAACAACATCCAAACACCAAAATCACATCAGATTAAAGCCTAAGAATTTTAAGAACTTCTAAGTTACGCTTTTGATAAAACCAAGCCACGTCTGAATGACCTGAAATTTTGTACACACGTCACAAATGATACAATAGAGATACTGCAACTTTTGAAATTTCCTTCTGACCCCTATATCAAATCTCACCTATCAACCAAAAAATGCCAAAATCTCAATTTCGCCAATTCAAGCCTAAATATTTTACGGACTTTCAAAATGCAGTTCGATCACACACCTAAGTCCCAAATCACCTAACGGAGCTAACCAAATTATAAAATTTCTGATCCGAGATCATATACAAATAAGTTGAATCTTGGTCAAACCTTTCTAATTTCAAGCTTCAAACTGAGAACTGTTCTTCCATATTCATTCTTACCCTGAAAACCAAAACCAACGATTTACATAAGTCATAATACATCACACGAGGAAAGTCATGCCAGAGAACTTGCGAGCAAATTGCAAAAGCTCAAAACGACCGACCGAGTCGTTACAATTATGGTTGTAGGGTAGGTGGTCTAGATTGTTCATATTGGTAGTATTAGTACACATTTTGTTGGTAGTAGGTTTCTTTGACTACCCGTTGTTTTTCTTTTATTTTGGTCATTTTATTATCGTGTTATTTTTTTGTTGCTTTTAAATGACTTTTGGTGTTGTCCCTCCTTGCCCATCTCTTTAATAATGTGATGCTTATATTTTCCTGGATCGAGGGTCTATTAGAGATAACTTCTCTACTTTCACAAAGGTAGGGGTAAGATCTGCGAACATATTACCCTTCCAATCCCCACAATGTTGGATAATACTGGGTATATTATTGTTATTGTTATTATTATTGTATAAAATCACCATATGTTTGATTTGATTTGATTTGTATTGAACAAGAAAGAACCTAATTGAATCGGCATATAAATATACTTAGTTTCTAGATAATTTAAATATTGTACTTATAATTTTTATTGTCTAGATAATTTGTGATTTTTGCCTTCTTCTTTTTTATGAAAAAGAGATTTTATTAGAAAATATTGAGTACAGTTCTATTTATTTCCTTGATTCTTCTCTCCAGATAGTTCTCCATGATTCGAGGACTTATGAAACGTATTTCTCGAACATATGATAATGCAGACTTCCTTGAGATGTATTTGATCTCCATAAAAAGGTATTGTACATGTTTTTAAACTATTTGATCATCAAGAAGTTTGCGGTCGCATCTTGATCTCTTTGTGAATATTCCATGAGTTTATAAAATTTTCGATATGATCTCTTTATAACAACAATTCGCTATAACATCCAAAAATTTTCAGAACAAACAAGATTATTATAAAGCGATTTGACTTTGGTATAATTCTTGATTTTGCATGGCTTTAGAGAAAATTTGTGATACAGTTAACTAGAAAAGGAAAATAGTGTTTGAAAAGCTTTTTATGATTATAATCGATCAAAATTTTATTAATTCTATTCAATGATTGGTTGCATTTGATTGTGAACATAAAAATAAAGTAATCCTTCGTATACTTTCTCTCCCCGTGCCAATTGTCTTCCCCCTCCCCCATCCTCTCCCCATGACTGATTCTATCAGGTAAGGCCAGGAGTTGGTATGGGAAAGACAAGATTACATAAAATAGCATCTGAACTTGTACCCAAATTCCCATTACACTTTTGTTGATCACGGGCAACCTTTTACACACACAACCTTTTAAAAGTGTGTCAGTTACACACCATTTTGATTACATGGCAAGAGCGTATTTTACACACAAATTAGGCGAGTGAATAGGAAAAGAAATCTATGAACTCTCATGTGTAACTGACATATATCCATTTTTTTATTTTTTAATTAAAAACAACACCTTCTTCGTCAAGAGCTTAAACAAACAACCAGCTCTAGCAACAATGGAGAAATTACTCCCTTTTCTCTTTCTCCAAAATCTCACCATATAAAACTTTTCTTCCTCTCTCATAGAAAACAAATAACCAATTTGTTGTTGCCCTTCCCCCTTTTCCCATTTTCATCCTCTTTCCCACCCATTTTCCTTTTCTTCCATGTCCACCATTTTAAGAATAACAATAATATAAAATAACTTTGGAAGAAATTGGTAAAGAAAATTAAAAGAATTCTATATCAAGAGAATTTTATAAATCTGGGTTTGAAATCTGTACCACGAATCGAGCAACCATGGATTTGGTCATAACCAACTTTAATGGGGTTTTGAGTTTTGCATTATATTTCTTGTGTTAGATTTGTATCTAGACTCACAAACTCGTGATTAATGTACTTGAGTTCCTAATTTTGCTTTTATAATATGAAGGTGATTAAATATGGATTTTTGGTGGTGTCTGGCATCAATCTCCCATGAAGAAGAGAAAGATATGATATGAAGAAGATGGTTAAGGGGTATATGTGTAATTTTAAGTGTTTTATTTTTTAAATAAAAAATAGTGGCACGTGTCACTATCTGATTGGAACGTGAAATCACACATGTTTTGAAAATTTGGTCAAGAAAAAAGTAGTGTGTATTTGACACACTTTTAAAAGGTTGAATGTGTGAAAGGTTACCCGTGATCAATAAGTGAGTAACATGAATTTGGGTATAAATTCATGTGTTATTTTATGTATTCTGCCTATGGGAAATCATAAGACTTTACTTATTACATGAGATTTTATTCTGTGATGATTTATAGAATCGATATTTCATGAAAAAATATGACCGAGAGTATAAAATTCTTTTACACCATTATATGTGCTTCTACCCTTGTGTCACCTGCTTGCAATGTAAGACAATTGAAGAATAGAAGTCCACCATTCGGAGGCAGATCCAGGATTTGAGGTTTATGGGTTCCTATCATAATTTTTTATTAATATGCAATATTAACTGGGTTCATAGTTAGATATTTACCAATATTTGATAAATTTTTTAATATAAATACATGGTCTACGCAAGAGTTACTGGGTTCCCGAGAATTTGTAGTCTATGCACTAGGTCTGCCCCTACCACCATTGAAGACCATTCAAAGCTTTGTTTTTAAAAATGAGTTTTTTTAATTTGTTAGTTGTTTAGATTGGGTGTTGTTTCAATTGATTGAAAATATCAAAAGGAGTTCAAAATTTAAATTTGAAGTGATTTGGAGTAGATTTGAGCAAGATTTGAGTTAAATTTTAGAAAAGACGCAAGGAAGAAGACGAAGTCAGTTTTTTGTATTATTATGCATAATCTTGTATAATAGTAAATATGAGTGTAGAAACACACCTTATACAATATTATACACTTTTATACACCTTTATATAAGTTTCTGTATACGAACTTCTTCTACGATTTTCAGTTGCAATTCTTGTTCAAAACCAGTCCAAATCTCCATTAAATGACTTTAAGTTTTATATAAATGACACCCACTCTAAATTTCTCACAAAATCAAATTCGAAATTTAACCTCACATATTTAAGCTTGTTAAAAAATTAAGTTTCATCATCCAAATAAATTTGGTTTGTTGAATTAATATTTGAGTCACAGTTACTGATTCGAAAAAAAATTTTAAAAGCTTAAGAAATATTTTTTAATACTTAAATAGTACTTTTGCTGCAACAAAGACTGGTCTCGTATGATATACGAGAGTTTTAGTGCATTTGTGTACGAACTCCAGCATATTATGCTGGACCAGTATACTTTGCTAACTCCTGTATAGTATAGGAGAGACTGGAGCACCAGTGCTTCAAACTCCAGTATATTATACTGGATATTTATACTTTCTGGAACTCTTGTAAAATATGCAGGAGTTCCAGTATAATTATACTTGAACTCCTGCATATTATACGGAAGTTCCAGCATAGTTATCCTGGATCTCCCGTATAATATGCAGGAGTTCAAGCATACTAATGGTGGAACTCATGTAAAATATGCGGCCGTATTTTCTGGATTTTAAATAGTATTTTCGCTCAGATTTATCTTTACATAAAATGTGGCTAAATTTTGATGACTTTTGAAACTTGGCTATTTTGCAACGACCAGTTGTAAATCTGGCTATTTTTAAATTTCTCCATGAATCTTAACCTATTATTTTTGGGCTAGTTGGTTGTAACTTAAAATGTGAGCTATATCTATATTATTATAAAAACATGAATACAATGTTGGATTACAAAAATAACTTTTGAATAGTAAGTATAATAACTCACAATAAAAGGATATGATCGGAATTCTAGATATTAGTGTGACGACCCGACCTGTAGTCTTTTGTATTTCAGCCCTGTTATCCCCGTATTATGCTTTCCCGTGTGTTGATGTAGGTGTTTGGTGAGCTTGAGACGTGTTGGATTGAATTTGGTTAGAAATGATACCAATAGTCTCTTTAAGGAGAGCTTAAGTTGGAAAAGTCAATCGGATATTGACTTATGAGTTGTAGGTATCAGAAGGGATTTTTGGTGATTCGACTAGTTTCGGATGGTGATTTGTGACTTGGTAGATAAAAAGGAATTGAGTTCGGAGGTATGGTATAGAATTAGGCTTGAATTGGCTATGTTGAATTTTGGCGAATTTCGGTTGATATGTGAGATTTTGATCTGAGGTTCTGAATGGAATTATGACAGTTGCAGTAGCTCCGTTAGGTGTTTTTGGATATGTGTGCAAATTTTCAGATCATTTGGAAGTGTTTAGGTCGGGTTTTTTATCGAATGCGAGTTTCAGAAGTTTTAAGGAACATTAGGCTTGAATCCGTGGTGATTTGGTGATTTTTGTGTTAAATGACGCGTTTTTATGATTGGAGCAAGTTTGTATGGTGTTTTAGAGTGGGTTTGTATTTTTGGTTGAGGTCCCAGGGGCCCCGGGATGGTTTCGGATGGTTAATCGGGCATTTAGAGGTGCTGCATTAGGTCTGTCTTGAAACCTTCTGTTGTTTCTGCATCTGCGGTGGGAGAGCCGCTTAAGCGGTCCCGTAGATGTGGCTATGTGATCGTAGAAGCAGCCCTTGGTGTCCTGGGGATTTTTCCGCAAAAGTGGACTTAGCTCCGCAGAAGCGGTGTAAGACCGCAGAAGCGGTCAAGCACGATTTTAAGTTAAACCGCAGAAGCGGTTACTTGAGCGCGGAAGCGATACCGCAGGTGTGGTCAATGGACCGCAGAAGTGAAAATGTCTGAGGGTCTAATGTAATAGTGCATTCGAATTTCAGAAGGGTAAAAATCATTTTGGGGTGCGAACTAAGGCGATTTTGGGCGGTTTTGGAGAGGCTTCGAAGGAGAATCATCAGGTATGGATATTTGGACTTGATTATGATATTATAGTGTAAAAACATGAATTAATCATTGAAATTCAAGGAAATTGGGTATAAACTGAAGAAGTTAGCGTTTGGATTTTTGTATGTAAAAATTGGGATTTGGTGGCTCATTTGAACTCTGATTTTGATAAATTTTATATGCACGGACTCTTGGCGAGACGAGAATTCCGAAAATGTGAGTTTCATAATTTTTTCGAGAAGGAGGCCCGGGGCTCGGGTTTTGCTAGTTTTGAGATTTTCGTTATATTTCGATTGTTTTCGATTGAGTGTTGTTCCATTAGCCTATTATGATATACTTGTACTGATTTTGGTTAGATTTGACGCACGTGGAGGCCAATTTGAGGGGCAAAGGCGTCACGAGCGAGGAATTTCACCGGTCCGAGGTGATTAATACTTGGGAATGATATCCTGAGGGTTTGAAACCCCGAATTTGCATTTTTTAGTAATGTATTGTGGTGACTTGCACGCTGGACTTGAGTGTGGGGTAGAGCACCGTTGGGGATCGTGACTTAGCTCGTCCCGGTTGTTAGTTTTTACCGCGTATCTGCAAACAATTTGTTGTTATCTTCATTGATTGGGCTTATTGCCATACTTGGGGCTTATTGCCGAGCGTTTGAACTCTATATGAGCTATCATCACGGTTTTCCTCACTATTAAAACTACTATTTGAACTTAGTCGTGTGATTTATACTATTTTATGAATTCAGCTATATTTTACTCAAACTTGGAGTTTTAAACGATATTTGAACTATCATTTGAGCTGAGTATATTTGTCTTACGGATGCCCGAGGGGTTTTTGACTATTTTAGACTGATTTAGGGTGAGGACCATATGTGAGGGATGAATATGATGTAAGGAGGCTTGCAGGCCTCGAGTGATATGTGTACATGTGCATATACATGCATGGATCGGACTGGACGCAGTGGCATAAAACATGGATCGGGTTGCACGACCCGCAGCGGTGTGATATTGATATTGCGCTTGGGCTGTAGGAGCCTCTTCGGAGTCTGAACCCCCCACAGTGAGCGCGGGTACCCAAATGGATCGGGCTGCACGTTCCGCAGTGGTCATGCATTATTGCATTCATGCATTACTCTTGTTTGTACTACGTGGCACGATATTTAGCACTCATATATCATTGGCATACATCTGTTACTTGCATTGTTGACCAGATACCCTGGTGTTATATGTTGAGGAGTGCTAAGCCTGAGAGGCGTTATTGTAAGTTGAGATTGAGCCCGCATGGGGATGGTACTGTACTGAAAGGTTGATATGGAGCCCGAGGGGCAGGTTTCTGATTATTTTATACTAGTTGAAGTTTCCTTTGCCATTATTGAAAAATCATATTTTCAAAAGTGATTTTTGAACCGAACTTGGGATTTTCTTTCTAAAGGGATTTTTCACGGTATTTCGGATTTTCTCAAAAAGGGTTGTTCTGTCTTTTATAGCAGTTTGGTGTGCTCTTGCGTGTTTTCTTATCGCTCAGATATTATTCTCTATTATTACCACTGAGTTGGAAGTACTCACTTTACTCCCTGCACCTTGCGTGCAGTTGCAAGTATTGATCTCCCGATAGCGGGTTATTAGCGGGATTGAAGGCCAGGTTCTGGTAATTTAGCAAGGTGACCGCTAGCGTTTGCGGCACCACACTCTATCTTTGTATTCCGGTTCTTATCGTGTACACATATATACATTGTTGGACCAGTAGTAGTGTCCATACTCATTAAATGCTCGTGACTTGTGACACCCCGGTCGGGTTGTAATGAAATGAAATTTTATAGTTAAATGCCATTAAGTAATATTCCTCATCATTTATGTTTAATAATTGCCTAAAGAGTATTTAGGGTTGTTGGCTGGCCTTGTTTTCACGAGAGGTGACATCACGACCTGGTATGGAAATTGGAATCGTGACAATTAGCCTCATAAACCTATTAATTTTAGGACATACATGTATAATATACACTATACGATAGCCTTGTAAACCAATTACCTTTAGGAATACCGATTACCTTTATTAGGAACACGTAACCATGTAAATATATTACCTTTTGGATCCTAAATTCCTTCTTAATTCTATTAGTAATTACTTGTTAGACATAGACATACTTCTTTTTGGACCAACTATACCTATAATCCTATTCATGTTTTTGACAATAACGATAATAAATACCCATATTAATTTAAACAACTTAATTTAATTTACTTTCCCTTTTTTATTGAATTATATTTCAATTTTGTTTGAGAATTCATTCAAAAAAAAGGAGGACCAAATACTTCTAATAAAGTCGCTTATTCTATATTCTCAATCATAAATCTTTTAAAGAGCATTTATTTTTATAAAATTGACATGCTTTGTTATTTTGTTATTTACTGTTCGATAATAATTAATAAAAGCATGAATACAATAACACTCGAACATGAGAGCGAGGGATCACCCAACGAATGGACGAGCTCAAAGGGGGGAGGGAGACAAGAACCATGCTTTCAGGGACCTAACCCAACCCGGTCCGAATTTTACGTTTACAAAAATAACCTTATAATATAAAGCATAATAACTCACATAAAGGACATTACTGAAATTCTAGACACTAGGCTTATAATCCTATTAGTTTTAGGACATAATACTACACGTTAGGAATCCTATTTGTATAAGTACTTTCAAGCATAGACACGCTAAATTTTTCTTTTATTAATTTAATTTGAAAACATATTATAATGTCCTATTACCAATTCATATTGTCCAAATCTATTTACAAAAAGGAGAGACTATATTATTATAAAAGTATGAATATAATATTAAAAGACCAAAATAGTCTTAAATATTAAATAGAAGAATTCATAGGTAAAGGATATAACTCAAATAACCTTCTACATTTATTTTTTGGACTACAATACTTCCTATGTTAATTTTTTAAATATTTAAGATTTTTAAATTAATAAAGATTTATCTATTAAATTCTTATTAAAAGTATGTAGAAATTAAATTAATATTATAAGAATCCTCCATATTGACAGTACATTACCACCCCATAATATTCAATACCAAGACAGAATAAAAATATTCTTAAATGAATTTCCTAAAGCACTGAATTTATACTTTTATATTGTATTTACATTATTTTTATACACAAATAATATATTGTTAATTGATTTTTCATGTAATATCAACAACTAAGAAATTATTTAAGAATATAAATGTGTGACAAAAAGAGAAAAAAATGATTGGTAAGAGTCAATATCACTAATAATTCTGCATACATAAAAATCTAAAAAGTTAAATGTTAGATCATCCTTTTACTCTTAGAAAATAATATTTATGGTGGATAAAATTATAATTATGATTAAATCTTTAACTACTAGTAAGTATCTTAATAAACATAAAAAAATTATTTGTTATGTTATACACCAAACAATAAAAAAAATTAATTAATTATTTAGCAAGATAATCCAATAAATTATTTTTTAAATTCATTATGTGAGTAAAATTAGTTCTCAATTTAGAATTTTTTTAGAGTACATAAATTTATTCCATAGAAAGAGCATTATAGATTAAAATTAAGATCACAAACTAAAAATGTTAGTATAGTATTAAGAATCAAACGGTCACACAATTATCTGTTGAAGCATAATCAAAGCTAAATCCTGAACAAGAACAAATTTTCAAGACTATATTATAAAGAGTCGACTCTGGTATAGCGAGATTATCCTTTATAGATATCTCCGACGAAATTGAAATAATATTTCTATGTCATGCATTACTTGAAAATGTCAATCAAGAGGTATGATATTGTTAGCAAAATAACAAATGGTGTACCAACAACAATTTTATTATGAGGTCACTCACTTTAGATTCAATATATCTTTTCAAACAATTGAAATAACCATCACAAGTATATCAAAGCAGAGCAAATATTGCTAAATTTATAAGAATAACAAAATTGATAATATTGGATGAAGCACTTATGGCTAAGTGTCAAAAGATCGAAACAATTGTCCCGAGTTCTAGCGATATATATATATATATATATATATATATATATATATATATATATATATATATATATATATATATATATATATATATATATATATATATATATATATATATATATATATATATATATATATATATATATATATATATATATATATATATATATATATATATATATATATATATATATATATATTGAATATCAGTGAAGTGCTTGGTGAAAAATTAATTATTTTGAAGGTGATTTCTGTCAAGTACCACAATAGTTCCAAAATCGACGAAAGCATGGACTATAAAAACTAGCATGTCAAAATTATACTTATGACCTCAAATGAAAAAAGTCAACTAATAGAAAATATAAAGTAAGAACAAATCCAATTTTGTCGGAAACGAAGAAGAGCATCTAATAAAAGATAATTATATAAAAATAATGCATTTAATAAGGGAAACATTTCTATCATTATATTAAACACTTTGTGAAATTTGCATGATAGAAATTAAAGGTATCTTAGCTAACAAAAATAAATATGTTGATCAACTAAATAAAAGAATAATTATGAAATTTTATGGTAAAAATAAAATATTTTTCAGTTTTTGACTTAATGGAAGATGATACCAACAATTACTACCATAAAAAATACTTAAATGCTTTAATACCAAATGGCTTTCTAGCACACAAGTTTGTTGTCAAGTTTATTAGTTCTTACTTATGTTACTGTCACCAATATAGATACTAAGTTAAATTGATTTTCTGTTGCATAAATATTGATTTAAAAAAATATATGTCTGTCATGCTACTGAAAAAGTAAGATCCGCCAAATAGCTTATGTAATAGCACAAAGATGGCATATAGAAGCTTTGACAATAACATCATACATGGAAAAATGTACTTCTAACTATATTTTATCCCCGAATTCAACTTTCGCCTTCCGAAATTAAAAAATATCTCTTTATATTTGTGCTATAATAACTTTAGATATATTTATATTTTGCAATTATAATAAATAAAGCTCTAGGAAAAACATACCAAATACTATGCTATATTTATTGCAATATATTTTCTTGCACGAATAACTATATGTTGCACTTTCAAGGAAAATATCAATATCAATAACAAGAGTTCTGGTTACGGCAGAGCAACCAAAGCATTAGAAGGAACCATACACTCTACAAAAAAATATTCGGTAAGATACCATATATTAAATATTTTTAAACTATAACACACAATTATCTAACTAACATTACTAAATTGATCATTAGTGTAAGTTCTAATAATGTTCTTTCATTTTGAATTCACGTATTATGCTAGAAATGATGTTCTTTCTAATGTAATATTATTTTCTAGTTGTTAGATGATTTAAATATTTAAACTATCATGTGTCATTATTAACGTGCAACGCACGTTCATAGATACTAGTAAAATTAAAAAATAGGTAACCCAGTTGTTCTAATGTAAAATTTTCCCTAATAATAATACAGAATATTGTATGCGTTTGACTACATTGTCGAATCTGAACCGATTTAACCATGTACGTCTTATTATACTTCATGGTTATTGGATATAACAAAAGAAGTAAGAAAACAACTTTTGGGCTCTTATGCTTTTACAACTTCAACTTTTAGGGCACGTTTGGTGCGAGAGATACGTGATAATTTTTAAATGTGAGATAAATTACTCTCATGTTTGGTTGAGATAAAATTTTGGTATAACTAATCTCGAAATTAATTATCCTAAGATTGTAATATTTTTTTATCCCCATGAAAGGCTAGGATAGTTATCCTGGGATAAGTAATCATGGAATAACTTGTTTCCCAACCAAACAACTCTTTAATATAAAGATTTAAGGTAGTAACACATGCTTTGGAGCTAGCATTCATTCAAATCACATTCTTATGTAGCTAATTAGTAACAAATATCTTGTTTTATACTATATAGTTGTAACAATTGTTAGTTTATTGAAGTCATATTGACATGAGATGAGCTTAAATGGAGAAACATGATCAGTAAGAAGCGATACAACAACTACCCCGCATAGTCCCACAAGGTGGGGTCTGGGGAGGATAATAGTAGACGGGCCTTACCCCTACCCGAAAGGGCAGAGAGGCTATTTCCAATCGACCCTCGGCTCTAATTTCTTTGGAATTTAAGATAATTGCTGTCATAGCTGTATGTATCTACTGCAACCAAATCTTACTAATCCTACATCACTTGATGACAAACACAAAACCAAACGCAATAGTGGATAAAGGGGCATTGAATTATCATAAAATGACAGCAACCAAAGATGAAGGAAAATACACTCAGCCATAAAAGAAAATTGTCAATACCATACATGAAATTTCTGTTCTCACCTAAACATCAACTCTCCACATGGCAACATTTGTACAATCGCTTTGATATAAACTACCTCGCCGGTCTTATATTTTTTACACCCTCCGGAGACTTGACTTCCTCTGCACAGCCATCTCGAATATTTGACATCTGAGCTTCAGCATACCCGATTTTATGTTTTAACTACAGAATTTACAGTTCTCTAGTACATGTAACAACTTTATTTGCAATTTACTCCATACCTTTGAAGACATGTATGGAGCTAAAACACTAGATGTGGAAGAAATGGAAGATAGGTAGCTCAAACTAAGCCTCAGTTAGCTGTACAACTTTCTTTCCTACAAGACTAAGCCGGACTTAGGGACTGAGCAGCAATTCTTCTTTCTGCAAAACAGCATACCGAAATCATTTAATATCCAGTTGAAACTGATTAAAAAAGTATATTTGAAGTCGAATAACCAATGCACTGAATGCTCCAGACAAATGCAAACAGGAAACTGCTTACCCCCAGCAGCAACTAGCTTTTCAACACGCGCGACAATATGCTTTCCATAAGTGTATTTCTTTAGAGCATTCAAGTGAACTCTTATCCTCGACATGATCAGCTCACGTTGCTGATCGCTACAAGTTTCCAAAACTTTCTGTACAACGTAATTTGCAAACTGATCTTTCATCATAGCCTGGACAAAAAGAAGAAAAATGAGGAAACACAATGCAAAATTTGAAACCAAACCATCTCGATTTTTAACTCTACCGGGAAATGAGAGCATGAAAAACAAGACTAAGAATTTATATGATGCACTAAATGCCACCACTATCAAAATCAAAATCACCTATATATGTGGCTCAGTGGCTGTTCCCAAGATGAACTCTATCCCCATAGATGCAAAAATTAAAATGCAAATATTACTAAGGTCCGAGTTTCATGATTGAATAACTTAACATAAACAAAGCAAGGGTTGAATATCATAGAAAACTAATTCATGACATTTGAGGAAATCCTTTTGGCATAAACTTAGGTAAATATTTGTCCAGCAAAAATCTTGAGCCTCTAACTAAACGTATTAAATAATAAGTAGGTAGCACTGTTTTCAGGCTACAATGGAGCTTGAAATGGTACAATTAATTTATTTTTTTATATTAGCAGCAGAAATGTTTTAGCCAAAAGCTTTCAGGAAAAGATTTCTTCTTAGCTAACGACATGAAGTTGTAGGTGGTCCATCCGCAAAACATTCCGTATTCGGGATACTTAATTTGGGTCAAATCTAAAGTGAGATTTTTGATAAGTAACCAACTCCGCCATAATCCCAAGTCAGTCGAGGTGGTGCATAAAAGTCCTGTATCCATCACAAGCTCAAGAAGTCCAACTGGAATATAGTTCAAGAAGCCTAGCTCACAAGCTCACAGTAATTCTTCCGCTTCAAAAACTAGGACTATTTCTTTAAGGGCGATGTCCTACAGAAATTAGGGAACTATCCAATGTTCCAAGACAACTCTTACTCTTGCTTTTCCAAGACAACTCATTCTCTTGCTTTTCCAAGACAACAGTCCCAGCATCCAAAGTCTAGTGTTACAGGGTCACAATGCATATGAATTATATCAAATTAAAGGGGGGAGGAACAGGCCAGAATGTCCAAAAGCCGAGCATAATATGAACTTCAGAAACTCCAGTGGTTCTCTGCTGCCAATATGTGATTTGCTTGGAAATGGTGAGTAATTAAACACATAGATATGCGACATCACCATGCATCTTTGTTCTCACGTCCTTTCAAACATGTCAAAGGGAAGTCCAATAGAGAGGTTTAGATGTCGTAGCTGGCGTGCTGGCACTTATCATTCTTGCCATCTAGTTTGATTTAATTGAATCGGTTTGATCATAAAGCACAATTGCTTTAGAGGGTCTAATGACTTAAATTCAGAGGCAGGAAACCTGACCTACAGATGAAGCACGCTTGACGAATGACTGTTCAATTAACTCATCTTCCAAACACTTCTTGCTTTTCAAAAGTATGTGCCACACAATATCAGATATCAGCTATGACCATACCATCCAGGTTAACTATTAAGTCTCTTTTCTTCCAACTTCAACCTTTTAATCGACTCATAGCCTATCCAAACTTAGTCTTAATGATCTCACAGTTAGCTGTCTTAGTGATTAATCCTGAGAGGTCGCCAAACTCCATTTACAAGGGGGAAGGAAGGAAGAAGACAATGCTATGCTTCTCAACAGATACAGGTGGGCCAGGCAGGCAGAGGCAGTGTCCTGACAAGGGACCCACCAAAAGATAATAATCATTAGTTCATAAATTTTGTAGGTTTAATCATCCTATTCTGATGCTCCAAAATATTCTGAATCATGCCTGCTAAGCAAGAGTTGGCCTTTTTGGCGAACAATACAAGAGGTTAAAATTAAATCTCAGCGAATGCACAAACTACGCTGTTTCCATGCTATTAGATGTATAAAAAAGATCCCTTCTTGTTTTGGATAAAGTGAAGGAGCAGGACTAACAAATATTATGAACCCAATAACCATATCGAAATCAACATCCTGCTTAACCCAAGGCTAAAGTTTAGACAAACCTGAAGAGGCTCATTTTCATCAGTCGTACCAAGCATCTCATTCACCAGAAGCTGTCGTTCACTAGAATTACAAAAGGTTAAACACTTCTCAACAACATTAGAGGCAAACTTCTGCTGGCTCATTTGCACAATCTTCCCAGCTAATTCCTGAATTATAATAGAGTGCTCATGCGGCTTCCCGTGCTCCAATACATGCTGCAAGTGTTGCATTTAAAACAATAAATGGAAGAAAAAGGAAAACAATGTCGAATTATACCTCAGTATAGGAATGAAAGACATGTTTGCTAATATAGCATAGTCTTATTAGCACAAAGAAAAGTTTAATTGACCAAAGGAGCTTCTTCAATCACTAGTGCTTTAGCAAACAAAATGGAAGGCAGTAACAAAGGAAGGTTTTTGCTCTATCAAAGAGGGTAATACCATTGCTTAATAACCTTTTTTCCAGCCAGAACATGTACTAGGTTCCCCATTTAGCATCACGTCAAGGGCAGTAGCATACATTGGCAGCACTAGAGAACCAGGTGATTGTGCATGCAGTTTGAAAGTTGATTGAATTTTTTTGCAAATACCATCTCAATTTTCAAACTTGTTTGTTTTTGTTTTTTTTTTTTTGGGGGGGGGGGGGGGGGGGGTGGACAGAAGAAAAATAAATTTACTTTTAGTTTTCCAAAGAAGTTGAAATTTTGAAGTAGTTTTCCAAAGAAGTTGAAGTTTTGAAGTAGTTTTCCAAAGAAGTTGAAATTTTGAAGGAAAAAGAAAAGAACACGTTGCAAACAAACAAAACACGAAAAATTGAAAAAAAAAATTGCAAAAGATTTCACTTCTCCAACCAAATGCCTTTATAATAAAATCAAAGATCTCATTTTGGAATTTACAGTGACACAAAAATGTTTTCCTAGCACATCATAAAAAAGCAAGACAGAGCCATCAAATAATGAAATGAAATGCGCAATATTACCATAATTTGAAAACAAGCAAAACACGTGCCCATATCAACAACAAATTCAGGAATCGTCAACTCAGATACATTTTACGAATTGCTCCATACTAGTCAAGAATACAACATGATAAAACGAACTACTAACTCATGAAAAAGAAAATGGAATTAGTTACTTCTAAATAAGACGGTCACAACCAGTATATAGATAGTGAGTATTCCATACCTGAACAACATAATTACCATACTGATCTTGTGCCAACATGCTTACAGACCCCAAGATTTCTTCCATCACTTTATTTTGGGTTTCTGGATCGCTACAGTGTTCCAATACTCTCTGACAGATGAAGGAACATTAGTAAATATCAAACTGATATTACAAACCCAAATGGATAAGACACATTACTCATCTACCTGTATTACTCGACAGCCATATGGATGGGTGGAGAGAGTAACAACTTGTCCGAAAAATGTCGAGATGACAAATTGAATGTGATCTTCTGGTACACATTCAATACATTTCTGAATGACATGATTTCCATTCTGATCTCGTACACAGCGCATGATATTACCATCAAGCTCCTCAACCATTTTGATCTTCTGGTCCACGTCGACTACTTCTATTGCCTGTATAGTGAACCAAACATTTTACCACAATTTTCAACTCCACATAACTCAGATATTGAGAAGGGAGCCCACTGGTTGGTGCTATATTTAGTGTATCAGAATAAGAACCAAAGCAAAAGAATAACACTTAAGTGTGCATGAGCATTTTTTTTTTTTTTTTTTTTGATGAAGCTCAAGTGTGATGAGCATTTCCAGATTCAATTTGGTGTACCTTCTGTATGACGCGACAACCATACATTTGAAGGCTCAGTGTTAAAACGTGCCCTAAGAGCTTGCCAGCTAATTCCCTCCTCTGAGATGCCATTCCATGTTCAAAAAACTGCAAGAGAAATATGGACATTATAATCCAATTAAAGAGAAACAGGAGACTGGAAGATCATGCACCTCAAGTACAATCTATACTCCATAGAATTACACATACCTTCTGGATTACGTAATTTCCAAAGACATCAGTCATCAAAGTAAGAGCTTGGGGGGAAATCTCCTGAAACACCATGTTTTTCTCCTCAGTGGTGGCAGTTTCCAGCTTTTGCTGAATGAATCGGCTCCCATACTGGTCGGCGCTGATCATAGATGATATATACGTATTAGAATCGAGGCTAGTTCAAGTAGAAAAAAAAAACACAAGAGCAAGTTTACCTAAACTCAACAACGTGGCCTACAATTTCTGAAAGCTCAAAACACCTGGTCTTGTTGCTTTTGAACTCTTCCAGTAAGGAGGATGCTAAGCTGTTTTCCATATTATCCAAGTGATACGGTCCTATGACACCTGCAGCTATGTTTCTCATTCGTCTGATATTATTATAATCACTATGCCTCATAGGACTACCAGGTCCCACTGGAGAGCCTGGGATGACAGGACTTGCTAAAGGACTTCCAGGATATGACAAGCCAACTCCAAACGCTGGATTTCCATAATAGCCATGATGACCTGAACCACCGCTTTTGTATTGAGATTTCTGAGGTAGAACATTGTTACCAAGATAAGCTTTCTGAAGCAAGTCTACATACGAATTGCCACCCATGTAGCTCCTGTCCAAGGAAGGATCATTAAGAGCAGCAACCTGCGCAACATATTCGGCTGTCAAGTACTGAAGATACATAGGGTCCACGAATGACGGCCCACCCATTTGAGTTCCCATTCTGCTGAGATTATGTTCTGAGGTTGCAGCACTCAAATTAGGGATTCGAGAGTCTAATCCAGGTACAGCCATAGCTGATGCAGCAGCAGCATTTCCAAATAAAGGTGGCAAATTATAGTTGCCAAGATGGCTTGACATTGGACTGAGAGGATGACCACTTAAACCATAATTAGAAAAAGATGAATTTGGACTATCCAAATGTGGATATTGAGAAAGTACGCCACCTCCACCATTCAATCCAGATGTTGGGGATCCTTTGAGGTATGAACTATTGGAGAAAGCAGCTTGGCGGTTAGAATTATTAAGGTCCGAGCCAACAGAATATGGTACTTTTGCAGACTGAACAGTAGAAGCCATATTAAACTGTGGGGATTCAGATTGCTTCAAAAATTCATGTTGCTTCGTGTTATTCTGCCCACCTGCAAGATTGGTGAGGATAGTATTAAAACCAATGTCCTGTTCAATCTGAGAAATGATCTCATCCGACGTACCATTAGATAGGTTCATGCCAGACAAAGCAGCAACAAGCTCTGAAGACTCAGTTGTGTGACCATTAAATGAATTTGGACTATTAAAACTTCTCTTGTCTAAATTGACTACCCTCCCTCCACCAATAGGAGTAAGGCAAGGACTAGGAGCCCTCGCAACGTGTTGGGGATCAGGAGTGGTACTTCTTGATAAAGCAGCAGCATATGAATAGGAAGCAGCCACCTCATCAGATGGGATTTGTGTGCTTGATGCAGACCTTAAAGGCTTTGAAGAAGAAAACGAAAGCTCAGCTTCAGCTGCATCACCACTTCCGTCAAAAGCATTTCGGCTCGCTGGCCGCGAAGGGTGACCAGGAGCAGGAGACACACGGCTGAAGTCATCCTGGATTAGACATGGTTTAAAACCCATCAGATGACCATGTTAAACTCTCTTTCTCACAGATCAAACGTAACAAAAAAGTTACTCCTAAGACAAAATAATACTCCCTCCATTTCAGTTTGTGTCTTAGTTTGAGTGTGCAC
Organism: Nicotiana benthamiana; assembly: GCA_034376525.1. Lineage (NCBI taxonomy): Eukaryota > Viridiplantae > Streptophyta > Magnoliopsida > Solanales > Solanaceae > Nicotiana > Nicotiana benthamiana. The sequence continues at coordinate 8,311,598 of CM067334.1, forward strand.
ATAGTTTAAAAAAGTACATAAACTTTTGAAACTTGTGGTCTTAAAATAAAGATGCGTATAATATACAAAAATGCCCTTGAATCTTGTGTCTTACTAAATATAGAAAGAAGCATTCTTTTTGAAACGGTCTAAAAAGGAAGTAAGACGCATAAATTAAAACAAAAGGAGTAACAAATGAAGTGGAAAAAAAAAGGAGTAACAAATATCGGCTGCTTATTTTATAATTGGAAGGAAAAATTAACACTACAAAAAAATATTATGGAAGGTGTCTATTTATTGAAACTCAAAAATGTGGAAATCCAAAATTAGAAAATGTAAAAGGAAATGCCCTTAGCAACATAACAACAGTACAATGAATCGATGCCATGCAGTAAACAGATGTCTTGATCCATTTCATCTAAGATTATACTTTGTTAGGTTCGCAAATTATCCAAAACTACCCTTTATAGCGTACAGAAACTCCGCTGAGCTGCAAAACCAGTTAGATATAAAATGAAAAGAGAAACTATAGATCACACTATAGGGGATGGGAGAAGGATGGAGCACATCCGCCCAACCAGAAATTTGAAGTGAAGGTAGGACTGGGAGTCCGGATATGGGTGAATATACCCAAAAGAGAAAGAAACATTTGACTCCTCAGCTAGTAATGTTTAGACGAACACAACGATAGAGTTGTTTATGACTTTCTTTAAGGGGAACACACTATAAACAAATATATAATCACAACACAAGAAATTTCTATTTTTTCCTTAGTATAGCAATTTCAGTATCTTACATTGCCTATGAACTTACTGCATTGTACCAACAACAACAACAACAACATACCCAGTAAAATTTCAATAGTGTGGTTTGGGGAGGATAGAGTGTACGCAGGCCTTACCCCTACCCCGGAAGGGTAGAGAGAGGTTGTTTCCGGGAGACCCTCGGCTCATTTTTAATGTATACTAATTACTAAGTATACATAAAAATGCAACATCGTTAATAGACTATCATCAATTGTTAGTGTTTTGCTCTTATCCTGCGAATGCAAAAACCAGTCCCACAGATGAAATAATAGACACACACCCCCTAATATCAGAATCTTATATCGCCTATGAACTAAAGGGTGTTTCCATGCCCAGTAAGCAAGGAAATGCAACATTGTCCCGATTGACATGGGATGGTCTTATTGGAATACATTGGACCCACACTTTCACAAAGCCAATTGCGTACTTGATATCATTAATTGTCACCTAAGTTGCTTGGACTCGGGTGCAGGTGTTCGATACGAGTGCGGATCTAGGGTTGGATCCTTCATGATCTAAATTTTTAGATTCGGGGGTGCAGATTCAAGTATGGATACGGGTGGTGGGATTCAGCTAAAAATAATTCAAATATCTCAAGGTAGAGTTATAAAAATATGTCTAAATTATGAGATAATATTTGGAAAACTTACAAAGACTTCCAAGGAGAAGAAAATATTGATTAAGAGGAGAAACCGAGAAGGAGATAAAAGAAAAAGGAATAACATAGAAATTTCTTATATATAAGGTATTCCATTTCTTTAATTTCACCCTAGCTTTTATTTTGATTTCAAAAATCATTGTATCTTTCCCCAATTTCTTCGTCAATTTGGTTAAAGTATCCAAAGTCGATTGACCATATCGGGTACGGATCCCACACCGACACCCACATTGTGTCGACACGGGTGCGGCACCGAAAGTGAAGAAACTGAGCAACTTAGATTGTCACAATATTTTGCTTTTATCATGTGATCTCATAAACCATTCTCATATATGGAACAAAAAATGCTTATTTATGTCATATATGTCCAGATGGATTGTCAATCTAAAAAGTTTGAGATAGAAAGGAATAAATAAATAGAGAGAAATTGAATTCAAATTTGAAGGTGCCCTTTAATCATAATGCTATGTTGGCCTCGAAGATGCAGAACTGCCTTAGATCTCATCAGCTTAGCAGAGATTACTAAGCGAAATGGAGTTACGTGTCTACCAAACCATCATGTAAACAAAACGGTCTAAAGGGAAGATGAATCGACTATCATCTAGTATCCATGCCACAACAATAAAATCTTTCCACAATTCAAAAATGCCAAATCACCTCAAGGAAACTTGTTGAACTTTTTTCCTTCTACACCAAACATACCATTTGGGCAGTAACATAAATGAGCTAAATTCATGAAGCATTAAATACCAATTGTTAATTGTGGCACTTTCAAAAGCATTTAATACCAAAATCTTGGAAAATATCATCCAATAGTCATTGTTGAAATTGTAATAAATAAATAAAACACTAGATAAAGTTTGAAGCATGCACCTGGAATATTTCAGCAATGCTCTTCTTTTTACTACCAAGTCCTAGTCCCGGCAAACCAATCAGCCCATCACCACCCCATTCCACTGAACCCTGTAATTTATCCGTCTCGTTCTCGGTCTCTGCTTTTTTCGAGTTAAATCCTGGAGGCATGGGTGACCTCCTACCATTACCATTATTATCATTCTTGTTTACGTTCCTCCTATCACCAATAGTGGAGCTCCCTCCTAGCAACCTCTGCGAAAACCGCCAATCTTCTTTGGACAAAAGTGGTGGAGGCAACCTAGGATTAAGATTTACGTTCGAATAATAGTAAGATAAATAAGCAGGATCAGACCTAAGCTCCTCCTCAGACATGAAACCATTATTGTTAAACAGTCCACCTACTGCACTCAATGAACCCTCAACAGTAGGTGGAGCTGAGCCACTTCTATACATATTCAGCTCCTTTTCGCGATCGTCAGCTTCTTGTCTTCACTGATCATGAAGTAACATCCCAATCTCTTTGTCAAACTCGTCTCCAAATGAATTTTCATTGTTCCCAACCAACGGTCTCCTACCCAATTCAGATACCATCTTCACTCACTCATTCCACAACAAATATAATCAATACCCACAAGCCTTAACAACCCAAGAAAGCTAATCAAAAATCATAACTTTGTCATATATAAAAACCTTAAAACCTACAAAACCCCACGTACACAACCTCAAAATCAAACCTTTAAGCTAATAAAAACCCAATCTTTGATCAAATAAAATAGTATCAAGAAAACTCCATGATCAAACACCAATTATATACTCGATTCTACACAAATATAATCACTACCCACAAAACCTAGCAACCAAAGAAAGGTAAAAGAGCCAAAACTTTATCATATAAACCTTAAAACTATAAAAACCTACATGTATAACCTGAAAATTGAAGCTTTGGTGTTGATAAAAATCCCATCTTTGACTAATTAAACTCCAAGAAAGTTCATTTTTTTCAACATAGATCAGCAGGTAAAGAAAACTGTTGCTAATAAGAGAGGTGATGAAGGTTAAATGGGAGACAGGAGAATAAAAAATCTGGCGGCGAATCAATCCCTTTTAGGGTTTTGTTTTTTGAAGTAAGTATTAGGTAAGAAATGATTAAATGCATTAAAAAAAAAGAGTTTTATTCCATAGGTATTTATATGAGCATAAAAGAGGAAAAAAATTCTTTAGCCTATGTGTTTGAGAGCTGTACCTACTAAAACAAAGTCAATTACTTAAAAGAGTGTTAAGACAATTTAAAAATATTTATACAATTATGCAACAGATAAAATTTATGATAAAATATTAATCAGTAATATAATAAAACTAATAATTAATATGATGTAGTTGGTTGAACATACTAACACGTATGGATGTTTCATACCAATTAAGTGAATTTTTTATTCGGTTTATGCTATTTTTGTTATTTTTTAATTTTTTAAATTATTTTCTTAAATATGAAATATACATTACCAAGTATATATTGACAACTACATTCTAACATAACATTATAAAACTAATTACTCTTTGAGACAAATATTATTTATATATTGATGATAATTAAATTAAATTAAATAATAATAAATTATTTAAAAACTCAATTTAAAATATTTTATTTTTAATATGAAACAAATTCATGACTTAAACAAACTATCAACCAAACTAGAATATAAAGATAAATATTAAATTGTGATAAAGGCAAAAAACTAAACTACCAACTAGAAGCACAAATTATTAATATGTACCATATATTTTTTTACAAGCTTTATATAAAAATTTACATATATATATGTAATAATAAAATTTTTATAGTCGTTGTGGATTGATTTTTCCAGTTATTTTTTCTTAATGCAATAACTGAATAAATCTGATTGATTTTCAAAAATATCAATTTTCTTGTTAGTTTGATTTAATTTTTCATTTTTTATAAACACCCATGCTAACATAAATTAATATTTTTTTCGTTCATAGTATAAGTTTGATTTTCTTCTTTTTTTTCCGCTAGGGATAGGAATAAATTAAACATAACATGTCAACGGATTATTTTAGTTCTAACTTGGTTGGTATTCTCATGATTTTAAATGAAGAAATTACAACATACATTACTTGGGTCATACAGCCCATTTGAAAATAGCTCATATTTAAAGTCTTTACTTGGCTTAGCCCAGGTTGTATATGCTTTGAAATTTAATTTTTACCCGGTAGCCCACAATTTAAAACAACGATTTTAATATTTTAAATTTTAATTTCTCTGTTTCTCTTTCTCTTTCTTCCTCGCGCTTTTCTCAGAGACGAAGATAACCGACCTCCATTGTTGGATTCAAGTACTTTTTCGAGCTTTCAATATTATTTTCAGGGAATTTTCGTTTCATTTTATGCTTTTACCACAATTTTGGTTGAATTTTATTTTAATTTTAATTTTTTTTGCTTTTCTGATTACGCCTATTTTCTTTACAATATTGTTATGTTTTTCGTTGATTTTGTGTTCCTTCTATCTTCGTTCTAGGCTTAAAATTGATGTTTTAGTTTGCATGCTTTGTTATTTTGACTTTTAGGGTAGAATTTTCTATTTTTTGGGAAAATTGGCTTTGCTTTGTGTTCATGGCCTTTATTTTTGGTTCACTTTTGAGTTTTGTTACAGTTTAATTTTTGTGTTTTCCTTCAGTTGTCTTCACTTTTGTTAAAGCTTTGTTTGTCTGGTTTACTGTAGAAAATGCGCTCAAAAATATCTGCTTCTAAAAGCAAAATGAAGGTTGTTGGAAAAGGCGTTAAGTTCGATTATGCGAAAAGATTTAGGGATTTGCCCTCAACCCCTGATTCTGAAGCTAATGTAAATATCCAGGCGCCAGATGATGATGATTTTGAGTCTTCTGCTCCTCCTAAAAACTCGCAACAAAATAGCAATCGAATGACTCGTTCGCAAACGAGGAATACTCTCAGTCCAGTTAAACCATCGAGGGACTTGCCCTCAACCCAGGTGGTAACTAAAGACACTGTGTATTGTAATGGAAACGGTGGTAACTAAGGACAGCGTGTATTATGATGGAAATAGTGGTAAGTATTGGCACTGTATGATATAGCGCTTGGGCTGTAGGAGCCCCTCCGGATTCTTAACCCCCACGGTGAGCGCGGGTACCCATATGGATCGGGCTGCACGTTCTGCAGTGTTCATGCATTGCATTGCATATCATGCATTTATTTACTGTTGCTTTAACTTTATATATCTGAGGCTTGTACTATATAGAACTGCTAGATAGCTTCATTTTGTGTTATTTCGTGTTTTCTTATTTTCGGGTTTTTATTACTCGTTGAGTTGGTAGACTCACCCCATACTCCCTGCACCTTGTGTGCAGATCCAGGTGCTCCAGAGGTCTAGCGTTGCTGCTGTTACTTATCCAGTTGCTAGAGTATTGGGGTAGCTGCCAACGTCCGTAGGACCGATTACTCTAATCTTACCAGTTATTTCTTGTTATTCAGACACATGTATCTTTCTTTTCAGACTTGTGTTAGGTATTGTTAGAGGCTCTATACTCGTGACCACAAGTCTTGGGAGTTCTTGTTTAGTCGTGGTTTCCTGTACAGTTACATTTATCACTTATTTGGAGTTTATTGTTAAAGTTGACATCTTTTACCTTAATTGCTTCGTGTTTGGGATAAATCGTTGTATTTGAGAAGGTGTTGGTTTGGCTTGCCCAGCCTTATGGCTGGGTGCCATCAGGACCGGGTTTGGGTCGTGACATGAACCTTTTAGGTATGAGTTGAAGCTTTTAGGATATAACTTGGAATTTTTAGTTTAAGCTTAAACTCGAAGGATATGAATATAACTTTTAGGATATAAATTGAACCTTGAAATTTTAGGATATGACTTGAAGCTTTTAGGATATGATTTGAACTTTTAGGATATGACTTGAGCCTTCTAGGTATGAGTTCAAGCTTTAGGATATAAATTGAAGCATTTAACAATGAGTTGAAACTTTCGGATATGAATTGAAATTTTGGTTTATGTTTTGGAATTTTAGATTGTGGGAGGTAAACGGTCATAAGAGGTTGATGACGTTATTAGACATGCAATGGAACTTCCACTAAGAATAACTAAGATAAAGTACCTTGCAGAATGTGCCTTTAATTGTTGTTCTAATTAGCGACATTGATGATGAGAAGGCAATGGCATGTGTTGCACTAAGTGATGGTGTAGGTAGGAATTTAGTATTTCCTAAGTAGATAAAACAAGAGCTTATATATTAATCCTCTACTTCATTTTCCATGAGGAAAAGAAGTTTAATTGAGAGTAACGAGGTTGATACAGATGGAATATGTTCCGTCAGTCATGACGGTTCCCATAAAAAGGGGATCATAAGACTGTATGATGACAAAGATTTTAGGAACCTTTATACTCGACTTTCTTCCAGGGTTAATACATACAAGGTTAATGTGATATTGGTGATAGTTCGTCTGATTCACACGATGATTTGACGGACAGAAGTATGGAAATTTTGATAAAAATACCTCTAATTCTTTTTATCAAAATTTCCATACTTCTGTCTGTAAAATCATCGCCTGAATCCGACGAACTATCACCAATATCACATTAAGCTTGTTTTTATTAACCCTGGAAGAAAGTCGAGTATAAGGGTTCCTAAAATCTTTGTCATCATAGAGTTTTATGATCCACATTTTACGGGAACTGGCACGAGCGACGGAACATATTCCATCTGTATCAACCTCGTTGCTATCAATCAAACTTTTTTCTTCCTCTTGGAAAATGAAGTAGAGATATTCTATAACCTTTTTATCTACTTAGGAAATATTAAATCCTACCTTCACCATCACTTTTTTGAAACACATGTTGTTGGCTTCTCATTATCATTGTAGCTAATGAGATCAAATATTGATCAAAGATACATCCTATCAGGTATTGTATCCAAGTTATTCTCCGTATCCAAGCTCATACCGAGTAAGAGTACCGTGAAGAGGTTGATGACGTTATTAGACATGTAATGGAACTTCCACAAGAATAACTAAGATACAGTACCTGGTGGAATGTGCCTTTAATTATTCTTCCCATTATAGCGACAATGATGATGGGAAGGCAATGGCATGTGTTTCAAATAGTGATGGTGTAGCTAGAAATTTAGTATTTTCTAAGTAGATAAAAGAAGAGCGTATAGAGTAATTATGTACTTCATTTTTCATGATGAAAAGAAGTTTGATTGAGAGTGGCAAGGTTGATGAAGACGGAATGTGTTCCGTTGGTCCTGGCAGCTCCCATAAAATGGGGATCATAAGTGTTGGACCAAGTTTCATTTGAGTTTTCAAGATTGACAAACGAACTGATAGAAGGCCGTGGTCCATCTTGTACTACACAATCTGAATCAACCTGGGCACATGCAGAGCACGTGAGGAAGATAATGCACCAAAAATCACGCATCAATATCTTCTGAACATAATCGAAAAGGTTGCGTTGGGATAAGGAGGACAGTCTCCTTATATGAAGAGAAATTAATCCTAAGTTAGGATAAGAGTTGGAGTTTGCGTTGTCTAAGGAATCGAATTGTGAACGGATAAGAAGTGGAGTCTTAATCAAACTCTAATTGCTAACTCAATATATGATTGTGTTAGTTCTCTTTATAGGTAACACACACATGAAGCTAGAGAAGAACCAGTTCCATCTAATTGTTTTATTTATAGTTCAATTGTAGTAGGTTTTATATTGTGCCTTTCAGCTTTCCTAGAAGCAATTGTATTAGGTACGTTGTGTCATCAAGTTAGAGTTAACTTGATAGTGTCGCAGCAGTTGAGGCTGTGTGCCACACTAGGATTAGAGTTTAATCCTTAGGTTTACAAAGAGTTTTGTAAATGTTGTTTTGGCTCATTGATTTTAGTGGAGTTTGGGAAAATCCTACTGAGTAGAGGTCGTGGTTTTTTCACCTTTTGAGCCAGGTGTTTTTCACGTAAAAATATCTGTGCACTTTACTTTCAACTTTTATTATTCCGCAAACTGCAGTAGTTAAAACACTTAGAAGAACCAGGTTCTTCTAACGCTAAAATTAGGTACCACATAAATCACCCCCCCCCCCTTCTTGTGTGGTATTGCCGTTTATTAACATCAATTGGTATCAGAGCGGGTTATCCTTGAAGAGGTTAACATCTTAGGAAAAAGATCAACATGAGTGCACCACCTGGGAACTGGAAAGGAAAGTTTACTGCAATGCCTCCACTCTTCAATAGGCTCTACTATTCTTGGTGGAAAAATAGAATGAGAGACCACATCATGGGTGAAGATTATGAACTTTGGGACATCATCACTAATGGTCCTCTTGCGACAACCAAGAAGAATGCTGAAGGAATGGATGTTCCAAAAACTAGAGCAGATTGTACTGCTGAAGATCTAAGGAAATGGGAGAAAAATGCTAAAGCTAAGAAATGGCTAGTGTGTGGACTTGGCCCTGATGAGTACAGTAGGATTCAAGGATGTACAACTACCAAGGAAATTTGGGACACTTTACAAGTGGCTCATGAAGGAACACCTCAGGTGAAGAGGTCTAGAGGAACTCTACTGTATTCTCAGTATGAGAATTTTACTATGAAGGATGGTGAAACTATCCAAGATATGTATATTAGGTTCACTACACTGACAAATGAACTTGAGTCTCTTGGAAGGGTCATTCTGGAAGAAGACAAGGTAGAGAAGATTCTAACTAGAGTTTTGCCAATCTCCTGGGAAAGCAAAATCACTGCCATTCAGGAATCCAAAAATATTGCTACTCTGGAATTGGATGAACTGATTGGAAACTTGACTGCTTATGAATTGAGAAGGCAAACTATGAAGATGGATGCTCCGAAGAAAGAAAGAAGTCTGGCTCTCAGGATCTCAGAAGGATCAGATCTTGAAGATGATGAAATGGCAATGATAACTAGAGACTTCAAGAAATACCTTATGTGAGGAAAAGGCTCTTCAAGAGGATCAACATTCAACAAACCTAGGGCTTCTGAGAAGCAGACAAGTGATGGTTGCTTTAAAGGTGGAAAGACAGATCACATGATCAAGAACTACCCTCAATGGGAAATTGAATGGAAGAAAGAAAGGGCAGAAAGAAGGAACAGGAAGAAGGAATAAAACCAAGGAAAACTAAAGGTACTACCAAAGCCATGGTTGTTGCATGGGGAGATACGTCATATGAAGACTCAAAAAATGAAGCTGAAGATGAGCAAGCTCTTATGGCCATTGGAGAATCAAAAGATGAACATGAGGTAAGTATTCTACATCTTAAAGAAAAGATTAAATTCATGTCTAAAGAAAAATTGGTTGAACTCTTGATGGACTTCATAGATGAGTCTGAAATAATAAACAGTGAGAAAGATGTTATGTCTAGGGATCGTGTAATACTAGAAGAAAATTGCAAAAGACTAAGATCTAGGGTTGATGAGAGTAATAACTTAAATGTTGAGTTGAATAACCAGGTTCTTCAATTGGAATATAGTGTCCTAGAACTCAAGTCTGAAAATTTTAAACTCCAAGGGCATGGTGATAGGGCTACCTAATATCAAGTTCAAGGAAGACAAAATTTGTGAGGCATGTGCAAGGGGGAAGCAGGTAAAGTCATCCTTCAAATCTAATAAAATGGTAAGCTTGTCCAAGACGTTGGAACTGGTTCATATGGATCTCTGTGGTCCAATGAGAGCCATGAGCAGAGGTGGTAAAAGACATGTTATGGTGCTGGCGATGATTATTCTAGATTTACCTGGGTGCTATTTCTAACTTCTAAAGATGTAGCATTGAAATGTTCACATCTTTTATTAGAAAAATCCAGAAACAATTAAGAAATCAACTTGCATCCATTAGGTCTGATCATGGAACTGAATTTGAAAATGCAAAGTTTGTTGAATTTTGTGATGAAAATGGAATAGATCATAATTTCTCTGCCCCTTGAACTCCTCAGCAAAATAGGGTAGTTGAAAGGAAGAACAAGACCCTTGAGGATATGGCAAGGACCATGTTACTTTCCAGTAAACTACCTCATAGCTTTTGGATAGAGGCAACAAATACAACATGCTACATAATAAACAGGTGTATGACCAGAGCACTGGTAGAGAAAAGTCCATATGAGTTACTTAAAGGCAAAAAACCAAATATATCCCACCTAAGGAATTTTGGTTGCAAGTTCTATGTGCACAATAATGACAAAGATTCCCTTGGTAAGTTTGATCCCAGAAGTGATGAGGGAGTATTCTTGGGATATTCTTCACATAGCAAAGCTTACAAAGTATTTAATAAGCGAACTCTATGTGTAGAAGAAAGTGTACATGTTATTTTTGATGAAACTAACTCTCGTTCTGAGAGACAGGAACATGAAGATGAAGCCATTGGACTGGTGAGACAACTGACTGAAGCTACAGCACAAGTCAAGGAGGCGTCCAAGGAAGAAACAAGTGATGGAATAGGTCCTTTTACCCTGGGCAAGCTGACAGGGAGAACCAATCTAAGAGAAAATGCACAAAATTCTCTAAAGGAACATGTACCTGAACTTGTTCCTCTACAACATAATAATGAAGGAGAAGCTAGCAGAAACCAGCTGGTGGGAAAATCTTACAGGTAGCTGAGTTCTCACCCCATTGAGAACATAATCTATGATCTCACATCTGGAGTCAAGACTAGATCACAAATGAAGAACCTGTGTGCATTTGATGCCTTTTGGTCCCTGATTGAACCTAAAAATGTGAGTGAAGCTCTGCAAGATGCAAATTGGATAAATGTTATGCAAGAGGTCCTCAATCAGTTTGAAAGAAGATAATTCCGGCCCTTGGTTCCAAGACTTAAGGACAGGTCAGTCATTGGGACAAAATGGGTCTTCAGAAACAAGTTGGATGAAGATGGAACAATTACAAGAAATAAGGCAGGGTTGGTGGTTCAAGGTTATAGTCAATAGGAAGGCATTGACTATGATGAGACTTTTGCTCCAGTTGCCAGACTCGAAGCAATTAGACTTCTCATAGCCTTTGCAGCACATATGGAATTCACTCTTCATCAAGTGGATGTGAAAAGTGCCTTCCTAAATAGCTATCTCAAAGAAGAAGTGTTTGTGAAGCAACCTCCTGGATTCGAAAGCAAGGAATGTCCTGATCATGTATTCAAACTGGATAAGGCTCTTTATGGTCTCAAGCAAGCACCAAGAGCTTTGTATGAAAGATTGTCAAAATTCCTTCTAGAGCATGGGTACAAAAGAGGTGAAATTGACAGTACTTTGTTCCTAAAGGAAAAAGGTAAAGATATTCTTGTTATACAAATTTATGTCGATGACATAATTTTTGGGGCCACTACAGAGAAGTTGAGCAATGATTTTCCAAAACTAAGGGGCAGTGAATTTGAAATGAGTATGATGGGAAAACTCAAATTTCTTCTTAGGGTTGCAAATCAAACAGGGTCCAAACGGTACCATGATTCATCAGCAGAAGTACACAAAAGAACATATCAAAAAATTTAAAATGGAAGAATTCAAAGAAATAGATACTCCTATTGCAACTGCCACAAAGTTAGATGCTGATGAACCTGGTTCATCAGTTGATCAAAAGTTGTAAATGGGTATGATTGGTTCACTTTTGTATCTTACTGCCAGCAGACTTGACATTGTTTTCAGTGTAGGACTTTGTGCTCGTTTCCAAGAAAATCCAAAGGAGTCACACTTGACTGCAGTCAAAAGAATATTGGGATATCTAAAATGCACAACTGATATGTGCTTGTGGTATCCAAAAGGTAGTAAATTTGACTTAATTGGATATGTTGATGCTGATTATGCAGGTTACATATTAGACAGGAAGAGTACTTCAGGTATGACACACTTCCTAGGATCTTGTCTTGTATCACGGGCTATTAAAAAGCAGAATTCAGTGGCCCTCTCTACTATTGAAGTGGAGTATGTTGATGCCGCCTAATGTTGTGCTAAGTTGTTATGGATCAAGCAACAATTGGTGGATTTAGGAATTGAAGTGGGATGCATACATATATTTTGTGATAATACAAGTCCAATCAGTATGACAAAGAAACTTGTTCATCATAAAAGGACTAAGCACATAGATGTTAGACACTATTTCTTAAGGGACAACTATGAAAAGGGGCTAATTTCCATAGAATTCTGTGCCACTGATAAACAAATAGCTGACATCTTCACCAAGGCATTAAGTAGAGAAAACTTTGAGAGGAACATGTTTGAATTAGGGATGATTAAGATCACATGAGAGGTCATGTTCAGAATTCACAATGAAAAAAATAATTTGGTTAGTAGTTCTTAAATCTGTGAATATTAGACTAATTTCTACTCAGCTTAATACTTTTGAATAAGTTATTCATGTGACATGTGGTTATATAATTCACTAATCTCTCATAAATTTTCTGTTCTGACATTTAAGGCATGATCAAGAGAACTGTCATATGAAGAACATGGTTCATCAATATGTACTCATGAGGAAGGTCGGGTATGTTTCTATACTTTACACAATTAGAAAAATTTAATTTTCAATCATGAGCAAGAGTCCTAGATAACCCAATCGTCTCAAAATTCTATCCGTTGGAAGCCAATTGAACCAGTTTCTTGTAATTAGAAATCTAACAATAACGGAACTCTTTTCCTAAACCTTAGCAATTTTAATTAATTCCTATGGATACCAGAACTCTACACTGATAAGACTCCTACTGACACCTGAAAAAGTGCTTTCTCTAAAGCAATAATTACCCCTCTTTAAAAGCCTCTTAAGTCCTTTCATAACCGTCATTAGCTTCTAAACTCTCTGATCATCTCCTTCGTCTCCAAAACCCTCAAAAATTCCCAAAATTTCCTAAGGCCTTCCACAAATTCATCATCCAAAATGTCTAATCCTCAAGACAATCCAGGAACCCCACCGTCAGTGTCACCCAACACCACCTCATCCTCTACCCATCCTGTTGAATCCCCAAAACCAAGATTTCATCAAACAAAAATGATAGCCAGAAAAGCAGTGGCGATTATAACTTTAAGAAAAACTTTAAACGAGAGGCTGAAAGAAAGTCAAAAGAAGGAACCCCAAGCAAAGGTCACTGAGTCCAGCTTTGAGTCGGATCAATACTTCTCTGTAAGCGAGGGAGATAAACCTGGGTCTTCTAAAAATTCTCCGCCTCAAGAAAATCCAACAGAGGTAATATCCCGTGCTGTTTCGGTGGATGTAGGTGAAAAGGTAGAAAATAGATATGTTTTGGTGGGGGCTGTTAAGAACATTTCTGGATATGAGTCTGTAGAACAAATGAAGAAAATGAGGAAGAATGTGTTATCTATCTGTGGAAGTGGGGGAAATGGGGCATCACATTAGAGGGAAGTGAATCTGGGGAAGCTGCTGAGGGGTTGGTAGATTTAAGTAAACAAACTAGTCCATCAGTGGAGGAGACCTTGGCTGACCTGATGAAGAAGGTGGGGGATAGATATGACCCCAAGAAACGAAATTCCTCTTCCCTAAAAATTCCTGCTACTACAAAACTATCAAATAAATCCAAGACTGCAATCCCCCAAGGTTGCACCTAGGGCTAGAACAACGAGAAGCAAAGTGAGAGAGAGTGAAGCTGAGTTAAAGAGGGCACTGGAAGAGAGTAAGAAGAAAAGACTAGAGAAAGGAAAGGGGAAGGTTGGTAAGAGTTCAGAAACTGTGGTTGAGGAGGACGAAGAGGTGATGGAACAGGTCCATCCAGCGAAACAAACTGAGAAGGCTCCTATTGCAAAATCTAAGGAGATCAAGACTTCTTCCAAGAAATCTTCAAAAGTTGTACCTGCTGAGTCCTCAAGAACAAGATCTGTCTCTAAAGACAAACAAGTGAAAATAGATGTAGAAGAATAAGAAAGTGATGAAGAAGAAGAAGATTCTGAGAATGAGCAGGATCGATATGCCAATTTTGGCAAAAGAAAAATTTTGAAGGGTAGGCTGCTGAAAGACCTGGAGGAGCCAGGCATGATGAGGCTTCTAACATCTCCGGAAGCTCAAGGTTGGAAGGACATGGTCCTTCAGTTGAATGGGAAACTAGCTAGGAAGGAACTGGTTGAGTTCATGGCAAATGGGTCAGTGAAGAATGGTGTGGTGACAAGTTCTGTTAAGGGGGTAAAGGTAAAGTTTAATGCTGCGAAGCTGGAGGAGATTTTGAATATCCCTTGTGAGGAATATGATGATTACACAAGGCAAAGATGGCCTTTTTTGGATGGGTTAACTTCAGAGTTGCAGATTACTAGAAATTTTTGTGATACCACATCAGAGGCAGAAGTGCCTGAGGCTAGGGCAGTGCAAAAGAGTGAAACGAGGCTTGAGCACAAGGTGCTCTTTGAGTTTGTAAACAAATGCCTCCTGCACAGAGAAAGAAGGCATACTGATAATTATATGGACCTTGTGCTCATGCAGTGCTTGACTGAAAGTAAGCAAATCAACTGACCTGTGTTCATGGTAAAGTTGCTGGAAAGGGTAATCAATGGTTCAAAGGCCCATGCCATCCCCTGTGGATTTCTTCTAACTACTGTGCTTGAACGACTACATGTTCCCTTGAAAAATTGGGAGATGGAATCTAGCAAGGAGCATTTTGGCATCAAGACCCTTCAAAGCTGTGACTATCTGCTCAGCACTGTTCCTGTTGAACCTGGTTCATCTGCTAAGATTCCTGTGAACAGCAAAGTCAGGTCCTTAGTTCAGGAGGTTGGATGAAGGATGCTGAAATAACAAGACCTAATGCCAGGGTGGCAGAATTGGAGGAAGAAAGGAATGGGCTTAGAGCTGATCTTTCCAAAGAAAAAGAGAAAAATGAAGGTATGCTACAACAAATGCTTAACCTACTAAAAGTCCAACCCTCCAACTCATCCAAGCCTTAGGAGTCCTGTGCCTAGTATCCAGTCTAGTTTTAACCCCCTCAGTGACAAGTTGATATGGTTCTTGGTCTGTTTTTCTTTTTGCTCATGGTTGGAAGTTTTATGTTTCTTTTTGTGGACTGTATCGTAGGAACATTTTTGTAATCAATCAATGAAACTTTTCTGGTTCTTGTTAATCTTGTTCTTAATATTTATTTCTGAGCTGATTTTTGATTAACTTGAACATTGTTCACTTGCAGTTGCCCAGCGGCCATGCGTATAAATTAACTTTGAGGGTTCACATTATTTATGCAACTTTTCGATGATGACAAAAGGGGGAAGATATTGTGCTTAAAATATTTTTCTGAACTAGTGATGTTTATGACCTAAATCTGACCTCCTTAATGATAAGTTAAATCATTTTCTAAAGTGTTCAATTCAGCCAAGTCTACAGGTTCCCTGATCACAATAAGCATAGAGTTTGTCCTTATCAAAAAGGGGGAAATTGTTGGCCCAAGTTTCATTTGAGTATTGAAGATTGACAAATGAACTGATAGAAGGACCTGGTCCATCTTGTACTACACAATATGAATCAACCTGGGCGCATGCAAAGCACGTGAGGAAGATAATCCACCAAAGATCACGCATCAATATCTTCTCAACATAATAAAAAAAGATTGCATTGGGATAAGGAGGACAGTATCCTTATATGAAGAGAACTCAATCCTAAGTTAGGATAAGAGTTGGAGTTTGCGTTGTCTAAGGACTCGAATTGTGAACAGATAAGAAGTGGAGTCTTAATCAAACTCTAATTGCTAACTCAATATATGATTGTGTTAGTTCTCTTTTACAGGTAACACACACAAGCAGAAGTAAAGCATATTTGAGAGCAAAAAGAACGAGTCTGATTTGCAAGCAACATATGCAATTTACAAGTGTGTACACCTATAACTACATGAACCTAGAGAAGAACCAGGTCCATCTGATTGTTTTATTTCTTGTTCAATTGTAGTAGGTTTTATATTGTACCTTCAGCTTTCCTAGAAGAAATTGTATTAGGTACGTTGTGTCATCAAGTTAGAGTTAACTTGATAGTCTTGCAGCAGTTAAGGTTGTGTGCCACACTGGGACTAGAGTTTAATCCTTAGGTTTAGAAAGAGTTTTGTAAATGCTGTTTTGGCTCAATGATTTTAGTGGAGTTTGGAAAAATCCTATTGAGTTGTAGGTCGTGGTTTTTTCACCTTTTGGGCCAGGTGTTTTCCACGTAAAAATATCTGTGCACTTTACTTTCAGCTTTTATTATTCTGCAAACTGCAGTAGTTAGAACACTTAGAAGAACCAGGTTCTTCTAACACAAAAATTAGGTACCATACAAATCACTCCCCCCCTCTTGTGTGGTATTGACGTTTATTAACATCAATAAAACTCTATGATAACAAAGATTATAGGAAGTGTTTTTCTAAATTTTCTTTCAAGTCTGATCCAACAAGTTTAATGTGGTAATTGTGATATTTCTTCGGATTCAGACACTGATCGGACCGACAAAAGTATGGAAATGCTCTTAAAAAAGTTTTAAGGGCATTTTTATACTTTTGTTGGTCAAATCAGTTTCTGAATCCGAAGAAATATCACAATTATAACATTAAACTTGGTGGATCAGACTTGAAAGAAAATTTAGAATAAAAGTTCCTATAATCTTTGTCATCATAAAGTCTTATGATCCCCGCTTTATAGGAACTGACACGACCAATAGAAAGCATTCCGTCTTCATCAACATTGTCACTATCAATCAAACTTTTTTTCCTCTTGCAAAGTGAAGTAGAGAATTTCTCTATAACCGCTTTTATCTACTTAGGAAATGTTAAATCCTACGTACACCATCACTTTTTTAGAACACATGTCGTTGCCTTCTTATTATCATTATAGCTAATGAGATAAATAATTGATCAAAGACACATTCTGCCATGAACCGTATCCAAGTTATTCTTTGTATCAAAGTTCATCCCGGGTAATAGTACCACAAGGATAATCACCAAAGCCACCAGACAACTTTATGATGCCAATGAAGCAAGATGAGCTATTCAGTGAAACTCGTATTGTAATGAAGAAGAAAGAGACAGATTCATAAAGGAGGGTCGAGCCTCGACTATATACATGTAAGTTTTTTACTTTTCATTAAATATTCTGATATGCTTTTATATAGTTTTGAAATACTAATTCAATATAATTTTTCATATAGGTTCAATTTGCTTTACAGCTGACGTGGGGGAATTCATACGCAGTCAACCACTTAATGAACCGAGCGAGGTAATCCAACTTTCAGACGAGGATGCTGAAAGAACACTTCTTCAGTACTTTATATACTATTGTGTTAGTTCTAATGTGTTAGAAATAATTTACTATTATGTTAGAACTAATTTACATTGTGTTAGTTTTATTGTGTTAGAACTAATTTACATACCAATTTAGTATTATGTTTGTTCTCTTTAGTTCGAATGGGCTTGTAATAAGCGTTAACTTAATTTTGTTAGCTTAATGTATTAGTTCTATTGAAGTTTATTCTTTGTTGCTTTTAATTTCTTTTTATCGTTGTTGTTGTTGGCATAAAATGCCTATTTAGAAAATTGGTATGACTGGCAGGTGGTGTAGCTGCAGAAACAGGTCATTTCTGAAAAAATAATACATAGAAAAGTGACCAAAGTTGGTCTCTATTTGGTCGCTTTTCAAGTACAAAAAAAATATTTCTGGAGAAAAGCGACCAACTTTGGTCGCTATTTTCCCAGATTTCTTCCAAAAGCGACCACAGTTGGTCGCTATTTCATTAAAAAAATTCTGTTAATATAGAGACCAAAGTTGGTCGCTATTATTTAAAAATTAAATTAAATTCATGTATTTAGGGACCAAAGTTGGTCGCTAAATTAATAAAATAAATAAATAATTGAATAAAATAGCGACCAATATTGGTCTCTAGTTTTCATATTTTAAAATATAATTTTTTGGATTAGAGACCACAACTGGTCACTATTTTGATTAATAATACATAAATAAAAAATGTTTTTTTATTTAGAGATCAACTTTGGTCGCAAAAGTTATATTATTAAATTAATATAGCGACCAAAGTTGGTCTCTATAGTCAACATATTTAGAGTAGAGACTAAAGTTGGTCGCTAATTAGCGACCAACTTTGGTCCCTAAATAAAAGAAACTATCAATATAGCTATCAGACCACTTTGATCGTTTTTTGGTCATTTTTAGCTAAAAAGCGATCAAAATTGATCGCTTTTTCCGATCATTTTTTCCCAAATTTCTAGTGGTGGTATAAAGTCCTAAAGAGGGAGTTGGAGCTATATAAGATCATTCACAAATTGGTAATCCGTTGGACCCCTTCGAGATACCAGAAACAGGACAAGATATAAAATTAAAAGGTTGGTGAGCAGGACAAGAGATAAAATTAAAAGGTTGGTGAGCACGAAAAACTTTTTTTTTTCGAATATAAAAGGTTCTTTGTCTTAATCACTGTATGTTAGTTGCTAATATAATCAACATCATCTATTCATATTTAATGTCCGCGCATAATACCCAATATTTCTTTTAGATTAGATCAAATTTTCAGTAAAAACCCATCAATTTTATATTAATTTAGTAATAAGTCATCTTGTATCTCTAAATATAATACATGTGAATTTCTTTACATTTGGTGATTTAGCATATGAAAGAAGTACATTCGGGCTTTGTCGGACGTGTCGAAGAGGAAGGGCAGAGATACGGATTTTCGGATCCTCATTTAAGCCATATCCGAATTCTATTAACTTTTGTAAGTTTATCTACTTTAGGAATAACTAGAGACACATGCAAATATTTCTTGACGCTTTACATATTTTTGTGCAAGCAAACATTTTGTTTGAAGTTCGGATATCCGTATTTGAGGTCCTAACCACATTGTCTATCCTTAAAGTCGGATACCAATTAAATTTATAAGTTGTTTTAAGAATATGCGGATCAACTTAATACAAAGCGATAAATTAAGTTGTAATTGAAATAAACAATGATAAAGTAAATTCAAACCGCACAAATTGAACAGGTACAATCTTGAAAGGTTAGTCACACTCGAACTGAATGCATTTCGATTGGTATCAAGATACAGAAGAATAAGAGCTTAAAAAAAAGAAATAATAATGTATTGTCTTGTAATGCATGTTACCATGTCTTAAATGAAACCCCCTTTATATAGTAGAGGAGTCCTACTTTAGGTACAATTCTATAAAAGGTAAAAAGAATCTCTTGATTTGCTGATTGCCGATTCTTTATTGATAAATGCTGAGATTCCCGCCGTAATATTCGATCGGTCACATATATTTCGATCTTCTGTTGGCTATGCTAACAATGTTGCTTCGAGCTCGTTCGGGGCTAGGATTTATTCTGGGATTACGGCCTCGATATACTCAAAGGCAGGCGTTCCGCCATGGGTTCTAGCCCGGTGGGACTTGATGTCGATCTTCAGTCCTTTATTGCCATGTTTTGAGCCTGGCATACCATGTCGTAGGCGAGCTCAATTTTGATCGTATATGGATAGTCCCCTCATTTTCCGGAGAGTAGACGACGAGAAACGACATGAGCTTTCGATTCTTACCTCGATACCCCATGACAGAAACGATAAAACAAACGAAATGTCTCGTCAGTCAAGTATTAGTAGCATTAAATGCACGTCAGTTGCTGGTCGGCCATTCCTGGATGCGAACCGCCGCTGAAATACTATAAATACCTCTGTCTTGGTTCATTTTGACATTACATCAAAACCTTCTACCCTTGTATCTTTGAAATTTCAATACTTTCTAGCAATTATACTCTGGTTTATTTATGTCATGACCCCAATTTGCCCTGCGTGAACATGTCACGACGGCAGCTAGTCACTACGACTAGGTAAGCCTAACAATGCCGAAATAAACTAACTTACAGAAATAAATAACTTAAAAATCGTACTGCTGGGAGAAAACTATATATAAGTGCCACTTGGCATAATACAACCCAAATCACGAAAATTCAAAACAACTCCCAAAACCCGGAAACTCACAGGAAACACATGCTAATAGAAATATAATACTCTGCTCAAACTCCAGAATGTCTAAACAACTGAAAGAAAAGAAAAGTCATATACTAAAGCTGGAATAAGATAGAGACTCATGGTCTGCAGACGTGGCAGATGTACCTTAAAATCTCTGCTAGATCTCTCTGCCGCAGGGATAGTATGCCTGGGTGGAGGTACCTGGATCTGCATATGAAAAACATGTGCAGAAGGGGCATGAGTACACCATAGCAGTACTCAGTAAGTGCCATGCCTAATCTCGGTTGGGTAGTGACGAGGAAGGTCAGGGCCCTACTGAGATAAACTATAATAATGAACTTGGCAGCAATGTGAAATAAGTCAAAACAATGAATTACAACTATGAAGTAAGTCAAGTTACACAACAAAAACTAACACACAGAGAATCACATAACATAGTAAACAACTCAAAATCAGTACCATAACGAGGATCTCCCAGGATACCGTCCTGTAGTCCGTCATATGAGTATATCCGAAGGATCTCCCGGGATACCGTCCCGTAGTCCAATTATCAATGTGCAAGGGGATGTATCATGAAGCTAACCCATAGTCCCAAAGTAAATGTATAGGGGATCTCCCGAAATACCACATCCGTAGTCCCAAAGTAAATGTGCAGGAGGATCTCCTGGGAATCTAACCCGTAATCCCAAAGTAAACAAACAAGGGGGAGCTCCCGGAATACCACATCCGTAGTCCCAATGTAAATGCACAACCACAATCAGAGAATATTCAGACAGGAAGTACAACAATACAAGGCGCCGGATAATTCTAGCTTAACATGCTCCACATAGTAATATTAAGGCAACTTAAGCAATTAGACAATTTGGATGAACTAAATATACTTTCTAAACTAACACAGGCTATAATAGCAAGTAGAATAAAGAAAATACGAAAGAAGCTCAGTTCAAATATTTTAAGTAAAAATCGAATTTTCAATAGTTTTCTCAAATACGCGCTTGTCACCTCACGTACATGGCATTTAAATTACCAAACATCACATCCTAAGGGGAAAGGTCCCCCACACAAGGTTAGACAAGCCACTTACCTCGAACCGACTCAAAAATCAATCCAAAATCACGTTCTTGCCACGAGTATTCGACTCCAAATGGCCCAAATCTATTCAATTAAATTTCATAACATAAATAACACTTCAAATAAATGATTCTACAATTAATTATAAGAAAATGTGCAAAATTATGTGAAATGACCAAAATGCCCCACGGTCCCACATCTTGAAATCGGATAAATTTATATTTTCAGAACCCTCGTACTCTCACGAGTCTACTCATATACAAATCTCTCAAATCGAATGTCAAATACCCACTCAAAACTCAACAAATTAGTCTAAGGATTTTGACCCATTTTTCAATCAAAAATTCAAAAATATGAAGGGAATCATGATTAGATTAGTAGGTATTAAGCATAAGAGAGAATAGAATCATTGCTCGTGAAAACCCCTCGAAATTTCTCCCATAACCAAGCTCTAGAAGTCAAAAATGGAAAATGGGAACGAAGTCCCATTTTCAGAACTTAAGATCTCTTCCTAGACCCTTTTTTCGCTTTTGCGGATAATTTTCCGCTTGTGCGGCTATGACAGCAACCAACACTTTATCGGCACGGAAATGAGCATAACTCCCTCATACGATGTCTAAATTCGACGATTCTTTTTGATATGTCTCCAAAATTACGATACAGATCTAATGGTTCAATAAAAACTTAATTTGGAGCTCATTAACTTAACATGGTACCCCTTTATATCCAATGATACAACGCTGAAACATCAAATAAGTGCGCGATACAACCCGAAACACACCCGAGGCCCCCGGGACCTCAACCAAAAGCACCAACGCATCTTAAAACATTATTCAAACTTGTTCCAATCCTCAAAACACCTCAAACAACACCAAAACCATCAAATTGCATCGAATTCAAGCCTTCTTCTAAAACTTCCAAAACACGCATTCAGTCAAAAACCAAACTGAACCACGTCTGAATGATCTGAAATTTTGCACACATATCCCAAATCACCTAACGAAGCTATAGCAACTCTCGGAATTCCATTCCGACTCACAGATCAAAATCTCACCTATCAATCGGAAATCGCCAAAACACTAACTTTGCCAATTCAAGACTAATTCTACACCTGACAAAACTACTTTCGATCACACTCCTAAGTCAAAAATCACCTCCCGGATCTAATGAAACATCAGATTTCCATTTCGAGGCTGTCTTCACAATGTTCCGACTGTGGACCACTTTCAACACTTACGCTCTTATTTATGGACTAAGTGTCCCAAAACTCTCTTAAATCCAACACCGAGCGTCCCGGCAAACCAAAATAGCAGAAATGAACTCAGGGGAAGCAGTTAATAGGGGACTGGGGTGTAAATTATAAAAACGACCGGCTTGATCGTTACATCCTCCGACACTTAAACATTCGTCCGTCCTCGAGAGCATAAAGAACATACCTGAAGTAGTGAAAATATGAGGGTACTGGCTGTGCATATCTCGCTCGGTCTCCCAAGTTGCCTCCACCGCCGGCTGACCCCGCCACTGAACCTTTACTGAAGCAATGTTCTTTGATCTCAACTTTCTGACATGTCTGTCCAATATAGCCACTGGCTCCTCAATATAAGACAAATCTTTGTCCAACAGGACTGAGCTAAAATCCAACACGTGCGACGGGTCTCCGTGATAACTCCGGAGCATCGAAATATAAAATACTGGATGAACTCCTGCTAAGGTGGGAGGTAAAGCAAGTTCATAAGAAAACTCCCCAACACGTTTCAATATCTCAAAAGGGTCAATAAACCTCAAACTCAATTTCTCTTCCTTCCCAAATCTCATAACACCCTTCATAAGCAAAACCCGAAGCAGAACCCCCTCTCCGACCATATATGAAACATCACGAACCTTCTCGTCCGCGTAACTCTTCAATCTGGACTGGGCTGTACGGAGTCTATCCTGAATCACCTTAACCTTCTCTAGTGCATCCTGAACAAATTCTGTGCTTAATAGTTTGGCTCCACCCGGCTCGAACCAATCCATCGGAGATCTACACCTCCCACCATATAAAGCCTCATACGGCGCATCTGAATGCTAGACTGATAACTGTTATTATAAGCAAACTCTGCCAATGGAAAGAACTGATCCCAAGACTCTCCAAACTCAATCATACACGCACAAAGCATATCCTCAAGAATCTTAATAGTGCTCTCGGATTGCCCCGTCCGTCTGGGGGTGAAATGTTATGCTTAACTGCATCGA
The DNA here is from genome assembly GCA_034376525.1 of Nicotiana benthamiana. Classification (NCBI taxonomy): domain Eukaryota; kingdom Viridiplantae; phylum Streptophyta; class Magnoliopsida; order Solanales; family Solanaceae; genus Nicotiana; species Nicotiana benthamiana. The sequence continues at coordinate 8,335,139 of CM067334.1, forward strand.
GGTACCAAACTCCTGCTGAACGGCCCTCTATAACCATGATATAAACTGAGTACCCATGTCTGAAATAATGGAAACTGGAATACCATGCAAGCAAACAATATCCCGGATATAAATCTTCGCCAATCGCTCTGATGAATAGGTAGTACACATGGGGATAAAATGAGCGGACTTGGTCAGCCGATACACAATCATCCAAATGGCATTGAACTTCTTCGCAGTCCGAGGGAGACCAACTACAAAATCCATGGTGATCTTCTCCCATTTCAACTCCGAGATCTCTATATATTGAAGCAACCCCCCTGGTCTCTGGTGCTCATACTTCACCTGCTGACAGTTGAGGCATTTAGCTACATATCTAATTATATCCTTTTTCATTCTCCTCCACCAATAGTGCTGCCTCAAATCTTGATTCAACTTCGCGGCACCCGAATGGATGGAATACCGTGAACTACGGGCCTCTATTAAAATCAGATCTCGTAGCCCATCAAAATTGGGCACACAAACACGGCCTTGCATCCTCAATATCCCGTCATCTCAAATGGTCACATCTTTGGAATCGCCGTGTTGAACCGTGTCCTTGAGGAAAAGTAAATGAGGGTCATCATATTGCCGCTCCCTAATACAATCAAATAAAGAAGACCGAGAAACCACGCAAGCTAGAACCTGACTGGGCTCCGAAAGATCCAATCTCACAAATTGACTAGCTAAGTCCTGCACATCCATTGCCGTAGGCCTTTCTAAAGCTGGTAGATTTCCAAACTCCCCAAGCTCTCCGCCCGGTGACTCAAGGCGTCAACCACCATTGGCCTTGCATGGGTGATACGGAATAGTAATATCATAATCCTTCAGCAACTCAAACCACTTTCTCTGGTGCAAATTGAGATCCTTTGGCTTGAACAAGTGCTGAAAACTCCGATGGTCAGTATAAATCTCACAAGGCACGTTGTATAAATAATGACACTATATCTTCAAGGCATGAACGATAGCAGCTAACTCAAGGTCGTGGACATTAGAATTCTTCTCATGTATCTTTAATTGTCTGGATGCATAGGCAATTACCCTACCATCCTGCATCAACTCCGCTCTAAGCCCAACCCATGTGGCATCGTAATAAACTGTATAAGACGTCGAACCAATAGGAAATATCAAAATTGGGGTTGTAGTTAAAGCTGTCTTTAGCTTCTGAAAGCTCGCCTCACACTCCTCTCTCCACTGAAATGGAACACCATTCTAGGTCAATCTAGTCATAGGGGATATAATCGTGAGAACACCTCCACAAAACGACGGTAGTGACCCGCCAAGCCAAGAAAACTGCGAATCTATGTAGTTGAGAAGGGTCTATACCAACTCTACATTGCCCCTATCTTCTTCGGATCAACCTGAATGCCCTCACTCGATACCCCGTGGCCTAAGAATGCCACAGAATCCAACTAGAACTCACATTTTGTGAACTTTGCATATAATTTCTTCACTCTCAAGGTCTGAAGCACTATCCTCAGGTGTTGATCATGATCTTCTCGACTCTGGGAGTACACAAGAATATCATCTATGAAAACAATAATGAACGAGTCGAGATATGGCCCAAACACACTGTACATCAAATGCATAAAAGCTGCTGGGGCATTGGCCAACCCAAATGACATAACAAGAAACTCATAATGACCATACCGAGTCCTGAATGCAGTATTCGGGATGTCTGGCTCCGGAATCTTCAACTGATGGTAACCTAAGTGCAAATCAATCTTAGAAAACAGTTGTGTGCCATGAAGCTGGATTAATAGATCATCAATGCGAGGCAAAGGATAACGGTTTTTCACTGTAACCTTGTTCAACTGGCGATAATCGATACACATACGCATAGAACCATTCTTTTTCTTCATTAACAAAACAGGAGAACCCCACAGTGAAACACTGGGTCAAATAAAACCCTTATCAAGTAATTCTTGTAACTTATCCTTCAACTCCTTCAATTCAGGATAAGTAATACGGTACAGAGGAATAGAAATGGGCTGAGTGCCCGGCAACAAATCTATGACATAATCAATATCTCAATCGGGCACCATGCCCAAACGATCAGCTGGGAACACATCGGGATAATCTTGTACCACTGGGAATGAATCAATGGAAGGGGTATCAACACTGAAATCTCTCACATAAGCTAAGTACGCGGCACACCCCTTCTCAACCATACCCTGAGCTTTAAGAAAAGAGATAAATCTGCTGGGAGTATGATCTAAAGTACCACTCCACTCAACATGCAGAATACCTGGCATAGCCAGTGTAACGGTCTTAGCGTGACGATCAAGAATAACATTATGGGGTGACAACCAGTCCATGCCAAGATAATATCGGAATCCACCATATTGAGTAATAATAAGTCTAATCTGGTCTCAAAACCACAAATAACAACCAAACATGACCGATAAACGCGATCCACAACAAGAGAATCTTCCACATGAGTAGAAACATAAATATGAGAGCTCAAAGAATCTCATGGCACACCCAGATGCAGAGAAAAATAAGAAGACACATATGAATAGGTAGAGCCTAGATCGAATAGAATCGATGACTCTCTGTGACTGACCAGTATAATACCTGTGATAATAGAATCAAAGGCAACAACCTCGGTACGAGCAAAAATAGCATAAAATATGGCCTGGCCTTTCCCACGAGGGCGACCTCCATCTCCCTGAACTCTGTCCCTAGCTAGCTAGGCATGTGGGGTAGCAGCTATAGTTGTGATCATGCCTTAAGAACTATGAGGAGCACGATATGGCTGAGCAGTCTACGAAGATGCACCCCTACTAAGTCTAGGACAGTCCCTAACCAGATGGTGTGTGTCTCCACACTCGAAACAAGCTCTAAGAGAACATGGTGGCTGTGACTGGCTGTGACCAGGTCTGCCTGACCGATCTCTTAAAGCATTTCGCGCAGGAGGCACACTAGAAATTGGAGGTCATAATAAGGCTACTAAGGTCTAGGAGGAGCGGGAGCACTACTGGCTACTGGAAGATTTGAATAAATGGGGCGGCCCATATTAACCCCTGCCATGACGACCTGCTGCTGGAGTGCGGGCACCACAGTAGTAGCCCGACTCTCGAGACCTCTTGGCCTCTCTCTTCTCTCGCTCCCTGGCAAGCATACCCTCGATCATTCTAGCAATGCTCACTACCTGCTGATATGGAATATCCATCTCCAACTCTCGAGCCATGCCAGATTTGATGGGTGTAATAAGTTCCTTAATAATCCTGCAAACTCTCTCGTGGACAATAGCAACCAAGGCCGGTGCATGCCTGGCCAATCTGGTATAACAAATAGCATACTACGAAACAGTCATAGCACCCTAGCGCAAATGTTCAAACTCTGCACGCCATGCGTCCCTGAGACTCTGAGGGACAAACTCTCTCATAAACATATTTGAGAAGTGGGTCCAGTTCAGTGAAGTAGCCTTGACTGGACTGTCTATCTCATAAGTACGCCACCAATCATAGGCGGCTCCCCGAAGCTGAAAGGCAGTAAAGGAAACCCTATTAGACTCTTCTATACCCATAGTGCGAAGAATACGACGGCACTCCTCTAGAAATCCCAAGGCATCGTCTGATGCCAATCTACTGAAAACTGGAGGATCATACTTTTTGAATCTCTCAAGCATCCGCTGTTCATCCTCAAAAGCAGCTGCCCCATCCTCGGGATGAATTTGTACTGCAAGTTGTGCATGAATATTCTCTAGGGCCTTCTCAACATGCACTCACTGCACAGGAGTGCGGGCGACGGGAGTCTGTGCTCCTACCCCAGCCTGGAATGTGGCTGTAACAAGGGGAAACAACCCTGGATGATCCAACATGGTGTACATGCTCATAAAATGTGCCAAAGTCTCCTAAAAGGCTGGAGTAGTAGTAATTGGAGGCATGGTCGGTGTCTGAACTTCGACTGGATCTGCTGGCGGTACCTCAGCGGCAACTTGCATAGGTGCTCTGGCTGCACCACGTGCGCGTCCACGACATCTACCTCGGCCCCGAACTCTGACGACTACAGTAGGGGGCGCGGGTGTCTGACCATCTCGAGTAGCTCGTGTCCTCACCATCTGTGAGAGAATAGAAGGCAAAAATTAGAATTGGTGTCAAAAATATCGTACGACAACGAAATCAAATGAAGTGAAATTTTTTCCTAAACAGTTACATAGGCACTCGTAGATAAGTACAGACATCTCAATACCGATCAGCAAGGCTCTAATAAACCGGCCCGTGTTCCGTGACTCCTATGAACCTAGAGCTCTGATACCAACTTGTCACGACCCCAGTTCGACCTTCATGAACATGTCGTGATGACACCTAGTCACTACGACTAGGTAAGCCTAACAATGCAGAAATAAACTAACTTGCGAAAATAAAGAACTTAAAATCGTACTGCTAGGAGAAAACTATATATAAGTGCCACTTGGCATAATACAACGAAAAATACGAAAATTCAAAATAACTCCCAAAACCCGAAAACTCACAGGACAAACAGGCTAATAGAAACGGAATACTCCACTCAAACTCCATAATGTCTAAACAACTAAAAGAAAAGAAAAGTCATATATTAAAGCTGGAATAAGATAGAGACTCCTGGTCTTCGAACATGGAAGATGTACCTCAAAGTCTCTAATATATCTCTCTACCGCGGGGATAGTACGCCTGGATGGAGGTACCTGGATCTGCACATGAAAAACATGCGCAGAAGGGGCAGGAGTACACCACAACGGTACTCAATAAGTGCCAAGCCTAACCTCGATTGGGAAGTGAAGAGGATGGTCAGGGCCCTACTGAGATGAAATATAATAATGAAGCTGGCAACAATATGAAATAAGTCAAAACAATGAATTACAACTATGAAGTAATTCAAGTTACACAATAGAAATTAACACACAGAGGTAATTCAAGTTAAATAAACGTTTCTAAACTAACACAGGATATAATGGCAAGTAGAATAAAGCAAATACAAAAGAAGCTCAGTTCAAGTATTTTAAGTAAAAATCAGGTATTCAATAATTTGCTCAAGTGCGCACTCGTCACCTCATGTACAAGGCATTCAAATTACCAAACATCGCATCCTAAGGGGAAAAGTCCCCCACACAAGGTTAGACAAGCCACTTGCCTCGAACCAGCTCAAAAATCAATCCATAACCACGTTCTTGCCACGCGTATTCGACTCCAAATGGACTAAATCTATTCAATTAAATGTCATAACGTAATAACACTTCAAGTAACTGATTTTACTATTAATTATAAGAAATGCACAAAGTTATGTGAAATGACCAAAATGCCCCTCGGAGCCTAGTCTCGGAATCAAATAAATTTTACACATTTTTAGAACCCTTGTACTCTCACGAGTCTACTCATATAAAAATCTCTCAAATCGGAGATATAATACCCACTCAAAACAAAACAATTTAGTCTAAGGATTTTGATCCATTTTTCATTCACAAATCCAAAATACGAAGGAAATTATGATTAGATTAGTAGGTATTAAGCATAATAGAGTAGAGAATCGTTAACCAATCATTGCTCACAAAAACTCCTCTAGAAGTGTAAAATGGAAAATTGGATTAAGATCTCTGCTTAGGCCCTTTTTCACTTCTGCTGCTTCCGCGGAAATTTTCCGCCTCCATGCCAAAATTGCTGCTTTTGCGTCCCACTTCCGTTGCAAATTTCCTCTTCTGCGGTTATGACAACAATCGGCACTTTTTCGACATGGAAATGAGCATAGCATTCTCACACGATGTCCAAATTCGACGATTGTTTTTGCTATGGTTCCGGAATTATGATTCGGATCTAATGGTTCAATAAAACAAAATTTGGAGCTCATTTAATTAATATGGTTCCCCTTTATATCCAAAGATATGGTGTTGAACATCAAATAAGAGCGCGATACAATCCGAAACACACCCGAGGCCCCCAAGACCTCAACCAAAAGCACCAACGCATCTTAAAACATTATTCAAACTTTATTCATTCCTCAAAACACCTCAAACAAAAACCATCAAATTGCATCGAATTCAAGCCTAAGTTCTTCCAAAACTTTCAAAACACGCATTCGATAAAAAATCCAGCCAAACCACGTCCGAATGATCTGAAATTTTGAAAACATATCCCAAATCACCTAACGAAGCTACAACAACTCTTGGAATTCCATTCTGACTCCCGGATCAAAATCTCACCTATCAACCGAAAATCGCCAAAATACTAACTTCGCCAATTCAAGCCTAATTCTACACCGGACCTCCAAAACTACTTTCGATCATATTCCTAAGTCACAAATTACCTCCCGGAGCAAATGGAATCATCGTATTTTCGAGGCCATCTTCACACTCTTATGACTACGGAACACTTTCGAACACTTAAGCTCTCATTTAGGGACTAAGTGCCCCAAAACAGTCCGAAACTCAACACCGAGCATCCCGGCAAACCAAAATAGCATAAATGAACTTAGGGAAACCGGTAATAGTGGATCGGGGCATAAATTCTAAAAACGACTGGCCGGGTCGTTACAATTTAATATTCCTTGCAATAACTCCGAAGGTCCCGATGTATTCGGGACAGAGAAGATCCCGATGGTACCGGTAATGAGGAGGGCTCCGGTGAAGACTAGGCCATTAGTGCCTTGGATATTTTCCTTTATTTATTGTATTTTTGTACTTTTGTATTTTCTATCAAGGCCGTTTGGCTTTTGTAAAGACTATATGTATATATAATACAATGCTTTTTTTCCTTCAACAATTTATGAGTTTGTTTTCCTTTGCTTTATTATTTATATTTGCAAGGATCAAAATGCCTTAGCATAAAATAGTTAGGCCATATTCAAATGTTCAAACACCTTCGATATTATTTTGTTTAATGCTTCGTTGGGTTTCGGTCTGACTAAAAACTTTTCCCTAAAGTACGTATTAATTTTTTAGATTATAGTTTGTCGACGGTAGCCTTTAAAACCGGTTAAGAAATTTTGAAGGCCTTGTTTTTTGTTACGGGTCTCGAATGTCTCCGAACCATTTTAATATGGCCATAGACTTTTAGTTAGGGTGTTTCCCATTGGGCTTGTTACCCCGAGTTATCCGAGCTTGTTAACAGTCCTTGAATGGGGATGGTCGTAGTCTTTAAGTTTTGGGCGCTACCTAATAGATCTTGTGCACCTGGGATCTTATTGTTCGGGCCGTCCAAGTTTAACTTTAGATGGTAGTCCCCAAGCGGGAGTAACCGTTTGAACTTGGATTAAGGCATCCATTGGGATCGATACCTTTTGGGGATTGGATGTAGGAATTCCTTAAGACAAAAAGATTTTTTTTAAAGGAAAAGATATTTATCCGTAAAGTAGAGACTTCTTTTTATTATTGTGCTTAATAGTTACAATTGTGTACAAGATTTGTGCCAGGGATCGAGCAATCTACATGGGCATAATTTATTTGACTGTTTAGACCTTACAGCAAATCCTATCGATCCAGCCGAAACCATTCAATCACAAAGTTTCTTTCCTTGATAAAGTTGTTATCTGAGTGCCCCTCCCCATGTTTGGGGTTGATCATAGAGAGGCCTCAAATACTATTGTCATGATCTTCGATACTGGTTCATAACCGACCTTCAATTCTAAGTTAGCACGATTTATTATTACCTCATTAAAAACCTTGCCGAAAAACCCATTTGGGACAAAACCAGTTTAGCGTGACCTTCCTTAGCACTAAGTCATATAGAAGTGTCAAAGGTTGGCCCTTCTATTGTAATATCTCTCAATTTGCTGCTTTTGGGCGGCCAACCTGACAAGGGCGGATTCGTGCCTTTTATCTAATAGCTCCAGGCTTGTATTCATGGCCTCATCTTTTGATTTATTAGATGCATATCAACTAGAGGCTTGGTTCTCTAACTTCGATCGGTATTAGTGCTTCAGCACCAAAATCCAGTGAGAACAGGGTGGCCCCTGTGCTGGATTTTGAGGTCGTACAATACGCCCATAGGATTTCTGGCATGATTTCCTTCCATTTTCCTTTGGCGTCGGTTAACCTCTTTTTGAGGTTTTGGAGTATTGTTTTGTTGGTCGATTCTGCTTATCCATTCCTACTAGGGTGGTAGGGTTTATATAGGATCATTTTGATCTTATGGTCTTTAAGAAACTTGCTTATTTTACTACCGATGAATTGTTTCCCGTTTCCGCACAGGATCTCGGCCAGCATTCCAAACCGGCATATGATGTGGTCCCTGATGAAATCGATGACTTCCTTCTCCCTAACTTTCTCATATGCTGGGATTCCACCCACTTTGAAAAATAGTCAGTCATAAACAATAAAAATTGAGCCTTAGTTGGTGCCCACCGAAGGGGGCTAACAATGTCCATTCCCTACTTCGTGAACGACCATGGAGACAAAACTGAATGCAGTATCTCCCCGAGTTGGTAAATCATCAGAGCATGTCTTTGGTAATCATCACACTTTTGTATGAACTCCTTCGCATCTTTTTCCATGTCGATCCATTAGTACCCTGCTCTGATTACCTTTCGAACCAATGATTCGACACCTGAATGATTTCCGCAAGTTCCCTTGTGAACTTCCCTCAGAACGTACTTGGTATCTCCTAGACATATCGCTAGTGGGCCATCGAATGTTCTTCTGAATAGGGTGCCGTCTTCGGACAAGCTAAACCGGGTTTCTTTCATACATAGGGTCCTCGATTCTTTTGGATTCGATGGCAGTTTTTCGATCATCAGATATTTTATATATTTGTTTTTCCAGTCCCAAGTTAGGCTTGAAGAGTTTATCTCGGTATGGCCTTCTTCCACTACTCATCTCATGAGTTTTATGACTGCGCCCAAGTTGAACACATTGTCATTGACCGTTAACCCTAGGTTAGCAAGGGCTTCAGCCTCGCTTTTTTTATCCGAGGTACGTGTTGTAGAGTCCACTCCTTGAATCGATGTAATGTTACTTGCAACTTATCTAGGTAAACTTTGTATTCGTTCCTCTTTGACCCGAACGTCCCATTAACTTGGTTCACCACAAGGAGGAAGTCACACTTAGCTTCGATTACCTCTACCCCTAAGCTTTTGGCTAGTTGGAGACCTGTAATCATGGCCTCATATTCGTCCTTGTTGTTAGTTAATTTAACAGTCCTAATAGATTTTATAACTACATTGCCTATTAGTAGCTTCAATATGATGCCAAGTCCCGACCCTTTTGCGTTCTAGGCGCCATTTGTAAAGAGGGTCCAGATCCTCGAAGACGTCCCCGAGTTCACCAACAACTCTCTTTCAACCTCGGGTATTAGGGCCAACGTAATGTTGGCTACGAAGTCTGCCAATATTTGAGATTAATGGCGGCCTGGGGTCAATATTCAATATTGTACCCCCCGATCTCTACGACCTAGCTGTCTAATCGTCTCTTGATCTTGAGTTTATGAATTATATTTTGCAATGGGTAAGTAGTCACAACACATATATGATGACATTGAAAATATAGTTTCAGCTTCCTAGAGGCACTTAGTAAAGCGAGCGCCAATTGTTTTAGGTAAGGGTACCTAGTTTCGGCCTCACCTAGAGTCCTGCTAACATAGTAAATTGGAAATTTCATACCTTGTTCTTCACGGACCAAGACTCCACTTACCGCTATCTCCTACATCCCGAAGTACATGTATAGTTATTCATCTCTCTTCGGCGTTTGAAGCAGCAGTAAGCTCGACAGATACCACTTATGTTCCTCCAAGGCCCGTTGTCACTGCAGGGTCCATGAGAAGTTATTCTTCTTCTTGAGTAGTGAGAAGAATTGGTGGCTCTTATCGGAGGACATCGAGATGAATCACCCCAGGGCTAATATGCGTCCAGTTAATCTTTTCACGGCTTTCACGTTGTCCATAACCGTGATATCTTCGATGGCTTTGATCTTGTCGAGGTTGATCTTGATTCCTTGGTTGGATACCATGAATCCGAGGAATTTACCTGATCCAACTCTCAACGCACATTTCTTCGGGTTCATCTTCATGTTGTACTTCTTCAATATGCTGAAAGTTTCTTGAAAATATTTTAAATAGTCCTCTGCTCGCAGGGACTTACCAACATATTTTCAATTTAAACCTCCATTGATTTCCCTAGTTGTTCCTCGAACATCCAGTATTTACTAGGCATTGATAAGTGTCACCGGAATTTTTTTAATTCAAATGGTATCACGTTATAGCAGTATGTCCCGTACTTAGTGAAAAGGAATGTTTTTTTCTAATCACCCGGGTTCATCCATATTTGATTGTACCTAGAGTAATCATCGAGAAAACTGAGGATCTCGTGGCCGACCGTGGCATCGATCATGCGATCGATATTGGGCAAAGAGAAAAAGTCCTTGGGACATGCCTTATTCAAATCCTTATACTCTACGCACATTCTCAATTTATTCGCTTTTTAGGGACTACCACTTGGTTTGCTAACTAATCCGGATATTTAACCTCCCGAATGGACCCTATTTTAAGGAGTTTAGATACCTCGTCCTTGATAAAAACATATTTGACTTCGTACTGGGGTCTCCTATTTTGCTTGGACGTGTGGAACTTCTGGTCCAGGATTAGATTGTGAATGGTTATCGATGACGAGATCCCTGTCATATAAAGGTGGGACCAGGCGAAACAATATTCATTAGCTATAAGAAATTGAATGAATTTTCTCCTAAGCTTGGGGCTTAACCTCGTGCCCATGTATACATTTTGATCGGGTAAGTGTTCGGTTAGTACGACTTGTTCTAGTTCCTCGACCGTTGCCTTTGTAGCATCAGAATGGTCGGGGGATATGAAAGATCTGTGAACTCCATAGTTTCCATCCTTTTCTATTCCTCGTTCCCCCAACTTTGTCAATGCTTCTATCGGTGATTGCTATTTGGTCTCGTCTTTGACCATCTGGTTCAGATCCTTCAATTTCGAGAGTATGGATGTTGGGATCACTTCATCAACCGCGAACATCTCTTTGGCAGTCGATTGTTCCCCATATACTATTTTGACTCCTCCAAATGTTGGGCATTTATTCACCTGGTGCGGCGTCGAGAGTATTGCTCTAAAATTGTGAATCCATGGCTTCCCAAATAGAGCTTTATATCTCAAATCCCCTACGATTACATAGAACTTGGCTTCCTGTACTATTCTAGCGATGTTCAGTGGTAATTTTATCTCCCCTTTAGTGGTCTCGCATGCCATGTTGAACCCGTTCGGGACTCAAATCGCAGGTACAATCTGATCTTGTAGGTCGAGTTGTTCCACGACCCTTGATGATGTTGGCTGAGCTACCAGGATCAATAAACACACACTTAATTTGAAATTTATTTACGAGTACCGATATTATCAGTTCATCATAATGGGGTTGCATGATCCCCTCAGTGTCCTATCATTAAAAGACAAGGTTTCTTTGGGCATGTAATCCAGAGTCCGTTTTTTCCTTGTGATGGATACTTTGATACATTTCAGCATCGAACCCTGGGAATGTCGATTCCACCGATGATCATGATGATGACATGTTGAGGCTCTTCATGCTTGATCTTCTTATTGGAGTCCTTGTTCCTGAAGTGGTTCTTGGGCCGATCACTTAGGAATTCTCGGATATGTCCGTTGTTGAACAGCCGGGCCACCTCTTCCCTTAATTGTCGGCAGTCTTCAGTTCTATGATCATGAATGCCGTGATATTTTCACATTAGGTTGGGATACCTTTAGGTTGCATCATACTGTAAAGGTCTAGGCCATTTAGTATCTTTGATGTGTTCGATGGTAGATACGATAGCGGCAACATCGACGTTGAAGTTGTATTCCGATATCTTGGTGCTTCTTTAGGCCCGACGGGCCTGTCGAAGCTATTTTTTCTCATGACTCCCCGGTTGCTCTGACCTAGATAACTTCTCATTTCATTTCGAATAGAATTACCCCCGGAACCACTGCTTCTTTGGTCCCTATTTTACAGATGATACCGATCCCTGTTTGTTCTCGGTTCATGGTCGGTATCTCTCTTGACTCTGTTGATGGTTCTGACAGGGTACACGGACCCGGAAGGGGCCCCAAGCTGATCATCTTCGACCTTAAATTTTTATTGATATCAGTTATGGACATCAATCCAAATGACAGCCGGATATTCTACCAAGTTTTTCTTCAACTGTAGTGAAGCCAACAAGCTCTAAATGTTGAGTCCTTGGGTGAAAGCCTGAACGGCCCAAATCATCAGCGACCTGTGGCAAATCCATCTACTCCATTTGAAATCGGGACATTAACTCTTCTGTTTTACTTTGAAAATGTCTGACTTCCTGGTCTCAACCTTGATAAAATCTGCAAGCATAGAAAATGAGTCAATATAATTAGGAGGTAAGTTGTGATACCATATCATAGCTCCTTTGGACATGGTTTCTACAAACTTATTCAACAAAACAGACTCGATCTCATCATCCTCCAAGTCATTCCCTTTGATGGCACATGTGTATGATGTAACATGCTCGTTTGGGTCGGTCGTTATATTTTACTTAGGAATCTCAGGCATGCGGAACTTCTTAGGGATCGGCTTTGGAGCCGCACTTGAAGGAAAAGGTTTTTTCCAAAAATTCTTGAAATCCATGACTTTTAGTTCCTCGAGCATCTTTTTTATCTCAGGGCTAGTTCTGGATTTGTTTTTGTTCGATCTCTCTGCGACCGGTTCACCTTTGCAGGTGACTTCCCGAGACGGATAGGGTTCAATTCTTCTCAGTGCGGGTTTTGGTTTTGTAACTTGGCTATTGCTGCCTATTGGCCTGTAACATTTCGAAGATCATCCTTAAATTGATCTCGTCTCCTCCAATGTTTTGTGTATTTTGAGCTGTCAATCGGGCTCCACCGCGGACTCTATTCATAGAGTTAGTAGGTAGATTGGTATAGATAACCACATGCGAGTTAGTGTCAATCGGTTCCGCGACCGAAATTCCGATGGGATCGATCAGCGGTACCCTGTCACTGGGCGCTATGTTGTTAATTTCACTGTGAAGATCAGACTCATTGTCAAAATGTAGGGTGTTGATTGTGAGTTTGACTTTTTGAGCTTTAACATGAAATAGAGGCACTTCAAAGAACATGTCTAAAGTAGTGTATTATGAAAATTCATATCAAATAACCACTATTATCCTTAGCCCCACTTGGGTGCCAAACTGTTTACCCTCAAAATCGGATAAAAATTAAATTTGTAAGTGATTTTAAAGATATGCGGATTAACTTGACATAAAGAAATATTGAAATAAATAATGATAATGTAAATTTAAACCACACAAATTGAACAATTATAGTTTTAGAAGGTCAGTCACACCCGAACTAGATGCACTTCGATTGTTATCAAGATACTGAAGAATACGAGCTTAAAGAGAAAAATAATAATGTACTGCCTTGGAGTGTGTATTACCATTCTTAAATAAATTATCAAACCACCTTTATATAGAAGAGGAGTCCTACTTTAGGTACAATTTTATAAAAGGTAAAAAAATCTCTTGATTTGCTATTGCCGATTCCTTATTGATAAGTGCCGAGATTTCCGCCGTAATATCCGACCAGTCACGGATATTTCAGTCTTCTATTGTCTATGCTAACAATGTTGCATCGAGCTCGTTCGGGATTAGGATCGATTCTGGGATCACGGCCTCGATGTTCTCGTAGGCCAGCGTTTCGCTCCCAGATTCTAGCTCGGTAGAGCTTGATGTCGATCTTCAGTCCTTTATTGCCATGTTTCCATCCTGGCCTACAATATCGTAGGCGAGATCGATTTTGATCGTACACACACATACAATTAAGAAGCAAGCAAATCTAGCAGTCCCAACTCTAATCGACCTTGCTAGTAAAACATTTGCTATTTTCTGTTAGTGTCTAATGTTGATTTTGCAAATTCAATCACTCTATTTGCAAAAGCGGGTACATCTTAAATGATATCGACCAAATAAGACGCATCATGAAATTTTTATGGTGTCGAAGCATAATTAAATGTAAGTTTTTTTTCTGATTTCAAATTGATATTCGATATTTGTATTGGAGTCTGACTAATCTGGATTCGCCACATAAGTTTGGTTAAAGGAGAAATTTTCTCCCTACCATTTTTTATTTTTTATTTTTTTTTCTAATTATGAAGATTTGAACCCGCAACATTTATCCATCTCAACAAACCTTGGTGGTCAATTAAATGTAAATATCATGCCATATTTCTTAAGTATTGTCACTTTCATTAGTTTATCACCTTTGATGTTGATATTGTAACATTATGGACAGCATTTAAATGTAAATACTCTTTAAACGAAATAACTATACTAATACTAAATACAAAAAAAAAAAAAAACAAATTCACGTGCGGCGAATCCGAAAATCAAGATAATCAAATTCAATCATTCACTCTCAAAAAAAAATCAAAACTAAAATTAAAATTAAGTCAAAATCCTTTTCTAATTCAAAAATCACCTTAGTTTTGTTTAAAATAATTCAATTAAAGCAAATTTTGAATTTCAAAACTAGTATTAGCAGGCTTTGATCAAGGATACGTTGAAGGATACATTGGTTTCAATTAATTAATAAAACCAATCATGTTATTATGTAAATTTATTAACTGCAATAAGTTTAATTGAATTTTTAAAAAATATTGAAAGCCAGTTATAAATCTTGATCTGCCATTTCTCCAAATTTCAAAATTTCCATTAAGACTGTAATATTATATTAATATGCATGTGTGTCTATTGTCTTTAAACTTTACCTTTTCACTTCTACTTGGCATAGGTAGAAATACCACTAGCATTATTTACAGGGATTTGCTCTATCAAGTTATTCAATTTGGCTTTAATTCTTCCTGGAAAGAGTGTTAGCGCAACGATAAAAGTTGCTGTTACGTAATAATAAGGTTATAAATTCAAGCTGAGAAAATAATTTATTGTAGAAATACAAGGTAAAAATGCCTTTTACGTTCTCAGATGCGGACGCAGGATCTGAAGGTGAACGATGCACATGAGCAAGTGGCTCCATCGAACGTTTAGTCTTAAGGGTTCCAACCAAAATATGTGACCATTCTCAACATGCGTACACTTATATATTTAGAATTATTGCCGAAGTTAACCGGGTCCAGTGATCCCTCTTCTACATGCCTGCCTCTGCCTGTACTGTGCGCATAGCGGGAGCTTAATGTGCACGCTTTGAGAATTTTAACATGTTGCTAATTTTATCAGGCTATTATTTAATGGTTATCAAGATATTTATCTGCAATTACCTAATAAATGATCTGATTATAATCAGTTACAAATCCTACTCTTTATATTTCTTCAAATTTTAAATTTTCACGAGTTTTTAAGAGGAATATAACATGGATAGTTTGTTAAAAATTCGAAATTTTGCCTTCTGACTTCTACATGGGGCAGGTAGAAATACACAGCAGTAGAGAGATTATATTTATTCTGTTTGAGATTTGGGAAGTTGAAAATGGAAATGGAAGTAGAGAAGAAGAAAAAAAGAAGCTTTAGTTATGAAATTGGAGATCAAAAGCTTAAGCTCATTGATATTTCTTCAGAGGAAGATTGTCTCATTGCTTCACCTTTGTTTGATTCTCTTGAAGACCTTTCGCCTTTCAGGTCCTAACCTCGTTAAATTCTTGTGATATTTCTTCTTTCTCTATTTGCTTTGTTTTATGTGTGTAATTGTGTGTTAGTTAATCAATGATATTCAAAGAAGGGCCGCACTCTATTGTGATGTAGACAATCTGCATCAGTGTTGAAGCCACATAGTTATAAGGGTAGTCAACTGGGCATCCTTCGTCGAAAAATTGTATTGTACATATATAGGTAAAATATTACGTTTTAGAGGTATATAATACGTATTAAACACCCTTTGTCGGAATTTTTTTTCACTACTTTTAAATTTTGAACACCCTTGAAAAAATTTCTAATTTCGCCACTGACCGTAGTGCAAATATTAAAGGTTGTTTCCATGGCTCGGTTTAAAATTTTGTAACAGTTGTATAGAGATGGAGTGCTATCATTCTCTGAATTTACGAAATGGCAGAATGGTCATATATTGAGACTAAGAGAGTATTTGATATTTTTCTGCAAACTTTATAGATTTGCTTGAAGTATCTCAACAGACAAGAGTAACTATAATGTAGAAGACAGATCAAACGCTATAGTTGTATATTTTTTGGGATTAAAACAAATTGGGACTGGTGTAAATTGAATTCATTTTGTGGGGAGTTATTTGTTACAACTGTTAGACATTTGAACTTATACTACATACGTATAGATAATATATGGATTAATTATATGTTATGTGCTATCTTTTGGTTTGGCCTATATAGTGGTCTTATGGACATTATTGTTAAGGGGGCCAATACATTATCATATAAAGTATAGGACTAATGTGTAGATACACAAAAGAGTAACCTTAGTTAATGATGGGCTAACTAAGGTTACATACATGTAACCAAGGTTACATTCTTGTGACCTTTGAGTTTCATAACTCACATGTTATAATAAGGGGGGTTATGGTTCCCACAAGAATGCAAGACATTCTCTTCTTCTTCCTCCCATTGAGAGAGAGAGCACAAACTTGTTCTTGCATATCAAGTGGAAAACCAATCCTCACATTTGTCTTGGATATCAAGTGAAAGCCAAAACTTCAAGACAATCTTCAAGAAGGATTAAGGAGCTTCCAAAGGCAAACCTTGAACAATCTTCAAGAAGGATTAAGGAGCTTCCACTTATGGATTCAGGTACGCTTCCGCTTATGTTGTTGTTCCAAGTAATTCGATATGAAGGCTAAAGTGTTTTATTTGGATTCATTCCTACAATTGGTATCAGAGCCTCCTTCATATTGGATCATTTGGAAGTTCATGAAATCCATGTTATAAAGCTTCATGATTAACTTAAGATAGAATTTTGATTTTGAAATTCTAGTACATTGATAAAGCATGATTTCATGAATGATTTGTTGATGATAAACTTTAGTATTTCGATACCATATTATCACCATATGAATTGAAATGTTGAAATAAATTGCCTAATTTCGATTGTTGAACATGATTCCTTGATTAAGCCTTTTGTTGAAAGCCCCATTAAGTTTATTATCGTTGAGTGACGGCAACTCCAGTTTCAATACATAGTCACCACTAATACATTTAGCAGCGACTTCTATGGGTTTAGTGGCAGCGTTCGTTGCAATGTTGCCACAAATAACCTTCAGTGACGGCAACTCTAGTTTCAATACATAGTCGCCACTAATACATTTAGCGACGACTTCTATGGGTTTAGTGGCAGCGTTCGTCGCCGCAAAAGGTCCTGGACAGAAACGTTTTTTTAATAAAGATAACGTTTTTTTTATTAAAAACGTTTTTCTGGTAACATTAATGAAACCATAATGCAAAATTAATTAATAGAAACGTTTTTCATTATTATTGAAACGTTTTTTTTATTTAATTAAGATATTAATGGAGTCATAATGCAAGATTAATATTAAAACATTAATCTTGCATTATTAAAGAAACGTTTTTTCAATTAATTAAAGAAACGTTTTCATTATTAATTGAAACGTTTTTTAAGTTTTCAGATTTTAATTGTACATTAATAATATGTCAATTAATATTCAGTTTTTTAATTATTAATGTTTTGTACATTAATATTCAGTTTTAAGATTAATTATTTTTTTTGTCCATCATGCTTCAGATTTTGTTTTGTACAATTAAGATTAAGTTTTTAATGTTCAGTTTTTACATGTCAAACATGTAACTTTTTCAGTTAAGGTTCAATATATGGCTTAAAGAACTATTTAGTTTTGCATCTAATATTTTAAATTAGTCCGTTGAAACATTATGTTACCAAAGTAACCTCTTTTGTGTAGATTGATTGATTTTGAAGTATAAGATGACTGTGTATATTAGTATTCCATGCGTTTAACACTGGCCCAAAGGAAGGTTGTTATTTGGCAGGAATTCGAACATGCTTGTGGTGATAAATATGTGACAATTATTAAGTTTTCCATGTGAATATTAAGTCGGCCCAAAGGAATGCTTGATATTTGACAGGAGTTTATTGTCAATATTTGATTACTACACCAGGAGTACCACTTACAAGTTGATTTTCTGTCCAAAGACTAAAATCAATGTTGTGCTAGGTATATTGTAATGGGATTTGCCTATTTTGAATCTGTAAACACCAGTTTAAAATTCAAGTAATTGTAAGCATGTATTAAGTTGTCCTTGTTCTATTTTCAGTAAATTCTTCAGCTGCTACAATATCTGCAAACATTAACAGGATCCCTGTGCTTAACGGCACAAACTTTAAGGAATGGAAAGAGTACATTATGATAGTTCTCGGTTGCATGGATCTAGACCTTGCACTTCGGATTGAGAAACCTGCTTCTCTTGAGGATACATCTTCTTCTGATGAAAAGAAGGAGATGGAGAAGTGGGAACGCTCAAATCGCATGAGTCTAATGATCATGAAACGTGCAATTCCAGAATCTTTTAGGGGCACTATGAATGATGAAAATAATGCCAAAGTTTTCCTTGAAAACCTTGAAAAGCGTTTTGCACAAAAATAAAAGGTGGAAACAAGTACTCTTTTGAGTAAACTTGTTTCCATGAGGTATAAAGGCAAGGGAAACATAAGGGAGTACATTTTGGAAATGTCTCATCTTGCTTCGAAACTAAAGTCACTCAAGTTAGAATTACCTGAGGAACTGCTTGTGTACTTAGTTTTGATCTCTCTTCCTGCACACTTTAATCAGTTTAAGGTCAGTTACAACTGCCTGAAGGAGAAATGGACTCTTAATGAGCTCATTTCACATTGTGTGCAAGAGGAAGAGAGAATAAAGCAAGATAAGACAGAAAGTGCTCATTTGGCATCCTCTTCTAAAGATAATAAGAAGAGGAAAAATAAGGAAGTTGCGGTTGCAAGGCCCCAGAAGAAGCAACATAAGGAACCTAAGGTTGAAACTACAGAATCAGGTTGCTTTTTCTGTAAGGGGACTAATCACATGAAGAAAGATTGTACCAAATACCGCGCTTGGCGTGCAAAAAAGGGTATATCTCTTTCTCTTGTTTGTTCTGAAGTTAATTTAATTTCGGTACCTAAGGATACTTGGTGGATAGATTCTGCTGCTACTACTCACATAAGTATATCTATGCAGGGTTGCCTGAACTGCCGAAAACCAAATGATGGTGAAAGATACATCTATGTGGGTGACGGCAAAAGGGTTGAAGTTGAGGCTATTGGAAAATTTAGGCTATTGTTTAAGACTGGTTTTTATTTAGATTTGAATGAGACTTTTGTTGTACCGTCTTTTAGACGAAATTTAATTTCTGTTCCCAAATTGGACATATCCGGTTATTCATGTTCATTTGGTGACAATAAAGTTAGTCTCTTTCAAGGTTCAAATCTTATCGGTATTGGTCTTTTATCAACATATGATAGCCTATATTTAGTTGACATAATAACCTCACATAATGAAACTTTGCATACAAGTTCAAGTGGTACCAAAAGAAAAGTTAACTAATAAGATTTCTTTTTCACTCTGGCACAAACGTTTGGGTCACATATCTAAACAAAGAATTCAGAAACTTGTGTCAGATGGAATTCTTGATTCTCTTGATTCCTCAAATTCGAATATTTGCATTGAGTGTATCAAGGGTAAACAAACAAACAAGACGAGACTAGGTGCTGAGAGAGCTTCGGATGTCCTAGAATTGATACATACGGATATTTGTGGGCCATTCCCTACACCTTGTAGAAATGGTCAACAATACTTTATCACATTCATAGACGATTACTCTCGCGGTACCTATATCTCATTCATTAAAAGTCCCAATCTATAGACGTGTTCAAATCATATAAGGCCGAAGTTGAAAATCAACTAAGCAAAAGGATTAAAACCGTTAGATCTGACCGTGGTGGTGAATACTATGGTAGATATGATGGTTCAGGTGAACAACGTCCAGGGCCATTTGCTAAATTTCTAGATGAATGTGGGATCGTTCCTCAGTATACTATGCCAGGCAGTCCTACTATGAATGGTGTAGCTGAGAGACGAAATCGGGCCCTTAAGGACATGGTAAGAAGTATGATTTGTCGTACTACTTTTCCAGACTCACTCTGGGGAGAAGCATTGAAAATCGCAGCTTATATTCTTAATAGAGTTCCAACTAAAGCTACAATCAAAACCCTATATGAACTTTGGACCGGAAATAAACCCAGTATTAAGCACTCACACATTTGGGGTTGTCCAGCTGAGGCAAGGCCATATAAGCCGAATGAAAAGAAACTGGATGCTAAAACAGTTAGTAGCTATTTTGATGGATACTCTGAAAGATACAGGGGGTATAAGTTTTATGATCCCACTTCTAGAACTATTTTTGAGACGGGTAATGCTCGATTTTTTGAGGATATTGAGTTTGGGGGGTGGGGAGATAAAGTTGTTAGAGATTTTGTCTTTGAGGAAGAACATGTGTCTTTGTCTTTGAGGAAGAACATGTGTCTTTCTCTCAAGTTGTTGATCTTGGTCAGGGTGTTCTCATTCCTGACACGGATATTCAAGACAATCTCGAAAATCTCCCTAATCAAGTTCCTGATATTACTAATGAAAATCAAACTCAACAACCTCAAGAAACTGAAGTGCCATTAAGGAGATCCACTAGAGAGAGGAGAAATGCAATTCCGGATGATTATGTTGTATTTCTCCAAGAACAAGAAAGTGACATTGGACTTGAGGAAGATGATCCAATCAACTTTCGTCAAGTCATTAAAGGTTCTAACTCTCAAAAGTGGATTGATGCCATGAATGATGAGATGAAGTCTATGAGCGATAACGGCGTTTGGGAGCTTGTTACATTGCCCGAAGGTATTAAACCAATTGGTTGTAAATGGATATTTAAAACCAAGAGGGATTCAGGGGGCAATGTCATTAAGTATAAAGCTCGTCTTGTCGCAAAAGGCTACACTCAAAGGAAGGCATTGATTATAAAGAGACTTTCTCTCCAGTTTCATCGAAAGACTCTTTCAGGACTATAATGGCACTAGTAGCACATTTTGATCTTGAACTTCATCAGATGGATGTTAAGACAGCATTTCTCAATGGTGACGTTGAGGAAACAATTTATATGGTGCAACCTGAAAACTTTGTTTCGGGAGACTCAAAGAAAAGGGTTTGCAAATTAAAGAAATCCATCTATGGGCTCAAGCGAGCTTCCCGTCAATGGTATTATAAGTTTCATGAAGTCATTACATCTTTTGGTTTTGAACCGAATATTGCTGATGACTGTATATACCATAAGTTCAGTGGGAGTAAATATATTTTTCTGGTTTTATATGTCGATGACATACTGCTTGCCTGTAACGATATAGCATTATTGCATGAAATTAAGAAATTTCTTTCAAAGAAATTTCAAATGAAAGATCTTGGTGATGCCTCTTTTGTATTAGGAATTCAGATACAACGAGATCGCTCCAAAGGTGTTCTCGGTCTGTCACAAAAGGGCTATATCGATAAGGTTCTTAAAAGATTTGGCATGCAGGATTATAAACCAGGCAACACCCCTGTTGCTAAGGGAGACAAGTTTAGTCTCAAACAGTTCCCAAATAATAATTTTGAAACTACGGAAATGGAAAAGACACCTTATGCTTCGGCTGTAGGTAGTCTGATGTATGCTCAGGTATGTACACGACCTGATATAGCATACATTGTTGGGATGCTGGGCAGATATCTAAGCAATCCGGGAATGGACCATTAGAAGGCAGCCAAAAGGGTCATGAGGTACTTACAGAGAATAAAGGATTACATGCTCACATATCGGAGATCGGACCAGCTTGAGATCATCAGGTACACCGACTCCGATTTTGCTGGATGTCAGGATAGTCTGAAGTCTACATCAGGCTATATTTACATGCTTGCTGGCGGTGCTATCTCTTGGAGAAGCATCAAGCAAACTCTTACGGCCACTTCCACTATGGAAGCGGAATTCATGGCATGTTATGAAGCATCCAATGAGGCATTATGGCTGCGAAATTTTGTTAGTGGACTGCGCATAGTAGACAGCATTAAAAAGCCACTCAGGCTATTATGCGACAACAGATCAGCAGTCCTTTATGCTAACAATAACAGTAGTTTGACGAAAGTAAAACATATGGACGTCAAATTTTGGGTTGTTAAAGAAAGAGTACAGAATGGACAATTGTGCATAGAGCACATCAGTACAAACTCCATGATTGCGGATCCGCTCACTAAGGGATTGCCACCCAAAGTATTTCATGACCATATTGCTTGCATGGGTGTCAAATCGGTTAAGGATTATGAATTTTAGTGGGAGTTTGTATTATACAATTATGTATTGTCCATTACATTCAGTAATTCAATTTTAAGGTTATATCTGCAGATATTCAGTTTTAAAGTTTTATGTACTCTTAAGGTTTATGATTGATCTCAATAAAGAGAACCAGTTGGAAATAGACATTCTATTTCAGACCACACTTTATGTTATTTCCATGCTACACACCTATACTTGATCCATGTCGTTGGTTATATTGATATACGTGATCTATGTTGGGTCTAGTTACGCAAGAGTAACTAAGATCTCTTAGATCCTATGTTGGTATGATTGATGGACCGGATTGTTCATGACAATTTTATTATGATAGCAATTCTGAGCTCATAAAGTTATAATGTAACATATAATGCTAAGGTTTGTACATATGCATGAATGTATAGTCCAAGTGGGAGATTTTAGACATTTGGACTTATACTACATACATATGGACAATATATGGATTAATTATATGTTATGTGCTATCTTTTGGTTTGGCCTATATTAGTGGTCTTATGGACATTATTGTTAAGGGGGCCAATACATTGTCATATAAAGTGTAGGACTAATGTGTAGATACACAAAAGAGTAACCTTAGTTAATGATGGGCTAGCTAAGGTTACATACATGTAACCAAGGTTACATTCTTGTGACCTTTGAGTTTCATAACTCACATGTTATAATAAGGGGGGTTATGGTTCCCACAAGAATGCAAGACATTCTCTTCTTCTTCCTCCCATTGAGAGAGAGAGCACAAACTTGTTCTTGCATATCAAGTGGAAAACCAATCCTCACATTTGTCTTGGATATCAAGTGAAAGCCAAAACTTCAAGACAATCTTCAAAAAGGATCAAGGAGCTTCCAAAGGCAAACCTTGAACAATCTTCAAGAAGGATTAAGGAGCTTCCACTTATGGATTCAGGTACGCCTCCGCTTATGTTGTTGTTCCAAGTAATTCGATATGAAGGCTAATGTGTTTTATTTGGATTCATTCCAACAACAACAGCTAGTATAACAGGAGAACTTGAGTCTTGGTGTACAATTTGTCATTTGTTCTTGATATATTTATATGCAGTTGTTTGAAACAATTTAACTTGATGTCATTTCTTCAGTAACTTTGGACAATATAAATGAAAATGGGGGTTCAAATTTATCAAGATCTTCTTTTCAAAGAGATAAAACAACAAAAGTGAACCAACAGAAGGAGCTAAAGCATTTGTACTGCATCTATTGCGCCAGGAAGACCGAGTTTCTTGCGAAAAAGTTTAGCTTGGGATCATGCTTTCTTCACTAGTACAGGTTCTATTTTTAAATCTTTAGCATAATGTTTCACCTATTGTCGCTCTATGCACATGTCGATGCAGTTAGTCGCTCGTACAAATTTTGTATAATTGATGCATTGACAGGTTTTGTTCTGTATAGGTAATACCAATTAGTTGGAATTAAGTTTTAGTTATGTTGATGTGCCCTCAGAGTCTTTTGTCTTATCAGAGATTTATATGCCAGTAGAAAATATATAGAGCTTTTAGTGTTTAACTTTTGTTTCATATTATATTGGATTGAGATGAGTTTAAGTGGAGCGACATGGACAGTGAGAATTCATATAGCCAGACACCAATTTGCTGGGATTGAGAGACGGATGTCGTTGTATCTATTGACAGGTCTTTTGGATCCACATGAACTATCACTGGTGAATAAAGAGTTTGACACATTAGAGGAGCATCCCTTGCCTATCATCGTAGAAGATGTGTGCGCTAGAACGCCAGACCTACAGTCTATTTCAAATATTGGAACTAGCTCCAGAAACAAGGTTTAGTCACATAAGAACACTGTTGACATTATATTATGTGGTTCATTAATGGATTAACACTCCAGTTTTAATTGACAGATCGATCGCAGGCCAGTTTCCAAAAGGAAAAACATCAGTAATGCAACAGCAGAGAGAAGTAACACAAAGGTTAGTGTTGTTATATTCATCTGTTAACTTCTATACACTGACAGTGTAAAAGATAACTGCCCGTAATCGGTTGGATCAGACAATAAGTAACCTGGAAAGTAAGCAAATAACCTTCTACAGTAAGTTAAATTATACGAATTGTGAGAAAATTCATTTACGCTATCAGCGGATATAAGATAAAATCATTAGTACAATAGTGGATCTGAAGCGAGTTCTCGTGTTTCTTAGCAAACTTGTAAAAGAAAAGAGTGTGATTCACAAGCTCTCAAGTTTCCCAAAGTTCCACGTTCGATGAAAAGTGCTTCGTCTTGGCAAAGCAAATCAACACCAGAAATGTACATCGCAGATTTGGGAGGCAAGAATACAACTAGAACAGGTAAGAGACAAACTTCTCTTTACAAATGAGGTTGTTTTACGCTGTGTAGCTAGGTAAAAGATTCTCTTTTATGTATATATAATATATATGACTCCTCTTGGCTTCTTTGTGAGTTTACTTCTTTATATTTTGACATCCCTTGATGAAAATTCTGGCTCCATCACTGCTTTGTAGGACAAGATTCAATGGTGTCGAATTCTACTACTACTCGCTCTTTGTCATCTCAGAAAATCGCTCCTCCAATTTCATCGATCACCTCTTGTCCTTCATATAAGACATCTGCTTATGCTAGGAAAAGAAGAGAAACCCGAAAGAGTGAACTCTCGGCCTCTATTTCGAGCTCAATTACACCAACAAGATCATCTAAAAAGTAAATGTTTTAAAAATCTTATTAGTTTCTCAATGGAAATTCATCATTCCTATAATAAACCACCTCTCACTATACAAGTAGCTGGTCCGTGCAATCATCGTCTTCAACTTCTAACACCAATCTAGCTCATAGTGATTCAAGTTTTGGACTTAATATGACATTTGAACCAACTCAGAACGTATCGTCTTCAAGTCAACTAACAAGAGTTGTTGATTCAGTGCTATGGGAGAATTCCCAACCATCCGGTCTACGTATGCCATCACCAAAAATTGGATTCTTCGATGAGGTTGGCTTTGTATTCATATGTAATTATAAGCACAGAAGCGTATGATATAAACTAAGCGAATTGTTACTTCTTCTTTTTTTTCTTTTACAGGATAAGTCATTGGTGTCAACTTTATACAGAAATTTGTATCGCATAAGAATGGAATAGCAGCAAGTATAAGTAAAAGTGCTGAAGCATCAAGGAAAGTTAAACGAGCTAGAAGTTCGTCATTTGAGCCTCGATATGCTGCACCTTTGCATAAGGTAAAAGATGCTTCTTCTACGGCATCAGATAAGCGAAAACATATACATTTTGAGCATCAAACTGATAAATCTTTGGAGATTGACACTAAAGTTTGCTCAAAGTTGAGGAAAGTTGGACTGAACTCCAGCTTGAGGGAAGATCAGAGACTAGTAGTAAAGGAGATATTAAAGACTAAGGTAAGAAGTGAAAGAATGGCAACAAAAGCTGACAAGGCGGTCAGTACAACAATAATGACTACGCCTCGATCCCAAGCAAGTAGGGGTCGGCAATATGAATCCTCATTGTCCATGTCGCTTCATTTAACCCCGTTTCGGGACGAGGGGATCAATGGCCCTTCAATGGTAACAGAGCAAGAAAATGAAGTAATGATTTGAGTAGATACTTGGATCTAATTGATTTGAATGGTGGAAAAGAAACATTGCTTAAACAGAGAAAGAGCTTTCCTCATAAGAGAAGTCCATTGGTTGAGAATAAATCTGTTTGCAACAGAAATATGGTTCTTGAATCATCTTTGCTTTCTTCAAAAGGAAAAGACAAAGAGAACAATTAAGCACTATGGAAATCATTGATGGATACTTATCTTGTTTGACAAATTGATATTCCTATAAGTTCTTGATAGACTTAGTTTGTCACTAGCATTAGTTGGCCATTTATTAACCAATGGGGCAATGACATTATTTTCTAGTGTTATCATATATGTCAAAAGCCACATCTTTGTCATTGCATAACAAATTCTCATATACGATAACACTAGAAATGAATGTCAAAACAGTTGTAACACATTTAATATTGTGCAAGAATTCAGATAACTAATTTTTGTACAAGGGCAATACATTAGTTTTTGTTATTAAATTGGAACATCTATTACTTTGTTTGTTGAGATGGAATCGTATTTAAAATTTATGTAAAAGTACTATTGTGATGCCCATGATGGAGGGCTGGTCAAGTAGGACTAGCAGGTTTCTAGGCTGGCAAGCTTCTGAAAAAGGGGTGCACATGTCACCTCAGACGAATTTTACATCGAATGGGAGAGGAAGTGAAGAGCTTTATAAGGCATAATACAAGTTCACATGGTACGAGCGCTTTAGAAGCTCGATGAGGCATAGCCCAAAAAGGACAAATCCATGAAAGCCTTGGACTAAAGCGGACATTACGTACCATGGGTTTAGGTACTTACAAATATGATATCAGAGTCGAAAGGTGGTAGGACAAACCTCAGCGGGTACGTTGAGTCCCAAGAGGGGGCGAATGTGATGCCCATGATGGAGGGCGTGTTGATGAGGGCAGGTCAAGTAGGACTGGCAGACTTCTAAACCGGCAAGCTTCTGAAGGAGAGGTGCAAATGTCATCTTAGGCGAATCTCACATCTGAATGAGAGAGGAATTGAAGAGCTTTATAAGGCATGACACAAGTTCTCATGGTACGTGCATTTTTGGGGCTCGAGATGGCATAGCCTAAAAAGAAAAAATTCGTGCGGGCCTAGGCTTAAAGCGAACAATGTGTGCCATGGGCTTGGATCATGAAAACTACATAATAATAGTAGTAATTTTTTGGAAGTTTTTCGTATATATACTTATAATAGAAACTTATTTACCTATTTTCTTTATGTTTTATAGTTTTTAATAAATATCTAGATTTTTCTTACAAATTGTATATATTTCTCCCTTAAAAGGCTACCACCCCATTAGTGCCTTCAATTAAGGGATTCAATTAAATCCTTTCCTTTTTTTCCCCTCTCCTCTCCTCTCCTCTCTCCTTTTTTTCTCCTTTCCCTAATATTTTTCAATTTATTTTCCTAACACACTCATCCACAAATTAGTCCATTGGACGACAAAAAATACATATGATTCTCAAGCGTAAATACATAGAATTTTGCGTTTTAAGATTTTGCGATTTGTGTGGATTGGATATTCTTGCAAGTGATTGAGAATATCATTTGGGGTTTATATCTAAATTTTGACGGAAATAAGTTAAGTATAAAGTTAGTTGTAGGTGACTATTACAACAACAACAACAACAACAACTACCCAGTATATTCCCACCAGGTGGGGTCTGGGGAGGGTAATATGTAGACGAGCCTTACCCCTGCCCGAAAGGGCAGAGAGGCTGTTTCCAATCGACCCTCGGCGCATACGATAAAATAAAAAGCTGCATTAAAACAAAGACAAAATTAGAAAAAAAAGCATAAGTAATCCCGCAGAGATAACGTAAGTAATTATGTAAACATAAGAAAGATAATACAGTCGCATGCAATAATAACAAGCAGTATCTACCATACTAACAACCATAAGGGGACATAAGCTAAAACACTAATCATCTATGGGTAACCCTACTATCCCACACCCAACCCCGGGAGAGGCGTACGAAGAACTCTATGAGCCCCTAGCCTACAACCCTGATTCTAGACCTCCAGACTCCCCTATCAAGGGTCATGTCCTCGGTAACCTGCATTCTAGTCATGTCCTGCCTAATCACCTCTCCCCAATGCTTCTTAGGCCTCCCTCTCCCTCGCCGACCACCAACAATCTCCAGCCGCTCACAGCTCCTCACCGGGGCATCGGGACCCCTCCTCCGTACATGCCCGAACCACCTCAGCCTCGCTTCCCGCATCTTCTCGTCCACCGGGGCCACCCCTACCTTCGGTCGAATAACTTCATTCTTAATCTTATCTAGCCTGGTGTGCCCACACATCCACCTAAGCATTCTCATCTCCGCAACCTTCATTCTCTGAACATGAGAGTTCCTCACGGGCCAGCACTCCGCCCCATACAACATCGCAGGTCTAACCACGGCTCTGTAGAATTTCCCCTTGAGTTTATGTGGAATTTTCTTGTCACACAGAACCCCTGAAGCAAGCCTCCACTTTGACCACCCCGCTCCTATCCGATGGGTAACGTCCCCGTCAATCTCTCCATCCCCCTGAATCACAGACCCAAGATATCGGACACTGTCTCTCTTGGCGATGTCCTGAGAACCACACATCACTTCCCTGCCTACCCCACTCGGCTCGTCGCCAAACTTGCACTCCAGATATTCAGTCTTAGATCTACTTATTTTGAAACCCTTAGACTCGAGGGTCTGTCTCCATACCTCTAACCTTCCACTAACACCGGCCCTCGTCTCGTCTATCAATATTATATCATCAGCAAAGAGCATACACCAAGGCACATCCCCTTGGATATGTCGGGTTAGAGCATCTATCACTAAGGCGAACAACAGGGGGCTCAGCGCCGATCCTTGATGGAGCCCCATTACACAGGAAAATGGTCTGATTCGCCACCTACCGTCCTAACCCTAGTCATAGCTCCATTGTACATGTCCTTGATTACTCTGATATAGGCTTCTGGCACACTCTTCGCCTCCAAGCACCTCCATAGCACCTCCCTCGGGACCTTGTCATACGCCTTCTCCAAGTCGATAAGCACCATATGAAGATCCTTCTTCTTATCCCTGAATTGTTCCGCCAGCCGCCTGACTAGGTGAATAGCCTCTGTGGTGGAGCGGCCTGGCATGAAACCGAACTGGTTCCCAGATATAGTTGTCGCCTCCCTCACCCGCGCCTCAATCACCCTCTCCCAAACCTTCATCGTGTGGCTTATTAATTTGATGCCCCTATAGTTGTTGCAGCACTGGATGTCCCCTTTGTTCTTGTACAAGGGCACCACTGTACTCCACCTCCACTCATCCGGCATCCTTTTAGTCTTGAAGATCGCATTGAACAGCCTAGAGAGCCACTCCCCTCCAGATTTACCCATGCACTTTCAGAACTCCACCGGGATCTCGTCAGGCCCGATCGCTCGACCCCTACTCATCCTACGCAACGCCCCTAAGACCTCCTCCACCCTAATGCGCCTGCAGTACCCAAGGTCTCTATGTCGCTCTGAATGCCCCAGCTCCCCTAGCTCTATGTTCCGATCCCCCTCCTCGTTAAGAAGGTCCCGAAAGTACGCCTGCCACCTCTGTTTGATTTGCGATTCCCCCATCAGAACTCTACCATCCTCGTCCTTGATACACCTGACTTGGTCTAGATCACGTGCCTTCCTTTCCCTTACTTTAGCCAACCGGAATAGCTTCTTATCCCCACCTCTCTCCCCCAGTTCCTCATACATGCGACCGAACGTCGCATTTTTAGCTTCCGTGACTGCCATCTTAGCTTCTCTTCTCGCCTCCCTGTAGATCAACCTGTTCGCTCTCCGCTCCTCCTCGCTTGTGCTCCCTGCCAACCTAGCGAACGCCGCCTTCTTCACCTCCACTTTTCCTTTGACTACCTCGCTCCACCACCAATCACCCTGATGCCTGCTTGAATATCCCTTAGCTACCCCGAGCACGTCCCGTGCTACCCCCCTAACCAAGTTCGCCGTCACTGTCCACATAGCGTCCGCTTCCCCATAACTTCTCCAAGCTCCGCCCTCCACTAACCTCCTTTCCAACTCCTGTGCTTTCTCCTTAGACAAAGCTCTCCATCTAATCCGCGTAAGAGAAAATTGTAGGAATTGTATGATAATTTTATAATAATTGCATCATAATTGTATAAGAATTGTATATGATACATCAATACCTAAAACATAATTGTAGCATACTTATATCACAATTATATCTAACCTGTATTGATACATTAATACCTAAAACAATACTCGATACGATAATAACACAATTCTCATATATTTGTAATACAAACTGCAACACATTTCTGAAAAATTGTGATACGGTTGTGATCTTCATCTTCTTCGAGTTTCAATCACAACTCTAAACTTATATTATAATATTATAACGGTATTAGTGTTGTATCAGATATTATTCTAGGTATTAATGCATCAGATACAAGTAACACACAATTTTAATACAATTGTGACACAATAAATAATTGCGGTATATTTATCATACAATTACCATATAATTCCTGCAACTTTGTTTTTTTTTTCAAGTTTCAATCTGAAATACGTTAAACCAACTCTGAACTTTACCAATTTCCTTCAAATTTGAGATATAAGCTATAAGGTATATTCTCCATCAATTGAAAGAACACTCAATCAACAAATTACAAATTCATAAATTTTGAATAGTCAATTCAAAGTTTTTAAACTTTTTAATGAATGCCGATGGGAACCCTTTGTTGCTAAAATTTTAGAGATAAAATTTTCGCCATTTTAGTTTACATTGTGAGAAAAGTATCGATTTTTAGATTTATAAGTATGAGCGAGAGAATGGGATGTGAAATCTTTTGAAAAATAAATGAAATTCCAATTTTAGGATAGGGTTGGTGAAGGAGAGAGAATGAGATATTAAACTTAAGGAATCCTCTATTTTATTTATTTTTAAAGTTTTGCAGAAATGTAGGATTACTGACCGATAGTCATTCTTTAGGTGCATATACTTTTAGCTTGAGTGCTTTCATGCTCGAACATGTAAAAGAATTTTTACATGTATTAAGTTACTTAAAAAATAAATTATGGAGTAACAAATTAAATTACATCGGTAGGTTTAAAGCCCTCACCTTACTCTTAAAAGTTTTATATTGATTGTCAACATCAACATAAAGCCGAGGGTCGGTTGGAAACAGCTTATATATCCTTTCGGATAGGAGTATGACTCGTCTACATATTATTCTCCCCACACTTCACTTTGTGAGACTATACTGGATTGTTGTTATCATCAACATCACATCACAATGAGAATTTGATGAAAGCAATTGGGATGCCCTTTTCACGCATGTAAAAAGTTGCTTTGCTTTAAAAGTGATGGTCCTTTTGTAGAGTGGGCATAAAATGAATAGCCTTTTTCCCTTTGTGTCACCCATTTCAAGGGAGAAAAAAACAGCATAGGTCTTTGAGCATTATTCTCTCTACGATATGAAGGTAAAAGAAGATTTGTAAGTCAAGAATTTTTGCGGCAACCGCCGTATTTGAACCAAGTTGCATGCACCTCGACTATATGCACAAAATATTTATTAATATCTATTAATTATATCTATCAAACTTGGACAAATAACAAGAAATTACCTAGTGTTTTTATAAAGTTATAAATTTTAATAAGAATATTGAGATTTAATATGTATATAAAAAGTAATATTTCTTTTATACTTTTAATTTTTCGCCAAAAGATGTTCAACGAACCATTCGTCGCTAGTTGTAGATCCGCTTCTTCCACGGATGCCAGTTGTTTGCAGTGGCGGAGCCACTCATTAGCAAGGGGAATCAATTGATACCCCTTCGCCGGAAAATTACACTGTATAAATATGTTAAATTTTTAATTTTATGTGTATATATTATACGTTGACTCCCCTTAATTTTTTTTCGTGTGCTTACTTATTTATATTTTAATTTTACTTAATTAAAATCCTGGCTCCGCAACTGATCGTTGGTATATTTCCCAACAATGGAGGGCCCCGGGCTAATGCGTTGCTGCTTAGATAGCTTAAGCATATTTTCATTACATGTCTGAGAAATCAAGAATCGAAGTGAATAGCTATGCTGTCGGGTTGATTTTTAGTAAATTCTGATCAGTGTCTCAGTGTAAGCAAGTAGAATGATTGACATCACCTCATTCCTCAATGATAGTCTTTGCCACTATTTGTTTTCTTAGTGCAATATTAAGAGATTCGATTGCCAGCCACGTTTCGATGTAATGACTCTAATATTTACTGGTACTAGGTATATAATCACTTTGGTTATTTATGCGTCCGTAAAATATTAAAAATACGTATAAGCTAAGTGCTTATAAATTAATTATCGAATTTCATTCTATCTTGTTCTTGTTTGATTTGTTGTTAGGATAATCCTTTTAACGTTAATGTTTTCAACGGTGTCGTATGGGTCAAAAATCTTTAATATGCTCGAGTCATGATAGTATTGGTAAGGCATTCACACTGCCATGTAGGGGTGATCATAGAAAATCAAAAGATCAAACCAAATTAAATCGATGCTTTTTGGCTTGGTTTGATTTTGGTTTTGAATTTTAAAAACCGATCATATTTGGTTTGGTTTTGGTTTTAATCATAAAAAATCGAACCAAACCGATAATGGGAGTAGCTATTTAAAATTTATTTTATATATATATATATATATATATATATATATATATATATATATATTTTATTTTTTTGTTATACAAAATTTCAAAAAATTTATGGTAAATGTTAATAGTTTGCACTTTTAATATAGTTCTTTACCTTTATATTCTAGTTTGATTGGTAGTTTTTTTTTTAGCGCAAGAAGCAATTTTTGTGTTTAAAAATATATTTTAATTGAGTCCTTAAATTATTCATCAGTATTTGATTCAATTATCATCAATATATCTTGGTAAATAATAGATTTCTCAAAGGGCAATTGATTTGATAGTGTTAATTTGAAAATGTGGTCACCGGAATATGTGTTTGGTAGTGTATGTCTTATATTTAAGAAAAAACCGACAAATAACCGAAAAAATCGAAAATTTGACATAAACCAAAATCGAGAAAAATCGACTTAATTGGTTTGGTTTGGTTCTAATATTTGAAAAACCGACTAACTTAGTTTGGTTTCTTTCTAGGGAAAAACCGATCCAAACCGAACCATGAACACCCCTACTGCCATGCGTCACATATGCGACTCTAATAAACCTACCCAAGAACGAGGTGGTTCAAGAAGCAATGAAGGTAGCGGCGGAAGAGTAATCAAAGATCAAGATTGAGGTCAAACATCCTTGGCAGAGTTATAACGACTAGTTTCATGATAGGATATTAAAGAAAATATTCTAGTGGATGTTCTCTACATCAGTACTATTAGAATTTTCTAAGAATTTGTTCCCTATAAATAGAAAGAGACACAATGATAGGAGACATGAAATATTCATTTGTAAAAACACACATTTGACTTTATAGAGAGAATATGGTCTTATACAAGCATACAAAAACAACCTTTTTACTAATATTCTTATCTAACATTTCCATCGGATCCAAGAACAACCTAAGTGTTCAAAGGTTTATCAATCATTCATCATTATCAGAAAGAATATCTACTGATCTCACCTTTTCCGGGAAACTCACACGTTTTATTTACTTAAATGTCATTTATTGTTATTTATTACTATAAAGCCAAATTTCATTTTTTTTTAATCATTGAATATTGTTATCATTACCTATATTCATTACCATCCAGACAAAATATAGTAGTTGTTTTGTCTTGACACCGGTAGCTTTATTTTTTGGATATTATTTTTAACTAAGATTAACTCTTCTTCATATAAATTTAATTGGTTGAACCAAGATCTATATTTTTAGTCAAATAGTTTGGCGCCGTCTGTAGAATGTCTTAGTTAACTTTTTAGTTTTCTTTACACCTACAGCTAACGTGAGTCACTAATCTCACAAAACCCACGATCTTCCTTTTTTCTTTGCACGTACAAAAACCTACAAGGCATGTAACCAAGGAGAGAGGACAAAAGTAGCAGGTGACTTCGCTAGCAACCTCATGATGCTATCAACGAAAGTTGCGAAACATTAGGAGAGGATGTGACGCCCACTGCCTCCCTTAGGCACGAGAGGTCGCCTCCCCCCTCCCATTGCAGTATCACAAAATCAAATGGAAAAGGGGCCTTCATGTCCACAAAAGAAGGGCCATCACTGGCCATGAAAAAGCTCCTCGAAGCATGGTTGATCGACACACTAGTAAGCGTGCTCAACAAGCCCACTTCATGCACGACTACGGAGGCCGCAAGAACCTACACAGTGCAGCGAGCAGATGAACAAGATGACCGACTAGACCCTCCAACATCAGGTATAACTCATATTGTTATTGATAATGTAGGTGATAGTGCGCTCGTCGTTGTTCTAAAGAGGATGGAGGAAATAAAAAATGAAAACAAAGCACTCAAGGATCAAATAAAAGAACACCAGGAACGAGCCGATAAGATATAGGGTGCCTCTAAAATATTTCCAAAAAGGGACGTCGGTAGGTTCGTAGAGCAACCGTACAATGAAGAAGCAGCCTCGCACGTCATGCCAAATACCTTCAAAATGACATTGTATCTAAGTATATATAAAGGAACGACTGATCCCAAAGATCATGACACATTATGTCATTGTCGTGAAGCCAACGACCTGATCAAAGAACAAGTGTCGTCCATTCTGCTGAAGAAATTTGGTGAAACTATGACAGGAGGGGCACTAACATGGTAATCACAGCTACCAACCTGCTCCATAGAGACCTTCGAGGAAATGGTCGATAAGTTTGTAACCGCTTATGCCAGAGCTAGGAAAGCAGAGGCAAGAGTAAACGATATATTCTCCATCACGCAATCCTTAGGATAATGACCGAGGGACTTTCTTGCTCGATTCAAGTGGGTAAGGATGAGCCTACCAAACGTGTCCGAAGGGATAGCAATCACGACCTTTCAAAACGGGTTGAGAAGCGATGGTTCGAGAGCAACTAAAAAACTATTGAGCCAATTGATGAAATACCCTCTAACCATTTGGGATGAGATCCACAATGCTTACTGTGCTGAAGTCCAAGGAGATGAGCGCGACCTCAATGACCAACTTATCGGCTCGTCTTGGTACAAGCCGGTCCAAGAAGGAACGAAGAGACAACATTAGGAGAGATGATTCGATCTCACAACCCAACAGGGAATGACACCAGCTATAAATCATGTCCCCCGCCCTATTTTCTCTCCATTATGAGGAAGGAGCATCCAGGTCAAGAAGGGGGCCTCACCGCAATGAGAGAGGTATGCCCCTGTTATTATCTGCTTACAATATGTGTGGTTCACTTACAGAAATAGTTTATGCCCTGGAGAGACTGGGAACGAAGGTGAAGTGGTAGCTGAAGATGAGGTTCGATCCGAGCACTAGAAAATTTGATTCCCTGTAAGAGTTACATCAGCAGCGCGGAAACAAAATAGAACACTATATCACCCTCAAACAAGAAGTTGTAAATATATTGCGGCAGGGACACCTCAAAGAGGTGTTGAGCGCTACGGGGAGGAACAACTTTGCCAGAAGGCGTGAACACCAAGGCCCACTGAAAATGCCATCACCAGCTCGTACTATCAACATAATCATCAACGGAAATGACAACGCCTCCATCAATGGCTTTAAATTTAGCACTACCCGCAAACTCAAATGATCTATCACGCACAAACGGTATGACTGACTCGAAGAAAATATCATATTCAACGAGTTAGATGCCGACGATTTGACTTTCCCTCATAATAATGCTCACATCATTACTTCGTGCATTTTACATATTGATTTCAAAGGTATCATGGTAGACAATGAAAATGGAGTATGATTTTATCTATCCCCGACTTCTCCCCCAGAAGAGACATAAGGACAAGGTAGTGCCACGTTGCATCACATTGACCGATTTTAATAATGCAGTTAAACGGACATCGGGAGAAATTACACTCCCTGTCTTGGCAGCAACGTAATGCCGGATATGATATTCAACATCATAGACAAGGCCACCGAGTACAATGCCATAATAGGATGACCATAGATACATCCCATGAGATCCCCTCCAGCTTATATCAAGTAATAAAATTCCCAAAAACTTGGGGGATATTCGGCATAATGGGAGAACAACGCACGTCCCAGGAATGCTATGGCATCATCTAAGACGGTATAACATCCAACATGAAAAATAAAAGGAAAAAAAATCATAGAAATCAATAAGACCGAGGTCGGCGCAAGGAGATACCATGGACATCATCATGGATCCCAAAATGGAGGAAGCAGCAGACTCAGCTATAGAGGACATTGACACCAACGATTGCAACAAAAAGGTTTACATTGGTTGCAAAACTCCGAGAATCGGGTAAATTCAAGTCAATTCTTAATAAGTGATGTAAATTTGTTTGCCTTCAGCCATGTGGATATGTTGAGAATCCCTAAGGAGATCGTAACATAAAATTAAATGGCGACCCATTCTATCCCCAATTAGGCAAGTCAGATGCAAGTTCAATCCACTCATCAACGAAAAAAACTATTAGAAAACGGCTCCATCATGGAGTCAAAGTACCCTAAATGGATCGCCAACGTAGTGATGGTAAAAATGAAAAAAGGGAAATGGTGGATGTCCGTAGATTTCACGGACTTGAACAAAACATGCCTGAAAGATTCGTTCTTATTGCCATATATTGACCAACTTATCGACGTGATAACCGGGCACGTGTTATTAAGTTTTTTGGAAGTGTAATCGGGCTATAACCATAAAATCATGGGAGTATCAGACAAAGAAAAAATCACATTCATCGCCCACCGAGAAACATATTGTTATAGGGTCATGCCATTTAGGTTAAACAATGCAGGGGCTACGTATCAATGACTGATCACAAAAATGTTCAAAGATCAGCTCAGCAACACCATGAAGATGTATTTTGATGACATGTTGGTCAATTTCGTAAACCTATATGACCATATCGACCATTTGAAGGAGGTTTCAACATACTAACACAGTATAGAATGAAACTAGATCCAGAGAAGTGTGCGTTTGGCGTAGCCTCTGATCACGTCCAAATGCACGCCTCTAAAGAGGTATGACACCATCGTTTGCAATAATAAAACCCAACAAAAATTCGAGATCGAATCCTCAGGGAACTGAGATGGGAGTTAGGAGTAAATATTCAGAATAAGCAAGTGAAGTGTCTAGATTGAACTTCCATAAAAAGGTTTTTGTTTCTACTTCTAATATTAAGCTAACGATTGCAAATTTAAATATATAAAAATAGAGATAATTGTTTTTTGAATGTTTTCCAAATATATAAAAAGCCTAGGCTGACCATGACCTAGGTGCTTGCCTAATAGGGTAAAGATTTTTATGCTCGTTTTATTGACTGAGGTGTATTATAGCTCGCAACACTACGTTGCCCACTCAATACCTCTCGGTCAGAGAGTGGTTTTGCCCAATTTGTTTTTCTCAAGACCAAATATGTGTATACCAAAATGGTTGATAAGATTTCAAGAAGAGTTGTTACAATCTCTAGGGTAAATCCTTTAATTCTGTTAATCAATAGCTTAATTGATCCAATTCCTTGATAGGT
The DNA here is from genome assembly GCA_034376525.1 of Nicotiana benthamiana. Lineage (NCBI taxonomy): Eukaryota > Viridiplantae > Streptophyta > Magnoliopsida > Solanales > Solanaceae > Nicotiana > Nicotiana benthamiana. The sequence continues at coordinate 8,372,688 of CM067334.1, forward strand.
AAGCTAACCTAGACTAGGTCCCTCTTTCTTAAGAAGAGACTAAGTTAAATATGCATGAATCAATATTTACAACCATTAATTAAACAATTGAAGCATGAACTAAGTTAAATAATAAACACTCATTCATAAACAAGTATAAAATTAATTACCCATAAGGTTTAGACAATACGGTTGGATCACAACCCTAGTAAAAATATAACTACTCATAGTGGGTGTAGAAGAAAATAAAGAAGAAAAGATAATAAAACTCATATTGGAATATTAAAATAGAGAAATCTAATGTTAAATCGCCAAAATAAGCTAAAGTTTCCTAAAGAAGCAAAGAGAAACGGCTACAGTCCTTAAAATATTCAAACCTTAACCTATTTTCAGGAAACACTTCTATTTATACAAGGCTGACAATTTCGGACAAAAAACCCCTACATGAGCTTCTGCAGGTGCATAATTCCATGTGTGGTCCGCAGAATTCTTCATCTTGCAAGATCTGGGATTCTTCATCATCTTGCAGGAGCTGGGATTCTGCGGCCGCAGAATTCGTAACTACGGCCGCGAGGCAATATTTCTACGGTCCGCAGATTTAGCACTACATTCGCAATCTAGTCTTCTGCGGTCCGCACCTTTACTTCTGTGTCCACATGGCCGCACAATTCTTGTGTGGTCCGCAATTCTGAGGGACTCAAAATTTTAAAGTTTCACACCCTCTGAAGTTGATCTCAAATACTTCTTTTGCGGTCGCTCAATTCCTGTGCGGTCCGCAGTTTTCTAGAAAGTCTGCTGGTATTTCATTTGTTGTTTGCAGCCGCGTATGAAATTTTGCGGTTCGCACTTTGTAAGCTTTTGTGCTGATGTTAGGCTAGAAACTCGTATTTTAGCATCCCAATGATTGTATTTTTACGTGTGTTTGAGCTCAATTGATAATGAATTACACTTAGTACGTTTTTTTTGCCTTGAATGATGCGATCCGGAGCTAATACATTAAGTCGGGATCGTGTTCGGGGGTCGTGTGCCGAATCTGGATATTAAATGAAGACAAAATAAACTAGCTCTGAGAAAAGTGGCCTGTCACACCGCATGGGGCGCCGCATGGGGCAGTGTACAGTGCAAAACGTGCCTGGAAGTCAAATGTTGAAGCCTCAGATAAACGCCACTATCACGCCGCATGGGACGGCGCACCATGCGGCGTAACTGTGCAAATTTCACAGAGCTACTCCTATTTTACACAGGAAAGGTTTTTTTCGTCTGGGCCCGACCCTACTTGGTATAAATACATGTAAAAATACCATTTTGAGGACTTTTTCATATTTTTAGACCTAGGGAGATTATAGTGCAAGAAGGAGAGAGGCAAGGCGGATTTTAGATCATCAAATTCTTCTTTTATTCTCTTTGTTTTGACGATTTGTGATGAAATTGAACCTAATTATGATGAAAATAGTATGATTGACAAAAACCATTGTTTTAGGGTCATGGGTAAAACATGAATGTTGTTGTTTGAAGTGTAATTCGACAAATTCGATTTATCATATTGGGTTGTTTATTTAAATATGTTCTTAGTTATTTTGCTGAGTAGCTAACAGTAAAGTACTATCTACGAATCTCTAGTTGAACTCGAAAGTGGGAACTTTAGATTTCATATAGAATTAAATGGAGCAAGTTCTTGAACTCGGGCCTCCGGGAATAGATTCGCAATTGGGATAGACATATACCCAGTTGCCTTGCTTGATTGAAATACATGAGTTGTAAACGCATTCTTGTTAATATTGATTCCATAGACATATAGGCGTTGAGTTTACTTGAATAGGCGAGTAAGATCTCGACAGATTCGTATGAGTAATATTGACCTTGTCAATCAACAACCCACATAAATTGATTAGTCATTTAAAGCTAAGAACGCAACACGATTGTTAATTATGCCCATGACCCTGGAATATCACTCTCTATTTTTTGTTACCTGGAATTGCAATTTGTTTGATTACCTGTCTTAGCTAGATTAATTTTCCATAGTTTAGTTAATAAAATGATCAAATCTCTCTTTTCTGAACAATCTCTTGGGTAGATAAAGGAATTGGGTTTAAATCAGTCATAAGCTAATCACAAGTCTTTGTGGGAACGATACTCTACTCACTACTTTATTACTTGACGATCACGTGCACTTGCGTGTGTGTTTTTTGTCGCGACATGTGCCTTTTATTGCCTTGTATTTAGATTACTCCTTTTTTAGTTGGATTTCATCTTGGGAGTTTAACTTCCAATATTCCTGCAATTTTGCACATTTTCTCAGTTTTAGGAACACAATTCAATGCTTTAGACTAAAACAAAAGCTAAAAGGCACTAATAAGTAGTAAAAATCCCACTTATCAATTCCCCCAAACTTAAGTCTTTTCTTGTCGTCAAGCAAACAAAATAGTTTAAACATTTATGCACATATAGTTCTAATGCGAAAGTTGAGCATCAAGAGTTGACATTGTTCATCAAGGAAGCTCCCCCCCCCCCCCGCTCTCTCTCTCTCTCTCTCTCTCTCTCTCTCTCATGTAGTCCATTGTAGATCCCAAACTCCTCCTTTACTCTCTGTTTGCCTAGCTCACTTAAGAATTTTAGCACTCAATCCAAAGATTTGTGAAAGTCTCACTCATCTCTCTCAAAAGAATGTCACAAGTACGACTTCAAGTACCATAGGCTTTCCCTTCATGTAGATCTCCACTATTGTAAGCTCACTAGTCTTGAAATCAAGTAGAGATTTTTGGGATGTAGTGAAGGCTTTTGGACTAAGGTTGGATACACTGTGGTTATGTGGGTTCACCTTTCCTTAAGCACTTCATTTTTTGGCTCTCGACTCATGCATTGCCAATTCTTTGACGCACTTTCTTTTACTTAGGGAACTAAAGAGACTTAACATCACTCTTTCTTGATCATGACATTCATTTTCTCCCTCTTTGGTTTCTCCATGTTTTGGATCATTATCATTTTTTGAATCCCTTCAACTCTTCCATTTATTCACTTTCTTTTGATTTTTTTTGTTCTTTTTTTTCTTGGCCTTTCCTTCTCATCATTTCTTTTCTCTTTTCATGCCTTGATACCTCTTCCAAATTCCTCATCTCTCTCCCAGACTTATGTATTATCCCATTGTTTCACAAGAGAGTTAAGAAAAGCGCAGGTGCTAAGAGAGGGTCATGACAAAAGGGGTAAAGGCTTATAACATGGTTATCAAATAAGAAAGGATCGAGGCTCAAATGGGTTGACTAAGGAAAACAATATTGGTAGGCAATGGAAAATTCAAACGGGTCAAAGAAAGCCTACAATAACTTCTCAAGCCAAGTAAAACTTAAGATTTCGCCTTAAAACATATTCAGAGTAAGTTCTTAACCTTTCGCATGGGTACTTGGACTAGCAACAAAGAATCTCACACCTCATGCAACTAGATTGTTAAAGAGGATAGAATCGAGGGACCACAATGACCACATTCAATATTGAAGATCACTATGGTCCAATTAGACCACTCCATGGACACAAAAGTCATAAAGTCACTAACTAGAGCTATTTTCTCTTTAAACCTTGTCTCTAACCATAAGCACGTAAGTAAGTTGGTGCCAAATGAATCGTGTTTGACTCTTCAAGCTTGACTTAATCAGGTTTTTTTATTCACTACTAATACTATTATCACCTAATACAAAACAGACTCATTCCCTTAAGACGGTTGCCATGCCATCCATCATTGGGAGGAGTCACCCGGTTCACACAAAAACTACCTTTGGAAAGAACTGTGGCATTAAGAAAATCAAAGGCTTATTATCTACTAAAACATAAAAAAAGTTAATAAATAAAAAAGAAGCTACTAATTCAAAAAGAAACTACTAAATTAAACACAAAAACAAGAAAACAAACATAAAGAAGCTACAAAGCACAAACTATTGAAAGTATAACGAATATACATAGTGAGAGAGGTGAGAGCATATATATATATATATATATATATATATATATATATATATATATATATATATAATGAGACAAAAAAAGAAAATAGTATCAAGTTAATTACAGGACAAATGTCTCGTAATTATCAAACAAGATCAGGTGTCTCCACCCCCACCCTACCCCCCGAATAAAAATAAGCATTGTCCCCAATGCTTAACAAAATAAAAGTAAAAGAAGGGGAAGAGTGAAAAAAAACCCTATGGCTCCTTTGGACATCTCTGTGTCCACAGAAATATCACCACCCTCAGTCTCCTCCAATTGGATCTCATCATCCTCAACTCTGGGAGTGACTGGGTTGGTGAACATTTGATGCACCGCCTTGGCAGTGGTCTGGCTCCTTAGACTGGCCATTTGGTGCCAGTGGAGTTGATGGTGCTACTGGTGCTGTAGGAGCTAGATCAATCAGTATCTCAAATGGGAGATCTCCAACTATAGCAATCTTGGTCACATGTCTCCGGAGCTTCTCACCTAACTTCTTGGAAGCCTGAACTTTCTCATTTTATTTACTTCTTTTCCCAACTCCTCAATCACTTGCCCATGTTGTACCAAAGTGTTCATGATGGAAGCTTAGTTCTCTAGGAGTTTCATCAATGTATCTTCCACTATCACAAGAACCAGGGGTGCCTGAATGGATGATTGAGCTTCAATAGTATTAGATATGTCAGTCAGCTTTGTAGTGATATCTGTATCTAGTTGTTGAGGCTCACCAGTGTCTGGGAAACTCGCAGTGCAGAAAGTGGAGTAGAAGACATGGGCACCGACTTCAAAGCCGAGGTGGAACCTGTTGCAGGAATTGCAGTGGGAACTAAAGATGTTGGTGGAGGCATCGTTGTAACACTGGAGGAAGGCTTAGTCGAAGTGGATAGACCATCAACTGCCTCCGCAACTACCATAGCTGACTTGTCAGACTATCCCACAATGGTAGGAGGCTAAACCTTCTTCTTTGGGTTCGTAATATCTATCATAGATTACCATGAGAATGGCTTCTTTGGCCACACCTTCATATCATAATCTCTCGATTCTACCCCCGCATCTGTGAGATACTTTGTAATAGTGTCGGGTACCTGGCCATGATAGAAGCAACTAGAATAGCCCACATAATCGAAAGATAGGTCTCATTCCGGCACTGGTCTAGTCTGCTGCAGACAATGGTTTGCCACCCTTTCGCCTTAAAGTTCAGAGTCTTCCTTTGAATAGGAACATTTGTTATGATCCATGGTGGTGGTGGCCCAAGAGCTGCTAAAATCTCTGCTAACCAAGGTCGAGCTGCCTCCCCAAGTGCATACTTCTCTAAGTACTCTGTAGGCTCAACATCGTCAAATCTCAAGTAAGTGTTCAATGTGTGTTGGTCATTTCTCATTTTTGTCTCCTTTGTCCCCTTTTTGATGTGTGCCACATTGGCGTAGAATTACCAAACAATGTACTCCTTATAATCCACCCTACTCTAGGTAAACAACATCCACCCTTTGTGTTCTCTAAATTGTCTCAAAACTAAAAGGTTGTACTTTTCTAGATCTTTCAACTGGAACTGTCGCTCAAGAGTGAGCGACTTCAATGGCCACCAGTCATGGAAGCTAGAGAAAGTAGCCAAACTGATGAAATAGTCCTCCCATACCTCTTTCTTTCTTGACCTTTCAAGGCCGAAAACTGTAGCATCTCCCCCTTTTTCCATCATTGGGGATGTCATCATGTAGTATCTGGTACCTCAAGGACAGGTGTAGTGGATGACTCAGAATCCTAACTAGCACTTTCCGGCCCTTGAAAGTGCTCTATGAAGTGGAAGACTCATCTCAGTGTTGATACCTTCCTGGTGGCTTTGATTGGACAGCCGGACGGGATATAAGAACTGGACTCGGAGGGCCCTGCACCTCTCCCTCTGCTGGTTGTAGTCTTCTTTGTGATTATTTTTTGTAGGGCCAAGGCTAAAACACTCTTTCCTTGACCCCTGGTATGTTCACCCTCCCCTTTGAAGTATCACCTCTGCCTTGAGATCGAACCATTTTCTATACCAAGCAAAGAAAATTGTTAGTTGCAATTCAAGTTCAAACAGATAGGAACAACCAAAAATGACAGTGAACAACATAATTGAAAACATGCTTGCAGGGTAGGGAGTTGCAGTCTGCAGAATTTTCATTGCGGCAACAGAATGTGCATTGTGGACTGCACAATTTTCCATTGCGGTCACATAAATGGATTACGGTCTGCACATTCTCATTGTGGCTGAAACTCATATACCACCAATATGCCAACTCTCTAATGACAGAGAATTGGATGTTTTTCGACTGCAACCAATTTTTTATGGTCCGCACAAATTATCTTGTGGCGCATATAAGAATCACCAATATTACAACTCTTTAATCACAGGATATAAGTTGTTTTGCGGTCATAATGAGATTTCTGCAGTCTGCACATTTTTCAATATGTCCGCAGAACCATGCCTTACAAAAGTACCCTAGACTTTAACTTGTGGGGCCGCAGTTTTCAACCAATTACGACAGACATTCAATTTTACCTAGGGCTTGAAATTGTTGTAAAATATTGACATAGAAACAACATCTAAGCATAAAAATCTATTTACCCATTCTCCTTAAAGCATTTTTCCAAACTACCCACTACATATTTACCCTACATAGTTGTTCAAATATATTCAACAGACAAATAGTCGAAGTTTTCACTAGAAATCTAAAAATTAAAAGAAATTAACAAGATTATGAAGCATACCAGATGTGAATGAGTGCAAGATATAAGTGATAAAAAGTGGCTAGGCGTGTAGGCTAACAATTAAAGATGAAATTTTAAATTTGGGCAAATTGTGAGCCTAGAGAGGAAAAGGGGGAACAATGCCCTAGCTTCTCTATTTATACTATTCGATGTCTGCCAAGGGAAGGGGAAGTGAGTGCGGCCGTAAAATTCTAATTGTGGTCCGCACTCTGTTACCTGGGGCTCGGATGCCATTTTGTTTTTGCAGTCCGCAAAATTTGTCGTGCGGCAGTAGATTTTATTGCGGACAGCAGATTATGTCTTGAGGGCGCAGATTAGACATTTTTCTAACGGACCAACTTCAGAGAGTTGTCATTTTCCACCTTCAATTTGTGCGGTCCACAATGTAATTGTGCGAGCGCAAAGCGCCTTTTTACTTCAGCAACCATAATTATGCGGTCCACACAATACAATTGCAGTCCGTAATTCATTCCACACGTAACCAAATTTCTGAGCACAATTCCTGTAAAGCACACTCATCCCTGCAACACACTCCAAATACAGTTAGCACAAAAATAGAATCTAACTAAAAAGATGCAAAAGAAAGAAAAAGAAACATGGGTTGCCTCCCTAGAAGCGCCTGATTTAATGTACGGCACGAGGCAGATTACCATCATTTGAAATGAATCACCACCACAACGTGGCCAACACCAACTTTTCCCAAATAGTGCTTCACTCGGTGACCATTGACACGGAATACCTTGTTGTTTTTGTTCTTCAAGTCCAATGCACCAAAAGGCGTCACACCCATAATTTCAAAGGGACCACTCGATTTTAGCTTTCCATGAAACATCCTCAACCGTGAGTTGAACAATAACACAAGATCGCCCTATTTGAATTCCTTGTTCCAAATGTACTTGTCATGAAGATATTTCATCTTCTCTTAGTGTAAGGACAAACTTGTGTATGCGTAGTACTAGAACTCATCCAATTCATTCAAATGTGACACCCTAAAGTTAGCGGCTACATCCTATCAAGATTTAACTTTTTAAAGCTCACATGGCTTTATTCGGCTTTATTCTCAAGTTTCACTAGAGAATGAAACGCTTTTTCAAACACCAACCGATATGAGGACATTCCGATAGGCGTTTTGTAAGTTGTCCGATAAGCCCATAAATCAGTGTCAAGTTTCTTAGACCAATCCATTCAGTTAGCATTCATTGCTATGGATAAAATACTCTGATAGGGAGTTGTGACTTTATGAGTGACACCATACTTGCTAAGTAAGTTGTCGAAGGATTTGTTAAAAAAATGTGACCCCCATCATTTATGATAGCCTGCGAAGTGCCAAACCTTGTGAAAATTTTCTTCTTCAAGAATGCCACCACATTTATCATCTCATTGTTAGGTAGGCCATTGCCTCAACATTTGGACACATAATCAACTACGACCAAGATGTAGTTGTTTCCACAAGAACTCACAAAAGGATCCATGAAGTCAATACCCACACATCGAAATTATCAATTTCCAAAATGGTGGTGAGATGAATTTCATTTTTCTTTGAGATTCCATCGGCCCTTTAACATTCATCACATCGTTTCACTGGATCATTTCCATCCTTGTAAAGAGTGGGCCATAATAACCGCAACTTAGCACTTTGGTGGTGTCGTTCTTGCTCCACTATGGTGACCACCATATGGCAAAGAATGACAAGCCCCAAGAATTTTACATTTCTCTTCTTCCGGTACACATCTTTTAATCACCCCATTTGTACAAATTCAGAAAAGTTACGATTCATCCCAATAATAGTCTTCACAATCCCGTATGAGCTTCTTCCTTTGGTTTGAAGAGAACTCATATGGGATGATACCACTCACAAGGAAATTTGCTAGATCTGCCAACCATGGCACCTCTTTCATTGAATAGCCAAAATTTGCTCATCAGGGAGATAGTCATTGATTTCAAGGCCATCATGCGGCCTCCCTTCCTTCTCCAAACGAGACAAGTGGTTCACCACTTGATTTTCACTCCGTTTTTGACCTTGGATGTCAATCAAGCTCTTGCAACAAAAGAACACATCTCATCAACTGAGATTTGGAATCTTTCTTGCTCATAAGATAATGAAGTTCCACATGATCTGTGTGGAAAATCACTTTTACACCCATCAAGTATGGGCGAAACTTCTCAATAGCAAACACAATGGCAATGAGCTCTTTCTTCATAATAGTATAGTTGAATCAGGCAATATTCATGGTATTACTAGCATAGTAGACTAGATGAAAAATCCTTTTAATGCGTTGACCCAAAACATCCCCTACCGCGACGTCACTAGCATCGTACATATGCTCAAAAGGAACACTCCAATTTGGAGTGGTCATAATGGGAGTAGTTGCCAAACTGAATTTTAACAATTCAAAGGCTCTCATGCGATCATCATTGAAGTGAAGCTTATCATATTCTCTAAAATTTTACACAACAGGTCCACCACTTTAGAGAAATCCTTGATAAAATACCGGTGAAACCCTGTGTGGCCTAAGAAACTCCGCACGCCCTTCCCTGAAGTTGGAGGTGGAAGTTTAGAAATCACCTCAATCTTTGGATTGTTGACTTCAATTCCATTTTTTGAAATTTTATGGCCATGCCTTCCTCGACCATGAAATGTTATTTCTCCCAATTTAGCACCAAATTTGTTTATTCACATCTTTCCAACACTTTGTCCAAGTTTGCGAGACAATCATCTAAGGAATTCCCCGACCACCAAAAAGTCATCCATGAAAACTTCAAGGTAATTCTCTACCATGTCCGTGAAGATAGCCATCATAGACCTTTAAAACGTCAATTGTGCATTGCACAAACCAAATGGCATCCGCTTGAAAGCGAAAGTATTATAGCAACATGTAAACGTTGTTTTCTCTTGATCCTCCAGAGCAACAAGAATTTGGTTGTTGCTGGAATACCCATCAAGAAAACAATAGGAAGCGCGGTCGGCCAATCTATCAAGCATTTGATCTAGGAAGGAAAATGGAAAATGGTCTTTCTGTATGACTTTGTTGAGCTTACGATGGTCTATACACACTCTCCACATGGTTATCGTTCTTTTAAGAATAAACTCATTCTTGTCATTGGTGACCACCGTCATTCCCCGTTCTTTGGGACACATTGAACAGGAGAAGTTCTCAAACTATCGAAAATGGGGTAGACAACCCCGACATCCAACCACTTGATGATCTCTTTTTTTGACAACCTCTTGTATGGATTCATTGGGTATCCTTTGATATTCAATAGATGGTTTGGCACCTTCCCCCAAGTTAATCTTGTGCATGCAAAATGCTGGCTTATCCCTCATAATCAACCACACAATATAGAATGACAAAATCCGCAGGGAGACTAAATTTATCAACACGGCCCAAAACATCCTCAGTCACTCCCAAGGGCCTCTTCATAGTGTGATCGGCCATTTACAATCTCATAGAGGTGGGCCTTGGTTGCCTAATTCCCAGTGTCTTGAATATCGAATAGGGAATCAAATATATACTTTCTCCAAGATCACAAAAAGCTATTGCAAACTCGGCACTTCCAATTGTACAAGGAATCGTGAAAACACCGGGATCCTCCAACTTGGGATCCATTGAATACACAATTTCACTCACTTGATGAGTGACTTTGATAGTTTTAAAATTCATCAACCTCTTCTTTGTCACAAGATCCTTCATGAAATTTGCATAACTGGGCATTTGCTCCAAGGCTTAAACTAATGGCACATTAATTGAGAGACTCTTCATCATTTGGATAAACTTCTTGAATAAGTTTTCACCATTTTGCTTTGAAATGAGGGTATGGAGGTGGAGGCTTAGGAAATGGTGCCTTAACTTTTGCACTACCAGTTTCGGCATGTCAATAATGTGATCTCCAGATGGGTTCACCTCCTCTTGAGTCTCTTCCACACTATCATCAATATCAATTCGAACCTCATCATTAGATTGCTCAACATTGTTCGGGATCTCTTCTTCTTGTACTACTTTCTCTTCATCCACAAGTTGCCTTTTACTTGAGGTATGTACATTCCCACCTTTTCCACTTCTTATAGTAATGGGTGTGGCATGCCCCATGTTGTTTCCACTCTTTGGGTTAACCATCGTGTCACTTGATAGTGCCCCCTTAGGACGGGCATTTAGAGCATGAGAGATTTGCCTAATTTGAACTTCCAAGTTGGGGATTGAAGTATTGTGTGAGGCAAGTTGGGCATCGGAATCGATATTCTTCTCCATCATTTGCTTGAATATATTCTCAATACGCCCCATTTTATTATTGGAAGAACTTGGACCATGGGAATGATAAGGATGCAGGTTGCTCGGTTGTTGATACATTGGGGGACTTTTCAAACCCGACCCCTGGTTGCCTTACTTATTGTTCCATCCCCCTTGATTGTTACCTCCCCAATTTTCTTGATTGTTGCCACTCCAATTTCCTTGATTGTTGTTTTTATACCAATTTCTTTAATTGTTGCCACCACTCTAATTACCTTGGTTGTTAGAGTTCCAATTACTTTGATTGCTTTGAGGTCACCATTGTTGTTGATTCGGGCCTTGAGAGTTGTTTCTTTGCCCTTGGTAGTTGTTCACATATTGCACCTCCTCCTCTTGTTCATTGTAAGATTCATCTTGATCAAACCCACTATCTTCTTGCACATAATTCTCCCCTCAGTTTTGCACTTGCGGACCATTGGTCCTTCTTTTTTTCACCATCATGTTTACTCCCTCCATGACATTGATTTTCTTAGGATTTTATAATTGTTGAAGATGAGCCTTTGCTAATTGATTCATAGTGATGTTCAATTCGGCAATGGCTTGTCCATGGTCATGCAACTCTTTATAGAGCTGAATCACGTTCGAATTATCTTGTGTAACATTAGCCCAGGATTTCCATGCCGATGATTTGTCCTTAATTTCATACAAATTTCACAAGCCTCCGTGTAAGGCGTTTCCATGAAATTCCAACCGGAAAGATGATTCACCACTCATTAGTTGGTCATTTAATCCCACGATAGAAAGTTTGTTGAATCATATTCTTTGTCATATCGTAATTGGGACACTCTTTGAATCATATTCTTTGTCATATCATTATTGGGACACTCTTTGACCATTATTTTATAGTGCTCCTATATCTCATGTAGAGGTTCATTGTGCTCTTGCTTGAATGCTAGAATCTCATATCTAAGAGTAGCCATATGCTCGGAAGAGAAGAACTTGGCAAAAAAAAATTCCGCCAACTCATCCCAAGTATGAATGGAATGGTTTGGCAATCATTCCAACCAATCTAAGGCTTTCCCCATAGAGATAAGGGAAAACACCTTAGCCTCAAAGCATCCTCGGCGACGTTTGTTTATTACTCCCCCAAAAAGTGTCCACAAACCCCTTCAAGTGTTTGTATACATTTTGACTTGGATCCCCAATAAAGAAACCCCGTTTGCTCTAGCAAAGTGAGTATAACATTGGTGATTTGAAAGTTGACCATCCTAATAAGGGGAGGGACTATTGCATTTGCGTACCTTTAATCAGCAACACCCGGTGTGGAGTCGCTCGTGATGGAGGTGAGGGTGGAACTGGTACATTGTCATGAGGTGCCCGCCCCCTTCTATTTGATTGAGGTTCAAGAGGAACATCTTCAACTTGGTCACCTTCAATGACCACATCCTCAAAAGCATGTTTCCAAGTTCATTGTTGTTCACCGCCATAATTGTACCTACAATTGATTCACACAAATTAGTAACACAGAAGGAAAAGAAGATAATCCACACACAAACCCAAAAATATATAGCTAACACCATTTTTATCTTCCAGACAATGGCGCCAAAAATTGATCACGTCCAAATGCACGCCTCTAAAGAGGTATGATACGGTCGTTTGCAATAATAAAATCCAACAAAGAGCCAGGATCAAATCCTTAGGGATATAAGATGGGAGTTACGAGTATATATTGGAATAAGCAAGTGAATTATCTAGATTGCACTTCCACAAATGGATTTTTGTTCCTACTTCTAAAATTAAGCTAACGATTGCAAATTTAAATATATAAAACTAGATATGATTGGTTTTTTAATGTTTTCTAAATATATAAAAGGCCTACGGCTGTGACCATGACCTAGGTATTTGCCTAATGGGATAAAGACTTTTATGCTTGTTTTATTGACTGGGATATATTATAGCTCATAACACTACGTTGCCCACTCAATACCTCTCGGTCGGAGAGTGGTTTTTTCTAATTTGGCTTTCTCAAGACCAAATGGGTATCTACCAAAATGGTTGATAAGAGCTCAAGTTGGGTTGTTACTATCTCTAAGTTGAACCCTTTAATTAGGTTAGTCAATCTCTCAATTGACCCAATTTTGGCTTTCTCAAGACCAAATGGGTATCTACCAAAATGGTTGATAAGAGCTCAAGTCGGGTTGTTACTATCTCTAAGTTGAACCCTTTAATTAGGTTAGTCAATCTCTCAATTGACCCAATTCCTTGTTAGCTAAGTCAACCTAGACTAGCTCCCTCTTTCTCAAGAAGAGACTAAGTCAAATAAGCATGAATCAATATTTGCAACCATTAATTCTACAATTGAAGCATAAACTAAGCTAGATAATAAACACTTATTCATAAACAAGCATAAAATTAATCACCCATAAGGTTTACACAGTAGGGTTGGGTTACAATCCTAGTAAAAATCTAGCTACTCATAGTCATTACCGTTTTTCCCCTAAAAGGCATTCTAGATAAAATCGATCTATCGGGAAGGCTGGACAAGTGGTCCATCGAGCTAAGCAAGCACTTTATCACGTATCAACCGCAAAAAACAATAAAGTCGCAAGTGCTCGCCGGCTTTGATGCAAAATTCAATGCAAAATTAATGCCTAATGTCAAGAAGGAAGCCATCTTACCCAAACACATGACCTCTGGTCCTATACACTGATGATGCCTCTAACGCCTCCAGATCCGGATTGGGAGTCGTACTCGATATCCCTACTGGAAAATTAATTTGACAGTCCATAAGATGCCCATATATGACTAACAATGAGATCGAGTATGAGGCCGTAATTACAGGATTGAGGCTAGCACTCTTCAAATCAAAGAAAAAAGGTTTCAAAATTATCAAACCAAGATCTGTAAGATGCTGCCCGAGTTCGTTGACTGCCATCTCGTCCAGATCTTGCATGTGTAGAATGACGATGCAGACGACCTCGGTAAATTAGTTGCAGCCACCAAAAGAATCACGACCGGGGAATCTCTAGATTAAATCAAGGTAAAATCTGTAAGCCTAACTTGGGATTGGTGTTACCGTATTATCGCCTATTTGTAGGACGACGCACTCCCAAACGACAAAAAGGCATCCAAGAATCTAAGAATGCAAGTAGCCAGATACAATATCCTCCATAGAGACCTGTATAAGAGGACATGTGGCGACGCTCTGGAAAAATGTTTAGGCCCAAACCAAACCAAGTGCGTCCTCAAAGAAGACCATGAAGGCCATTGTGGCACTCATTTCGTCAATCGAGCACTCGTTAGGTGTATCACACAGGCATCTTACTATTGGCACACCATGAAAAAAGATGCCTCAAAGTTCATGAAGAAATATAAGCAATGTTAGAAATACGCCTCAACAATTCGCTAAGCAGGCGAACATCTCCACTCAGTCACCTCTTTGTGGTCGTTCATCAAATGGGGAATGAACATCATAGGCCCCTCCCAGCAGGACGAGGTAATGTACGGTTCATTTTAGTTTTAATTGAATATTTCTCTAAATGGGTGGAAGCAGGAGCGTTCGCCCAAATATGCGAACAAGAGGTAATCACCTTTATATGGAGGAACATCATTTGTTGATTTGGCCTGCCCAAGGAGATCAGCTGCGACAACAGACCCTAGTTCATATTAAATAAGACTACCAAATTCTTCGAGAAACAGCATATTAAGAGGATACATTCAAGCCCGTATCACCCACTGGGTGACGGTCAAGCAGAATCCTCCAACAAGTCCATATTAAACATCATGAAGAAAATGCTCGAAGATGCCAAGGGATTATGGCCAGAGATACTTCCAGAAGTATTATAGGTGTATAGAACTAATTTGAAGACAAGCATAGGAGAGACGCCTTACTCTTTTGTCTATGGGAGGAGGCAATCATATTATTTGAAGTCGGAGAGCCCAGCCTAAGGTACTCCCACAAAAGAGGTACTAATAATGATGAGATTAGAACAAAGGAACTCGATGAAATTGATGAACGAAGAGATATGGCGTACATAAGGATGGTCGCCTAAAATCAACAATCAGAACACTATTACAAAAAAAAAGGCCCAGCCGCTCAAAGTCTGGTACTACGTACTCAAAGTCAAAACTTAAGCAAACAAAGACCCACGGGAAGGCAAGCTGGGAACAAACTAGGATGGCCCGTACAAAATTACAGCCAAAGCAAACAAGGGTTTGCTTTAATTAGAGACAATAGAAAGAAAGCAATTACCGAACAATTGGAACATCATCCACCTCAAATACTTCAACTTCTAGAGAGGAGAATTTTCTACGAGCCGTACTCTTCTTACTTCACTTGGGTTTTGCCCCATTATGGTTTTCTCAAGGAGGTTTTTAATGAGGTGACAAAGGGGACACTTCGAGTTGAAGAATGCGAGGAAAGGACATTGTCTCTTTCACTACTCGACTCCTCAATACTCTCCAAGTCAAGCAATGATAGGACTAGATATATTGGTACTGGAACATGAGACAATGCCCAAAATTTGTAACTTTCTCCAATCATGTAATCATAGAACCAACATCAAAGTAATAAGAAACTTGTATTTATCATAAATGCCTTTCGGCCCTCGGTCGCATCTTGGTAAAAGGTTAAGTTCAACCTAGTTCGATCAACACCTTTCGGCCCTCGGCCGCATCTTAATAAAAGGTAAAGTTCGACCCAATTCTAACAACACCTTTCGGCCCTCGGACGCATCTTAATAAAATGTTCAATTCGACTTATCTCAAACAACATCTATCGGCCCTCGGCCGCGATTGACGAAAGGTTAAGTTAGACCCCACTCGAACAATACCTATCGACATCGGTCTTAATTAATGAAAGTTTAAGTTCGACCCCGATCGAATAACACCTATCGGTCTTGCTCATGATTAACAAAGGTTAAGTTTGACCCAGCTCGAGCACCACCTATCAGCCCTCGGCCGCGGTTAACGAAAGGTTAAGTTCAACCCCACTCGAACAACACCTATCGACCTTCGATCGCGATTAATGAAAGGTTAAGTTGAAACCAACTCAAACAAAACATATCGACCCACATCCATGATTAATGAAAGGTTAAGCACGACCTCGCCGGAACAACACCTATCGGACCTCGATCGAGATTAACTAAAGTTTAAGTTTTACCCCGCTCGAACAACACCTATCGGTCCTCAGTTGTAATTAACAAAAGGTTAAGTTTGACCCCACTCGAATAATGCCTATCGGCCCTCAGTTGTACATTAATAAAAGGATTATATTCAATCCCGCTCAAATGACACCTGTCGACCCTCGGCGGTGAATTATAAAGGCTAAACTTTGACCAAGTTCGAATTACAGCTATCGACCCTCGGCCACATTTCAGTAGAAAGTTAAAAAACCAAGAAGCTAGGTCCAACCAAGTTCAAACCTAATTGATCGGCCCGTAGAAATACTCGACATGTATGGACAAAGGGATAATTCAGCCTGTAGCTACTTGACTCAAAGAATTTGATATTTTCAAGAACGTCGATAAAAGTATGAAGGAGCAAAACACGCAAGTGCATAAACTAACCACAATAAATAGCAATAGTGCAAATGAAAGCAAAAAAAAACTGACATTTATACACAAAGGTTTCTTACAAAGGCTCTCAAAGACCCAATCAAAAATACAAAAGAATTGATAGAAAAAATAATTGCCATTGCCTTCACGACCCATAACATTCTCACCGGCTCGATATTCAATGTCTTCTCCTTCCTTGCCCCGAGGGTATATAGAATCATACCAGGCCGTATCCTTGAGGAGCTCTAGTATATCCTCATCATCCTCATCTTCTTCACCGGGACGAGGCATGGTTGGGTCGTAGCCACAAGCAACCCAAGCCTCGCGAGCCTTGACTCGGTCATCCTCAAAGTCCACAGCAAGAATGGAACCTGCCATATGAAACTCATGAAGCATATCTAATTGGTCCTCACCGTTCTACCATTCATAGAGCTCGCAAGGAACATTGGGGAAGCCAGAAGTCGTAGATGAAGAAGGTCGTGCAAGATGCTGGGCCGTCTCGGCCTCCAGGGTGGCAACTCGATCATAAAGATTGAAGGTCTCTTTCTCCAGCTCTTCAATCATTTCATCAAACCGATCTTCTTTAATTCTCTCCGCTATAAGTCATTTTCTCGCTTAGAAAGGAGGGTTAGATTCACCACTTCAAGGAACTCCACCATCCTCTGAGCCTCTGACCGAGCAGACTTCGCCTTATTGAGCTCCTGCTACTTCTCAGTGACGTTGCTAATAAGAGCACCTGCCTTGAACTGGCACTCTTTGAGTTGGCCTTACAGCAAGACCACTTGGGCTTGAGGATTACTTCATTGCGCCTCTTCTCCCTACGATCACTTTATATCTCCAGAATAACCGTCTACAAAAAAGAAAAAGCATAACTTACGGAAGAAAATGAATCATAAGGAAAAGAATAGATGATTGTCGTACTTACCCAAAGAGCAAGACCAACAATGTTATTCGATAGAGTGTTGTCATTTATCGTCTTACGAGTCGTTTCCTCAATTTCAGAACAAAGAGGACTAAGGGCAGGAACTATTTCCTCGATATTTAAAAGAAGATTACAATCCGTGGGGATCGCAATAGTCCTGGAGCCTCCTTCCAACCTCACTTAGAGTTGGGTAAGTCCCTCGTCGATAATCCTCAATTCGTCAAGGTCCATGTCAGAGTCGGACCCAACATCCTCCTCATCAATGGCTTTCTCTCTATCATTAGTCGCAGATAGGACATCAACTGTGACCCCAAAAAATAAGGCCTCTTCTTGCTGTAGAAGGGCAAATCCATCATTATGCATCTCACCCTCGACCGCGTCCCCCACGGGATGCATTGATGCACTCACATTTATATCTTCCAAGTGAGGTACCTCGGGACCTTCCTCAGGGCTCTCTCCAACATACACTGTCTCCGTCTCTCAAAGAACAAAGCCATATTCTTCAAAGTCCACGGCTACTGGCTTTTTTCCCTTACATCCACGGCTCTCCTCTTATGGGGCTTTAGACCACCATCATCAGCGGAGATGTCATCCTCATCAACCAGTTAAAGGAGTTGAGAATCATAAGTAGCAGACAAAACAGAGATGGGATCTAGAACTACGGCGGAAAAGGTTGGGCCCGATACGGAAGGCGTTGTAGTCACAACAGGGGCAGAAGCTGAAGGTGTAACAATCTTCCTCCGGAAAGAGGGCATTGGCGCCTCGACTCCTCCAAGAAGATTCCCTGCCTGGAATAAAGATGCAACATTGAGTTAGAAGGATGAATCCACACACAACAAGAAGCGAAACAGCTACGATCTAAAAAAAGAAATTAATTGTTGAAGGAAGAGCCAGTTTAATTCTCTTGAAAAAACTCGACCAATCACAGATTCCTACGATATGTGGGACGAGTCACTCGACCAATCAGAGATGTGTGCAACCAAAAGAGGAGGCTAGCTATTGGTTGCAAGAGATAAAAATGAGAAATTAGAACTCAGAACCAAACAAAACGAAAAAAACAAGGCACTTACGAGTGTAGTTCCAAGCCTCAGGAAAGTCGTTGACATTGGCCACAACGTCCTCGGTTCTGACAAAGAAGAAGTTAAACCATAATTGAAGACTAGCCTTGTTGTATATCTTCAAAACCAAACATTTTCCTCCATGTGGTGAAGGTTCAACATCATTCCCATATAAAATCTAGGGGAGAATAGATGTACTAAGTGTCGCAGGGTCAGTTCGACCTCAGCCAACTCGGCAAGCTTAGTCAGCACCTTGATAATCTTGTAGGCGTACGGAACAAGCTGAGCAGGACAAATGTCATAGTTATGACAACATTCCTCCACCAATGCAAGGATGGGGAAAAAATAGTTGCTGAGGAAGGGGTAGGCCTAAAGAGCGCAATACCCAGGGCGATGAACCTGTATAGCGTCCCCTTCGGTCAGGGACCAGCTCGACATGGTTTGCAAGGTCGAATTTGGCATTAAGTTTCGCCAATTCCTTAGGAGTCATCGTCGATTGAAAGACTCCACGCATTGTGCCAGGTACTTTGGTGAGGTCGTACCTAGAGTCAGGATTGCAGGGGATTATTCCTCCACTGACGAGAATGCTTCATCCTCAACAATGGCGGAAATGCTCTCCTGATATCGCCCAACTATGCATTTTTAAAAGAGCAAAGCGGTTACTGCAAATATAATCTGGTTTTAAGTTCGGAGTCGAATCCTCAGGGAACTAATATGTCTATTACACCCTACATCAATGTTATTATCAATTCAATCAATCTCTAGATGCAAGATTTTTTATCAATAAGATTGGGGTTTTGTTTAACTTTTTCAAATACTATTAAAACCACAGTAAACTAAACATGGATTATTCAATAGTAAAAAGGTCTAGGGAAGTGATTTCCCCAATTGCTAGTTTAGGTCTTGACTCTTACGCTGTAATATCACCGAAATACTCAATGGGGAATAAGAGTTATGGGTTATCGCAATTATCTCTCGGTGAATTACAATAATTTACTAGGGCATTCTCTCGAACTACTCTAGCTGACAACAATTATGCAACTCTAAGTTATCCCACCAAAGTTTTGTTATCTCTAAACCTACTTTTAAGTTCAAGTAATGAATCTTTTCAGTTACCCAAAAGTGGTGTTGCTCAACAACTGTCTAACCTAATATTCTTTCTCAATCAATATAAGGTAATTAGACACGATTAATCAAAGGCCCATTCAATTAATCACCATACAAAATGTAGTTGAACAATCATATCATAAATCCGGCTCGATTATAACAACATGAGTCAAAACTTCAACCAACAATTGGTTCCATCAACCCTAGGTAAGTATTTAGCTACTCATAATAAAATAAGAGAAAACTACTAAATTGTTCATAATGTAAAATTGCGAGAATTGAAAAGATATAGCAAATTTTCAGTGTTTGGTTGATCTTCTCACACTTGTTCTTGACTCCAAAAGTAGTCTAAAAACAAGGTTAGAACATCTTGGGCGAGATTCTACAGCTTATAAGGGGCTTACATAAGTTTTCCTGAAATTACACTTTGGCCCCAAAACTTCCAGCACGTAAACAGTTCACCGCAGTCGACCGTGGTGAAAGCTCACCTTTCTGCCTCACTTCTTTAATCCACCGCGGTCACGGTGGACTTTTTGATAGGCCATTTTCTGCTCTTTTGTGATCGGGTACTTATCGAGTGGGTGTTTTGTTCACATTATTGCCTCCAAAATACTCTGTGTCGCTTTCTTGCCTATATTATTTCTTGCGAAACCAAAGAACACTATTTAGAGCATTTTGTTGGCAATTTATCTATAAAACAACAAAAAAGTATGGTTATATTAAGGTGCAAATATCAACTATGTAGCCTACTATCATCTCCCCATGAGAGGGAAACACAACTGCCAAAGGAGCAACATGACTCCCTTCGCCAACTTCAGAAGATATGTTTGACATGATTCAAGGTAGTGAAAGTAACAAAAGGGAGAGGATGAAAATGGTGTAGGTCAACGAAATAGAGAAAGGAGATTCGGAGGAGAGGAAATCGGGGGAAAATTTGGCGCTTCAAAACATTAGAAGAATGAAACTTCAAAGGTAGATCTAAGAATCCTATTTATAGAAGTCAGGTCACCAAAATAAAAAACGGTTCATCATAACTGGCATCAGAATCCAAATAGCAGGTCTAATCAAGGGTCATGCGCGAAACGAAACTACGCATTGGGAATATGCCTTATTAATGACGCATGATGTCATGACACCATTCTAACCTTTGGACAAAGTAACTCCAACAAATCATCCGGGAAAGTTGAAACATTTGAATTATGCGGCTCACAGAGGGCTATGTTGCCCCTTCACCACAACAACTATGGGTCGTATAGTTTGCTTGATAAGCTCGATCAAAAATGACATCATCCGCTCATCAAACTCGTCCGCAAAGTCGTACTCAATAAGCGGAGGGACTAACTGCATGGGTCAAAAATTATCTTTAAATTATTGAGTCATGATAGTATTGGTAAGGCATTCGCAGGCTGCTATCCATAACCTATGTGACTGAAATAGACCTGCCCAAGGACAAGGTGATTCAAGATGCAATAAAGGTCGCGGTCGAAGAGTCATCAAAGATCAAGGTCCAGGTCGAACATCATTGGCAGAGTTATAATGACTTGTTTCAAGATAGGATATTAAAGGGAATATTTTAATGGATATTCTCTACACATGAACTATTAGGTATTTTTAGGAACTTGTTCCCTAAAAATAGAAAGAGATCCAATGATAGGGGATATGGGATATTCATTTGTAATAACACACGTTAGCTTTATAGAAAGAATCCGGTCCTATAATAACTTTTTTACTAAGATTCTTGTCTAGCATTACCATTGGATCCAAGCACAACCTAAGTGTTCAAAGGCTTAACAATCATTCATCATTATCGAAAAGAATATCCGCTAATCTTACCCCTTTTCAGGTGATTTTATTTACTTAAATGTTTTTATTGCTAATTATTACTATTTAATGTTATATTCTATCTTTTTAGATCATTGAATATTGTTATCATTAATTATATTCATTATCATTTAGACAAAATATGACACGATAGCTTTATCTTTTGAATATTATTTTTAATTAAGATTAACTCTTTTTCATATAAATCTAATTGGTTAAACCATGATCTATATTTTTGGTATGTGTATCGATCATTATCAAAAGTTGCATATGACCTTTTACTTATTATAAACACTCTTGATTCGATCAAAATTTTATTAATTTATCCATAATTTATTTTCGAAATCCCTGAGACATTATTCCCCCAAAAAACACTCCGAATTCTATCTCCATTTCATTTCTGCCATCTGTCTTTTTCCATATAGAAATACGTTTAAACTTTAATTTTTTGCAAATAGTTTTAAAAACATTTTAGTCTTTTTTATAAAAAAAAATATTTACATCCATGTTTTTATTAAATATTCCAACAGATTCCTAGACATTTTTAATGTATAGATCTTCTCGAACAGATACCAACTGAGTGAATCACCAATTATAAAAATCTCCTTCAAAACCACGGGCCAGTCTAGTTGTTTGGTATCAGTCTTACCTGATCTATCGCTTGAGTAGAATTATCAAAATCAAATTAAAAGGATCTTCCAATAGAAATTATTGACAAAGATACAAAGATTGCAGTACATAGTAATAGTCAA
Source organism: Nicotiana benthamiana (assembly GCA_034376525.1). Taxonomy (NCBI): domain Eukaryota; kingdom Viridiplantae; phylum Streptophyta; class Magnoliopsida; order Solanales; family Solanaceae; genus Nicotiana; species Nicotiana benthamiana. Next base: position 8,394,822 of record CM067334.1, read on the forward strand.
TTAGTTAGCTCTATCCTCTAATTTTTGGACTTGCATAAATAATTGTAATTTGATAGACTTAGATTTCAAGGGAAGCAAGTACAGTTGGTCTAATCACCGTAGAAAAAGTGACAGTTTAATCCTCGAACGCTTAGATAGATGCCTAGCAACCGAGGAATGGCTCCACCAATACCCCAATGCCACCATTACCCATCTAGCTAAAACTTCTTCTGACCACAACCCCCTTTTAATTAGTCTTACTAATATCGTGCCTACTTCTATTAATAAGCCGTTCAAATTAGAAACTTTTGGTGTTCACATCCCTATTTTTGAAATATAGTTCAACAATGCTGGCACCAAAATGATCTCATTCAGGCCACTAGTTCTTTCCAACACAAAGTATCAATTTGGAATAAGACCACCTTTGGCAACATATTTCATAAGAAAAAAAGAATCTTAGCCCGCTTAGAAGGAATTCAAAAATCGCAGTCTTACCCTACTAGTCAATTTCTCCAAAGTCTGGAAAATGAGCTCATTAAGGATTACAATAATATTTTACATGCTGAAGAAGACTTCTGGAAAATCCGCTCTAGAACTAATTGGCTCAACGATGGTGACGCAAATACTAAGTTCTTCCATATTTCCATTATTAATAGAATAAAAAAAAATAGAATTTTGTTCTTTAAGGATGACGAAAGAAACTGGATCACTGACCACAATCGTCTATTACAACATACCAGTCTTACTTCCAGACAATCTTTACAATGGAACACACAAGCTCTAATTGGTTAGATATCCTCCACATCCCTACTAGTTTCCATAATATTGATTTAACATCCTTGGACGACCCCTTACAGGACAAAGAAGTAACCCATGCCTTATTCTCATTCAAACCTTATAAGGCCCCAGGCCCTGACGTGCTCCACCCTTTCTTTTATCAAATGCACTGGTCTATAGTAGGGGAATCTGTCATTAATTTTTGTCGTCAAGTTTTCACCACTCAGCGGCTTCCCAAAAATATTAACAATACTCTCCTATGCTTAATCCCTAAATTTAAAAATGCCAATAAATTAAAAAAATTCAGGCCTATAGTCCTTTGTAATACAATCTACAAGGTAATCACGAAAATAATTGTTAATCGTATCAAACCATTTTTAGGTGATATAATTGGTCCATACCAAACTAGTTTCCTTAAAAGGAGAACAGCTAGCGATAACGCTATCCTAGTTCAAGAAATCTTTAACAACATCAAGCTTACTAAGGGGGAAAAAGTAAGCTTTTATTAAAAATTGACTTAGAGAAGGCCTTCGATCGCATTGAATGGTCTTTTGTCTGCCGTATCCTCCTATTCTTCAAATTTCCTCCCAAAATCTCCACTCTCATTATGCACTGCATTAGTAGAAGCAATATCTCTATTCTAGTCAATGGATCAAGAACAAATTATTTCTCTTCGTCCCGAGGCATACGCCAAGGAGATCCTATATCCCCATACTTATTTATTTTATGCATGGAACTTCTTTCTAACTACATAAACCATCAAGTCGATATCCAAAACTGGATCCCATCTCCATGAGCAAACAAGGGCCGCAGCTTTCTCATCTTTTCTTCGCGGACGATCTAACCTTGATGTGTCATGCAAACCAAAAATCCATTCTCTCTATTCATCATAGTTTAGATTCTGGCGTCTATCAGGTCAAAAAATAAACCCACTCAAGTCTAAGGCTTTGTTCTCCCCAGGCTTCCAGGAGAATACCAAACAACTAGTCCTCCACCTCTTAAACATCAAAACCATTTTGAGAATACTTAGGCTTGTCCTAAATAATAACCCCAAAGCCTCTGATTTCCAATTTATCATCGATAATATGAAGAGTAGAATGGCTAGCTGGAAGTTTAAGTTCCTCACACCTGCTGGGAGGATTACTCTTGCTAAAAGCACCCTAAATGCGATCCCAGCCTATGCCGTGCAATACTTTCAAATTCCAAAATCCACCTGCCGCATTATCGATAAAATTCAAAGGGACTTTATTTAGGGATCACTTCCGGAAAAGAAGAAAATACACTACCTTAGTTAGGACATAGTGACCTTACCTAAGAATCAAGGTGGTCTAGGAATACACAAAGCCCGTGATAAAAATCTTTCACTCCTAACGAGCATGGCTTGGCGGCTATTTCTTAACCCCAACACTCTTTGGCCACAAGCACTTATTAATAAATATAACACTAGCAGGAGCAATTCGTCACAATCCTTTATTTGGAAAAGTGTTCTGAAAGGAGGCACCATTTGTTCCAAATCCATTGCATGGTCTCCTGGCACTAACTCCGCCATAGACCTTTGGGAATCAAGATGGATTCCACAATCACCTACACTCCGATCCTCTATCCATGGTCCCGTAAACTACAGTGAAATAGGTCTCAAGCTCACTCATATTTGGAAAGACGATACGTGGGATTGGAACGCCCTTTCCTTCCAAATCCCATCGGAATTAACCACCAAAGCGTTAGCAATTACCATCCCTGATATACCTGGGCACATAGACAGACCTTACTGGGCTCCTTTGAGCAACGAGTTATTCTTAACCAAGTCAGTATATTCCTTGCTACACAACAACGTACATGTCTCCTACAATTTTAACTGGATTTGGAAATTGCGTACTTTAGGAAAAATCCAATTCTTCCTTTGGCTCTGTTCACACAATAGGTTGCCAACTAGAGCTCACCTCCATCATATTGGAATTAGCATTGAGCCAAATTGCACTATATGCGATCATCCACAAGAAACCATCCATCATATCTTCTTAGAATGCCCTATAGCTAGCAACTTTTGGCAAAGTATTAATTTGAATAGCCTACTCCTCCCCTACCAACAGGATCACTGGCTCCAAGTGCTCCATAATGCAAATATCTCCCTCCAACACCTCCATCTTCAATGGATGGAATTCCTACCATTTGGTCTATGGCACCTTTGGCTAAATAGAAATCGAAATACCTTCGAAAACACAAAACACAACCTCTACATCAATATCCCTATTAAACGTGCACAAGAATTCAAGTACACTACATCCATTAAGTTACCAAGCGCTAAAAAGCTAATTCATGTGAGTTGGTCACATCCAAAACCTGGGTACTTTATGCTAAATACTGACGGTGCATTTGATACCAAGACAAATAGCGGAGGAATTGGTGGTCTAATCAGGAACTCAAACGATGGCTGGATAGATGGTTTTATAAAGCACTCCCATGCGATCAATCACACAGAAATGGAGTTGCTGGCACTGCAGCAAGGGTTGCAATTAGCGGTAGACCAGAGATCAATGCCCATTGAAGTAGAAACTGATTCTACTGAGGTCATACACCTCCTGCAACAACAAAACCTTATTTACCAAAATTTGGTTAATTCTTGCAGGTACCTATTGAGGAAGTTGGGGAGTCCAGTGGTCCAGCATTGCTTCCGTGAGACAAACAAAGTAGCCCACTTTTTGGCCAGAGAAGGTTCCAAGCAAGCCATGCACAACCAACCAATAGTTTTGCTACAACCAACTGCCACCTCTTGGACACACTTACATATTGACAAGCAAGGGGTTACCTACAAAAAACTAATATCTATGTCATTGTATAATAACTTGGCATGTCTTGGAAACTTAGATGCATTAGAAGTAGATAATATTACTACTAGTACCGTTATTACAAATACTTCTGTCTCTCCTGCTGGAATGTTAACACATAATGCGTCACCTGCAATAGACTAGTTTTCTATATATAAAATATCCAGTTAACCAAAAAAAAATTTAGTTAGCACAATTTTTTGGGGAGTAATCATGCAATACCCAAAGATATTGACCGCCCAACAAAAATTAAGATGCTAAGGGGTCGTTTGGTACGTGGGATAAAAAATAATAGTCTAGGAATTGGTTGAATTTTTTATTTTAGATTAGTAATTCCTGGATTATTAATCCCCAATTGGGTATTGTTCTATTCCACATTGAGAATAGAATAACAATTTCTGGGTTAATTAATCTCGGGATGAAAATTAAAATGATAAAGATTTCCTTCTCCGAGGCTCTTCCCCTAAAGTTTAAATAATCCAGGGTTAAAATTAAAAATAAATATTTATCCCAACTTATTATGATAAACCGAACACATATTTATCTTATACCATGTGTATTCTATTTTCAGTCCAATAAACCAAATATCTTCCAATAAAAATATTGTTTAGCTCACAGTTTTCATACACTTAATAAGCAAAAAACAACTAAAATAAATAGAGGGCCAATCATAGCAGATCGTAATAAACCAAAAGACCAAATGAATAAAATGTAAGAGACAATTGTTATTTGTTAAGGAGAGGAGGGTAAGGATCTTTTATTGATGATATCGATTTGGTCTGCCTCTCCATGGAGAGGTTCAGAGCCTTACAATGATCTTCTCTTTTCTTGAGAAGCAGAGGTGAAGAAGAAGGAGCAGCCCCCTTTTAGGTTTCTTTCTCTTAGTATTTATAGCTGTGGACTTCGTCGAGGGCTGAGCGATCTTCGAGCACTTATTATCAATGAATGGTTGTACCATTAGTTTATCCGAATATGCTTAAAAGCGAATTAATCCTATTAATTATCATGAGTCAAGTTTTCACTCATACAAATATATTTACTAAATTATTTAATTCCGATATTATAATCCGGGGATATTTTATTTTCCTAAGAAACAACCCCAAAAATCTTCATTATCTTTAGTTCTCTAATAAAAAATTTATAATGATAAACTCTTAACATTAATTCAAATGTTTAACATACTATTACACGTTGGGACATGTGGACACAGGTCAATGTGCAACTTGTAATGTAATTGCTGTATGCTGTATTTACTTCATTATCTCCTTAATATGGAGTCATGCACGAACGCGTCTTCTTTCTTGGCAGGAAAAAAGGGAAATCTCATGTGCCACTTATACATTAATTTTTTTTAAATGTTAATTTTTAGATCTCACGAGTTAATGTTACTGGTCTTATAACTAAAATAACATTTGTAATGGACCTACAAAATTAAATCGCTCGAGAAAAATAATCTCGTACTCATATTATCTGTCTTTTAAGATTTTGAAATATCTCATAAAAAATATTTAACAATATTAATCATAAAAGTATTTTTCTTATCTAATCAGAGGCAGCTCAACCCCAAGGCAACTAAAGTCACAGCTTTAGGCCCCCAAAAATATAGGGCCCCAAATTTTATTCATGTTATATATATAATAAAAATATTTTAAATAATTATTTCTATAATTCTTTATAATGATAAGTAAATCTTGTCATAAATTATTTATTATGTAATAATCATTATGGCATAGTTCCAAACATTATGCTCTTTTTCAGGGAGAATTTGGTTGAGATATAACAGATAAATAACATTAATATTTTTGCCTCCAAAGGCCTCAATTTACGATTTTGCTTTAGGCCCCGCTCTTCATCGAGCTGCTACTGTATCTAATAACAATTAACCTTTTCTTGTATGTCTTGCTTAATTAATAATTCACTAATTAAAAATAATAAAGATAGAAAAGATGATTATAATAATTTTTTTTTCCTATAACGTTAAATAATTTTAAAGAATCAATTTGTCAGAACATAATATTTGGAAGGAGTAGTACTGATTATTAGCCAATTAAAACAAAATCTTAGATATTGGCTGCTACGTAAAAGCCAGTGCTCCCAAGATGCTGCAGCAATATTGAGGTAAATGACTTAATTTAACCTTCCAAGGAAAAATATGATATCGAAATCTATAATTTAAGTAATTAAATAAATCTAAAAACTTTAAAGTTATGGTAAGTTGTGTACATTACTTTAAAAGCAAGTGGAGAAAATTAATTTGAGATTAGAATGATACTGTTTGAAGAAGAAATAGGCACTGGGTAAAACTAACCCCTGTATAATAAATAGCTCGCAAATTATACGTAAGGTAAATTATATTAAGTAAGTCCGGTACAACGAACTTGATCGAGAAAATATGCAAATGGATTTCAAACCATAGATATCCCATTTAAAAAGTCTCATGCTCAATCAACTCGACTATTTTTGTTAGTATATACTATTAACCATGCGATTGAGTTATAATATTATATTTTATTCTTGATGAAATAATTATTTATTTGATTTATTCTATTCAATAAAGTATTATTTTAAATAGATCATTTGTTATATGTATATCATTTAGTTCTGCAGCAGTCATCTAGTGTATGAAGTCTTAGCTTATGCATAATTTTTCAAAATTAATAAACTATGTTCACAATCGAAGATATTGTTAAACAACATATCTTGATGATTGTAGCACAAGAGTAAAGTACAATTTATCTTGATTATAGGAATGATTTTACTACAACTTCTTACAATATTATGAGTAGTGTATTTTGAACGGACCAAGCAGAGAAAAAAATATTTTTTTACTGAATATATATAAAATATTTCTCTAATTTATTAAATGAGCTTATACTTCTAATCTTGATATAATTATTATGATCAATGTATTTGTTTATTATTTTGATTTATCAAAAAGTACAACTCTATTAAGTTAGTGTATACCTAATAGATTGGACAATAACGAATATCATTTGTGAAACAACAATTACTATTTAATATAATCCATGACACGGCTTTGAGTTTAGTGATAACCCTTTATGTAAGCTTATAAGTTTTCATGTGAAAACCCAACAAGTGAATTTTGTATCCGTCATATGGAATAATTTAAGCGGAATTATAAAGGATTTAATTAGTTGATTAAATTAAATTATCAGTGATTCAATTTAATTAATTGGCATTTGTAAGCTTAAGAAAGGGAGATAAAACAAGTATTAGTGAATTTCGAAATTTATATTGAGAAGTTAAATTGCAGTTTTTAGTGAAATAAATTACGAGTAATTATAGTAGGATTTAGGTAACCTCTTATTAATTATGCGATCCCTGCTATATATAGTAAAAACTTTGACAGTCTTGGATAGGGGTGCTTATCGGGCGGATTGGGCGGCTTTTTACTCTTAACAGTTTGGCTTAACGGTTATCGGCTTTTAAATGTATTAATCCGTTAGCCACCCGATAAGATATCGGGCGGATTAGTATCAGGTTAGCTCTTATCGGGCAGTTATTGGGCGGTTTATCGGCCTAACATACATATTTACTAACATTTCAGAGGCAATATGATGTATTCAATTTTTTTTGCCAGAATTTATATATATATATATATATATATATATATATATATATATATATATATATATATATATATATATATATATATATATATATATATATATATATATATATAAATTTATATTTTTAACGGGTTAACGGATTAGCCGTTAAGAAAATTGAATAATCTGTCCCCAAACAGATAAGCCGTTAATAAAAAAAATTCAATCCATTCCCTGTCCGCTAAGCCATTAAGCCATTACCAGTAAGCCGTTAAGCTTTTCGGATTGATTTTCGGTTTCGGATCAATTTTGAACACCCCTAATCTTGGATAAAAACTTACTTGGAAAAAAGGTTGTCTATTTGAATTAGAGTAGGATATATTCTACTACACAAGCAGAATCCTACAGGATTTTTAGCATATTTTTTTTTTTGCTTAATTTCAGGTCTAAAAATAGAAAACCAATTTCACCTATTAACTCACTCTTTAGAGTTTTATTTTTTATCCATTCAAATAATTTTGTCCAAAGTTTCACGCGGAGCATAATAAAAAACTGCAGTCCTGAATTCTTGCTTTGTAAAAGACTTGTCTAACAATTTTGAAAGAGTGCTTAACTCAGTGTCTAATTTAGATATTTATATATACCTATTATAAAATCTCCTATTTTAGGTGAATGTCCATAATTAGAAAGATACTAGGGTTTACTCCTCCCTATAAATAAAGGGGTCTTCTACCATTGTAATTAATCCCTAACAATCTCAAAGTATCAATAAGAATACTCCTCTCCCTATTCTCTCTATATTGTTCTTGTTCTTGCATTATTTTACTTGTTCTTATATTATTTCATAACACGTTATCAGCACGAGACTCTACCGTCTCAAGAATCGTTCTCAAGAAAAACTAAGGTATTTCTCTCTTCCTAATTTGATTCTCGATTATGTCTGACATTATGAAAAGACGCCGGAATGGCTATCATATTGAGACAATAGATGAAGATAATCTAGAATATCTCATCATTACAAAGAATGTCTCCGGCCAAAAGAGGGTTATTGAGAAATTCCCATCTTTAACTTGTGGCCTGTATTGGACAAGAATTAGTGCAATTGAGGCACATTCAACAGTAAACCAAAAGGTTACTGATTCCAATACTTTCGTACTTTGGCATGATCGATTGGGACACCCGGGATCGATCATGATGAGACGGATTATAGAAAGCTCATATGGGCATCCGTTAAAGAATTTCAAAATTCTTTCAAATAATGAATATCCTTGCACTTCTTGTTATCAAGGCAAGTTGATTATCAGACCATCACCAACAAAAGTTGGGACTGAGTCACCCACGTTTTTTGAACGTATACAAGGGGACATTTGTGGGCCTATTCACCCACCCAGTGGGTCCTTTAGGTATTTTATGGTCTTGATAGACGCATCCTGTAGATGGTCTCATGTGTGCCTGTTGTCATCACGCAACCTTGCGTTTGCGAAATTAATGGCACAAATAATTCGACTACGAGCACAATTTCCTGATAATCCAATCAAGTCTATTAGACTGGATAATGCTGCTGAGTTTTCATCCCAAGCATTTAATGATTATTGCTTATCAATTGGGATAAAAGTGGAACATTCTGTAGCTCATGTTCACACTCAAAACGGTCTTGCAGAATCGTTAATTAAACGCCTGCAGTTGATTGCAAGGCCATTACTCATGAAAACGAGGCTGCCCACTTTGGTATGGGGTCACGCCATCTTGCATGCAGCAATGCTAATTCGTCTCAGACCGACGAATTATCACAAGTATTCCCATTGCAATTGGTTTTGGGTCATGAACCCAATATATCCCATTTAAGAATCTTTGGATGCGCAGTATATGTGCCTATAGCACCGCCATCCCGCACCAAAATGGGTCCGCAAAGAAGGTTAGGAATATATGTTGGGTTTGAATCGCCCTCCATCATTCGCTACCTCGAAACATTGATAGGAGACTTGTTTACTGCACGATTTGCAGACTGTCGATTTGATGAGACACTTTTCCCAAAATTAGGGGGAGAAGTTGGTGAAACCAAACGGGAAATTTTGTGGAAAAATGCATCATTATCTCATCTTGATCCACATACCTCTGTTTGTGAAAGAGAGGTACAAAAGATTATCCATTTGCAAAGAATAGCAAATCAAATGCCTGACGCATTTACGGACTTGAAATGGATAACGAAATCCCACATCCCCGCGGAAAATGTTCCAATCCGTATTGATGTCCCTGTTGGAAAATCGTCTAGTGTCATAACCAATGAGTCGAATGCACGCCTGAAGCGTGGCAGGCCATTAGGTTCTAAAGATCGAAATCTTAGAAAGAGGAAAGCAAATGACAAAAATGACACTACGAAAGAATATCATGAAGAAATTCATGATTTAACGAATTCTGAGATTCATGAAGAATCCATTGAGCCCGAGACTCTGGAAATACGGAACTATCCATAAATCCAACTGATATTGAGGCAAATATTAATCGAGTGGATATAGTGGTGGATAATGTCTTTGCTTATAATGTCGCATCTAGCATTATGCAAGAATGTGAGGATCTCGAACCTCAATCTGTTGAAGAATGTCGAAAAAGACATGATTGGCCAAAATGGCAAGAAGCAATTCAATCAGAACTGAATTCGCTGGCAAAACGTGAAGTTTTTGGCCCTATAGTTGAAACACCTAATGGTGTTAAGCCCGTTGGCCATAAATGGGTCTTTGTACGCAAGAGAAATGAGAAAAACGAGGTACAAAGATATAAGGCACGCCTTGTTGCACAAGGTTTTTCTCAAAGGCCTGGTGTCGATTATGAAGAGACATATTCGCTTGTAATGGATGCTATAACCTTTCGTTATCTAATCAGTTTTGCTGTCCTTGAAAAGCTTGACATGCATTTAATGGATGTGGTTACTGCCTATCTTTATGGCTCACTTGATAATGAGATATACATGAAAATTCCCGATAGACTCAAAGTGCCAAACGCTCATAATTCAAAGTCTCGGGAAATGTTTTCAATTAAATTGGAAAGATCTTTGTATGGTCTAAAGCAATCAGGACGAATGTGGTATAATTGTCTTAGTGAGTAAGGCTATATAAATGACGCCATTTGCCCGTGTGTTTTTATAAAGAAAACAACATCAGAATTTGTTGTACTTGCCGTATATGTCGATGACATAAACCTTATTGGAACCCCCATAGAACTCCAAAAGGCAATTGATTATCTAAAGGATGAATTCGAGATGAAAGATCTCGGAAAGACAAAATTATGTCTTGGTTTGCAAATTGAATATTTGGCAAACGGAATTTTTGTCCATCAATCTATCTATATAGAAAAGGTACTGAAATGGTTTTACATGGATGGAGCACATCCTTTAAGTACACCGATGGTTGTTCGATCACTTGATGTGAATAAAGATCCATTCCGACCGCAAGAAAGAAATGAAGAGCTACTTGATCCTGAAGTACCATATCTTAGTGCAATTGGCGCACTAATGTATCTTGCAAATACTACAAGGCTTGACATATCCTTTTCAGTTAATGTCTTAGCAAGATTTAGCTCGGCTCCTACAAGGAGACATTGGAATGGGATCAAACATATATTGCGGTACCTAAAAGGGACCACTGATATGGGCTTATTTTATGGCAATAACTGCAGTCCCGATCTTGTTGGTTATGCTGATGCTGGATATTTATCCGACCCACACAAGGCTCGATCTCAAACGGGTTATGTGTTTACCTGTGGAGGCACCGCCATATCTTGGCGATCGACTAAGCAATTAATTGTGGCTACTTCATCTAATCATGCCGAGATAATTGCTATTCATGAAGCAAGTCGGGAGTGTGTGGTTGAGGTCTATCATACATCATATACAAGACAAATGTGGTTTGAAGTGTAATAAACTACCCACGACTTTGTATGAAGACAATGCAGCATGTATAGCTCAATTGAAGGGAGGATTCATAAAAGGAGATAGAACAAAGCATATTTCACCAAAGTTATTCTTCACACATGATCTTCAAAAGAATGGTGATATCAATGTGCAACAGATTCGTTCAAGCAATAATATGGTTGATTTGTTCACAAAATCTCTACCAACGTCAACTTTCAAGAAGCTAGTTCACAAGATCGGAATGCGAAGACTTAAGGATATGAATTGATGTTCTTATCAGGGGGAGTTAATGCGCGTTGCACTCTTTTTCCCTTACAAGGTTTTGTCCCACTGGGTTTTCCTTGCAAGGTTTTTAACGAGGCAACCAATAGGCGCATATTCAAACATGTGTACTCTTTTTCCTTCTCTTTAATTTTTCCCATTGGGTTTTGGTTTTAAGGTTTTAACGAGGCACATCATTGAATAGACATTCAAGGGGGAGTGTTATAAAATCTCCTATTTTAGGTGAATGTCCATAATTAGAAAGATACTAGGGTTTACTCCTCCCTATAAATAAAGGGGTCTTCTACCATTGTAATTAATCCCTAACAATCCCAAAGTATCAATAAGAATACTCCTCTCCCTATTCTCTCTATATTGTTCTTGTTCTTGCATTATTTTACTTGTTCTTATATTATTTCATAACAATACCTAAATTTTATGCTTGTTTTTGCTGCGCATATTCTAACCTTACGAGGGGTTATAAGATATATTCTTGTTATATTAGTTTTAAACGTATTTTAAATGTCATATAGATTGGGATTGATGGTGAAATTGAGGAAGACTTTCTTTGGGGAAATTTAAGCTAAATTACACAAATGGAACGCGTCCATTATAAGGAATCTAAATTGACACTTGTTTTAACTGGCCTATTAATATTTTGAAATAACAACAATCCAGTATAATCTCATTTAGTAGGGTTTGGAGGATTAGTGTACGTAAACTTTATCCCTACTCTGAGATAGAAAAGTTATTTCCAAATAAACCCTCAGTATCTTTTTCTCCAAAAACTTCCCACCTTACTCTTAGAGAGGCTCGAACTTACAACATCTCGGTTATCTTCAATATTGTGAAATAAATAAAGAATAATTTAGAGACTATACGGACCGAAATTATTTCAAATTCGGCGTTCGGAAATTCAATGGATTTCTTGTCAGGTCAACGTTCTTCCTAGACGTCTATAAACTAACGCCGTTAATCTCTCTGTTGCCAGTTGCCATGTACTCCTTCCCACTCTACTGATTATGCCACCACTCCCGTTAACAAATCCCGCTCCATTCAACGCGTGGACCACACGCCCACAGTAAAAACCAAAAAAAGAATACAACGCTCCTTCCTCCGCCGTTCACACCTCCCATCATTACCCCCTCCCCCCAATACCTACCCAACCCATCCCCCCACGCGTCTTCGCTTTTATAAACTCAAAAACTCTTTTCTCTTTTCTTTATTATAGCTTTCACATTCTTCAACGCTCCCCTCAAGTTTTCCTCTCTATACTTCAGACCGAGCTTTTATTCCGGTGAAAGCTCCAAATCACCAAATTCGGGTTCTGATTAATCGGATCGAGTTCGGATCTCCGGCCTAGCAGATGTCTTCATCGTATTGGTGTTACCGGTGTACGCGATTTGTTAGGGTTTCAGCTGGGAGCGACGTTGTTTGTCCGTACTGCGATAGTGGATTTATTGAAGCTGCTGAGGCTAGTAATATTGGATCGTCGCCGGAAACTCGCCGGAGATTGAACGGCCGGCCAGAATCGGAACGTGGTGTGAACATGGGATCTCGCCGGAGCCGGCGTAATCGCGGCGGAGACAGATCTCCGTTCAATCCGGTTATTGTTCTTCGTAGTCCGTCGGAAACTCCGGCCGGAGATGATGAAGCTGCAGGAGAGGAGCGGAGTTACGAGCTTTACTATGACGACGGCGAAGGTTCTGGTCTCCGGCCGTTACCTCCGACGATGTCAGAGTTTTTAATGGGATCTGGATTTGACCGGTTGCTTGATCAGCTAGCGCAAATCGAGGTGAACGGATTTGGCCGGCCGGAGAATCCGCCGGCTTCAAAATCGGCGATTGAATCGATGCCGATCTTAGAAATAGCATCTCATCACGTGAATACAGAAGAGCATTGTGCCGTTTGTAAAGAAGCTTTTGTTTTAGGCTCTGAAGCACGTGAAATGCCATGTAAACACATCTACCATACCGACTGTATTCTCCCGTGGCTGTCGCTACGCAATTCATGTCCCGTCTGCCGGCACGAACTACCGACTGAATCGCCGGAAACTACAACATCCGGAGACTTCGTTCGATCGAGAAACGATGAAGAAGCGATGGGTTTGACGATATGGAGACTCCCCGGAGGTGGATTCGCCGTGGGAAGATTCGCCGGCGGAAGACGGGGAGCGGAAAGAGAACTTCCAGTAGTGTATACAGAAATGGACGGCGGGTTTAACAATGGTGTGCCTCGAAGAATAGCTTGGAGATCAAGGAGGAGTAATACAAGTCGAAATGGCAGTGGAATAAGCCGAATTTTCGGCAATGTTGCATCGTTTTTTAGAAGATTATCGCCTTCTTCTCAACGGCGGAGAGCGCTCGAAATACATTCGAGCAGCTCGGATTCATCCGGGTCCGGATCTGCTGTATTTCGGAGTCGGAGCGTTTCAAGTACTTCAGTATTCAGTAGATATTTGAGAAGAAGCAGTAGAACTTGGGTACCGGAGGAGAGTAATGGAGTAACCAGATGGTAATTATTTTGGAAAAAAATGAAAATTATATCAATTTTTAATTATTATTTGCTGAGCAGAAGCACTAAGAAAACAGAAAAATCGGCATAGAGATTAGAGGTAGAACACAACTTATCGAGAAATATTGCATAATTTTTCGAGGATTATCTATCGAGTTTCAAACTGTGCGCGAGACGATTTTTCGGTGATAGGAGAATTATTGTATAATTTTTCTAATTTATCTTGGGTTCATTTTGTGACAATGAAATGTAGAAAGTTGGCCATTTTGGAGGAAATCTGTAAATAGAGAAGGCTTTGATCTGGAATTCAATATACTTTTTATTAGTAATATAGAAAGATAAATGGAGGCTCTTTAAATCGTTTATTTATATTTATTTTGGAGTAATCAATCTGTAAACTTTTCTCTGTATTTTTATTGTCTAAGCTTACTTGGAAAAACTTTTATGTGAATTTGCAGCTTCGCATGGGACCATTTTCTTACTGCTACTATACTTAAAGAACGAAAACTGTGCTAATAATTTAAATTTCTTGATTTTATGGTCATTTAAATCACTATTGTACTTTCTTTTATTTAAATTAGACTGATTTTCTAATTGGGTTTGACTCTGCCATTAAATTCTTCCTTCTTCTGCCTTTAGTTCGGACTTTTCCTAGTTTGGTCAGTGAAAGTCACATTTCAGACCAAAAAGAAAAAGAGACAATACTTATAACTAAATAAAAAAGAAAATACTTTTGGGTTTTGGCATGCGAAATAAAAATGATGCGTTAAGAATAGAATTTTAATCGGAATGGATATCTATCTTGTAGAAAATTTTACTTTGAGGTTAAGTCATTTTTCTTCCCTATAAATAGAGGGTTCTATTCCATTGTAAATTATCCCAAAATTCAATAAGAATTTTCTCTCTTTCTCTGCAATATCGCTCTTATATTGTTTTATAACACGTTATCAGCACAACGCTCTAACCAAATAAGCTAAACCCTGGAGAAGATAACATGGAGGAAACAAAAACAAAAACCCTACGCAGCTGAACCCTAGAAGCTACTGCCGCCGACCACCACTGAAACTGCCTCCGCCAGCGACTCTACTCCCCGGAAAAACGCACACAGCCCTCCAGTCATCTTCTCCATCCTCATTCGCCAAGAGAAACGTTGCTCCACCATCTCCGTTCATATCAGTCGCTGTCCACCACCTAGCTCGAAGCCATCGTCGTCACCCCTCCAAATCCTCGCTGCCCCTTCACCTTCTGACTACTGCCTACAACCCCCTCCATTGAAGACCACCAAGCAACATCAACGAGAACCGCCGCCACCCCCACCTGACTGGACGCCGACGACCACTCCATACGCAACTCCACCAGATCTCAGACGCAACTCTAGCCTTTCCAACAACCAAGAGACCTTTCTTCACCATCGGAAAACACCCCATAAACCAACCAACGACTCTGCTCTCCGAATTTTATTCGTTTTTCTTTCAGTTTGCTTAACGAAAATAGAAAAGAATTTGTTTCCTTGTTCGTGATCCAGTTTCAGTTTTAGGGTCGTTGTTCATGTCCAAAGCTCCAATCATCTGCTAAAGCTTTCAAATTCCGTTCGGGGCAACTTGGTTTCAGTTGAGATTTTCTCAAAGAGATTCGAATCTCATTTTTGTCCGTGGTGAGGTCCGTTCGAAGTTGGCGTCGGGTTTGAGGTTTTCCGGCAGATTTGCGGTTCCGTCGAGTTTTGTTAAGCGTTTCAGATCTCTTTGAAAAAAAATATATCTAAGAATTACGGCTTGGAATGTCAGTCTTAAATTTAGGAGGACGTTCATGAAGAATATTACGCTTATATCCATAAGAAGGCCTCACGCAAATCTTCAAAACTATGGCTTTGGCTACATGCACGATGCTCAATTTTTACATAATATTAAGCATAATGATTGTTAATCGTTCTCTGAAACTTCCTTCAAGATTAAATTCTGGATTTAAGGTAAGTATTTTACTTTTCTCTTTCAAATTCTTGATATTATATAATTTGATTTTAAATACAAGTAAAGACGATAAATTTTGATTGCAACTCTAATGTAGTTTATAAGAAATTATAACCACGTGAAGTGGTAAAATTTCTATGCCTTGCAATGATTAAATTCATGTATGTTTATGGGCAAAGAATTGAAAACTCGTTCAATTGAATTTGCTCCATTCCCATTCCCTTTAGAGAATGTGATAGCAGTATGTGATGAGTCTGAAAGAAGACAAAACTACTACTTTGAATATATCAATGGATATGGACATTTCGTCATTATTGTGATATTGAGAACAATAAGGATTCTCAAATAATCTTTCACTCTGTGAAAGTAATATCTATCATCGATTTGACATGAGATTTTATATAGCACGTATAGATGATTATGGTCCATTCATGATGGGAATGTGACAACATCTGATTTATGAAGACATTCATTTTTGGAAGAATATAAACGTGCTATTGGTATTGAATATACCACACTCACCTCTAGAAGGGGGTTTGAGATGAAAAAACTACGAATCTATATGGGTAAATATTAAAGAACTAGAAAGATCTTTACGAATTCTCTTAGATTGCTTGGTCTCGTTAATTGATAGACCAATTAAAATTGTGATTGAATCCCATTAATGTTGGAAATATCAAAGGTGAATATGGGCCTATTCACCTGCCGTTTATACCACATAAGATGCATTTATGAGATGGTTACATGTGCGATTATTATTAACCTACAACTTGGTGTTTGCGAGGTAATTTGCTCATTAATTTAACTTAGGGCATAATTTCCAGATTTTCTGTCCAAGATAGATTATCTTGATAAGTTGGTTTATGTTACAGTTGGTTTAGAAAAATAATTTATTGAGTGCCTCCATTTAATATCTAAACTATTGCTTATGAGAACAAAGTTATCTATATCAGCTTGATATATGTTATATACGAAAGTATATTACATTCTTCCCTCACAAGTGGTTCAGGGTCAGGAACCAAATAATTCCATCTCAATATTATTAATGTGCGGTGTATATTTTGGTTAACACCATAAAGCACAAAGATGAGTTCTCAAAGTTGAGGAAACATGTTAGTTTTTCTAACATGAGGGGGAGACATGATAAAAAATTGAGAAAAAAGTTACATGGAATGAATTATTATTTATACATATTGATCCTCGAATAGGATAATATGAGCTTCAAGTTCATAAAAGGATAATTCATTTGCAACATATTGCAAAGCATGCCGTACGCATTTACTGATCCAAAAAAAGTAACTATATTCTCATTGCAAATGCTCATATTAAGTCCTAGAAGGACAAAGTCTATGGTACGCTTAAAGCGTATAGAAAAATCGGTTTCAAATAGAACTTCTTGATAAAGAAGATGAGCAAATGATCAAAGTGATCATAATAAAGTAGACAAGTGATCTAGAAGGTCACATGACATAACACTTCATAAAATCTCATGAGAGATTCAGGTATCTGAATATATGAATGAAGATCTCTATGTTATGTCTTTATGAAAATTTGTTGGAACCGATATAAATGTTTGTCGATGACATCTATCACAGCGCTAAGTATATATAAGGATCTTAAGTCTATCGAATATAGACACAAAGGTATTGGCCAAATGGAATAGATACAATTCAAGTAGAATTGATTCCATATGAAAGACATGTAGTTTTGGACATGTAGTTCAAATACTTAACAGTATAAAGTCAATGGTATGTGCAATCAATTTTCGATATCTTATTTGTCTAGCATGACATGAAAACTTGATATGCATCTAAAGTCTATTATATGGCTTATATGACAATCCATGAAGGATCTAAGTTGCTTGAAGCATCTACAATTCTTGATCTTGAAGTACCACTTTCTCAGTGCATTTTGTGCACAAATATATCTTGCTATAACTATAAGCATGATAATGTGATAGCGAGGATATCTCTATGGAGATATTGAAAAGTCATTCCACGATATTTGTGAAGACATTATATATCTATCACAAGTGATGATTTCAATGTGCAACATATTTATTCAAGTTAATATGACTAATTTGTTTATCAAATCTCTACAAAAGATCATTTTGAAGATGATGCACAACATTGGAATGCAAATGCTTAAAGATGTGAATTGATGCTCTCATTAGGGAGAGTTAATGCGCGTTGCACTCTTTTTCCTTTACAAGGTTTTGTCCCACTAGGATTTTCTTGCAAGATTTTTAACGAGGCAACCAAAAGGCGTATTATTAGATATGTGTACTCTTTTTCCTTTTCTAGTATTTTTTCCCATTGGGTTTTGTTTTAGTTAAGGTCTTAACGAGGCACGTTACTTATTGAGTAGACATTCAAAGGGGAGTGTTAAGAATAGAATTCTAATTAGAGTGAATGTCTATCTTGTAGAGAATTTTACTTTGAGGCTAGGTCATTTTTCCTCTCTATAAATAAAGGGTTCTATTTCATTGTAAATCACCCCAAAATTCAATAAGAATTTTCTTTCTCTCTTTATCTGCAATATTACTCTTATTCCTTTATTGTTTTATAACCTCATGTTTAATTTGTGCAAGTTTTGGTGGGCAAAATAATTTTTTGGTGCTGGTGAAAGACATCAATTATTTGGTGTGATATATTCATTTTATGGCTCTAAGTTTTGGTGGATAAAACTACTTGTACCCATGCTGTTAAAAGATAATATATATTTAGTGAATTAGTCAACATACGCCCACAAAACTAACCGTATACTTAATAAAATAACCAAAATACGCACAAACTATACAGATAATACTGTCGTCAGAAAAGAAAAAAGAAGCAGCTCATAGTCCAAGGGTGATGCTGGAAGATATCAAATTTCTATGCTGATTTGCTTGTTACCTAATCTAATTCTTGTCTCTACCATTTGAAATCTATTTAACGTAATCAAGTTTAGGGGTGTGCATTCGATTTATCGATTCGATTTTGACCCTTATCGATAATTACTTATCAATTATCGATTTGTACATATGCTTATCGTTATTGTTTTAATAAAGTTTCGATTTTTTTGATTTTGATTTATCGATTTTTGGGGCTTATCGATTCGGTTATTGATTATACCAATAAGAAAATTACGGGATTCCACAGAAATTATATCTCTATAAACACACCCAACTAATATGGACAAAAAGAAGCTAAATAAGACGAACACCGTTTATAATATCAAAATTGTGTTAACAGGCACATGCAACGAAACTAAAGTAAGGGATCAAATGTATGTCACCAACACTCCAACGGTATTAAAAAACAAGAATATATCATTATTACTAATTCTATTTTCCATTAATTTGAACTTTATTCCCTTGAGCTTTAAATATAATCATTCTTAAATGTGGTGGATGAAATAATTAGGGGTGTGAATTCGAGTTATCGATTCGATTTTGACCCTTATCGATAATTACTTATCGATTATCGATTTGTGCATACACTTATCGTTATCGTTTCAATAAGATTTCGATTTTTTCGATTCTATTTATCAATAAATCTATAACAAATAATCGATTCGATTTATTGATAAACCGATTCGAATGCACACACCTAAAGTTTACTAAAGATTGGCTGGAAATTAGTGGCAATTTAACTTTTGAAAAGATGTTCCAAAGTAAGGAAAATAGTCAAATATATCGCTATACTTTCAAATATTATCTATATTTAACTTCTGTTATATTATCCTGTCAAATTTGTCCTCGCCGGTATACTATTCGGTTAAATTTACCCCTACCATCAGCAAGTTTATAAAAATTACCTCTTAATCTACTAGGTAATTCAAAATCTCCCAATTTTTTTAAATTAAATCACTTATTATTTTTCTTGCTTCACTATTTTTAGAAATTACTATTGATGTGAATATTAAAGGTACTAGACTATACAAATTATTTATAAATATTTTTAATTACTAATGCATTCGCTTCTCTTCTTGTGATAATGAGTTTGGAATTGATTTAAAAGTTTAGGGATAAATTTTGTGTGGACAGTATAATGATGAAGATAAATTTGACCGTATAGTACAATGATACAGATAAATTTAACCGATTAATATAATGAATTTTAAATATAAATAAAATAGAAGAGTATATTTGGACCTTTTCCCCCAAAGTAAACTTTTGCTGCTTCTTTTTTTTTTTTAAAAAAAAAACAAGTCATGGGATGAGAAAAAAAAAGTGAAAATGATGCCGAGCTTCAATGAAACAACCTTATTGGATAGACAAATATCTTGAAATTGGAGGTTGTTTCAAGGAATTTACAACAACAAATTAACAATAGTATAGAAAAGCTTCTCCACATATTCAGGCTAAGCAGTTCGAGGTTTTTGTCTGTCCAAAATCTACAGAAAATTGACAAGCAATTCTTCAACCTTACCTCTATCCTGGGAAGAGAGAGACTGTTTTCAAATAGACCCCCGATATCCTTTCCATCTTGCTCTTGGGGAGACTTGCTTACCATCGGAGCAACCCCTCTTGTCTTGACAAGCAATTCTTCATTTCGTTTTATATAATCATGTTCCATCGAAAACATAATATGGTAAGATTTTATATATAAGTTAAACTAATATTGTACTCGAGCAAAAATATTCTTAATGTCTACTCAGAAACGAATTCAAAATTGTAAGTTTATAGATTTTAAATTCTAAAATAGATTATTTTCTTAGGTTATATAAACAGTAAGTACATACCTTATGATCTTCTATACTGTCATTTCCATTCTTTTAAAAGAACCATTGAAGGGTTGGGATGGTTGAAATTGTTTTACTCTTAATTAATATTCTCGAATTTGGGCTCCAAAAGTGAGCGTTGAACACCCCTCCATGAATCTACCTAGCACGAATTGAACTAATCGGGAGAGTGAATTTAAGATACCTTAAGTCTGAACCATCTTTTTTGTACGTAAATAATTGAAGGACAATTCGGTGCGTAAAATATTCTATATTTATATAAGATCTGAGAAAGGTCCGCACTCAAAAAGTGTGATATGGATAACATATACTACTAAAAACACTAATAGCTAGTTTTATGGATCGAATCCGTAAACTAAAGTTGTTAGAAACAATTTTACCAATGGTTCAAATTCTTTTATAAATAAGCAATTCAAGGTAAAAAAAACTAAAAAAAAAAAATGTGTAGAGGATAACGTGTACGTAGGAGGTTCACAATTTTTCATCTTTTTACAATTGAAAAGAGAAGAAGTGGGGCCTAATTCCAATTAAGCACATGAAAGTTGAAATGTGAATGGGGACTGTCCTTTTCTTTGAATAGAGAGAGAGTTTTAATGCAGTGTTTGGTATTTGTATTGAAGTCCGATCATATCCGGATTCACGATCTGTAAGATTTTATTCGGGGGAAATGTTCCATATCAAGAAATTTTTTCATACGTAGGGCTTGAACTCGAAACCTCTTGTTAACAGAAAAATAGTCTTATCCACTATATCACTGGATCCCTTCAATATACAGTTGGATTTTTGCGCGTGAAATTTGACTCTACTTTTGGTAGCCTACCCAGTCAATTGTTTATGTACTTTTCACCATTTTTTAATATCAGAAAATATTTTGTATGAACCCAAAACTTTAAATAATTTACACAAATTTTGTAGTCAATGTGTATGCTTATGAATGTGTAAACATACAATGGAGATATTATACTCTAAACAATAGTTTTCGGCTTCTGCTTCTAGAAACGTCAAGGTTGTCAATTGCTTTTATATGGTATTATTTCCCATGTAAATCTACTAGCTCATTGAGAAATTTGGAAGACTGAACTATATTCATTGTAATAATAAATTCAAAGAATTAATTTATATCACATTATTATAACAATAAAATCATCGGAAAGGATCAAATATGTCCCTGAACTATATATTTTGAAATAATAACGTCCTTCATCCACCTATTGGATCAAATATGTCATTCCGTTAATTATTTTGGCTCACAAATACCCTTTGAGTTAATGAAGGGACACGTATCATCCTCCTGTTGGCTCATTCTAAATATTTCTTAATTAATTAAAAAGACCCATTATTCATATCCGAAAAATAATTTTCTAAAACTTTTTTTTACTAAAAACTGAAAAAAAGATTTTTTTTCTAGTTTTTACAAAAAAAACAGATTTTTTTTACTAAAACAATGTTTTTGTAAAAATAAAAATAAAATCTAAAAAGCAATTTTCTAATCCAGTATTTTTGTAAAAACTGGAAAAAAGTAGAAGCTTTTTGCAAAAATTTCCAGCTTTTTCCAATTTTTACAAAAGACCCATTTTTTCCAGCTTTTTTTTTTCAAGTTTTTTTCCAGTTTAGCAAAAAAACTTGAAAAAAAGCTGGAAAAATGGGCCTTTTGTAAAAACTTGAAAAAGCTGAAAATTCTTGCAAAAAACATATACGTTTTTCGAGTTTTCCAAAATATTACTTTAGAATTTTTTAGATTTATTTTTGTTTTTACAAAAATATTGTTTTAATATAAAAAATATAATTTTTTTGTTTGTAAAAACCGGGGAAAAAATTCCTTTTTTTCTTCAGTTTTTAGTAAAAAAAAAAAGTTTTAGAATACTTTTTTCGGGTATAAATAATGAGTCTTTTTAATTAATTAAGAAATATTTAGAATGTACCAACAGGACGATGACACGTGTCTCTCCATTTACTCAAATTGACATTTGTGAGCAAAAAACATTAATGGAAGGGTATATTTGGCCCAATAGGTGAATGAAGGACATTATTGTTTCAAAACGTATAGTTCATGGCATATCTGACCCTTCTTCGTAAAATCATTACACTTTATCCATATATGGAGATTGAACTTTATACACTAGAATAATAAAGGGAAAATGCACAATTACCCCATGACTTATACCTAAAATTTCAGCTACACACTTTTTCTTTGCGGAAATCCTATTACCCCTAAACATATTTTAAATTTAATTATTTGCACCCTTGACGCTGACGTAGCACATTGTGTATATTTCACTCTCCCAAAAGGAGAGTGAGAAGCAAGAAAAAAGGATTTTCAAATTATTTTTTTACCATTTTTTCTTACCTTTTCTCTCCTTTTCCTTTTCAGTTTCCTTTTTCTTTTACTTTTTTTTTATGTCTTCTATATTCCGGTGGATATTCATTTATCGACGACTTTGTCTAACCGTTTTCTTTTCTTCTTTTTTTCACACACAAATTAAACTTTCAAAATGATCTATTCATAACCAAAGCAAAATACACTCAGATTTGGGATTAACAAAATTCATCATCGGAAAACCTTCCCACGCCAGAAAAAAATATTGTATTGGAATTTTAACTGAAATTGTTTTTCTCAACTTATATTCGCTTTTATTTCTTTTGCTTTTCCTCCCATACATAAATTACACTTCAAGAAATTATATATATATATAACAAAATACACTTAGATCGAGATAAAAACCTATCGTCGGAAAAAAAATTGTCGAAAAAATTTAGTTTGCGAAATTTCGACGACCACCATTTTATGCCATCGGTGACCAAAACAAAAAGAAAGAGAATGAAATAACCAAAAAAATGAGAACAATAAGAAATAAGAAAAAAGGATAAGAAAAAGAATAAAGAATAAAAAAAGTACTAAAAATGCATGGTGAGGCACGTGTAGCTCATCACTTGACAAGAGTTTGGTTGTCAGCATTAAAGGTGCAAACAATTACATTTAAAATAAGTTTGGGGCAGGGGCGAGGGGTAATAGGATTCCCGCAAAGAAAAAGTGTGTAGTGAAATTTCGAGTATAGATTAAGGGGGTAATTGTACATTTTATAAATTCACAAAATTCATTTTGTCACAATAAAGTAATTTTACCTATCCTTATAATAATATAATTACAAAATTAATCTTTATGTCAAACTAAAGTAACTGAATTTTATTTACTATAACAATATAGTCATCAAACTTACTTACAATAACATAAAAATTACAAAACTATTTGATGTCACATTAACGAGAATGAATTTAACCCATTATAACAATAAAGTAAATAATTTTACTTGTTATATCAATAAAGTGGTAAACTCATTTTCTTTATCATGTTAAAATGAATAAACTTTCAATAAAATGGAAAGATTGGCGAGAATATTGCATATCATATTAGAGCATAATGAATAAAATTGAGTCTTAGATTCGATATTCTATGTGATAAGAATATGCTACACAGAACATCGAAGATATACCTATTGATAGGAGGGTGTAAAGGTCGATATATAAGGTAGAAGGTTAGTGGGCAGTGTCACGCCTCCTTTTTCTGGCACCCGCGATGGTACAGGGGATTGGGGAGTTTTTCCAATTAAAGGACAATCGAAACGAGATTTATTATTTAAGATTCAGAGTCGCCACTTGGGAGATTTATGGTGTCCCAAGTCACTGGTTGAATCCCGAATCGAGGAAAAAATGACTCTATATTACCGTCCACGTACCAGAAATCCGGATAAGGAATTCTGTTAACCCGGGAAAAGGTGTTAAGCATTCCCGAGTTCTGTGGTTCTAGCACGGTCACTTAATTGTTATACTCGGCTTATTTATCTGATTTTAACAATTATATACTTAGTGTAAGTCATGATTCTTTTAACCGCTTTTCTTATTATTATCATTATTTTTATAAAGCTAAAACTTAAAGGGAAAGTAAAAGTTAAAGCAAAAGTAAAAAGTTAAAGCAAAAGTTAAAGTAGAAGTAAAAGTTAAAGCAAAAATTAAGGTAAACATTAAAATTAAAGCAAAAGTTAAGGTTAAAGCGAAAGTTAAAATTAAAACAAAAGTTAAAACAAAAATGGTGTTATTATTTTTTGGGGAAAGCCGTGAAATGTTACTAAACGGTCCGTCCGGGAGTCTAAGTAACTTTACAGACACGTGTAGAGGGCCCTGCAGCTTGCGTATTTTTGTTTGGCGAGGTTTGTTAATTTTTTAAAAGAATTGCAACGTCATGGAAATGCATCCCGAACCACGTCACAATCAGTATACACGTGATCGTCGACACATTTCGACTTCGTTGAGATTTGGATTCGGGTCACATAAATGTGCACTCAAGTTTAGGGAGATAATATTATTAAATACACGCCTAATGATACTAACGCGTTATTATTTTGAGAATGCCGTGAAATTCGCTAAACGGCATATCCCGCATCTTTAATATATACATTTATGAGGGCCGGAAAATCGCACTGTAGATTAACTGCGTACCAAATTCTCAATAATAATGCTCTCTTATTTTTACCATGTGAAGCTCAAGAAAATATTTCACCACCAGTACACCAGCAATGCTAGAACAGAGAAAATGAGGAGCTTTTAATTGGTGGAAAAATATAGAATAGACAGATAGCATATTTTTTACTGGATAATAGTAATGTCAGATCATCTTTCTACTTAAAGAAATGACTGTTCACTAGTTTGCTAAGTAACAAACGTGACTTGTACCAACAAGAGTGTAACGTAGGAACAATCTTCAATAGAATACAAATTCAAACATTAAAGTATTAATAATCAACTTTGCCAATTTATGATCGTTAAAGCAACAGAAAAATTAAAAATGAGAGTCAAAGTATGGACCTGATTAATGAAACTTAGCAGCTACAGCGATTCAAGAAAAACGACGATCTCGGAACCACAATTTCGATCGGAACCTCGACGAACAACGACGACCTCAACGGAAAACTTATCGAAACTCAGTTATGGAAGCTCGACCAGAAAACTCGAGACGGACAGAACTTGGTCTTCATGGCTGCGTTACTGTCCAGACTTGGAAGAAGCTGAAGGATCGTTTGGTTTGACAGTGGTCTGCTGGTCGTTCATGGTCGTGGTGGATGTGAGGGACGAAGATGACGCAGCAGCAATGGCTTTTTGGTGGAGCTGCTGGTCGCTTGGAAGCTGATGGGTGGTCCTTGACTGGTTCGCTGAGGGGGCGGGTTCGTTTGGTAGCTGTTGGAGACGGAGATGAAATGGTGTGCTGGTTCGACGAGTCAATTTTTATTTTTATATAAAGGTAAAATATAAATTACTATTTTTTTTTTGTATTTTTTAAGTTTATGAAAAATACATAAATTAAATTTTATATACCCTTTTTTTGTAATTTTTCTTTTTGTAACGAAATAAAATAATAGAACAAAAATTAGCTAAAATAGCTATATTAGACCTTAATTAAATATTTTACACAAAAAATATAAAAAAATCTCGGGGAGAGTCAAAAATCATATATATACAGGCAGACATGAGTTTCTCATGTCCATATCAGAGGTATTAGTGTTAGTTTGTACTTTCTTATTTTTAAATTTCTATTACTACCTATTATTTCTTTTGCTTCGACTTTCTTACTATCTTGATATTATTAATTCCTGTTGCTACTGCTTATTTTCCCATCTGTCATTGAGCCGTAAAAACAACATTTCCACATATTTGTTGTGCATACACACTAACTTCTTCACACACCACTTATGAAATTACATTATTATTGAATTATTAAAATGAATAAACTTGATCAACTATGCAATAAAGTCTTATGGGTCGTTGGTATAAGGTATAAGTAGATATAGTGCTAGTATAAAAATTTAATACCACTTTAATACTTTATTTGATTAGCATACCTAATATAAGTTATCCCAAGATTAAAATTAGTGCACGAATAACTTATACGTTGTAGATGTAGGGTACTTAATGCCGTGATAACTTATACATTTTTCTAAGAAATTATGCAATTGTCATTTTAAATACAATATACCAAACAGTGGATAAAAATAATATTAGTATAATTAATCCTAACACAACTTATCCCAACATAAGCCGTATTCAAACCAAACAACCCCTTAGTCTAATAAAGTTAAAATAGTACGGTCTAGCCAGTTTTCGGACTGGTTATTCAAAAATAATGAGAATTTGCCAAGTCAACGAAAAATAACTATTATTTTGCTGCAACAGAGACCGGTCCAACATGATATAATGGAATTCGGTGCACATGTGTATAAACTTCCAGCATATTATCCTGGACCGGTATACTTTGCTGGCTCCAATATATTGGAGCACTGATGCTCTACCCTCCAATATATTATGCTGTACCAGTATATTATATTGGAACTTCAATCCCAGTATAATATAGTGAAATTCCAATATATTATGTTGGAATATTTTTTTTGATAATATTTTATTTTAATTTTATCTTTATATAAAAACTGTGATATTTTTGAACGACGGTAAATGTACTATTTTTTAATTTCTCCCTGTGATAAACGTTGTTTTGGTGCCAATAACCAGATATTTTCCGATTGACACTCAAAATTCAATTTTTCGCTGATTATGCCGAAGAGTGGAAACAGGATGGCGACGCCAGTGCTCCATTGCTGCATTATATTTCTGCTCTTGGCCTTGGCTCTCGTCGTTGTAAAAATCCAATCTTTTTCCTTATGATTTGGGGTTTCCAAGTGTTTAGTCCCAGATTTCTCTCTGGCGTCATTGATGTGTCTTAGTTGTTGATAAAACTAAAATCAAAATTATGCAAGATCAATTTTCCAATCCCAGCAAAAAGTTTAGGTAATTTCTTTCTATTTTAAGTTTTATAGACAGGCTGCTTTATATTTGTACGGGGACAATGCTAGTGTGTTTTATAGAAATTGTCCTTAAATTATCTACATTGTTGGAGCTCGAGATGGTGGTTCCGATAACAAGATGCTTGTATGTTAATTTCAAATATGGCGGAGCAGTTTATGCATTTCCAATTTGTTACTTCAAAACATTGGTTGGTAGTTTTGTTTTCTTATCAGGAACCTGTGAGATAGCTAGGGGATGTTAGAGGCTGATCCAGTATATGAAAGTAGTGGATGCACCACTTAATATATAATGTGTTTTATGAAAATTGTCTTTGGATTATCTTACATTATTGGAGCTCGAGGTAGTTGTGCACGTGCACCTACTGCTTATATACTGGTTCCACAACCGAGACGTTTGTATGTTCGTTTCAAATGTCATTTAGCAGTTTATGCATTTTCAATTTGTTACCTTAAACACTTTAGTTACTCGGTTGTGGAACCATTTCTCTTGCAAGCCGATTCCACAAATGAGACGTTTGTATCTTCATTTCAAATGTCGTTTAGCAGTTTATGCATTTTCAATTTGTTACTTCAAACACTATCTTCCTTTGTGAAACAAATGTGGAAACAACCAATCATCTATTGTTACATTGTGAACGTGAATGGTCTGATGAGATTTCAATGTCTAGTCTTCTCGTTGAATTTCATATTGATTAGAGCTGGATGAGATGTTTATATGAATTACAATTAAAATTTGCTAGATTGATATCATTCATTTATGGAGTTTGTTTCAATAATTATCAAATATCCTTTATCATTGACAGAGAGTTTCACTTTATGGTTTTGCCCTGCGCATGCTGGCTTTGGATACCTAATTTTCCTGCCGGTTTATCATTTTCTTTGAAAATTGAAACAGAATAATTTATTGTAAAGCTGAAAGCAATTATTGAGGAAAATTTTCTCGATCTGTTGGTTTTCTTGACAGTAGACTGTAGGACGTTCAAGGCGGATCTATTATACAAGGATAGTGGGTGCTAAACATTTTCTTTAAGTCATTAGTCATTACACACATATATGTTGTTTGAGCCTAAGGCAGTGCTGCGTGCACCCATTGCTTATATTGTGACTCTACTTCCGAGACATTAATATGTTAATTTCAAATGTGGTATGGTAGTTTATGCATTTTAAACATGTTACTTTAACACATTTGTTGCTTGGTCGTGTATATTTATTGTTTAGATTTTGGACTAGCAGCATGTATAATAATGAGATGTCAATGTCTCGTTTTCTAGTTGAATCTAATATTGACTACAGTTCAATGAGATGGTTATTTGAATTGTAATCAAATTTGCTAGAATGATATAATTCTTTTTATGAAACTTCGTTTGAATAGTTGCACTTATTGTTAATGTAGACACACTGTTTCTTTTTTTGGAAATATATGGGTGAGTTTTTCCCTTGGTCCATAGTAAGACGGGTGGCAACATTTTTGCTTTGCTGAAATGTAAGCCTAATGAACAGCACATTCTTGGCAGTTGTTTTTCTAGTTATTCACATTTGCAAGGTTTTGAACTACAATATTTGTCTACATTCGAGTTTTTGTTTACTATGAAATCCCATTTGTGAAGAGGAGCTTGGAGATGCTGAATATTAAACAGCATATCAACTTGGGACAAAGGAACTACTTTATCACCTTCAACGCTAATCAATTCTCGCTCGATTGTTTTGATTGAGTTTGATTCCCACTACACCTCGTGCTTGCCCTCCCCCCTCTTTACATTTACAACAACAACAACAACCCAGTATAATCCCACTTCGTGGGGTCTGGGGAGGGTAGTATGTACGCAGACCTTACCCCTACCCTTGGGTAGAGAGGCTGTTTCCAAATAGACCCTCGGCATCCTTCCCTCCAAGAACTTCCCACCTTGCTCTTGGGGAGACTCGAACTCACAACCTCTCGGTTGGAAGTGAGGGTTGCTTACCTTCAGAGCGGCCCCTCTTGTCTTCTATTTATTGTTTGATTATTATTAATGGCTCATCTGCGTGAAAAAAGAGTAAAGGATGCACCACATCTGCTAAGCTGGTCAATGAACTAATTATTAATTGCAAGTTCATAGCTCTTCGTGTGCTCTTGCCAAGCATATATGGTAACCACTTTCTCTTTCTGTCTCTTTTTTATTTTTGCATTACAATTTTTCTTGAGGAGAAAACAAGGAACACAGAGAGGATAGCAGAGATAAACCTTTTCATTTATATGCTGCTGTTTATCTTATTCGAGCGAGCATGCTTTTACCATTTCTCTTACAAGCTGGAATTTCATCATGTTATTGTATCCTTTTTGTTGAAGAGATTGCAAGTATGACAAATGTATACTTAGGTTGATAAGTTAATTTATTGTTATTTAATATTGGAGTGAAATAGACCTAGATAGAGTTGAATGGATATAAAGTATTCATACTTTCAAAATAGAAAAAAGAAGATATAAAGTATTCATATAGTTGATCCCAACTAAATTGAGATTGAGGCAGTGAAAATAACTGTTTCAACTATTGTTGACTTTTTATCTTATTCGTCTTAGCACATTCCTTGTGGCTTTTAGTAAAAGGGGATAAAATACCGTTTCCTGTACTTGCGAGTATTTCCACATGTCCTTGTATCTCTTTTAATTAAGAGATTACAAGTGTCACAGATATCAACTTAGATTCATACGTTAATTTGTGATTATTTAGAATTGGGATGAAATGTATCTGAATAGAATGGGGATATGGAGTCTACATATGGCCGAATTCGGCTAATTTGGCATTGAAGCATAGTTGATTGATTGATTGATGTCTTGATACAATATTTGTATACTCGGAAACACTATTAATTGCCATTTGCCAATACAGGCATTTCTGGTTAGCCATGGCTTGCCATGGAAGACATTGGATTCCATGCTCTAAAAAAATATTATTAGTTTTGTTGAGTAGTTAATTTATCTTGCTAAATCCTGTATTCAATATTCTTAATGCTTATGGAAATTTTCGTGGCAATTTTACTTCCAAAAGCAATGCTGGCATGTCGGCCATTGGTGATCTTGAAGATAAGATTCATGCAAAAGAAACGTTAAAGCAGCGAATCAGACAAAAAGAACAGTGCACCACCACCGACAACATCAATATATATAGTTTTGTTCGGATTCCTCGATGCTGCACTTCTTTGTGGCTTCTGGCGTTGGAGGTACTCTTCCTTT
This sequence comes from Nicotiana benthamiana, assembly GCA_034376525.1. Lineage (NCBI taxonomy): Eukaryota > Viridiplantae > Streptophyta > Magnoliopsida > Solanales > Solanaceae > Nicotiana > Nicotiana benthamiana. Next base: position 8,425,405 of record CM067334.1, read on the forward strand.
TTCTTTTCAGGTTTACTAGATTTCCATTCCCTTTATTGCTATTCCACTTTCTCATTTTTTCCTCTTCAATTTTGCCTTACAATTGGTAAATCATCCTATGTTATGCCTGAAGGGTTCTTGTGATTTCTGATTCTTCTATTTGATTATGTTTGTACTTCATTAACAAATCATGGGGATACTTGAAATTGCTAGTTGCCCTACCTGTGATTTGGCAGTTTCAGTAGTTTACTAGAGGCATGCTACGCCCTCATGCAAGGATTTGTTTTTTCCAGAAAAGAACCTGTTTGAGTATGTTGAGTGTCCCCATGCTCTAGGCAAAGATGGGTGATTGTAGTATAGGACGAAGAAACAGAATCCACAAAACTTAATTAACTCTTGTAGAGTTTTCTTTCGTGCTATTGGTATCTCACAGAAGGGCTCAATTCATTAAGTTCGGTGAAATCAGAGGTCTTTTATTAGTGAATTCATTGCACGAGGCTAGAAGGTCCATTCCCCCTACACTCTTGCCATTAATTGGATTCTCTTTATGTCCAAACTTCCATACTGAAGATTGAAATACATATTGAAAAAAGGAAACACATTATTTCAATTGAACTTCCTTTTCTTTTTACCGAACTTCTTATTTACCATATCTAAAGCAGGCCAAGCTGCAATGTTTATGACTAAGTCCCTTCTTATTGTGTAGAAAACCTATCAATTATAGCATTTATTTGAGTATTCCTTGTATCTTAATGGTTAACCAGGTATATCCTTAAAGTAAAAGGATATACTTGGTCTGTTCACCAATCCAAATTTAGTTGTTAGAACCTCGTAGTGGACAATTCAAATACCCTAAAGCAAAGATTTTATATATAATTAGTCGCTTGAAGTCTCCTATATAAAAGTTGATTATATATTTTTGGTATCCTTCGAGCAGTTTTCCTTTTAGTTGGAGCGTCTGGAATCATCTCTATCCTCATCACTTCGGATTGCATTACTTATTTCTAAGTTCTAAAAGAGATGATTTTATTAGTTTGAACTATAAGAAGATAGTTCAGATGTCGAGATTGACTTAACATAATTTGAGGAGGATGAGCGTTCACAGCATAACTCTTAAACTTCTGTGCTTTAATATGAAATCTTTCTGGTCCTTGTCACTTCTGTTTTATTTTATCTTTACTCATGCCCAACTAGTTATCTCAATGTTTAAAGGTCTGATATACGTTTTGTGAGATACCAACTGAGGCCGGGATGATCATGCTTGCTTTTGAGAAAAGGGGGTAGTGAGAGGGAGCTTAATATGGGCTAACAATCTTGTACTTTGAACCCACAGAAATCTTTGCTCTTAAAGGACGTGAGGAGTCTCATTGTAAGGTTTTCCGGAAGCCTCGCAAGATCTTGGCAATTTTGGGCAGTAGCAAGCAACAAGTATTATCTCGACAATGGTAATCATAATTTTCAGAATTAGTAAAATTACAACTCACCATTCATCTCTTCTAGAAGTTATGACTGTGCATTTTAGTATTCTTGTGTATGTTTAGTATTCTTTCTTTTGACTTGCGCTAATCTCTATCAAGTGCTTCCTTTTAGCTCCACAATAGTTTTGACATCTTAAATTAAACACTGGTATGTTTCTGTGCATTCCTTTGAGCCGAGAGTCTATCGGAAACAACCTCTCTACCTCACACAAGGTAGGAGTAAGGTCTGCGCGCACACTAACCTCCCTAAATCCCACTTGTGGGATTACATTGGTATGTTGTTGTTGTTGATGTTTCTGTGCATTTGCCATTTGTCTACTTTGCATCAAGCAGTGAAATTCATGCAGCTATGAGTGCAAGATTTGCTGGAGTGTGTCCTTAGTGGCTGTGGTATTACTTGTATTATTCTTATCTTGCGTGTTTTCCAGAATGGTGATCCTTTTCGGGTACACCAGAGTAGTTGTTCTTTATACTTGTATAAGGTCAAGAGAGACTTACTAGTACTTAATCTAGCCTTGTCCTGACACTGGAACTTCTTTCCTTACCAGCATAACTTTTTTATGAGTCCAACAAAAACTGCCTGCGTCGTTCTGTCTATCTTAGGTAAAGTTTCTGCGTCTTCTTTTGATTCTTTTCTTGCAAATTTGTTCTGTGATTTCTGTCTACTAATTAGCCATCCCATAAACTGTTTGGCAGTTCTTTTCCTATACACTTTAAGCCCCGCTGATGACACGTCAATGGTCTTCATGGTAACTTCTGTCCTAATACCTTAGCTGAATATTCTTGAGCATTTCTATTGATTGATTTTAAGCATTCTTGGTGGATAATATTTTGAGGTAATATTGTTAATTTTCACGTCTAGGGCTGCGTTTTTGTGCATGTAATCATTATTATGGCATTTGTTATGATATATGAAATTTGTTCTACACGCCGAGCTCGAGGAAGAACAAGTAGTACATCCATTAACCGCTTGATTGGTTGTGATACACTCCATCACTATGTGCCTTCATCAGAAGCTTTTCCAACCAGAAGAAGATTGCAGGAGCTGAGGCTCCAAGTTGCTCTTCTAGATCATGAACTTGTTGAGTTTGGTATGCTTGCTATGGATATCTGTTAAAACTTTTCATAGCAATACTTTTGCTATCTATATGTCCTTTGGATCTGTATCACAGATAGACCTTTGAAGATTCTTTCAAGCAAATAAAATGATCTCTTTTCTTATTATATAGTTGTTTCCATGTGCAGAAAACTTAACCTTAAGTGAGTTGCCTTCTGTTAGTATTTTCGGAATTCCTTCCATGAATGAAGAAAAGATAAATGCCTTACCTGATCACAATGACAAAGGCATTGGTCTAGAGAGGTAAGTTACAAGCATTCTAAGTTCATGCCTTTTCTTTTCAAGCCTTGGATTGTCTGGCATTCTTGTGCACCTGAAGAATGACGAACGGTTGAACAACTGAAGGTAGCCTGTGATTTAAATCGACAGAACTAGCTGGTGACAGAATGGATAATATTGAAAATATGTAATGACATGGGATGAGTGAGTTGCAATTCTATATTTTCTTTTCCTTCATTTTCCTTTTGATACTTTCTTTATAGCAAGTAAGGGTGGGAAAAGAAATTGATGGAGAGCTATTGCTTGGATGCAAATTTGTCTTTCAACTGTGTTTGGCACTACAATGTGATGTTTAGTCTTCTGTGGCATTACTTGGCTTGGTGCTATTTTGACCAAGGTCCTTTGGTTGAGGCCAGCATGCGCGTTGCTGTTTCTCAGTGGAGGCAGAGATACATAGCTTTGCTGCCATTGACTGATCCTTGGCCTTAGTAGATGCTTCATTCAGAACTAGGCTAATCCTTGTTGAATCCACATGCCTTTATGCATCCTATCCTCTGTCTACCATGGTTTAGTCCACGAGTGGTATTTAACTTTTAGCACTCTAGAGTCACAGGAAAATTATTTAGCCATTAGGATGTCTTAATAGCATGCATTATATGTCAACACTTGCGTGTGTCCCAAGCCTGTCATCACTTGGAAATAGTGCGGAAGTGCTAGTTACTATAAGTGATTATGGAAACTAGTATGTACTTTTGGTAAAAAAGTTGTTGGCAAAAAGACGTAGTTAAAAGAATTACTTTTCTTTTATTTGTGTTCTCGGTCCAGTTGAAGTGTTATTACATGGTAAGCTTATTTTGGTTTGACATAGTCAGGATCAAATTTAAAATTGTGGAAATTTAGAGACCAAGTATGAACTCGAATAATGTTGAAGTACAACAGTCATATTCCTCCTGTTTGGATTCTGACTCAGTGATAAGGACACATCTTGGAATCTGTGGATTGAGCACAGGTCACAAGTTCAAACCCATGTCTTTAACAGGAAGCTTGGTATTTAAGTGGGAATATGACAGAGGGTGGGTTGATGCTCCCCCGAGTTTCACATCGTGGACCGAACTATGCTTTGGCCAGTTAACTCACAGGGGACTTATCAGTTATCCAAATGGAAAAAAGAAAAAGATACTATATTTCATTTGCTGAATTGCATAATTGTTAGAATGTAATGATCCTCCTTCATTTACTCTTATCAAAATCCCGCATTCTATCATTATAGTTATTATAATTTACCTCAAACCTAGCCCCCAGGGATTTGGTCTAGTGGTAAGAGCGAAACACTGGTTAGGAACCAGTTGTAATTCGATTCCATATTGGTCTTTCTTGCAGTGAGGATGCACCACTGGAACAAGGCTCATTTTCTGCAGCCTCAGCTAAGGTACTTTCTTTCAGATGCTCAAGGGTTATGCCACAATTGGCTTAGCTATCCTTTTTTTTTTCCAGTTGCTTGTTGCCTTCTCTTTGTTGGATAACTATAAATTTGCTTGAGCAGAATAATGATCCGAATCCAGAAGCAGTGACATAAAAAGAAATTCTCCCTCAGCTGAATTTCATTAAGTTTCAAGAGGGGGAAGGGGGAAAGAGCTAAAAAATCTCATGATAAATGTGTTTACCCGTGAATGAGAATTCTAACAGTATAATTTTTTCTAGCTTCACGATATACTCCTATCTGGTTATAAAGATTAATCTTTCCTATGCTTCTCCTTTTCAAAGCCCTTCGTTTACTTGCTTAAAACATAAGATTTGTTCTTAATATTTTCAGTGTGCTCCTTTCAAATGAAGATTATTTATATACTCCTGTCTTCAAATGAAGCAGGGATATTGGAGGATAGGTATAACAGAGGAGGATCCCTCATGTGACGAATCGACATGTAATATTTGTTACCAGCAAGTTATAAAGGGAGACCTTGTTCATAGCTTGCCATGTTTACATCAGGTTTCTGCCTATTCTGTCTGATTTTTTCTTCCTTCCCTCTGAAATACATGATGTACTTCCATTTTCCTAAATCACCTTATGGCAGAGATTGATCTGAGTTAAAGCTCTATGTCATTGGCTGTGAATGAATAACTCAATGGAATTGACTGTAATTACCATTGCCTTGTCTTTGATGCTTGAATAATTACTAGAAATGCAGTGATTGAGAAAACTGGGCTACTAGTCTCCTAGCAGCAGGGAAAATGTTTCCAAGTTCTGATCTTGGCACTTCCTCTAATTCTAAACCGTATTTTTTGGCAGTTTCATAGGAGATGCATTAACCCGTGGCTCGCAGTGAATGCTTCATGTCCAATCTGTAAATATATGCTGGGGCCAGGAAAGCAGCAAAGCATCGAGAGTGTGATTAGTGATGATGAAATGGTCTGAGCACTTGAAAAACTTTAAGATATGTTTGAATTCTATTTCCAGTCTGCTTTTGAGAATAAAAGAATTCTTACAAGAATTCTCACTGCAGTTTTAATAACTTGCCGCTGCAGTATGTAAATAATGGATAGAAGACTCTACTATGTGTTGCACTTTTCTCTTCGTTTCTAAGTTGTGTGACCCTGAGGGTTCTGTTACTGTGAAATGCATGTTAAAACTTGTCTTAGTAGTACTAAACCATGCTTTTTGCTAATTTTTCATGCTAAATCATATGCAAAATGTTGCATTAATTGCTTTTCGAGCAATTTCAGAGGAAATTGGTTTTAATTGCACTCTAGGTTTGAGATTGTACTCAGGAACAAGATTAAGCTTTTAAGCATGCGGTGTTTGTTGTCAGCGTGAGTTCCGTGGTTATACCGGCGCATCACTTTATGCCATTTGTAGCAGTCACATATGCTCAAGGGTGGTTGGTTGAACACTTTTAGCTAGGGGTGTTCATCGGCCGGATTGGGCGGCTTTTACTCTTAACGGTTTGGCTTAACGGTTATCGGCTTTTAAATATATTAATCCGTTAGCCACCCGATAAGATATCGGGCGGATTGGTATCGGGTTAGCTCTTATAGGGCGGTTATTGGGCGGCTTATCGGCCTAACATACATGTTTACTAGAATTTGATAGATCTCTTCAGGCAATTATAGATCAAACACCTATTCCAGTATACCTTCATATGAGCTAGCTTGTTAATGTCTTTTCAGGGCATTCATTTTATCCCTGAGGTAGTATAGCTTTGCCCTCCTCACCTTTTTCTTGTCCAGTACCTTCATCTCCTTTATGTTAGGCGAGTACCTGCAAATCATCTAGATCCCGAGATTAAAAATGCTTAGAAGTAGAAATAAACTTTTGTTAATCATTTTCAAGGGTTTTAGTTTTTTTTATATTTAATATATATATAAATATAAATAAATTTTATATATATATATATATATATATATATATATATATATATAATATTTATATTCTTAACGGGTTAATGGATTAGCCGTTAAGAAAATTGAATAATCCATCCACAAACCGATAAGCCGTTAATAAAAAAAATTCAATCCGTTCCCCGTCCGTTAAGCCGTTAAGCCGTTACCAGTAAGCCGTTAAGCTTCGGTTTGGATCGGTTTTCGGTTTCGGATCGGTTTTGAACACCCCTACTTTTAGCCGGAAAAATTAGACGGTGTATATATGGCAAATTTTACTTTCTAAATTGGCAGAATACATAAAATAGCTCCTGAGCTTGTACCCAAATCCTTGTTCCATACTTGTTGATCACGGACAACCTTTTACACATCCAACCTTTTAAAAATGTATCAAATACACACTATTTTTTTCTTGATCAATTTTTCAAAACATGTGTGATTTCACGTTCCAATTAGATAGTGACACGTGTTACTATATTTTATTTAAAAAAATAAAACACTTAAAATTATACCTATATCCCTTAACCATCTTCTCCATTTCATATCTTCTCTTCTCCATGGAGATAGACGCCAGACACCACCAAAAATTCACATTTAATCACCTTCATATTATAAATCAAAATTAGGAACTCAAGTACATTAATCACGAGTTTGTGAGTCTAGATTCAAATCTGATTCAAGAAATATAATGCAAAACTCAAAACACCATTAAAGTTGGTTATGGCCAAATCCATGGTTGCTCGATTCGTGGTATAGATTCAAACTCAGATTTATAAAATTCTCTTGATATAGTTTTCTTCTAACTTTCTTTACCAATTTCTTCCAAAGCTATTTTATATTATTGTTATTCTTAAAGTGGTGGACACGGAAGATGAGGAAAATGGGCGAGGAAGAAGACGAAAACGGAAAAAGAGGGAAGGGCAGCAACAAACTGGTCGTTTGTTTTCTATGGGAGAGGGAAGGAATTTTTATATGGTGAGATTTTGGAGAAAAATAAAAGGGAATAATTTCTCCATTGTTACAAGAGTTGGTTGTTTGTTTAAGCTCTTGAGGAAGAAGATGATGTTTTTAATTAAAAAAAATGGAGATGTGTCAGTTACATACGAGAGTTCACAGATTTCTTTTCCTATTCACTTGCCTAATTTGTGAGTAAAATACGCTCTTGCCATGTAATCAAAATGGTGTGTAACTGACACACTTTTAAAAGGTTGGGTGTGTAAAAGGTTGTCCGTGATCAACAAGTGTGTAACAGGGATTTGGGGTACAAGTTCAGGTGCTATTTTATGTATTCCACTTTCTAAATTTGTATATATTATATCTCGAGCATCTTTAGCAAAATTTCAGACTTCGTTACCGTCCATTGAATATTTGTTGGTGTGAGAATGGCGGCCCGGGCAATGCATGTACTTTTGAAGTTACGACTTTCTGCTTGGGAGGTCATGAAGGTGGGAAAATTGTACCCCTTTTATTTTCGCCTAGGAATGTAATAATTATGCTGACCAGTCAATAACTCACATTTTCAGAAGATAAAAATAGCAGAAATAAGGATGCATAGATGGATATGTGGGCATACTAAGAAAGATAATATTAGGAACAAAGATATACGGGACAAGGTTGGAGTTGCCTCCACGGCATACAAGATGGGGGAAGGGAGTTTGAGATAGTTTGGACATGTGAAGAGGAGGAACACATATGCCCCAGTGAGGAGGTGCGAGAGGTTCTAAAATGATACATCCAAGGAGAGGTAGAGGTAGAGGTAGAGGTATATCGAGAAAGAATTGAAGAGAGGTGATTAGATATGACATGCATGACACCTCTTCAGCTCACCAATGACTTGACAGAGCATGGATGTTGAGGATTAGGTAAAATGTTAATAGGTAATCGAGGATTTCTCTTTTTTCTGTGGGAGAATATGGTTCTAGTTTAGAGCACCCTATCTGCTCCGTCTTCTCGTTTATCAGTATTATTATATTCTATTATTATCTTATATTTTAGATTTATTACCACTGTTGTTTCTTTTACTGTGGTTATCTTTACTATTTTGTTGTCAATACTTTTTCTTAAATAACCTTTTTTCCTTGTATTTTTTAAAACTATTTTAAAACGTTTTTCTTGAGGTGCTGGTCTATCAGAAACATCCCCTCTACCTTACATAACATACTTGTTGGAGTTATGAGAAAACACCGAGTATGTTATTATTGTTGTTGTTTGAATATATTAATTATGACGCCTTCTGCATTAAGTTCTGCATGGCAAACCATGAAATAATTCAAGATACTAAAATAGTCTTCCATAAAAGTGATGATGTCCATCTCATTGTAGAAGTATTAGGCATGTGCCTAATAAAAGTTTCTTTGGTTTGGTAGATAACCTTGTTCACTTGGTTTGGTTAGATAGCCAAATTTGTTGAATTAGTTTAGTTTGGTAGACAAACTTGTTGAATTTTCTTTGGGTTGGTAGCCAACTTTGTTGAATTATGAAAAGTGTGTATAAATTGTCAGATATTGTACGCTTTAGAGAGTGAAGCTTTGGCTATAAAAGGAGAGCTTCAACTCTCATTTTAACACACCAACAAAGAGAGAAATAAAGAGTAAGGTTACAGACAAGGTATAAGAAAATAGTCTGTAAGAAAAATAGAGATTGAACGATATTGTAGTGAGGAGAATATGAAAAGAGGGTTATTTCTTTTGAGTGTTGTAGTGGTCTTTGGAGTATTTTACTAGGACCTAAAAAGTGTAAAATTTCTTACTATAGTGATATCAGTTGCTTCTCTCGGGGCCGTAGTTTTTTCCCTTATTCAAAAGGGTTTTCCACGTAAAAAAATCTTGATGTCGTTGTTACTATTTTATTCCTGTTAGTTACCGTATCTCGGTGCTACATTATTATTCCGCTTTTGTTAGCGTGAATATTATTTTTGATAGGGATTTATTCCCAACAACTGGTATCAGAGCACAAGTTCTGCTCATTCACTGAAATAATATTCAGTGTCGGTAGTAGTATACTCTGTGAAAAAATAAATGTTCGGAGTAAAGTACGAGGTAGAAAAATTCAACGAAGATAACTGTTTCTCAACACGGCAAAGAAGGATGAGGGATCTACTCATCCAACAAGGATTACACAAGGTACTAGATGCTGATGCCAAAAAGCCTGATACCATGAAAGCTGAGGATTGGGCTTACTTGGATGAAAGAGCTGCTAGTGCAATCAGGTTGCACTTATCGGATGATGTGGTAAGCAACATCATTCGTGAAGACACTGCACATGGAATTTGGACAAGGTTTGAAAGCCGATACATGTCCAAAACGCTGAAAAATAAAATGTACCTGAAGAAGTAGTTATACGCCCTACAAATAGGTGAAGGTATGAATTTTTTGTCACATTTAAAGGTATTTAACGGACTAATCACACATCTTGCCAACCTCGGAGTGAAAATCGAGGAAGAAGATAAACCTATCTTGCTATTGAACTCATTGCCATCTTCGTACGATGATTTGGAAACAACCATCCTGTACGGTAAGACTACTATTGGGTTGAAAGATGTTACATCGACTCTTTTACTCAATGAGAAGATGAGAAAAAAGGCTTAAAATCAAGGACAAACTCTCATCATAGAAGGTAGAGGCAGGAGTTATCAAAGGAGTTCGAACAACTATGCTAGATCCGGAGCTCGTGGGAAGTCAAAGAACCGATCCAAATCAAGAGCCAGAAATTGCTACAACTGTGATCAACCAGGTCACTTCAAAAGAGATTGCCCAAATCCAAGGAAGGGCAAAGGTGAAACCAGTGGCTAGAAGAATGACGACAACACAGCCGCCTGTGCAAAACAATGATAATGTTGTTCTCTTTATAAATGAGGTAGAGGAATGCATGCACATGTCAAGTCCAGAGTCGGAATTAAGGCTGTATGGTGTCCCGGTTCTGGGCCTATTTGTGCCTGACGGGCCGGGTCTCACGGTCCTGGGCCTGGTGGTCCTCCAGGCTGGGACCGGCCCGTGACGGGCCTAAGCACACTGCGGTCCCGGGCTTGGTGGGCCGGGTCTGACGGGCCTAATGGGCCTGACGGGGGGGGGGGGGGGGGAGGTTTAAGTTAATATCTTGTATAGTAGTCATTAGTATAGTGTAGAATATATTTTAAATGGTGTACTAAGTTATTAGTATAATATATATTGTGTTTTAGTAATTAGTATATATTGTATATTATGTATATATTGTGTTGTAGTAATTGGTATATATTGTATGCTATGTATATATGGATATGTGTTATGTATATAATGTGTTGTAGTAAATTAGTAATTAGTATATATTGTATATTATGTATATATTGTGTTGTAGTAATTAGTATATATTGTATATTATGTATATAGCGTGTTGTAGTAAGTAGTATATATTGTATATAATGTATATAAATGAATGTTCTAATTATTATATTGTGTTGTATGTTATATAAATATTCAAGGATTGATATCGAAGTAAAGACAAAGAAATATTGAGAAAAAAGATATTCAAGGATATGATAAAGAGCATATTTATTGACCAAAATGGCATATCTTTCTTAGTCTTCCTTCCCCCAATGGAATGAGCACTACAAAGGTACTAATACCACCATTAAAAGGAAAAAAAAACTAAAAGAAGACGTGCCAATGTACAAACATCATAATTTATATTGTTTTTCTAACTAATCTCATAAATCCGTCAAGGTTGAGTGGAGGTTGTGTTGGCGGTGGTGGAAATGAAGCTTGTTCATCACCACTTCCGGGTGAAGTCGCTTCCTCAGCAAGTTCTTCTATCATTTCTTCATATGCCTCATCTATTGCCGGTTGTGATTCTGCTATGCCAAAGTTCCTTCTTTCTGCGCGGATCCAATCTCTAAAAAGCACTGATTTTTTCAAGCTTTCCCGCATCGACGCTCTGTGATCACCGATTTGTAGTCTTGCTTGACTGAATGCGCTCTTCGATGCAACAGTTGACGCTTGAATTGAAAGAACATCCCGAGCCATCCTTGCAAGAACGGGAAAATGCTTTTCCCTTGACTTCCACCATTCCAAAAGGTCGAAAGAGCCGTCTGGATTCTCCTTTTCTAGTCTATGTGACAGGTAAACTTGAAGCTCATTTAGATGGGAAATTTCATCAAAATTATCATATTGAGAACCCCTTAACTCCGTCCACGATTTAAGAGCTGTTAAGCCAACGACTCTTTTAGACGATTGTGATGTAGACGAAGTAGGGGTTGGAATATTTTGCCTAGCATGCTCTAACGCCTGTTTATAAGTATTATAAACAGTTTGAGCATTAATTTTAATTGATGCTTTCGCATCAGCTAGTGTAGCATTTTCGTCTTCTGAAAGATCTAAACCTTTATAAATATTAGAATACCAAAAGTGAGAACCTCCTAATTTCATTGTTGGATTTAACATAGCAGCTACACCAAAAATAGGAGGGATTGGAAAAAAATATTTTTTAAACTTTTGTTTCATTTCATTTATTTCAAGTTCATAAATATCCCCACCCTCGCTAAATTCAACAAACAAATCAGCTAGTGCGGCAATATAAACTAAACAGCTAGAAATAGTCGGATAATATTGTCCAGAAAAAGCATTTGTAGCCACTTGAAAATGTTCTAAAAAATCTAAAAGAATTTTAACATTAGTCCAATCTTGGGTAGTTAGCATTTCATCATCATCCTCACCACCTACCCGAGAATTAAACGTAGCATTAATTGGGTTTCTATATTCATACGCTACTACTAAACTTTCGTACATGTAATTCCACCTAGTCGGGAAAGGTTTAGGAACCTTTCTTTCTCTAAGGCCATATTCGTCACATTTTTTAATTCTCTAAGTCTAGTTCTAGGGTTTAAATAAAATAGCCAATTAAGAGCCATTCTCACCTTTTCAATTTCTATGTTTAATATTCGCATACCATCACCAACAATTAAATGATAAATATGACAAATACTTCTAACATAGAAAATATTACTAAATGCAGGATTAAGGGTTTGTGTTCGCATGCCTATTGCACTAGTGTTGCTAGAAGCATTATTCATAGAAATTGCCATTATTTTATCAATAAAGCAAAAATATCTACATATATCTGAAACAGTGTTAGCTATAAACCTACCCGTGTGCCGTGAATTAATTATTCTATATGCAATTATGCGTTTTTGCATTGTCCAGTCTTCATCTATCCAATAACTTGTTACAGCTAGATAATCACAATCATTATTACTTCTACCAATATCAGTTGTAATAGAAATACGATTAGGTATATGAGTAAATAAATAGCGCAAATATTGTTCATATTCATGCTTGAATTTATAAATATCGGCCTTAACTGTTGCGCGAGGCCAGCTTTTATAAGTAGGATTAAAGACTCTTCTAATATAATGAATCCAATTAGTATTAGAAGCAAAAGTATAAGGCAAGCACATAACAGTAATCATTTTCGCTAATTCTTCATGATCCTTATTTGGATAGTAATATAAAATACCTCCGGTGACAGTGTTTATTCCTGGTTGAACTAGATTTGAACTAGTACTTGGGTTAACTTGAGAATCTACACTTTCCCCCCCTCTTGTTGCGCTTTCATTTGCAAAAATCTAGCCTTATCTCTAGGGTATAATTTTATATTCTTAGTCAAACTGCCAGTGCCGCTACGGTCTCCAGTATACCTATGAACAAGTAATTTCCCACAAGTTATACACTTAGCCTTATTTTGTTCTCTTACTTGAGTAAAAAAATACCAAACTAATGATGTTTCTTGACGTTTAACAGGTTGTCTACTAAAAGTGGGAGTTTGTACAGGTGGGTGTGCCGGTTCATTACCTAAGTTATGAGCAGGACTAGTAGGTGTATCATCTAAATCTGGTGCTTGGGTTTCATTTTCATCATCATCCTCATTTTCCTCTAAGATAAGTTCATTAGGATAAAGAGCATTCATAATATCATAATCTAATCTATCACCTACTGCAACATCATGTAGAAATTCACTATCGGTAAATTGAAAACAAGGGTGATCACAATCAAGCATTACGGGAGGCGGATTAGGACGTCTATGCTGGCTACTACTTTCAACTTGCTTATCTTTTTTAGGTCAGGGAGCCGGGGGAAGGGTAGTATTATGGCCACCACTTTCACCGGTTTTACCTTTTCCTTTACCGAACATTTTTTTCAAAGAAAATGCCATATTAATTAGAATTGTGCAAACTAAAAACACAAAAATATACTACTAGCACGTAAGAGTTGAAACGAGTTTACCGGATTGCCGAACAACTTCTTGAAAATTGAAAATCGTTGAACTTGAACACTTGAAAACTTCAATTCAACAACTTCACAATTTTTCATGATTTTTCAACAATAAATTAAGCACTTGTACTAGAAAGATTGAAAGAGCGCTTGAGAGAGATTGAGAGATATTGATGAATTGGTGAATAAAAATGAAAGAATGAGGGGGTATTAATAGTTGAGAAATGGGAAAAAGTTTAATTATATAAAGTTTGGGTGCCAATGGCTGTTTTTCAAACTTCCAAACGGCTACTATTTGCAAAGAGCTGTTACTGAATTTAAAAAAAAAATTTTTTTTAAAAAAAAATAGCCGTTGGACCCGCCAGGACCAGCTCAGGCCCGCCAGGACCGGTCCAGGCCCGCCAACCGGTCCTAACGGTTCGACGTAAGCGACCGGCCCGTCACGGGTTTTTAGAAACATCAGAACCGGACCGCCGGGACCGGCCCAGCAGGACCGGTAGGCCCACCAGGCATGCGGTCCCGGTCTGGTCCAGGGCCGGAACCGGGACACCAAACAGCCTTAGTTTGGAATGGGTGGTTGACACAGCAACATCTTACCATGCCACACTGGTAAGAGATCTTTTTTGCAGATATGTAGCAGGTAATTTCGGCATAGTTAGAATGGGTAACACAAGTTACTCAAAGATTGCGGGGATTAGTGACATGTGTATTAAGACAAATGTCGGATGCACATTGGTTCTAAATGATGTGCGACATGTACCTGATTTGCGGATGAACTTGATCTCGGGGATTGCTTTAGACCGAGATGGATATGAGAACTATTATGCAAATCAAAAGTGGAGACTCACTAAGGAATCATTGGTGATTGCAAAGGGAGTTGCTCGTGGCACATTGTACAGGACAAATGCAGAAATATGCCAAGGCGAATTGAACGCGGCACGAGATGAGATTTCTACAGATTTGTGGCACAAAAGAATGGGTCATATGAGCGAGAAGGGATTGCACATTCTTGCCAAGAAATCTCTTATTTCTTACGCCAAAGGTACAACAATAAAACCATGTGACTACTATTATTTGGTAAGCAACATAGAGTCTCATTTCATACATCGTTTGAAAGAAAATTGAATAAACTTGATTTAGTATATTCTGATGTTTGTGGCCCAATGGAAATTGAATCAATAGGCGGTAACAAATATTTTGTTACTTTATTGATGATGCTTCACGAAAATTATGAGTTTATATTTTGAAAATCAAAGATCAGGTGATTCAAGGTTTTCAGAAGTTTCATGCTCTAGTAGAAAGGGAGATAGGTCGAAAGCTAAAACGTCTTCGAAGTGACAATGGAGGTGAGTACACGTCAAGGGAATTTGAAGAGTACTGTTCAAGTCATGGGATCAGACATGAAAAGACAGTTCCTGGAACCCTACAACACAATGGCGTAGCTGAGAGTATGACCGCACCATTGTGGAGAAGGTGAGAAACATGCTCCATAAACTGCCTAAGTCATATTGGGGTGAAGCAGTTCAGACAGCCTGTTACCTGATCAATAGGAATCCATCAGCTCCGTTGGCGCTTAACATCCCAGAGAGAGTTTGGCACAACAACGAGGTGTCCTATTCGCATCTGAAGGTGTTCAGTTGCAGAGCTTTTGCACATGTACCAAAGAGCAAAGAACAAAGCTGGATGATAAATCTGTTCCCTGCATATTTATCGGATATGGAGATGATGAGTTCGAGTACATATTGTGGGATCCTGTAAAGAAGAAGGTCATCGGTAGCAGAGATGTAGTCTTCCGAGAAAGTGAAGTTGGAACCGTTGCTGATATGTCAGAAAAGGCGAAGAATGGTATAATTCTTAACTTTGTTACTATTCCTTCTACTTCTAACAATCCCACAAGTGCAGAAAGTACGACTGCCGAGGTTGCCGAGCAGGGGGAGCAACTTGGTGAGATTATTGAGCAGGGGGAGAAACTTGATGAAGGTGTCTAGGAAGTGGAGCACCCCACTCAGGAAGAAGAACAACCTCAACCTCTAAGGAGATCGGAAAGGCCAAGGGTAGAGTCATGCAGTTACCCTTCCACAGAGTATGTCCTCATCAGTGATGAGGGGGAGCCAGAAAGTCTTAAGGAGGTGTTGTACCATACAAAAAGAACCAGTGGATGAAAGCTATGCAAGAAGAGATGGAATCTCTACAGAAAAATGGCACACACAAGCTGGTTGAACTTCCAAAGGGTAAAAGACCACTCAAATGCAAATGGGTCTTTAATATCAAGAAAGATGGAAATGGCAAGCTGGTCCGATACAAAGCTCGATTGGTGGTTAAAGGCTTCGAACAGAAGAAATGTATTGATTTTGACGAAAGTTTCTCACCTGTTGTCAAAATGACCTCTATTCGAACAATTTTGAACTTAGCAGCTAGCCTAGATCTTGAAGTTGAGCAGTTGGATGTGAAAATTACATTTCTTCATGGAGATTTGGAAGAGGAGATTTACATGAAGCAACCAGAAGGATATGAAGTAGATGAAAAAAAAACATGGTGTGCAAATTGAACAAGAGTCTTTATGGATTGAAGCAAGCACCAAGACAGTGGTACATGAAGTTTGACTCATTCATGAAAAGTCAAACATACCTAAAGACCTACTCTGATCCATGTGTATACTTTAAAAGATTTTTTGAGAATAATTTTATTATATTGTTATTGTATTTGAATGACATGTTAATTGTAGGAAAAGACAAGGGGATGATAGCAAATTTGAAGGGAGATCTGTCCAAGTCATTTGATATGAAAAACTTGGGGCCATCACAACAAATTCTAGGGATGAAGATAGTTTGAGAGACAACAAGTAGAAAGTTGTGACTATCTCAGGAGAAGTACATTGAACGTGTACTAGAACGCTTCAGTATGAAGAATGCCAAGCCAGTCAGCATACCTTTTGCTAGTCATCTAACGTTGAGCAAAAAAGATGTGTCCAACAACAGAGGAGGAAAAAAGGAACATGGCTAGAGTTCCTTATTCTTCAACAGTCATAAGCTTAATGTATGCAATGGTATGTACTAGACCTCATATTGTTCACGCAGTTGGTGTTGTCAGCAGGTTCCTTGAAAATCCTGGAAAGGAACATTAGGAAGTAGTCAAGTGGATACTCAGGTACCTGATAGGTACCACAGGAGATTGTTTGTGCTTTGGAGGATCTGATCCAATCTTGAAGGGCTATACAGATGCTGATATGGCAGGTGACATTGACAATAGAAAATCCACTACTGGATATTTGTTTATATTTTCAGGGGAGCTATATCATGGCAGTCTATGTTGCAGAAGTGTGTTGTACTTTCAACAACTAAAGCAGAGTACATTGCCGCTACAGAAACTGGCAAGGAGATGATATGGTTGAAACGGTTCCTTCAAGAGCTTGGATTGCATCAGAAGGAGTATGTAATCTATTGTGACAATCAAAGTGTAATAGACCTTAGCAAGAACTCTATGTACCATGCAAGGACCAAACATATTAACGTGAGATATCATTGTATTCGAGAAATGGTAGATGATGAATCTCTAAACGTCTTGAAGATTTCTACAAGTGAGAATCCCGCAGATATGGCAACGAAGGTGGTACCAAGGAATAAGTTCGAGCTATGCAAAGAACTTGTCGGCGTGCACTCAAACTAGAAGATAGTGGTACCTCCGCTAGATGAATGAGACTGGAGGGGGAGATTGATAATGTCCATCTCATTAAAGAAGTATTAGGCATGTGCCTAATAAAAGTTTCTTTGGTTTGGTAGCCAACCTTGTTGAATTTTCTTTGGGTTGGTAGACAACTTCGTTGAATTGTGAAAAGTATGTGTAAATTGTCAAATATTGTAGGCTTTAGAGAGTGAAGCTTTGGCTATAAAAGGAGAGCTTCAACTCTTATTTCCACACACCAACAAAGAGAGAAAGAAAGAGTGAGGTTTCACAGACAAGGTATAAGAAAATAGTTTGTGAGAAAAATAAAGAGTGAACTGTTATGAAATAAATAAAGACAAGAACAATAATGCAAAAACAAGAGCAATAGAGAGAATAGAGAGAGAGAAGTATTCTTATTGATACTTAGAGATTGTTAGGGATGTATTACAATGGTAGAAGACCCCTTTATTTATAGGGAGTGGGATGATCTAGCGACCAATAATAGGACTCTAGAATCTCTCTAATTAAAGACATTCACCTTAAATAGAAGTGTAAAATCTCTCTATTTATAACATGAACAATATTGTAGTGAGGTGAGAATATCAAAAGAGGGTTATTTCTTTTGAGTGTTATAGTGGTCTTTGGAGTATTTTACTAGGACCTACAATGTGTAAAATTTCATTTATCAGTTGCTTCTCTCGGGGCCGTGGTTTTTTCCCTTATTCAGAAGGGTTTTCCACGTAAAAATCTTGGTTTCATTGTTACTCTTTTATTCTTGTTAATTACCATATCTCGGTGCTACATTATTATTCCGCTTTTATTGCCGTGAATATTATTTTTGATAGGGAATTTATTCCCGATAAAAAGAACATGATCTGTATAATAGAGCCAAGACTGCTTGCAGTTGCCGTCATTCATGACGAAACTAGTTTTTTTGACATAGACTGCATACCCAAATGATTGAACAACATTTCATCCTATAAAACTAATGTTATTTCTCAGCACGTTGATTGTTTTCTTCTTTTAGATATAACTTTTGATAGTTTCCAATCTTGAATATGACAGCTCCGTTTACATCCATGAATATATAATTTCAAATGACTAATGGGGCTAATTAAAGGAATCAACGCCTCAATAGCCAGAGCTGATGATTCGGTGAGACGAGTATGCTGATGGCGAATAGCAGGTCTTATGCCTTGGATACATTTATAAGATATCGAATGCAAATTTGAACCCTAAACAAATAAAATCATATTATGTTAATATTATTTTTGGAACGAACCAAAATGGTGGAGTGGTGAGGAGTTGGGGCAACCCCTCTGAGAAATCTGTAAATGGTTTTTGCCCCAGCTTATTGGCTAATATGTTATCTTATAAAATGAACAGTCCCGTACACAAGTAGGGTACGGGAAGGGCTGGACCCCAAAGGTGACGAAAACAATCTTCTAATGCTTGCTGCTTTCACGACTCGAACCCATGACCTATATAGATCATATAAAAATAACTTACTGTTTTCTCCAAGGTTCCCCTTCCAGGGGCGGCTCAACAACAACCTAGGCCTAAAGCAAAGCCTTAATAAGATGCCTTATATATATAAATACACATTTGGTAACTATCCTTTTTACCCTTAATGAGATGATTTCTAACCCACAAATTTTTATGATTTGTTTTAAATTACAAGTTTCAAAAGTTTTTCTTTATTTTATAAACTCCATGTCCAGTCAAACACTTGCATATAAACTGGGATGGAGAGAGTATAATTTACATAAAAACAAATAAATTATAAGTCAGATTATTAGATATAGTTACGTGACTAACTAATGAATAGATGAAATATAATTCAGTAAAAACATGAAATAAGATTGGCAGAAAACTACTTTGGTTATATTAATTAGTGGAAGAAAATGAGTTATTAAAAATTAATATATGACGATAAATAAATAAATTTATCAACAAAAAAAATAATTATATAAATAATATACTGCTATATATAGAGAAATACGGCCTAAAGTAAGTGCTAGGGGTGTCAATGGTTCGGTTCGGACGGTTATTTAATAAAATTTGTATCATACCAATTTTTTGGTTATTCTATTATGTATTGCAAAAATTAGACTTTGAAACCGTTCTAAGCATGTGGGTTTCATTAGGTATCGGTACAGTTCGGTTAATTTTCGGTATTTTTTTTTAAATATCATGTAAAATTCATCGGTAGAAGTAGAATGCAATATCATATGTTCTTTTATAGGACTTAACAAAACTCTTGTGACGACCCAAAGGGTCATCACCGGTTTTCTTACTCATTCCGTGTTTCTGAGGCCTTGAAAAAATTCTTTTTTAGTCGCATCGATTTACGTGCGCAGTCCGAGCGCGTAGCCGGAAAGCTTGAATGTGAAATTCTATGAAAAATACTAAAACTTGATATTAGATGAATAAATTTAATTTCGGTCAATGTTTTGGGTAAACGGACCCAGACCCGTAATTTGACGGTCCCTGGGGTCCGTAGGAAGATATGAGACTTGGACGTAAGCCCGGAATCGAATTCCGAGGTCCCAGGCCAAAGAAATAAATTTTTGAGTAAAATTATTTTTTTGAAATTTATCAAGAAAATTAAAATGAAAATTGATTAGAACGTGTTGGAATCAGACCCGTATTTTAGTTTCGGCACCCGGTACATGATTTATATATGGGTTAAGATATTTCTGTGAAGTTTGGTTGAAATCGGACGTCGTTTGACGTATTTTGGAATTAAAATTCTAAATTTAAAAGTTTATGAAGTCTGACAAAAAACTAGTGATTTTGAGATTTGATTCATTATTTTTGATGTTATTTTGGCGATTTGATCGCACGGTTAAGTTCGTAGGATGTTTTAGAGTTAGTGTGTCTGTTTGGCTAGGAGCCCCGAGAGCTCGGAAGTGTTTCAGAGGTATTTCGGGATGGTTTTGGGCTTAGGAAAAATTGCAGAAAATCTGCAACAGGTACACATACCATTCCTTCTCGCGTTCGCGATGCTTGAGATCTTGCTTTTTCGTGTTCGCGTCCCGGCCCTCGCGAACATGTAGGGTTATTTGTCCCTAAGGGCTCAGTTTCATTTTCTTCTTCGCGTTCGCATGCAGACTCTCGCGATCACGAAGCTCTGCATGCTTCCTCATTGCGTTCGCGTAAAGATCCACGCATTCGCGTAGACCAAGTTTTGGACCCCACAGCTTTTCTTCTTCGTGTACGCATTCATCCCATCGCGAACGCGATGCCTTGCCCAATTACCCTTCGCGAACGCGACACTTTTTCCATGAACGCGAAGGGCAAATTCTGCCCAGTTATATTGTAAAAATTACAGAACAGTAGCTACGGGATTTTCATAAAAATACTCGAATCCCTTCTTCTCCAAGGTCCTTAGGAATCCATTGAAGCTCTCTTCCACCAACACTTCTTGGGTTAGTAAATCTTAACTCATTTTCTTCCTTTTCAATCAATAATTGTTGAATTCCTAAGCCTAAAACATGTAATTTATGGTAGAAATTGGGGGAACTGGGTAGAGTTAGGGCTTTTTACTTTTTCTTGATTTAGACCTCGATTTTGGGGTAGAATTTAAAAATAAATTATATATCCGGGCTCGTGGTGGAACGGGTGATATGAATTTGGTCCAAACCTTGTGTTTTGACTAAGCGCGCCGAGGGTTGATTTTTGAAATTTTGGAAAGAAATCTTGAAAATCTATATTAAGGCATTGAGTTTGATTTGTTTAGCATATATTAATACTATGGAATCATTATTGTATAGATTTGATTGAGTTGGAGCCGAATTCGAGAGGGAAAGCAGTTGTGGTGGATTGATTTGGCCGTGGAAGTTGAGGTAAGTGTTTGGCCTAACCTTAGCTTGAGGGAATAGGAGTTGAGTCTTGTTTGCTACTTGCTAATTGTCGAGTACGGTGTATAGGTATTGTGACGAGTATCTACATTAGTATATATTTAGCATGACCTTGAGTCCTTATATTACAATTATCGTTCTTTTGTTGTAGCTTCCATGCTTATTTAATGATTTCTAGATGTTCTAAAGAGCATGTGAAAGTGACTATGATCATTAAATTTTGAGGAGCATTGGCTCGAGTTGTGATACGAATTTTGACGGTATATGAGATGATTTGATTCTTGGGAACGTTGGCTCAAATGATAAAGTGAATTATAAAGTAAGAAATGAAAGAAAGAGAAAGAGTTGTGAATCGGGTTGTACACCGTAACAATGCTAAATGATATGGATCGGGTTGCATGCCGCAACAATGATTTTTGTGGATCGGGTTGCACGCCTCAACAATGCTAAATGATATGGATCGGGTTGCACGCCGCAACAATGATATTTGTGGGTGGGTTGCACGCCGCAACAATGCTAAATGATATGGATCGGATTACACGCCACAACAATGATAATTGTGGATCGGAATGCATGCCACAACAATTGTTGGTTCAAATGTGTGTTTTGGATATTTGTTTCTTGGTTCGCTGTAAATTCTTTTGGCCGCTTCTATCTTTATGTTGAGATTTCTTATTTGTAAGTGTTATCTCCCTATAGTATGTCCCCTTTCCCTTATTGACTGTTACTTCCTGTATTTCTTTTCGTTATATATATATATATATATATATATATATATATATATATATATATATATATATATATATATATATATATATTAGGCTAGACACTTACCAATACATGGGGTCGGTTATGTTGATACTACACTCTGTGCTAGTTTGCACAGATCCATTCTTTGAACAGCAGCATCAATAGCTTGGGAGTAGGCTTTCAGCCCAGCGAGACACCGAGGTAGCCTTGTAAGCGTCCGCAGGCCCGGCGTCTCCTGTTTTCATAATATTGTCGATATTTTATTAAAAGAGGGAATGTGATAAAGAAAAAGGTAATTAAGGTTTGGCTTGCCCAGTTTCTATTAGTAGGCGCCATCACGACTCCCGAGGGCGGGAAATAAGGATCGTGACAACTCTCTAGGCATTTACTGTTTAAAGGTGATGAATTAAAAAAATATGAAAGATAGCTAAAGTATAGATCCATCAACTATTCGACAGCAACGTAAAAGAAACCAAATAAAAGCAAAGAATATATAAATCACGAGTGAAAAGATATTAACCAAGCGGGGACTCAAGAATAAAATTTATATTAAATATTCAAAAATATAAATCTAAATTGTATGAAAGAAAACATATTCCATATATTGTAGTCTTGTAATCGCTAGAATACTTTCTGTCTTGCTAATAAAGATACTTGAAATAACTTAGTTTAAGAATAAGTAGCATAATAAATTTTAGGAATTACTACTTTGAGTTTAATTATTTGTTGTCTTATAATAATTTTCATAATTTCAAGACCCAATGAAAAATTTAATGCTTTATTAGGTTTAAACTTACTATATAAATATCTTTTCCACATATAAAATTTATTCGGTACGGTTCGGTATTTTTATAAAAAAAAATCTACCCTAATTATCGGTACGATTATATATTTATATAAAAACTAAAGAAACCTAAAAATCGATTCGGTGTGGTACGGTACGATCGATTTAGTCGATTTTCAAGTATCCATTGACACCCCTAGTAAGTGCTTCACTTTGCTTTAGGGTCCGGCCGCCCCTGTCCCTTTCACTAATATGTTAAACATCATAGAAGTTTATGTTCACCACACTGGCACTGCTATATTATTTAGTTTTCTGGGCAGATGTTTCAATATAATTTACAATATCCATGGAATAGTCAACTCCTATAAGAAGCCAGCCAGGCCAATCTGCAGTTTTGTACAAATTTTTGTACTACAATCTCATCCAAAGTCAAAGTTGTACTACAAAAATACTATCATCAAAAATTTCAGTCTAATTTTACCTTCTTCTTATACAATATTAACAACACAATAACAAGAAAATGATCATGGCTTCTATCAACAAGTCAACTACTTTGTTATTAACACTAGCTTTGTTCTTGTTCTTGCAATTTTTCACTATCAATGGACATGGTGGTGCTGATCATGATACGGATGGAGACGCGACAAATGAGAATACTAATTTGCGCGCAAAGGGATTGATTCTTGTTAAAGTTTATTGCTTGATCATAATGTTTGTGAGCACATTTGCTGGTGGAGTTTCGCCATATTTTTATCGATGGAATGAGAGTTTTCTATTGTTAGGGACTCAATTTGCTGGTGGTGTTTTTTTAGGGACTTCTTTGATGCATTTCTTGAGTGATTCTGCTGCAACTTTTGCTGTACTTACTGAGAAAGAGTACCCTTTTTCCTTCATGTTGGCTTCTGCAGGTTACCTTCTTTTACTTTTCTTTTTCTTTGCTACTAAAGATTGATATTATATAGTACTAACACTACAGTCATATTACAACTAGGAACTTTAATTTCTAGTGAAATTTGCTCCTTTGAAGTCTAGTACATATCTAACATTTTGGAACAGAAGGGTGGGAATTCATACCAAATAAAATAAAAGTGGAAAACAAGTTAATTATAACAACAACAATCACCTAGTGTAGTTTCACAAGTGGGATCTCGGGAGGGTAGCGTGTACGCAAACCTTAGTTCTACCCCGATGGGGTAGCCTTGCTGTTTCCGAAAGACCCTCAGCTTAAAAATGTGAAAAGACAGAAAGAAACAATATATCAGTACCATCATGGAAATAATAACAACAACACAAAAACCAACGAATAGATCAAAGGCAAAAAGAATGACCAGTAACTAAGGCCCGGCACTATGAAAATGGAAGAGTAGTATAAACACAACTGTATTAAGAAACAATTGAGTTTTTATTAAAGGTGACGTGGCATGACACGTGGAATGGTTAAACAGTCAAAGAGCAATAAATGATTAAAAGGCATGGAAGACAACATGCACGGTAGAAGAAAAGAAAACAGATACGAGAAAGAGTCTTAGATATGATTCTCGTGACTATCAAAGGCATTCAATATCAACGGATAAAAAGGGGCCTTGAAGACACGAATCTAATGACAAAAAGTAGTCTACATTCATTATTAAATACTTGATACATTAGTTATTCAGTATTTAATAGCAATGATTATGTAACGTCTCCTTAAATGCTCTTTATTATTTAGAATAATCCGTTACTCCTTGTCAACTATAAAAGGAGGAAATTTTATCCATATGGGGTACACACAGAACTTTCTTGATATCATAGTGAAATACAACTTTCTTATTGCTTTATTCTTAATCTTTGAAAACCAATTATATTTCGGTCTCTTTGATTATCAGTAACCCAATTTCTTCTTTTTAAAATTCAAGCTTTGACCAAATTATATTTTTTGGTTAAACAACAACACTAACTACTAGCAATCCAAAACTAGATCCTATCAGCCTAGCCTCACACTGATAGTCTAAGTTAATTATATATATATATATATATATATATATATATATATATATATATATATATATATATATATATATATATATATATATATATATATATATATATATATATATATATATATATATATATATATATATAAAATAGTCACAATAATGATAATGAGAATAACCTTAGAAGTTCTATAAGACTAAAATCTATTCTTAATTAGTCAGGTATCACATAGTATATGGATTATTCTTCCATCATAATTGATCTTTACCGAATAGTATATTTGTCCAAATTTCTAAAATTTTGTTTATTTTGAGAACTGTTTTGGGTGAAAATAAGTTTATGTTTTGCTAATCAATTTGAAAAATACTTTTGAGCAGCAATTAGTGTTTGACCAAGATTTTATAAAGTGCGTCTAATTATATTTTTTTCAAAAGTACTTTTCAAAAAAGTATTTATGGAGAAAACCTATTTTTTTTTCTGCTTCTATTCAAAATCACTTTTTTCCTTCAAAATACTTGGCCAAATACCTTTAACTTTGAAAAAAAAAAACACTAAACAGGCTATAAGTCTGTATTGATTACAAGAAGGAGAGACTTGAAATTAGATAAAATATGTGAATTTTTTTTAATTATGTAATTCTAATAAACTGCATTTTTTTTGACAGGCTACCTTCTCACCATGTTTAGTGACTGCATTATCATGTTTGTGACAAAGGGTCATGAATCAAGTGAGGCCAAAGTTGAAGTTGAAGAAGGAAGGTCAGGCAATAATACTGAGGAGGGACATGGGGAAACAAATCCTTTTCTCAAGACAACTTCACTTGGGGACACAATACTTCTTATTCTTGCATTGTGTTTTCACTCTATTTTTGAAGGCATTGCTGTTGGAGTATCAGGTAATTAAATTAAATTACTCCTACAAGTATATGAATTTAGGGAAATGAAATTTTTTGACTTTCTTGATTTATTTTGATAGAGTGAAATTTCCTTTTATGCATTATTCTATGAGGTCACACTACAATAACAACATATCCACTATTATACTATACAGTGGGATTTGGGGAGGATAGTGTGTACGCAGACCTTACACCTACATTGTGGGGATAGAGAGACTATTTCCGATAGACCATCGTCTTAGGAAAGCATAAACACCACATTAATGAAAAAATAGACAAAAATGGATCGACATTACCAAAAAGTCATACAAAAGAAAAGTAAAAATAACAAGTTAGTAAGATGATCAACAATGAAAGAAAACAACAGTTAGTCACAAAAATCTAGTACCAATAGAAAGCGAGACTACCAGTACTACTGCTATGAACACTCTAGACTACCTACTCTATTACCCTAATCCCTCGACCTTCATACCTTCTTATCAAGAGTCATGTACTCGGTCAGTTAAAGCTGCGCCATATCTTGTTATTTTAATTTAATCAGATATAACAGCTTATTGCTTTAACTTAATCTCATGGTGCATATATTTTATATACTATCAGTGCACAAAATATATAATACTCATAAATAAACTTAATTTTACTTGGAGGTAGACCTATTACCAAGATTATTGCCACGTAAGCTCAATTCTCTAACTATAGCTGTCTTGATTGTGAATAAAATATCGTGTAAATATTGTTTTGCTCGAAAGATCTATGTACCTTATAAGCTAAAAAATAATTAAAAAAAAATGAAGGTAAATCGTACTTAAGTATAATAAGTCATAGAAATGGTTACTGTATTGGGATCGTGGTAGATCTTTAATGTATATAAGATAACGAAGAGTTCTTGTTGTTAGAAAGAAATAAAGAAATGTGAAGATGTTTGCTTGATTACAATAGAGAGAGGGAGAGTTGGTATATTCAGAGTAATCAATCTGACTTATTACAATGTTAAGGTCTCATTTAAATACTAGGAGACCTTTTCTCGAAATATGCAAAAAGTAAACTACAAGGGTTGGTGGATTTTTGTACGGTAGAAGGTTGGCTCAAAATGGTGTCGTTCCTCTGCTTAACGGATCAGGACGTCCTTGGTCGGGCCGTCCTCATCTGATTGGCAAGGCTCTGAGGGCGGCCTCATTATGTGAAGCGTACTCACTTAGACGGCGGTGAGGTGAACCACATTTTTACCTTATACAAATATGTTACTTGTCTTGTCCTGCATGTGTAACAAACTTCTTGGATATTCTAGGTTAATATTTATTCACAACAATAATATTTATCAGGCTACTGATTATTGTTATCGTAAAAATTTATATGTAATTTTCTTACAAATGATCTGATAGTATAAATACTTTAAACCGTTAGTACATAAATTTATTATACTGAATTTGAGAATTGTTTCAGCTACAAAGGGAGAAGCATGGAGAAATCTATGGACAATATCATTGCACAAGATATTTGCAGCAATTGCAATGGGAATTGCACTTCTAAGAATGATACCAAAGAGACCATTTCTACTTACTTGTGCTTATTCTTTTGCCTTTGCTATTTCAAGCCCTATAGGTGTTGGAATAGGAATTGCAATTGATGCTACAAGTGAAGGAAAAACAGCAGATTGGACTTATGCCATTTCCATGGCAATTGCTTGTGGAGTTTTCATATATGTGGCAATAAATCACCTTATATTAAAAGGTTTTAGGCCAAAGAACAAATGTCATTTTGACACTCAATTCTTCAAGTTTTTTGCTGTGTTTTCAGGAGTTGGGACTATTGCTATAGTCATGATATGGGATTAAGATCATTCGTTTTCTTTAATTTCACCGGCTTTAATTTGTTAATTTTTTTCTTCTTATTTTGAAATTCCATTATGTTATTGGAAACAACCTCTCTACCCTCACAAGGTAGAGGTAAGATATGTGTACACACTACCTTTCTCGGACTCCACATGTAATATTACATTGGAGTTTTTGTTGTTGTTTGTTGTAAATTCAATTATGTGTGGATGTACTTTTTTATATACTGACTTCTTGTGCAGAGATGTTCTCATTTATTGTGGTATGACAAATCATATTCATGAACATGCAACCAGTTTGAAAGGAAAAAAAAAATGATGGTTTGCGAAAGGAAAATTTCTCAAAGGAAATAAACTTTTTGTACTATTGAGAGAATGGGCTGTATGCCTTATCTTAAAGCTAGCTCAATTGTGAATTGTCAAAAATCTCAAATACTATAGTTTATACTCTCGACCAATTCAAGACTTTGATACCCCCTCGCACTGCTAAGGTATAGGGAACATGCCTATCTCGGATACCATAGTAAGAGAATAGACATCGAATATACCATATTAAGATAAATTGAGACACACGCAATAACACTAGTGTTTCACTAAAAATATAAAATCTTTTTGTTAAACTAATTAGATATGAAGGTAGTGGGTAAATCCTAATCAAAGATAATTAATTCTAAATCAACAACAAATATAACGAGTGGGAAATATACTTGAATGTAAATACCGGCAATGACGAAGGCAGATGCAATAATATGTAAGGAGACTATGCGTTAAATAATAGTGAATGATAATAAATGTAAATAGAGGGAAAAATTCACCCAATATTGAAGAGGGTGAGAGATTCTTTCCTCTGACAATCACGATTGATATGAATGTTAGAGAATATCATGCACTTTGATTGGATCTGATGAAAAAAATAATAGAATAGTTCACAAAAAGGTGGAATCTCTATTAAAAATGGTTCTTTGTATTTTCTCTTACAACCGTGTTCTTCTCTCCAAAATCAGTCCCCCCTTCTCCTTCTCTCTCTTACTCTATATATCTCCCTCTGTGGGACATTTCCAAAAAAAAAAACCTAAAAGTACATCAAAAAGAATATTCTCTTTGGATATTCCAAGGCTGTATTACTGTTATTTCCACTTCTGCTACTTGATTTCGCCCAGATAGCCACATGACGACTCGTGCTTGTTAACCACTGATCGGCTTCGTTGAGGCTGCCTATATTGAGTTATAATGTCATGATAGCCACCTCTTCGTACTAATTGTTTTGGTCGAATTTTGATACATACAATTAGTCCCCGCTTATCGAGGTCATCTTTTGGTCGGCCTTGATGAGCGGACTTCATCGGCCGGAGTATTGAGAAATTTAAACGGCGAGGTCGAGTAGTGATAATCATGACCGAGATAGTGATATAACGCTTTGAAGGCTACACCTAATGATGACAGTTCATAATGACATCACAGCCTCACGTGTCATAATTACACATCTTCACGATGCATTGCATCGTTTCTTGTGTACCTATTGATTTGATCTCTTCACTTGTGACGGTTATTTTTCTCGATTAGTGCACAGGTATTCCTTATAAATAAAGGGGGAAATCTTCACGAATGAGACTTTTACACTTTCGAGTCTCTTGAATTTGCATATCTTCTTCTCTTATTCTTTTATGAACTTCCACCTTTTGCAACTCTCTCTGCCGTTTTCGTTATCTCTTCTTCACTCCTACTCCTTCCGCTCATATTCAATTGTAAAAATATCTAATGGATCTTCTAATTTTGAGGAGATTCTTAGCACGAACCCACTGTCAATGGCCATGCCCCCTCGTGTGGAATGGGAGGCCATTGTTACAGAGAATGATATTTTTCCCACAGTAGAGGAGATCGTTCCTCATAATTACAGGGCCAAGTTGGATTTCTATTTGCCATTTGCTAACCGTGGAATTTCTATTTGCCATTTGCTACATCTTTCCGCACCGAGTTTTCATCGAGGCATGATGATACATCTTTGCCATCGTGGGTCCACGGGAGTGATGAAAATGGACGATAAGACCAACCGTAAATTTTGGTCAACTTTTTCTACGTCAAAACCGAGCACGTGGTGGAGAACCCTAGCAGATTTACCGAGGAATGGAACTTCGCCCATAAGTATTTTTGCTAACTGGTTGTTTGCTGTCTTCCTTTGGTGACTGACTAAATTCTTGTGTAGTGCAGCCGAGAAGGTGCCTCCCACGTTGGTCGCCAATATTCGCGACTGGGTGACTCAAATTTTACCCCACATGGTGGGGATCCGTGAGTGGTCATCATTTAACAAGAAGGTTGGGCGTAAACCGTCTTCCACCAGTGAGTCTCGTTCTGATTTTTAGTTGCTTCGACCTTGATTTCATTTTGCTTTTTTACTTACGCAGTTTTCTTTGCTGTTAAGTCGAAGGGTTCCATAGAAAGTGAAGGCTCCCACCCCCTCTTTTCATCACTTGTGTACTACGATCGATTCTCAGGCCGCTGTGACTATAGGTGAGTCCGCACAGGCTGTTGTTCATTCTAAGGTCCCAGCTCTACGTCGGCCTGGCCGTCGGGTGGCTGTCCTGTCAACGGGGACTCAGATTCTTCTTTACTTCATTTGGTAGATGAGTCATCGCCGAGCAATGAGGAAGAGATTCTGTTAAAAAGTCAGTGAGTTGAGGTTGACGGCAAGGTGGCTGGGGACGAAGGGTCAACGAGGGTGAGCCCGAGCTGATTGTGCCTGTATCTGAGGCCGGTATGGCTTCGAATGCTGAGATTCAATTGCAGACACAGAGATTTCTCCCTTACCATAGGTTTCCACGGTCGCATCGAGGAATGTTCCGTTGACGTCCGAGCCGATCGATATCCCATCTTCTACCAAAGAGAGGGAGAAGGGTGTGATTGTAGATGATTCTGACTCCAGTTCTGACGTAGACCCTAAAGAGGAGAGGATGTTCGATGAGGGTTTACGCGGGTAGAGGTTAGAAGGGATGGGTCTTCTCATTCAAACGTCATACCTTTAGATTGCAACATGTTGACCAACACAGAGAGCATAGTCCCCTCTTTGGTCCCTGTTTTCTCTGGTGTCATGAACGGGACTCTACGATCTTTCAAGGATGCCGATCTATCATTGAGCGTATCTAGAATGGCTTTGCGGGTAAGTTGGTGTCCTTGTTTTTGTACCTTATTTTTTCCTCGTACCTCGTTTTTTTTCTCCTTTCTATTCTTACCGACTCTTCTTGGATCTTTTTCTCTTCAAATCTCATTTTAGAGATCGAGAGCGCCCGTCGAGTGAAGAAGCAGAAGGCGGTTTTCAAGAAGATAGTTTCGAAGTATTATCGGTATTGTGACAAGTATCGTGTGATGCAATGAGCTTAAGGGATTGCTTAGAGTAAAGGAGGACGAGCTCAAGCTGAGCAAAGGGATCATGGCTGAGGGTGTCGACCTTCAAGATCAAGTGGCGTCTTTGTGGGCTGAGCTCGAATAGAGCTAATGGCTTAAGTTACGAGTTGATCAAAAAAGTGGCCGAGTTGGAAAAGGCCGAGGAGGCTAGGATGACGGCTTTGGAAAATGTGGCGGTATTGGAGGAGGGCATTCGCGTGCTTAGATCTAAACGAGCGAGTGAAGTGGAAATGGCCGTACTGAGGAAGGCACGATTTGTTGAGCGAATTAGCGGGCTCGAGAGAGATGTGTCAAGTCTTGGTGATCAAGTTGTCGCTCTTGAGGCCGAGAAGGCATATCTGTTGGCCCGAACATCCTTCTCTTATACTTCTTCTTTCCCGATGCTCCTCGGCATTTAAACAAAATGTGGATCCACCCTAAGGCTCAACTGGACATCTATAGGAATTTGATAATGGAGGGGGGGGGGGGGGGAAGGTTTCTGAGGCTGAATTGGAGGATGCCTGAGTTAAGGCGTGTGACACTAGGATTTCCTGCAGTTATGATCCTGCTACATTGGGGACCGGAGATAGCGAAGATGATTTGGGCGGGCTTGCATTAGATGCTTGGTATGATGACGAGTAGTGGTGGCATATCAAAGAAAATAGTTAACCATCCATAGATCCACTAAAAAATGGGTTGGATAATGAGCTTTTTTTAAAAATGGGTCAAATATGGATTAGAACCATATTATCCATTTAGAAAATGGATAATCAATGGGTCTAACTTTTATATTTGTAAAGCTTCAAAAGTGATCATATGCAAGAAGCCATGGATAATATGATTACCCATATTATATGTCGGTTAACCCGTTTTTATCTATATTAAATATGAGTTGGGTAGGATAATTTATCCGTTTTTCTATCCATTTTCAATCCAAAGCATATCTGACCCACCCCATCCCTTTTTCCACTTCTAATGATGAGTATTCCGATGGCGGGGACGATGACAGAGATGGTGCTTCATGGCATGATGGTGAAGGCGGGGACGACGTGGAGTAGTGTTTTGTACTTAGCTTTTGTGTTTTTCTTCTTTTTGTTTTTGTGAGGGGGCATGATAAGTGGGGATTTTAACAATTATTTGCTTTCTTTTACTTGCGCTTTGGGCTTAAAATGCGTGAAGTTAATCCCGGAAACTGATATAATATGCTTGCTTGCAAGGATTGTTCAGCCAAAATAGCCATGATCAAATCATAAAGGAGTCAAAACTTGAATAAAGACCAAGAGTGGGGCAAGAACTTTGGAACACGGACCGTGAAAGAAAGTGCGGCTGTGAAAGTATCAATACGAATGCAGTCATAATTATGCGATCCCCGAAATGGAGAATCAGAGAGGGTTTTTTGGCCACAAATATGGATGAGGACTGCGTCAGAAAGAGGTGGCCGCGAAAGTACCATCGACCGTGATTGGAATTCCGCAGGCTGCGATTTCCATGATTCAGAGAGTTCACAAGTGATGTAAAAGTGAGAAGGGCGGCCCGCGATTAAATTACGCGGCCATGGAAGTCTCTCACGCGGACGCGGTGGAAAGTATGATGTTCGCTAAACAAGGTTCAACCCAGACCCAGATGTGAAGAAACGTGAACCGCGATAAGAATTAAGTGGCCGTGAAAGCAAGAGTGCGGCCGCAAAACCTCCGTAAGGGTATTCTTGTCCAAAAATTTTAGCTTAGTATAAATATATCTTTTTGACATTAAATTTTGTTTTTTGGTTGAGCACGTGAGAAGAGTGCAAGTTCCATTTTGGGAAATTTTGTATTAGATTCAACTTTAACATTAATTTTTCATCTTTTAATATAGTATTATAGATTTTATTTTTATTTCATCTTTGATTTCTATTATTTTCATGAGTAGCTAAACCCATATCTAGGGTTTTCACCCAATCTTAGTGTGGGTATTTGATGGGTTTTGAGTTTTAAGGCTTGAATGTATATGGGTTAGTAATATTTAGTCTAGTTCTTGCTAGAACTATGGATGTCTATGTGTCTTAAATGCCTATTGCATTTTGACTAATATCGCATGTCTATGTGTCTTAAGTGCCTATTTGAAATCTATGCAGCATGCGCAGTTTAATTCATGCTCTTTCTTTGATTTATATTTAGTCTTAAACTGTAGGATTATTGCTATTAACTGTTGTTTCCATCAATTTTGAGTTGCATATTTACTTTTGGGACTACAAGGCGGTATCTCGGGAGATCCCCTATCACATATTTACTTTTGGGATGTTGAGGCAGTACCTTGGGAGATCTCCTGTCACATATTTACTTTTGGGACTACGAGGTGGTATCTTGGAGATCCTCTGATGCATGTTTACTTTTGGGACTACGAGG
Source organism: Nicotiana benthamiana (assembly GCA_034376525.1). Taxonomy (NCBI): domain Eukaryota; kingdom Viridiplantae; phylum Streptophyta; class Magnoliopsida; order Solanales; family Solanaceae; genus Nicotiana; species Nicotiana benthamiana. The sequence goes on from CM067334.1 coordinate 8,458,336, forward strand.
CGGTACCTCTGGAGATCCCCGTTGCATATTTACTTTTGGGACTACGAGGCGGTACTTCTCGAGATCCCCTATCTTATATTTACTTTTGGGACTACGAGGTAGTACCTCAAGAGATCCCCTATCATATATTTAATTTTGGGACTACGAGGCGGTACCTCAAGAGATTTGGGACCATGAGGCGGTACCTCAGGAGATTCCCTGTTGCATATTTCTTTTTGGGATTACGAGGCGATGCCTAGGTAGATCCCTTGTTGCATATTTACTTTTGGAACTACAAGGAGGTACCTCGAGAGATCCCCTGTTGAGTATTAGCTTTTGGAACTACGAGATGGTATCTCGGGAGCGCTTCTGTTTTTTATCCCTATGTGTTGTGCTGTTATTGTTTTCTATAATTTCTCCTTGTTAAATTTCCAGCCTCATATTATATTATTATATCTTTTGACTTAAATTATTATGTTCCAGTAGGTCCGTAACCTGACATTGTCACTACTCTATCGAGGTAAGGCTTGACACTTATTGGGTACCGTTATAGTATAGTCATGCTACTCTTCTGCACATGTTTTGTGGGCAGACCTAGGTACCTCCCACTAGTCCCGCTACTAGTTGAGAGTACTTGCTGCTGTTCTAGAGAATTCAAGGTATATCTGCCAGCATTCACATACCTCGGATTCCTTCTCCGCCCCTTATGTTGTCCCTCCTTTATTTTTCCTAGTTACTGATGTATAGAGATAGTTATAACAAATTTTTAGAGCTTGTGACTTGTGACTACCGAGTCTTTGGATGTTTTTTATGCTCAGTCTTGTGGTTATACTTGTATATGCCGAACGCTAGTGTGTGTGTTTATGTGTGTAAGTGTGTGTGTATATATATACACACACGCATATATATATATATATATATATATATATATATATGCGTGTGTGTATGTGTATGTGTGTGTGTGTGTGTGTCTATATATATTGTTTTTAAGATTTAGTTGTTGTTTCTATTATTGTTCAGCTTTTCTGCAACTGTTAGGTCTTACCTAGTCTTGGAGACTAGGTGTCGTCAAGACATCTTATGGAGGGAGATTTGGGCCATGATAGGAGTATTGAAACTTGAAGACTTTGCTCAAATTTTAGTAGCTTTACATCTCGAAGACTTGCTTAATATGAAGAGCTTTGCATCTTGAAGATTTTGCTCGAATTTTAAAAGTTTTGGACTTTGAAAACTTTGCTCAAATTTGAAGAGATTAATATGAAGAGCTTTGCATCTTGAAGATTTTGCTCGAATTTGAAAAGTTTTGGACTTTGAAAACTTTGCTCAAATTTGAAGAGCTTTGGACCTTGAAGAATTTTCTCATATTGGGAAATCTTTGCAACTTGAAGACTTTGCTCAAATTTAGAGAACTTTGCAGGTTGAAGATTTGGATTGAATTTGAAAAGCTTCACATTGAAGTCCTCTCTCTAATTTGAAGATCTCTGCAAGTTGGAGATTTGGCTTGAATTTGAGGAGTTTCATGACATACAGTTTAAGCTTGTGTATCAAGGAGCATCATAACTTGCAGTTTAGGCTCGTGAATTGAGGAGCATTTTGCAACTTGCAATTTAGGCTCATGCGTCAAGGAGACTTGATGACTTGTAGTTTAGGCTCATGCGTCAAGGAGCATAGTGACATGCATGTACTCGTTGATGAGTTTTGGATGAACGCTTTCCCCCACTCTACATCGTCTGCTTCTTTTTCATCACGTGTCTCAAACATAGACAACCTTTGATCTCCATGTGTAGACATAACCAATTTCATATCATGTGCACGAGAGGCCAACTCTTCAAAAATTTTAGGCTTTATTCCTTGAAAAATATAGCGAAGACCCCAATACATACCTTGGATGCACTTTTCGATGCCAGAAGTTTCGGTAAGACGGTCTTCAGAGTTGAGGCTTAAACTCCTCCAACGATTGATGAATTCGATAACTAGCTCCTCCTTCTGTTGGCTGGCATTTATAAGTTCAATCATGATCACAATGCGCCTCTTGTTATAGAAACGATTGAGGAATTTTCGCCCGAGGTTCTCCCAAATATCAATGCAACTAGGTTTAAGATCTGTGTACCAATCGAAAGTATTTCCTTTGAGAGATCAAACAAACTGGATGACAAGGTGATCATCATAAGTTTCAGCATCATTGTACGTCTCGACGAAGTGTGCAACATGTTGCTTGCGATGCCCTTTACCATCAAATTGTTGAAGCTTAGGAGGTTGATATCCACTTGGCATCTTCAAGCTATCAATCCTTGGTGTGCACGACTTTGCGTATGTAAGGAAATATTTAGGCAAAGGCTCAATTTTATATTTTCTGACACCGATGATGAAGTCCTTAAATTGTTCAACATGAATTTGTCCATCAAAAAAGACTTGGAGCTCATTGGTTATTGTTGTTAGCTTTATAGAGGACTCTCATTTCTCTTGAATTTATGGAAGCTTCATACGTGCTTGGCCTGATTCTACCTCTGTTATACTCTCCACCTTATTCATCAACTTGAAAAGTTTATCATCTTGATATTTCATGTATTTTGTTAGGCCTTCAACTGCTTTTGTCAAATTTGGAAGTTGTTCATCTATGATAGAAGCTTCAATTATTATTATTTGCATGACCAGTGCAGAGGGCGAAGAATGATATGGGTCATCAATTTGATGGAAACCAGAATGCGGAATGACACGAGGAGAGATTGAAGAAAAGTTATTGCTCAAGACGTCATCATCTTTCTATGTGAAGGGATTGTTGGACATGCGATGTCATTCTTTGAAAGGCTGAATCACGCTAAAGTTCGTTCGACCACCTCAGCGTTCTTGTTCCCATGAGGATCTTACTTCTTTTGGAGAAGATGAACCAAACACATGAGTTGTAGACGATACTTCAAGCATTTGTTGTCCTAGCATCTCGGCTTTGCTTCTTTTGATTTGGCCAACAACCTCTATGGAAACTTCCAATATGCTTTTGGAGTTAGATCTAGGATTGATGTTCATTGAGGTCATTATTGAACTTCGAAGAGAAGGTATGAGAGGTAGAGATCGTCCCACTAGGCGTGCCGAAATTTGTAACAACAAAATTTCGCTCCTGAAAGACAAGAAATATAGCAACAAATATTATATTCTAATTCTAGTGTTTGGGTTACAATATCTAAAATATATCAAATCTAAATAGATGTAGTCTCTAATTCTTCTCCTCATGAACAATGGTTTAAGAGCTAGAGAGCTTGATTTTGAACTTGATGGATTTTAGATTTATGGTACGTCACGAACAATTTGAAGGTTGTCACGAACCAGGATTTGGTGCTGGGTTATCACGAACGGAAGATTTAAAGGCATCCGCGTATGATTTGAGTTCGCCTTTGGAATTTGACCACAGACGACGATTGCAGATACGGATGGAGACCTTGATGCTATTCAGAGTTTCTTTAGCATTTCCTTCTGCTTACTTGATTGTCTTTGTAACCTTTTCTTTTCACCCCTTTATATAGGTGTAACATTTTCTTTTCACCCCTTTATATAGGTGTAGGGTGGAGTAGCCTCCAGAAAACTCACATGGGCAACTGGGCTTGGGGCTTTATATGAGTCGATCCATTTAGTAGAAAGTCAATTAAATGAGTTAGCCCAATAATATTGAATTTTTATTTAAATTAATTTAATTAAATTTAAATAAATAACCAAATTATACTAGCCGAAAATATTTGGCCGGCTAATAAATATTTGATGTATAGTAAAATCCAAATTCTTATGGATTTAAATATAATATAATTTTAACTATCTACACATTTCTATCCAACAAAATATTAAAGATGGTTCAGAACACCGACTCTTTTTATATAAACAGAATTTTCATGAAAAATATTGTCCATATAAAACTTTTTCCTACTATAACATACACACCTTCTACAAAAAATAAAAATTGAAGTGTTTATCCTTACAAAGGATATGAATGATTCCTATTCAATATTATTGAACTAAAGATCATGTGTAATTTCCAATTCAATAATTGGACTGAGGTGTGATTTTGTTATCATATACTGTATATGCTGTCACCTTTTACTGATTCTAAGGGGACAAATGGTGACCATTTCTAGGCAGATATAGTTTGTCATGTCTCTTATAATTGGTAGTTCCAATTGCAAAAAGGAATCTTTCTACACAGAGGTGTGGGTTGGGGGTGTGGGGGTTGCAGACAATGAAAACCTATTTTCTTGTAACACCATGTGACATGGTTTTTAGCAGAATGCAATAATGCAAATTTAATCAATATTGATACTATCATATATATTACAATTTTTTGCAATGTGGTACCCTTGCAATTTCACTGCCTTCCCTGCTGAAGTTACATTCTAATCAAAATACATAGAAAGAGTTTTACTATGATCTATATTCTTCTCAATACTAAGGTGCAAGAGAAACTTATCTTGATCACAAATTAAACCAAGATTCATCTTGCAAGTAGAAGGAAAATTAGGAGAAAATAAGACTCTTCCATGCAGAAATTAAATTTACTATCATTATCTTCATGACTACAAGAAATCAGACTTTTTGTGGCAGCTAAAATCTAGCTGCTACAGAAACTGCAAAGGCCGCAACAACCTTAGGGTTGTTGAGAAAAGTTCAGTCGCTGTCAAGAATCTCCGTGCTTGTCATGCTTGTTCCATCGTACAAGCATCGCGATGCACCTTTTTACAATATAAAACTTTGCCTTTTGTTCCTTGGCCATGGTACTACACTTACTTTTAAAATTGGTAGATGACCTTTGGGATGAACTCTTTGAAAGTCTAGACTTGGAAGAAGAAGAAGAAGTACTAGTTTTTGTTGAAAAACTCCTTGGGAGATGACTTGGATCTGAACTTATAGGACAATGTTGTGAATAGCTCCTCCTTAGAGATGATTTTGAGGAGGAATTATAAGAATTATTGTTAGGATCTTCTTTTGATAATTTCCATTTCTCATCCATGTAATACTCCATTTTTAATTTGCTTGGCCTTCAATGAACTTTGTGATGTTAATCCACTCTTGCTCTATTAAAATTTCATTGAGAAAAGAAAAGAGAATTTTCAAGATTTTTTGAAGGAGGGAGGAGAGAGGTGTGTTTCTATGAGACTATATATATTGAAATCAACTTGTGTATGAATGTATGGAAGAAGAGAAGAGTGGGCTAAATTTGTTCATGAGGCTAGACAAAATGAAGTATAGGAGTTGGCATCTATTTATAGCAGTTAAGGCAATCGTGATTCATGACAATATCGCCTTTTTATTTTATTTTATTTTAAATATATTTACTTTTTAACTTTTATTAAATTTGTGGGGTTTACATATATCCTCACATTTATGTATTCACTTTTAACTGAGGGCAACTCGGTGTACAAAATATTCTGCATTCACATAAGGTTCGGTGAAGGGTCGCACCCCTAGAAGTATGGTGTAAACAATCTAACTTAATGCAATATTGATGGCTGCTTCTACGGCTCGAATACGTAATTTATAGGTCATACCGTGATAACTTTATCGTTACTCTCAAACTCCCCTTCGTATTTATTTTTAACTATTATTTTTAAATTGGCAGGGTCTATGTCGAACCTGTTGTCATGCATGCAAAGTGGCTTAAATTTAATTTGTTTCTCATATAGATTTTAAATATTGGGAAAATAGGGGCAGTGGTGGGACTTGATAGGGTTTACCTATTTTTTTGAATTTGATTTGGACAAGTGTTTCTTTAATTTAAAATTTGGTAGCATATCATATGTGTCAATGCTTGCGTCTACTGTTTGCTATGATAATATTATGATATATATGCTCCTGTAGTGCTGTTGTGGCACTCCTTTATTGGGTGTATTCTGAAATCAATTTGATTCTTCATCTCTTTTTGGCTTTCTATCGATTGATGATCCTTTAGGATATCATCAGCTTTAATTTTTTATGAGTAAAATAAAAATAGTCAAATTTATAAGTGGTCATTTAAAAATAGTTACAGTTTTAAAAGTAATTAAAATTTAATTATTTTATGTAAAAATAAATTTGAACAAAAATACTGTTTAAAATCCGGAAAATACTCCAGCATAATATACTAGAGTTCCAGCATAAGTATACTGGAACTCCACTATATTATAATGGAGTTCCGCCATAAGAATAGTGGAACTCTAGCATATTATAATGGAGTTCCAGCATAAGTATACTGCAACTCCAGCATAATATACTGGAGTTCAAGCATAATATACTGGTCCAGTATAATATGCTGGAAGTTCATACACAGGTGCTCCAATCTCCAGTATATTATACTGGAACTTTCTGTGTGTTGAATTTTCAGCATAATATGCTGGAAGTTCATACACAGTGTATCGATCTCCGGTAAATTATGCTGGACCGGTCACTGTTGCAATAAAATAGTGGTTATTTTTTAATGACTTTGCAAGCGATGAGTATTTTTAAATGATTAGTCCGAAAACTCGCTAGCATGCTCTATTTTAACTTTTTATGAGGATGAAGCCCTAATGTTACATCCAATACCCTTTTTACTGTCTCAGTCCATATTGTGATATTTGTATTAGGGCCTGATTAAATTTAGAGTTGCATCGAAAAGTTTCACATAGTTAGAAAATTTTCCATAGCAAAGGGGATTTTATATGGAAGGCTTAAACCGAGATTTCTAATTAAATATGAATGAATACTTACCACTCCACGTAGTCCTTATTGGTTGCATGCAATACTTTTTGGGATATTATAGAAATAGTCGGTTAGATTCATTATTAACTTTTTATAGCCGATATATATTAATTATACATTGATTATTCATATTATACATATATTATACATGAATTTTATATATGTTATACATCTGTCGGATATTTTTAGTTTAAGAAATTAGGGAATCGGATATTTGGTTGTTCATACTTTTTCTGTTTCTCCCATAAGGTGTTAAGATTTTTCGTTCTCTATATTGGCGTGATTACTATTTGGATTTTCATTAATTTTCTTTGACTACTACTTTTGTAAAACTCTTTTTCAGATAGTTTATCTACAAAATATCATAATTTGAAGGATTCTTATTTATTTTTAAGCACACAAAGTTTATTTCCTAAAAATTGAAGAATCAATTTATTTCATTAATTTTTCTTAAAACGGCTAATACTTGAGAACAAATATTTCAATTTAATGTCCTACGTATGCTCAAGAGGAAGTGTACGTGGATGAGAAATGTGAAAAGGATTTGAAAAATTTGACAGTTGCTATAGAAATATTGTTGAAATTTCGATGTCATTTTCTCAAAATGGTCGGTGGGTCATTTAAATTATTGAACTATTATTTGTGTTTCACTTCTTCGATGGACAACGACTATGGCGATTTCTATGTTACTGTGTTTTTCTGTGAGATGCTTTTTTCCTCAGTGTGTCTTGTCGTTAGATTTTATTATTTCAATTAGAATTTTAGAGTATCCAATGTTTATTAATTAAAATAATATTTGTCTAGTTAAATTTTCAAAATCAAATGACCTTTTTCTAGTCCGTCTAGTTCCAATAACGGTGTTTTGACAAATTGAATTTGTTCAAAATATTTAACGATTTAGAAAAATAAGTAGTCATTTAACACTCTTTTTCTAAATTTATTTTCTAAAAATAAGTAGTCATTTAACTCTGCCCTTTCGGGCAGGGGTAAGGCTCGTCTAAATATTACCCTCCCCAGACCCCACCTGGTGGGAGTATACTGAGTAGTTGTTGTTGTTGTTGTTTCTAAATTTATGTGTACTCTTCCAATTATTGGATAATTATTAGTAAAATACTTAAGGAGAGATAGCCAGACCCCACCTGGTGGGAGTATACTGGGTAGTTGTTGTTGTTAAGGAGAGATAAATTATAATTTAGGTAAATAATTTTATGATTGTTATTATATAGTTTTTTATTAAGAATATGCAATTTTTTTTTTTAAAAACAAATAATATATCGATAGAAACTATTCTTTTTTTAAGCTTATCAAGTGGTGCAAATTTGCGAAAATATTTTTCTTTTTCTTTATTGTTTGGTTTGGAAGATGGTAATTAATTATTGAAGTTTGAGTTTTGAACAGTCAAAGAAAAAACATGGTACGATCAATGATTAATATTTGAGAATTATGAGCTGTAAGTTTTGTGTTTCTTCTCTTGGAGTATACCCTAGTGCAGGGTATCCTAGGGTTTTAATATAAGGTTGTATTTGCACTCAACCCATTTTCCAACATATGGTAAGAGTACTCTCTCTATATTTTTATATTTTTTGGTTTCATAGTATGATATTTGGGATCTCGACTAATTTGGATTTGATTCATGTAAGGCCTATTAAAGGATTTTTTTCATTCCCAAAGATTCATATCCCACCAAAGTCCTTGATAGTTTTTTTTTTTTGGGAGTCCTTAATAGTTATTAAGAGTACTTTGAGTATTTTTTTTATACTAATTTCTTTTATATGAAATAATAGAGTTGCAATAATAATAATAAATAATAATAATAATAATAATTTATCTCTTGGTGTTAAAAGAATTACTAGATTCAAAATACAAGGATTAATGCATTAGAGTTGCAATAATAATAATAATAATAATAATAATAATAATAATAATAATATAAATATAAATATTTTATCTCTTGGTATTAAAAGAATTACTAGATTCAAAATACAAGGATTAATGCATTAATTTCTTATGAGCGATATTTGCAATGAATAAAATAATCTGTAGATGTTTTTTTATTTAAAAATCTTTTTCTTCGAATAATTTAAAGGTCCAGGATAGGAGAAGCAAAAAAAAGAGAAAATTTGATAAAATCAAACCTTACACTAGTAGAATATCATATAGAAAATTCTATTAATATAAGTTGTCACCAAATTCTTGTACATGTTCATTGGCATTCAACTTAGTGGAGCGCATATGATTTTTGTTATGCTATTGAGTTTGCATTTTTCTTTACTTGTTTATCCTTATCTCCATTTGGTTATGAAAATATAGATAATTGCACAATTAACCAAGATTATGCACAATATGAGAGCATGTAAATATTAGATATATTTCTAGTTAAATCTTGGAAAATAGTTGCTCATCATGTTTGAGCCATAGGAATAGAACTTTGGTAGGAGGCCTCGCCAATAAATTTCGAATCCCAAAAAATAATACATTTTTTTTTTTTTTTTTGGTAATTGGTGTTAGTTTAGCTGGATTTCGTACTTCGTTTCTAAATGATGTCTCTTGGGAAAATGTGTTCCAAAGATGGTTTATAAATAATAACATTGTCTCATCGTTTGAATTAACAGAATACTTCATTGTTTATTGAAGGAAAATAAAGATTATTACTAAATTAATTGGAAAATAACGTTCTTGCAAGTGCTTATGTACGGTGCTTGAGTCAGCAAATACCAATTTTCAAAGTGTACAAATAATTATTAATTATGATGCTTAGACTCAATTTGAAACTTAATTAAGATGCTGCATCTGAACCACCACATGCTGAAAATAAATCTTCCATTTGGGTTTTGTTTGATGCTGATCCGCCATTATTGATGATTTCTTCATTCAAAATATCCTAATTAATTACGTTGTTGCCTTTTTTTGGGGTGCGGGGGGGGGGGGGGGGGTGGAGGGGAGGTGTTCAAAAAAAAGGCATTTTTCTTTTTATGAAATATGCATTTCCATGTTTCAAGGGGAGTGATTATAGTTACAAATGATGAACTCATCAGTCACATAAAGCTGAGAATCGAGAGCTAAACGCGAAAAATTTAGAGAGAGAAAATTTGTGAAAGAGAAACTCTATTATTCGACTTACGGAGAATGAAGAAGATGAAAACTGTGCAAATTAATTAAAGGAAAAGAGTTGTGTTAACTACTTTCTAACTACTAAAACTAACTATGGTTAACTTAAACTAACTATAGTTAATTACTACTTAACAGTCTACCACAGTCAACTACTACTTAACTCCTCAACATCCCCCGTCAAGCTAGGACTGGGAAAAATATTCAGAAATCCTAGCTTGGATAGCAAGTAAGCATGTTGTGGTCTATAAAGGCCTTTAGTAAGTAGATCTGCTGTTTGTTCTTGTGTTGTGCAATAGTGAGTAGTAACAAGCCCTTGTTGAATTTTCTCACGAATAAAGTGACAATCAATGTCAATGTGCTTAGTCCGCTCGTGGAAAAATGGATTGGCAGCAATTGCAAGAGCTGATTGCTGTCACAAAAAACTGGTACAGCAGATTGATGCTCAACTCCCAGTTCTTTGAATAATCCTAGAATCCAAGTAATCTCAGCAACAGTGGAAGCAAGCCTGCGATATTCAGCTTCAGCTGAACTTCTAGATATAGTTGTCTGCTTCTTCGACTTCCAGGAGATAAGTGAATCACCAAACTTAACAAAATAACAAGTAACTGATTTGCATGTGTTTGGACATGCAACCCAATCAGCATCACAATATGCTCATAACACCTCTGAGCACTATGCCCCCAGAAACACTCCCAGACCTGGACTTGATTTTATATACCTTACCACCTTGAGAGTTGCTTCCATGTGTGAAGCTTTAGGACTATGCATGAACTGACTAAGGCTCTGCACAACAAAAGAAATATCTGTCCTTATGATGGTCAGATAAAGCAACTTTCCGAAATCTTTGATAGGGACCAGGGTCAGTCAATAATACATCATCAGGGTGTACCACATGTTTGTCAAACTCAGAAGTGGTGAGTCTCGATTTGGGCTCCATAGGACATCCTATAGGTTTTGCACCAGACAATCCCAATTCTGAAATAAGCTCCAATAAATATATTCATTGCTGCATCAATATACCATCACCACTTCTAGCAAATTCAAGGCCTAGAAAGTATTTGAGCTCTCCGAGATCCTTGATTTTGAATGAATACTGTAAGACATCTTTAGTTTGTTGAAGTTGTGTCGGATCATCTCCAGTAGTAAACAGATCATCAACATAAACCGACACAATGACTATGTGAGTTGTTGTCTTCTTGATGAAGAGGGAATAACCCAGATGGCTTTGTTGGAATCCTGCATCCTTTAGAGCTGAGGTCAGCTTGATATTCCACTATCTTGATGCATGTTTGAGTCTATAAAAGTGACTTTACTAGCTTGAAAACTATTGACTTATTGTGTGAACCATGGAAACCTAGAGGAATTGTCATATAAACTTCTTCAGTTAGATCACCTTATAAGAAGGCATTATAAACATCCATTTGATGAATAGACCAATGCCTTGATGATGCAAGAGCCAATACACTTCTAACAGTGACCATCTTTCACCACAGGTGAAGAGGTCTCTTGATAATCCAATCCTTCTCTTTGGTTATACCTTTTTGCTACTAAATGAGTTTTGAATATTTCTACTTCTTATGTAGCCTTGTACTTGATTTTATAAACCCATCTGCACCTTATAGCTTTCTGTCCTTGTGGCAAAGGAACTAATGTTCATGTTTTATTGTCTTCTAAGGCTTTAATCTCTGCTTGCATTGCCTCAACCAACCTTTTGTCTTTAATAGCCTTAGTATATGTAGCCGGTTCCACCTCAACTGAGAAACTAGCCAAATAACTCTGGTATTTTGAGGAAATCATATAATAACCAATGACCTCTGAGATAGGATACTTGCAGCAGCTTACAGAGCCTGTCTTATCTGGCCTCACATAATCCTTGAGCCATATGGAAGGCTTGGACACTCTAGTTGATTTTCTCAGCTCCACAATAGAGAATTATCAGAATATCCACTTGGAGCAATAGAAGCAACAGGCTGTACCTCATCATGAATAGCTGCAGAAGAGGTGTCCTGTTCATTTACAGGAACTGGAACTACATCTGAAAGATCAATAGTTGTGTCACAATCTGCATCTGCACAGTCCATAACAACTGGCTCTTCACGAAGATCATTCTTTGGTACTGGACACATGTCAAGGAAAAGAGTATTAGATGTGGTCTCAACTCCCTGAAAAGGAAACATGTCTTCATAGAATACTACATCTCTGCTGATGAAGAATACTCTATTCTCCAAGTCCAACAGCCTATAACCCTTCTGGTGTGCAGCATAACCCAGTAAAACTGATCTCACAGCTCTTGGAGCAAATTTATCAGCATTAGTAAGGTTAGTAGCAAAACACAAACATCCTATGACTCTGAATGCACCAATGAAGGTGGTTTACCAAATAACAGTTCATAAGGTGATTCATTACAGATGAAGGAATCATATTAATTACACAACAGAATCATTACAGTGTCCCCAATACCTGACAGGCAAATGGCCTTGGAATCTGATTGCTCTAGCAGTTTCAAGTATGTGTCTGTGTCTTCTTTCCACCACCCCATTTTGTTGAGGGGTGTATGGACATGAACTTTGATGGACAATGCCATGCGATTGAAACAAGTCTTTGCACACATGATTAAAGAATTCACCACCATTGTATGACCTGAAGGCTTTCACCTGCTTTCCAAACTGAGTCCTAATCATAGTAATGAAATTTTTGAGCAAAAACTGACATCAGATTTGAGTCTCATGAGAAATACCCAAGTCCACCTAGTGTAGTCATCAACAAGTGTGAGAAAGTATTTCATTCTAATGTGAGTAGCTACTTTATAAGGTCTCCATACATCCATATGAATCAAATCAAAAATGTTTATGCTTCTGTTAAAACTGAGTTGAAAAGGAACTCTAGTCTGCCTTGCCAATGGACAAACTTCACACTTAGACAATTTATTACTGTGACCATTACTACTAGATTCTTGCAAACTAGGGATTCTTCTAAGGACTTGTACCGGTACATGTCATGTTCTTCTATGCCACATATCCATACTTCTTTTATTAGTCATTGCACATGCTTTATTCACTTTCCTTCCTATTGCACCTGACAGAATGTATAAATCTTCCTCCCTTCTACCAATCTCCTTCACCTTCCTAGACAAGAGGTCTTGAAATACACAGCATTTTGGAAAAAAAGTAACACTACACTTAAGATCCTCTGTTACTTTTGATACTGACATAAGATTGAACTTGGAAGATGGCACACACAACATATCCTTCAATACATCACCTCCTGTAAGTTGACACTATCCCATGTGTGAAATAGTAGCTGAATCTCTTGTAGGTAGCTAAACCTGCCCTGAGTTTCCTACTGAAGTTTCATGTTTTAGCAAATTTTTATCACCAGCCATGTGATTAGTAGCACCAGTGTCAACTTTTTCATTTACACAACTCTAAGTTTTCAAAGAATGATACATTGCCACAAAAGCATTTACCTGCCATGTTAGCACTTGCTTCTTCAATGTAAGTCTTATTCAGCAATTGCAGCAGTTGGTTGTATTGTTCCTTGGTGAAAGATTGTCCTGCTTCAACATTGTTTCTTGCCTGATGAGCAATCTATGAGCCCTGCTGTCCAGTTGGCTCCATCATCACTGCATTAGCCTTCTTTTTCTGTTTGAAGCCATTTGGATACCCAACAATTTTGTAACGATTCTCCTTGAGATGTCCCGTTTTACCACAAAATTCACACTTCATTAGCTTATAACAGTCAAGTTTAGTATGACCTTTCAGATGGCAAAATTCACATTCCAAGTTGAAGTTCCTTCTTGGTCGAGCAGTAAAAAGAGTTGTAGGGTCAGTGTGTCCTGCTTGCCCATATCCATTTCCAATAATCATTTTCCTACTCTTATCTTGCACAACCATAGCATAAGCTTTATCTATAGATGGCAGTGTTGGCATCAACAAGATCTGACTCCTTGCTTGTTCAAATCCACTTTCAAGCCCATTAGAAACTACAATAAATGCTTATACTCCAATTGCTCAATGTATTCAGTTGCAGATGAGGGAGGTGGTAATATTGAATCATACTCTGCCCAGAGATCCTTCAGCCTAGTGAAATATGTTGACACAGACAAGACTCTCTGCGTCTAGGTGAAGATCTCCTTGTGCAAATAGTATAACCTAGATCCATTCACTTTGTCAAACCTTTCCTTGAAAGCTGCCCATATTTTTTGAGCATTAGAAGAGAATATCATTCCTGTAACTAATTCCCTACTCACATTACTCATGAGCCACAAAGTAACAATAGCATTACACCGATCCCATTGACTTCATAATTCTGCACGAAAATCCAACTTCGATATCGATCCATCAACTAAACATAATTTGTTCTTACCTAATAGTGCAATCTTCATCGCACGACCCCACAAGGAATAATTCTCCATTCTTGTCCCACCGACATAGATCCAGGACCATCCGAAGGATGAAAATAGAGCGGATGATTGTAATTCATGATTGTAGTGCTTCCAGTTGTTCCAACTCCAGCACTAACATTTATAGTTGAATCCTCAGGAACCGCCATTAAAACAAACCAAATTAGGGTTTAAGCTTTGAAATTGAGCAGATTCTCTCGAATTTTTCTTTCAATTGCTCGAAAAATTCCCTAGAATCACTCGTAAATCCTGCTCTGATACCATGATGAATTCATCAGTCACATGCAGCTGAGAATCGAGAGCTAAACGAGAGAAATTTAGAGAGAGAAAATTTATGAAAGAGAAACTCTGTTATTCGACTTACAGAAAATGAAGAAGATGATATCTATGCAAACTAATTAAAGGAAAAGAACTGTGTTAACTACTTTCTAACTACTAAAACTAACTATGGGTAACTTAAACTAACTATGGTTAATTACTACTTAATAGTCAACCACTACTTAACTCCTCAACAACAAAAATAACATACAATCAGATCATCTATATAGCAATATCCCTATATATGTTTTCTATAACAACACTTTCCTATAATAAAAAAAATGGATCCACCCTGGTTCATACACAAATATTTATACATAACTAAAGAAGGTAACCATCAAGTGATATGGTGCAGTAGATGGGGCTGCACTTCCCTTAACCAGATGTCTCGAGTTCGAGCCTTGAGTATAAAAAATCCTTGAGTAGAGAGCGCTATCCCCCGAATGGGGCCTTATCCGGTGCGAATCCGGATATAATCGGCATCCAGCACGGATTCCGAATACCGGATGGAAAATAAAAAACTAAATAAGGTAAGTATTTACCTAACTAGATTTTGATTATAGTACCAGTACACTATAGTTGAATAATGACTATATTCATTGTATATACTGTTTATTTTATTTTAATTTTAACCTACCTTATCTCTGTTCTTGGGGTGAGGGCCCTCATAAACTGTGTATTGATAAGGATCGTTGGTTCAGTTATAATTGTTGGTATTTGTTGCTCAATTTAGGTTTGTTTCTATAATACATTTGTTTCTTAAATGAATGATAGTATTCATATGATTTTGTGCTCACCTTAATTAACACTTCACTAATTAAAAATATAAGAATAAAAAAATTAAATCGTTTGTAACTTTTCTAAACTACGTATCAAATAACGTCTAATAATTGAGGAGAGAATATTGTCGGAAGATATTGAAATTCAAAACACTAACACTCCTGTTTTAATTATAAAAATAAATAAATAATGTTTTATTATCACTCAACCTTCTTACTAACTGTATCCGAAAAACATGCATCTGATCGTGATTGGTCAAAGAAAATGGAAAATTGGGTCAAAGTCTAACCTCATCAATTTTTTTGTAAAGTCACATGGTTTTGTACTAAATAAACTTTTGTTTTTTTTTTTACAAACGCTATGTACAGAAATGCACCATTCACACTCTACCTTAATTGATCTTTATAGAGTGAACGGGGTAGGGGACCAACAAGGGTCAGGGTGGAATAGAAATACTGTTTTATTTTTAATCAAACGTTTTGAGTTTGCGTTTTAATTATAAAATTATTTTTATTTGAAAATAGTTTACTTATTAAGATGAAATTTTTTGGGTGCAAATTCAAATTTAATCGAGCTTTAACATAAATATTATATATTAACTAAGAAAAAAAAGGTATAGGGATAGGAGGCGGGTGTCATTACGACATGTGATTCAAGAATCATAGCATTTGGAGGCCCACATGCAGACATGTGGTCTATGCAACAATAGAAAATACGAGAATTATAACAGCAAATAAAAGTGTACGTTCGTTTCGTTTTTAAGTCACTCATTATATTTTGCCATCATTCTTAAAAGCTTTACTAAAGTTAGATTTGGGATAATACATAATTTCCTCGCTAAACTTGTTCCGGTTTTTTAATCGCACACTTAAATTTTGTAGAGGTCCTATGACCTTTCTATAGTTGTTCAAAGTGGTGTAAGTATCATCTTTTTTGCCTACGTGGCACTTGCTTTATATTTCACTTTATTTTTTATTTTTTATTTTTATTTTTTATCTTTCTATCTTCAAAGAATGCAAGCTCATTTGAGCTGAAATTTTCACTGACCCGGAATCTCTACTGTAATGACGCCTAATATCACATTTGATTGGAAAGGCAATCTTAGAGTTTTACTAGCCAATTCTTTTATGTTTCAGGATTAATAAGAAGCTTCAGCGATTAATAATAAACAAGCTAAAACAAGATTAAATGAATGCGGAAGCAAATATATAGCTGCTTTGATTATATACTATTACTATCGAGAATATGGTATCACAATCCACGAACATTCTAAGATTTTACTACAAGTATTGATCCGAAAGAAAATACAACTATTTACGAAATAAGGAAAACAATAAAGTATGGAGTATAGAAGGGGACACCAGGGCATGCGGAAGCCAACAAGACTACCTTGGGTCTCCGAGCAAGTGAATCCTACAGTCAACCTCTCAATTAGCCTGAACCTGCTCCAAAATCTGAACAGGAAGTGTAGAGTACAATATCAGTATAACCGACCCCATGTACTGGTAAGTGTCGAGCCTAACTTCGACAAAGGAGTGACGAGGCTACGACAGGGCAATCACATTATAACCTGCATATAATGTATAATAAAAACAGAAAGAAAGAAAGAATAAATAGACTAGTAACTTGCAAAGATGAATACAATTCTCGTAGCATATTATCAGTGTTCAGCGATTACCAATCCTTAAGTGCAATTCAAGACTACCGTTCAACTAGCACATCAAGAAAAAGTATAAACATATAGATTGTTGAGGCGTGTAACCCGATCACAATAATCACAATCACAGTTCACCCTTATTTCACCATAATCCACCCTTATGCGGTGTGCAATCCGATCCTACCGTACATATCATTTCACCCTTATTCCTTCTCAATATATCACCTTTATTCAAATTATTGCGGTACGCAACCCGATCCCACCATATCAAAATAAATTACTAAGCAAGTAAAGATATTACATAATTAAAATCACATAACCCTTTCACAAAGCTCAACTTCAAATCAAAACAAGTAGGAAACTTAAACACTATGAGACTTTACACAAGAAATACTATTCTGAGAGACCAACCTAGAATATGCCTTGAAAGTACCGATAACCAGCTTAAGCAAATAACAAAAAGAAGCGAAACTACGAAATAACTAATACTTTCAGCAAAGAGAAATAATGTCTAACAAGTAACAACTAAGCATGAAAATAGAAGTAAGGCATGTAGCAGTTATGACAGGAAAAGAGACAATATAAGAAGAATGTAAGGCCCCGGAAATTTTTTTTCATGTTATTTAAGATTTCGTCATTCCAAGGTAGGCTAATTATTTTATTTTGTGTGAAAATGAGATTTAGGATATAATGAATATTAATTGGATATGTTAATAAGCGCATAAGTTATATTAGAAGTGAATTGGGGTCAAAGGAGAGGCCTAAGTCTAAGACAAATAGAAAATTTTTATATTAGACCTCAATTTGAACGATCATATCTCTAGCTATATAAGGATTTATGTAGTGCACAACCATCAAATTAAATCCTTTTGAGTCTAGTTTCTAAAGCACCAAATTGTTTGTCATTTGAAGGTGTATACATAAAGTTATGACCATTTTACTTGGCATGTGTCACTAGCGCGCCCAGGTGCGCGATCTCGCTAGTGGACGCGCATATTTAAAGTATTCTGCATTCATCAGGCTACTAGCGCGACTAGGTGCATGACCGCGCTAGTGGAAGACCCCTAAATACCCCAAGACCGGGTCTAGATAGCTCTTATGTCATTTTTGTAGCAAGGGCTTTCTCTCTCAAAGGGATTTTGTCCCAAACTTCATTCCTATGATCCAAGGTAAGATTTTTGGAGTATTTTGAGTTGATTACTACTCCTAAACACTTAATTAACATGAATTGATCCTGAAAATACTTATATTTTCCTTCAAATTCTTGAATTTATCAAGAACACCATAAGCGGGAATTCTCAAGATTCTTACTACAAGAGGTATATCTAGCATCTCCAACTACTCTATTGTAATTTATATATGAAAGATATACATTAGAACTCTTGGGATGAAGATTGAAAGCCATAAATGTCTAACCTAGGTTGTGTTGGTTGTGGGAATTGTAAAATGGGTTAATTAAGGAGGTTGATGGCTGGTATGAATGAATGGTCATATATATATATATATATATATATATATATATATATATATATATATATATATATATATATATATATATATATATATATATATATATATATATATATATATATATATATATATATATATATATATATATATATATATATATATATATATATATATATATATATATATATATATATATATATATTTGGAAGTTATAAATTGATTAGGTATAATGGTGGATGAATTGTTGGTTAATGGTGATAATTGGAGGAACCAATACTATAGTTATGAGGTGTAAATATCTATACCTGCAAGATATTTGATAATAGGCCTAAATAACATAAGTTATGGAATTTATTACTAATATTGGCCCTATTGAATGTTGTATTATAATTACCTAAGAGTAGTGGATCATTGTAGTATCACTAAGGGGAGAATTTGAGGTATGTATGGCTAAAGCCCCGTCTTTTAGAAATCGAGCTTCATCGATGTTGTATGAATATGGTAAGATTAAAGTTGAATTGTTGCGTCGATTATTATTTTCCATAAATTGGTGTTCTTACCTTATATGAGTGAACTATGTGTCTCAACATGATTAACTTGCTATCTTGATAACTTGAAAGGGGCAAAGATATAAATTATGCAACGAAATGCTAAAACCTTAAATTGAAATTTGAGTTGCATATGTTATGGCAAACTATGTGAAATCCTATGTGTATAGAGATGTTGAAATAAGTTAAATGAATTTGGAAAATAGAGTGTGGCTGATGTGCAGAGAACTTGAACTATAATTGTATACTATCATGAATGAAAAAGAAGGATTTAACAATAATTGGTGTAGTTTCTTGCTTGTGCCGATTAATTTATATGTGGAACAGATGGACAGGCTATGAAACACATAGGGGTATAATATAAATGTGGAACCTATGGACGGGCTATGAAACACATAGGTATATAATGTAATATGTGAACCTTGTGGAAAGGCTATGAAACACATTGGTGTATAATGTAATATGTGAATCATATGGACAGGCTATGAAACACATAGGTGTATAATGTAGCATGTGAACCTTATGGACGGGCTGTGAAATGCATCGGTGTATAATATGATATGTGAATCCCATGACAGGCTATGGAACACAACCTAGAGGTATGGAAATTATGTGAAAGCTATGTGATCCCTTTTATTTGTTGATGTGGTCTTGTTTGATAGTTCTTTCTAATTAGATGGTATTTTAGTTATACATACTAGTGCTATTTAATGGCACTAACGTCCCTTTTGCCGGGGGCGCTACATTCGAGTCATGATTGTAGGTAGTTCTATACCAGGTACTCCAGCCCATCGGCAATAGCACCTCCTCTGCTTTCAGACAGTTGTATTGGTGAGCCCCACTCCATCTCGAGGTCATGTTATGTATCTTTTGTTCATTTTCTGAGTATATTTTGAGGTATAGCCGGAGCCTTGTTGCCGGTATTTTCCTATTACTTTTCTCTTATATTTAGAGGCTCCGTAGACTATTGTGGGTGGTGGTTGATGTTGGGAGTCCGAGCTAGAAATGTTGGTACTTGATAAGCATGTTTTTCATTAAGCTTGTAAACTTGTAATATTTGTGAAAACTAAATGAAATAATTAGCGGGAATAAAATGAATATTGCTAACGACAGATTTCTTAGCATTTAATCAAATGGGATAATATCCGCTCTTTATTTATGAACTAGTTTGGGTAGAAGGTAATCTAGCAGGTTTGCTCAATCGGGTTTACTCGGTTGAGCGCCGGTCGCGTCTTGTGGTTTTTGGGGTGTGACAAAGAATGGGAAAGAAATAGGCAAAGACTGATAAATTTGGCGGCAGATAGGTACTCGTCACCTCACCTATACGCCACTCACATAGATTTCATATAGCAATAATTCAAGGGTTTCTAATCCCACGAGTCAAAGTTACACACGACACTTACCTCGCTCCACGGGACACTCAATGCTCAATTACTTCTTTTCCTCTAGTATCCACCTCCAAACCACTCGTAACTAGCCACAATTAACTCAATAACATCAAATATTGCTAAAGGAATCAATTACAATGCATAAATTTAAATTCCCTAAAATCAAAAACTGACCCTGGGCCCGCTTGGCCAAAACCTGAGGTTCGGACCAAAATCTAGTTACCTATTCATCCCCGAGTGCGAATATATAATCGGTTTTGGAATCTGACCTAAATTCGAGGTCTAAATCTCCAATTTCCCAAATCCCTAGTTTATACTTAAAACACCTAATTCTACCATGAACACTGTAGATTTAGGTTAAAAATTCATGAAATGCAATGGTTAATTGAAAGAAAGTGGCTTAGAAACACTTACCAAAACTTTGGGGAATAAATTATCTTTTGAAAATCGCCCCTAAGTCTTCTAGCTTTGAAATTTTAGAAAGAATGGCAAAATCCTCGTTTTAGTTTTGTTTTTAAATCACTAGGCATGATTTTTTAGAGCTGGTCAAGGGCCTGCCATGCTTGCAAAGGGTAGCGGCCCAGAAGCCCATGCGTTCGCGAAGAGAAGACCCCTCAGTGCTCCGCGTTCGCAACCATGGCCTCGCATTCGCATTGAACAAAACCACCCCCAGCCCAGCTTAAATTTTGCAATCGCGAGAGTATCTTCGCGAATGCGAATAAGAAATGCAGAAAACACTGAAGCTGCAGAAAACCAAAATTTTCCTAAGTCCAAAACATCCCGTAGCTTATCCAATGCCCACCGAGCACCGGGGGCTCCAAACCAAGCATGCACACAAGTCTTAAAACCTCATATGAACTTGCTTGGATTATCAAATTCCCGAAATAAATACCTAAAACTACGAATTGATCACCAAATCGAATGAAATTTCAAGAAACCATTAAAACGTCTAACTTCACAACCGGGTATCCGAATCACGTCAAACCAATTTCGTTTCTTACCGAATTTCACAGATAAGTTATAAGTATTATATTATACTTGAATATGACTCGAAAACTAAAATAGAGACATGATACCAACAAGATCTACCACTAACCAAATTTTTAAAACCATTAAATTTTCAGTCTTTTAATTTTCAACAAAAATTCATATCTCGAGCTAGGAACCTTGGAATTCAATTTCGGACATACGCTCAGGCCCCATATTTCATTACGGACCCACTAGGACTATCAAAATATGAGTCAAGATCTATTTACTCAAAAATTGACCGAAGTAAACAAAACCAACTTTTAAGGTAAAAATTCTTATTTTTATCAACTCTCAACATAAAAGCTTCCCGGAAACAAGCACCGACTGCGCATGCAAATTGAGGAGGGTAAAAATGAGATTTGTTTAGTCTTAGGAGTGCAGAATCGAGTTATAAAATATAAAATGATCTTTGTCATCACATTCTCCACCTCTAAAATAACCGTTCATCCCTGAACGGACATAAAAAAGTACCTTAGCTGGTGAAAAGGTGGGGATATTTGCTCCGCATATCGGACTCGGACTCCCAAGTAGCTGCCTCAATAGGATGATATCTCCACTTCACTCGAACCGAAGGATAACAATTCGACCTGAACTAACGAACCTACCAGTCTAGAATAGCTATTGGCTCCTCCTCATATGTCAAATACTAATCTAACTACACAGTACTAAAATCTAATATGTGGGATGGATTGCCGTGATACTTCTGGAGCATGGATACATGGAACACTGGATGAAATGCTGATAAACCAGGTGGAAACGCAAGTCTTTAGGACACCTCTCCCACTCACTCAAGGATCTCAAAAGGCCCGATATACCTAGGGCTCAATTTGACCTTCTTTTCAAACCTCATTATGCCCTTCCTGGGTGATACCCGAAGCAACACTCCCTCTGTGACCATGAATTCCACATCACGATTCCTAAGGTCGGCATAACTCTTCTACCTGGACTGAGCTGTGCGAAGTCTATTCTGAATGATCATAACCTTATCCAAGGCATCCTATGCAAAATCTGTACCCAATAATTGAGCCTCCCCCGGCTCAAACGATCCAACTAGCGATCGACACCCTCTACTGGTAGCTATTGTTGTAGGAGAACTATGCAAGGGTAAAGAACTGATCCTACGATCCTCCAAAGTATATAACACATGCGCGGAGCATATCCTCCTGCTTTGTTATGCGCCATTCATGGTGCTACCGTAGAAAATACTTTACTTGAAGACGGTCCAACTAGCGAACGAAAGGCCTCGTTTTGGTCCTGTGGAATGAATGTGAAAAGCAGAATCCTCAGAATCGTATGATTCAGATATCTGATGAAATAAACAGATAAAAGATTGAGATAGCCGGGGGGAGGGGGACATCAAATGAATTTTTGTTAACACGGAACTAGAAGAGGTTCGATTCCTCTTTGATGTTGTTAACGTACCCAAGTCATGTTGTACTGCCCTCTAGAAGCACGAGGTAAAGTGTGTACCTCTACAGAAATGATAGACACCGGCACACCGTGGAGACGAACAATCTCATGGATATAAATCTCTGCCAACCGCTCTAGAGAATATGTAACTGCAATAGGAATGAAAAGCACTAACTTGGTCAGTCTATCCACAATAACCCAAATGGCATCAAACTTCCAATGAGTCCGCAGGACTCGAACAACGAAATCCATAGTGATAGGCTCCCACTTCCATCCAAGAATCTCTATCTTCTGAAGCAAACCACCAGGCCTCTAATACTCGTTGTTTACTTGCTAACAATTTAGACACCGAGCTACATATATAACTATATACTTCTTCATCCTCCTCCACTAATAATATTGTCGCAAGTCCTGATATATTTTGGCAGTGCCCGAATGAATATAATAATGGGAACTGTGGGCCTCCTCTAGAATCAACTCACGAAGTCCATCCATATAAAGCACACAAACATGAATCTACATCCTCAAAACTCCATCATCTCCAACCGTAGCCTGCTTGGCATTTATCGTGCTGCAATGTGTCCCTAAGGACAAGCAAATAAGGCTCATCATACTACCGATCCCTGATGCGCTCGAACAAAAAAATTGTGTGATTGTGCAAGCAAAGACACGACTGGGCTTAGAAACGCCTAACCTCATGAACTGATTAGCTAAGGCCTGAATATCTAATGCAAGTGGTCTCTCACCGACTAGAATATACGCAAGGCTAGCCATACTAGCTGACTTTCTACTCAAAACATCAGCCACCATAGTGACCTTCCCGGGATGATACAAGATGGTGATATTATAGTCTTTCAATAGCTCCAACCACCTCATCTGCCTCAAATTGAGCTCCTTTTTCTTGAAAAAATACCGCAAACTCTGATGACCTGTGAACACCTTACATTACACGCCATAAAGATAGTGCCTCCAAATCTTCTGCACATGAACAATGGCTGCCAGCTCCAAGTTATGAACATGATAATTCTTTTCGTGAACCTTCAGGTGCCGCGAAGCATATGCAATAAACTTGCCACCCTGCATTAATACCGCCCCAAGTCCAATACGAGATGTCTCACAATATACTGAATAAGGCTCTAAACTTGTGGTAACAACAACACCAACACCGTAGTCAAAGTTGTCTTGAGTTTCTGTAGGCTCACCTTACACTCGCCTGACCATCCGAACGAGGCACCCTTATTGGTCAAACTGGTCAACGGGGCTGCTATAGATGAAAACCCATTCACAAACTGATGGTAATAACCTGCCAATCCCAAGAAACAATGGATCTCTATGGTTGAAGTAGGTCTAGGCCAATTCTGAACGACTTCAATATTCCTAAGATCCACCTGAATACCCTCTACTGATAAAATGTGCCCCAATAAATCCAGGTAAGGCTTGAACACGCAGTTCATCAAATCCATAAATGCTTATGCGTCATTTGTCAAGCCAAATGACATCACTAGGAACTCATAACGCCTATATCGAGTCCTAAAAGTTGTCTTAGGGACCTTAGATGCCTTAATCCTTAATTGATGGCAGACATACCTCAAATCGATCTTTGAAAACACTTTGACACCTTGAAGTTGATCAAATAAGTCATCAATACTTGAAAATGGATACTTGTTCTTGATAGTGGATTTGTTCAACTGCCAGTAATCAATTCACATATTTATCGACCCATATTTCTTCCTCATAAATAACACGAGCCCACCCCAAGCGATACACTAGGTCTAATGAAGCCATTATCAACAAATCTTGCAACTACTCTTTGAACTTTTTCAACTTTGGCGGGGCTATACAATATGGCGGAATAGAAATGGGCTGAGTGCTCGGAACCAAATCAATACAGAAGTTAATGTCTTGTCAAGTGAAATCCCCATTTTGTTTGTAGAAAATACCTCTGGAAACTTTCGAAAAACTGGCACAAATCCAAGGAAGGAACCTCCGCATTAGAATCGTGGACATAAGCTAAATAAGTTAGATACCCCTTCTCGACCATACAGCGAGTCTTCATACAAGAGATAACCCTACCGGTAGAATGACCAGGAGTCCCTCTCCACTCTAATCGAGTAAACCCCAAAAAGGCTAAGGCCACTATCTTCGTGTGATAGTCCAATATAGCATGATAAGGTGACAGCAAATCCATCCCCAAAATGATATCAAAATCCACCATATCGAGAAGTAGGAGATCTACGCTAGTCTCAAGAATACCAATGATAAACACACACAAACAATAGACACGATCTACAATAATAGAAGCCCCTACGTGTGTGGACACATATACAGGAGCACTTAAGGAATTACGGGGTACAATCAAATATGAAGCAAAGTAAGATGACACATAGGAGTAGGTAGACCCTAGATCAAATTGAACCGAAGCATCTCTACAACAAACTGAAACAGTTCCCGCAATAACAACATCGGTTTGCTCAGACTCAAGTCTGGCTGGAAAAGAATAATATTAAGGTTGGGCCCCACCGCTCTGAACCATATCCCTGGGACGACCCCCTACTGGTTGGCCTCTACCTCTAGCAGTCTGATCTCTACCTCTAATGGCCTGAACTCCCCCTGTACTGGCCTAACCTCTACCTCTAGCTGCCTGACCCCTACCTCTGGCTGGCTGAGCGGGCGATGGTGCACCCGATACCGGAATCATGGCACGGAAACTCTGCTGCTATGGCGGGATGCCCATAATCTCGAATAGGTCCTCTTGATATGCCCATGACTACCACACTCGAAACATTATCCTGATAATGTGGCCATGGAAACTGAGACTATCCCGAAAGGGCCAGCTGACCACAGTAATAACTCTGAATATGAGGTGCATTGATCGGAGCTGGTGGTGCAGTATAGGCTAGCTGATCAAAATAATGCATATGGGGACCACGACCACCTGGAGTACCATGGGATTCCTGGTGCATTGAATGAAATGGCCTGAGAGTGTGGCCTCTACCAAAAGTACCTCGACCTCCAGATGAGGTCCCATTGAATCCACCATAGTGACGCGGCCTCTGGTTAGACCCCTGACCACTCCCCTAAGCGAAAACCATCTCGACTCGCCTAACAACACTTCCTAAAAAGAAATATCAGTCCTAGTCTCCTTAGCCATCTACAATCTAATAGGTTGAGCAAGTCCGTCAATAAACCTCCTCACCCCCTTCTCTCTCTCTCTCTCGGTCGGAAGCAGAAGAATAGCATGACGGCCTAGATCCACAAATCAAGTCTCATACTGAGTGAAAGTCATAGAACCCTGCTGTAGACGCTCGAACTGCCTTTGATAGTCCTCTCTCTAAGTGATAGGAAAGAATTTCTCAAGAACTAGCTGAGAGAACTGGTCCCAATTAAGGGCCGGCAACCTAGATGGATAGGCCAAAATAAACTCCCTCCACCATTTCTTGTTGGAACTTGATAGATAAAATGCAGCAAAGTCGACCCTATTGGTCTCCACTATCCCCATGTTCCGTAATACCTCATGACAATTGTCCAGATAGTCGTAGGGATCCTCTGAAGAAGCACCACTGAAATGAAGCAGGAAAATCTTTGTAAACCTGTCCAATCGCCACAAGGACTCAGAAGACATACCCAATTCATCATCGGTCTGTGCCACAACACTCGGTTGAACTACCTCAAGGGGATGAGCGGCTAGAGTCTAAAATTGAGGAGCCATCTACTCTTGAGTGTGGGTAACGGGAGTTGAGCTCCTCCTCTATCCTGGGAGACGAATGGTGCTACAGGACATGTGTTAGCCTGAGCCACGCTTTCCATGAGGCTAACTAGACGGACCAAAGCATCCTGAAGTACCGAGGTAGCGATGAACCCCTCTGGAACCTGAGCCTTGCCCCTGCCGCAACCTCTCGCACGGCCTCGGCTTCATGCTCTACCCCTCGTAGGAGCTGCCACTGGGAGCTCTGGCTGCTTCTCAGCTAATGAAGTGGTAAATGTTCTCGACATCTATGAAAGAACAAGAGTAGAGATTTCAATTAGCATTGAGAGAACAAAATCGCACGACAAAGAAGAATAGAAGTGAATTTTGTTCTAAAATCTATAGCCTCGGAGAGATAAGTACAGACGTCTTCGTACCGATCCCCCAGACTCTGTTAGATAATACGCTTAACGCTAGAGGGGGGGTGAATAGCGTTATAAAAAATAGCGTAAGCTTGCGGAATTTAATAAATTGCAGGAAATAAATGAGTGCGATAAGTAAATAAATAAGAATGAACGCACCGATATATCCTGGTTCACCACAACCCGTGGCTAGTCCAGTCCCCGAGAGACTCTCTCGAGATTTCCACTAACTTCGTTAAGCTTATGGGTGCTTAACAAACCGTTACACTTGCTCAAGGATACCACACCTTAAGACTTCACTTGCTCGAGGATACCTCACCCCAAGACTTCACTGTTAAGCTTACAGGTGCCTAACAAACCTTTACAACCTGAGGACACAAGCCTCAACAACCTTTGCTCGGAGATACAACACTCCAAGACTTCAACCAAAGGAAACACAAGTTCCTTCTTACAACATAAGGGACTAACACTTCCCTTCAAGTGTATAAAACACTTAGCACTCACTTAAACAAGACTCTTTAATAGAGTGGATATGAGTAAACAAATACGCTCAAGAACACAGCAATAAATTCAAGACCTTGGCTTTCAAAATGTGATAAAAATGATCAATAAATGATATTGGAAATGCATGAAAGCTTATGAATGTTTTGGTCAGAAGTTGTGTGTTTAATGAGTGATTTTGAGGTGTATTTATAGCTCCAAAATCACTCCTAAGAGGTGACAGAACTTAGTATTCGCATCCCCTTCATTTAGCCAATTTATACGTGATTTTAATTGCCAAAATTCCTCTTCTATACGAAGAATGTGACTTGGGGTGTCCATTCAATTTATCGATTCGATTTTGATCCTTATCTATAATTACTTATCAATTATCGATTTATACATATGCTTATTGTTATCATTTCAATAAGGTTTCAATTTTTTTGATTTCAATTTATCAATATTTAGAGCTTATCGATTCGGTTATCGATTACACCAATAAGACAATTTGCGGGATTCCACGAAAAGTATCATCGATTTGAATAGATCATATATCAGGTGGGTCTAAAATTTGATTACACTGTTGAAGTTGTTGCTAAGAGTTAGACATGATGTGTGTAGGGTGCTAAGGAGATTGAAGTAAAGAAATATGTGTTCTGTAGTAGCAGCGGTAGCAAGGAAGGTTTTCACATTATTATCTCTCCTTTTTGTTGCTAACAAGAAAAAGGTAAGAATTTCACCGTTGCCTGAGTGCAATTTTTTTTTTGCTTTGGCAAAATACCTTAAAACCCCCTAAACTCGACACAGATTATTAATTACAGCCTTAAACTATTCGTGATCTTAATTACCACTCTCAACTTGGCCTTTGAGAGCCATTACACCATGGACGCTGATAAGTTGGTTTTTTACCCATTTATCTTGTCTTTAAACCTATATGTTTGTTATGTTTAGTGATAAAATCGTGTGTTTAATATCATTTACTTCTATTTTTATAGGTTGTATGTGATTTAGAAGTAATGGTAAAGAAACCAAGTGAAAAAAGTCAAAAAGGAGCTAAAATAGAAAAATGAAGTCTGCCCAGTTTTTACCCCATACGATCGCAAAAAATGTTATGTGATCGCACAAGCCAGCTATGCGAACGCAGGGTCAATGAAAGCGAACGTAAAGAAGGAAGTCCAATTAACAGCCAGTCAATAAACATGTGTGATCGCATGACAACAGATGTGATCACATAGCTTAGAGAAGCCATTCTATGTGATCGCATAGGTAAAGTTGCGATCGCATAGTGTAATTTCGAGGCAGTTCTAGAATTTTATGTTTTTGACCCCAAATCCATAATACCACATTCAACTTATTTTGTACGGGCCTTTGGAAGATTTTAGACAGAGCTTCAGTGCATAGGGCTTGAGAGCACAAGTTTGGAAGCTAGGTTTTGTGCACACACGTTGTTCTTGAAGAATTAAAGCTTGCGGTTAAGGATTTCTTACCCATTTATGTGGCTTTCTTCATTTTCTTACTTTGTATTGTATATCTTAGTGTGTAGTATTTTACCCAACACTTGAATCTTATTTATGAAAATATTCTTGTTTAAAGTGTAGATTAAATATCTTGTTGTGCTTATGTATTGAATGAAATTCTTGTATTGTTAATATAGGTTTGCTTGTTTAATATCTATTTGTTTAACTACGTATTTATTATTAGTTAATTGAACTTGTCTCAATTAGCTATGCCTATTTAGTGTGTAACTACTCGGAAGATAGAATTATTTAGGTAATTGTTGAACAACACCACTCCGAAAGTATAAGAGAGATCTATAACTGAGGGTTTAGAGGTTGAATTAGAGATAACAATACCTCAGGTGCAATCTAAGTGAACTGTTATGAGAATCTAGCTAACGTAACTTGAGAGAGTACGTCTAGTAAATTATTATAATTGCTCGAAGGAGAGAGTCAGAGAAAGAGAAAGAGAGAGAGAGAGTTATGATAATTAGAGAGTTCATGATTGTAGAAGCAATTAGGCGTATCTGTGCGACCATTATTGGAAGGGATATCAAATACATTGGATTGTTACTTGAGTGTAATTCCGATGCAAGCATACTTGTAGCCATTGACTATTTTACTTGCTTTCTAGGTTAGTTTACATTTTCGCATTTGGATATAAATAATTTCCAGAAACAATTCTTAAAGCGTTTGGCATTGCGCGATTAAGCGATAATTCTCCTACATCCCTACGCCTACACATTGTTCCCTGTGGATTCGACCCTAACTCCTAGTTGGTTAAGTTATATTGCATACGACCGTGTCTATTGCTTTTCAGCGGTGGATTAGGACGTCATTAATTTTGGCACCATTGCCCCGGGGAACAATTTGGCATAAATTAGTTTGTTTTTGAAGTAAGTGAAAGTGTTCTAGTCCAAATTTGTGAATATTTGTGTAATTATTTTTCTTATTTATTTCTTTTTTATCTTCTTATTTGTGAAAAATGGCATCTTATAACAATACTTGATCGGGAGATAGTTATTCATACTGTGATGATCCGTGTCCTAATTGTGGAGGACCACACTATTAGCAAAATTACTTAAATTCTCCACATAATAAAAATTGGACGGATGGTAATTGTTCATACTTTGATGACCCGTGTCCTTATAGTGGAGGACCACATTCGTGGAAAAATTATTTAAATTCTCCTGCGGGTGGATTGTGCGCACAATCTCAAACCCATGAGTGGAGTATTTGTGATAAATGTGATTTTGAAAATGGTCATTGGGATGATTGTGCATATTTGTCCTTCCCTTTCCCAAGCTCCAACTATGATGATTTTACTTTATGTGATGAGAATTATAGGGCTATGGCAATGGAAGAAGTTGAGCATGACCAAAATGGAGAGCTTGAACTTAATGAGAGCCAATAAGTTTCCTTGGATGTAGAAGATTGAAATCCTTCCTTGGCACTTGATCAAAACTAAGAAGAGCTCTCAAATGCTCAAATTGAGAGAATTATGCTCACCATCCCATCAATTTGCAAATATTGGTTGAGGCTCACTATGACCACCAACTTGAGAGTGTGGAAGGAATCTAAGAAAAGTCCACTTCTGAGGAAGAAAGCGAGCTAGAATTTGAGGAATCAAGAATTCAACATCCGCCAACCGGCCCCATTAGTACTAATGATGCCGAAACAAATATGGACTTAGAGTCAACCGGTGTAAATAAAAATTTGGTTGAGATTGACTCTAGTCCGGGGGGAGAAGAGGATGTCAAAATAGAAAAATTTCAAAATGAAGAATTTAAGTCACATTCTAAGCATTTTTCAACATTGAAATTGTGTGGTGATATGAAAATTGAACTACACGAGTTAATGAGGGACTGCGAGGAGGAAAGGTAACAGCCATACATCTTACAATTTGAGGAAACAAGAAAATAAAATGACACCTCTCACATGAAAGCCAAGAAGTGAAAAATGAAGAATTTAAGGCTTGGCTTGATCACCTACTTACCACCCCCTATCGCTCGTGGTCACAAGCTTGATTCCAAGATAGGTGCCCAGTTCATATCATCCAAGTGGCGAGAAAAGTGGTAATGTTGTTTGCGTCATGCCACGATGTTAAATGCGACGCTTGGTGAGAGGCAACCCATTATTTTTCAAACTTTTGGTCGTTTTTGAATTTTTTTTAGAATAGCTTAGAATATTATTTGTAACTAATCTACCAAGTTTCATATTTCTTGGAGTTGATTTGAGTAGGTCTGATTGACCCAGAGAACCAAATTAGTAGCTAGTGCAAAATTACAGTGCAGCAAACTATTGCACTATGCGATCGCATTGAAGCAGGTAAGAGACCCACTATGCGATCGCAGGTTTGACCAATCAACCGCAAAAGTCTAAGATATCTACATTATGCGATCGGAATGGTCCTTCTTGATCGCATAGTGTCAGGTAAGTGAAAAACAAAATGCCTATGAAAACATAAAACTCATCCCTTTGCTCAAAACAAACATTCACTCTATTGTCAATGAACCCAAAAATTCAAATCATCTCACATCTTCAAGTCTTTTGCAATTTTCCATCTCCACTCTCGAGGTATGTAATCTCTTCTGTGACAACCCAAAGGATCATAACTGTAATTCTCCCTTTCCTTGCACTTATGAGGCCTTAAAAACTTCTTATTTGGTTGCCTCGATTTGCGGTCGCAGTCCGAGCGCGAAGCCGGAATATTTTTATGTGAAAATATTTGAATTCTGTGTTAAAAACTATGAATTTTGATACCAATATTACTATGGTTTTGACTTCGGTCAATATTTTTGGTAAATGGGCCCGGACCCGTAATGCGACGGTCCCGGAGGGTCCGTAATGAAATTTTGGACACGGGCGTATTCCCGGAATCGAAATCCGAGGTCCCAGGCCCGAGTTCGGGGCTTTTCTGTGAAATTGTCTTTTGAATATGCTTAAGGAGAAATAAAAACGCAAATTGATCAAAAATAATAGTATCAGGCTCGTATTTTGGTTCCGACGCCTGGTACAAGTCTTAAATGGGCGTTAAGCGCTATCAATAAAGTTTGGTTGAAACGGACGTCGTTTGACGTGTTTCGGACTAAAAGTGAAAATTTTGAATGTTTTGAACTTAGAAATGAAAATCATGAGTTTTGGGGGTTGATTTTTTGATTTTGATATTATTTTGGCGATTTGATCGCTCGAGCAAGTTCGTAGGAGGATATTGAGTTAGTGTCTGTGCTTGGTTGGGGGCCCCGAGGGCTCGGGGGCGATTTCGGGGTGTTTTGGTACTTGAAAACATGGCAGATTTTCTGCAATTTTTGCACTCGTATTTCCTTCTATGTAACCGCATCACTTCGTTCGCGATTGCATAGGGCAGCTTCAGGTGATTAGAAATTTCCTCTATGTGATCGCATAGCCTTGCCTGCAATCGCATAGCTTGGCCATTCATTTCAGTGCGATCGCACTCCATGAATCACGATCGCGCAGTGAGAGCATTCCACCCAGGCCAGACCCAGTTTTCCTCTATGCGAACGTGTCTAAATCCCTACGATCGCATTATCCAGAATCCCTCATCTCTATGCGATCGCGTCCCTGTTTCTGCAATCGCGTAGGCTATTTTTGCCCAGCGAATTGTTTAATTCTAGAACAGTGTGCACGGGAGTATTCATAATTTTCACTCGAACTTCTTCTTCTCCAAGGCTCCCAGGCGTCCATTGAAGCCCCATTTCACCTAGACTTTGTGGGTTAGTAAATTCTGACTAATCATTGAAATCCTAGCTTTAAAACATGAAAACAAAGTAGAATTTACGGGTTTTGGGTTTAGTTAGGGTTTATGGGTTTTTGGGTATTTCAACCTCAATTTGAGGTCGAATTTAAAATATAATCATATATTTGAACTCGTGGGGTTATGGGGGATTGGATTTGGTCCGAGCCTCGAGTTTGGACTACATGGGCCCGATGTCGGTTTTTTTGTATTTTTAAAAGTAAGCTAGGAAATGCATTTTTAGGCTATGGGATTGTGTGTTTAGATTCTTATTGATAATATTGAACCTAATTATGTTAGATATCGTTGGTTCGGGGTCGAATTCTAGAGGAAAGGCGATTGTTGAGCTTTAAGTTGCTATTTTCGGATTCGAGGTAAGTGTTCGATCTAACTTTGGCTTGAGGGAATAGGATTAGGTTGTTATTTGCTATATGTTATGTGGAGTCGGTGTATAGGTATGGTGACGGTTACCTATGTTCCAGAGTCAAGCATGACTGTGAGTCAAAATTGCTATTAAATTGTTGAAAGAGATGAACATTTGTGCTAGTTACTTGTTAAATGAGTTATGAGATAATAGTTGAGAAGAAAATGGGTTAAGAAGGAATTATGGTATCTTCCCTTGCCGGGATTTGTTGTTGAGTCATTTTCCCTTGCCAGGACCTATTGTAGAGTTGTTCTTCCCATGCCGGGATATTTTAGGATGTTAGTTGTACCCTTGCCGGGTTAAACCATTATGTTGATGTGCTTCCCTATCGGGATCTTTCTGTGAAGAGATTGTTAGAATTATTCAATTGTATTACATATTGGGATCGTGTGGCACGCTGACCACGAGATATTACGAATGGGATCGTGTGGCACGCCTTCCACCTATTCTTATTGGCCTGAGATGACGGTGAAACTTAATACGGGATCGTGTGGCACGCCACCTACCTGTTGTTATTGGCTTGAGATGCCGGTGATATTGTGCACATAGAATACGGGAGCGTGTGGCGCGCCGTCCACTGTAGATGCGTGTAATCATTGAATTCCTCCACCAAATGGAGTAGTAATTATTGATTTCCTCCACAAGATGGAGTGGTACTTATTGATTTCCTCCACAAGATGGAGTAGTGCTTATTGATTTCCTCCATAAGATGGAGTGGTGCTATCGATTGGGTGAGGACGAGAGTAAAAGAGCGATGGGTGGTGCGGTGCAACGTGGTTATATTGGCCTTATCTTATTGGTGTTCCTTATACTGTTTTCCTTTATTAGTTGTTGGTTCATTGGTTTCTCTGATTTAAATGCTTTCTATTCATTTCCATATCTTAATTGTAGAAGTTATAATTGAACTGCTATTTCCCCCAGCATGTCCTCTTCCCTTTTATTATTGAAATTCTTGTTCTCTTTCTGTTGTTGTATATATCCGTATAGGTTGTTTATGGTAGGTCCGGTTAGCCTCGTCACTACCTCGCCGAGGTTAGGCCGGACACTTACCAGCACATGGGGTCGGTTGTGCTGAGACTACGCTTCTGTGCCTTTTTTGTGCACAGGTGAGGACCCGGTCTACGGACCGCAGCTTTAGACCAGGAGTGATTCTTCAGTCCAAAGGCTCTGAGGTAGTTCGCAGGCGTTCACGGGCCCCGAGTCTCCTCTATCTATTTCTTTTAGTTTGTTTAATTGTACCAAACAGACATGTTATGTATCGTTCAGACTGTTATTTTTAGTACTCTTTTAGTAGTCCATGAGCAGTGACACCAGATACTGGGTAGAGTCATGTTGTCAGACTTCCGCATCTTGTTGTTGTTATTGTTATTAAAAGACTTCAGCATGTTTTAAGTAATTATTTCAATATTTAACTTGTTTTAGATTTAAGTTGTTGAATTAATTGTAAAGGTTGGCTTGCCTAGCTCCGACAGTAGGCGCCATCACGACTCCCTATGTTGGGTAAATCCGAATCGTGACAAGTTGGTATCAAAGCCTAGGTTACTTGGGTCTCACAAATCACGGAGAAGCTCAGTAGAGTCTGAGGGATCGGCACGGAGACGTCTGTATTTATCCCCAGAGGCTATTGAGTTAGGAACGTTTCACTTTGTTCATTCTTGTCGTGCAATTCTGTTTCTCAAGTATTGATCGTCGTTCTACTCTATTCTTTCGCAGATGGCGAGAACACGTGCGTCTTCTTCTTCCGCGCAGCTCCCATGATGGGCAGGGGCTGAGGCTGTGATAGAGGCCGTGGCAAGGGCAGAGCTTAGCCCTAGGCAGCAGTTCTAGAGGTGGAGCCTCATATTGACTTCGATGAGGAGGTTCCAGCTCCCCAAGCTCCAGTGGGCCCAGCTCAGGTCCCAGGAGGGGTGATGTTTTCCCCGAATCTTCAGCATGCTCTTGTCCGCATAGCAGGTTTTATGGACTGTGTCGCTAGAGCGGGTTTGTAGCCAGTAGAACCATCCACTTCTCATGCTGGATGAGGGGTTCATACTCCTGCTACATGTACTCCGGAGCAGGTATCTCCCCGGACTCAGATTCCATTGGTTCAGCCCGTAGTGGCAGCTCAGACAGGCATTACTGCTCAGGTCGGAGATGTGACAGCCATGTCTTCGGATTCTTTGTGGAGACTTGATCGATTCTCCAAGCTTTTCACTAGAACATTCAGCGGTGCTTCATCGGAGGATCCCCGGGATTTTCTATTCAGTTGTCATGAGATCCTCAGGACTGTGGGGATAGTAGAGACCAATGGTGTCAATTTTTGCACCTTCAGGCTTACAGGGTCCACCAAGACTTGGTGGAGAGATTATTGTCTATCTAGACCAGCAGGGTCTCCAGCTTTGACATGGGGTCACTCCGTAGAGCTATTTTTGGAGAAGTTTCTCCCCGTCACTCAGCGGGAGACACTTCGTAGACATTAAGCGCCCTCAGCAGGGCTCCATGTCAGTCCGGAGATTCATTGGCAGATTGATTCAGCCGATTCGCCTTCAGATGGCCATTGGAGTCTGCACTGATATTTCCTTTCATGAGGCGGCCAATGCGTCCCGCCGGATAGAGATGGCACAATCTCAGGGAAGTGGTCAGGGGTCCGATAAGAGGCCTCGACATTCTGGTAGATTTAGTGGTACCTCATTGGGAGGTAGGGATTCACATGACAGAGGCTATCCTTCGAGGCCTTTCCACTCAGCCCTCCAGGCTTCTCATGGTACACCAAGCGGTCGCATTTTTCAATCGCAGTCTTCCATCCAACAGCCGCTTCGATATTCTCAGCATACGAGGGCTTGCTTCACTTGCGGCGACCTGAATCACATTGCCAAGTATTGCCCTCGAGATTCTAGCAGTTCGCAGTAGCAGAGTCCTCACCTCATGATTCAGGTAGCAGACGACCCACAGGCTGCCCAGCCAGCTAGAGGAGGGGGCAGATGCCATAGAGGTAGAGGTAGGGAGCGTATAGGTGGAGCTTAGACCGCTGGAGGCAGGGGTCAGCTCACAACAGATCGCCCCAGAGATACAGTTCAGGGATAAGAGAGTCAACCCCATTGTTATGCTTTGCCGGCTAGGCCGGAGGCCGAGTCATCAGATGTTGTGATCACATGTACCATTTTTATTTGTGATAGAGATGTTTCCATGCTATTTTACCATGGATCTAATTATTCTTATGTGTCGTCCTAGTTTGCACCCTATTTGATCATGCCTAGTGAAGCTTTGGGTATTCCTGTATATGTGTCCACACCGGTTGGTGACTCTATAGTGGTCGACTGAGTGCAACGTTCTTGCGTGGTGGTATTTGAGGGTCTTGAGACCCGTGGCGACTTATTTCCCTTAGATATAGTGGACCTTGACGTTATATTGAGGATGGATTTATTGTCCCCGCGACCGTAGCTTACCCGATTTGCCCTATTTAGGATTAGGAGGGATTTTAGATCATCCGACTCGCAGTCTGAAATTGTATGTGAAGGCTCAACGCATGGTTGAGAGAGGAGTGCTTAGCTTAATTGGCGTATGATCACGACTCCAGTGCAGAGGCTTCTTCTGTTGGCTCTATTTCTATTGTTCGGGAGCTTCCCCGATGGCTGGCACCAGCCTAATTCCATTTTCATCATATCGCATGGCCCCGCCAGAGTTGACGGAGTTAAGAGAAGAGTTTTAGGATCTGCCTGATAAGGGTTTCATTAGGCCAGAGTTTCGCCTTGGGGTGTACCCAACGTTATTGCAAAAAAAAAGGAAGGACGGTTCGATGAGGATAAGTTTCGATAAGCTTCTGAGCACTAGGGTGTTTTTCTCAAGGATAAACTTGGTATCTGGTTACCACCAATTGAGAATTAGGGCATTCGATGTCCATAAGATAGTTTTCCGCACTGGGAGTGATTTTGCCCACGGGATCAGGACCTCCTACAGTTTATTGTGTTGCTTCCGGGGTTGGGCTTGGCACAGTGTTGATGCAGAGTGTCAGGGTCATAGCATATGCTTCAAGGCAGCTGAAGATTCACGAGAAGAATTTTCCAGTTCATGAATTAGAGTTGGCAGCCATTGTTTAAGCCTTGAAGATCTGGAGGCATTATTTGTATGATGTGACGTGTGAGGTGTACACGGATCACAAGAGCCTTCAGTACTTGTTCAAACAGAAAGAGTTGAATTTGAGACAATGGAGGTGGTTGGATTTGTTAAAGGATTATGATGTTCCTATTTTATACCACCCAGGGAAGGCCAATACGGTGGCCGATGCACTGAATAGAAAGTTCGTCAGCAAGGGTAGTCTTGCTTATATTCCGGTTAGCCAGAGACCGTTTGCCTTGGATGTCCAGGCCTTGGCCAATAGACTTGTGTGATTGAATATTTCTAAGCCCATCAGGGTGTTCGCTTGCACAGTTGCTCGCTCGTAATTGATGGATCATATCCGGGAGCGGCAATTTGATGATCCCCATTTGTGTGTCCTGAGAGACACGGTTCAAAGGGGAGGTGCCAAGGAGATGGCTTTGGGAGATGATGGCATATTGAGGTTACAGGGGCGATTTTGTGTGCCCAATGTTGATAGTATTCGAGAGTCGATCCTAGCGGAGGCCTACAGCTCTCGGTATTCTATTCATCCGGGCGCCGCGAAGATGTATCAGGATTTTAGATAGATTTATTGGTGGCATAGAATGAAGAAAGACATTGTTGCATATGTGGCTCTTTGTCTAAATTGTCAGCAGGTTAAGTACGAGCATTAGAGGCCTTGTGGGTTATTTCAGAGGATTGAGCTTCCCGAATGGAAGTGGGAGAGGATCACTATAGATTTTGTTACTGGCCTTCCGATGACTCGAAAAAAGTTTGATGCTATATGGGTCATTGTTGATAGACTGACTAATTCAGCGCCTATCATCCCAGTTGCCACCACATATTCTTTGAGAGGTATGCTGAGATTTATATCAGGGAGATCGTTCGCCTTCATGGGGTGCCCATATCTATTATTTTGGATCGGGGTCCGCAGTTTACCTCGCATTTTTGGAGG
The DNA here is from genome assembly GCA_034376525.1 of Nicotiana benthamiana. Taxonomy (NCBI): domain Eukaryota; kingdom Viridiplantae; phylum Streptophyta; class Magnoliopsida; order Solanales; family Solanaceae; genus Nicotiana; species Nicotiana benthamiana. Next base: position 8,496,414 of record CM067334.1, read on the forward strand.
GCAGTGCAGCATGAGTTGGGCACCCAGGTCCAGTTGAGTACATCATTTCACCCCCAGACGGATGGTCAGTCCAAGAGGACCATTCAGATTCTTGAGGATATGCTCCGAGACTGCGTTATTGATTTTGGAGGCTCGTGGGACCAGATCTTTCCTTTTGCGAAGTTTGCCTACAACAACAGCTACCAGTCCAGTATTCAAATGGCTCCTTATGAGGCGTTATATGGTAGGCAGTGTCGATCCCCAATCGGATGGTTTGAGCCAGGAGGGGCTCGGTTATTGGGTACAGATTTGGTACAGGAGGCCTTGGATAAGGTCAAGATCATTAATGACAGACTTCGGTCAGTTCATTCTAGGCAGAAGAGTGTTGCAGACCGTAAGGTTAGGAATCTTTCTTTCGTGGTTGGTGAGCAAGTACTGCTTCAAGTATCGCCTATGAAGGGCGTGATGAGATTTGGGAAGAAGGGCAAGCTTAGCCCTAGGTATATTGGCCCATTTGAGATTCTGGACCGTGTGGGGAATGTGGCTTATAGACTTGCATTTCTGCCTAGCTTGTCAGCCGTGCATCCGGTTTTCCATGTATCCATGCTTCAGAAGTATCACGGTGATCCCACCCATGTGTTAGATTTCACTACTGTCCAATTGGATAAGGATTTGTCATATGAGGTGGAGCTGGTAGCTATTTTAGACCGGCAGGTTTGACAGTTGAGGTCACAGAGTTTCCATCAGTGCGTGTTCAGTGGAGAGGTCAGCCTCCTGAGGCATCGACCTGGGAGTCTGAGTCTAATATGCAGAGCCGTTATCCCCATCTATTCCCCGACTCAGGTACTTCTTTCTTATGTATGTTCGAGGATGAACGGTTGTTTTAGAGGTGGAGGATGTGACGACCCAAAGAGTCATCAATGTAATTCTCCCTTTCCTTGCGCTTTTAAGGCCTTGAAAACCTCTTATTTGGTTGCTTTGATTTGTGTGTGCAGTCCAGGAACGAAGCCGGACAATTTTTACGTGAAAATATTTGAATTATGTGTTAAAAACTACTAATTTTGATACTAATATTGCTATGGTTGACTTCGGTCAACATTTTGGGTAAACAGGCCTGAACCCATAATGCGACGGTCATGGAGGATCCCTAATGAGATTTGGGACCCAGGCGTATTCCCGGAATCGAAATCCGAGGTCCCAGGCCCGAGTTCGGAGATTTTCTCTGAAATTGTCTTATGAATATGCTTAAGGAAAAATGAAAATGGAAATTGATCAAAAATAATTATATCGGGATCGTATTTTGGTTCCGACGCCTGGTACAAGTCTTAAATGGGCATTAACCGCTATCTGTAAAGTTTGGTTGAAAACGTACGTCGTTTGATGTGTTTTGGACTAAAAGTCGAAAATTTGAAAGTTTTGAATTAGAAATGAAAATAATGAGTTTGGGGGTTGATTTCGTGATTTTGATGTTATTTTGGCGATTTGATCACTTGAGCAAGTTCATTGGATGATATTGAGTTAGTGTATATGTCTGGTTAGGAGCCCCGAAGGCTCGGGGGTGATTTCGTGGTGTTTTGGTTCTTAAAAACTTGGCAGATTTTCTGCAATTTTTGCACGGATATTTCCTTCTCTGCGATTGCATCACTTCATTTGCGATCACATAGGGCAACTTTAGGTGATTAGAAATTTCCTCTATGCGATCTTATAGCCTGGTTTGCGATCACATAGCTTGGCCATTCATTTCAGTGCAATCGCACTCCATGAATCGCGAACGCGTAGTGATTGCATTCCACCCAGGCCAGACCCTGTTTTCCTCTATGCAAACACGTCTCAATCCCTACGATCGCATTATCCAGAATCCCTCATCTCTATGCGATCGTGTCCCTGTTTCTACGATCGCGTAGGCTATTTTTGCCCAGCGAATTGTTTAATTCCATAACAGTGTGCAGGGGAGTATTCATAATTTTCACTCGAACTTCTTCTTATCCAAGGATCCCAAGCGTCCATTGAAGCCCCATTTCACCTAGACTTCGTGGGTTAGTAAATTCTAACTAATTTCTTCCATTTTCCATCAATAATCATTGAAATCCTAGCTCTAAAACATGAAAACAAAGTAGAATTTACGGGTTTTGGGTTTAGTTAGGGTTTATGGGATTTTTGGTATTTCAACCTCAATTTGAGGTCGAATTTAAAATCTAATCATATATTTGAACTCGTGGGGTTAGGGGGGATTGGGTTTTGGTCCGAGCCTCGAGTTTGGACCACGTGGGCCTGGTGTCGAATTTTTGTATTTTTAAAAGTAAGCTAGGAAATGCATTTCTAGGCTATGGGATTGTGTTTTTGGATTCTTATTGATAATATTGAACCTAATTATGTTATATATCGTTGGTTCAGGGTCGAATTCTAGAGGAAAGGCGATTTTTGAGCTTTAAGTTGCAATTTTCGGATTCGAGGTAAGTGTTCGATATAACTTTGGCTTGAGGCAATAGGATTAGGTTGTTATTTGCTATGTGTTATGTGGAGTCGGTGTAGAGGTATGGTGACGGTTACCTATGCGCCCCAGTCAAGCATGACCTGAGTCATAATTGCTATTAAATTGTCGAAAGAGGTGAATAATTGCGCTAGTTACCTGTTAAATGAATTATGAGATAATAGTTGAGAAGCAAATGAGTTAAGGAATGAATTATGTTATCTTCTCTTGCCGGGATTTGTTGTTGAGTCAGTTTCCCTTGCCGGGATTTGTTGTTGAGTCCTTTTCCCTTGCGGGGACCTATTGTAGAGTTGTTCTTCCTTGCCGGGATATTTTGGGCTGTTAGCTGTACCCTTGCCGGGTTAAACCATTATGTTGATGTGCTTCCCTATCAGGATCTTTCTGTGAAGAGATTGTTAGAATTATTCAATTGTATTACATATTGGGATCATGTGGCACGCCGACCACGGGATATTATGAATGGGATCGTGTGGCACGCCGACCACAAAATTATATGAATGGGATCGTGTGGCACGCCGGCCACCTATCGCTATTGGCCTGAGATGCCGGTGATACTTATTACGGGATCGTGTGGCACGCCGCCCACCTATTGTTATTGGCCAGAGATGCCGGTGACGTTCTGCACAGAGAATACAGGAGCGTGTGGCGCGCCGTCCACTGTAGATGCGTGTTATCATTGAATTCCTCCACAAGATGGAGTAGTATTTATCGATTTCCTCCACAACATAGAGTGGTACTTATTGATTTGCTCCACAAGATGGAGTGGTACTTATTGATTTCATCCATAGATGGAGTGGTGCTATCGATTGGGTGAGGGCGAGAGTAAAAGCATGATTGGTGGTGCCGTGCAATGTGGTTATATTGGCCTTATCTTATGGGTGTTCCTTATACCGTTTCCTTTATTAGTTGTTGGTTCATTGGTTTCTCTTATTTAAATGCTTTCTATTCAGTTCCATCTCTTAATTGTAGAAGTTATAATTGAACTACTATTTCCCCCAGCATGTCCCCTTCCCTTTTATTGTTTAAATTCTTGTTCTCTTTCTGTTGTTGTATGTATCCGTACAGGTTGTTTATGGTAGGTCCTGTTAGCCTCGTCACTACCTCGCCGAGGTTAGGCCGGACACTTACCAGCACATGGGGTTGGTTGTGTTGATACTACGCTTCTATGCCTTTTTTATGCACATGTCAGGACCTAGTCTACGGACCGCAGCTTTAGACCAGGAGTGATCCTTCAGTCCAGAGGCTCTCAGGTAGTTCGCCGGCGTTCGCAGGCCCTAAATCTCCTCTATCTATTTCTTTTAGTTTGTTTAATTGTACCAAACAAGCATGTTATGTATTTTTGTTCAGACTGTCATTTTTAGTACTCTTTTAGTAGTCTGTGAGCAGTGACACCAGATAATGGGTAGAGTCATGTTGTCAGACTTCCGCATCTTTCTCGTTATTGTTATTAAAAGACTTCCGCATGTTTTAAGTAATTATTTCAGTATTTAACTTTTTTTATATTTAATTTGGCTTGCCTAGCTCCGAAAATAGGCTCCATCACGACACCCGATGGTGGGTAAATTTGGGTCGTGACATCTTCACTCTAATCTTGTCAAATTTTATTGTTGGTGCTCATAAGGTAAAAACAACCATTCTTTTTCTCTACTTCATGTTTAGGGCTAGAATTTAAGATTGTTGGTTGAGAATGACTTGAATGTGTGCTTGCTTGCTGGGTAATGTTGGTTGAGAAAGTTAGAGCTCAATTGTTGAAAAATTTAGGGGTAGGTCTATGTGTAATCTCTTCAAAATGGCTATGAAAAATTGATGCCCATCTAGTGTTTGTGAAAATGCCCAAAAGAACCAAATCTGGGTGAGGCTGAAAGACCTTATGCGATCACGTTGACTGTTCCACGATTGCATAGGTCTAAATTTTTTCTATGAAAAAGTTTCCCTATGCGATCGCATAGCATTAAAAATCTGAAAATATATTTGCACTACGCAATCGCAAGACTACTATGTGATCGCATAACGGTGTAAAAAAATAGTAGCTACGCAGGATTTTACCCGACTGCTTTCTATTCTTTTTCTTTGTCCTAAATGCATAATAATACAATGTATAAAGTACTCGTTCAAGATTTTAACATTTGGTCTCCATTTGTAGGTACTTTGTGCATAAAATGTCCTAGGAAAATGTTGAATATGTGCAAGAATATGTCCTCCTAGCTCTGGAAGAAGAGTATTTTGATGCGATGAGATTCATGGCAGCTGAGTGTGAAAGGAATTATGACAAGCTAATGTCAAAGAGCATTATCAAAGAACGATGCGTCTGTTTAGACACTATTGAAGCTAAAATGCCAGAATTTTTCCAAAGACTGACTGACAGTGGATGGATATTCTTTTCTCCTGAACCAATCAAAGTGAACTATACAATAGTCCGGGAGTTTTATGCAAACGCCATGAGGACTAATTTCCAGGGGGAGGTATTCATTATTGTTAGAGGCAAATGGATTAACTTTGGCCCCACGGTGAAAAATGCACATTATGGGCTTTCAAATGCTGATAATGAGATATACCAAGCTGTAGGAAGAGAGAAAGGAACATAGTGGCTGGTGGAAAAACTTCACAACGGGGTGCAGTCGACTTGGGAAAGAGTTCATAAAGGGGTTGATTAGCATGAATTCACTGGGGATGCCAAGATTTGGCTATCCATTATCTGTGCCAAGGTTGTACCATCAAGAAACGAGACTGAAGTGAAGCCTGAAAAGGCATTGATGATTGCTACTATTATGGATGGCTTGCCTGTAAATGTGGGCCAGTACATCGTGAGTGAAATTGGGAAAGCTTGCAACAGAAGGACTAGAAGCCTATTCTTCCCCTCATTGATCACACAGTTGTGCTATGTTCCTGATGTGCCTCCGGACCCGACTGATATTGAGAAGGACCCTGCCGTAGCAATTTATCCATTGCTTCAATGAGGGGCATCTTGCAAGACAAAGAAGAGAAGGATTAATGTGCTAGCTTCTTCATTTGAGCAGTTTGATGGGTCCGTCGAGGGATCCGTAGGTGACCCTATTGCAACAACAGGATCACATGACCCCATGGGACCACTCCAGTCTAGCCCTCACACCATGCGCCACATTTCCCATCAGATATATGGTGTTGATACCCACATTCAACAGCTTGTTACAGCTCTTCCCTCAGGTCCATCTAATGAGGGCACTTCAACTAGGTTGGGAAAAAATCCAACGACCTTAGATGATGTAGTTCAAGAGCAAAAGGGAATCAAAAGCAAGTTAGAAGACTTGAGCCAGAGACAAGGAAAAATTGAAAGGCGACAGGTGAAATTCAAGGAGCACGAGAAGAAGAAAAGAAAGTTCATGTCGAGGATGATGCACAAGCTAAGCTTACTATGTGTCTCACAACATTCTTCTTCTTCCGATGATGAAGATGTGGAGCTAAAATTTTCCACAACATCTGACTCCGAGTGATGCAGTATTCAGGGAGCACTTTTCACCATTTTATTCTACCATGTTTAGTTGCATTAGGGACAATGCAATATCTTTAGTTGGGGTGGCTTCTTGTATAACAGTTGTTATGGCAGATTAGTAATGTAGTTGTTTTTATTTTGTTGTTAGTATATTTTGTTTTGTTGTGTGATATTAGTTATATTTAATAAGTTTATTAGCTTCTTAATTTTATTTATTAATAGTATCTAAAAAATTTTATATAGTTTGTTTTATGTTAGTGGCAATATCCTTGGTTTTCTTTATACCACGGTTCTTTTTCCAAGGATGCCAATTTTCTTTTTAAACCGGGAAATTGTAGAAAATGGATAGCTTTCTTAAGGGAATTAGTTTGTATTTAGAATTAAATTTTGTTAATTTAGGAAAAATAATTGGTTTGAGTTGGGTTTTGTGGCCATTGACTAAGTTGTGGCTTGATTGGTATCAACATACTTTAAACCTCGGCATATGAAATTTTTGGTTGTTGAAAATAAAAGCGATTGAAGTAAAATGTCATGACCTTCTAGACTCAATTTTTGGCTCTTTAATTCACTAAATAGTTTCCTTTATGCTATAGGTAACCTCTTTGAGTCATTTGTTTTAATTGGATTGTGGATTTGTATTCCATTTGAGATTTCATGTGCCATGTGTGGTGAGATTTATTTGTGAGTTCTTTTGTAGTACTTGTAGTCTAGAACTTGCCCGGAATGTGCTTTAAGGCGACTAACTTGGTTTGAAAAATGATACTAGGCCTTCTTTGGACCTATAGTGTGTCTTAAATTTCCTACCCTTGAATATTTTCCCTAGTCAACCCATCTTGAGCCTTTAACCTTATTCTTTGGCAACCATATTACATGCTTAAATCCTTTGTTCTTAAATGATATAGCTTTTGACACCCTACTTCCCTAAGCACCTTGAAATTGTAAACGTAGGCTAAAACCCTAAGTTTGGGGGTGAAAGTTGGGAAAGTTGTGATATGAAAATTATTTGAAAAGGTGTAAGGTAGAAAAAAATGTGCATATAGAATAAGATGATAAAAAAATTGTGAATAAATAGAAGACTAGGTGTGGAATGATAAGTGAAGAAAGGACGAAAAATATCTTTGAAGGAAGTGTACTTTAATTATAAACTCTGTAGTGCTAGGGAAGGTTTTGAGTCACTTTAACCAATATTGTGCCCTACCTTAACCAAATGCCTAAACTACAACCCTTTAAGTCCAAATTGATTTTGAACCAAGTTGTCTATATTAGTGGAGGAATACATGAAGGGAAAGCATATGGTACTACTTGTATGCACTTGAATATCTTTTTAAGAGAGAGTTAATTCTTTCCATTTGATATCACATTTTATATTCAAATTAAGAATTATGAGTGTGGGATCCTTTCTTGAATGTAAGGGCACATGAGAATTGAGTTGAGAATTTGATCTCATTTTCAATTGGTAGGAATTACCAAAGAAAGTTAATTGTGATAGAGAGGTAAATTTTGAAGCTTTAATGTCATGACTTGATTATTACTTTGATTGGCATTAGTATTTGAGCGCTTAAAATATAATGAAATTCATGAGAAGTGCTTCATAATTCATATACTTGGGAGTAATTGTTGGTACCAATCGAAGTCATGCTTTTGTGCTTATAGTAGACATAATTGGCTTGGAATTACATGGATACATTATTGAGTTAACTATTTGGGAGGAGATTTTGTCACTTTCATTGCTTGAGGACAAGCAACAGTTTAAGTTTGGGGTGTAATAAGTTGGTATTTTACCACTTATGTTGTCTTTAAACGTATATGTTTGTTATGTTTAGTGATAAAATCGTGTGTTTGATGCCATTTACTTCTATTTTACAGATTGTATGCGATTTAGAAGTAATGGTGAAGAAACCAAAATGAATACAAGTCAAAAAGGAGATAAAATTGAAAAATGAAGTCTGCCGAGTTTTTACCTTATGCGATCGCAAGCAATGCTATGCGATCGCACAGGCCAGGGAAACAAATATATGTGAACGCGGAGTGAATGAGTGCGAACGCAAAGAAGGAAGTCCAGTCAACAGCCGATCAAGAAACCTGTGCGATCGCAGGAAAACCTATGTGATCGCATAGCTTAGGGAAGTCATTCTATGCAATCACATAGGTACTGTTGCGATCACATAGTGTAATTTCGGGGCAGTTCTGGAATTTTTTTATTTTTTTTACCCAAATCCTTTAATACCCAATTCAGCTCATTTTGTATGGGACTTTGGCAGATTTTACGCAGAGCTTTAGTGCGAAGGGATTGAGAGCACAAGTTTAGAAGCTAGGTTTTGCACACACACTTTGGTCTTGAAGATTTGAAGCTTCTGGTTAAGGATTTCTTACCCATTTATGTTGCTTTCTTCATTTTCTTACTTTGTATTGTATATCTAAGTTTGTAGTATTTTAACCAATACTTGAATCTTGTTTATGAAAATATTCTTGTTTAAAGTGCGAATTAAATACCTTTTTGTGCCTATGTATTGAATAAAATTCTTGTATCGTTAATATAGGATTTCTTGTTGAATCTCTATTTGTCCAACTACGTATTTATTATTAGTTAATTGAATCTATCTTCAATTAGCTATGCTTAATTAGTGTGTATCTACTCAGAAGAGAGCGCATATTTAGGTGACTGTTCAACAACACCACCCCCAAAGTATAAGAGAGATCTATAACCGAGGGTTTAGAGGTTGGATTAGAGATAATGGTACCTCGGGTGCAATCTAAGTGAACTTTTATGTGAATCTAGCTAGCGTAGCTTGAGAGAGTGTGTCTAGTAAATTATAATAATTGCTCGAGAGAGAGTTATGATAACTGGAGAGTTCATGATTGATAGAAGCAATTAGGCGTCTATGTGCGATCATTATTGGAAGGGATATGAAATACATTAGTCATTACTTGAGTGTAATTTCGATGCAACCATACTTGTAGCCATTGACTATTTTACTTGGTTTCAAGGTTTATTTACATTTTCACATTTAGATATAAATAATTTCCAAAAATAATTCTTAAAGCATTTGGCATTGCACGATTAAGCGATGATTCTCCTACATCTCTAATCGCCTACACATTGTTCTCTGCGAATTCGACCCCGACTCCTAGTTGGATAAATTATACTGCATATGACCGTGTCTATTACTTTTGAGCAGTGAATTTGGATCAGACGCTGATGTGGCAAAGAGTGTGAGTACACTCACCTGTCACGTGGATTTTTCTTGTATATATGGCTTTTTGAAAAATAAAGTATATTTTTACCCTTTTAAGTATGTTACTTCTTTAGACAGTTTTTTTAGAATATAATTTATGATAAAACTTGGATAGAACCACATTATTTAGGCTAAAGTTTTTTATTTGGTTAAAACTAATAAAGTTTTAGTTAATCCTTTTTTGAATCTGACAAAAAAAAAAATAAAGATTTATGCAATTGAAATAAATAGGCAACGTATATAAAAAGTTATAAAAAATATATAGTTTAAATTATTTTTGCTATAATTATTTATATAACTCTAAATATGGTGCTCTGAAAATATATTTGTTTTAGAGATTTCACCAAAAAAAGTAAAAATACATAGTTAAAATGAATAGTCATTGCATTAACAGAAGAAATAAAAAGAGTGTACTCTTCAACAGTGTATTTTTCCACAATTGAAGAGTGTACAATTTCTTCAACTATGTATTTTTATTTCTTCAACTATGAGAAGAGTGTACTCTTTTTATTTCTTCTTTTGATGCAATGACTATTAATTTCAATTATGTATTTTTACTTTTTCAGGTAGAATCTGTAAAAAAAAAAAATTTAAAGAACCATAATTTATAGCTATATAAAAAGTTATAGCCAAAATAACTAATTTCAAATTATGTATTTTTTATAATTTTTAAATGCCCTGACTATTTATTTAAATTATATAAGTCTTTATTTTTAGATCAAATTAAGAAAAAGATTAACTAAAACTCTATTATTTTACCCAAATAAAAACTTTAGCCTAAATAATGTAGTTCAATCCAAGTTTTATAATAAATTGTATTCGAAAAAGATTACTATCTAAAGAAGTAACATACTTATAAAGATAAAAATATATTGTATTTTTCAAAAATGTGCCACATATATAGGGAAAATCCTTGTAGCAGGTAAGTGCACTGACACTCTTTGCCACATCAGCTTCCAAGGGGGTAATGGCTCTCAAAAGATCAAGTTGAGGGAGATAATTAAGATCCAAAATAGTTTAAGACTGTAACTAATAATCTATGTCAAATTTAGGGGGATTTTAAGAGATTTTGCCCTTTTTTTAAAGATTATTTCAGAGACGTTTGGCTTCATATTGTATATCACATAGGTGATAGTGATAAATCCAAACGTGAAGGGAAGTCCATGCAATTATTCCTTTTTATTTTTCCATCTTTTGTTTGCTACCTACCTGCATTGAAGCTCGACTAAATCTCAATTTGTACTGGAAATTCCACAAAAAAACACACCCTAACAAACTCTATACCCAAAGTTCGACTCTTGTTAAGGATGAAAATATTACTCCACCATAAATGTTAGTTGGTTTTCACCATTAAGTGGAGTGATAAAAACTTCCCCAGATGGTGAAAACTGTGGAGTATCGCTAATTTGAGGTTTTTGTATAGGGTTAAATTTGGCTCGTAACGACCCCACGCCGAGTGGGCACGTCCCTTATGATAAGGGCGACCCAAGTAAGGGCACGACCCAAGTTGGTAAAGGAGAAGTGATGTTGTTTCGTGCCTGACCTTTTTACTGAGTAGAAGCCACCAACTTTTGTACTTTTTGTTTATTTTGAGGAAAGTCTCCTACTATATAAAGGAGACCTCCACATTGTAATATGCATTATGATTATTCTAGGATAATGCGACTTCTCTCTCTATCTCTATATCTTTATTAGTTTTCCAACTATTGATTCTCTCTTAAGCTAAATCCATTTTTCTTCACACTTTCAGATCTGCAACCATCTTAAAATAATAATCATCTCTAGGGTTCATTATATTTGATTACGATTTAGCCTTATATATTTTTGATTATTTTTAAGCTTATAAAGTACGAATATAATTTTTGAGCTAACCAATTTGGCGTCGTATGTGGGGATTTCGAGAATCAAAACCATAGTTTGCACCTAGAGACCCATCGAAAGCCCTTCTCTACAACACATGAACGAAAAATGGCTGACAAACAATGCAAGAATGAAAGCGATAGCAGATGTTGCAACCAATCTCATCGGTCCTCTCAATGAAGCCGGTAAAGAGGGGGTCTCAATTGCAACCCCTAGCGCCACCACAAGCAGAGAAATCCCAGCTCCACCACCCGAAGATCTAACGATCTTGCGGGAAAAAGGCGCTTCTACATCTACAACTGAAGAACTACCCCCAGAGGTCATGAAACTACTGGAAGAGTGATTAACGAGTACTTTAAGTGGCTTGGTTAAAACATTACCTCAAAACAACGTCAGATGCATGCCGACAGCAGACCTTGCTGCAGTCGAAAAGAACATGAGTTCGTACGAGCATACAATACACTCATCGATACTCGGGCCAATGGTGGCACGCTCAAAGCCATCCTCAAGAAGATAGAGGAAATGGAAAATGAAAACAAGTTACCCCTTGACCAGATGAAGGAACACCAAGAGAGTGTGGACAAGATCCCTGTGCTCCTAAGGTGCTGCCAAAGCGTGATGTGGGGAGGTTTGTTGAACAACCCTACACGGAAGAGGATGCACCATAATCCATCCCAAAAATCTTCAAAATTCCACCTTATTTGAGAGTGTACGACGGAACTACAGATCTCGAGAACCACTTGATCCACTATGTTACTACTGTAAAAGGTAACGACTTATCAAAAGAACATGTACCGTGTGTTCTGCTGAAGAAGTTCGGCGAAAACCTGACCGGAGGAGCACTGACCTGGTATTCCCAACTACCGGCCAAAGTCATTTCTACGCTCGATGAAATGCCAGGCAAGTTTGTCACTGCCTATGCAGGAGCAAAGAAAGTAGAAGCGAGGGTCAACGACATCTTCGCTGTTCGACAATATGTATGAGAAGGGCTCAGGGAATTCCTAGCCAAGTTTAACAGAGTAAGGATGAGCTTGCCAAACATGTTAGAAGGCATGTCGGTCGCTGTTTTCCAGAACGGGTTAAGCAGGGACGGCTTGAGGGCAATCAAAAAACTAATAAGTCATTTCATGAAGCACCCATCCACCATATAATAAGAGATTCACAACGCCTATTGTGCTGAGGTACGTGTAGACGAGGACGACCTCAACGGACCGACCCAATGTTTAACAACATTACACCCAGAAATCTGGGGGGGACCGATGCAATGAAGGACGACGGGAACAATTCCTATGTCCCAATAGGGAGAGACACCAACCCTACATCAAAACCTCTCACCCACCACCACCCAAGCACGCGGACAGACTACAGCAACATGTTGCTCTACTACGAAACAATAGAGGTATCACCCCTTTATTATCTGCCCATAACTTTTGTGTGTCTCGTTCATAGATAATGTACGCACTTGAGAAGCTGGGCAAAAAGGTGCAATGGCTGGCAAAGATAAAGTCGCCCCGTTACCCGAAAATCAAATGCCATATGTGAGTTCCACCAGGAGCGAGGGCACAAAACGGAAGATTACATAGGCCTACGGCAAGAGGTGGTTAGGATGTTAAACCAAGGGTTCCCTAGAGAGCTGCTCAGTGACAAAGGAAACATCAACTTTACGATGATGGGAGCAACCCTATGGTCCACCAAAGCCGCCTTCACCAACATGCACAATCAACATGATCATCGGAAATGGCGACGACTTGGCAATTAATCATGTCAAGTTCACCACTACGCACAAGCTGAAGCGAACTATCGCCCATGAATGGCATGACGACTTTGAAGATAGTATCACCTTCGATAAGCCCGATGCTGACGGTTTGTCTTTCCCTCATTACGATGCTTTAGTTATCACTTCACCTATCGCAGATACGAATGTTAAAAGAATTATGGTTGATGAAGGTAGCGGCTCCTGTATTATACACCCGAGGGTCCTCGTATTGATGGGAATCGAGGATAAGATAATACCATGCTGTATAACACTAACTAGTTTCAATAATACAGTAGAACGAACCTACGGGGAGATATTGCTACCCGTCCTAGCTGGAGGGGTCACACTGGAAACAACTTTCCACGTGATGAACCAGGAAACGGCATACAACGCCATCATCGGACACCCGTGGATACACGCCATGAGAGCAGTCCCGTCAAGCTTCTATCAAATGATCAAATTTCCCACCCGGTGGGGAGTATTCAGCATTCAAGGCGAGCCTCGAACTGCTTAGGAATGCTATAAAATAGCCCAAGACTGTGCCCACACCAAGACGCTTAAAGGGTCGAGCGCAGATGCATAGCAATCAGCTATGTCGGGGACTAAGGTCTACCAGACAGAGAACACCATTAAAGACCCTGATGTCGTACAAGCCTGCAAGGCTACGGTCAGTCAAAGAACTCGACCCAGTCCAACTAAACAACGACAACCCTTCAAGGAAAGCTTACATTGGGCACGATCTCTCAAATCCAAGTAAGTATTATGAATTTTTAGCTAACTATGCAGACCTATTTGCCTTTTCCCGTTCAAATAAGCAGGAATCCCGAAAGAAATATCCACTCACAAGCTGAACGTCAACCCATTACACCCGCTCGTACGACAAATAGGAAGAAAGTTCAACGCTGCTATCAACTAAGCGGTCACCGAGCAAGTGGACAAACTTCTGGCTAACAGCTCCATCAGGGAATCAAAGTACCCTCAATGGGTCACTAATGTCGTCATGGTTAAAAAGAACAATAGAAAATGGCGAATGTGTGTAGATTTCACAGACTTGAACAAGGCATGCCCAAAAGACTCCTTCCGGCTGCCCTACATCGACCAACTGATAGACGGGACTGCGGGGCATGGGCTGCTAAGTTTCCTAGACGCGTACTCCGGCTATATCTAAATCATGATGGCCGAGGATGACAAAGAAAAAATAACATTCATCACCCACCAGGGGACATACAAGGTAATGCCTTTCAGGCTAAAAAATGCAGGAGTCACATACCAAAGGCTAGTCACCAGAATGTTCAAAGAGCAACTCGATAAGACCATGGAAGTCTATATCGACGATATGATGGTAAAATCGGCAAAGAAGGAAGACCATATCGACCACCTAAAAGAGGCCTTCGAGATACTGAGGAGCTATGGGATGCAGCTGAACCCCGAGAAATGCACTTTCGGTGTGGCCTCAGGAAAAGTTTTAGGGTTCTTCATATCGTAACGAGGCATCGAGGTTATCCAATATGTGCCATAAATTTTTTAATGTGCTGAAAAAATATCAAGGGCTACAGTGAAATTAGGAATGTGTCGAAGGCTTGAGTAAGATGAAAGCGTACTTGTCTTCGCCTCCCTTGTTGGTCAAAGCGAGCCCAGGCGAACCCCTGCTGGTGTATCTGGCCGTGTCCGAGGTCTCTGTTAGCGCTATCCTAGTTTGCATAAGCAAATGTACACAATCCCCTATCTATTACATTATCAAAACCTTTGTGGACGCCGAAACACGGTACCCATGCCTCGGAGGATTGGCACTGGCATTGGTAGTAGCTTCACGAAAGCTATGACCCTATTTTCAGTGCCACCCCATAGAAGTGGTAATGACCTTCCCATTAAGAAGTGTCTTACACAAGCCCAAATTATCGAGCCGGCTCGCAAGATGGGCCATTGAGCTCAGCAAGCACGCCATCTCGTATCTTCCAAGTACTGCCATCAAGTTGCAAGTTCTGGCCGATTTTATAGCCGACTCTAGCACAGAAATCCTGCCAAAAGCAAAACTTGAGGCACAACATGCCTCCACCAATAACGACATGTGGGTCCTCTACATTGATGACGCCTCCAATGCATCATGATCAGGGCTGGGACTCTTTCTTGAGGTCCCCACGGGCGAAACAATTTTCTTGTCCATATGATGCCCTAAAATGACTAACAACGAGGCCGAGTATGAGGCCGTTTTTGCAAGCGTGAAGCTGGCCATCAAATATGGGGTTTGCCAACTCATCCTCCACTACGATTCCCAACTTGTAGTAAACCAAGTCATAGGGACTAACCAGATCAAAGAGTAGAGACTGCAAATGTACCAGGCAGAAGTCTGCAGATTAATAGCGGAGTTTGATGAATGCCACTTGAAACAGATCCCAAGGGCATAAAATATCGGAGCAGACGGTCTAGCGAAGCTGGCTACGGCCACTAAAAACTTCAATAAAGAAAGCGTAGTCACCCTCCTCCACTCCGCCATTGATCACACCGAGGTATTCTCTTTACATTTGACTTGGGACAGGCGCAACCATTTGTATCATATCTGCAGGACGGAACACTGCCACCCGACAAAAAAAGGCAAAGAAACTCTACACGCAAGCTGCTCGGTATTGCTTGATAAACAATGACCTCTACAAAAGAACGTTTGGCGGACCATTGGCCAAATTCCTAGGGCCGCACCAAACGAGGCCGGTACTCAAATAAGTGCAAGAGGGCCACTGCAATGCCCATACAGGTAACCATGCTCTCGTGCGATGTATCATAAGGCCGGCTACTACTAGCCCACCATGAAGAAGGAGGCAGTAGAATACGTTCGCCGATGCGGACAATGCCAAAAATATGCCCCCATGATACACCAACCGGGAGAGCCCCTCCATTCAGTTACCTCCCCATGGCCTTTCATCAAATGGGGAATGGACATAGTCGGCCCCCTACCCGCAGGACGGGGAAAGGTATGATTTTTATTAGTTTTAACTTACGATTTCTCTAAGTGGGTAGAAACAGGGGCGTACACACAAATACGCAAACAGGAGGTGATCGCCTTCATATGAGAAAATATTATATGCCACTTCGACATACCAAAATAAATCAGTTGCGACAACAGACGACAATTTATCAGTCAAAAAATGACTGAATTCTTCGATAAATGGCGCATCAAGAGGATACTTTCATGCCATATCATCCCACTAGTAACGGCCAAGCAGAATCCTCCAACAAAAAAATATTAAACGTACTAAAGAAGAAGCTCGAGAACGCCAAAAGGGTTATGGCCTGAGCTACTACCCGAAGTACTGTGGGCACACATGGCCATACCCAAATCCAGCACGGGGGAAACACCGTACTCGCTGGTCTACAAAACCGAAGCGGTCATACCTGTCGAGGTCGGTGAACCAAACCTAAGATATTCACACACCAGTGGAACAGAAAACGACACAAACATGCTCCAAGACCTCGATGAAGTTGAAGAAAGAAGAGAAATATCCCATATCAGAATGGTGGCCCAAAAATAACAAGTCAAAAGGTAATACAAAAAGAGGGCCAAAATAAGACCACTCAAAGTGGGAGACTATGTCCTCAAAGCCAAGACATTGGCATCTATAGATCCAAGTGAAGGAAAATTGGGCACCAACTGGAAGAGACCCTACAAAATCACAGCAGTAGCTAGCAAAGGAGCATTCCGGTTGGAAACAATGGAAGGAAAAACGCTCCAAAACAATTGGAATGTTGCGCACCTCAAGTATTTCCACTTCTAAAAGGTGTCTCCCAAGTCGTACTCTTTTGTTCCTTACCCGAGTTTTGTTCCAATTGGGTTTTCTCAGGGAGGTTTTTAACAAGGTGACAAAGGAAACACTTGGAGATATTTCTGGCACAAGTTTATCATACCAGCCTCTCCATACGACCTCCAGGCCGGCATGATAAAGGGACTGGACTAGCTCCATCTCCAATGTATGAGAGGCTACGACCATCTCCAGTGTATGAAAGGCTACGGCCATCTCCAATGTATGAAAGGCTATGGACATCTCCAATGTATGAAAAGCTACGGCCATCTCCAATGTATGAAAGGCTACGACCACCTCCAATGTATGAAAGGCTACGACCACCTCCAATGTATGATAGGCTACGACCATCTCCAATGTACGAAAGGCTACGACCATCTCCAATGTACGAAAGGCTACGTCCATCTCCAATGTACGAAAGGCTACCACCACCTCCAATGTACGAAAGGCTAAGGCCAGCTCCAATGTATGAAAGGCTACGGCCATCTCCAATGTATGAAAGTCTACGGCCATCTCCAACATATGAAAGGCTACGCCCATCTTCAATGTGTGAAAGGGTACGGCCATCTCCAATGTATGAAAGGCTACGGTCATATACAATGTATGAAAGGCTAAGGCCATCGATTCTATAATAGCTAAGGCCATCGCCGCTAACGGTCGACCTAGATTCAACTGCAGTAAGTAAACGACTCGACGGCAGTCGAAGTTACCTAAATGGCTAAGGTCATCGATTCTATTATGGCTAAGTCCATCAATCCTATTATGGCTAAGGTCATCGATTCTATTATGGCTAAGGCCATTGCTTCCAACGAACGACCTAGATTCGACTGCGGTAAGTAAACGACTCGTTGACAGTCGAAGTCGCGTAAATGGCTAAGGCCATCGATCCTATTATGGCTAAGAGATTCTATTATGGAAAAGGCCATCGCCACCAATGGTAGACCTAGATTTGACTGCGGTAAGTAAATGACCGACGATAGTTGAAGTCGCCTAAATGGCTAAGGCCATCGATTCTACTATGGCTAAGGCCATCGATCCTATTATGGCTAAGGCCATCGATTCCTCTATGGCGAAGGCCATCGCCACCATAGGTCAACCTAGATTCGACTACGGTAAGCAAATAACTTGAGTCATTCGATGATAATCAAAGCTGCTCATGCCGGCCAAACTTAATCTACGGTGAAAAGCGAGAAAACTACAAACCAAAAACACAATAAAAGCTCTAAGGAACAAAAAAACATCAACAACAAAAAATCATATTTCATTATCTCCAAAGATATACATACATCCGGCCTTAGAAAAAGGCCTATCTACAAAAAAAATATATTTATAAAAGTCATAAGAGCCTTCACTGCTCTGCCCCTCACGACCCGCCTGGTCGTCGTCCGGTCCGTTGCCATCTCCAGGTTGAGAAGCCTTAGAAATCCAAAAAACGGAGTCCAAATGGATGACATCCCCGGAGTTACAACCTTCCCTATCAGGAGATTTGGAGCTATAACCGGCCGCTTCACGGGAAATACGGGTTAAGTGTCGTTGCCTTTCGACTTCCGCCTCAGAAGTATGACCTGCCGCCAAAAACTCCTCAAAATGACCAACTTTGGCATCATGATACACACACATCTCATGCGCATCACAACGCACAGAATCTTGTCGGGTAATTTGCCTGAGAACTTTAGCCTTGGTCGTCCTAGCATCAAGCTCAACTGTAAGGGTCGTGACCTGGGTCCGCAGTTCCGCACCCTCCGCCGTCACCCCACGGCTTATCTCCAACTCCTCTTCTTTTGACTGGAGGAGGGTCTCCAGCTCGATCGTTCGAGCCAAAGCAGCCATCAGCTACTCATCAATCGTCTCCAACTCGGCCGTTCTCTTCATTAAAAGAGCCTCCGACTCCTCAAGAACCTCACGGAACGTCCGGAACTGGGGGTTCTGCTTAAGCACGTCTTACAATTCCTGATGCTTGGCACGACACTCTTTATATTTCTTCACCATTATAGTGAAGGTGGCATGCTTCTTTTGTTCACGCCACCTCCTATCAACCTCCAAGACGAGGGTCCGAAAAGAAGAGAAGAAACGCGTCAGTACATACCAAAATCGTTTTTATGACTCAAACAAATAACTGAAAGATACCTGCAAAGCTGCACCAGCTATCCGCCTCGACAAATCCATGTTTCTAACATTTCTCAGCATCTCGTGTTCTGCAGCCGCACATAATAAGGTCATATCCGTTGTGGCTTGCTTGTTGTCTTCTAACAAATCATACCCACTAGGGATCACATTCGGCGAGTAGACCTGCCCTCCGTCATCTCCATGCTGGCCGAGCCCCCTGTTGCTTCTCCATGATCGGTTCCAGAGCCCGTCCACTCAATCTCCACGGCCGCTCCCCTAACTGTGGAAGACGACCCGCCTCTTGAGGCACAAGCCGAGCGGACAGCGACAGCTGTTCTTTGAGAAGCCATTCTCCCTAAACAAATGGCCTCAGCCATAAAAACTGGACTCGAATTTTGGCAGGGCTCACTAGGCCTCGCTCTCTCAGTCGCAACGCCAGTAATGAATCGCCGCCTCTTTCTCTCCGTCGGCTCTTCTTCTTCAGAAGCCACTTCCGCTGGAGCGACTTCAGGTACCGGCACAGGAACGGTTTCAGGAACATTTATTAGTACGGCCTCAGGTATCTCTACGGAAGTAGCCTCAGGCACCGCCTCAGATGCAACCATCGGTGTAGCCCCCTACTGAGGAGTCGAAAGGGGGTTGTCTCTAGGTGAGCCTCCCACAAGTATATCTCCCCCATCAGAATCGGACCCTACCTAGATGGCCCAGCGTCATATTTCTTCTTCTTCGCCTTTGTAGAAGTACCCCGACCTGCCAAACGAAAGTACATTGAGTAAAAAGGTCTCCAAGCCAAAATAGAGCGAAAGAGAAGAACAAGGAAGGCCATTACAAGTTGGGCCGTATAATCTACGAAACTCAACCCAAGTGCGGTATTTTTCCACATACGGTATTAGCCCCGCCAGCCACGACCTAGTGTCGTCAACGGGACGAGGCGAGCGAGTCACCACTAGAAGAAAAAAGAAAGTAAGTCAGAATGATCGATAGGTCAAAACAAGGTGTCACAAAATTACATACAAAGATACTTACATATCGCATTCCACGTATCTGGGAACCCTTCGGGATTGGATACCAGATGGCTCGTACTGACATAAAAGTATTTACGCCAGAAGTTACAGTTAGATTTGCCGGTGATAGAAAGTTTTTAATTAATAATTTCTCAAAAGTCATTGCTAGTACGTTTAATACAGTTATTGCTATACCTTATGCCTCAATTAGCATCCGTAAGGCCGACGGAAGATTTGAAACAATTCAAGAATAAATTCAAGATGTCGAAAACAAAAAAGAGATCCCTCACCACAAAGCTCTTCTTACCACAGCTCGTCAACTGGAGCATGGTACCTCTCATATAGCTGGGGCTGAACTTCTGCAATAGGTAATGAATAGAAACGACGATCCCGGCCTTGCCCGCAAGCGTGGTGAGGATCCGACAAACCTTCAGGGCATAGGGTGTGAGATGAGCCAGGAACATATGATAGAAGCAGCAAAGCTCTTCTGGTAGAGGGTTAAGTGGGAATCTATATCTGATCCTAAGCGCATATTCATAGAACGTACAAAACCCGGACCTATGCACATTGGCATAATCCGTCCCGGCCGAAGCCATCTCAACATGGCCAGGGATAATGTATGTAGTTTTGATGGCGTCCAGGTGAGACTGAAGTAACTCACTATGCTCCCGGGGAAAAGAGGGGCATGTCGAGTTGAAGTCTTTTCGAACACTCATGTCTTTCGACAGAACATTATCCACCGAGAGTTTTCTCCACTTCTTCCCCTTCACCATCGAAAGAAGGTGGAACCCTAGAAGGTGCATTATCCTTGGTCCTTTTGCTATCTTGACGACACTTCACCATGATATGATTTATAATAAAAGGTGTTAATAACAAGAGATACGATCCTTAGAAATGGTAGTTCTCTAATGATACAACGATTACTACAAAGAGGGATGAAGAAAGAGAAAAAGAAAACTCTCTAAAGGTTCGAAAGATGAATCTCATTGAACCAAGGTACATGAAAATCGAAAAGACACAATTCTAAAACTGACACGAGAAACCAAAACATCACGTCATGCTTTGAACAGTCTCCGGAACAAGTATAATGATGACGCATATGACTAGCAACATAACTCTAAGAAAGGAGTCCGCATGTCAACGGCCCAACAAATATTATCCATGATCATGCTCTTTGAAAGAGGCGCCTATGGATGGCGCTAAATTTTCGTAAAAGCAAATCATGCATGTCCTTCCATTAAAGACGGTCATCGAGTACGTCTCCAACGAATGGAGGGACTAACTGTATATGGTTAAATTTGGCTCGTAAAATTTGGTTCGTAACGCCCCCATGCCGAGTGGGAACGTCCCTTATGATAAGGGTGACCCAAGTAAGGGCACGACCTAAGTTGGTAAAGGAGAAGTGACGTCGTTTAGTGCCTGACCTTTTTACTGAGTGGAAGCCACCAACTTTTGTACTTTATATTTATTTCGAGGAAGGTCTCCTACTATATAAAGGAGACCTCCACATTGTAATAGGCATTATGATTATTCTCGGATAATACAAATTCTCTCTCTATCTTTATCTCTATCTTGGTTTTCCAACTATTTCTTCTCTCTTAAGCTAAGTCCATTTTTCATCACACTTTCAGATATGCAAACATCTTAAAATTATAATCATCTCAATGGTTCATTATATTTGATTATGATTTACCCTTATACTTTCAATTGTTATTAAGCTTATAAAGTACGAATATAATATTTGACCTAAACAATTTGGCGCTGTGTGTGGGGATTTCGAGAATAAAAACCATAGTTTGCACCTAGAGAACCATCGAAAGCCCTTCTCTACAACACACGAATGAAAAATTGCTGACAACAACACAAGAATGAAACCGATAGCAGTTGTTGCAACCAATCTCATCAGTCCTCTCAACGAAGCCGGCGAAGGGGGGTTTCGATTGCAACCCCTAGCACCACCACAAGCAGAGAAATCCCACCTCCACCACCCGAAGATCTAACGATCTTGCAGGAAAAAGGCGCTTCTACATCTGCAATTGAAGAAGCACCCCAAGAGGTCAGGAAACTACTGGAAGAGTGGTTAACGAGTACTCTAAGAGGCTTGGTTAAAAAATCACCCCAAAACAATTGCAGAGGCATGCTGACAGCAGACCTTGCTGCAGTCGAAGGAGAACCTGAGTTTGTACGAGCAAACAATGCGCTCATCGATACTTGGGCCAACGGTGGCACGCTCACAACCATCCTCAAGATGATGGAGGAAACGAAAAACGAAAACTAGTCACTCCGTGACCAAATAAAGAAACACTAGGAGAGGGTGGACAAGATCTCTAGTGCTCCCAAGCTGCTGCCAAAGCGTGATGTGGGGAGGATTGTTGAACAACCATACACGGAAGAGACTGCACCATACTCCATCCCAAAAACCTTCAAAATGCCTTCTTATTTGATAGTGTACAACGGAACTACAGATCCCTAAGACCACCTGATCCACTATGTTACTGTTGTAGAAGGTAACGACTTATCAAAAGAATAGGTACCATCTGTGTTGCTGAAGTAGTTCGGCGAAATACTGACCGGAGGAGCACTAACCCGGTATTCCCAGCTATCGGCCAAAGTCATTTCTACGTTCAAGGATATGGTAGACAAGTTTGTCACCGCCCATGCAGGAGCAAAAAAAGCAGAAGCAACGGTCAACGACATATTCGGTGTTCGGCAAACCGCAGGAAAGGGACTCAGGGACTTCCCAGCTAGGTTTAACAGAATAAGGATGATCCTGTCAAACATGTCAGAAGGCATGCCGGTCGCTACTTTCCAGAACTGGTTTAGCAGGGACGGCTCGAGGGCAAACAAAAAACAACTAAGTCTTCTTATAATGTACCCACCCACCAAGTGGGAAGAGATTCATAATGCCTATTGCGCTGAGGTACGTGCAGACGAGGACAACCTAAATGGGCCGACCCAACGTTTAACAATAGTACACCCGAAAATCTAGAGGGGCCGATGCAGTGAAGGACGACGGGAACAAGTCCCACGTCCCAATAGGGAGAGACACCAACCATAAATCAGATCTTCTCACCCACTGCCACCCAGGCACGCAGACAAACTATAGTGACATGTCGCTCCACTACGAAACGACAGAGGTATTCCCCCTTTATTATCAGTCCATAACTTTTGAGTGTCCCCTTCAGAGATAGTGTACACACTTGAGAAGCTGAGAAACAAGGTGCAATGGCCGGCAAAGATGAAATTGGACCCTGTCACCAGAAAATCAAACGTCTTGTGTGAGTTCCACCATAAGCGAGGGCACAAAACTGAAGATTGCATTGGCCTACAGCAAGAGGTGGTCAGGATGCTGAACCAAGGGTTCCTCAGAGAGTTGCTCAGTGACAAAGGAAAAAACAAATTTGCACGAGAACGGGAGTAACCCCACGGGCCACCAAAGCCGCCTTCACCAACAGGCATGATCAACATGATCATCAGAAATGGCGACGACTCGGAGATCAACCGCGTCAAGTTCAGCACTACGCACAAGCTGAAGCAAGCTATCACCCAGAAATGGTATGACGACTTCAAAGTTAGTATCACCTTCGATAAGTCCGATGATGACGGTTTGTCTTTCCCTCATTACAATGCTTTAGTTATCACTTTACGTATCGCAGATATGGATGTTAAAAGAATTATGGTTGATGACGGTAGCAGAGCCTGTCTTATCCACCCAAGGGTCCTCGTATTGATGGGACTCGAGGATAAAATAATACTGAACTGTGTAACACTAACTGGTTTCAATAATGCAGTCGAACGAACCTCCGGGGAGATATCACTACCCATCCTAGCAGGAGGTGCCACGCTGGAAACAACTTTCCACGTGATGAACCATGAAACGACATACAACGTCATCATCAGACGGCCTTGGATACACGCCATGAGGGCGGTCCTGTCAAGCTTCTATCAAATGATCAAATTTCTCACCTCGTGGGGAGTATTCAGCATTTGAGGCGAGCCTCGCACCGCTCAGGAATGCTATAAAATAGCCCAGGACTGCGTCCACACCAAGCAGCTTAAAGGGGCGAGCGCAGATGCATTGCAATCAGCTATGTCGGGGACTAAGGTCTACCCGACAGAGAACGCCATTAAAGACCCTGATGTCGTAGAAGCCTGCAAGGCTACGATAGAAGAACTTGACCGAGTCCAACTAAAAAGCGACGGCCATTCAAGGAAAGCTTACATTGGGCATGACCTCTCAAATCCAAGTAAGTATCATGAATTTTTATCTAACCATACAGACCTGTTTGCTTTTTCCCATTCAGATATGCCAGGAATCCCGCGAGAAATCTCCAGTCACAAGCTGAACGTCGACCCATTACACTCGCCCGTACGTCAAATAAGAAGAAAGTTCAACACTGCTATCAACAAAGCGGTCAGTGAGGAAGTGGATAAACTTCCGGCTAACGGCTCCATTAGGGAATCAAAGTACCCTCAATGGGTCGCTAATGTCGTCATGGTTAAAAAGAAAAATGGAAAATGGAGAATGTGTGTAAACTTCACCGGCTTAAATAAAGCATGCCCAAAAGACTTCTTCCCACTGCCCCACATCGATCAACTGATAGACGCGACCACAGGGCATGAGCTGCTAAGTTTCCTAGACGCGTACTTCGGCTACAACAAAATCATGATGGCCGAGGAGGACCAGGAAAAAACAACTTTCGTCACTCACTAGGGGACATACTGCTACAAGGTATTGCCCTTCGGGCTCAAAAATGGTGGAGCCACATACCAAAGGCTAGTCACCAGAATGTTCAAAGAGCAACTCGGTAAGACCATGAAAGTTTATATCGACGAAATGCTGGTAAAATTGGTAAAGAAGAAATACCATATCGACCACCTAAAAGAGGCCTTCAAGATACTGAGGTGGTACGGGATGAAGCTGAACCCTGAGAAATGCGCTTTCGGTGTAGCCTCAGGAGAATTCTTAGGGTTCCTCGTATCGGAACGAGGCATCGAGGTCAACCCAGACCAGACCAAGGCAATAGATGCAATACCTGAGGTGCTGAGTAGCAAGAAACATGTACAAAAGCTGACGGGGCGTATAGCCGCCCTATCCAAATTCATCTCGCGGTCATATGATAGGTGCCATAAATTTTTCAACATGCTGAAAAAAGATCAAGGGCTATAGTGGAACGAGGAATGTGTCGAAGCCTTGAGAAAGCTAAAAGCGTACTTGTCTTCGCCGCCCTTGCTGGTCAAAGCGAGCCCAGACGAACCCCTGCTGGTGTATCTGGCCGTGTCCGAGGTCGTTGTTAGCGCCGTCCTAGTTCGCAAAAGTAAAGGTACACAATCCCCTATCTATTACATTAGCAAAACCTTAGTGGACGCCGAAACGTGGTACCCACACCTCCAGAGATTGGCACTAGCATTGGTAGTAGCTTCACGAAAGCTACAGCCCTATTTTCAGTGCCACCCCATAAAAGTGGTAACGACCTTCCCATTAAGGAGCGTTTTACACAAGCCCGAATTAACTGGTAAGGTTAATGGGTAGGGATGGGCGTTCAAATAAATTATTTGTGTGTTTATTAATTTCCACATGTAAAATTTTCAGTGGATAACTTATCCATTGTGGAAACCGTTTAAAATAAAGGGGGTATTTAGGCCAATAGTGTAACGGCAAGGTTGGGGATGAGCTAAATTTTTAAAGAAGGTTACATATAGACCTTATCGTAAAGTCTAGGGGTATTCAGGCCAATAGTGTAACGGTAAGATTGGAAATTGACCAAACTTTTAACGACGGTTATATATAGACATTATCATAAAGTTTAGGATGGTATTTGACCCTTTTCCATAAAATCATTATCAAAAAAATATGATGAATCCAATCACATAGTTTTCGTAATAAGACAACTTGAGCATCAATTGATGTATTTTTTTTCCAAAAGATATTTTTAGTAGATCAATTGTTAGTAATTGTTTGTAGTGCCAGTTTAATATTCAATATAATCAGTCAATTCTATTGAAAGAGAGTTGTTTATTTCTAGTTTGTTACCGACAGACTTTCAAATAACTTAAGAATAGTACATTTAGAATTATATCCAGAGTGTTAGTTCAACTGAGAGCAACTCTTCAACAATCTTGGCAATCAATCATGGGATAATTTCATCTTGCATACAATCTCTAAGTTTGACTTCTGTAACGTTCGTTTCAGCCTTGTACACAACATCACAGCACTCTCTTCTACTACCCACCTGAAAATAAATTTTAGTCACATAAATACCACATATTTATTATTAACCCAACCTTGCAAATTTATTTAGTATAATTTAGCATGTTATAATATTTTAATTTGCCTGACTCTTTTAGGTAACTAGTTTAACTTGTTGTAGGCATTTATTTATAGTTATTTTTTATGTGACCTGATAATATAAATTTTTTTATAAAATTTAAGTGCATAGAAATTAAATCATTAAATTAAAAGAGTTTATAAAAAATTATACTATCGGATTATCTGAAATATAACTACATGTAACCTTCCATAAGTTGGATTAGTAACTTCAAAAATAAGATATTACCTACTTCAATAAGTTAAAATATACTAACGGGTCGTTTGATTACCAGCATAAGGATACTAGTCTCAAAATAGATTTTGACATTGTATTAATTATCCCATATTTGATTTTGGGTATTAGCTAAAACTGGTATAGATTTTATATTAAAATTTTGGTATTAATAATACCATATTATATGTGGAATATAATCCTGGGATTATTAAGCCCAGAATTTCCCTCTTTGTGACCATATGGTCCCTTATAGAATAAAAATTATGTATGATGTCAGCTTATAAGTTAAGATCCATAAAAAGAGTTTACATTATACGTATTTATGGTGTAAAAGATATTAAAGTAATAAGGTCACTTATAAGTAAAATATCTATAATAAATACTAATTTTATGAATAAGTTGGCGAAAAATAAAAACTAGCATGCTATTACATACTATTAAATTTCACTATGCTATAACAACAACAAAAACAACTACCCAATATAATCCTACAAAGTGGGGTCTGGGGAGGGTAATATGTAGACAGGCCTTACCCCTACCCGAAAGGGCAGAGAGGCTGCTTCCAATCGACCCTCGGATCAGTGAAGGAAAGCAAAAACAAATCAAACACAAAAGAGCATTAGTAACTCCAGCAGAAATAACGTAAATAATTATCTAAACATAAGAACCATAAATAAAATAGCATGCAATAATATCAGACAGTAACTAAATCAAGATCGTATCGATACTCACCGAGTCAAGCTTCTTCATAGGAGACAGGACATGAATTTCTGAAATATGATTTGCAGAGTGATTACCACTGAATGAACAAGGAGGTAATTTATGTGGATATTTCCTTGTATAATTAATAAACAAATAATTTTTCATTTTCTGTATAGACTCAAAGAAAAGCAAATGGGGTGCTTCACAAGGATTATTAGAAGGCAAACGAGTATTAATAACAAACCAAGGTTTAAATAATTTACTCCAAGGAATAAAAGATTGTAATGGTATTGTTATTAAACTTGGAGGAAAAATGGACTCATAAATTTGAATAGAATAACCCCATGATATTGAAAATGTCCAATTTTTAGGCTTGTGATAACAAATACTTTGTTGTAGGATTCTTGATTGATCATCTCCTAATTTAGCAATTTTCATAAGATGGTTTAATGATTGAGATTTGTTCATTGAGGGAAATATTGGATCTATAAAATCAAGGTGGTGAAGAGAGACAAGAGGAGATTGTGGATGTGCTGATAGGAATCCAGATATGTCACCATGCAAATCCATCTGCAATAACATAGATAAAAAATCATTATAGTCGGTGGCGGAACTAGAATCAATACTAAAAATTCGGAAAAAATAGACCAAGAAAAATCGACCTACTTTGATCGGTCAAAAATTCGGCCAAAAATCAAGCAAGGTTGGTCAGTTTTTCAAAATATTTTAATCTTTTATTTTTACGAAACCGACCAACTGTGATCGGTTTTTTTTGGCGCAAAAATGCGGGAAACTATTTCTGAGTCCCGCGAAATTTACTTTTCAAGAAACCAACCAACTTTGATCGATTTTTGCAATCAAAATAAATAAAAATTAATATTAAAAAATCAACCAACTTTGGTCGGTAATTTTATTTTTTAATAAAACCAACCAACTTTGGTCGGTTATTTTCGTGCAACAATACAATTAAAGAGTATAAATAAAAAATAAGACAATCTTAAAATAAAATGTACCAATGGTTTAATGGTAGTATAGTATGCTACCGCAGTACACACCCCGGTTCAATTCCCAGATGGTGAATCTTTTGATTACATAATTAAAATAGCGACCAACTTTGGTCGTTTTTTTTGGCGACCAACCTTGGTCTTTTTACCTTTGCGACCAACCTTGGCCGGTAATTAGCGACCAACATTGGTTGGTATACTAAAATGACCACCAAAATAGCGATCAAGCGTGTTTGGACGCATTTTGATCAGTAATTTGCCAAAACCAACCCACGTTGGTCAGTTTTTATGATCGGCAATTACCAAATTTCTAGTAGTGAATATAACTTATCGGTTCAAATGAATTTGTAGTATTACTTATAAAAATTAGTAGTTAATTTACCTATATACTGGTCGGTTATAATAAGTTATTACTGTATTTTCAGATAATCATAATAGACTTGTTAAAATTAATTACATATTATTATAAGTCAATTTAACATGATACATAAAATGTTTATACATATCATATTACATAACTTAATAGATATATGCTTAATCTTTATGATAATTAAGCATTAATTAGTAACTTCGTAAATATTAACTAACTAGCTATCATCAAGTAAAAATCACTTATAGTTATCTCGAAAAACATGCCAAAAAATTCTGCAAAAAAAAGAATGAACCTCAATAGTCGTTCACCCAAACGTTTAAATTAAAAATAGGTGACAAATGCATAATGTATATTCATATATGATATGTGTATATACCTGTGTATAATCACTATATTATTTATATAAATCACTAAAAAGAATTGTAAATACAATCGGCTATTTGTGTAAAAATACCTGATGGAAGCCCTTTTGTCGAGTGAGAGAGACACCTAAATCAGCTACACATGAGTGCAAAATACGGTCACCCCCATAAAAAGTTGGATATCTTTTAATACAAATATCCAAATTGTCTACCATTGCCTCCACAAGAGCGTAACTAAAAGCATATCCACCTCCACCAAAAGCCATATTAAAAGAGTGAACAAAATTTGATGCATGAGTTTCTGAAGTCATCCCAACATAATAAAATTTCCTATGATCATACTTTGACAAAACCTCAACCAAATTATCTAGGAAAAATATAGTGTCATCATCAGCCATAATATACCATCTTGCACTCTTATTTTCCATCTTGAATATCTCCGCTACGACGCGCGCCATTCGTATCGTTTGCGGGATCGGATGTTTATCGTACATTTTGTATTTCGACGTGTTTTCTGAGATCTTGAAAGGGGGACACGAAGAAGGCCATGGAAGTAATTCGTTTGGAAAATTTTCTAGAAACACGAATCCACGTGTTACGTTAGGTCTCCACCAGGACTCAACGTATGATATTCTGTCCTTCCATGTTTTAGACGAGCTTGTTATTCCGAAAACTAGATGACTAACATTGGTGGGAGAATCATCTTGATTGTCACCTTTGAACCTCATCAAGTTATTCAAAATAGTAGTTGAGTAGCAACATGGATGATTAGAGAGCAAAATGTAGATAACATAGAGAATTAATCCTGAAATTAGCAGTGACTTGCACAATTTTCCACTTAATACATCGGATAATTGCGTGAGCTTACGTCTAATAAGAGAAATCAAGTTTGTGGAAACCATGAAAGACATGAAAATAAAATTTTACGGATTTTTTTTTCTTGAAGGTGGATAGCAATTTCTTGAATAAATAATGTGAATTATAATTAAAGGAAATTTTATATTATAGCAAGAATTGGATGTCATATATGTAAGAGTATTGGAAGATTGATAAAGTAGAATTTGATGGGTTTGGTCAGAAGTATAACACAAGATGCATGTTAATATGACATGTTATTTTTCTCGTGTAAACTATATACTAGTAATAAAGTGTGAATTGAACGAGAAAAATGTAAAAATATATTGAGATTTGCAATAAACGTAGTTCAAATAATTTTCTCGTGCCCCTAAAGCCAATCCACGAGTTTTATTATACACATAACATGCTGTTTAGCATTGTTTAATGACTGATTTTATGCCCTTTAAGTTTAAAAAATTATGAACAATAATTAGCGTAGGATTTAAACTGTATACACTACAGTGTAATTTAACTTATTATATCAGGTTAACTGCGATTTATTCTAAGTTACCAGTCAATGTCTACTTTTGGTCCAATATGACTTAAAAATAAATTCGTAATTGTTAACACTTACTGCCCCCCTGATTTGGAATAGCACACTCATCTTTATTGGAGTATAATTTTGGGCAAAGATAATTTTTAGCCCGTGACTAAAGTTATTTACATCCGATAGCGGCAAAAATTGTATAATATTTGTATATTTTTATATATAGCATATGTTAATTTGTATATTTTTTTATATAACATACAGAAATGTATTTATATATAAAATCTATTTTTTTTTTTACTATTATTTTAAGAGCGGTCATACAGTGTCATTTTCCTATAATTTTTGTGTACTCCTATTTCATGAGTCTTCTAGTTTGTGGTACAAAGGTTCTATAACACATAAGTCGGTATGGGAGTATGGTGAGAGATCGAGCATCCACCTCAGCTAAGGGTCTATTGTGGGTCGGGCCCAACCTAAGACAGCTCCGGGCCCGCGAGACCACGGGCCTAATGGGCAAAACGGTCCGGTCTCAAATGGGCCAGTCTCTAGTGGTGCAAAAGCCCAAAGTGGGTCGGACCTTACAAAAAAAAAATCGCGAGCCCGGAACTGGCAGGCGGGTCTGGGCCGGTTCAACCGGTCCTAACGGGCCAAAGACAATATTTTTAATTTTTTTTAAAAGACCAACGGCTAGAAATTTAAAAAGTAGTTGTTGGCCCTTAATTTCAGCAGTTCGAAAGTTTAAAAAATAGTCATTTGGCCCCAAACTTTGTTTTAACCCCAACCTTTTTATTATACTTTTTTCCTATTCTCAAGTATAAATACCCCCTCTTTCTTTCATTTTTACTCACAAATTCATCGATCTCTCTCTAATATTCTTCTATAATTGCTTACTTTTATTATTGCAATTTCATGAAAAATTGTGAAGTTGGTGAATTGAAGTATTCAAGTCTTCAATGATACTCAATTTTCAAGAAGTTATTCGTCAATGCAGTAAACTCGTTTCAACTCTTAAGTTTTAATATTATAGTTTTGTTTGTTTTATTTAGTGTAATTATAATTAATATGGACTTTTCTTTGAAAAAAATATTTGGTGGTAAGGATAAGGGAAAATCTAAAATTGGTGAATCTAGTCGCCAAGCTACTACACTTCCCCCGGCTCCCCGATCCAGACCTGTTACCCGTCCTCCTCCACTTGTTATTCTTGCTAATGATAACCCTTGTTTTCAATTTTTCGATAGTCAATTTTGCCATGATGTTGCACCAGGTCAACAATTAAATGAAGAAGTTATGAATGCTCTTTATCCTACTCAAACTATCTTTGAAAATGTAGAGTAAAATGATGATGTAGATGAAACGCAACCGGATTTAGAAGATACACATACTAGTCCTGTTAATAACCCAATTGATGCCCCGCCTGACCCTCTTATAGTGACCCCTACTTTTAATAGACAACCTTCTAAACGTCCCAAAACATCTCTTATTTGGCACTTTTTTACTCAACTAAGAGAACAAAATAAGGATAAGTGAAAAACTTGTAGGTCTTTGATGGCTCATAAATTACTAAAGATCATAGCGGTATGGGTAGTTTGACTAGACACATAAAGACACACCCTAGAGATAAAGCTAGATATTTTTAAATGAAAGCTGCGCAAGAGGGCACAAGTGTAGATACTACGGTTAATCCTAGTACATGGTCAAATCTAGTTCAACCGGAAATTAAAACTATTAGCGGTGATATTTTATATTATGATCCAAATAAAGATCATGAAGAATTGGCAAAAATGATTACTGTTATGTGCTTACCCTACAGTTTTCCTTCTAACCCTCATTTTGTGCATTATATTAGAAGAGTTTTTAATCCTACATATAAAGGATGGCCCCGCGTAACCATAAAGAGCGATATTTATAAATATAAACATTAATATGAACAATATTTGCGCAATTTATTTACTCATACAGATTGTCGCTTTGCTATTACTGCTGATATTGGTATAAGTGGTAATGACTGTAATTATCTAACTGTTATAAGTCATTGGATAGATGAGTAATGGATAATGCAAAAGCGCATTATTGCTTATAGAATAATTAATTCACGCCATACGGATAAGTTTATTGTTAATATAGTTGCAGATATTTGTAGATATTTTTGCATTAGAGATAAAATAATGTCAGTTTTAATGGATAATGCTTCTAGTAACACTAATACTATAGGCTTGGTTACAACTATACTAAATCCTCCATTTAGTAATATTTTTTATGTTAGATGTATTTATCATATTTACCATTTAATCGCCGGTGCTGGTACGAAAGTTTTAAATGTAGAAATTAAAAAGGTTAAAATGGCTCTTAATTGGCTTTTTTATTAAAAAGGTAGAAGTAGACTTAGAGACTATTTTAAAAAATGTGATGAATTTGGCCTTAGAGAAAGAAAGGTTCCTAAACCTTGTCCGACTAGATGGAATTACATGTATGAAAGTTTAGTTGTTGCATATGAATATAAAAACCCAATAAATGTAACATATAATGCTCGTGTAGCTGATAATGATAATGATGATGAGTACCTAACAAATCAAGATTGGACTAATATTAAAATTCTTGTAGACTTTTTAGAACAATTTCATGTTGCTATAAATGAATTATATGGGCAATATTATCCTACTATTTCTAACTATTTATTTTATATTGCAGTACTTGCAGATTTATTTACTCTATTTTCAGAGGGTGGGTAATTTATCAAGAAGCTATTACTTCTATGAAAGCTAAATTTAAAAGTATTTTTTTCATATCCCCTAATTTTGGTGTTCCTGCGTTAAATCCTACGATGAAACTAGGAGGTCCTCACTTTTGGTGCTCAAAAATTTATAACACTTTATCACTTTCACCTGAGAAATTTGCTACACTAGGAGATGAAAAGCCTCAATTAAAATAAATGCTCAAAAAATTTATAATGCTTATCAACTTGCCTTAGATCATGCTAGACCAAATGTTCCAACTCCTAATTCGTCTAGTTCGCAATCATCTAAAAGAACTGCATGCCTAAAAGCCCTTTGTTTTTGGACGGAGTTCCGGGGTTCTCAATGTGATAATATTGGTGATAGTCCAGGTGTGCATTCGATTTATCGATTCGATTCTGACCCTTATCGATAATTACTTATCGATTATCGATTCTTACATATGCTTATCGTTATCGTTTCAATAAGGTTTCGATTTTTTCGATTTCGATTTATCAATTTTAGGGGCTTATCGAGTTCGATTTATCGATAACACCAATAAGACAAGAGGCGGGCTGCACACTTTGATTATCACGGCTGAAACTATTGAGATAGTACAACATAGTACTTTGATTCTCTAATTTTTAAGCTAACATATGACAATGTTCTGGGCAATTTGAAATGATACAAATCCCTTTCCAAATGTTTACAACAAGCACACACACAACCCTAATAGTTCAAATGCTCAAACACAAAAGCTTAGTAATTCGTCTGTCCAATTATTACAATAAAACTGTAATGAAAGCTGTAGAACTGGAATTTTCAACAAAAAATAGTATTCCACTTCATTCATTCTCAGCTGGAGACCTACATATGTATCAAGTTTCAGAATGTCAGTTCAAGTGTAAGACAGCAGCAGCAGTATTCAGCAATATTCAGCTCGCACCCTGGAATATATTACTCAAATGTAAGATCAGTTCAAGTGTAAGACAGCAGCAGCAGTATTCAGCAATATTCAGCAGACAACAATACAGTAGCAGTATTCAGCAGCAGACAGCAGCAGAAAGATACAACAACAACAACAGCAGACAACAATACAACAACAACAGCAGAAAACAATGTGTGAAAGCAACAGCAGACAGCAGCATTCTGCTTAACAAAAACAAGTAAGATCAACAGCTTAACAAAAAGAAGAAAGAAGAAGAAAGAGTGCATATCAACAGCAGCATTCAGCAGACAGCAAAGTAGCAATACATCCAGCCAATCTGGAGTTACAGAGTGCATATCAACAGCTTACCCATTATAATTTATCAGCAGCAGCAGTATTCAGCAGCAGACAGCAGCAGAAAGATCAGCACACAGCAGCAGAAAGATCAGCAGCAGCAGTCAGCAATACAACAACAACAGCAGACAACAATACAACAACAACAGCAGACAACAATGTGTGAAAGCAACAGCAGACAGCAGCATTCTGCTTAACAAAAACAAGTAAGATCAACAGCTTAACAAAAAGAAGAAAGAAGAAGAAAGAGTGCATATCAACAGCAGCATTCAGCAGACAGCAAAGTAGCAATAGCAGCAGCAGTGCATATCAACAGCAGCATTCAGCAGCAGCAGTGCATATCAACAGCAGCATTCAGCAGACAGCAGCAGAAAGAAGAAGAAAGAGTTACAGAGTGCATATCAATAGCTTACCCATTGTAATTTATCAGCAGCAGCAGTATTCAGCAGACAGCAGCAGAAAGATCAGACAACAATACAACAACTGCAAGTTATTAAAGAGAAAAATATTAAGAACTTTGTAATACATCACATTCTTGTACAAAGTATATTATTTAAAAAAGAGAACTTACATAGCAAATAGCAACTAACAAACTCTAGCAAACATCGTCAGTTGAAGCTTCTTTGCCAAGATTAGTAAAATCTAATAAGAAAATATATTAACAAGACAAGCAATTAATATATTATTTAACTATCTTAAGCAATACAATAAATTTTATTAAAATATACATACCTTCCTCAAGTGTCTCAAGAAAATCTAACTCTTCCTCAATATTTACAGGAAGTGATTCACTCCGAAGCCAATCTTGAAGGCACACTAGAGTTTCAACCAATTTAGGAGTTAATGAACTCCTAAATTGGTCAAGAATACGCCCTCCAGTACTAAATGCACTTTCAGATGCCACACTTGAAATAGGAATAGCAAGCACATCTCGAACCATCTTAGCAAGAATAGGAAATCTAGGTGAGTTCACCTTCCACCAAACCAAGATATCAAAGTCCGATCTTTCCGTTTCAGGAGCTTCTGCAAGATACTTCTCCAATTCTGTTTTAGAATCTTCAACGCCACATTCAGCTTTATGTTTCCTTATTTCATCTAAAAGTTCACCTAAACCAGGTGTTGAAGAGCTTGGCAAAGAGGTAGAAACTTCACCACCAATATCTTTTGAGACCGAATTAGAGGCATACTCATTAAACAATGTAAGTATGAACCTCTTTTTCAATAATTGTCCCACTATCTCCGAACATCCTCTTAAGTACAAAACTAACAGTACTAAACTTGTAGCGAGGATCCAAAACACAAGCAATGAAAATCATTTTGTTCATTTTTGTTGGTTCACCCCAATACTTCTCAATTTTTTTCCACATACTTGATGCCATTTCACCCAAAAGTTTATCTTCAGTTGTTATTAATCGATTTAAGTAAACAGCAACTTGACCGATTGCAATAAAATGGACATTTGATGTTACATAAAGTGATCCAGACACCTTCAAAGTGAGATTATAAAATATTTGAAGAAATTGTGCAATTCTCTTTACATCATCCCAATCGGTTCTTGTAAGCAAACCTACAGGCTTTCCATCTGAAATAGCATCAAACATAAGATAACTCGACAAGCCAATATCACGATCAGAATATTCTTTAATTGCACGCTCATATTCTATAGCCCTGCTCAACATCAAGTAGGTGGAATTCCACCTTGTAGGAACATCTAAGAATAAAGACTTCATGACAATATTTTCACTTTCACAACATTCCTGAAACTTCCTCAACCTAGCAGGAGACTGTCTAATGTATCTGACTGCACATCTAACACGAGCAATAGAAATACTTGACTCTTTTAAACCATCTTTCACAATAAGATTTACAATATGAGCCACGCATCTCATGTGAAGGTGTTGACCATTCATGGAATTGGTTCCCCAATCATTTAATTTGTCAGACAACTTCTCTACGGTCACATCATTTGAACTAGCATTGTCAACTGTGACAGTGAAAATCTTTTGCAAACCCCACTCACGCAAATAATCAATAATACACCTTGCCATATCTTCACCTTTATGACTAGTAATTGGAGAAAAGTTAATAATTCTTTTATGCATAATCCATTCACTATCAATCCAATGGGCTGTGATGCACATATAGTTAATTTTTTGAATAGAAGTCCATGTATCAGTGGTAAGACTTACTCTTTGACTTGTTCCTTTAAGAAACTTCATTAATTTATTTTTTTCCACATTTACAAGAGCAAAACAATCCCGTGTAATGGTAGTACGGGAAGGAATATGAAAACAAGGTTGTGCCACTTTCATAAATTTCCTAAATCCTTCCTTCTCAACAAAACTAAACGGAAGTTCATCAACAATCACCATACGACACAAAGCCATCCTACACTCTTCTTGATCAAATTTCCATGGAATAAGATCACCTTTATTACCCCCCGCTAATTTGTGAAATTGTAATAGTTTTTGACCTTTTTCAACTTTATAAGGATTCTTTGGACATTTATCAATATGACCATTCATTTGTGTCGTACTTTTGCCTTTTGTCTCAAAATATTCTTGTCCACAAAATTTACATGCATATTTATTATTTCCTTTAGCATCAACTTTTTCTTCAAAAAAATCCCATGCCCGAGATCGTTTTCTCCTTTGTTTTGAAACTGTCGAGTGAGTAGTTGCTGCTGTGGACTCAGAATCTTTACTTTCAACGGCTTCTTTACCAATATTATCATTTTCAGCCATGTTTAGTGAATTAAGAATGCAACTTACAGTTTATTTCCTGCTTTGTATTCCTCTGCTTCTTCAATTATTTCCCTTACAATTTCCTTCTCCCTTTTCTCCTTCTCCTCAAGCAGTATCGCACGCAATCTGGAAATGAAACAAATATCAAACCTCTCACATAAGGAATGAGCAAGGACATGTAATCAATCGACATAAAAACCTTCACAACAGCCATGAAATTGGAGCGAGAATTAGACCGATTAAGAACGACATCAGCCATCCCATTATATTCAGTCGTCAAAATTTAAAAGTCTAAATAGAACCGAAGGGAGAAACTGAGGAAGACGATGAAAATAAAGCTGAGGAAGACTTCCTATTCTTGCTAAGATGGTTCATATGAAGCTTCATCACCTGAAACAAATTGGGGAAAAAAGAAATTGGCAAAAAAATAAAAATAAAGCTGACCTGATCACCTGAAGACTGAAGGGTAACTGAGGAAGACGATTAACCGAGAAGATCGAAGAAGCAAGAAGATGAAGAAGAAGCTGCGCAGCCAAGGCAGTGTTCGTGTTTTAGGGTATGTGATTAGGGGTTACTAATTGTATTATGTATAGCAGTATATATATATGCGAGGGTTAGGTTAGGGCAATTGGGTAAAGACCGATCAGGGCATCAGCGTGAGAGATGGAATGGTGACTGTAGTCTGTACTATGTATTAATGTATTACTATGTAAGGATAGGGTAGTCATATTATTATAAAATAAGGGTATATTTGTCTTTTTAATATATCTTATCGATTTATCGATAAACCGATAAACCGAATGGCCAAAATCGAAATCGAATCGATAAACCGATAAGGAATTTTTTTGAAATCGAAATCGAATCGATAAACCGATATCAATAAACCGATAACAAATAATCGATTCGATTTATCGATAAACCGATTCGAATGCACACCCCTAGGTGATAGTTCACAACTAAATGAGTTTCAAGTTTATTTGTCGCTGGGACTTGAATCAGAGAATCTCGACGGCTCTTTCAATGTTTTGGAATAGTGGAAAGACAAACAAAAGCATTATCCGGTTCTTTCAAGGATGGCTCGAGATATTTTAAGTGTTTAAGCTTCAACAGTGGCATCGGAGAGCGCTTTCAGTCAAGAGAGACTTCAAATGGGTGATCATAGAGTGTCTATGAGGGAGAGCTTGGAAAAATCAATACACTTCAGAGATTAAATCCGTTTGGAAAGAAGAAATTTTGGACTTGCAAAATCATAACCGGAGATAGACGAAGCTCAAGAATAAATGCTAGCGGAACTTGCGCAGGATGCTGCTTTGTCCGGAAGCAGTGATGAACAAGCTTCTTTTCACCACCACCAACGAAAATTCCTCCGGACCTTGAAGGATTTATAAGATTTGTTAGAGATAATACATAGAATAATATGTAACTTGTATTTTGGCACATCTTCATTAGTTTTTTTCCTTTTAATGAGGGTATTAGTACCTTGTTGTGCTCATTTCGTTTGGGACAGGAAGACTAAAAAGGATATTATCATTTTTGTTAATATCGTAATAATAAAAACTATAACACATTCCCTTGAATATTTCTTTGCAATTTATTTTGTGTTTAAATTTGATATAGTACATATATTACATTCATACATACATACATACATACATACATACATACATACATACATACATACATACATACATACATACATACATACATACATACATACATACATACATACATACATACATACATACATACATACATACATACATACATACATACATACATACATACATACATACATACATACATACATACATACATACATACATACATACATACATACATACATACATACATACATACATACATACATACATACATACATACATACATACATACATACATACATACATACATACATACATACATACATACATACATACATACATACATACATACATACATACATACATACATACATACATACATACATACATACATACATACATACATACATACATACATACATACATACATACATACATACATACATACATACATACATACATACATACATACATACATACATACATACATACATACATACATACATACATACATACATACATACATACATACATACATACATACATACATACATACATACATACATACATACATACATACATACATACATACATACATACATACATACATACATACATACATACATACATACATACATACATACATACATACATACATACATACATACATACATACATACATACATACATACATACATACATACATACATACATACATACATACATACATACATACATACATACATACATACATACATACATACATACATACATACATACATACATACATACATACATACATACATACATACATACATACATACATACATACATACATACATACATACATACATACATAAATACATACATACATACATACATACATACATACATACATACATACATACATACATACATACATACATACATACATACATACATACATACATACATACATACATACATACATACATACATACATACATACATACATACATACATACATACATACATACATACATACATACATACATACATACATACATACATACATACATACATACATACATACATACATACATACAAACATACAAACAAACAAACAAACAAACATACAAACAAACATAAAATACAAACATAAAAACATACATACATACATACATACATACATACATACATACATACATACATACATACATACATACATACATACATACATACATACATACATACATACATACATACATACATACATACATACATACATACATACATACATACATACATACATACATACATACATACATACATACATACATACATACATACATACATACATACATACATACATACATACATACATACATACATACATACATACATACATACATACATACATACATACATACATACATACATACATACATACATACATACATACATACATACATACATACATACATACATACATACATACATACATACATACATACATACATACATACATACATACATACATACATACATACATACATACATACATACATACATACATACATACATACATACATACATACATACATACATACATACATACATACATACATACATACATACATACATACATACATACATACATACATACATACATACATACATACATACATACATACATACATACATACATACATACATACATACATACATACATACATACATACATACATACATACATACATACATACATACATACATACATACATACATACATACATACATACATACATACATACATACATACATACATACATACATACATACATACATACATACATACATACATACATACATACATACATACATACATACATACATACATACATACATACATACATACATACATACATACATACATACATACATACATACATACATACATACATACATACATACATACATACATACATACATACATACATACATACATACATACATACATACATACATACATACATACATACATACATACATACATACATACATACATACATACATACATACATACATACATACATACATACATACATACATACATACATACATACATACATACATACATACATACATACATACATACATACATACATACATACATACATACATACATACATACATACATACATACATACATACATACATACATACATACATACATACATACATACATACATACATACATACATACATACATACATGTATGTATATATATATATATATATATAAGCAATTTATATTAGTATATACATATATAGTTTACAAGAAATTGCCTTAGATAAAAAAGTCAAAAATAGCCCGGAAAGAGAAAGCCCGTTTAGGCCCGTGGATCCGCCCCATTTAGCTCGAGACCATGTGGGCTCAGGAACACCGTGGGCCGGTTCCACCCATTGGGTCCGTGAGGACTGGGTCTGCCAAAGCCCGAGACCGTTTGTCCTGGCCCAATACAGCCTTAACCCTCAGCTTCTCAAATAGAGGATTAGGAGCATGACGAGAGCGTGCTAGTCAAAAACGATTTCCATCCCCCAACTAGTAAAAACACAATCACCACTACTCTCATGTTGCAACAAGTCTCATCAACATTAGTCGTCACATATCTCTGGGGAAAAAAAGTGTTAGACTATCTATCATCTCCATTAGTAGATAATCGCCAAAGGGCTGATTTAACACGATTGGAGGCCTAAAGCCAAAAACATTAATTATTATCTTATAATCGATTATTTCTAATTATTACCATTAATCGATTTGTTCTTCGCATTTTCTCTTTTTGCATAAGAGGATTCTATTTTCTTGTTGACATATTTAAATTGAATAAAATCTAATAATAACTAAAACAAGAATATATACTTAGGAAGTAAGAATATCAATAATGACAAATTTTCAATGAAAAAATATAATATAAAGTTAGAATAATAAAACCTGGCTCCAGAATTTCCTAAGTTGATATAACGATATCGAAATAGTTGTTCCCTGCTTAAAAATAATGATTGTTTTTGTCTTGTTGCAATGCTTGAAATTTAAAAGTAAACTTTGATCTTTTGTGAGCACACAACAGTAAGTTTTTGGAATAGAATATACAGAAATAGTTAATAAGAAGAGAGTAAGAATAAGTGAAAGAGAGAATAGAGAATGAAAAAGATAAATATAGGAATAGTCTTATGAGCTCATGTTAGTTGTTAGGATATAATTGAGGCATTAGGCACCGAAAGTAAACTAGAATTACCTAAAGATATGTTTCATTTCCCAATTAATGCAGTGGTCCCCACATAAAAGGTAAAAAGTTACTTTCTTCTAAAATTTCGTTTTCCAACAGTGTATATAAGATTTTTATTTTACTATATATACTAATATACATTTTTAGAAAAAAGGGGACCCCCAAAAAGTTGGGGCCCCAAGCCATTGCTTTAGTTGCCTTATAGTTCAGCCACCCTAGCCACAACCATTTGATCGAAATTACAAGAATTCAGAGAAATGAGTATCAGAGCACTCATAACTTCCATAGAGAACTAACTCACGCGACCAAACAAAAGAAACTACCACCATAACTAGCAAACATCCTACTCTTTTGCTATAATTCATTTGTTTTTGAAAGAAAGTCAACCTATTCATGAAATTGTGGTCAGTCTCGCTACCTTTTTAGTTGCCGCCCCCTACTTGCTTGTTCGTAGTTACTACCACAAGAAAGCCGCCCCTATCTCTAAAGATTTGTGTTGTCTTTCATAAGTATAACTGACTTGAGCGCCGAAGTGAACAAGCTAGTATTATTATTAGGAAGCGGAAAGAACAATGAACAAGTGCCTTGAATATTACATTTCATGCAAAATATACAAATCTAAGATCCACTGAAATGTGCAGTCATTTACATGCTTCTCACTCAGCCTCAGTTAAACCATTGTTTTAACCTCAGTACTCGTCCGACATAATTAGGCTAAAATAAAGCAATAAAGAAAATTAAGATTCAGCCTTCTCTTATAGATCTCATTAATCATCAACATAGATGGTTTCTTGCTGAAACAGCCCGCCAAACACCTTCCTCGTCTCAGTTTTAGTCTCTGTTTGTTTAGTTGGTTTTGGCACCTCATTCTTTTTCGAAGCAAATGGTTTCCTAGGAGGAGTTTTGATCACTGCTTTCTGAGCAGGCAAATTTCTGGCCTTGGCCTGTCCCCTAATGGTAGCAACCTGTGTTGATTCCTCACCGGCTTTTTCAACAGCTGATTTCAATTGTGAGCTGAACTTTTCAAATGAAAATCCTGTACTTAAGCCTTTTGCTTTGTCCAATAAACTTTCAACGGAAGGACCTGCAGCTGATGAATCCTTCTCTTCAGCTTCTTTAGCAACGTTAGCAGCCTTTGCTTGTTTCTTTTCGAGCTTTTTCACCTCTTCTTCCTGCCTCTTGGATGCTTCAGCAGCTTGTCGAGCTTCTTCCTCAGCTTTCGATTTTTCAAGGGCTTCTGCATAAGCCTTTCTCCGTCCATCCTCAGGAATCGTGCTGTATATATAATCGTTCCTTCGTTTAGATTATATGGCATCCAAAAGTTGTAAGCAATTGAGGAAAAGAGTGATTACCTAAAATGTTCATCCACAGTCTTTCTTGATGCTGATGGATCAGTAAAGACTTCCACAACCTGTAAAAGGAAAGAATTTCCAGTTATCAATTAGCCAATCAATCGACTACGCCTCAATGCTGAATTAGCTAGGATTAATTATATGGATCTATGTATCCTTTCCATATGGACCGGCATACAATTC
This sequence comes from Nicotiana benthamiana, assembly GCA_034376525.1. Taxonomy (NCBI): domain Eukaryota; kingdom Viridiplantae; phylum Streptophyta; class Magnoliopsida; order Solanales; family Solanaceae; genus Nicotiana; species Nicotiana benthamiana. The sequence continues at coordinate 8,539,620 of CM067334.1, forward strand.
CAAACAATGATAATGAGAGTCCTGACATTTGACAAGCGACACACCTAATGTAATGATAACAGAAACAACAAATAAAAACGACTGGTGAAATAATTACCTTATTTTCTGCAACTGCAGTGTTGGAGAAAACATCCACCACTAGCTTAGCTATCTCAGACTTAGCCACCTGATTTCCACAAAAAAAGGAGATACTAAGGGATCACAAGCTTAATCAATCTACTCCACATGCTTTATAAAGGCAGAATGGAGGGGGAAAAGGAAAAGATAACAGGTAGTGTACGTGTAGCTAAAGGCTGATCTAGCATATAAGTAGTTCATGCAAATAGCACCTACTGTCTCCAAGTCGGAAGACAAAAGTATAGAGAAAATTTTCAACTTTTTTTTTAAAATTAAGATGTACACCACTAACAAAAGTAGTATGCTCAAACTTAAGATTTTGTTAGAATTTTCATAATGTAAAAGAAATATTGCATACATTACATTACTTTGTAGGCGTTTTCACCAGCACTCCCTTCAGCTGACACGACGATGTTGTATGAGCTCTCAGGGGAGAAATCCTCTGTTAAACTGGTTTTTATGAGTGTATATCTCACATCTGTCTCCACTATCTTCTGCAGAAACTCCGTAATCGTCAATGGCTGAGATTTTGAAAACAGATTGTTGAAGAAGGATGTAATGCCGTCGAGCACATTGTAGGTAGAGCCTACTGAAGAAGATTCATCATAGACTATGGCCACATGTCCAACACCAGCTAATTGTGCCGCTTGTATTACTTGTACGGCATCTGTTGTGGTGACTTCAGTTGTAGGACCATCCTCTCCCTTACCAATAGTTACCACAACTTTGCTAGCATTTCCTATTGCTTTTGCAATTGATTCTGCATCTTGAAATGTGGATGCAACTGCATTCAGGCGTTTCGACTCATCGTTGGAGATTACCTGCAATGATGCAACATGCATAGTTAGAAAAAAATAACAATTTTTTTTAAAAAAAATTTCAATCTGTTCTCTACCACCAATGAAGTGGAGCTTTAGAGTAATGATAAAGTTGTCTTCGTGTGACCTATAAATCACAAGTTCGAGCAGCGGAAGCAACCACTAATACTTGCATTAGGGTAAGCTATCTACATCACACCCCTTGGGATACGACCTTCCCCGAACCCTATCTGAATGGGGGATACCATGTGCAGCGGGCTGCCCTGCCTATTTACTACCACCACTTCTCTTACTATGCAATAAGAGCATTTTGTTTGCGTAGTCTCCAATTAAAGGTTAATCCTTTTCTGTTTTGGCCTCAAGGATTCATTGCCTAATTGCAGTGGAGATACTTTCATTTTGTGATATTCGGGGAATTGTCTATTTGTCTAGGTCCTAAACATTCAAAGGAATGGTACAGAAAATCATATTCCACTTCTTGGTTGAGTTTTTGATACCTTCAAGATTGTTGAGCATTTTATATTGAATGCATTGTTTATCTGCTTTAATCAAACTATACTGCTCGAACATTGGTCCTCTGACGTAATTCCTTACATAGTGGAACACTCGGTGCCCAAGGAGTTCAGCAAAACTGATTTATGACTCCTCCAAAAGAGCTGATAACCATCAGCAAATTGTCTTGTATTGCTAAGTTTCAAGACGTTCATTAAAATCTTTCGCCATATGCAAAAGTTAAATACACCCAAAAGTTCAGCATCAATTCTATTACAAAAAATGGATGATGGGCCGAACTTAATTGTGAAAGTTAACTTATGAGGTGAGTATTATCTGAAACTGAAACCATATAAGCAGACAACAAGCCATTCCCTCAACCAATGCGAGACATTCTAACACTTCCTCTCCCCTCCCAGGAAAGGTTGGACGTTTAGACCGTGGACAACATAACACACAGGCTCAATATTGTGCAACACAACAACAACGATGGCTCTGGCTATGGCTTAGATAGAGATAAATGGACCTTGAGACTAATTCAACCGAAAGGCTAGCTCATGAGGTAATATCGTGCAAAACCAAATAAAAGATGATGCTCATTCTTGCAACCAATGCCAGATATTCTAACAAGTTCTGTATTTCAAGGGACAAAGAAACTAACCTTGTAGCTAACAGCTAACTGAGCTAGCTCTTGGGCTGCACCAAGGTCAGAAACTCCAGCTCTGACACTAAAACCTTCTCGAAGCAATGTCTGTGCAATGCGGACACCAGCTTGTCCAGTAGCACCAGCAACAAAAACTGTTCCAGGATCCTTTGCCCTTTGCCTTCCAAAAGCCAAACCAGAAGATGGATTGGCGCTAACAGGTATCAAAGACTTCATATCAGGTAACTTACCTGTTCATGACATAATATAATTAAGTAACTAAAGTGTGTTCTCTCAAAAAATTAATGAGATGAAATGGTCACGCAACTCAACATGGTATCAAAATAGGCAAGAGGTCTAGGATAAAATCACAATGGCACCCAACGAAGTAAGTTATTTTCACGTGTTTGACTCATGTAAAAGATTTAAGCCGACTCGTGAAGGGACGTGTTGAGACATAATATAATTAAGTTATTATAAGTATGTTCTCTCTAGTAGCTTAACCTAAAACGGTCACCGAATTCAACATGGTATCAGAATAGGCAAGCGGTCTAGGATTCAAATCACACTAGCATCCAAAAAAGTGAGCTATTTTCACGTGTTTGACTCATGTAAAAGAATTAAGCCGGCACGTGAAGGGACATGTTGAGACATAATATAATTAAGTAATTATAAGTGTGTATTCTCTAACAACTTAAACTTTTAGATGAAATGGTAATGCACTTCAATATTATGGACACAATTCGACATTACCAAAATTAAAACTCAAGGGACTACTAATTCAAAACGTGTTCTCTCGTGAAAATGAATCAGGTTCAAACTATTCAACATAACATAATCAACTAATTAGAAGCGTGCTCTCTTTAACAGCTTAAACTTTTAGATGAAATGGTAACACAGTTTAATATTATAGCAACACTATTCAACATTTCCAAAATCAAAGATGAAAAGGTAACCAATTCAACATTTTATGGTTGCATAATTAAACATTAAAAAAGGAGCCTGGTGCACAAGGCATCTAGCGTTCACTGGGGATCCAGGAAGGGCTACCCTATGACAGTCAAACCTAATGCAAGCGTAATGACTACTTTCACGGCTCGAACTCATGACCAATCAGTCGTCATTAAGAGACAACTTTACCGTTGCTCCAAAAGCTACCCTTCAACCATTATCAAAATCAAAACTGAAATGACCTATAGTAGTACACAATTAAAAAATTTACCAAAATCAAAACTGAAAGGAATGCCAGAATTGCTTGTAGTAGTTTCTTGATTTTCCCCATTAGAAGACTCAGCTGATTTGCCAAGACGAAAATTTGGGAAAGAACCAGATTTCTTAGCAAAAACAGTGAATCTTGAATTCTTGAATGATAATCTTGGATGGGGTGTAGTTGTAAGGAGAAATGAATTTGAAGTAAGAGTTGGAGCCATGAATATTGAATTTTGGAAAGAGATAGCAGAGTTGCTACTCTCTTCCTATTCAGTTATATTTTTTGCATGCAATTTTTTTTAATGATATTCCATTTGAAGACAGGAAAAAAGAGAGTGAATGGTGAAAGAGAAATATCTGTGGCATTTGATTCTGGTCTCAGAACAAGAAGTTTTTGGATTGAATAATTTTGTGACTTTGGATGGGGGAATAAGGTGGCTTTCCAATGGGATAAAGCCACGTCATATTTTATCTACAAATGAAACTTTCAAGCCAATCATTTATAATTGGTTCAAAAATAGTGTAATTCTTCCAACATTACGTTAGTATTATTTTGTTTTGGTTTTGATTTTTTTTAATGCTTAGATTGGTTTTGATCGGGGGTGCTTAAACCGAATCGAAAATTGCACTAAAGCGTAAAGTCAAATCAAACCGATTAAAAGATTATTCGACTTGATTTACTTTGGTTTGATATTGAGTAGAAAAATCCGAACCAACCTGACATATAAATATATAATTTATATATATACTTTTAGAGCAAGTACTACACACTATCAAAGTAAATGGTGGGAAGATTAGGATCTCTGCACTTTAACAAGATATCTCGATCTCAAGCCATAAGATTTGAGAACATCTTGTTTAGGAGTGGTCGATTTACACAAATAGCCACTTTCATTGCCTTGTATTTAGAAATTAGCCACATTTTATTGGACCAATGGTTTGAAGTTCGAAAGTGACTTCTGAAATTTAACATACAAAACTAGTATTCAAACCACAAGTCACCTTTTGAAAGTAGCCTTCTAAAGCTACAAAAGTGGCCAATTGGCGAAATAAAGCCAAATTGGGAATTAGTTGAGTCAGTGCGTTTCAAATAATGGATGTCAAAGCAAAAAACGGAAATACAAACACACACTAGTATAGCTTAAGAAAAAGCCTTAATGTTGTGGGTTGACAAGTGAACATTGTCATATTCAACCTTTATCCCATTTTTTGTTCCCAAAATGAAAATCTTTTTCATTTTGGAACAACTTACTCCAACAATTTCCCCACTTTTTCCCCTAAACTTTTTTATATTATTCTATCTCTTTTGTATTATATTATTATTTTTTATTTCAATTTTATTTTTTAACTTCAATTAAACAAATTCCATATTTTATTTTTATAAATTTGTAATTTTCATAATTAAAACAATTTTATAAAATTTTAAATAATATAATTTGTAAGCAATTCTTATAAATTAACTAATAATTCAAATAAAATATTAATATGAAACGAAAATAAATTTTACATTGAGCACGAAATTAATTTTACGAAGATATGCGCAAATATTAATTTATCAAAATTATAAACCAAAGTAAAGATATAATATTAATATTATATAAATATTGTATAAATATGATTAAGTGTATATAAAAGGATAAAATAAAAGATTAAGTAATAAAATAATAATAATAAATAGTGATGAATAGTAATGGGGGAGATGAATAGTGTACCCCATATTTGAGGGAACACTATTTATTCCCGGATTTAGGGACAAAGATGGGGGAGGATTGGAGTAAAAAAATTTTCCAAAAATTACCCCCATTATGGGGGATGAGGGCAAGATTGGAGATGCCCTCAAACAAGGCAAAAACTGTTGAATGATACTGTGAATATCTGCAAAGTTTCATTTCCCTGAACATGTTGGCCTTGACCATTATTGTTATCCAACTTAGTATTTTTCATCTCGAGACGTAACAGAAAATATATGTGGAGATAACATAGGAATTGGACAATGATATGAACGATTTGAAGAGAATTAATTTTGAGAAAATATCGTATATTTTTTGTATTGAATGAATCATCTCACTATATATTGTACTATTTAACAATTGAAAAAGAAATCTAAGGAAAATAACTACCAAAACACTTGTCTCTATTTCATTAGCTACCCTAACTAATCACATGATACAATAACAATAAAAGAATATAGTAACCCTATGTTCAGCTAGCCCAGACGATAATATCTTCACCTGGCCCAAATAATAATAACCTTTCTTATTAGAAGCCCAAAATTCGGTAGGCCCGGCTGCTTGTCCAAAAAAAAATTCAGACAACATCAAAAGTATCCAAACTCACTTTACTCTTCATCTTCATCTCCTCTTTATTCTTCTCCATCATTTTCTTTCTTCCTTCCTTTTTCCCTTGTATAGTCCCATGGATCACAACATTAGTATGGGGTTTCTTCATCTTAACATCTCCCCTCAAGATAGAGAGTAACCGTGTGACCCCTAACCTGCTTAAAATCTGTGAATGAGAAACCCCTGAAAGTGGCTTAGTGAAGAGATCTGCCAACTGATCTTTAGAGAGAACAAAGGAGAGACTGATTAACCCATAGAGAAACCATTGCCGGACAAAATTGTTTAACCAAAAAATAATATTTCGCCCAAAACTAGGATTAAAGATAAAAAGTCGGGTTACTGATAATCACGAGACAAAAAAAATAGTAAGCTTTTAGAGAATGAAAATAAGGCAGTAAATAAGTTTGTATTTCAATATAATATTAATGATATTTTGTGTCCTTACAAATGATGAGACTTCCTCCTTTTATAGTCGATTCTAGGTAAAGGAGTGATTCCTTAGTCTTAATGAGACAACTATGAGCAATAAATGACATTAAATGAGATGTATATAATCATTCCTATTAAATACCAACTTTCTAATGTATTTGGTATTTAATACTGAATTTGGACTCCTTTTCGTCATCAGATTCATATCTTTTAATTCCTTCTGAATTCCTGGCTTTAAATGACTTGAATTGGTACGAGACTCGTAGTTGAACTGCATCTTGTGCCTGTTTAGCTTTTTCTTCCCGTATTTGTCGCCACTCGTGCCTCTTAACCAATTATTGTATTTTGACCATTTGACCAGTTCCCGTGTCATGCCACGTCATCTTCGATATAAATTCTATTTTTTCTCAATACATATAGTCCATCCACTTTCCATTTATTTATCAATTAAATAATTGGAAAGTGGATCTTCATAAAAGGGAATTTTTTCCATAATCAATGTTTATGACAATACTGATGCCTCAGTTGTCTTTTTCATTTAATGCTCCGCACACGTGTTACCTTCTAGTTGGTTCTGCAATTCTGCTCCTTTTTTCAAGGCTTATTCATCACCTCTATTCATGAAGTGATAGTTGCCTTTATTATAGGCTTTACATCATTACACTTCTAAGTTTGACGGTTGCCATTATATACATACTTAACTCTTTCTTCCTTTGTCTTCTTCTTCATAAATCCTTAACAAACATTTTATTCCTTACTTTTGCTCTCTATTAGTTCATTCTTGCTCAACAATGTCGTCTCCAAACCCTAACCCTAGAAAAGTTCTAGTTCTAGATCAGTTCCCCAATGCCCCCGTAAGACATAGGAGAGGCAGAGGAGAAAGGGTTCGGATGGGGCTATGATCTACTCGTGGTGGTTCTTCTAGTTCTGCTTCTCTTTCTTCCATTTCTGGCATTAAAAGTTCTATCCCAAAAACTTCTTCTTCTAAAGGTAAAGAAATTTCTTATCCTTCCCAAGAACCTTTAGTCGATGAAATTGTACCCAATGATTAGTCTGTTAGGAGTGATAGAAGATCTCTTCAAAATCAGGTTGTGAATTTAGAGAACGCTGACACCTATCCTTTTTAGTAACCGATCTTTCGATCCCTGCTATTAGAAGAGATTATAACTAGAAAAATAGTCTTTGTATGTCGATTCCTACTCCAAATCAAAGAATTTCTTCTTTTAGAAGTGGGTATTTCTTTGTTCATACTTATCCCTTTACTCTGGGATTTAATCCTGCCATTGATCCAGTCATTATTGACTTTTGTCGTTTCTTCAAAATCTGTTTAGCTCAAGTTGTCCCCTTAGTGTGAAAAGTTGTGTCTTGTTTGAGATACTTATCTACCAAAGCCAATGTCAACTTTACGTTTTCCCACCTTATTCACTTATACCATCCCAATTTGATGCGTCATGGGGTTTTTACCTTAACTGCAAGAAGTAAGAAGGTTTTGGTAAGCCCTGAAAATGACAAGGATCGTGATGGTATATTCATTACGTTGTTGTACGTACGGTGGATTTGCTGGGTGAAACAAATATTCCCTTCCTTGAGAAGTGGAACTTGGCACGTAAGTTTTCTTTTACTTATCGTACCTATTTTTGAAAATTTTGATTTCCTATCTAATTGTTTCTCTTTTTGTTTTTTCTTAGCAACCATGGGAGATGTGGAACCTATTCCCAACTTCCATGATTGGGCAGATTCAATTTTAATGATTTCTCCTAAGGAGGATAGGACTTGGAAATCAATTTTCCCCTTGCATGGCTAGAAAGTGAAAACCCATGGTATACACTTTTTACACGTTTTTTCACATGTTAAGCCCCTTTTTCTTAATATTGATTGTGTATCCTTCATTTTATCAGGATTTGGTGTTAGAGGAATGACAGCTGAAGTAACTATGGCTCTTCACATGTCGGCTAACGCTTCACTCGATTTGGATAAGACTCGAGCCTTGCTACCAAAAAGAAAAGATGTAGGAGAAGGTTCTGAGAATAAGGAAGAAGAAGATACATCTTTGACAACTAGGCCAAGAGCAAGGAGACGCGTCATTATTGAAGATGAAGTTGAAGATTCTCCTGCTCGAACCGGTACCTCCGAGCCTGTTTTGATCCCTTCTGATGAGGACACCGTACCAAGAGACACCAATGGATCAATTCAACGTCTCTTTGTTGGAGGTTTTAAGAGTGGCGAACTCGACCATGTTATGGATGAAACCCCTCTCTCCTCATTCGTTCCTATTTCCTCTATTCTTTTTCCAACCGTGAGTGTTTATTTGCGTGCGTTGACTACTTCTGTTCCTTTACCTATTTTAACTGCCCCTACTTCCATACCTGTAGTGGTTCCTACATCTGCTGCTACTGTTCATGCTTCAACTCCTACGGCTCCCGTTGTTTTTACCTCTTCTACTAATCCTCCTTCTATTGCTCCCTCTTCCTCTGTTCAACCTACAGAGGCGGGTTCCAACACAGAGGCATGGCTATGAGAAGTGTAACACTTGAAGCTCCTGCCAATCATAGCCTTTTGAGAAAGATCGGTGGAGCTGATGTTTGTCTTGAACCTCATATTGGAGATATTGAGAAGAATAAGATGAATATCCACAGCTGCTATACTCTAATGAACGACATAGTTCATTCAACTTTGAAAGTAACTTTCTTTAACTTGAATGTTTTCCCTTTTTTTTCCTTCTAAATCCTTGTTTCTATGCCTTATAATCGTAGGCTAATCTTATTGGCATTGAGTTGATGGGAAGAGTCTCTACTTTAGAGAAGAAGGAGCGAGAGCCCACAAAGACTATCTCTGAGGTTAGGAGAATAGCCGAGGATGCCCTGCTTGAGGCAGCAAATTAGAATGAGCAGTTTGAGAATACTCAGGGGACCGTAGAGGAGTTTAAAGAAAGTAAAGCTCGCCTGGAGCAACAAAATTGTGGCTTATCTTCTGAGCTAGCAATTGCCAAGGATTCCTCAGGCAAACTTAAAAAGGATAAGGAGCTTTTGGAGTGCTCACTATCAAAAGCCAATGAAGAAATCGGAGATCATAAAGCACTTGTGGAGAAAAAAGAAGAATTCACTGGGGAGTGAATGGTAAGATTGAATACTCAAGCCGAATTAAGGATTTCCTCTAAGAAAATACGTGCTTTGGAGAGTTCTCATGCCTCCCTTTAAGCTTCCCTTGATTCCCGCTTAGCTGAACATCAGATAGTGAAAAATGACCTTGCAATATGGGAAAGGGAGTATGGAGAATTTCAACATAGAAGTAATAATACTCAAGAGGGAGTATAGTACTCTTGAGGAGAATTTCAACATAGAAGTAAGTTGGGATTTTCTGAAATCTCGGCGTGATGCTTTGATGGAGGCTACTCAAGAAAATTTCGATTTACAGTCTGAATTAGCCAAAGTTTTAGACACTATCGATAAAAACCAACAACCAGTTGATACTCCTTCTCCAGCACAACCAGTGGATACTCCTTCTCCAGCATTTGGAACTCCTGGGGCAGAAGAGCTTTTGAATTATGAAGCAGCTACTGAGGCAGTTGAAGTTTCCATTCTAGCTTCCGAGGGTGAAACTTCTGTGACACAGTCTATGGGAATTGAAGTTCCTGTGACTCTTGCTTCCCTCGATGATGTTAACGCTTCAGGCCCAGTTGAAACTGCTCCTATTGCTGCTCCCTCAGAAGTTGTTGCCATGCATGTTGTTGCCTATGAAAGTAAGGTTACAACTTCTGATGTTCCAACCGCTTCAGTGACAATTTGAACGTGTTTCGATTAAGTGTTTTAGTTGATTGGTGGTATCATCCCTTGGTAATTTTAAGGGATCTTTTGGTGAAGTCCCCAGTTACCATAATGGGGCACTTGTAGAAACAAATATTTTGATGACTAAATTCTTCCTTAGTCTTTTATATTAAGAAGTTTTATGGGTACTTCTATATATTATATTCTTTCCTATTTACTTACTTAGGACTTATAGAATAGCTTAGCATTTTTATCCTTTGAAAATGCTTTATGATTCTTCTCATGGATTATCAACATGAGGGTTATAAAAGAGGACCCTTTTATTTAACGACACATAATGAAGAAGACGTCTCAACTTCATAATGATTTTAATATGATGAAAGAAACAGGAATACACATGTTTTATATGAAATAACTTTGACAAGTTTTTATTCACAAACATTAACAAGTTTTCTGAATATTACATGTGTTAAAATACATCTATAACTTTCTCGTAACTATTTTCTTGCAACACATTTTTACATAATATAAAATAAACAAGGTTTTTATTTATAACCAGTTTTAGTACATAGTCATGACCCTATCTTTATGTATTAGGAAGGGTTTGAGAGGTGACTCTGTTGTTCTCATGGGAAAGAACATTATGATGAATGTTGAAGACTCCGTAACTTTTGCTTCGACACTTGTCTCTTTGCAACTTGATTTTTCTTCTTAAATTTTGCTCAGTGTATCTGTTATATAGTCCCCCAAGTGTCTAGCGGTTAAGTATGAAGCCTCGAGCACTTGTCTGTTTCTCTCAATTTGGTCCTTTTCCTGAAACAGAAAAATATGCGAGACTCAGAGGTGCGATTAGAGATGAAGACTGCCTAACTCGTGTGTATTTTCATCAGAATATGTAATCCTAGGCTTGGAATTTAAGAGTATTCCATTTGGCCGTGCAGGTCGTGACTCATCATTTGGCACGAGTTAGAGTTCTTGCCTAGCATCTAATATCGTTATAAAATTTTTAACAATTCTAAGAAAAATTCTAACATGGTTATACCTGACCGTGGGTACTTCCTTAGAAGTAATATCTTTTTAAGTGGACAACATTCCAATGTGAAGGTAAAACTTTGCCATCCATTGTTTCCAACTCGTATGCTCATTTTCCTGAAATGTCACACTCTGTAAGGTCCTTCCCAAGTTGGACTTAGCTTTCAAGAATTAGCAGCCTTCATGGATTGCAACACCTTTTTTAGCACAAAGTCCCCAATTTTAAAGAATTTGAGACGTGCTTTCATGTTGTAGTATCGTTCAATTACTTGCTTTTGAGATGCCATCCTTATTAATGCAGCTTCTTTTCTTCCTTCGAGAAAATCAAGGTTCACCTGCAACCCTTCATTGTTTGAGTCCTCTGTTGCTTGAACGTACCGTGTGCTTGGTTCCCCTATTTCAACTGGTATTGAGTCCTCTTCTTCATAAACCATTGAAAATGGCGTTTCTCCCGTGCTTGTTTTTGTCGTTGTTCGATGCGCCCACAATACCGTAGGTAATACCTCAGGCTAGTTACCTTTTGAATCCTGTATCCTTTTCTTTAAATTGTTGATTATGATTGTTCATAAATTCAGCTTGTCCAGTGCCCACTGGATGGTATGGTGTTGATGTTATCCTTCTAATCTGTCAGCTTTGAAAGAATTTTGTGATTTGTGCTCTTATGAATTGCGGACCATTATCACACACAATTTTCTTTGGTACCCCAAAGCGACATATTATATTTCTCCAAATGAAGTCTTTAAATTCTTTCTCTTGCACCTGTTTAAATGCCCCTGCTTCTACCCATTTAGTGAAGTAATCGGTGAGTACAAGTAGAAACTTCACCTGAACTTTTGTTTGTGGTAATGGACCTACGATGTCCATTCCCCATTTCATGAAGGGACACAGAGTTATAACAGGGTGTAATAGTTCGGCTGGTCTATACATATTGTTGCCGTATCTTTGACATTTATCACACTTAGCCAAGATATGGTTTGCTTTCTCTTCCTTCTTAGGCCAATATTATCCTGCTCGAATCAACATATTTACTAGTGATCTGCCTCCTGCATGATTTTCACAATGTCCCTCGTGTATTTCTCTCATTACATACTCTGTTTGGGAAGGTCCGAGACACCTTTCTAATGGTCCACCAAACATCTTTCGGTAAAGATTTCCTTGATACAAACAATAACGAGCAGCTTTCTTGTGAAGTGCATGAACCTTTGTTTTGTCATTAGGGACGGTTCCATGCAGCAAAAAAGCAATTATTTCGTTTCTCTAATCCCATGATAAATGATTAAAATTTACCTCATTCTTGTTAGGTTCGAGAACGGAATGAAATAAATATATGACTGAAGCATTCACATCATTTGCTATGCCTACCGCAGATGCAAGATTAGCTAAAGTATCTGCCCCAGCATTCTCATCTCTTGGTATTTGCATTACCTTCCAAGTTTGAAATTGCTTTATCAGTTCCCGTACCTTTTCGAGATACTCTTGTATTCACGTTTCCCTAGCTATATAAGTCCCTAGCATTTGATTGACCACAAGTTGAGAATCACTCTTGATTATGATCTGTGTTATGCCAAGTTCTCATGCCAATTCTAAACCTGCAATTACAGCCTCATACTATGCTTCATTGTTAGTTATAGGGTGACATTTTATAGCTGACTAATTGTCTCACCTGTAGGTGGTATAAGAACAATTCCTAGACTCTTTCCATTTACATTAGATGAACCATTGTAAATAAAATCCAAGTCCCCGAGATTGCACCATTAAAAACTTGTAATTCCTTTTCTGCTTCTAAGTGCATCCCTTGACTAAAATCATCTACGAAATCGGCGAGAACTTGGGATTTTATAGCAGTACTAGGCTGATAAATGATTTCATATTCACTTAGTTCTATAGCCCATTTTGCTAATCTTCCTGACAACTCATGCTTATGCAAAATGTTTCGTAATGGAGAAGCAGCAACTACGGCAATGGGATGACATTGAAAATAAGGTCTTAATTTTGTTGATGTCATGATCAAAGCTAATGCTAACTTTTCTAGTTGTGGATATCGTGTTTCAGCATCTAATAAAGATTTTCTTACATAGTAGATAGGAGATTTCTTACCTTGGTCCTCTCGTACCAAAACAACACTTACCCCAACTTCTGATACTGCCAAGTAAATGAGTAGTTTTTCACCATCCTTTGGTCTTGCCAACAACGGGATATTTGACAAGTAAGCTTTAAAATTCCTAATGGCTTGCTGACAATCTTCATTCCATTTAAAATGGTCTTGCTTTTTCAGAGTAGAGAAGAACTTAAAACATTCTTCTGAAGATATAGAAATAAATCTTCCCGGGGCTGCGATTCTTCCTGTTAATATTTGAACCTCCTTCTTATTGGTAAGGATATCAGGAATTTCTTCTATCGCTTTTATATGAGAAGGATTTACCTCAATGCCACGGTTAGAAACAAGAAAACCCAAAAATTTACCTGAGGCAACTCCGAATGCACACTTTTCCGGGTTGAGTTTCATGTTAAATTTTTCTAACATTTCAAATGTAATAGATAAATGAGAAATATGATCATGAGAATGCTGGGTTTTGACGAGCATATCAACTATATATACCTCTATAGTTTTTCCTAAATGTTTTTGAAATATTTTGGTAACCAACCTTTGATAGGTTGCTCCAGCATTTTTGAGACCAAAGGGCATTACTTTATAACAATAAGTCCCCATATTTGTGATGAAAGAAGTTTTTTCCTCATCACTGGGGTTCATTTTAATTTGGTTGTACCCCGAATATACATCTAAAAAGCTTAAAAGTTCATGACATGCAGTTGCATCAATTAACTGATCTATATACGGTAAAGGAAACGAGTCTTTTGAGCAAGCTTTGTTTAGATCAGTATAATCCATACAAACGTTCCACTTACCATTTCCTTAGGTACGACCACCGTGTTAGCAAACCAATTAGGATATTTTACCTCGCGGATCGACCCAATCTTTAATAATTTTTAGACCTCATCTTGAATCACCTGGTTCTTGAAAGCAACTTGCTTTCTTTCTTTTGATTTATTGGTGTGAAAGATGAGTCCTCGTTGAGTTTGTGAGTCATCACATCCGGTGGTATCCCTATCATATCAGCGTGGGACCAAGCAAAATAGTCCACGTTAGCCTTTAAAAACTCAATTAACATACCTCGCATATCGGGATTTAGATTGGCTCGTACGTAAATCTTCCGTTCAGGTCATTGCTCAAATAGCACCACAGCTTCGAGCTCCTCTATTGTTGTTTTAGTGTTCACGTTTTCTTCAAGTTCTTGAATCACATGAAGTCTCGAGTCTAGATCTGTTTTTTTTTCTTGTTCAGCTTGGATCTTATATGTGATTTTTTTCAACATTTTTCACGGTGCTCGTATCCGTTACAACATTGATGCTCCTAGATGTATGTTGTTCTCCACGAATTTGGCAGATTCCCCATGGTGATGGGAATTTTATGACTTGATGCAAAGTAGATGGGACATCATCCATATCATGAATCCATGGACTTCCCATAATTATATTGTAAGCCATCTCCATGTCTACCATCTGAAATTTGGTATCCTTCATGACACCCTCTGCAAAAGTTGTTAGTGTTACCTCACCTTTAGTTGTTACACTGCAATTATCAAACCCGGTCAAGGTATGTGCTTTTTGAATCATCTTGTCTTTTGCTTGCATCTCCCGTAACACCCTTAGTAGGATTATATTTGCAGAACTCCCTGGGTCAATCAAAAATCATTTTACATTAGTATCATGTACAAGTAAAGATATTACTGATGCATCATTGTGGGGAGTAGTCACTCCTTCTGTATCTGCATCATCAAAGTTTATGCTTTCGTGCTCTAAGGTCTGTCGCACTCGCTTCCCGTGTATGATTGTTACTTTGGAAACCTTATTTGAAGTTGTATATTTTACTCTACAAATATCTTCTCCTCCACTGATGACGTTCACGGTTCTCTTAGGTGATGGTGGTTTCGGTAGCTCCTGCCTATTTTTCATATAGACCTACTTTCCCTTCTCACTAAATAACTCAGTGAGATATCCTTGCTTCAATAGATGGTCCACTTCACTTTGTAGGAATCTGCATTCTGATCTTTTATGCCCGTGGTTGTTGTGGAATTCACACCAATGGTCCGGATTACGCCTGTTTGGATTTGACCACATCTCCTTCGGCCACCGTACCTTGTCCCCCATAATCCTTAGAACAGATACGAGCTCAGAATTAGTTACATCGAAATTATAGCCACCGAATCGTGCCTTTAAATTCCTCTCGTCATCTCGTGGCTCTTGATTGCTTCGATCACCTCTGAACCTGGATGAAGACCCAGTCTCCCTGTTTCTTGGACTTTGATCATATCATTGGTTATCCTGTTTGGATCGTGAATGTCTTCCTGCAGGTCCCATATATGGATCATATCTATTCTTACCTGATATTTTTTCAGCCTCTGATCTCCTGGATCCGCTCCTTTCTTCACGATGGTACTGAGGTACGGTATCTTCTTCAATTCTGCGCTTCGTACTGTACGTACTATAAACATCATTCCAGGTGGTTGCAAGAAATTCACGAATACTTTCCTTAAGCCTTCTCGTGGCTTCTGAACTTTTGTCATTCAAATTGCTTGCAAAAGCTATTGATGTCCAATTGTCTGGTACACTGGGTAGAGTCAGTCTTTTACGCTGGAATCTATCAACAAAATCTCTGAGCAGTTTAGAGTCCCCTTGTTTGATTTTGAAAATATCCTCCATTCTTTTCTCAACCTTTTGAGCTTCCGAGTGTGCTTTAGTAAAAGAATCTGCAAGCTGAGCAAAAAAGTTTATAGAATTTTCAGGTAAAAGAGAATACCAGGTTAATGCACCCTTGGTGAGTGTTTCTCCAAATTTCTTAACCAACACTGATTCAATTTCTTGTTTGGTCAAGTTGTTGCCTTTCACGCTGGTTGTAACGCAGTCACATGGTCACGTGGATCTGTTGTACCATCATATTTTGGGATTTCGGGCATTTTGAACTTTTTAGGAATTGGGAGAGGAGCATCAGTTGTCTTCCAAGGTTGTTGCGAGTACTTATCTATATCCACTCCTTTGATTACAAGAGGAACTCCAGGAATTTGTTCGATGCGCTCATTTTGTTCCTTGAGCTGTTTCTGCTAAGTTAGTACTAAATTTTGAAAATGAGAATTACCTGAGTTACCTGGTTCTCTTTCTTGAAAATCACTGGGGGTTGTACCGTTACCAGAATTAACTAGCCCGGAGCGGGGATTTTCCAACGTGTTATTATTCGGCATTGTCGGTGCAGCAGGCAATCGACTAACTAAAAATTCCAAAGCTCTGCCAATTCGTGCATTAATTATTTTTTGTAGAAGCTCATCTCTTGTTTCAACTCCTCTATCAACATGTTCATATATATCATTAGGAGTTACTTCTCGAGATCCACAAGGAGAAACTTGAGGAGGAGGATAATCGTGTTCATCTCCAACCACTTGATGGATTTGATTTTCTAGATTGTTGTTATCGTTGTTGTTTGACATGATGGTAACAACGGGTAGAATGTAATTTAAAAAGAATTTTATCAGATTTTCCGGTAACTCAACCAATTTGTTTAACCAAATAATAGTATTTTGGTCAAAACTAAAATTTAAGATAAAAAGTCGGGTTACTAATAATCAGGAGACAAAAAGAATAGTAAGCTTTTAGAGAATGAAAATAAGGCAGTAAATAAGTTTGTATTTCATATAATATCAATGATATTTCGTGTCCTTACAAATGATGAGACATCCTCTTTTTATAGTCTATTCTAGGTAAAGGAGTGATGCCTTAGTCTTAATGAGACAATTATGAGTAATAAATGACATTAAATGAGACGTTATATAACCATTCCTATTAAATACCAACTTTCTAATGTATTTGTTATTTAATACTGAATTTGGACTCTTTTTCGTCATTAGATTTATATCTTTTAATTCCTTCTGAATCCCTGGCTTTAAATGACTTGAATTGGTACGAGACTCGTATTTGAACTGCATCTCCTACATGTTTAACTTTCTCTTCCCATATTTTTTGCCACTCGTGCCTCTTAGCCAATTATTGCATTTTGACCATTTGACCAGTTCACGTGTCATGTCACGCCATCTTCGATATAAATTCAGTTTTTTCCCTATACAAAAATGACAGGCGATTTCCAAATATTTGGTCTGTTCATGAAAAACACGATTATGAGCGATATGGATAGCTGCCTTGTTATCAGAGTGAAGTGGAATGGGAAGATTTTCTGGGGAGGAAAGATCTTCAAGGAGTCGAACAAACCAAGTAAATTCTGCTATAACCCATCTCATAGATCTGTATTCCGACTCTATTGATGACAAAGATAGTGAAACTTGTTTCTTTGATTTCCAGGAAATGGGGGCTCCTCCAAGTGTGATGAAATAACCACTTACAGACTTTCTGGATTCTTTATAAGAAGCCCAATCTGCATCGCAAAGCGCAAGCAGAAAAAAGGATGGGGTTGCTGAAAGAAGAATACCTTGAGCCAGATCTGCACACAAATATTTCAAGACTCTCAATATAGCAGTGAAATGGGAAACACATGGCCTCTGCATGTATTGACTGAGATACAGAACTGCAAAGGAGAAATTTGACCGAGTATTTGTCAAGTAGTTCAATTTAAAAATCAAATGGCGAAAAACTATGGGATTTGCCAAAGGTTGTCCATCATCAGAAACAAGCTCGTAGAAGGGATCCAGGGGAGAACTGACTGATTTCAAGTATGAGACATCAAATTCTTGGAGCATATTTAAGGTAAACTTCCTTTGATTCACAATGAAACCTTTTTTCCTCGCAAGATTTCCATTCCTAGAAAATAATATCCCATAGATTTTTATCTTGAATTCAGTGTTGAGAAAACCTCCGATGTGCTAAATTTCTTCTAGATCATTCCCAGTAAGCAGGATATCATCTGTATATACTGCTATGACAGAAATTAGTTCCTCTGTACGCTTAAACAACAAAGAATAATCATTTAATAAAGATGAATATCCTTTAAAACTTAAAGCTCCAGCAAGTCTAGCATACCATTGCCTAGAGGCTTGCTTCAAATCATATAATGACTTTCTGAGGAGGCATACATGTTTAGAACTATGAGGTATAACACCTGAAGGAAACTTCATGTATACTTCTTCCTGAAGGTCTTCATGAAAAAATGCATTGTTGACATCCAATTGACAGATATTCCAATCCCTCTTGGCCGCTATAGTGAGCAGGCAACTTATATTTGTCATTTTCACAATTGGTGAAAAAGTCTCACTATAGTCTATTCCTTCTCTTTGAATATCCCCCCTTACCACTGGCCTTGCTTTCAGTGTTTCTACCATTCCATCAGACAGATGTTTTACCTTATATACACATTTGCAAGGTAGAGCCTTTTTTCCTTTAGGCAATTCAACCACATCCCATGTCTTATTGTCTTCCAGTGCCTTGATTTCTCATTCCATTGCCTCTACGCAACCTGGATGTTGAAAATCTTAAGAAAAAGTAGTAGGCTCGGTGATTGTAGAGAGGGAATGTATGATGTGTTGGTTGTTAGGTGAAAGAGAGGAAAAACAGTACTGCCTAGGGTTACATAGTTGATGGAAACAAGGACCTTGCACCCCTGTGAACATGATGTTATTGCACATACAGCCCTGTAAGTGGACTGGTTGCTTGGATAGCCTTCCTGATTTTCTTATTGATGGGTGTTGTTGAGAATTTTGGGTAGGTAAGGAGAGAGGGGTGGACTAGAGGACTGTGGTGAAGGAGACCTTTAAATACAGTTATGTGGAGATAAAAGTGAGGAAGTACTGTCAGAATTTTCAGGTTCCAAAAGAATGGGTGCGATTGGATCTTCTTATGGTTGTGAATGTGTAGTTTTTTATGGTTGTGGACGTATAGTTTCTGTGGTAAAGGTTGGATCTAAAAAAATGGGTTGACGGGTAGACTTATCCTCAGCAAAAGGGAAATATGATTCATGAAATTTCACATCCCTTGACACAAAAACCTTTCATATTTTTAAGTCTAACAACTTGTACCCTTTCTGATTAGTAGGATAGCCAAGTAAAACACAAGTTGTTGCCCTCTCATCAAATTTTCCCCTTCCTTGTGCTAGTGTCGAAGCATAACGAAGACAACCAAAATTCCTAAAGTAGTCATATTCGGGCTTTTTCTGAAATAAGACCTCATATGGTGTCTTTCTATTGAGCATACTAGAAGGCATTCTATTAATAAGATGTGTGGCAGTTAAAATAGATTCCCACCAGTACTTCATTGGCAGCTTAGACTGAAACATCACGCCCCTTGCAGTTTCTAAAAGATGTTTATGCTTTCTCTCGACAATCCCATTTTGTTGAGGAGTTGCTACACAAGACAATTGGTGTAGAATTCCTTGAGAAGAGAGATATGTTGCCTCTTGAGTTCCTTGTTCTCAATTCTAAAGCATTGTCAGATCTTATGATTTTTACCTTTACATTAAATTGCCTCTCAACCATAGATAGAAAATCCTTATGCATAGGAAAAGCATTACTTTTACTTAACAAGAATGTCATATACTTTTACTATGGTCATCTACTATAGTTATAAAATATTTTAAACCATTGTAGGTGTTTGACTTATAGGGTCCTCATGTGTCAACACGAATAAGATCAAATATTTGTTTGTTCCTTATGGTACTAGCAGGAAAAGAATTTCTAGTCTGCTTAGCCCTAGGACAAATATCACAAATAAAATCAGAATCTGGTTACAATGAAGGAAATCTAAATATTTCATTGCTGAAAATGGGAGGTGTCCCAACCTTACATGCCAAAGCTTAAAATCACTAACAACATTAGCTTAAATTGAAACAGGAAAAGAAACTGACTTTGAAATAGAATTTCTTCCTTTTGAAATTGAAAATACATCATTACTAAAGAAGACCTTAGACTTGGCACTATTTGGTTCCAATAAATAAAGACATTCTCTTACTCCACCAATAGCTTGAGGACTCTTCATTGAAAGGCCCTGCAACACACACTCAACAGATGTGAACAATACATCATATTTGAATTGAATAAAAAATCTATTAATTGACAACATATTGTACTTGAACTCTGGAACATGTAATACATTGTTTAGAGTGTGACAAGGCAGTATAGTGATGCTTCCTATGTGAGTGACAATTATCGTGAATGAATTAGGCAAACTGATGTTTAAAGGAATAGGAAGAGGAGTTAAAAACAAGAAAGAATTTGGGTCAAAACACATATGATCTAAGGCACTTGAATCAATGACCCAAGGGTCTGATTTTAGAGTAGTGAAAACTGAACTTGAATATTTTAACATTTTACCAACAACTACATTAGTATTGATTCCATTGTTTCTTTCTTGTGTTAGCTTTGTTTGCTTGTATATCTACATCATTTCAGCTATCTGTGCTTAGCTATTGCCCAAAATTGTCGTTGTGTTAATTGCTTTGTCCTGCTGACCCTTCATGTTCATCATGTGTCAGTGCTGCATTCCCTTTGATTTGATTTGTAAACTCAAAATCTTCGGGGAATCCAATGATCCTGTAACAGTCTTCTTGAGAATGACCTATTTTTCCACAATAGGAACAGGTCACATTTGGGTTAAATTTCTTCCTCCCTTTAAATTTCTGCTGAGACTTGGGGAACCTCTGTACTGTGTTGTTGAATTAGACCTTATGCCTTCTCCTATTTGTGATTGGTTTCTGCTTCTTTGAAAATTCTTCCCTGGTCATATGCTCATGAAAGCTGCAAAGTCAGTTAGTAGTTGTGCATTAGGTTGTTTATTCTCTCCATTGCCATGAATGACACTGGTTGAGTGTTGAATTGTGCATTAGCATACACTTCCCTTTGATTCTCATCTTGTATGAGGAGTGAATAAGCAACATACATGCTAGGTAGAGGGTTCGTCATAAGAATGTTCCCTCTTTCCTGAGCATAAGTGTCATTTAGACCCATTAGGAATTGAATTAATCTCTAATCTTCCAGGGATTTTGTCAGCTTTGCCTTTCCTTCACATACACAAATACAGGAATAGCAGATGATACCATTCAAAGCATCCAACTCATTCAATAGCCTTTTGAGCTTAGTAAAATATCCTGGTATGTCACAGTTTCCTTGCACTAACCTGATAATTCCTTCTGCACGTGATACAACTTAGTTCCATTGGATCTTCCAAACCTCTGCTCAAGACTGTCCCAAAGGTCTTTTGCAGTTTTGGAATAAATGACGCTATCTGCTATGTCCTTTGAAAGAGCATTTAGGATCCAACAGATGACCATGTCATTCACACAACTCCATTGCTCATAGTCTGGGGATTTCAAATCTGGAGGTTGACAACCTCCATTGATAAAACCAAGCTTCTTCTTGGCTAAAAGAGATAGGAGAATGGATCTTCTCCATCTTGGATACCCTCTGCCTTCAAAATAGATTTGACTAACGTCATTCCAAGAGAGTCAGAATTATTGAAATGGTCGGGATTAGCATCATAGGCTACAGTTTTTGCAGCACTGCTTGCCTCAGCAATAGCTTGTGGAGTTGTCTCAACCATTTTAGGCTATTGATTTTGAGGATGAACTTTGATGTAGAAGAATGATGGATTGACTTATGGATCGAGCTTAGAGCTCTGATACCATGAACGATTTAAAGAGAATTAATTTTGAGAAAATATCCTGTATTTTCTGCATTGAATGAATCATCTCACTGTACATTGTACTATTTAACAGCTGAAAAAAGAATCTAAGAAAAATAACTACCTATACACTTGTCTCTATTTCATTAGCTACCGTATAACTAACCACATGCTATTTACAATAACAATAAAAGAATATAGTAATCATATGTTCAGCTAGCCCAAATAATAATATCTTCAGCTAGCCCAACCAATAATAACCTTTCTTATTAGAAGCCCAAAATCCGGTAGGCCCGGCTGCTTGTCCAAAGAAAAGATACAGAAAAAACCCACTTTATTCTTCATCTTCATCTCCTTTTTATTCTTCTCCATCATCTTCTTTCTTTCTTCCTCTTTCCCTTGTATAGTTCCATAGATCACAAGATTAGTATGGAGTGTCTTCATCTTAACATGATAAGAATTATCTTCCGTACAATAATTGAATTGCTCTTTGTTACCATCATCAATATTCATATTAGTAGTGGCTATTTGGTTGCTCATATCCATTGCACAATGTGTTGTGAAATCTTTGTTGTAATACCAAATTGATGAAGAGTTAAAAAAGTATTTAAGTAAAGAACGAGAAAAATTAAAGGGGAAAGGGAGAATTCTGAGTGATAGTTTATCTCTTGTTTATAGCGAAAAAAATGGGATCAGTTTTGAAAGGCTACAAAGGAGAGTTGCTCATATTTTTGGATTGACAGTTATATGTAACGGACATTTGACAAGTTGGGTATTCACATGTTTCCGTCACCATATGTTTATTATTGTCATTTTTCACGAGACTAGTTGTAATGTTCACGAGGTTGTATATTATCTAATGTTCAATTATATGAATTTTCGACTGGCTGAATTACTTGAATTCAGGGCCGTCTCAACAAGACTGAGGGCCTAAAGCCAAATTTCAAGGAGAGGCTCTGAGTAAGAATGTCAACGACAAAATTTTTCAAAATAAAATACAAGGTAGAAAAATAAAACCCGCTCAATAATTTGATAAGTTGTTATACAACAACAATATACCCAGTGAAAATCCACAAATTGGATTCTGGGGAGGTAGAGTGTACGCATACCTTACCTCTACCTTGGGAGGTAGAGAAATTATTTTTGAAAGACCCTCGGCTCAGGAGAAAGCATGGCAAAAAAAAAAGAGGTCAGATAAGGACAATTAATTCAATGCAGTATGAAAATAAAAGAGATGAAAGTGAATAAGTCATGGTAAAACAGTCTAAAAAGGAGGAGTAGATATCGCATATAAATAAGATAATCGAAGTACAATAAACAATAGATAGTAGCGGAAATCAAAGGGTAAGAAATTATAGAGCAAGATAAATTGATATAATGATATCGAAAAATATTTCATTGCTTCAATATAATGATTGCTTGTTGTAATACTATAAAAAAATAACTTGTAAGCCGTGGTAAGTTGCCAAATGAGAGACTTTTCAATATAGAGAATAAGAATACTAAAAGAAAGAATGAAAAAGGTAAATAAATAAATAATAATAAGGCCCGTATTAGTTGTTAGGATATAAATAAGACAAAAAATAGCTATCTTACCCATGCAAGGAAACAATTCATTAAAAATTATTCCTTTCTCTAATTATTACAACGATCCTCGCATTAAAGTTATTGTACTTTCACTCAAAAATTATTTTAAGAATTTAAATATATGCACATTTTTTTAATACTGCATATACAAGACATCTTTAAGGGAAATACGGATTCCCAAAAAAAAATTGGGGCTCCAAGCGATTGTTTTACTAACCTTATAGTCGAGCCACCCATGGCTTCAATTAGAAAATGATATGGACAATTCCTTACTTTAGCTTTAACGAAGGATCTGTGCATTAAACAAAACTAACTCCTTGTTCATCTGACCTTCAATTTTAGAGATTAGAATTACGTAACTACGGCACGGAACTATTTCTCTGTAGTACTGTTGAATAAAAGGGTGAAGGATTTTTCTCCTTTACTCCCTCCGGTCCAAAATGAGTGATTTTGTAATTTTTTGACCTTTTTTTGTGGTCCAAACTAAGTAATTTTTCCATATTTCAAGAATAAATTAATTTTTTTCCCCTATATTGTCCTTGGAGTAAATAGTGTTGGAATATATGTTAGGAGTATTTATATGAGATAGTAAAGGTTAATATGGTCAATTACATTGCTAATTAATACTAAAAGGTGTATTTCTTAATTTGTATGAAAATATCCAGAAAATCACTTATTTTGGACCGGAGGAAGTATTTGTTTTGTGGAGCAAATTGAAAAGTGAATGGGATAGGGACCATCTCAATTAGATTGTTTAACCAAAAGCACAATTTACCCTCTAAGGGAAAACATAAAGTGATGAACGACCAATTAATGAAGAGGTAGATAGATACAAGGGAATGAAAAATCCACCTTTTTCTCTCATTGTCAACCTAATCAGTTTGTGCCTACAGAAAACAAGAGAATTTAGTATGTACAGATTGGTTCCAGTTTAGTACCCTGACAACAACAACAACAACTACCCAGTATAGTCCCACAAAGTGGGGTCTGGGGAGTGTAATATGTAGACAAGCCTTACCCCTACCCGAAAGGGCAGAGAGGCTGTTTCCAATCAACTCTCGGCTCAGTGAAGGAAAGGAAAGACAAAAACAAAAGAGCATTAGTAACTCCAGCAGAAATAGCGTAAATAACTATCTAAACATAAGAAACATAATTGTTGAAAACAAGGAATTCACTTGTCATTGTATCATGTTATGTCAATTAGTTAGGATAATCGAGAAAACCCTGAGAGCCAATGACATGCGATGAACTCGATGGATAATGGACCCCGCCCTTTACCCTTCTCCACTTAAATACTAGTCTTTTGTTTGGACCAGGGGTTTGAACGATGTCAATTACTAAGGATACCACCGATTCTAAATCATAGCCAGCTATAACCAGGTTTCTTACTCAAACCTCTATCCAACATAAGCTTGCGCTGTCCCTCTGCGTCATTCCAATTCCCTTCCGATGCTAGCACATTTGCTAGCAATATGTGCAGGATCGTTAGGGCAAAGTTCAACAAGCTTCTTGGCAGAAATCATGGCAAGTTCCCTATTACCATGAAGTTGGCAACCACTTAGTAGGCTTTTAAAAACCGAAGGTCTTGGCTCTATTGGCATATTGTTAATAAAGGCCTCTGCTTCATGTAGATGACCAGCGCGGCCATAGAGGTCGACTATGCAAGCATAATGCTCTAGCTTTGGTGGTGGTAGAGAATTGTCATTCTTCATCAAATCAAAATATTTAATCCCTTCGTCTAGCAGGCCAGCATGTCTACATGCTGAAAGTACAGCGAGGAATGTGGTTAGATCTGGTTTAATACCACATCTCCTCATTTCTTCAAACATGACGATCACATCCCTACCATAACCATGATGAGCACAGGCTGTAAGAAGCGAGTTCCATGATATGAGGTCTCTTTCCTCCATTGATGAGAATATTCTCTCAGCATCTTTAAGTTTACCACATCTTCTATACATCAAAAGAAGCATGTTTTGTATGAAAACATCAAAAGTATATCCTGTTTTCAGAGCTAGACAATGGGTCTGCATTCCCTCCTCTAGGCCTGAAATGTTCCCAATAGCTTTCAAGATGCTTGCAAAAGTGTAATTGTCAACAGTAAAGCCCGCCCGCCTCATTCTACCAAAGCATGTGAAGGCTTCTCCACCGACTCCTAAATTAGAGAAACCAGCAATAACGGCATTCCAAGAGATTTCATCCCATTTCATAATGTTAGAGCACAACTTTTGAAAATCTTCTAAGCTACAACTACACTCTGAGTAAACAGACAACAGAGTTATCTCCAAGTAGTGGTTAGAGTTAAAACCTTGCTGAATTACATGACAGTGGACTTGCTCACAATGAAAGAAGTAATCTGGGCAAGAAAATGAGTTCAACAAACTAGAGTAAGTAAAATAATTTGGTCGAATTCCCAACTTCAACATTTCCTTGAACAAAGCCAAAGCCTGGAAAGGGCATTGCTTTTGGGCATAACCAGTAATCATGGACGTCCAAGTAATAACATTCCTTTCAGGCATTTCATCGAACAGTTGCTGCGCTACTGCTATAACACCACATTTCCCATACATATCAACAAGAGCAGTGTTGATAAATACATTCGAATCGAAACCAATTTTAAATATCTGACAATGTGTTTGAATCCCAACAGTGAAAAGACCCAATTTTGCACAAGTTGAGATGATTTGATTGAGGCTAAATTGGTCACATAGAAAACCATTTTGATGTAACAGAGGTAAGACGTCTAAATTAACACTGTTTGAATCGTAATATTTGTCTTTGAAGCTTGGGTTGGTACAGTAACCAAGATTATTAACTGGGTATTTCGCGAGGTAGCTATGTGTTGTTATAACTTGGTAATAAATTTGGTTCGCTACTTTTGCTTGTCTTGCCATGTTGTACAAAGGTGAAATGCAGGTGATCTTAGAATCATTTTATGTCAAATCATTCCCCCGTTTGAGAGGTTTACCACTTAGACTTACGCCGTCGGGAGAAACATATTATGTTTCTATCAAACTGATAAATACGGAATTATTTATTATGTATTGATTTAAAAGCATCATTATTAATTATTTTTACGTCGCAACCGAGTGAGATTAACCAGTTCGGAGTTCCTATTAGGATGCTACTGGTCATTTTCAAATGTAAGGTTTTATCTGCTCGTTATTATCATACTTTCCATCTATTTTGCATTTCTTATATTGCTGTTATTTTATTATAATTCTATTGATGGTGCTAATACATCATCTCTTATGGCATTCTTAAGCCGAGGGTCTCCTGGAAACAGCCTTCCGCTCCTCGGGGTAGGGGTAAGGTCTGCGTACATATTACCCTCCCCAGATTCCACTTGTGGGACTACACCGGGTCGTTGTTATTGTTGTTATACCCAAAAATATATTACCCTTCAAGTCAGGTTAAGTTATATTTATTTAAGTTGACTTGGATCATTGTATAGGGTCAAATTCTGCCCATTACGTCTCCATGTCGGTAGGCATGACCAACAAATATGCGATAACCGAAGTAAGGGCACGACATAAGAGTGTAAGAGTGAAGCATATCATGAGCCTCGTCGTCCCATCGAAGGGACTCGACCAACTTCTGTACTGTTTTTATTATTTTAAGGAGGTTCTCCTATTATATAAAGGAGGATCCCAATGTTGTAAAGGGACATCTGATATTCTATTGGAAAACTCTGTTTCTCTCTTTATCTCTTCTTCTCTCTTGAATATCTGATTTATTGGAAGAAACAAGAAACATATTAGATATTTGTAGGTCTCATTATCTTCGATTACGATTTACCTTTGATTTACTTTGATTGTTTTTACTTATAAAGCTTTTAGTATTTTTTTAGTCAAACACACCCTGCGCTCCAATTGCGCCTCCTTCTTCTCAAGACCTTCCTCGAACACCCGAAATTTGGGCTCTTGTTTGAAAAGGTCTACCGTCGCCTGATGCTTGGAGTGGTACCTCTTATACTTCTTCACCGTTTCATTAAAATGGTCGCTTTCTTCTACTCGCAATGCCTCCTCTCGACCTCCAAAACATGGGCCTAAAGAGAAAACATGAGTTAGTACACATAAAAGCTAACCTCACAACACGCAGAAGAGAAGAAGTTTACCTGTAAAGTCATGTCGGCGACTCTTTGAGATAACTCCGCATCACTGACAGATTTTAGCATTTCATTCTCGGGGGTGGCACATAGCAAGGCCATCTCCAACGCAGCTTGCTCACTGTGCTATAATAAATTATGAGCCCCCGGGATCACGATTTGACGGTCGGACCCGTCCGCCGAAATCTCTACATGCGTGAGACCTTCCGCCAGCCCATCCATATCTTCTTGGGAGATCTCAGGGTCTGATCCCTCAGCATCCCCGCTAATAATGGATGTCTAGCCGCTCTCAGCAGCACAAACTGAGCTGACACCGGCAACAGAATTTGCATGTTGGGCCGACCTCCCCAAACGAATGGCGTCGGCCATGAAGACAGGCCTAGGCGTTTGACGAGGTACATTACTCCTTTCATCCCCAGTCGCCACCGCCTTACCTGTTTCAAGCCCCCGACTTTTTCTCTCTTCGGGCTCCTCACCCATTGGAATGCTCTTACGTAGGCTGCAGAGATAGTGTCGATGGTGTCACTTCATTCACAACCGCCTCCACAGGCACGACCTCTTGTAAAAGAACTACGGGAACGCCCTACCTGATGGATACGCAAAGTATCTCCTGAGTTTTCGGGCCGACATCCGAATGAGCGGAGGTAGATACCGTCGCCTTCCTCTTGGGAACATTGCGACCTGACGACACAAATAGTTTAGTCGATGAAGTTCATAGAAATAACTGATTAAAGTCCAAAAATTACCTGAAGGGCCTACGGGGCCGTAGCGTTGAAGAAAGGCGGACTATGTACGGGTTACTTCAGCATAAGGCAGCAAACCAACTACCCATTACTTGATACTCCTGATGAACTGGGGTGTGTGAGCTATTGCTGCAAGGTAAAAAAATGGCATCATGATGGTACGATCAGAACTGTCGAGGTCACGTATGACAATGAATTTGACGAATAAAAATGCTTATGTTTTAAATTCCACCTCTCTGAGAACCCCACAGGATCAGACGCTGGGTGTTCCGTTTTGATAAAGCAGTACCCACGCCAATAACCACGGCTGGCTTGGTCATCAGACCTGACGACCAACCCCTTTGAGCCATGGCTCTTCAGATGAAACATGGTACCTCTTAGATAACTGGCACTTAATAACTGCAGAAGGTGGTGAACGAAGACCTCACAGCTGGCTAGCTCTGCGTATGTAGACATTATCCTACACACCTTCAAAGTGTACAGAGTCAGTGGAGATGGACATATGGTTTAAAAGCGGCAAAGTTCCTCCGCCATAGGAAAGATGGGAAGGCCATAACTAATTAAAAATGGATGATCGTAGAACGTGCAATATCCCGACCGATGGACATTCGCATAGTCCGCTCCCGTTGGGACCATCTCCATGTGAGAAAGAACACTGAACGACGTGCGAAGACTATCTAAGTGATCCTGAGTTAACTCAGAGTTCTCCGAAAGTGGCACAGGGGAGTCCTTTTGGAAATCTTTTCTAACAAGGAGTTGCTTCGGCAACACATTGTCCACAGTAAGAGGGGTGAGGTCCTCTTCCCCTTCTCCCTCATCACCGCTATATGGAGGCGGTGCATCGGCTGGCGTATTATCACGAGCCCTCGGATTATCATCTCATCAGGGTTTTGCCATAGTTTCTGTTGAGAAAGCAGTGTAGGACATAATAGAAAGTGTGTTTTATGAAAAATAGTGGGGTTTCGAAGAACGGATGAGTTTCCTTAAAAGTTCAGAAAACGCTTGCAAATGATCGAAAGTTAGATCGAGTTAAACCCTTTCCCTATTAATAAGGTTGGGTGGCATGAAAATCGAAGAGACTGAGTCTGAACAGGCACGAAAAATTGAGCATCAGGACACCTTTTTTTTCTCGAGATACGGGTAATGATTATGCATACGTGTGATGACATCATCCTAAGAAAGGAGATTGTGCATCAACACCTCAATAAACTCAAATGTTTGCTCGTTCGTTCTCACTCGTTTTGCCGCCATAAAGCATGGTCAAATTCTCCCAGAACAAGGTTCATGGTTCCTTCCATCGGGGAATGCATCACTGACGAACGAAGGGACTAATTGTATAGGGTCTAATTCTGCCCATTACGTCTCCACATCGGTAGGCACGACCAACGAATATGCGATAACCGAAGTAAGGGCATGACCTAAGAGTGTGAAAGTGAAGCTATCATCAACCTCGTCGTCCCCTCGAAGGGATGCGACCAATTTTTGTACTATTTTTATTATTTCGAGGAGGTTCTCCTATTATATAAAGGATGATCCTAATGTTGTAAAGGGGCATATGATATTCTATTGGAAAGCTCTCTTTCTCTCTCCCTATCTCTTCTTCTCTCTTGAATATCCGATTTATTCGAAGAAACAATAAACATATTACATATTTATAGGTCTCATTATCTTCGATTATGATTTACCTTTGATTTACTTTGATTGTTTTCAAATTGCTCTCAAATTGCGCCTCATTCTGCTCAAGATCTTCCCGGAACACTCAAAATTTGGGGTCCTATTTGAAAAGGTCTACCGCCGCCTGATGCTAGGAGCGGCACCTCTTATACTTCTTACCGATTTACTAAAAATTGTCGCTTTCTTCTGCTTGCGATGCCTCATCTCGACCTAAAAAACAAGGGCCTAAGGAGAAAACATGAGTTAGTACACATAAAAGCTAACATCACAACACGTGGAAGAGAAGAAGTTTACATGTAAAGTCATGCCGACGGAACTTTGAGATAACTCTGCTTCACTGACAGATATTAGCATTCCATGCTCGGGGGCACCACATAGCAAGGCCATCTCCAACACCGGTTGCTCACTATGCTATGATAAATTATGAGCCCCCAGGATCACGATTTGATGGTCGGACCCATCCGTTGTCATCTCAACATGCGTAAAACCTTTCGCCAGCCCGTCCATATCTTTTTGGGCAATCTCAGAGTATGATCCCTCAGCATCCCCGCCAACGATGGATGTCGAGCCGCTCTCAGCAGCATGAACTGAGCTTACACCGGCAACAATATTTGCCTGTTGGGCCAACATCCCGAACGATTGGTGTCAGCCATGAAGACAGGCTTAGGCGTTTGACGAGGTACGTTACTCCTTTTATCCCAAGTCTCCATCGCCTTACCTATTTCAAGCCTCCGCCTTTTTCTCTTTACGGGCTCCTCACCCTCGAAATGCTCTTCCGTAGGCTGTAGAGATGGTGTCGTTGGTGTCACTTCATTCGCAGCCGCCTCCACAGGCACGACCTCTTGTAAAGGAATTACGGGAACGCCTCCCTAATGGATGCGCAAAGTAACTCCTGAGCTTCCGGGCCGATATCCTATTGAGCGGAGGTAGATACCATCGCCTTCCTCTTGGGAACGTTGCGACCTGACGACACAAATAGTTCAGTTGATGAAGTTCATGGAAACAACTCACTAAAGTCCAAAAATTACCTAAAGGGCCTATGGGGCCGTAGCGTTGAAGAAAGGTGGACCATGTATGGGTTTCTTCAGCGTAAAGCAGCAAACCAGTTACCCATTGCTTTATACCCGTGATGAACTGGGGTGTGTGAGCTATTGCTGCAAGGTAGAAAAAATCGTTATAACGATGGTACGATCAGAACTGCCGAGGTCACATATGACAATGAATTCGACGAAGAAACACGCTTACGTTTTGGATTTCACCTCTCTAGGTACCTGTAAGGTCAGACACTAGGTGCTCTATTTTGTAAAGAAGTACCTACGCTAATAACCACGGCTGGCTCGATCATATGTCCTGACGACCAACCCCTTCGAGCCACGGCTCTTCAGATGCAACATGGTACCTCTTAGATAACTGGCACTGAATAACTGCAGAAGGTGGTGAACGGAGATCTCACACCTGGCCAGCTCTACGTATGTAGACATTATCCTACACACCTTCAAAGTGTACGGAGTCAGTTGAGATGGACACATGTTGGAAAAGCGGCAAAGCTCCTCCGCCAAAGGAAAGATGGGAGGGCCATAACCAATTAAAAAGGGATATTCGTAGAACGTGGAATACCCCGGTCGGTGGACATTCGCATAGTCCGTCCTCGCTGGGGCCATCTCCATATGAGCAGGAACACTGAATGACGTGTGAAGACCATCTAAGTGATCAAGCATTAACAGAGAGTTCTCCAAAAGTTGCATAGGGGAGTCTTTGAAAATCTTTTCTAACAAGGAGTTTCTTCGGCAACACGTTGTCCACAGTAAAAGGGGTGAGGTCCTCTTCCACTTCTCCCCCATCACTGCCAGATGGAGGCGGTACATCGGATGGCGCATTATCACGAGCCCTCGGATTATCATCCCATCGGGGTTTTGCCATAGTTTTCGTTCAGAAAGCAGTGTAGGACATAATAGAAAGTGTGTTTTATGAAAAACAGTGCGGTTTCGAAGAAAGGAAAAGTTTCCTTAGAAGACCAGAAAACGCTTGCAAATGATCGAAAGTTAGATCAAGTTAAACCCTTTCCCTATTTGTAGGGTTGGCTGGCATGGAAATCGAAGAGACGGAGTCTCAACAGGCGTGGAAAACCAAGCATCAGAACACCTTTTGTGTTTCCTCGGGATATGCGTAATGATTATGCATGTGTGTGATGAGTCATCTTAAGAAAGGAGATTGCGCATCAGCACCTCAATAAACTCAAATGTTTGCTCGTTCGTTCCTCGCTTTGCCGCCATAAAGCATGGTTAAATTCTCCGAGAACAAGATGGTTCTGTCCATCGGGGACGCACTTCTATGCGTCACCGACGAACGGAGGGACTAACTGTACAGGGTCAAATTCTGCCCATTACGTCTTCACGTCGGTAGGCACGACCAACGAATATGCGATAACCGAAGTAAGGGCACGACCTAATAGTGTGAAAGTGAAGTGTATCATCAGCCTCATCGTCCCCTCGAAGGGACGCGACCAATTTTTGTACTATTTTTATTATTTCGAGGAGGTTCTCCTATTATATAAAGGAGGATCCCAATATTATAAAGGGGCATCTGTTATTCTATTGAAAAACTCTCTTTTTCTCTTTCTATCTGTTCTTCTCTCTCGAATATCTCATTTATGGGAAGAAACAAGAAATATATTACATATTTTTAGGTCTCATTATTTTTTATGACGATTTACCTTTGATTTACTTAGATTGTTTTTACTTATAAAGCTTTAGTATTTTTTTGAGTCAAAACAATCATAACTTTTGTTTATATGTCGTCCTTACATCCAGCTTGTTATTGTTGTGGGTGTCAGTCTTCTATCTCTGTTTGAGTTGTGGTAATTGTATAATCTATCTATTAAAGATTTCCGTATAGGTCTATGAAGTTACAGGCAAATTCAAGTCATTTTTATCATTTAACTCTAGTTAAGTTATATGAATTCTCGCTCCATTTATTACGTTATCTTGTTAAACTAATATGGATTGATAAAATATCGAGTGTGATAAACACATGGTTATCTGTCCAAAATTATGTCTAGTCAATATTGATGGGGTAAAGATGCGTGAAGTAGCAAGTTGTAACATAATCCCTTCAATTTCTGATCATTTTGAGACATATATGTTTGTATTTGGAAAACACAAAAAAAAAAAAAAAAAACTTAAGCTCTAGAGCTTACGTTTTTATTTTATAACTGGAAAACTTAAGCTCTGTTACAAAGACAAATACTTCAGCTGAAGTTTTTCAGTTCAAAAGAAAAACTTCATTCCCGTGGTCTGAAATTATATGAAAAAGCGGATACGTTTAGTTTTTTTTTTTTTTTTTTTGCAAAAGCGGACATAAGTTAAAATGTGGCACAAAAATAGATATAGATGCAAATGGCCCATATTAAATCCCAAAAAAATATGAAATAAAGAACCATTTGGGTTAAAAATTTTCTGTTACATAGTAATCCCTCTATTTTAAAAGATCGGTATTATTTTCTTCTTAATCTGTTTCAAAAAGCTTTCCTAGCAAATTTTTATAATTACACAAATATTATGTCTTGTTTAAAATTACAAATTTTAAAATTTTTATAGTTACACAAATATTATAATATATTTAAAATTATAAGTTTTAAAAATCTTGTTACATTATTAAACTTTGTGTCAAGCCAACAATTTGAAATGGAAAGAGCACTTTCTTTTCAAATTGCAGTTAGTTTGACACGAGGACTTCTAGTTATAGTTATTCAAAGCCAATGGTAACTAAAATGGTCATTGAAGCCAAAGTGGCCAGGGTCTCTACGAACCCCATTGTTTATCATTCCTTCAATTGCATATCCGACTTATGCACGAAACTCCTCGAAGCCTACGCTCAAAATGGCGCCCTCCAATCAGGAAGAACATTACATGCACATTTTGTTATCAATCGATTGGTTCAAACAACCCATTTTGCCTCCAAGCTTATTGCTTTTTATGCAGAATGTAAACAGCTACCTCATGCACGTAAACTGTTCGACAAAATTCGTCAATCAAATATTCGCCGTTGGTTTGTTTTTATCGGAGCCTATGCTCGACATGGGTTTTATGAGGAAGCAATGAGTGTTTTCTCTGAAATGCAAAGGGAAGGAATGAAGCCTAATAAGTTTGTTCTTCCCAGTGTTCTCAAAGCTCGCGGGCAGTTCAATGATTTTCAAACAGGAGAGATATTACATAGTGTGATTTGAAGAATGAGTTTGAATACGACTCGTATGTAGTTAGTGCATTGATAGATATGTATTCAAAATGTGGTAAAGTTGAGAAGGCGAAAAGGGTGTTTTATGGTATGGTGGATAAAGATTTGGTGGTAATGAATGCTTTGGTTTCGGGTTATCTTCAATATGGGATTGTCAATGACGCATTGGTACTAGTTGAGGAGATGAAAGTTCAAGGAATGAAGCCTAATGTGGTGACAGACAACACTCTGATCGCGGGGTGTTCACAAGAAGATGATCAGGTTATGGTTTGTAAAGTTATTGAACTGATGCATGATGATGGTCTTGAGCTAGATGTAGTTTCTTGGACTAGTGTTATTTCTGGGCTTGTGCAGAATTTTCATAACAAGGAAGCTTTTGGTATGTTTAAGCGAATGTTGGATGTTGGGTTGTGCCCAAGTTCAGCTACAACAACAACAACAACAACCCAGTATAATCCCACTTAGTGGGGTCTGGAAGGGTAGTGTGTACGCAGACCTTACCCCTACCCTTGGGTAGAGAGGCTGTTTCCAAATAGACCCCGGCATCCTTCCCTCCAAGAACTTCCCACCTTGCTCTTGGGGAAACTCGAACTCACAACCTCTCGGTTGGAAGTGGGAGTTGCTTACCATCAGAGCAACCCCTCTTGTCTCAAGTTCAGCTACAATCAGTAGTATATTGCCTGCTTGTGCAACTGTTACAGACTTGATGCTTGGTGAGGAGATACATGGTTATACAGTGGTGACAGGGATTGAGAAGGATGTATATGTAAAAAGTGCTCTAATAGATATGTATGCAAAATGTGGATTTATATCTGAAGCAAAGAAATTGTTTTTGAAGACATCTGAAAGAAATAGTGTGACATGGAATGCAATGATTTTTGGCTATGCGAATCATGGGTATTGCAGTGAAGCAATTGAGCTATTCAATCAAATGTTAAGAGAGGAAGAACGGAAACCAGATCACTTGACTTTCACAGCAGCTCTCACTGCTTGCAGTCATGCTGGAATGGTTCAATATGGAGAAAGTTTGTTCAAAATGATGCAGGATAAATACACGATTAAGCCAAGATTGGAGCATTTCGCTTGTATGGTGGATCTTTTAGGAAGAGCAGGGAAACTTGATGAGGCCTACAGTTTGATTCAGAGCATGCCAATTGAAGCTGATTTATTTGTTTGGGGAGCATTTTTAGGAGCATGTAGGCAGCATGGAAATATGGATTTAGCAGAGATTGCAGCTAAACAATTGGCTAAACTTGAACCTGAGAGTGCTGGAAGTAGTGTGTTGCTATCAAGTTTATATGCTGATGCAAATAAGTGGGCAAATGTTGCAAAGGTGAAAAGGGTGTTCAAGAAGAAGAAGCTGAAAAAGTTTCCTGGCTGTAGTTGGGTAGAAGTTGTTAACTTTAGATGGTAAGAGGAGCTGAATGTCAGATATATTTGCCAATGGACATGCCTGGTTTAAATCAAACCAAGTTCCAACAGAAATCTGAGTCTTAACCAGATTTCTGTCCTTTCATAGTTACGTAAAGCTTTGTCAAACATATCAACTGAAAAACTTACGCAGGGCAATAGTTGAAGAGGAAAAGTGATGCAGATTGTGTGATGGTACCAGCCACGTTAAGAGGATGAAAGCTCTAGAGGCAAAGAACTAGTCCAGAATTGAAAGTTTTGCTTTCAGACGTGGTTGATAAATCCTGTTTTCAAACTCTTAGAGGCATTTAAAAGTAGCCCAAAAATGAAACACGGTTTTTCTTTCAGAAATGGTTAGTAACTTCCGAAGCAAGCGTGATCATTCAAATTTTGTCACATGCTTGTCTAGACAGGAAGAGCACACAGCTATGTTGGGTGCTCAGGGTAAAGGCATGCCCAGAGGAATCAAATGGTATTTCTGCTCCCCAATGTCAACTGATGCACCAAAGAAGAAATATGTACTGCCCAACAAAGAGGCAAAACATTTCTTGACTGACCAAGGTTCAGCTCATAATGATCACAACCAAGTATCCGTTGGATCAAGCCCTGCTACAAAGTGCAGGAGATGAAAGTTTGTTGAAAAAACTCCAAGTAGATGTAGAAGACAGCCGTATAAAATCCCATGCTCGTGGGATCAGTAAGCAGTATCGCAAGCAAAAGAACTGGTTTATATGGTGTGAAATCAGAATTTAAAGTTTCCTTTGGATTATTGGCTACTAATTTGATGGTGCACTGAGCTTTAAAGTCGAAAGCCTTGTAAATAAAATGAATGTAAGTGATCTGGGATTTAAGAAATATGTACTGACTACTGACTAGTGAGTAGTACTTTTGTGCTGCTTTCCTCATTTTCTTCTTCCCCTCCCCACCCCCACCAATGATGGTAAACTTTCAAGATTGGCAGATATGTAAAATCATGGATTTCCATCAGCTGAATGAGTTTGCAGGGTGAAGGGATTTGAACAGATATTCATCTATGCAACCACATAATTCAAACTGAGACTAGTAATCTCTACGCTTTAGCAGTAATTCCCCTGGTATACACAATATATAAAAACTTTCATCATATCTTGATATAATTATTTGTTTAACTGAAATAGCTCTAGCTTTCCCATCCATTCTCTGGAGTGTTGTGGAGAAGAAGTTAAAATGAATAAATTTTCAATTCCCCAGTAAGTTAAATGACCCAATACTAAGTAGAAGAGGACACCAAGAAAATGAAAAGGGTGAACCAACAAGTAGTTTTAGGTTAAACCACTGATTCGAAATAAGTTACAAGAATATGAGACTTTTGATCCTTGTGCAGGAGCAATATCCAGCATCAGTGACTGCGATGACATTGCAAAAACCCTCTGTAATGAAGGATGAAATAAACCACGTTGCTCTTTTAACTACTTTGGTGTACGATTATGACTTTGTGATTTCCTATAGTCCATTGCTTGATGAACTCCACTGTATGGAGATGATTTCATACCTACAATCAAGTTCAAAAGTACGGTTTCTATCCATCCAGAACATAAGAACAAGGCAAATGGAACAACAACAACAACCCAGTATAATCCCACTTAGTGGGGTCTGGGAAGAGTAGTGTGTACGCAGACCCTACCCCTACCTTGGGGTTGAGAGGTTGTTTCCAAATAGACCCCCGGCATCCTTCCCTCCAAGAACTTCCCACCTTGCTCTTGGGGAGACTCGAATTCACAACCTCTCGGCTGGAAGGGGAGTTTGCTTACCAACAGAGCAATCTCTCTTGTCAACCAAATGGACACGGGATTATATCAACCAGTTCATAATCTATCTATGAAGAATCGCACATCCACAGAATAGCAGAGCAAGCACAAATTGCAGACATTATACTTCATCGTACACAGTACACATGATAAGCACTTCTATGTTTTCGACGATAAGAAATTAGCAACTACCCATACAGGATATGCTACCAAATAATCAGAAGATAAAAAACACCTGAATGGGCCAGTTACCATCTGACAAGAACAAGAACGTAGGGACAGTATATTTCGCAAAGAGAATTAAAAGAATTTCTTTAGTACCACTCTTTGAGTGTGCACTTGGAGCAGTTGTCTTTTATACCTGCATAAAGATGTTTTCTGAAATTGTCTAAAACCTGTGCTATATGAAGGTGGTGACTGGTGCTTTCAGCGCTAAAAGGCATGAAATTTGTTGCCTCTCCCACCTGACAGCAGAGTTGCTAACACATGCACTCATAGTGACACATAGCAGATATAAGGAGAAAGATGAGATGTAAGAAGAAAAAGAAACTACAGCACCAGAAACACAATGAGGACAGTGAACTAAGTGTAATCTGAAAGAATATTTACTTGGGCTGTCAATTATTAACCAAAGCAATACATTTAATGTTCATCAAGAAACAAGCGGAAACCGAACCACGATACATTTATTAGATAGTAAAACATCATGATATTCAGGAAAAACAAACAGAATCAAGTAGTTAATAAAGTTAAGAAAATTAAAGAAAAACCATCTCCCCTGGAATTGGGGGAGGCATAGCGTGGACAATATTGATGCCTGCATCAATCTAGAATGACCTACAAGAACGAGAAGAAAGGATGTCAACTTCCACTCATTTTTTAATCAGCCACCATCACAAGTCGTTAGTTTACAAAAAAGATTCAAATTCCACAATCTATCAAAATCATTTCAAATTCCTCATTAGTTCCATGAGCTGTGATTCATTGCATCCACGTGAAAGTTCCGACTGAAGCAGGAAGACGAATAACATCTGTTTTAGCTGGAGTCAATCTAGAGTACTCAAAGATTCTTCCAAGTTACATTAGTTTAATGTTGCCCAGCAACCCTCCTCCTTTATCCGGGCTTGGGACCGGCTATGCTTTGCAAAGCTCACATAGGCGGAGTTTCAAAGCAATAGAAGTTGCGTATAAATGATATCCCATTTAACACTTTGAAGGACGAGAAAGAATAAGAGGAAGTACTGAAGAAGGTGCAATGCAGCATCTTACAATCAGCAGAACTTTACCTACCCACTGTTGCTTCTTTGAACTAGCTTAAAGAAAGGAAAAGTACAAGACACATTCACATAGACATATGGGGAAAAGGGCACACATATAAACAGAAGGCTTCAAGCACGAGCATCGTTACCAGAGAAGTTACTAGAGGTCTAGTGAAATTGTGAAACAAGTGGTGCACAAAAGATATTCATCAAAGCTTCTCAATTAACACCAAATGATTTGTCATAAAATAGATAGTTAAAAGATATATATACCCCAAAAAAATTGATTAATTTAGTAAGGGCAAATAAGACATTGGGTTACTGGGTCCTCCCAAAGAATTTCATATCATGTTCATTATTACAAGAGAAACAGGGTAGCAGATTATCTAGGTGTTTTGAGAAACCTAATGCCACCTCAGAGAAAACGCAACCAAATGAAATATGTAATTGTTACTCAACTTGAAGAAAGCACAATAATTTAGGAGATATGAAGTCGGCCAATTACATATGGTACAATCAAATATTCTGTTATAGAAAGTAAATATGGCTTTAAACTGGGGGAAGAAGGATAAAGCTTCATATAACCACGTTAGAGAAGCTAACAATGTTCCTAATACATGATTGAGTCTATGATCATTACTGAAAACAAATGCCAATTACCAACATTAACACAAAATATTAACAGATATCATCTTGAGATTGTACAAATGATCCACTTCTGTTGGGTGAAATTTATTTCAGGGTCCCCATCAATGCTTTACAAGAATAGACCAAACATAGTGACATTTTGCAGTCTAACTCAAATTTGTCTGAAATGTTACCAGAGTATACCTCGTGGTATCTGTCATGAATTCTCTAAGCTCAAGTATCTGGCTGGTCCACACTACTTATTTGAGGACCAATGATCAATGAGACAAAACTCATGTAACCGGATATGCCGTTTAGTATTTTTAAACCAATCTTCTGAGGTAAAAGCATGAGCCAGAAGATTACCAAGGCAAGAACAACTTCATTTGTACATGTTGATAAAAAATTCAGATGAAAACAGTTATTGCCCTAACACCAACCATTTCTGAATGTGAAGGGACAATGCACTTCCATAATCATCATAAGAAAAAAGACATCTAATTGCCCTTTATACAGCCACATTAACTACCTATGGATCAGTAAACAGCCCAGAATTAAATAAATAATGGTGATCAGATTTTTCCTCTTCATCAATAAATGAAAATTGGTTTGGGGGGGGGGGGGGGGGGGGGGGGGGCGCCAGCATTAGATAATGAATGAAGCAAATGAAAGTCAAAGCAATATCAAACTTTAATGTTCTCAAATTGCACAATGACATATGCAGTGTAACACTTGAGATCCAATAGATACAAGAAACTCGCAATGTATATGTGGTAGATCATCACAATATATACAGCAGAAATATTTCTAGAATGCAAAAATAAATATGATCGCAAGAAAACGATTTCAACCAAGGTGTTATGACAGTTACTGCTAAAATATGTTGGAGGATAAAATTAAGAAACTTCTTTGCTTTACTAGCTTATTACAGAAGGGAAGCCTTGGAGCAATGGTAAAGTTATTCCCATGTGACCTACAGGTCATGGGTTAGAGCCGTAAAAACAGCCACTAATGCTTGCATTGGAGTAGGATATCTACATCACACCCTAGGGTGCGGCCCTTCCCCATACCATGCGTGAGCGTGGGATGATTTGTACATCATGCTGCCCTTCTTACTAGCTTATTACAAAATTAGAAACGGGTTGATTCCCTCCATTGAAGTGGTGGTTGTGGCGCATAAAATGCATTATATTTTCTTAGCTGACCATCAATCTTAGCTTGCATCAATTTCAAGAGGACAAAAGAATTTTCAGCAGCTATAGAAATTAAAATAGGCATTTCAGTAAAAAGCCACTTCCAGAACTCATAATATTTCACCCGCACTAACAGCTAGATAAAATGCTATAATGGCCAGCAAATTCTTAGAACTAGTTTTCTTCTTTGTCATAGTTTTTGGGACCCAAAAATAAAATCTGCAATCAACCAAAAAAGCAAGTGGTAAAAAAGATGTAAGAGTAAGAAGTCGCTCCTATATAGTATACACCTACTTCTAGGAAAATCCTGGTTTTTCCCTCAATTTGTGTAATAAATCCATAAGCACGCCAAAAGATACACCACAATAGTTACTAATAGAAAAGGAAAAGGAGAATCCGAAATTATTGTTCTATCTTTCAAGAAAAGTGTGATCGAAACAACAGTTCTATCTTGTTCTCTAATTATGTATTAAGCTCCTTGCTGAATAAGAAGCTACAACACGAAATGACATGGCTCTAAGAAATTTGGAGCAACTACTACTAGTTTGCCTTAGTCCCAAATAAGTTGGGGTTAGCTATATGAATCTTCACTAACCATGTTACTCGTTTAAACTCATCTTAGGCCAATATGCTTTAAGAAATTTAGAGCAATTTATGAAATTTTTGTCCCTATAAATCCACCAAATCTAAACAAGTAAAAAAAGCCTAAATGATACTAACTGGAATTCCTAGTTTGCAATCCACCAAGTGAGAATCTTCTTGATGGACCAATCCAGTAACCAACCCTGTACAAGCAATTATCTATTAGCATACACAATAAAAGTTCACAAACAGTAGAGTTGCAACTTTTATAGAACCAAGAATTACCTCTTTTTTCTTGTCTACTATAGCTATTCGTCACTAGGAGCAACATGATGATAAGAACCAAATTTATTTCCAGACCAGTCTCGCTGTTGTGCCCCCATATTATACTGATGATGAAACCCATGTCCATGTCCGTGTCCTGAAATTCCCATCATAGGCATTGGCACCATTTGTGGGGGATAAATCATTGGCATTGGCATAGGCATTTGCATTGGCATCTGCGCATGACCATTACTATTATGACCGTTACTGTTATAACCGCTACTGTTATGGCCATTACCATTCTGGCCATTACCACCTGACTGCTGCAGACTCTGTGGCACGGGTGTGAACGCGAATAAATGATCGGAAGAAGTGGGCCCCTCATTTGACAGCCCTTGCATTCTCTTCAAGTACAACCTATACTTCTGCAAATGACTTGCAACATTTTCCCGCGTTAATCCTTCCACGTTCATTAACTGCATAATCGTCTTTGGCACCGCATTTTTTATCCCTAAATGAGCCACCACGTCCACGAATCTCTTGTGCAGCTGCGGCGTCCACACGAGCCGTGGCCGCTTGTTCAGCGTCTTAGAAGCTGACTTATTATTACTATCATCTCCTCCTCCACAATTCTCATTCCTCGGTAATGCTGAATCCGCTTCTAACATCTCCGGGTCAATCCTTCGGGTCTTCCTCGGATCCGATCCGTGTTCCGTTTCCGGTGAAGACAGAATCTGTAATTGTTGCAACGGTCCACTGCCTCGGAGAGATGAGAACGTGTTCTCCGAAGCACGATTGACGTCGGTCATCGTCTTCGCCGGCTCCGGCGATATTTTGAACGCCGACGCGAGTTCCGGTGGGATTAACGCCTGAGATAACGGCGTTATATCGTCGAGACTCGGAAGTCCGTCCTC
This sequence comes from Nicotiana benthamiana, assembly GCA_034376525.1. Classification (NCBI taxonomy): domain Eukaryota; kingdom Viridiplantae; phylum Streptophyta; class Magnoliopsida; order Solanales; family Solanaceae; genus Nicotiana; species Nicotiana benthamiana. Next base: position 8,581,512 of record CM067334.1, read on the forward strand.
CCACTCGAGAATACGGTTATCGTCTCCGGCGAACGCCTCACCGCCGGTGATTTTTACTTCTTCGCCCATAAAACTTCTTACAATTTTTTTTATTACAATTTAAAAAAATCAAGTTAATGAAATCCGCCGTGATTTCAGTAGAGGATTGGATCAGAGAAAGAGAGGATTTTCCTGTCCATTTCACCGGCGAGAAGAAGACGGAGAGTGTGGGGTGGGTGAAAGAGGGGGGTGGGGTATAGAGCGGTGGAAAATAGCGAATAAATAAAGGAGAAAAGGCAAGAGAAAAAGTGCATATTTGATTCTATGTTGGCCCACCAAGATTGCCAGCGTGGATGGCTTAGCTAGATATTTTTCTATCTTTAGAATCTTATGAAATATCTCTCTCGCTTTCTTCTTATCAACATTGTGTTAGTACGTATCCTCTTTTTGCTTTTCATTTCTCTAGTTTAAAGCTTGTTTGGACGGTGGTTACATATTGTATTATATTATATTGTTATTTTAAATATAATATTTATTTTTATTATTATTTAAATTTTATTGTATTGTTATTTGGTTAAAAAATTATTCGAATACTTTACATAGCTTGAAAAGAATCGAAAATAATTTGAGTCAATCGGAATCAAATATAATATGGTCTAGAGATTGTGAAATGACTAAGATATAAGAAGAATAAGACAAATAGCAGATTTCACACTAGAGAGAGAGAGTTGTATATTTTCCGTAATGAAATACACATGAGCATTTACAAAGGGAGAAGGTCTCCTTTAGATACTAAGGGACCTTCCTCGAAATAATACAAAAAGGTACAAGGGTTGGTGGCCTCGATATACGAGTGTCGGAGCTCGATGCGACATGACGGTGGGTCACATCACTTGGTCTGTTTATTGACTAAGACCGGCCCTTCTTAAGTCGACCATGCCAAGGTCGGCTTCTTTAGTGAGGCCGTATGTGGATACTACGTGGACGTGGAGAACCAAATTTGCCCAATACGGATAGTCCCTCCATTTATTAGGGACGCAGTCGAAAGGCGTCTCCAATGGACGGACATGCATGATTGACGCCTATGAAAATTTGGTCGCTCCTGCTGATACATTCATAAGAGCCGCGTTCGTATGTAAAAAAAGTCATGTCGTTTGACATGTTACCTCCTTTTCGGGATTTCGTTTTTAGGTGATGTCATCGATCACATGCGTGATCATTGCTTCTGCTCCCGAGGTGGTTCGGGATATGACGTGACGTTTGGTTTTCCTGCGCCGATTTTTCGAATCAAGCCCTTTCGATTTCCGTGTACCTTTTCTTATAAATAGGTGGAGAGTTGAACTAGGTTCATCTTCGATCTTTTTCGGGGAGTATTATCTCGCTCTTTTCCCTATCTTTTCCTGGTGTTTACTATTCTTTTCTTCTCTGAAATTCTCGTTTTCTAGAATCGAACTTGCGACCCTTAATATCTTCTTCTTATATCATTCACTATGGCTAAACGTAGGTGTGATGATACCAAAACCAAGGACGTTGCTTCTACCAGGGCTTCGTTATCCTCGGAAGGTGATGAGTCCGAGGAAGTTTTTGTTCCTCTTTCAATAGCCAACCTGCTCCCACGCGATATGAGCAAAAGAAGCGACTTTCTGAACAAGCGTAAAGTCTGCCCTTGGGAGCATAGTGAGATGACGCTATCCCACTTGGCCTCTCTTAGGGAGACGTATGACATCCCTAATCACGTTGACATGGTTCCCGCTGGGCTGGATTACGCTAATGTGCCCAGGCCCGGGTATTGTGCCTTCTATGAATACGCCTTCCGAATTTGATACACCCTTCCAATTTACCCTTTAGCGGAGGAGTTGTGTAGTTGGTTCGGAGTATGTCCGGCCCAGCTTACCCCGTACGCCTTGAAGGTGTGCAGGGTGGTATCCGTTTATGCGGCGAAGGCCGGAAAGGAGGTGACCGTTCATCACCTTTTGCAAATTTTCAATGTGGTTGTCATGAGAGGCTCGATGCTCCAGTTGAGGAGCAGGGGCAAGAAAAGCTTCGTGGCGCATGTGGATGACAAGGCCAATCGTAAATTTTGGACGAGGTTCTTCTACATCCATACTGAGCACATTGTGCCCGACCCTAACGGGTTTCTAGAAGTGTGGAATGACGCATGTAAGTATTGCTGTGCGTGATGTTTACTATTTTGACCTTACTTTGCCGGTTCTTAATGTCGAAAGTTTTCCTTTGTTATCATGCAGTGGTTGCTTGTCCTCCTCGTAGTGTTGACGACATTAGGTCGTGGGTGCAGGCGCTGATGCCATTTGCATAGGAAAGTCGTTGTTGGACTGACTTTATTAGGCTCCAAGGCCCGGCTAGTAACGGCTTTACCTAATCTTCGTTACGGTTTGGGGGCCCATATAATTTCCTTACCCGTCTCTCATGTGTTTTGGTAGGTCGGGGCGCCTCTAAGAAGGCGGGGAAGAAGAAGCAGCAAATGAAAAAGAAGAAGGTTGTTGCTGGTCTTTCTAAGACGACATCTGATCCTGAGGCGGATCTGATCTTCGTCGGCACTTCCAGGGGCAGTGCTTCGCCTCCTTTAAGACAGGAGGATACATCAGAAGCGGCCCCCGAGATAGCATCTGAGGCCGTGATGGGGATCGTACCTGAGAGAACGCCCATAGAGGTGCTGATGGATGTCCTTGAGATTGCCCTCGTAAGGGCGCCTTTTGCCATGCCGACCCCCTCTGAGCCTTCTCCGCACCCTGAGGAGGGGGACCGTGAAGAAGAGGAGACGTTGGAGAGGAGGCAACGTCGGATCCTTACTGGCAAAGCCGTTGCCACCCAGTCAGGAAAGGCTAGGCCGTCTGACCCTGTGTCAAGGCCGACCTTTATGGCAGAGGCTATTCGCTCAGGAAGAGCTGGTCTTAGGAGGGAGGCCATGGTGAGGAGAAGCGAAGACGTGGATGTGGCGGGCTCGGGGGCAGCCACGGAGGGCGCAAACAGAGGAGGCAGGTCCTTAGACCGGGTGGAGATGATGGCCGGCCACTAATCTCGTCGTATAGTGATCCCAAGTCACTATAATCTGCTGGAGAACTCTGAGGAGGCGGCCTCCAGTATGACGCTCTTGTGTGTCGGTGCCGAGCGCACGACCCTGGCGGAGTTTAGTGATAAAGCCTTGGCCCAAAAGGTTGCAGGCGCGACCTTACAGGTATGTTTCTACTTAGCTTGATGACCGTTCTTTACGTAGGGTTGCGATATTCTTGTACTTGGTCTCTTTTCTAGACTCTTGTCTTGGAGGTGGAGAGGGATCAGCGCCGGAAAGAGAAGATGGCCAAATACAACTGGCTAGCGCAGAAGTACAATAAGGTGCGCGAGGCGCATCGAACCCTGGCCGACATGTACAAGGAGGACCCCAACTTTAGAGTGGTTCATGAGGGCCTAGTGGAGTCAGAGGCGCAATTGAAGAAAAGAGTGGTCAAGCTGGAAAAGGTGGATGAACAGCTCATGGTCGTTGTTGCTCGGGCCACGGAGATGGAGGTCCTTATCCAAGCCAAGGACGAGGAGATGCAGCTTGGTCGTGTTGTGGCGGAGGAGGCGGCAGAATTGCTCACCCGGGTGGCGGCTCTAACAGAGGAACTCACAGCCATGAAGGCCGAGGTTGAGGAGCTTAAGCAAGCTCTCGCTCATGCCGATACGTCTCGCGAGGTGCACGAGATGTGGGTGTATGCGGAGGCTAGGCTGGTCGTGCTTGAGGAATTCTTGGCGGCTGGTTGGGCGTCTGAAGCGGAGGTTGAGCACCAGCGCCAATTAGTTAGGGTCGCTCGTGAGGCAGTGGGCTACCGTCCTGAATCACCAGCCTAGGAGCGGGGCAACTCAGCAGACATCAATCCCTTGGAGTCCAGTTCTTGGATTTCTAGGGCGTACCCTCCCGGAAATGAGGACGGGCCACCTGAGGTCCAAGCGGGGCTAGATAGGTGGTGGTTTCTTAGGATCTTTGTAAATATACTTGTTCATACTGATTTTGTATCAGGGGTGTTTGTTCCCCTTTTTGAAAACATATAATTTTTGTTGTAAGTAATCTTTTCCACCTTTCGGTGTGTCGTTGTACTTTTCTTTATCGTAGTTGCTTGGAATTTGTCGGCCATAGTGGTGTAAAGTTAGCCTGATGGCCTTAGCCGTGTAAAATAGGCGGTCGTAGCCTTGTGAATGCGATGGCTCTAACCATGTACAGATAAAGGCCGTAGCTTGATGAAAACGATGGTCATAGCCATGTAAAATAAAAGTCGCGACCTAATGGCCTTGATCGTGTAAAATAACGGTTGTAACCACGTAAAATTAAGGTTGTAGCCTAATGGCATTAGCCATATAAACGGTGGTCATAGCCATGTAAACGATGGCCATATCCATGTAAAATAAAGGTTGTAGCCTGATGGCCTTAGCCATATAAATGATGGCCATATCAATGTAAAATAAAGGTCATAGCCTGATGGCCTTAGCCATATAAACGATGGCCATAGCCATGTACAATAAAAGGCGTAGCCTGATGGCTTTAGCCATATAAATGATGACCATAGCCATGTAAAATAAAGGTCGTAGCTTGATGGTCTTAGCCATATAAACGATGGTCATAGCCATGTAAAATAAAGGTCGTAGCTTGATGGCCTTAGCCATATAAACGATGGCCATAGCCATGTAAAATAAAAGCCATAGCCTGATTGTCTTAGTCATATCAACGATGGCCATAGCCATGTAATATAAAGGTCGTAGCCTGATGGCCTTAGCCATATAAACGATGGTCATAGCCATGTAAAATAAAGGTCTTAGCCTAATGGTCTTAGCCATATAAACGATGGCCATAGCCATGTAAAATAAAGGCCGTAGCCATATAAATGATGGCCATAGCCATGTAAAATAAAGGTCGTAGCCTGATGGTCTTAGCCATATAAACGATGGCCATAGCCATGTAAAATAAAGGCCGTAGCCTGATGGCCTTAGTCATATAAACGATGGCCATAGCCATGTAAAATAAAGGTCGTAGCCTTTTCATTCAACTGGAGATGGCCGTAGACTTTTCATTCATCTGGAGATGGCCGTAGCCTTTTCATTCATCTGGAGATGGCCATAGCCTTTTCATTCGTCTGGAGATTGCCGTAGCCTTTTCATTCATCTGGAGATGGTTGTAGCCTTTACATTCATCTGGAGATGGCCGTAGCCTTTACTTTCATTTGGAGATGGTCGTAGCCTTTACATTCATTTGGAGATGGTCGTAGCCTTTTCATTCATCTAGAGATGGCCGTAGCCTTTCTATATACTTGGAGATGTCACTAATCCAGTCCCTGTATCATGTCGAGATTGGAGTGTATATGGAGAGGTGGACATGATGCACTCACGCTGCAAAAAATCTCCAGGTAGCCCCTTCGCCGCCTCGTTAAAAACCTTCCCAAGAAAACCCAATTGGGACAAAACTCGGATAAGGGAAAAAGAGTACGACTAAGGAGTTACCTTTGTAGAAGTGGAGACGTTTGAGGTGAGTGACGTTCCAGTTTTTTTGGAGTGTCTTTCCTTCCATTGTCTCCAGCTGGAATGCTCCTTTCCCGGCCGCCGCTGTGATTTTGTACGGTCCATCCCAGTTTGTGCCCAATTTTCCATCACTTGAATCTTTTGAGGCTAGATTCTTGGCTTTGAGGACGTAATCCCCTACTTTATGAGGACTTACTTCTGAACTTCTGTTGTAGTATCTTTCGACTTGATCTTTCTAAGCTACCATTCTGACGTGGGCCATTTCTTTTCTTTCTTCGGCTTCATCGAGATCTTGGAGTCTGCTGATGTCGTTTTCTGATCCGTTGGTGTGTGAGTACCTTAAGCTAGGTTCGCCCACTTCGACAGGTATGACTGCGCCGTCCGTGTAAAGGACCCATAGGTCACTTCCGGAGGACGTGTGTTGTGCATCGATCTTTGCCTTTGGCAGGACTTCCGCGCTGAAGTCGGTGATAAATTTGGCTAGGACTTGCGACTTGATGGCGGTCCTAGGGAGGTACGTAATATCATGCTCGCTGAGCTCGACGGCCTATTTGGCAAGTCGCCCTGAGAGTTCGAGTTTGTGTAGGACGCTTCTTAAGGGGGAGGTCATTACTACCCTTATGGGGTGGAATTGGAAATATGGTTGTAGCTTTCGTGAAGCTACTACGAGGGCTAATGCCAGTCTCTAAAGGTGAGGATATCGGGTTTCGGCGTCCACTAAAGTTTTTCTTATATAATAAATAGGAGATTGTGTACCTTTATTTTCACGTACTAAGACGGCGTTGACTGCGACTTCTGATACAGCCAAGTATATCAGCAACGGCTCACCTGGGTTTGCTTTCACCAGTAGGGTTGGTGACGACAAGTATGCTTTCAAGCTTTTCAGAGCTTCTACAGATTCTGTGTTCCACTGCAGTCCCTGGTCTTTCTTCAGTACATCGAAAAATTTGTGGCACCTGTCGGAGGAGCGTGAGATGAATCGGGATAGGGCGGCTATTCGGCCCGTTAATTTCTGGACCTGCTTCTTACTGCTTAGCGTTTCTGTTATGGCCTCTATGGCTTTGATCTGGTGAGGGTTGGCTTCGATGCCCCTTTACGATACCATAAATCCCAGGAACTTTCCCGAGGCTACTCCAAAAGCGCATTTTTCGGGGTTCAGCTTCATGCCATACTTCCTTAATATTTCAAAGGATTCCTTCAGGTGGGTGAGGTGGTCTTCCCTCTTTGATGATTTTTTACTAACATGTCGTCGATGTAGACCTCCATGGTTCAACCGAGTTGTTATTTAAACATTGCCGTTACCAGCCTTTGATAAGTGGCCCCTGCATTCTTGAGCCCGAAGGGCATTACCTTATAGCAATATGTCCCTTGATGAGTGATGAAACTCATCTTTTCCTGATCTTCTTCGGCCATCATGATCTGATTGTAGCCTGAATATGCATCAAGGAAGCGTAGCAGTTCATGACCTGCCGTTGTATCTATTAACTGATTGATATGGGGGAGCGGGAAAGAGTCCTTAGGAAAGGCCTTATTTAGATCGGTGAATGTACACACATCCGCCACTTCCCATTTTTCTTTTTGACCATTACGACGTTCGCGATCCATTCCAGGTACTTGGCTTCCCTAAAGGAGCCATTGGCTAGCAACTTGTCTACTTCTTCGCTCACTGCTTCGTTAATGGCGGCGTTGGATTTTCTTTTCATTTGTCGCACGGTCGGGTGTAATTGGTCGACGTTGAGTTTGTGAGAGGCGATTTCTCGTGGAATCCCTGGCATATCTGCATGAGAAAAAGTGAACAGATCCACATGGTTAGATAAAAATTCATGGTACTGACCTGGATTTGAGAGGTCATGGCCTATGTATGCTTTCTTTGTGGGGGTCGCTGGTGTTTATCTGAACGAGGTCGAGGTCTTCGATCGTGGCCTTGCTATCCTCGACCTCCTCAGGTTCTTCGATGGCGTTCTCTGTTGGATGGACCTTAGTCCCCGACATGGCTGATTGTTATGCTTCTGCGCTTGATCCTTGGAGCTATTTAGTATGCGTGTAATCTTTGGCTATCTTATAGCATTCTTGGGCGGTGCAGGGCTCTCCCCGTATGCAATGCACTCCCCCATGGGGTTAGGAATTTGATTACTTGATAGAAGCTGGATGGGACGGCTCTCATGGCGTGTATCCACGGGCGTCCGAAAATGGCATTGTATGTTGTTTCCTGGTTCATCACATGGAAGGTGGTTTTCATCATGACTCCACCTGCAAGGATGGGAAGCGTCACCTCGCCTGAGGTTCTTTCCACTGCATTATTGAAACATACTAGTGTTATGCAGCGCGGGATTATTTTATCCTCAAGTGCCATGAGTGCAAGGACTCTTGGATGAATGATACATGCGTCACTTCAATAGTCGACCATGATCCTTTTAACATCAGTATCCAGTATGCGTAAAGTAATAACTAAAGCATCATAATAAGGAAAACACAAACTGTCGGCTTCAGACTTATGGAAGGTGATACTATCTTTGAAGTCATCATACCGTTCATGGGCGATAGTTCACTTCAGCTTGTGGGAAGTGGTGAACTTGACGTGATTGATCGCTGAATCATTGGCGTCTCCAATGATCATGCTGATGGTGCGCGTTGGTGAAGGCGGACTTGGTGGGCCATGGTGCGGTTCCCGCCCTTGTACGAAATTGAGTTTTCCCTTGTCGCTGAGTAGCTCCTTCAAGAACCATTGGTTCAGCATTCGGACTACGTCCTGGCGGAGACATATACAGTCCTCCGTTCTGTGTCCTCGCTCTTGGTGGAACTCGCACAAGGCGTTTGACTTTCTGGTGGCAGGGTCGGACTTCATCTTTGCTGGCCATTGTACCTTGTTGCCCAGCTTCTCTAGTGCGTACACTACCTCTGAAGAGGACACATAAAAGTTATGTGCAGATAATGGAGGGGGCGTACCTTTGTCGCTCCTTAGTGGAGCAATATGTCATTGCAGGGCGTCTGCATGCCTTGGTGATGGCGGGTGTGAGGACCTGATGTACGGTTTATGTCTTTCCCTGCTAAGGCGTGGGATTTGTTCCCGCCTTCCCTCGTTGCGCCGGTCCTTCGGATTTATGGGTGTATTGTTGTCAACCTGCAGGTCGGGCTGTTGAGGTCGTCATCATCCCCTCGTACCTAGGCGCCATAGACGTTCTGTATTTCTTCCCAGGTGGTGGGGGGATATTTCAGGAGACGGCTGAGTAGTTTCTTGGTCGCTTTTGAGGTGTCTCTGCTGAGCCCGTTCTGAAAGGCCACAACTTCCATGCTTTCAGACACGTTAGCTAGGCTCATTCTGACTCTGTTGAATCTGGCTAGGAACTCCCTGAGTCCTTCTCCTGGGGTTTGACGCACAGCAAAAATGTCGTTGACCCGTGCTTCCGCGTACCTTGCTCCCGCATGGGCAGTAGCGAATTTATCAGCTATCTCCTCAAAGGTTGAGACTCTTGGCCGGCAGTTGTGAGTACCACGTTAGGGGCCCTCCTGTCATCGTCTCACCGAATTTCTTCAGAAGTACGAATAGTACCTGTATTTTTGATAAGTCATTGCCTTTGACGGCTGTAACATAGTGTATCAGGTGGTCCTCGGGGTCGGTGGTCCCGTCATATACTTTCAAGTAGGGGGCATCTTGAAGGGTTTTGGGATGGGGTATGGCGCGGCTCCTTCCGTGTAGGGTTGTTCGACGAACCTCCCCATGTCTCGCTTCGGCAAAAACTTAGGTGCACCTGGGATCTTATCCACCCTTTCTTGGTATTCCTTCATCTGGTCGCGGAGTGACCTGTTCTCATTCTCCATCTCTTCTATGTTTTTTAGGATGGCTGCGAGTGTTCCGTCGTTAGCTTGGACATCGATGGAACATTGTTTGTTCTCGTGAACTCGAGCTCATCCTCGGTTGCGACATGATCTGTTGATGGGGTGCATCTATCATTTTGAGGTGGTTTTTTTGTTAGACCGCTTACAGTTCTTGTCAACCACTCTTCTAGTAGTCTCTTTATTTCTGGGGGTGCTTCCTTAGTGGTAGATGTTAAAGCTTCTCTTTCTCGTGGCACCACCAGGTCTTCTGATGCAGAGGGTAAGACTTCCACGCCTATTAGAGTCCTGGGGGTTATGTGTAGGGCATCTCCTTCGGCAGCCGCATTAAGAGTGCCTGTGAGGTCTGTTCTAACCTCCAGGATAGCCTTCATTCTAGCATTGTTTTCAGCCATTCTGGGTTGTAGAGGGTGCTTTTCGAAGGATCTCTAGAGACAAACTACAATTTTGATTCTCGAAATCCCTACAGACGGCGCCAAATTGTTTGGCTAAAAAGTTATTCGAACACTTTATATAGCTTGAAAACAATCGAAAATAATTTGAGTCAATCGGAATCAAATGTAATATGGTCTAGAGATTGTGAAATGACTAAAATATAAGAACAATGAGACAAATAGCAGATTTCACACTAGAGAGAGAGAGTTGTATATTTTCTGTAATGAAAAAACACATGAGCCTTTAGAAAGGGAGAATGTCCCCTTTATATACTAAGGGACCTTCCTCGAAATAATACAAAAAGGTACAAAGGTTGGTGGCCTCGATATATGAGTGTCAGAGCTCGATGTGACATGACGGTGAGTCACATCACTTGGTCCGTTTATTGACTGAGACCGGTCCTTCTTAAGTCGACCATGCCAAGGCCGCTTTCTTTAGTGAGTCCGTATGTGGATACTACGTGGACGTGGAGAATCAAATTTTCCCAATACAATTGTATAATTAAATTTGCCGTTATATAATGATAAAAAGTGTCATTTTATGTAATGGCAAATTTTGTGTGATGGCATCGGTACTTTATTTTTTTCTCTCATTTTATTCTTTTTGATTATTAAATAAATATACTTTATTATTTATCCTACTTTTTATAATGATTCTACTTCGAATCTTATTTTTTTCTTAGTAATTTTATAAGTTTATTCTTCACATTTTTGGTGGGTGACATCATGGAACGACGACAAACGATACAATCTATCCAAACATTGTATTCATCAGACAATACAATACGATATGATATAGTACAATACAATACGATTCACTATGAAATGACATGTAACAACCATCCAAACAAGCTATTAGTATTCATCCCTCTCATTATATGTATCATCGTTCGAATTTTAAGAGTCAAATAAATTATTTATCGTAATCTTTTATATGTATTTTAAATATTTTTTGAATCAAGAGAGTTTCAAGGAAGTAATAAAGAAGAATAGGATATACATGTGGAACATAAGAAAAAAATAGTCGGTTGCGATCTTACCCTCTCTCTTTTTTATAAGTATACGCTTACATAAGCTCTGCCAATCCATTTGAACCAATTATTAGGTGACGCGTTAACCGTATTTATCTGTAGCTAAGTCATTTGTACAATCAATTTGTTCAACTACGTTTGCTTGTTGTTAATTGAAGAATCCTTGATTAAATGTAGAAATCAAAAAAAATTTACCCTGTTTTTTCAGTAATATTGAGTAGCTACAACTATATGTTAGTTCTCTCTAGGATTTGACTCCGAACTCTTCAGCTGAATATACTTGCCACCGCTGCTAATTCTTCACGCCTAGGAATGGGCGTGATCAGTAGCTTAAATCAATAGGCTAAGAAAATGCACCTTAGACGCAATTATTATAAGATCATAGTGTCGCTTGAGCTGCATCTACTGCAACCGAATTTCACAACCACAAACCTTACCCTCACCTTAAGAAGATAAAGGTTGTTTCCGATAGACCCTCAGCTCAAGAACAACGAGATAAAGAAATCAGTCTACTCATAAAATTGTAGTAAACTGAGAATCTGAGATAAAGGAAAATACACTAAACCATAAAAGAAAATTGTCAAATCCCATACATGGAAATTTTGACCACCTAAACATCAACTCTCTACATGGCAACATTTGTACAATCGCGTTGATATAAACTGCCTCGTTGTCTGATTTTTTTTTACACCCTTTGGAGACGAGGCTTCCTCCGCACAGCCAATCTCGAATATTTGACATCTGAGCTTCAGCATACCTGATTTTATGTTTTAACTACACAATTTACAGTTCTCTAGTACATGCAACAACTTTATTTGCAATTTACTCCATACCTTTGAAGACATGTATGGAATTGAAACACTAGATGTAGGAGAAAAGGATGATAGGTAGCTCAAACTAAGCCTCGGTTAGCTGTACAACTTTCTTTCCTACAAGACTAAGCAGGACTTAGGGACTGAGCAGCAATTCTTCTTTCTGCAAAACAGAATAACAAATCATTTAATAATGGCGTTCGGACAATATTTCACTGAACTGATAAATAAATAAAAAAGCGCATTTGAAAACTGCTTACCCCCAGCAGCAACAAGTTTTTCAACACGGGCAACAATATGCTTTCCGTAAGTGTATTTCTTCAGAGCATTCAAGTGAACTCTTATCCTCGACATGATCAGCTCACGTTGCTGATCGCTACAAGTTTCCAAAACTTTCTGTACAACGTAATTCGCAAACTGATCTTTCATCATAGCCTGGACAAAAGAAGAAAAATGAGGAAACATGATGCACATTTTAAAACCAAGACTTCTCACTTTTTAACTCTATAAAAGATGATCGATAATAGATATGAGAACGTGAGAAACAAGATTAAATTTATATGATATGCTAAATACCACCATTATCACAAATTCACAATCACTTATCTATGTGATTGTACTCCTTACATGAACTCTATTCCCATTGATGCAAAAATTAAAATGCAAATATCACTAATGTACGTTTTTCATGATTGAATAGCATAACATAGACAAATCAAGAGTTGAACATCATAGAGAACTAATTCATGCCATTTGAGGAAATCCTTTGGCATACACTAACGCAAATGATTGTCCAGCAGAAATTTTGACCCTCTAACTAAACGTATTAAATAAGTAGGTAGCATTGTTTTCAGGCTACAATGGAGCTTGAAATGGTAGAACGAATTTACGTTTTTATATTCGCAGCACAAATATTTTAGCCAACAGCTTTCAAGAAAAGACTTTCTTCTTAGCTAGCCAACATGAAGTTGTAGGGGGCCCATCGGGATACTTAATGTGGGTCAAATATAAAGTGAGATCATTGGAAAAAGGTACAAGCTGGGGAGAAAGGAAGTTCCCAACATAGAAACTCATCAATCAACCAACTCCGCCATAATCCCAAATTAGTCGGGGTAGGGTGTAAGAGGTCCTATATCCATCACACTTCATTCAAGTCCAACTGGAATATAGTACAAGAAGTATAGCTTAAAAGCTCACATTAATTCTTCCGCTTCAACAACTAGGACTATTTCTTTAAGGGCGAAGTCCAGCAGAAATAAGGGAACTAACCAATGCTCCAAGACATCTCTTACAACAACAACAACAACCCAGTATAATCCCACTTAGTGGGGTCTGGGGAGGGTAGTGTGTACGCAGACCTTACCCCTACCCTTGGGTAGAGAGGCTGTTTCCAAATAGACCCCCGACATCCTTCCCTCCAAGAACATCCCACCTTGCTCTTGGGGAGACTCGAACTCACAACCTCTCGGTTGGAAGTGGGGGTTGCTTACTATCAGAGCAACCCCTCTTGTCTCCAAGACATCTCTTACTCTTTTGTTTTTACAAGACAGAAGTCTTGGCATCCAAAATCTGGTGCTACAGGGTCACAAGGCACATGAATTATTTCTACTTAAAGGGGGAACAGGCCAGAATGTCCAAAAGCACGAGCATAATACAAATGTCAGAAATCCAGCTGTTCTCTGCTGCCAATATGTGATTTGCTTGGAAATGGTGAATAATTAAACACATGAATATGCGACATCAGCATGCGTCTTAGTCCTCACGTCCTTTCAAACATGTTAAGGGGAAGTCCAATGCCTCTCACCATCCAGCTGGGGATAAATAGAGGTCTAGACACGCTGGCACCAATCATTCTTGCGATCTAGGTTATTTAATTCTCGACTCCATAATTTCAGTTTGACATAAAGCACAGTTGCTTTAGAGGGTCCAATGACTCAAATTAAGAGACAGGAAACATCACTTACAGATGAAGCACGGTTGACAAATGATTGGTCAAGGCTAAAGTTTAGACAAACCTGAAGAGGCTCATTTTCATCAGTCGTACCAAGCATCTCATTCACCAGTAGCTGTCGTTCGCTGGAATTACAATAAGTTAAACACTTCTCTACAACATTAGAGGCAAACTTCTGCTGGCTCATTTGCACAATCTTCCCAGCTAGTTCCTGAATTATGGTAGAGCGCTCATGCGGCTTCCCGTGCTCCAGTACATGCTGCAGGTGTTGCATTTAAAACAACAAATGGAAGAAAAAGGAAAAGACAAAAAAAAGTAGAATTGTACCTCAGTATAGGAATGAAAGACATGTTTGCTAATATCGCAGCAAAGTGTTGTTAGCACAAACAAAAATTTAGTTGACCAAAAGAAGCTTCTTCAAACACTAGCACTTTAGCAAAACAAATGGAAGGAAGCAAGAAAGAAAGGTTTTTGAGGTATCAAAGAGGAAAAATTCCATTACTTACAAAATTCTTTTTTCTAGCCAGAACAGGTTCCCCATTTAGAATCATGTTAAGGACAGCAGCATACATTAGCAGCACTAGAGAACCAGGTGAATGTGCATGTTCATGTAGTTGGAAAGTTGATTGAAAATTTTCTGCAAATAATTTTTCAAATTTCTAACTTTGTTTTGGTTGTGTTTTTTCTTCTTTTTTTTCCTTTTTGCGGCAAAGGAAAAAATATCTACTTTTAGTTTTTCAAAGGTTCTAATTTTTAAGGGAAAAAAGAAGGGGAATACTTTGCAAACAAATAAAATTTCCAAAATAGGAAAAGAAGACAATTTGCAAAAGATTTCGCTTCACCAACCAAATGCCTTTATAGTAACCTCATTTTGCCACTTAGCAGTGACAAAACAATGTTTTCCTAGTACATCATAAAGAAGCAAGACAGAGCCATCAAAAAATTGAATGAAATGCGCAATATTACCATAGTCAAAAATAAGTAAAACATGTGCCCATATCAACAATAAATTCAGGAATCACCAACTCAGATACATTTTACGCATTGCCCCATACTAGTCAAGAAGTGAGGATATTGTGTAAAATACACCAAGATATGACGAACTACTAACTCAAGAAAAAGAAAATGGAAATAATTGCTTCTAATAAGACAGTCCAGAGACCAGCAGCAGCAACATATATAGATAGTAAGTATTCCATACCTGAACAACATAATTACCATACTGATCTTGTGCCAACATGCTAACAGATCCCAGGATTTCTTCCATCACTTTACTTTGGGTTTCTGGATAGCTACAATGTTCCAATACTCTCTGACAGATCAAGGGATATTCGTAAATATAAAACACTAAAACTACTGATCCAAATGGATAAGACACACTAATCATCTACCTGTATCACTCGACAGCCATATGGATGGGTGGAGAGAGTAATGACTTGTCCAAAAAATGTCGAGATGATAAATTGAATGCGATCTTCTGGTACACATTCAATACATTTCTGAATAACGTGATTTCCATTCTGATCTCTTACACAACGCATGATATTACCATCAAGCTCCTCAACCATTTCAATCTTCTGGTCCACGTCAACTACTTCTATTGCCTGTATAGTGAACCAAACAGAATAAGAACCAAAACAAAAGATTAACACTAGCAGATGACACTTACGAGCATTTCTAGAAACAATTTGGTATACCTTCTGTATGACGCGACAACCATACATTTGAAGGCTCAGTGTTAATACATGCCCAAAGAGCTTGCCAGCTAATTCTCTCCTCTGAGATGCCATTCCATGTTCAAAAAACTGCAGGAGATATATGGACATTATGATCCATTTAAAGAGAAACTGCCCAGAGAGGAAGATACATGCACCACATACCTTCTGGATTACATAATTTCCAAAGACATCAGTCATCAAAGTAAGAGCTTGGGGGAATATTTCCTGAAACACCATGTTTTTCTCCTCAGTGGTGGCAGTTTCCAGCTTTTGCTGAATGAATCGACTCCCATACTGGTCGGCACTGGTCATAGAAAATATATATTGAGGCTAGTTCAAGTAGGAAAAAGACAGAGGTAGTTCAAGTAGGAAAAAATACATAAGAGCAAGTTTACCTAAACTCAACAACGTGGCCTGCAATTTCTGAAAGTTCAAAACACCTGGTCTTGTTGCTTTTGAACTCTTCCAGTAGGGAGGACGCTAAACTGTTTTCCATAGCATCCAAGTGATATGGTCCTATGACACCTGCAGCAGCTATGTTTCTCATTCGTCTCATATTATTATAATCACTATGCCTCATAGGACTACCGGGTCCCACTGGAGAGCCTAGTATGACAGGACTTGCTAAAGGACTTCCAGGATATGACAAGCCAACTCCAAAGGCAGGATTTCCATAATAGCCATGATGACCTGAACCACTGCTTTTGACTCCATACTGAGATTTCTGAGGTACAACATTACCAAGATAAGCTTTCTGAAGCAAGTCTATATACGAATTTCCCATGTAGTTCCTGTCCAAGGAAGGATCGTTAAGAGCAGTAACATATTCAGCAGTCAAGTACTGGAGATACATAGGGTCCATGAATGACGGCCCTCCCATTTGATTTCCCATTCTACTGAGATTATGCTCTGAGGTTACAGCGCTCAAATTAGATCCCCCCAACATCCGAGAGTCCAATCCAGGTACAGCCATAGCTGATGCAGCAGCAGCATTTCCAAATAAAGGTGGCAAATTATAGTTGCCAAGATGGCTTGACATTGGACTGAGAGAATGACCACTTAAACCATAATTAGAAAAAGATGAATTTGGACTATCCAAATGTGGATACTGAGGAAGTACGCCACCTCCACTATTCAATCCCGATCCTTTGAGGTATGAACTATTGGAGAAAGCAGCTTGGGGGTTAGAACTATTAAGGTCTGAGCTGACAGAATATGGTACTTTTGCAGACTGAGCAGTAGAAGCCCTATTGAACTGTGGGGATTCAGATTGCTTCAAGAATTCATGCTGCTTTGTGTTATTCTGCCCACCTGCAAGAATGGTGAATATAGTATTAAAACCAACACCTTGTTCAATCTGAGAAATGATGTCAACCGACGTACCATTAGATAGATTCATGCCAGAAAAAGAAGCAACAAGCTCTGGAGACTCAGTTGGACTATTAACACTTCTCTTGTCGGAATTGACTATCCTCCCTCCACCAATAGGAGTAAGGCACGGACTAGGAGCCCTCGCAATGTGTTGGGGATCAGGAGTGGTACTTCTTGATAAAGCAGCAGCATATGAATACGAAGCAGCCACCTCATCAGATGGGATTTGAGTGCTTGATGCAGACCTTAAAGGCTTTGAAGAAGAAAACTCGTGACGAAGATGAGAAACCTCAGCTTCTGCTGCATCACCACTTCTGTCAAAACCATTTTGGCTAGCTGGCCGTGAAGGATGACCAGGAGCAGGTGAAACGCGGCTGAAGTCATCCTGGATGAAACATGGCTAAAAACCCATCAGATGATCATGTTAAATTCTCTTTCTTGAGATAAAACGTAAAAAAGGTTTCTCCCTAGACAAAATAAGACCCCCTTCATTTCAATTTATGTGCCCTAGTTTGATTGGGCACAGAATTTAAGAAATATAAGGAAACTTTTGAATTTTGTGATGTTAAATATGCCAAGTGGAATGTTGGAGTTAAAGAGTTGCTAACTATTGAAAGAGGCATTCTATTTAAGGGGCACAACTTGGAGAAGCAAAAGAGGTATGAAAGTTGAGACATAATCACCACTGAAACAAGCAGCCAGAAGCAATTTCACAATAATTTCACCGGGTCTTTCCAAAAGAAAAATCTAACTTCCAATTACTCTACTTGTTCCTTGGTAAAATTTCTAAATGATACAGCATACCTGTAGCAAATATATATATATATATATATATATATATATATATATATATATATATATATATATTCGCAACATAAGGAATTTCTATTTTTTCCTTAATATAGCAATATCAGTATCTTATATTGCCTATGAACTTACTGCATTATACCAAGTATACATAGAAATGCCACATCGTTCTAGACTATCATCAATTGGTACACTATTTTGCTCTTATCCTGCTAATGTAAAAATCTAGTCCCATATATGAAAGAATACATTGTTCCGACTGACATGTGATGCTTGCTCTTATTGGAACACACTGAGCCCACACTTTCTCAAAGCCAATCGCGCACTTGATATCATTAATTGTCACAATTGTGATCGCAGAAACCATTCTCATATATGGAACAAAAAATGCTCATTTATGTCATATATGTCCAGATGAATTGTCACTATAAAAATTTGAGATAGAAAAGAATAAATAAATAAATAAATAGAGAGAAAGTTATATTAAATGAAGATTTTGAAGGCCCCCCTTTAATCATAATGCTAAAATGTGGCCTTGGAGATACAGAACTGCCTCAAATCTCATCAGCTTAGCAGAGATTACTGAGCGAAATGGAGTCACACGTCTACCAAACCATCATGTAAACAAAGTGGTTCAATAGGAAGACAAATCGACTATCACCTATGCCACACAACAATAAAATATTTCCACAATTCGAAAATGCCAAATACAGCCAAAACACCTCAAGGAAACTTGTTGAACTGCTTCCTTCTATACCAAACATACCATTCAGGCAGTAACATAAATGAGCTAAATTCATGAAGCATTAAATACCAAACGTTAATCGCGGCACTTTCAAAAGCATTCAATACCTGAATCTTGGAATCTAACATCCAATAGTCAATGTTGAAATTGTAAAAACCAAAAAAATACACTAGATAAAGTTTGAAGCGTGCACCTGGAATATTTCGGCAATGCTCTTCTTTTTACTACCGAGTCCTAGCCCCGGCAAACCAATCAGCCCATCACCACCCCATTCCACTGAACCCTGCAATTTATCCGTTTCATTCTCGCTCTCTGCTTTTTTTGAGTTGAATCCTGGAGGCATGGGAGACCTCCTACCATTACTATTATTATCATTCTTGTTTACCTTCCTCCTATCACCAATAGCGGAGCTTCCTCCTTGCAACCTCTGTGAAAACCGCCAATCTTCTTTGGACAAAAGTGGAGGAGGCAACCTAGGATTAAGGTTTACGTTCGAGTAATAGTAAGATAAGTAAGCAGGATCAGACCTAAGCTCCTCTTCAGACATGAAACCATTATTGTTAAGCAATCCACCGACTGCACTCAATGAACCCTCAACAGTAGGTGGAGCTGAGCCACTTCTATACATATTCAGCTCCTTTTCGCGATCTTCAGCTTCTTGTCTTCTCTGATCATGAAGTAACATCCCAATCTCTTTCTCAAACTCATCTCCAAATGAATTTTCATTATTCCCAATCATTGGTCTCCTACCCAATTCAGATACCATCTTCACTCCCTCATTCCACAACAAATATAATCAATACCCACAAACCTTAACAAACCAAGATAGCTATTCAAAATCAAAACTTTGTCATATACATAAACCATAAAAAACTACAAAAAAACCCACGTGCACAACCTCAAAATCAAAGCTTTAAGCTCTTAAAAATCCAATCTTTGATCAAATATAATTCCAAGAAAGCTCCATGATCAAAGAACAATTATGTATTACCCTCATTCCACAACAAGTATAATCAATACGCACAAGACCTAGCAACTCAAGAAAGGTTTAAAAAAAGATTCACTTAAACCTTAAAACTACAAAACCCCACATGTACAACCTCAAAATCAAAACTTTCAGCTCATAAAAATCCAATCTTTGATCAAATGAAATAGTACCACGAAAGCTCCATGATCAAAGACCAATTATATATTCAATTCTACAACAAAAATAATCAGTACCCACAAAACCTAGCAACCCAACAAAGGTAAAAGAACCAAAACTTTATCATATAAACCTTAAAACTACAAAAACCCACAAGTACAAGCTGAAAATTGGACCCTTTTATGCTGATAAAAATAGAATCTTGGACTAATTAAACTCCAAGAAAGTTCTTTTTTCTCAACATAGAACAGGTAAAGAAAACTGTGAGCTAATGAGAGAGATGATGAATGTTAAATGGGGAGAGGAGAGAAGAAATTCTGGCGGCGAATCAATCCCTTTTAGGGTTTTGTTTTTTGAAGTAAGTATGGCAAGAAATGATTAAATGCAAGAAAACAGAGTTTTATTCCGTAGGTGTATAGTGAGTAAGAGTTTTTAGCCCAAAATTGAAAATGAAAAAAGAAAATGTTAGGAAACAATAAAAGAACAATAGCAATATTGCACAGCAAGATAGAGAGGAAATTTTTATTGAATTTTGGGGTGGTTTACAATGGGGTAAGACCCCTCTATTTATAGGAGGAAAAATAAATTAGCCTCAAAGTAAAACTCTCTACAAGATAGACATTCACTATAAATAGAATTCTATTCTTAACACTCCCCCTTGAATATCTACTCAATAAGTAATATGCCTCGTTAAAACCTTAACTAAAACAAAATCCAATGGGAAAAAAAATTCTAGAGAAGGAAAAAGAGTACACATATTTAATAATACGCCTTTTGGTTGCCTCGTTAAAAACCTTGCAAGGAAAACCCAGTGGGACAAAACCTTGTAAGGGAAAAAGAGTACAACGCGTATTAACTCCCCCTGATGAAAGCATCAATTCACATCCTTGAGCCTTCGCATTCCAATCTTGTGCACCACCTTCAAGAGATTGTTGGTAGAGATTTGATAAATAAATCAGCCATATTAACTATAGTGAATATTTACACCTTGAAATCATAACTCGTGATAGATATATAATGTCTTCATAAATATCGTGGAATGGCTCTTCAATATCTCCATAAAAGTATCCTCGCTATCACATTATCATGCTTATAGTTATAGCAAGATACATTTGTGTATAAATTGCACTAAGGAAGTGGTACCTCAAGATCAAGAATTGTAGATGCTTCAAACAACTTAAATCCTTCATGGATTGTCATATAAGTTAAGTCATATAAGGCATATTATAGACTTTAGATGCATATCAAGTTTTCATGTCGTGCTAGACAAATAAGATATCGAAAACTGATTGCACATACCATTGACTTATATACTTTCAAGTATTTGAACTACATGTCCAAAACTACATGTCTTTCATATGGAATCAATTCTACTTGAATTGTATCTCTTCCATTTGGCCAATACTTTTGTGTCTATATTCGATAGACTTAAGATCCTCATCTAAACTTAGCGCTATAATAGATGTCATCGACGAACATGTTATATCAATTCCAATAATTATTCATAAAGACATAACATGGAGATCTCTTCATTCATATATTCAGATACCTGAATCTCTCATGAGATTTTATGAAGTGTTATGTCACGTGACCTTCAAGATCACTTGCCTCATTTATTATGATCACTTTGATCATTTGCTTATCTTCTTTATCAAGAAGTTCTATTTGAAACCGATTTGTATATACGCTTTAAGCGTACCATAGACTTTGTCCTTCTAGGACTTAATATGAGCATTTGCAATGAGAATATAGTTACTTTATTTGGGTCAGCAAATGCGTATGGCATGCTTTGCAATATGTTGCAACTGAATTATCTTTGTATGAACTTCAAGTTCATATTATCCTATTCGAGGATCTAGATATACAAATGATAATTCATTCTACATAACGTTTTCTCAACTGTTTATCATGTCTCCCCCTCATGTTAGAAAACTAACTTGTTTCCTCAACTTTGAGAATCCATCTTTGTGCATTATGGTGTTAATGAAAATATACACCGCACATCAATAATAATAAGATGGAGTTATTTGGTTCCTGACCCAGAATCACTTGTGAGGGGAGAATGTAATATACTTTTGTATATAACATATATCGAACGGATATAGATAACTATGTTCTCATAAGAAATAGTTTAGCTATTAAGTGGAGACACTCAATAAATTATCTTGCTAAACCCGCTGTGATGTAAACTAGCTTGTCAAGATAAACTATCTTGAATAGAAAATCTGGAAATTGTGCTCTAAATTGAATTATTGAGCAAGTTACCTTGCAAAACACCATGTTGCGGGTTAATAATAATCGCACATGTAACTATCTCATAGATGCATCTTATATGGTTTACATGGCAGATGAATGGACCCATATTCACCTTTGATATTTCCAGCATTCATGGGATTCAATCCCAATTTTAATTGGTCTATCAATTAACGAGAACAAGCAACCTAAGATAATTCGTAAAGATCTTTCTAGTTCTTTAATATTTACCCATATAGATTCTCGTTTATTTTTGCACATCACACTTTAAATTGATATGGCTAAAATGATTATGCCAACTGAATAAATTATCAATATTGATAAGTTCATGTTTACACCATGACATGTGCATTTCTCAATAAACTCCATGTTTATTATGATATGGGTTTTTATATCAATAAACATCCACTTTATTGTGGTATTCTTTTGTTTGTGTAGTACAAACTGGAGAATAATGCGGGTAGCTTTTCACATACAGATTATCCCGCTACAAGTTGTAGTAATAGAAGATATCAAATCTTTCCTTTATTTATTGTCTCAATATAATCAACCGCTTTCGCGTATACTTTGGAAACTGAATAAGTTTCTTTGAGACTTACTACAAAATAATACCTTATTGGTAATCAATTGTGTTTCTCCAAAATAATATAATTGGCTCTTGCAGAGTTCTCAGTTAATTTGGTACTACCACATATCCATGAACATCCATATAGTGAATATCTCTTTTAAAGAGAAAGTTATACCATTATGGTTACGGTCAAAATTATATGCAAGATATGTTTCTTGCATTAATATAATTCTTTAATCACAAGTCCAAAATATTTTGGTGTACAATAGGTACGTGACCAATGACCATTCATGCCATAATAATGATATTATTTTCTTATATCATCTCAAACCTCTTTCTAGAGGTGAGTGTGGTATATTCACTGCCACTAGCACATTCATATTCTTCCAAGAATGAATATGTATTCATAAATTAGATGTTGTAACACTCACATCATGAATGGACCATAATCATCTATATGTGCTTTATAATGTCAAATTGATGACAAATATTACTTTCACAGAGTGAAGGATTATTTTGAGAATCCTTATTATCTCATTATCACAATGATGGCGATTATAATTTCGTCTATTGCCACGTCCACATCCATTGATACCTTCACGGTAATAATTTCTTCTTTCAGACTTATCACATACTGCTATCACATTCTCTATGGGGAATGAGAATGGAGCAAATTCAATGGGACGAATTTTCAATTCTTTTCCTACAATTATACGTGATATTGATCATGGCAAGCCATAGAAATTTTACCACTTCATGTGGTTATAATTTCTTACAAACTCCATTAGAGTTGCAATCAAAATTTATCGTCTTTACTTGTATTTAAAAACAACTTATAGAATATCAATAATTTAAAAGAGAAAAGTAAAATACTTACCTTAAATCCAGAATTAATCTTGAAGGAAGTTCATAGAAAGATTAACCATTGTGCTCAATATTATGTAAAAATTGAGCATCGTGTATGTATCCAAAGCTTGCGTGAGCCCCTCTTACGGAGATAAGCGTAATATTCTTCATGAACGTCCTCCAATTAAGATGAAAACAACAACTAACAGCAATCCAAAATTGGAGGAAGAAAATACGAAGCGCAGGCTAATCACTTCGAAATCAGCAGCGAACCAACACAGCTGACACAACAATGACACTGGAAATCTCGGACTAAACCAAGCGAACTCCAGCGATAAAAAATTCAAACCATCCTCAAACTCAAGGGACTAATCAAACAACGAGAATCCAAGCGATGCAGCAGAAACAATTTCTAATCAACAACAAAAACAATTTCGAATCCAAACAGTTTCAATTTTGCATTGTTTTCAGATCTGATTTTTGGAATTTGAGTACTACTTTCTTCACCGTTTTAAGCTGAGAAATTCGGTTCTGTCTTTGGGGCGTCGGAGAAAGTTGATATTAGCTTTATGCAATTTCCTAGAAACGACTCTATTACTGAGCCCTCCGGTGCAGTAGATGTCTTCGCCAACAACGGTCCATCTAAATCCTTGTTCAAGAGTGGAGCCGCCGGCAATCGGATGAAGTTTTTCTCGCGGCAAGGATTCTAAATCATTACGATACCATTCATCCTCATGAGTTGCATTGTAAAAATAGATCACTCCTTTAGCCTTGAATGGTGAAATTGAAATTGAAACACCGCTGATGTATGCTGATGGCTTTGACCAAAAATGCTGATGGATTTTTGGGTCTGGGGTTTCTTATCGTGACGACAATGTGTTATAAAACAATAAAAGAAGAAGAGCAATATTGCAGAGAAAGTGAGAGAGAATTCTTATTGAATTTTGGGGTGGTTTACAATGGGGTAAGACCCCTCTATTTATAGGAGGCAAAATAACTTAGCCTCAAAGTAAAACTCTCTACAAGATAGACATTCACTATAAATAGAATTCTATTCTTAACAGAAAAGAAGTTTATAGATATTCTTAAGAATAGAATTCTATTTAGAGTGAATGTCTATCTTGTAGAGAGTTTTACTTTGAGGCTAAGTCATTTTTTCTCCTATAAATAGAGGGGTATTACCCCATTGTAAATCACCCCAAAATTCAGTAAGAATTTTCTCTCTCTTTCTCTGCAATATTGCTCTTGTTCTTTATATTTTATAACACGATATCAGCACGAAGCTCTACTATCTCAAGAATCTCTTTGAGAAAATTAAGGTATTTTTTTTTCTCCTCCTAATTTTGTTTTAATTATGTCTGACATTATGAAAAGAAAGTTTGTTGCCCTTGAAATTTCGGGCAAGAACTACATGACATGGGTGTTGGATGCTGAAATCCATTTGGATGCAATGGGTCTTGGAGACGCCATTAAAGACAGAAATAATGCATCCACCCAAGACTGTGCTAAGGCCTTGATTTCTTGCGCCATCACCTTGATGAAGGTTTGAAAATTGAATATCTCACAGTCAAAGATCCACTTATCTTGTGGAATGGCTTAAAGGAGAGATATGACAACTTAAAGTTGGTCACTCTGCCACAAGCACGATATGATTGGGCTCATCTGAGGCTCCAAGACTTTAAGTCTGTTTATGAATATAATTCTGCAATGTTTAGAATTACTTCTAAATTGAAACTCTGTGGAGATACTATAACTGATTATGATATGCTTGAAAAAACGTTTACAACGTTTCATGCCTCCAATATGGTTCTGCAACAACAGTACAGAGAGAAAGGTTTCAAAAAGTACTCTGAGCTGATTTCTCTTCTCCTTGTGGCTGAGCGAAACAATGACCTGCTCATGAGAAATCACGAAAATCGACCCACTGGGTCTACACCATTGCCTGAAGTAGATAAGGTGTATTCCCATTATGCTAAGCGTGGAAAAGGCTATGGCTTTAATCATGGTCATGGTCGTGGTCAAGGAAGAAATTTTCCTGGTGTTAGTCACCCCCCAAAGAAATATAACCACCAAAAGTGGAAATGAAATTATGAGAATCCAAAAGCAAATAGTTCAGAAACTATATGTTATCGTTGCGGTGGAAAAGGGCACTAGGCAAAAATTTGCCGTGTACCAAGACATTTAGTTGAGCTTTATCAAGCATCTCTAAAGAGTAAAGGCCCTGAAACCAATTTTGTCTCTGACAATAATTTTGACATCACCCACTTGGATGTGGCAGACTTCTTTGAGCACCCTGAGGGGAAAATAGATCACTTGATCGGTGATGGATCCATGGTTAAAGAAGATTGAGCAGTTTGATATTTTTATTTTTACTTATTCGTAGTAGTTAATGAATAAACCATTATCATAGTTTACATAAGTTATCTATTATTGTGATATGGTTCAAATTTTATATTTTCTGCTTTAAGCTAGTAAAGCTAAGTTTATATTGTGATATGGTTTTAAAATATATAACTTTAGATTACACATTCATCTTATGCCTTATATGTAATGATTTTTCAGTAAGTTAATCGATTAACATAACAGATAATCGATTAACCAATATATTCTATTAAACTGTACCTTTTCCGCAAGGCATGTTAGTCGACTATCCGATTTAGTTAATCGACTAACCTAATGACCGTTGCCTAAGTTAATCGATTATCACTTTAGTTAATCGATTAACCTTATGTCCGTTGCCTGTTCATCGACTAGATTTTTTTTTTTAAACGTTGAAACCGGTTAGTCGATTATCTATTTGGTTAATCGACTAACCTCAGCAGATTTTGAAAATATTGTTTAATTATTAAGCAACGGATACAAGAGTATTAATATTTTTCGTATATTTCTTTTGTATGTCAAACCATGGGAAGCAAATATGGATATCTCACAAAGCAAACTTGGATCAACGTCCAATTGTAAAAATATTTGTTTAATTGATTCATGTACCACCCATACGATATTCAAAGATAAGAAATATTTCTCTCATTTAAGTATGTGTAAAGCAGATGTTACTACAATTTCTGGTAGTAGTAAATTGATTGAAGGCTCCGAAAGAGCAACTATAACTCTGCCTAAAGGAACAATATTTATCATAGAGAATGCAATGTTCTCTTCCAAGTCCAAGAGGAACTTGTTGAGTTTTAAGGATATCCGTCAAAATGGATATCATATTGAGACAATAGATGAGAATAATCTTGAATACCTCATCATTACAAAGAATGTCTCTGGCCAAAAGAGGGTTATTGAGAAGTTCCCATCTTTATCTTGTGGCCTGTATTGGACAAAAATTAGTGCAATTGAGGAACATTCCACAGTAAACCAAAAGGTTACTGATTCCAATACTTTTGTACTTTGGCATGATCGATTGGGACATCCTGGATCAATTGTGATGAGACGGATTATAGAAAACTCATTGGGCATCCATTAAAGAATTTAAAGATTCTTTTAAATAATGATTTTTCTTGCACTTCTTGTTATCAAGGCAAGTTAATTATTAGACCATCACCAACAAAGGTTGAAACTGAGTCACCTACGTTTTTGGAACGTATACAAGGGGATATTTGTGGACCTATTCACCCACCTAGTGGGTCCTTTAGATATTTTATGGTCTTAATAGACGCATCCTCTAGATGGTCTCATGTGTGCCTATTGTCATCACGCAACCTTGCGTTTGCAAAATTAATGGCACAAATAATTCGATTACGAGCACAATTTCCTGATAATCCAATTAAGTCTATCAGACTAGATAATGCTGCTGAGTTTTCATCCCAAGCATTTAATGATTATTGCTTATCAATTGGGATAAAAGTGGAACATCCTGTAGCTCATGTTCACACTCAAAATGGTCTTGCAGAATCTTTAATTAAACGTCTGCAGTTGATTGCAAGACCATTACTCGTGAAAACGAGGATGCCCACTTCGGTTTGGGGTCACGCCATTTTGCATGCAGCAATGCTAGTTCGTCTCAGACCGACGAATTATCACAAATATTCCCCGTTGAAATTAGTTTTGGGTCATGAACCTAATATATCCCATTTAAGAATTTTTGGATGCGCAGTATATGTGCCTGTAGCACCGCTATACCGCACCAAAATGGGTCTGCAAAGAAGGTTAGGAATATATGTTGGGTTTGAATCGCCCTCCATTACTCGCTACCTCGAAACATTGACAGGGGATTTGTTCACTGCACGATTTGCAGACTGTCGATTCGATGAGACACTTTTCCCAAAATTAGGGGGAGAAGTTGGTGAAACCAAACGGGAAATTTTGTGGAAAAATCCATCATTATCTCATCTTGATCCATATACCTCTATTTGTGAAAAAGAGGTGCAAAATATTATCCATTTGCAAAGAATAGCAAATCAAATGCCTGACGCATTCACGGACTTGAAAAGGATAACAAAATCTCACATCCCCGCAGAGAATGTTCCAATCCGTATTGATGTCCCTATTGGACAATCTTCTAGTGTCATATCTAATGAGTCGAAAGCACGCCTAAAACGTGGCAGGCCATTAGGTTCCAAAGATCGAAATCCTAGAAAAAGGAAAGCAAATGATCAAAATGACACTACGAAAGAATCTCATGACGAAATTCACGATTTAATAAATTCTGAGATTCATGAAGAATCCATTGAGCCCGAGACTCAGGAAAAAAAGGAACTATCAATAAATCCAATCGATATTGAGACAAATTTTAATCGAGTGGATATATTGGTGGATTATGTCTTTGCATATAATGTTGCATCTAGCATTATGCAAGAAAGTGAGGATCTTGAACCTCAATCTGTTGGAGAATGTCGACAAAGACTTGATTGGCCAAAATGGCAAGAAGCAATCCAATCAGAATTGAATTCACTTGCAAAACGTGAAGTTTTTGGGCCTATAGTTGAAACACCTAATGGTGTTAAGCCTGTTGGATATAGATGAGTCTTTGTACGCAAGAGAAATGAGAAAAACAAGGTACAAAGATATAAGGCGCGCCTTGTTGCACAAGGATTTTCTCAAAGGCCTGGTGTCGATTATGAAGAGACATATTCACACGTAATGGATGCTATAACTTTCCGTTATCTCATTAGTTTTGCTGTCATTGAAAAGCTTGACATGCATTTAATGGATGTGGTTAATGCCTATCTTTATGGCTCACTTGATAATGAGATATACATGAAAACTCCTGATGGATTCAAAATGCAAAACACTCATAATTCAAAGTCCCGGAAAATATTTTCAATCAAATTACAAAGATCTTGGTATGGTCTAAAGCAATCAGGACGAATGTGGTATAATCGTCTTAGTGAGTATTTATTAAAGGAAGGCTATATAAATGATGCCATTTGCCCATGTGTTTTTATAAAGAAAACAACATCAGAATTTGTTGTACTTTGCCGTATATGTCGATGACATAAACCTTATTGGAACTCCTATAGAACTCCAAAAGGCAATTGATTATTTAAAGAAGGAATTCGAGATGAAAGATCTCGGAAAGACAAAATTATGTCTTGGTTTGCAAATTGAATATTTGACAAACGGAATTTTTGTTCATCAATCTACCTATATAGAAAAGGTATTGAAACAGTTTTACATGGATGGAGCATATCCTTTAAGTACTCCGATGGTTGTTCGATCACTTGATGTGAATAAGGATCCATTCTGACCGCAAGAAAAGAATGAAGAGCTACTTGGTCCTGAAGTACCATATCTTAGTGCAATTGGCGCACTAATGTATCTTGCAAATACTACAAGGCCTGACATAACTTTTTCTGTTAATGTCTTAGCAAGATATAGCTCTGCTCCCACAAGGAGAAATTGGAATGGAATCAAACATATATTGCGGTATCTAAAAGGGACTACCGATATGGGCTTATTTTATAGCAATAATTGCAGTCCTGATCTTGTTGGTTATGCTGATGCTGGATATTTATCTGACCCACACAAGGCTCGATCTCAAACAGGTTATGTGTTTATCTGTGGAGGCACTGCCATATCTTGGCGATCGACTAAGCAATCAATTGTGGCTACTTCATCTAATCATGTTGAGATAATCGCTATTCATGAAGCAAGTCGAGAGTGTGTGTGGTTGAGGTCTATAATACATCATATTCGAGACAAATGTGGTTTGAAATGTGAAAAACTAACCACGATTTTGTATGAAGACAATGCAGCATGCATAGCCCAATTGAAGGGAGGATTCATAAAAGGAGATAGAACAAAGCATATTTCACCAAAGTTATTTTTCACACATGATCTTCAAAAGAATGGTGATATCAATGTGCAACAGATTCGTTCAAGTGATAATATGGCTGATTTGTTCACAAAATCTCTACCAACGTCAACCTTCAAGAAGCTGGTACACAAGATTGGAATGCGAAGGCTCAAGGATGTGAATTGATGCTTTTTTCAGGGGGAGTTAATGCGCGTTACACTTTTTTTCCCTTACAAGGTTTTGTCCCACTGGGTTTTCCTTGCAAGGTTTTTAACGAGGCAACAAAAATGCATTTTGTTAGATATGTGTACTCTTTTTCCTTTTCTAAAATTTTTTCCCATTGGGTTTTGTTTTAGTTAAGGTTTTAACGAGACACATTACTTATTGAGTAGACATTCAAGGGGGAGTGTTAAGAATAGAATTCTATTTAGAGTGAATGTCTATCTAGTAGAGAGTTTTACTTTGAGGCTAAGTCATTTTTTCTCCTATAAATAGAGGGGTATTACCCCATTGTAAATCACCCCAAAATTCAGTAAGAATTTTCTCTCTCTTTCTCTGCAATATTGCTCTTGTTCTTTATATTTTATAACAGATATATATATATATATATATATATATATATATATATATATATATATATATATATATATATATATATATATATATATATATATATATATATATAGAAATATAAAGTGACGTTAGTATCCCTAGTGTTCCTAAAGAAGATTCTGCAAAATGCCACGTCTACTCTGTAATTAGAGTTGGGACTGCTCTTCTTGAATTCTTTGTCCTTCTTGGAGGATTTTTATATTTTGGGTAAATATCTCCTTATTTTTACTTTTTCCAAAAGAAGGATTTGACCAACGAGATGTGAGGCGAAATGATTGGATCCTTTAGCTTTTACTTAAATTTCAGAGTTGAAATTTAAAAAAATGAATGTCTCTTGAAATATTTTAGGGAAAATTTTACATAAGAACAACGGGACTCTTTACTTTTAAATTTTATAATTTATATTTTAATTTACAACTAACTAATCTAAAGATAATAAATTAAGATTCAATATTCATCTTCAATGCTTTTTCAAAATTATCATTTAATTTTTAAAAAAGACTCCTCAAGCTTTCAAGTTAATTTTTGAATGAATAACTGTTGACTCAAATATTAATTCAATATAATGGTGCACTATGGCCCGGGTCTGAACCGGATCGGATCGGGCCCGCGGTCTTGGTGAGCCTAACGTGCCTGGTGGGCCGGTCCTGGTGGTCCTGGGCCTGGTGTTACTTTTAGGCCTGTGACGGGCCGGTCCGCGTTCATTAGCCCGTGAGCCCGGGACCGTCAGCCGGGCCTGGGCCGGTCCTGGCGGGCCTAAACGGGCCCAACGGCTATATTTAAAAGAAAAAAATTGTTTTAAAATTCAGCAACGGCCATATTTAAAATATAACCGTTTGGGCTAAAAATATGGCCGTTTGGAAGTTTACAAAATAGTCATTTGGCCCGCAAACTTTATATAATTACACTTTTTTCCATTTCTCAACTATAAATACCCCCTCATTCTTTCATTTTTATTCATCAATATCTCTCAATCTTTCTACTACAATTGCTTAATTTATTATTGAAAATTCGTGAAAATTTGTGAAGTTGTTGAATTGAAGTTCTCAAGTGTTCAATGATTTTCAATTTTCAAGAAGTTGTTCGGCAATCCGGTAAACTCGTTTCAACTCTTACGTTTTAATAATATATTTTTGTGTGGTTTTTTTCATAATTATAATTAATATGCCATTTTCTTTGAAAAAAATATTTGGTAAAGGAAAAGGTAAAATCGGTGAACGTAGTGGCCATAATACTACCCTTCCCCCTGCTCCCCGACCTAGAAAAGATAAGCAAGTTGAAAGTAGTCGCCAACCTAGACGTCCTCCTCCTCCTCCCGTAATGCTTGATAGTGATCACCCTTGTTTCACTTTACCGATAGTGAATTTCTACATGGTGTTGCAGTAGGTAATAGATTAGATGATGAAATTATGAATGCTCTTTATTCTAATGAACCTATTTTAGAGGAAAATAAGGAGGAGGAGGAGGATGATGATGATTAAACCCAAGCATTAGATTTAGATGATACACCTACTAGTCCTGTTCATAACTCAAGTAATGCACCGGCCGACTCACCTGTAGAAACTCCAACTTTTAATAGATAACCTGCTAAACATCAAGAAACATCATTAGTTTGGAATTATTTTACTTAAGTAAGAGAACTAAATAAGGCTAGGTGTAAAACTTTTGAGAAATTACTTGTTCATAAATTTACTGGAGACAGTAGCGGCATGTGTAGTTTGACTAGGCACATAAAAACACACTCTAGAGATAATAAGGCTAGATTTTTGCAAATGCAAGCGCAGCAAGATGGACAAGTGTAGATTTTGCGGTTAACCCTAGTACATGTTCAAATCTAGTTCAACCAGGAATTAACACTGTCACCGGAGGTATTTTATATTACGGTCCAAATAGAGATCGTGAAGAATTAGCAAAGATGATTACTGTTATGTGCTTACCTTATACTTTTGCTTCTAATCCTAATTGGGTTCATTATATTAGAAGAGTTTTTAATCCTACTTATAAAGGTTGGCTTCGCGCAACAGTTAAGGCCGATATTTATAAATTCAAACATGAATATGAATAATATTTGCGCTATTTATTTACTCATATACCTAATCGGATTTCTATTACTACTGATATTGGTAGAAGTGGTAATGATTGTGATTATCTAACTGTTACAAGTCATTGGATAGACGAGGACTGGACAATGCAAAAACGTATAATTGTGTATAGAATAATTAATTCACGTCACACAGGTAAGTTTATAGCTAACATTGTTTCAGATATTTGTAGATATTTTTTCTTTAGCGATAAAATAATGGCAATTTCTATGGATAATGCTTCTAGTAACACTAATGTTATAGGCATGCTTACAAAAACACTAAATCCTGCATTTCCTAATATTTTCCATGTTAGACGTATTTGTCATATTTATCATTTAACTGTCGGTGATAGTATGCGAAGTTTAAACATAGAAATTGAAAAGGTTCGAATGGGTCATAATTGGCTTTTTTATTCAAACCGTAGAACTAGACTTAGAGAGTATTTTAAAAAATGTGATGATTATGGCCTTAGAGAAAGAAAGGTTTCTAATCCTTGCCCGACTAGATGGAATTATATGTACAAAAGTTTAGTAGTTGCATATGAATATAGAAACTCAATTAATACAACGTTTAATTCTCGGGTAGGTGGTGAGGATGATGATGAAATGCTTACTACCGAAGATTGGACGAATGCTAAAATTATTTTAGATTTTTAGAACATTTTCAAGTTGCTACAAATGCATTTTTTAGGCAATATTATCTTACTATTTCAAACTGTTTAGTTTATATTGCCGCACTAGCTGATTTGTTTGTTGAATTTGGTGAGGGTGGGGATATTTATGAACTTGCTATAAATGAATTGAAACAAAAATTTAAAAAATATTTTTTCCTATACCTCCTATTTTTGGTGTTGCTGCAATGTTAAATCCTACAATGAAATTGGGAGGTCCTTATTTTTGGCATTCAAATATTTAAGGCTTTAGATCTTTCAAACGAGGAAGTTGCTACACTTGCAGATGCAAAAACATCAATTAAAATTAATGCTCAAACAATTTATAAGGCTTATCAACTTGCCTTAGAGCATGCTAGGCCAAATATTCCAACCCCTACTTCGTCTAGCTCACAATCGTTTAAAAGAGTTGCGCGCTTAACAACTCTTAAATTTTGGACAGAGTTCCAGGGTTCTCAAGATGATAATTATGATGAAACTTCACATCTAAATGAGCTTCAAGTTTATTTATCTCAAGGACTTGAAAAGGAGAATCCAGGCGGCTCTTTTGATCTTTTGGAATGGTAGAAGTCAAGGGAAAAACTTTTTCCGGTTCTTGCGAGGATGGCTCGGGATATTTTATCAATTCAAGCTTCAACTGTTGCATCAGAGAGCGCTTTCAGTCAAGCAAGACTGCAAATAGGTGATCATAGAGCGTCGATGAGGGATAGCTTAGAAAAATCGGTACTTTTTAGAGATTGGATCCGCACGGAAAGAAGAAACTTTGGCATTGCATAATCACAACCGGCGATAGATGAAGCTTATGAAGAAATGATAGCGGAACTTGCGGAGGATTCGGCTTCGTCCGGAAGTGGTGAGGAACAAGCTTCTTTTCCATCACCACCAATACAACCTCCTCCCAACCTTGACGGATTTATGAGATTTATTAGAGATACAATGTAGATTATGATGTAACATGTACTTTGGCACATTCTTTTAGTTTTTTTTTCTTTTAATGGTTGTATTAGTACTTTGTTGTGCTCATTCCATTGGGGGAAGGAAGACTAAGAAAGATATGCCATTTTGGGTAACAAAAATTATAAAACATACCCTTGAATATCTATTTCTCAATATTTCGTTGTCTTTACTTCGAATTATTTATATACTACAATATATATATATATATAGCATGCAATATATACTACAAGAAAATATATACGAGAATATATATACATAACATACAACCTAAACTACAAAAAAATATATAAGTAACAATATATATACATAAGATACAATATATATATATATATATATATATATATATATATATATATATATATATATATATATACGAGAATACATATACATAACATACAATATACTACAAGAAAATATAAAAGGGAATACATATATATATATATATATATATATATATATATATATATATATATATATATATATATATATATATATATATATATATATATATACATAACATACAATATATACTAATTACTACAATACAATATGCAATGAAATATATATTATATACTATAATAATAACTAGTATACTATATAAATATATTCTATACTAGTATATTATATACTATACTTTTAACTACTATACAAGATATTGCCTTAAACAAAAAAAAAAATTAAAGCCCGTCAGGCCTGCTAGGCCCACCAAGCCCGGTCCGTTAAGCCCAGTACCATATGGGCTTAGGTCCGTCACGGGTTGGTCTCACTTATTGAGCCCATGAATCTCGGGACCGCCAGAGCCCAGGCCCATAAAGTCCCGCGAAGCTCGTTTATGCCCGGGCCCGGGACAAAATACAGCAATAATTCAACAAATCAATTCCATTTGGGTGGTGAAATTAGATTTATAAAAGCTTAAATATGCGGGTTTAAATTTTAAATTAATTTTTTGAGAAATTTAGAGTGGGCGTTATTTAGACTTGTTAGAAATAATACAAGGAGGTTGTATATAAAATTTGAAGTCATTTAATCGAGATTTGGATTGATTTTGAACAAGAATTGCAAGTGAAAATCGTAAAACAAATCTTCTACAGGGGCTTGTATAAAGGTGTAAAAAATATGTTTATACACTCATATACACTATTATACAAGATTATACATAATTATACAAAAAACTGAATTCGTCTTCTTTTTTGCGTCTTTTTTTTAAAATTTAACTCAAATCATGCTCAAATCTACTCCAAATCACTTCAAATTTAAAATTTGAAGTTCTTTTGATATTTTCAATCAATTGGAACAACACCCAATCCAAACAACTAACAAACTCAAAAAAACCATTTTCGAAATCTAGCTTTGAATAGTCTTCAGTTGTGGACTTCCACTCATATGACTTACTTGAGTGGATATCTTTGGAGCAAGTTCTGGTAGGTTTGGGCTTCCCTGAAGTCTATCTGAAGTGGGTTATGGATTGTGTTACCACTGTAACATATTCTATTTTACTTAACAGAAGACCTACTCAACTGTGTGTGCCAGGAGAGGACCAAGGCAAGGGGACCTTATATCCCCCTTCCTATTTGTATTAGCAATGGAGTTTCTGACAAGAAACTTGAAGACTCTAAGGCTAATATCATATTTAACTACCATCCTAGATATGGGAAACTGCAAATTGTACAACTAGGTTTTGCTAACGACCTACTTTTGTTTTTTTAGTTGTTACAAAAATATTGTTTTTTAGATTTTATTTTTATTTTTACAAAAATATTATTTTAGTAAATTTTTTTCTTTTGTAAAAACTGAAAAAATAATACATTTTTTTCTTCAGTTTTTAGTAAAAAAAAATATTTTAGAAGAATTGCTTTCGAAAATTATTTTTTGGGTATGAATAATGTGTCCTTTAATTAATTACGAAATATTTAGAATGGACCAACATGACGATGACACGTGTCCCTCCGTTAACTCAAATGGCATTTGTGAGCCAAAAACATTATGGAAGGACATATTTGGCCAAATAGGTGGATGAAGGATATTATTGATCCAAAGCATATAGTTCAGAGGCATATCCGACCCTTTTCCGTTAAAAATATCGTGTTCTCACTGCAAATCTTCTGGTGCCAAATATTTATTATGCCTAAAAAGATACTTATTATGATTGAAGTTATATTCAGAAGGTATCGTTGGACGAGAGGCAATGAGATGACAAAGAAGACATTACTATCATGGAATAATACGTGTTATCCCATGTCGGCTGGAGGGTTCGATGTCATTGATATATGCTAGGGGTGTCAAATCGGCGGGTTGGGCGGGTCAAAATGAATTGAGGCAATAATTGGGCGGGTCAAATGACCCGTCCAAAAGTTACTTGAGGTAAGATAGGATTGGTCAAGATGAGCTAAAATTTGGGTCATTGCCCAACCCCCTCCCCTTCATCAAACTTTATATAATATGTATCTTTTCTTATAAATTGTATAATTACTAAATAAGATTTTTTTCTTTTGTTATGGTCATATATAACATATCAAATAAAAAAGTTATTTCTAAGATATTTTGGTAAAGTTACTCGTAGATCAATTTGGCTAAAAATCAGCTCAACTTTAAATGAGTTGAGATGGGTTGGGTCAAGATGAACTAAGTTTAATGTATGAGCGGGTTAATAACCATCCCAACCTTGGAAGAGTTGGGTGGGTTATTTGTGCTTGGGCTAAATTTGAGAGTCTTAATATATGCTTATGGTATAAATCAGCAATATGCAAGTATTTCTGGAATATGTGCCAAAAGAAGGATAGTCTTTGGATATAATGCGTTCATGGCTGCTATGTAAGGGTAAATATATATGGGGGTGTGACCCTCCACGAGCTTCTTGGATGGTTAAAAGGTGATGAAGGCAAATGATACATTGAAGAAAGCAGGACGCTTATATGAAGACATCTTGAAGGCTAGCCACCTCCTAATCAAGAAAATATATAACAAACTTAGAGGAATTTATCCAAAGGTGAGTTGGAGAAGACTAACATGCAACAATATAGAATATCTTAAGTGGATATTCACACTATAATTGGCAGCACCAGGAAGGTTATATACTAAAGATAGATTATCAAAGTGGGGTATGATGACTGAGCTAATTTGTTCTATGTGTGACGATGGTGATGAATCCATTGATCACCTATATTCTAAGTGCAACTTCTCTACTCCCCTACGAGGAAAAAATGCTCACGTGAATGGAAATCAATAGAGGGCCAATGAGATAGAATCAAGAACTGGCTTGAACAGTTTAAAATGCAAATGGAAAGGATACTAAAGCTAGAATCTACAGTTAACAATGACAAGGTCAAGAAATATTGAAGTTCTAAGCATAATAATAATACAAGATGTTCATTTCAGGGGACAATAGAATCGAAAACTTGCAGGACAATTAAGAAGAATGAATTTCTTTCCTTAGTTTAAATGTATCTATGGTTGTAACTAAGGGAAAGTAAGAAAGAGAAGATGAATGTATTAAATTAGGGCTGTCCAACTTTATGGGTTTTGTTTTGCTAGCACATATTTTTTCCTTGATAAATAAAACTACTTAATTACCAAAAAAACTACAGCCTTTTGTTTTAATTATACAAAATGAATTTTACTTGTTAGTTTTATTGCAGCTTTCAAAAATGGCTAATCTAGTAAAATAATAAATTTTTTGTCTTTGACTTTTTGGTGTCTGCTCATTTAAAAGACATGATAAGAGGAATATGTCGGACAAAAAGAATAAAATAAAAAATATTGGAAGATGTTCAAAAAATGAGCTAGTAGCAGTTGTCTATGGAGATGTGATATACCACACATGTAGAGGTAGAAATTAAAAACTATTTCAAGGCATAAATATACATAAATCAGAAGTAGTTGGGCGAATAAGGAGGGAGATTATAAAAAGTATAGGACTTTTTGATACTCCAAAGATAGCACAAAAATACAGGAGATTAGTGCAACATATACAATGAATGGGAGATTAGTTATCAATTTTGTCTGGGCATAAAGTTTGTGATTAAAATTAGGCGCTCTTTATTTTGTAATAGTTTTTGGATGGAAATAGTAATATTTACATTTGCTACCAAAATAGAAAAAAAGAAAAAAATACCAAAATAAGGTACAAAACCTAGTCTTTTGAGCTCTTACAATATATTTATAATAATGATACAGTAAGTTCTCTCAAAATATTTTGCACTTTTAAAAAATGTGTATTTTCACCACTTTTATATAACAAGTTGTATGACCATTGTACTTTTCTTATTGTTGAATTTATGAATTACATAAGCAGAGAAGAAAAACTAGAGGAGTTAGAGAGTATCGTGAGTGAAGAGGAGATCAATTTTTAAGAGGTGTAACTGCTTTATTCACTGTACAGTTGGATACGACTGTAATCTTATAGACATAGCAACTAATTAACAAAGCACCAATATAACTAATGACCTATAGGGTAATTATAAGTGACATTGCTCTAACCCCCCCCACCCCCCCCCCCCCCCCCCGCTCAAGCTAGATAGTGCAAACACATTTAACACACCTAGCTTGGAATTCAAATATTTATGTTGCACCTCACTTAATCTATTGTTTAACAAGTTTGTTTGCTGATATCTAGTGGAAACATACTAAGTTTTAATTAAATATATTTGCATTTTCCCCTCACAAGTGACAATCTATTTCTATATGCTTTGTTCATTCATGAAAGACTGAGATGATAACTGTCTACATTGCAGCTTTGCTATCAATATGCACCTTAACTGAAAATTTCACTTCAACTTCAATTTCCTTAAACAAACCTATAATCCATGTCAGTTATACTACTATTGATGCTAAACCCCTATACTCAGTTTCTCTTGAGCTTTTAGAAATAGTGCTCTGCTTCTTTTATTTTTAAGAAAATAAATGAGTCACCAAACTTAATCAGGATTTCTTTTACAGACTTCCACAAATTAGGGCATGTTTCCCACTCAACACCGTAATAGGATTGAATCTTCCTCTATCTATTGCAATACAAAAGAATCACTTGCCCATAAATGTTTCCACACTTAACCACCATCAGTTGTGCTTCTAGATATGACTTCTTGGAATGATGCATAAATTAGCTTAAGATTTGCACACTAAAGGCTATTTAATATTTTATTATAGTAAAATATAGCAGTCTGCCTTAGATTTTTTGATAGACACCAACATTTGGAAACACCTCTTCCTCCCATTTTCTTGAATTCCGTGAGTGATCATTCAACTATTTGGTAGTAAGTTTTATATTTGTATTATGTGGTGTTGGTGTTGGTTTCGCTTCTCCTAAGTCTAATTCAGTGATCAACTCTAATGCATACTTTCGCTAATGTATTAGAATCTTTTGCTTAGACCTGTCAAATTCACTTCCTAAGAAATACTTCAATTCTTATAGGTCCTTCACATGGAAAGCTTGATGTAAAGCGGCCTTATTTTCATCAATCAATTTTAACTTGCTTCTTGTAATCAACATATTATCAATAGAGACTAGGATCACTACTAATTCACTTTCGATACTCTTTATGAACAAAGAATGGTCATACTGGCTCTGAATGAAATCAAATTGCTGAAAAACTTTTAGTAACATTACATTCCACTGTCTTGGTAGTGCTTGAGTCTATACTAGGATTTAGTGATATAGGCATTGTCTCTCCATGTCTCTTAAATCCTTGAGGTAGATTCATATAGATTTTATCGTGAAGGTTTCCCTGAAGGATAGTATTGTACACATTCATTTGATGAATATGCCAATGTTTAGCAGCTGTAACTGGAAGAATGGACCCGACACTAACCATCTTAACAACATGAGAGAATGTCTGTAGATAGTCTATCCCCTCATATGTGGTATATTGCGATGCCTCTCGCGTTGGCTTGGGATGTGTATTGATGCATGAGGGACGAGTTATTTCATATGCTTCACGTCAGCTGAAAATTCATGAGAAGAATTAACCAGTGCACGATCTAGAGTTGGCAGCGATCGTTCATGCTCTGAAGATATGGAGGCATTATTTATATGGGGTATCATGTGAGGTTTACACCGATCATTGCAGTTTGTAGCACCTGTTCAAGAAGAGAGACCTTAATTTGAGGCAACACAGGTGGCTTGGGTTACTAAAAGATTATGATGTTACCATTATTTATCACCTAGGTAAGGCGAATGTGGTCGCAGATGCCTTGAGTAGAAAGGCGGAGAGCATGGGCAATTTGGCATTTATTCATGCAGCGGAGAGACCATTGGCTTTATACATTCAGTCCTTAGCTAACAGACTTGTGAGGTTGGATATTTCGGAGCCAAGCTGGGTTCTAGCATGCGTGGTTGCTCAGTATTTATTGCTAGGGCAGATTAAAGCCCGACAGTTCGATGATCCGCATTTGACAGCCTTCAGAGAGACAACACTTCAGGGAGATGCCAAGGAGGTTACTATCGGCGAGGATGGAGTATTACGACTTCAGGGCCGTGTATGTGTTCCTGATGTGGATGGCTTGCGGAGGAGGATTCTAGAGGAGGCCCACAATTCGAGGTATTCCATTCATCCGGGTGCCACAAATATGTATCGTGATTGACAGCATTACTGGTGGCGGAGGATGAAGAAAGACATTATTGACTATGTGTCTAGATGTTTAAATTGCCAGCTGATACGCTCAAAATACACTTTAATAAATAGTGTAAGGCGGTCGATGTCAAATATAATAACCCAACAAGGTTGGAGTCGAATCCCACAGGAAATAGGTGTGAAAAGGGTACTTATTTAGGGTGTTGCTCGACTCAAGTTCGATATCTATTCGGTTAATTGTAACAAGAAAGATTAGTGTATGGTGACAAGAGTATGTATGATTGTTTGAGTTTGATTTACAATTAATTTTTAACAATTAAAGTGTGAACAATGTGATAAAAGAAACCAAGGTTGTGTCCCCTTTAATGTAGTGTAATGTCAACATGTGTTAATATGATATATTTCTAATGGGAGGTCCTTTGGATGTGCAAATGATATCTAAGATACTACCCAATATTTTCCAATGAATGTGTAGTATTTCCTCTTTATGATTTTCTCAAATATAAAAGAGTTTCTATTAAGAACCATCAATAAATGCCAATTAAAATCCACTTATTCCTAAGTGATTTTATCAAACAAGGTTTAAAGCCTTGAGTCATTGATATTTACTCCTACCAAATTCTAACCCACTTTCCCAAGCAAAGCAAGAATTTAATGGCTTTTGTTAATGTTTGCAACCATCAACAATGAATGAAGAACAAGAAGTAAATAAATATCAACCACCCATTATATATGTATTCAATGTCAAACACCCTTAACATAACACCCATTTAGGGTCCACAACCTTAGTATTTTAGAACTAGCCACTCATGCTAAAACACAAAAACCAAATAATAATAAGTTTCATAAATGCTTACAAAGAGAAGATTCTTCACCCAGAAGCTTCCTAGAAGGGAGAATATTAATGTTTTGGAGTGTAGCTAAAAGGTAAGATAGGATTCTCTCACAAAAGTGTCTTAAAACTATTTATAGGTGGACCAAATTCGGGATAGAAAATGGACAGTTTTGCCCTTCCATGTCGTGTCTGCGACCGAAGACTTGTCGCATAATAGGTCTGCGGTCCGCATCTTGAGTGGCTGCTTCGTAGATCCAAAACCCTAGGTGCCAGGCCTTCATCGCATGTTCAATCTGCGGTCCGCATTTGAGTTATGCGACCGCATAATTGCATCGCATCTTTGTCTTTGAGTTTCTTCTTGATCATTCTGCGGCTCATCTATGGTCCGCATGTTGATTCTGTGATCGCAGAACACGCCGCATTCCTGACATGATTTTTGGCTCCATACTCTGTAATGCTCTGTGAATGAGAGACGAGTCTGCGGTCCGCATGTGTGTTATGCGACCGCAGACTAGACTGCATTTTGGTCATTTGTGCAAAATCATGCTCTTTTCTTCTCTTTTTGCGTCCATTTTCATATCCCTGGTCTTCCCTTCCTCTTGTTCTATAAGAACAACAGATCTACATGAGTATCAGTTATAGTTTCACTAAAACAAGCTAGAATCTAAGAAATTAGAATTGAAATGTGCCGAAATTCTCCAGCGCATTACCAGCAGGTCAAGTATGAGCACTAGAGGCTAGGTGGCCTACTCCAGCAAATGCCCATTTCGAAATGGAAATGGGAGCGCATCACTATGGACTTCTTGGTTGGTTTACAGCAGACTTTGCGGAAGGTTGATTCGGTATGGGTTATTGTGGATAGGTTGACCAAGTCGGCCCACTTCATTCTAGTGGTGACTAGTTATACGACGGAGAGGTACGCTCAGATTTACATTCGGGAGATAGTCCGGTTGCATGGTGTATCGATTTCTATCACATCAGACATGGACCCTCAGTTCACCTCTCACTTTTGGGGAGCCGTCCATAGGGGTTTGGGCACCAACATACATCATTTCACCCTCATACCGACAACAGTCGGAACAGACAGTTCAGATTCTGAAGGATATGCTTAGAGCATGTGTGATTGACTTTGGAGTGTAGTGGGATCAGTTTTTGCCCTTGGCGGAGTTTGCATATAATAATAGCTATCAGTCCATCATAGAGATGGCCCCGTATGAGGCTTTGTATGGCCGGATTATCGTTCTCCTATAGGGTGGTTTGAGCCTGGTGAGGCTAAGTTACTGGGTATAGAGTTGGTACAGGATGACTTGGATAAGGTAAAGTTGATTCAGGAAAGGCTCCGCACAGCTCAGTCCAGGCAGAAGATCTACGCGAATCAGAAGGCGCGTGATGTATCATTCACGATTGGCGAGAAGGTTCTCTTAAAAGTCTCGCCAATGAAGGGTATTATTAGGTTTGGGAAGAAGGGAAAGTTGAATCCAAGGTTTATTGGCCCCTTTAAGGTGTTGAGGCGAGTTGGAGAGGTTGCTTACGAGCATGCTTTACCTCCAGTTTATCAGGAGGCTATCCAATTTTCCATGTATCGATGCTTCGGAAGTACTATGCCGACTACTCCTATGTATTGGACTTTAGTACCATTCAGCTAGATGAGAACGTGGGCTACGATGAAAAGCTAGTTGCCATTGTTGATAGACATGACCGTCAGTTGAGGTCCAAGAGAGTTTCTGCGGTGAGGGTCCAGTAGAGGGGCCAACTGGTCGAGGAGGCGACCTGGGAGTCCGAGAAGGACATGCAGAGCCAATATCCACACCTATTCAGCAATTCAGGTACTTTTCTTTTATGTCCGTTCGAGGACGAACGTTTGTTTAAGAGGTGGAGAATGCAATGACCCGCCTGGTCATTTTACTATTTGGAACCCCATTCCCTTAAATAAAAACTTCCACACCTTCCTTAGCTAATAATGACTTGCGGGGGGCGATCTGTTCGGAAGTTAGAAGAGTTTGTGTAGAAATAAAAACCAAATATTCCCTTAAGGTTTTCTTAAGGAGGCCAAGTTTGACTTTGGTCAACTTTCTTGGGAAACGGACCTGTATTTGTGATTTGACAGTCCTAGGAGGTCCGTGGAAAAATATGGGGCCTAGGCATATGTTCGGAATCGATTCCGACGCCCCTAGCCCGAGTACAGAATTGTTATGTAAAATTACTAAATCGAAGTTTTAATGATTTAAAAAATCTAATTATTTCTTAAATAACTTAGGTATAGGGTTCGGATTCTAGTCCCGAAACTTCATACAAGTCCAAAATATCTGTTAAGACCTACCCGTAAAATTTGGTGCCAATCCGAGTAGTCTAAGCACGTTTTGATTTGTTGGAAGGAAATTTAGAACTTTAAGTTCATTAAGTTTGATCAAATGGTTTTAGGATCCGATTCCTTGATTTAGTGTTTTTTTGGGAGTTTCGAGGTTGCGACTAGGTCCGCCTCGTGGTTTCATACTTGTCGGTATGCAATTCATATCGTTCCAATCAAGAAATATGAGAAGAAGTTTAGAAGTGATTTAGTATTACGTCTTTTTCCATTAATTGGATCGACACTAACATATCCCCCATGCTGTTTTATGACCCTTGATGGCCATGATGGTGATGCCTGCAATCTTGATGGCCACGATGGTGATGCGTGCAACCTTTCGACCAGGTAAGGAATAAGAATTGCTCATTAGTTAGATATGGATGCCTTTAATTAAGAAGTAAAAATAGTCCATTAATTAGACCTTTAATTAAGTATGGTATAGGATTGGTAATTTGGTATACAAATTTGTAATTAAATTAAACTTTAAACATTAAAGGTAATAAGGTTTCATATATGGTATAGGAATGTAAAAATTCCAATAAGTTATGTACTACCACAATTGAACTCACTTGCACAAAATCTTGGATCTGCCACTGTACAATTATATCTAAGGATTGATGTATCTGATACAATTCAAATAGAATTATGATACATGTATCATACAAGTCCTGATATTTCTTCAATTTCGGTGTTGTCCAGTCTTCCAGCAAAAGAACGATGCAATTGATGTTTTTTAATAATATAAAGTTGTCAGCAATGGCGGGAGGAGAGAAGATAGAGATTCTTGTTGTAGATTAAGGGATTTTGACGTAAAATGGAGAGAGGAGAGGAAAGGAAAAAAAAAAGTGGAAATGATATAATTGAATCCCTTAGTTGAAGGTAGTAATAATGGTGTGAGGGCATTTTAAGGAGAAATGTATACAATTTGTAAGAAAAACCTAGATACTTATTAAAAACTACAAATATAAAGGACATAGGTAACTTTCTAATATAGTATAGCTGGGTAAAAATCCTCTTATTGTTTTATTAGCAATTCCTGTCCTATTGACATACT
The DNA here is from genome assembly GCA_034376525.1 of Nicotiana benthamiana. Classification (NCBI taxonomy): domain Eukaryota; kingdom Viridiplantae; phylum Streptophyta; class Magnoliopsida; order Solanales; family Solanaceae; genus Nicotiana; species Nicotiana benthamiana. The sequence goes on from CM067334.1 coordinate 8,625,879, forward strand.
AGGGGTAGGGTGCAGGGTAGCCCGGGATTTGCCTGAGCCCAACATGGATAAAGTTATATTTAAAAATAGCATGGGCCAATTGTCGGACTAGTAATTGAAAAATAGTTAACGTTTGCGAAGTCAATAAAAAAATAACCGTTGTTTTGCTGAAACACAAAAGGTTTCAGCATAATATGTTGGAATATGGAGCTCTTGTGTATAAATTCCTGCATATTATATTGGAACTCAAGTACATGGAAAATTCCAGCATAATATGTTTCGGCATATAAACTTACAACGTATTATGATGGAACTCCAGCATATTATAAATTCCATCTTATTATGTTGGAAGCTCATATATAAACAATTTGAACTCCGGCATATTATGCTGAAATATTTTTGGATTTTTAAGAGTTTTTGTTCGGATTTATCTTTACATGAAAAATGCCTAAATTTTCGATTACTTTTGAAATTGTGGCAATTTATCACTTACCGGTTGTAAATATGGCTATTTCTAATTTTTTTCCCCAAGTTATATTATTTTAGATGAATTTTTTGAAACCGCTATAGTTTAGAACCTAGTAACTATAGTTTGTTTGATCATCATTTGTAGCTAATATTCAATTTTTACTAACTTGTATCATTTGTATTCAAACGCGTAACATACAACATGTGTCAACCGTAGTCGTTCGAATACAACATGTATCAATTGTATTCGTTCGCGCAATTGTATTCATACAATATGTATCAATTCTAAGTTTGTAACCAAGGCGAATATAAGGATGTATACAAAGGATAGAACGTGTATCAATTGTATTTGTTCGTGTAACAAATATAATTAAGGGGTAAGATAGAAATACAGAAAAATAAAATATTCTTGTTCAGAGTCGAACTCAAGACCTCCGTTAACTAAAAGAGCGCTCTAACCAACTAAGCTACGAAGATTTGTTGCTCTCTTGTTTCAGTGCAAAATAATTAATCTCTTATTTTATGAATTTGTCATAAAATTCAAATATAGCTATGAATGGCAAATATGTGGAAAGCATAGCTATAACTGCTAAATGCAATGTAAATATTTGATGTGTCGAGTATTTTTTTATTATTTTACTATATTTTGTGTTACCTTTATGAACTTTCACTTGTGAGGATGGTCTACTAATATTTCAAATTGCTCGTCATTATTTACAAGTTCATAGTAAATAAGGGTATAATGACAATATCAACTAAAATATTTTATATTTGCACCGCCAATTAGTACCATTGCTGCTGCTTCCTTTTTTTTTCTTTTAGCTGAGGTTAATTGAAAATAATTAGTTTTATTTTTATTGGGTAGAAATAAAATCTGCATATACATTATCCATTAATATTACATTAAATAAATTAACTCTACGCTCCCCCGAGGGATACCAACAAAGCAATCCATGAAAGTGGTTGTCGGCTCGTGCTGAGCACAAACCAATACGGTAAGGGTCGTTTGGTTATATCACAATTAAGAATAATAATTTTGGAGTAAAATAACTAAAATAACCAAGGTGGCCTTCTCCAAAGTTATTCTTCCAAAGTCCCCTAAGAAGATCAAGGTTAAAATTGAAAATAAAATTTTATTTAAAATTTACATATTGTAAAACCAAATATTCATGTTTTATAACCGTATATCTCATTTTTAATTTAATCAAACAAATATTTACCAATAAAAGCAAATCCATCAAAATAATCTCGTTGTTATTTAATATGATACTATAATCTTGGTATAACTTGTTTGCAAACTAAACGACCTAAGATTAAATTTTTTAATCCTATAAGCAAGTATTTATTTAGAGTTTAGTTTTAAATCTGTTTAACTAATTGTTGTGGTCATGCATTTTCTTTGAAATTTCCTATCTTATATTATAAAGTTTCTTAAATTTATGATTCTACGTCACTTATCAAAATAGCAAACACCAAAATGTTCCTTGCCTTAAAGAGAAAAAAGTTATTGTTAATTATTCTTTACAAAATTAATTTTGAGTGCTGAGCTAATTTTACAAGCAAAATTATAAATAAGCAAGTTTGATATTCGAATGAGTGAAAGACTAAAGGGCTGTACGATTAGAATGCCTAATAAAATTAGTTAATTTGTTAAGACCAAAAAGTCCATTTCTATTTGCCTTGGCGATCGACGCGCTGACACGCCACATACAAGAAGAGGTGTCATGTGCATGTTATTTACAGATGACACTGTTTTGATTGACGAGACGTGAGACAGTGTTAACAGGATGTTAGAGATTTAGAGGCTGACCTTGGAGTCTAAACGTTTCAAATTAAGCAAGATCAAGACAAAATACTTGGAGTGCAAGTTCAGTGGGACGACTTAAGTTGTGGACGAAGAAGTGTGGCTTGATACTCAAGGCATCCCTAGGAGAGAGAGAGTTTTAAATACTTTGGGTCAGTTATACAATGGAATAGAGAGATCATAAAACTTTTTCAAAAACTTCAGCAGAAGATGCTGCAGTTATTTAGTTCATTTGTAGAAATTTCAGCACTATATAAACTGAAGTTTTTGAAAAAGCTTTATAAAATACTAGGTAAATAATCATCATGTTCTTTCATAGTATATTACTACTATTAAATAATCAGATTGTCAACGGTGTCTAAACCAAAAATTTTGGAAACAAAAAACACGAAAAGAACAGAATTATCATGAAAACAATCACTAAATGTGACATTAAACTTCTCATACGTGGAAATATTAACAAATTATTATCTGCTAACTTACGTAATTATTTATAATTTATTTTTAGATAATCTGATAAATATACTTATGGCAATTATCCCATAAACTGAAATTTCGAGCAGCACGAACAACATCAGAATAAAGAAGAAGAAGAAGAAAAAAAACGGAGGAGGAAAAGGAGGAGGAGAAAGAAGACTGAAATTGTTTAAAAAGTGAGTATAAATTAAAACTTTTAACAAATAAGCATAAGTTAAATGAGGGCGACCAAATAGGATGCCCCTTATTCCTGGAATACCGAAAGTAGCCCATGTCGATAATCATGTGGTTAGGACAAATACGGAATAAATAGAAATGTTATGGTTTTTCCGTAAATATATTGACTGGAAGCTCTTCCCAATTCCCCTTTGTCAATAGCAGTAAAAGTAAAGTAAACTGTTAAGAAACAGCTGTCAACGAAGTGATAATTGTGTCGCGGGAATACTTAATATAGTAATTAGGTGTTCTTGTCCTTTAACTTGATTTATTTTGTAATAAATAAGGAAATACATAGAAATACATTCATTTAGATTGATCTAATTCAAACTTTTATCTCACACGGCTCCTAAACCAAGTGACAAAAGAAATGTACCAATGCTGGCTTTCAGTATGAAAACTTACTACGAGTGCTCTTCTAGAGTAATATCTGTAAAGTTAGATATCTGTCTTCTTTTCTTTTTCCAAAATATCAAAGAGATGCATTCTATATCTATATACAAATTGTATTTACTTCCTGTACATGCAGCCATATCGATAATTTAGCAAAAATCAACAACACACTATAATAAGTGGAGTCTGGGAAGGGTAGTGTGTGTTGTTTCCGATAGACCCTCGACACAAGAAGATGAAATGCGATAATAGAATAAATAATAACAACATAACCAGAAAGATACTACCATGCTACCACCGAGATAAGAAACAGAAAATATACATGGAAAAGCAATATCAATAGCAAAATCACAAGTTAGAATCATATTATCAATCCTAAGAATGACCCAAAAAATGCATGTTGGGATTTTTAATTAAATCTGCCTTTACTCTTCAAGCTAATTTCCCACTGCCAGTAGTGAAACAATTTCGGTATATAAACACTTAGAATGGAAGAGCTGGTTCATAGATATGAATAACCAAGCAGAGGCAGATTTATGATCCTATCTTTTATGGATTTTAGATTTTAAAACGACGACTTAAAGTGTTAATAATTAATTTCTAAACATTTTTTGTTGGTTTGCAACTTACCAGCCTTGAACTCTTCAAGCGAGCCCCATGAATATAGTTACATTAAAGGCAATCAGCCTAAGAATGTGATAAAATGTGAGAAATGTTATAAACTAAAGCAAAAGACAAGAACAATAGAGCAAGAACAATAGCAATAGAGAGAAGAGTAGAGAGAGTTCTTCTTATTGAGTTGAGAGGGGTCTCAAGGAATGATTTACAATGGTAGAGAGCACCTCTATTTATAGGGAGGAGGAAGATCTTGCTACCAATAATAGGACTCTAAAATCTCTCTAACTAAGTACATTAAAGACATTCACCTTAAATAGAAGTGTAAGAATCTTCTATTTCATAACACTCCCCCTTGAATGTCTATTCAATGATGTGCCTCATAAAACCTTAAAATCAAAACCCAATGGGAAAAATTAAAGTAAGGAAAAAGAGTACACATGTTTGAATATGCGCCTATTGGTTGCCTCGTTAAAAACCTTGCAAGGAAAACCCAGTGGGACAAAACCTTGTAAGGGAAAAAGAGTGCAACGCGCATTAACTCCCCCTAATGAGTACATCAATTTATATCCTTGAGCATTTGCATTCCAACCTTGTGCATCATCTTCAAAACGATCTTTGGTAGATATTTGATAAATCAACCATATTGACTTGAATAAATATTCCGTACCTTGAAATCATCATTCTTGATAGATATGAACATCTTCATATAATGTCGTGGAATAACTCTTCAATATCTCCATAGATGCATTCTCAATGCCATCATGCTTATAGTTATAGCAAGATACATATGTACACAAATTGTACTAATGATGCGGTACTTCAGGACCAAGAATTGCATATGCTTCAAGCAACTTAAATCTTTCAAGTTAAGTCATATAAGTCGCATAATAGACTTTAGCTGCATATCAAGCTTTCATTAGTGATACTAAACAAATAAGATATCGAAAACTGACTATACATACCTTTGACTTTATACTTTCAAGCATTTGAACTATAGGTTCAAAACTTCATGTCTTTCATATGGAATCAATTCTTCTTGAATTGTATCTCTTCCATTTAGTTGCTTTCTTTGAGTCAGCAAATGCGTATAGCATGCTTTGCAATATGTTGCAATTGCATTTCCCTTTTATGAACTACAGGTTCATATCATGATATTCGGGGATATACATATACAAATGAAAATTCATCCCATGTAACACTTTCTCAAGTGTTTATCATGTCTCCCCCTCATGTTAGTAAAGCTAACATGTTTCCTCAACTTTAGAAAATCATCTTTGTGCATTATGTCAATATACACAGCACCTTAATAATAAGATGAAATTATTTGGTTCCTGATCCTGAACCACTTGTGAGGGGAGAATATACTCTCGTATACAACTTATATCAAACTGATATATATATAACTTAGTTCTCATAAGAAACAGTTTAGCTATTAAGTGGAAACACTCAATAATTATCTTGCTAAACCAACTTTAATATAAACCAACTTATCAATATGAACTGTCTTGAGTAGAGAATCTGGAAACTATGCTCGAAGTTAGATTACTGAGCGATTTACCTCGCAAGCACTGCCAGGCTGCGGGTTAATAACAATGGCGCATGTAACCATATCATAGATGCATCATATGTGGTATACATGGCAGGTGAATGGGCCCATACTCACCTTTCATATTTCCAGAATTTATGGGCTTCAACCCGAACTCTTTAGTTGGTCCGTTCATTAATGAGAACAAGTGATACAAGAGTATTCGTAAAGAACTTTCTAGTTCTTTAATATTCACCTATGTGAATTTGCACATCATACTTAAAATGAGATGGCTAACATGAATGCCAACTGAATAAATTATCAATATTGGTAAACTTCAAATTTACACCATGACATGTGCACTTATCAATAAACTTCGGGTTTATTATGACATGGGTTTTATACCAATAGATATCCACTTTATTGTGGCATTCTTTCTTTTGTGTAGTACAAACTGGAGAACAAAGCGGGTAGCTTTTCATATACACATTACCCCGCTACAAGTTGTAGTAATAGGAGAATCAAAGCCTTCCTTTATTTATAGTCTCAATATCATCAATCGCCTTCGCGTGTACTTTTGGAAACTGGATAAGTTTCTTTGAGACTTACTACAGCACAATACTCAATTGTGTTTCTCCAACATAGTAATAATTGGCTCTTTGAGAGCTCTCAATTAATTTTGTACTACCACAGACTGAGGTTCGAGATCCTCACATTCTTGCATTCCGTATTTTCAAGAGTCCCAGGCTCAATAGATTCTTCGTGAATCTCGGAATTAATCAAATCATGAGCGTCCTCATGTGATTCTTTCATAGTGTCATTTAGATCGTTCTTTTTCCTCTTTCTAGGATTTCGATCTTTGGAACCTAATGGTCTGCCACGCTTCTGGCGTGCATTTGACTCATTGGATATGACACTAGATATTTGTCCAATAGGGACTTCAATACGGATCGGAACATTTTCCGCGTGAATGTGGGATTTCGTTATCCTCTTCAAGTCCGTAAATGCGTCAGGCATTTGATTTGCTATTCTTTGCAAATGGATAGTCTTTTGTACCTCTTTCTTTCAAATAGAGGTATGTGGATCAAGATGAGATAATGATACATTTTTCCACAAAATTTCCCATTTGGTTTCACCGACTTCTCCCCCTAATTTTGGGAAAAAGTGTCTCATCAAATTGACAGTCTGCAAATAGTGCAGTGAACAAATCTCCTGTCAATGTTTCGAGGTAGCGAATAATGGAGGATGATTCAAACTCAACATATATTCCTAACCTCCTTTGCAAACCCATTTTGGTGCGGGATGGCGGTGCTACAGGCACATATACTGCGCATCCAAAGCTTCTTTAATGGGATATATTGGGTTCATGACCCAAAACCAATTGCAATAGGGAATATTTGTGATAATTCGTCAGTCAGAGACGAACTAGCATTGCTGCATGCAAGATGGCGTGAACACAAACCGAAATGGGCAGCCTCGTTTTCATGAAGAATTCAAGATTATTCTCATCTATTATCCATTAACTTTGCAAACGCAAGGTTGCGTGATGGCAACAAGCACACATTAGACCATCTACAGGATGCGTCTATCAAGACCATGAAATACCTAAACGACCCACTAGGTGGGTGAATAGGTCCACAAATGTCCCCTTGTATACGTTCCAGAAACTGGGGTGACTCAGTCCCAACCTTTGTTGGGGATGGTCTGATAATCAGCTTGCCTTGATAACACGAAGTGCAAGGATATTCATTACTTGAGAGAATTTTGAAATTCTTTAACGGATGCCCATATGAGCTTTCTATAATCCGTCTCATCATGGTTGATCCTGGGTGACCCAGTCGATCATGCCAAAGTACAAATGTATTGGACTCAGTATTCTTTAGATTTACTGTTGAATGTGCCTCAATTGCACTAATTCTTGTCCAATACAGGCCACAAGATAAAGACGGGAATTTCTCAATAACCCTCTTTTGGCCGGAGACATTCTTTGAAGTGAGGACGAGATATTCAAGATTATCTTCATCCATTGTCTCAATATTGTAGCCATTCCGGCGTACATCTTTAAAGCTCAACAAGTTTCTCATAGACTTGGAGGAGAACATTGTATTCTCTATGATTAACATCGTGCCCTTGGGCAGAGTTACTATAGCTCTTCCGGAGCCTTCAATCAATTTACTACTTCCAGAGATTGTAGTAATGTTTGCCTTACACATATTCAGTTGAGAGAAATACTTCCTTTCTTTGAGTATTGTATGTGTAGTACATGAATCAACTAGGCAAATACTTTTACAGTTGGACGTTGATCCAAGTTCGCTTTGTGAGATATCCATATTTGCTATCACATAATTTAACATACAAAAGAAATACATAAATATAAGTATAAACAACTTCAATTCTTTTGTTTCGCGTTTAAACAGCGTTTTGGGAAGCAGTTATTTAGGATATTCGAATATTGTATTCTAATATTCGAATATAATGCCTTGCGGAAAAAATAATACTTTAATGCGAAAAATATTAGATATTCGAATATTTAAGCACATATTCTAATATCTTGCCAGATATTCGAATATAGGAATCCTGATATTCGAATATCTGGCCTGGCGGAAAAAAGTTCGTTTTATTGCTAAATATTAGACGATCGACTAGTTTTTAGGTTAGTCGATTACCTCTACTGTACAATAAAAATATTTGAGTATATTGAAACATTCTAAAGGGCTAATACTAACATCATATCATGAATTAACTAATACGAGCTAATGCTAATGACTATTAATTTATTCATTGACTAATACAAGTAGAATCAAACAGCTCCATCTTCTTTCATCATGGTTCCATCACCGATTAGGTGGTCTATCTTTCCCTCGGGTTGCTCAAAGAAGTCTGCCACATCCAGGTGGGTGAAGTCAAAGTTGTCATCAGAGACAAAATTTGTTTCAGGGCGTTTTCTCTTTCGAGATGCTTGATAAAGGTCAACCAAGTGTCTTGGTATTCGGCAAGTCTTAGACCAGTGTTCGTTTCCACCGCAACGATAACATATAGTTTCTGAACTATTTGCCTTAGGATCTTCGGGATCCCGTTTCTGCTTTCGGTGGTTATCTCTCTTTGTGGGGTGACGGACTTCTTTGGAATTTCTTCCTTGTCCACGTCCTTGGCTTTGACCCCGTTTATGACCATGACCATGGTCCCTTTTATGTTTGGCATAATGAGAGTGCACCATATCTGCTTCAGGCAGTGGTGTAGACCTAGTTGGTCTATTTTCGTGATTTCTCATGAGCAGTTCATTATTTCGCTCAGCCACTAGTAAGAGAGAAATCAGTTCAGAGTACTTCGTAAAGCCTTTCTCTCGGTACTGTTGCTGCAGTACCATATTGGAGGCATGAAACGTTGTAAACGTTTTCTCAAGCATATCGTAATCGGAGATGTTATCTCCACATAGCTTCAGTTTAGAAGTAATTCTGAACATAGCAGAATTATATTCAGAAACGGACTTAAAGTCCTGTAGCCTCAGATGGGCCCAATCATATCGTGCTTGTGGCAGAGTGACCAACTTCAGGTTGTCATATCTCTCCTTTAAGCTGTTCCACAAAACGAGTGGATCCTTGACGGTGAGATATTCAATCTTCAAACCTTCGTCAAGGTGGTGGCGCAAGAAAATCAAGGCCTTCGCACAATCTTGGGTGGATGCTTTTTCTTTATCTTTGAGGGTGTCTCCGAGACCCATAGCATCTAGGTGGATTTCAGCATCCAACACCCATGTCATATAGTTCTTGCCCGAAATTTCAAGGGCAACGAACTTTCTTTTCATAATGTCAGACATACTCGAAAATTAAATTAGGAAGAGGGAAAATACCTTGAATTTTCGAGAATGGTACTTGAGACGGTAGAGTCTCGTGCTGATAACGTGTTATAAACTAAAGCAAAAGACAAGAACAATAGAGCAAGAACAATAGCAATAGAGAGAAGAGTAGAGAGAGTTCTTCTTATTGAGTTGAGAGGGGTCTCAAGGGATGATTTACAATGGTAGAGAGCACCTCTATTTATAGGGAGGAGGAAGATCTTGCTACCAATAATAAGACTCTAAAATCTCTCTAACTAAGTACATTAAAGACATTCACCTTAAATAGAAGTGTAAGAATCTTCTATTTCATAACAAGAAAGTTATTCTCACGACTTATGCCCATCAATTGTTGAATTTATTTAATATTATTATCAAAACTTAGAATAGTTTAAAATACTTTCTAGGGATAAGTAAATAAAGATAAATTTTAAATAATAAAGTGAGTTCCTGATTAGGTAAAACAACACTTATATTGAACAAAACTAAAAAGGTAAAAAAGATTATTTATTATGGACAAAAAGGAACAGTAATATTTATTGTCTTATTTCAATCACATGTGATGAAGAGGTGGCGGGTTCAGGCTGCGAAAAACTGAAAACAGCAATGAAGGGTAAAGTGCGTTACAATAGATTCTTGTGATCCGACACTTCCTGAACACGCGTATAACAAGAACTTATTTTTTATAATTTCAATGACAAATTTAGATGGAACATTTTCTGTTTTCGTTGAACCCATCACATAAGAGCGGCTTCCATTGATACACTCATCTGATGGAGCTCTTCAATTAAAATTGGATACATCAATTGTAGTTCCTTTAACGTACAGAAGCAACACAAATTTTGTTGCGCTGGTTTTAAGGAGAACATCAATTTGGCTTCAAATTCCAACAAGCAAATCTTATTTAAAAAAAAGGGAATAAAATTGCAATTCTATCGGAATTGAAGCACAAAACTTTCACAGAACAAATAAAGTAGCAAAAGAAGTTAACAACAAAAATTAACATTTCCATTATAAAGGCAGATTTATGATCTGTATGTATTTGTATAACAATCCTTTTTTTACGCACAAATAAATTGTAGGCATAGAGAGCTTTAAAGGAAGAAAAGAAAAAAAAGAAAACCTTGAAGCAACAGAATGTTGGGAGTAGAACGAGGTGAAATGTTTGTTGACTGGATTAGGGTTTTATTAATAAAAATAGGGAATAGAGAATTGTCTTGGGCCGGGCCCAAACGGTAAGTTGGGGTGTGACTTTTATTTTAAAACCATTATTTTTAATATATGTAAATATTAGCCATTCTTTTAATAAACTTTTACCTGATTGGACAAAAATACCCTTCTAGTATAACTTATACCTACGCTATAACCACCACCAGCAGTTACACAAACAAAAAGAAGCGAATAACAGCAGTAGCAGAAACGACGATCAACTTAGGCGATCAACTAAGGCGAGCAACCATTTCTCTTCCGATTTCAAAAATTCAGCACTCTAATCCAAATAATGACATAGATAAACAGTAAGTTCTATTTTATTGTATTTCTATAAATTTTTGTTTCGCTATAGTTATACTTTTTTAGATATGTGTTGATTTGATTATACAGTATATAAGAATTTGCCCTTAACTTTGAATTTCTGGATTGATATAGTTTAGGACATCGCTTCCTATGATAATTCTGTATTTCGGACATAGTGTCTTCATTTTGGAAATTAAATATAAAAATTAAGAACACAATGTCTTAACTTTGATTCTACTGCCCTCATTTTGCAATATTATTTAAAAAACTTAAGGACACAATGTCCTTAACATTGTTGTTGTTCTTCTGTATACAAAGTTCTGTAGCTTTAGTTTCAAATTGTATATTTTCATTTATGATTCAAAAGTTAAGGATTGGCAGTCCTTAATTTTTGAACCAGAAATTCAAAATTAAGGATTGTATGTCCTTAACTTTTAAACCAGAAATTAAGAGCCAAGGACTGCCCGTCCTTCAACATTAAAACTTGTAATTAAAAAGTTAAGGGACTTTCAGTCCTTAAGTTTTAATTTCTGGTTCAAAAGTTAAGGACTAGAAGTCCTTAAGTTTTAATTCCATGTTTAAATGTCAAGGAGTGTTAGTCCTTAACATTTAATTCAATGTTTAAATGTTAAGGACTGGTAGTCCTTAACTTTTAATTCCATGATTAAATGTTAAGGATGGGCAGTCCTTACCTTGGTCTTGCACTTACAGTACACCTGTTCTTAGATGTTCTATGTTTTCCATTTTCTTGACTTGCAGGATGAAAAAAATATGTATAATAGTTGCTTTTAATGGTAGATGGACTGAAGACTATAAATATCTTGATCATCAAACAAAGCTTTTCATAGCACCTGACTGAATTCAGTTTGAAGATTTCATTACACAAATTTTTGAGCTGATTGAATTGGATATAAAAAAGTTTGAATTAGTAATATGGTTTGATATCAACCTTGGAACAAGCAAAGGAATGCTTGTTTCCAAAGATTTAGATCTTCGCACGTTTATAGAGTTACTAAAAACTCATTCACTCTTCAAGGGTTGTCGTTTCATAGTTGATATTTCGGAAAGAGTTTTTGCATCAACAAGCAATGAACATGTCAATATAGAAACTGAAAAAGACAATCAAGAGCAATCCCAATAGATAGTTGAAATAGATATGGTTGAAGCTCAACCATTAAATGAAGAGGTGCTTCAAAAATTTGAATCTATTAACGTAGAAGGACAACGCATTATTGAGATTGACAACGAGCAAGCTTTGGGTATTCAAGTGTTACAGAGTGCACCGTTAATTGAAGAAGTTGCTGACCAAACTTGTCCAGAAATAACTAGACGAAGATCAAATTTAAAACAAAAAGAATCCCCAACTACGATATTAAGAGAAAATGCTTCATTGGATGGTCGGATCAGTATTTGACAAGAAGAAGAGTATAATTTTTTGTTTTTCCAATATAGCAATCGAAGGACATTTTGAATTCAAGGTTGTTAGATCAAGCTCAACAAGATATTCGTTGACATGCAATGATGATAGGTATTGTTGGTGTGTGTGCTTTTAGAATAAAAGATTCAACATTGTTCAAGATAGTAAAGATTGAGAAAAAGCATGACTGCTCTGTTAACACTAGGAAAGCAGATCAAAGGCATGCTACTTCAAAGTTGATTAGTGGTTACATTATCGACAATCTCCGGGACCCAAGATTTAAAGTTACACCAGCTTTTGTCATGGAAGAGATGTAAAAATTGCATGGACTAGACATTGGATATCACAAGGCGTGGCGTGCTATTCAACATGCTTCCGCTTTAATAAGAGGAAGTCCCGAAGAAAATTATGAATTATTGTGTTCATACTTGTATATGATGACAGGTAAAAACTCAGGAACCTATACTAACATAAAGATAGACGACAATAACAGGTAAACAATTTAGAACATGTTGTATTTTAATCTTGTTAACTTTTGAGTTGTTACTTGAAACTGAGGACTGCCTATCCTTAAGTTTTGATCTTGTAATTAAAAGTTAAGGACCTTCAGTCCTTAATTTTTGAACTTTGAAATAAAAGTTAAGGACAACATGTCCTTAACTTTATTACTTGTAAATATAAGTTAAGGACTTACTGTCCTAAAGTTCAGGTATTTTAACATTATTTTATATTAAATTTACAGGTTTGTTTATATGTTTTATGCATATGGATCATCAATAGCTGGTTGGTATCATTGTAGACTAGTGATTTTTGTTGATGCAACTTTTTTGAAGTCAAAATATCGTGGTGTTTTATTGATTTCAGTTTTAAAAGATGCAAATAACCAAATTTTCCCATTAGCCTTTGGAATAGCTGAATCTGAAAACAACAACTCCTATGAGTGGTACTTTCGTCAGCTTCGCAATACAATTGGGAGCCTTTGAGAATTTGATTTTTTTATCTGACATGCATCAAACTATTGCAAATGGCATTGCAAAGGTATATCCTGAAAGCCATCATGGGATTTGCATATATCATTTGGAGAAGAACCTAAAGCGAAGGAAGGTGAAAAGTGAGGTGATAAAACTTTTCCAAAGTGCTGCAAGAGTATACAGGCACAAAGATTTTGAGCTATACATGTCAGATATTACTAATGTAGATAAGAAGACATATGACTACTTGATGGAAGAACCACCGGAAAGATGCGCATGTTCGTGTAGTCCATGGCAAAGATATGACATGCTCACAACAAACATAGTCGAGTCGATGAATTCTGTCCTATTAGATGCAAGGGAGATTCCCATACTAAGAATGATGGATTTCATTCAAGTTAAGCTACAACGTTGGTTTGATGAAAAAAGAAACAAAAGAGAAGGAGCAGTTTTTGATGTTTCTTGTTGGGTTGAGGAGGAATTGATGAAAAGAATAGATTTAGCATTTAATTTGAATGTAAGTATTATGTTCCATGATTATGATTTTAAGATAATTTTATATAATGTACTGACTTATAATTTTTCAACATTGAAGGTCTTCCCCGTTGATTCATGTTGTTCTAGAGTTGAAGAAGAAGGAATTACTTTCCTGGTGGACTTAAACAAAAGAACATGTGATTGTTTTCAATTTCAATTTGATGAATGCCATGCATACATGCAATTGCAGCTATCGAGAAGAGAAACATCAAGAAGTCTGACTTTTGTTCGCATTGGTACTTAAGAGAATATAGGTTGAAAACATATGAACGACAAATACATCCTGTAGGAAATACTGATTCCTAGAATTTACCAGAGGGTATTAAGTCACAAATTGTTAAGCCACCAGATTTTAAAGTGCCACCAGGTAGAAGACAAAAGAAAAGGCATATTCCTGCTACCGAGCCATCAAAAATAACATACAAATATGGTCGTTGCAGAAGAATTGGTCATAATAAAATAACTTGTATATATATTCTCCGACACTCCATCCATTTTCAAGAAAGCATAGAGAAGAGTAGATATATCCATTTATGTTTATCGACTCTTTTAAGTTTCTGCAATAGATTGTATTCATTATTATTCTAATTTGAGCGGACGTCTGGATTTTTAATATTTCTATCATGTTGAACATCTTTTAATTTCTTTACAGTTCAACAATTAAAAGTTAAGAACATGAGTCACTAAATTAAACTTGCAATTTCAAAACATTCGGACTAACGGTCCTTAACTTTGAATTTCAAGTTAAAGAGTTAAGGACATTGGGTCGTTAAGTTATAGTACCATGTTCAAAACATTAGGACTGATGGTCCTTAAATTTGAATTTGAAGTTAAAAATTTAAGGACATTGGGTCCTTAAGTTATAGTACCATGTTCAAAACATTAGGACTGACGGGTCCTTAACTTTGGATTTCAAGTCCTTAAGTTATAGTAGCATGTTCAAAACATTAGGACTGACGGTTCTTAAATTTGAATTTCAAGTTAAAAAGTTGAGGACATTGGGTCCTTAAGTTATAGTACCATGTTCAAACGTTTGGGTTGACGGGTCCTTAACTTTGAATTTCAAGTCATTAAGTTATAATCCCATGTTCAAAACATTAGGACTTAATGTACTTAACTTTGAATATCAACTTCAAAAGTTTAGAACATGAGATCTTTTACTTACACTTCCATGAATAAACCTACGCACTGTTTGTCTTTAACTTTACACGATTCCTTTAGTTAGAATGAGTTACATTTTCAAAATGTTAAGGACAACCAATCCATAAATTTAATTACATTCTCAAAAATATTAAGGACAACAAGTCATTAGCTTTGTATTTCATGTTCAAAAGTTAAAGACATTTGGTCCTTAACTTTGAATTTGAAGTTCTCTTAGACCTGATCATAAAATAATACTAACAAACTCAATGGACAAATAAAGACTCCAGAAAAAACAATGATAACTAAAAATATACCTTGATATATACTTCTACAATTGTAATTTTGCATAGCACTTACAAAAAATTATGCTATGCCAACAAAATATGAGTACCTTTTCACAAATTTACAAACTATTTTATGAAGTATCCTAAACTGGCAGAATTTAGAGGAGGGCACATAGCATTTACAGCAGTTTTATACAAAACAACACCAAAATTTCATTACAATTCCTTTTCACACAAAGTTTCATTCTCACTTTCATAATCATCACCCATATTGTTTGGTGGAATGTCGTAACCAGAGTTTCTCTTCCATTCAGCATGTACCCAAAGATTTGCAGCAAGTTCTTTTCGAAAGTATTTTATGTCTTCAGGTTGGAATTGCTTCACGTCCTTTCCAATCATCAACAACTCCACAAATTTGACCAGAAATGCACCACAATCAGTCCTAAAATAAGAGAAAGATATGTAATGAATTAAACAACAAAATATTAAGTTCGTATAAATGCTACAATGAATAACAATACGTACAATCCAGTTTGGTAAGATGATCTTTGCCATTGTATATCAAACTTGTTGAAGACATTTCCAAAAAGACTTATGATGCTTGTCAAACTATGCAAACATTAGCATGTGGGGGATCATGCGCGCATACACTTACATATGGTTCATTCCAGCTTCATACGACTCACTGTACATGGAATCATATACATCAATCTTTTTGAGATTCAAGTCCAAAACTCCCAACAGAAAATATGTCACAGCTTTGTCATCTTCTGAAGGAAGGCGACATGCCAAAAAGATTTTATCAACCTCAGTCCAAGCAATCCCACATCTGCGACTGTCCCCCCACACATATGGTGTTAGAAATAAAGAGTCATCAGTAGCACACCAAAATTATCACTAGCATCTTCACGAAAATCCTTATACACACAGGCCATGTAGTTATCAAAAAGAATGTCAGTAGTTGTGCATTTAAAAGGATGATCGCGAGGGTGGTAGCATTCCTTCTTTCTCAGATAATATAGCGCAATGTCAATATGCTTCATAAAAAGGCAAACAATAAACAAATCCATCAGTAATAAAATAATTGAAAAATGATAAATTAAGAATAGAAAAAATAAATGCTTTGTGAATTGTCTAACTTTATCATCCAGAACAAATTTGCTATCTGAGAGCTCACGAAAGAACATTTTGCTACTAATTTTCGGATGATACAGTTTAAATGGATTTTTCCTGACACTATTATCATCAGCATATAAATCAGTCTCTCCCCTGAAAATTTTGATCATATCAAGTTAGAATTTAATCCTGAACTTAGCTTTTCATATTGAAATTTAAGGACATGCAGTCCTTAAATTTGAATTATAAGTTCAAAAGCTAAGGACTGTCCTTAAGTTTGAATTCAAAATTCAAAAGCTAAGGACAGACAATTCTTAAGTTTAAGTATGAAGTTCAAAAGCTAAGGATACTTGGTCCTTAACTTATAGATTCAAGTTTAGAACTTAAGGACTGTCTGTCCTTAATTTGGAATTCCAAGTTCAAAACTTAAGGACAGACATTCCTTAAGTATTAAACTTGAATATATATGTTAGGGACAGTTAGTTCTAAAATTATTTTAATAAACGCAGAAGTTAAGGATGTAGTGAAACACATTAACAGACTTACTCTTTTTTGCGACCTCGCCTCTTCTCCTTGCCAAACCACACAGTGAATTTCTTCATCACTTTTTCATCTTCAGATGTATAATGAAAAATACACCTACGATTGTATGTTGCTTTTACCCAACCTGCACTCTTCGGTGTATTTTGATTGTCCGCCTTGGAACTTACTACTTTTCTCTCCTTATCAAAGGGAGATTTCAACTGCCAGCTAAGCTTTTTGTTCCTTTTCCCTTACCAAGTTCTTCCTCAAAATTTTGTTCGACCTCCATAGTCACAGCATCATAAACGTCCATTTGAGGAGTAGGAGTTAAAAGAGAAAATGACGGACCATCGTAACTAATACTGTCTCTCTTTCTTTTCCTTGGACATTGGTTAAGATCTTCATCATTAGTGTCCTCTTTGTTCTCTTCTACCGGCGACACTATATATATACATATATATATATATATACATATATATATATATATATATATATATATATATATATATATATATATATATATATATATATATATATATATATATATATATATATATATATATATATATATATATATATATATATATATATATATATATATATATATATATATATATATATATATATATATATATATATATATTAGTTTGCACCAACTCATCAAGAGACAAAATTTCAATTGTCAATATAATAATTAGAAGACAATCACTACCTGTCTTCTCCACAACAACTTCTTTTGTTTTTTCACGACACAACTCCGCTAAGATATTGCGTGCATCTTTTTCTTTCTCTCCCAGTTGAAAATTTTCTTTATCTTTCAGTTCTTCACCAAGTTCTTTACTTGCTTCTTTACAAGATTCTGGAAAAATATTGATAAGAACTTAACATGTTGATAATCTTTTATTAAAACAAAGATATATAAAATTTAAAAAGCCATATCTAACCATTTGCAATCTCCAAGATCATTCCAGCAATATCATCATTTCATATGTTGCATCTACAGATTTGGAACCAATCTCACTTCTGCCTATCTCTTGAGATTGTATTCCAGTTTCCTCTTGATATTGCACTCCACCTTCTTTGCTCACTCTAACTTCTTCATTTACTGCTTGAAAAGATTCTGTAAAATTTGCAATTAATACCCATTCTAATAATTCATTAAAATTAAAACACAATATATAATGAAAATTTTATCTAACCTTGACTAGGACAACTTTGAACACTAAATTTTTCTTTGTATGACAGCGGTGTCGAGATATCATATGTTCCTTCAAGGCATTTACATACAATCTCACTGACACTTGTCCCCAAAGACTTGTTAAATCGTCGTGTGATTGCAATCCACACACTCTACAAAATTTATCTGAAACTCCTTTCTCTTGTTGACCGTCCTAGTTTTCACATTCTCTTAAATCTTCAACTTCTGCATGGACATCCATAGTTTATATGTATTACTCTATTGAATATATATTTCAAAGAAAAAAACAAAATCTATATCTAACATTTCCCACTAACAGTAACATTTTCAGTTTCGTCATCAAGATGCGCATCTCTGAAATCTCTTTCATATTCAACCTCTATATGCGCATTGATATCATCATGTTCAAAACCACCTGCATCTTCATTGATAGTAAGCTCAGTGCCACGACAATCATCATCAACTCCTTCTTTCCTAATTGGAACACTAGATTGTCTTTGATCAGCATTCCCAAACATGTTGATCAAAGTATCCCGCTTTAATTCCATAGTTTTCTTTAAATCCTGAGAAATAAAATACCTTAGAAAAATAAGGGCAGGTTCAAAACTTAAGGACAGGCAGTCCTTAAGTTTGAATTCTAAGTTCAGAACTTAAGGACAGGCAGTCCTTAAGTTTGTATTCCAAGTTCAAAACTTAAGGACATGCAGTCCTTAAGTTTGAATTCCAAGTTCTAAACTTAAGGACACTATGTACTTAAAATTGAAATCCAAGATCAAAAGTTAGGGACAAGAAATTACCTTGATTTCATTCTCATTTTTTTCTCTGACATAGCAATTTTCTGATTCATTCTGGTAACTTCTGCTTGCAAATGTTTCTTAAAACTCTCTGATAATCTCTGAATCATAAATCATAATCTAAATAAAAAAAGGGTGTTCATAAGCATCAAATAAAAAACTAAAACTATTCAAAGGTAGAAACACATACTCTAATGATTTCTTTAAGTACGCCCTTCATCAAATTGTGACGAAGAAGACCTTGAACTTTGTTCTTGTGAAACTGACTCCTCAACGCGAAGAAGCTTTGTATCTTCTTCTATCACATTAATAAAGGGTGACACCTCAATCAACTTAAACAGCTATAATATAAGAAAAAGTAAACATAAGTATACATAACTTAAGCAAATAAACAAAAAATAGATAGTAATTACATAAACTTACTTTTTCATTATGGAAATACTTTTTGCAAAGAACCTCAAATTGTGGAGACTTCATATCAGAATAACATAACATTCTAGGATAACCCAATTATGTGAATTTCACAAATTGCTGTTCTTGGAATAGAGGAAGTACTTTCATAATCCACACACAAAAAGCAAAAGGAAAGCCAACTAAAGTGTAGCTATCCAGATCTTTTTCATTCTCTTTCTCCTTCTCAACCTCATTCTCGTTAGGCTTCAAACAACTCTTCAATGATTTTAGTAGAGTCTCATACGCAACTGAGCCCCAGTTGAAGGAAGTGCATAGTGCATCATTGTCGATAATTTTCATTATTTCCTCTGACACATTCCTATTTTACCTCTTCCCCATCAAAATAGACTATACAAAATACAGAGTTGCCAACTTCAAAGCATCATCATCACTACCAATGAATGATGATGTTGTACCATATGGGCGAGTATTCATAAACATATACAAATCAGCCAACTCAATCTTGTCATTTCCAGGGAAATAGACTCTTAAAAGTCTATTTTCTTTCTCATGTAAACCTTTCATCTCAGGTGACGAATAACACTTCAAACCATTAATAATATGGAATTGATCACGAGTAAACTTAATATTACGGTCAAATACGTTGAAGCTCATCGAATCATGTTCATTGCTTACAATTTCAGAAAGCAATACACTCCCTCAATTTTGTCCATTGGCTATGTGACAAAAAGCTTTTAATTGTTTCCTTAAAATGAAAACTCCTTTCCAATATACCAGATAACTACGCCACTTTGGAAAATCAAACAGACGGTCGCCTTCTATTATGACACTAGAAAATAAGGAAAAAAACAAAGATTAGGAAATGCAGTCCTTAACTTTAACTTTTAAGTGCAAATATTAAGGAAATACAGTCCTTAACTTATACTTTCAACATTCAAAGTTAAGGACACTTAGTCCTTAACTTTAAATTTCATGTGAAAAAGTTGAGGACAATCAGTCCTTAACTTGGAGTTCCAACTTCAAATTTAATGACAATTCTTCCTTACACTTCACGAACACATCTAACTAAAAATTCATAAACACAAAAAATAAGGAAAAACAGACAAAGATTAGGAAATACAGTCCTTAACTTTAAATTTTAAGTGCAAATATTAAGGGAATACAGTCCTTAACTTATACTTTCAACTTTCAAAGTTAAGGACACTTAGTCCTAAACTTCAAGTTTCATGTGCAAAAGTTAAGGAAAATCAGTCCTTAACTTTGAGTTCCAACTTCAAATTTAATGACGATTCTTCTTTATACTTCATGAACACAGTTAACTAAAAATTCATAAACACAGTAAGCTTATGAATTTCTACAACTATTTTTATGAAATATCACTGCATAATCAAATAGATTGAACCAACCACAAACAAATTTAAGCTTTCACACACTAAAAATTTATCAAAATCAGAATCAGACTACATATACGACACTGAATCAACATAACATGCTCGGTTTTGAAATATCAAACATACTTCACACGGCATTGAACCAACTTACACGTAAAGAAAAATGAAAATGCACAAAAGAAAAAAAAAATTCCAGTCACGATTGACAGAAGAAGACGTGGAAGATGACGGAGAAGATGAAGGAGCAGAACTTACTGAATATCGCAGATAGCAAGCGAGGAAGATTAAGAAGCAGAGAAGAGAAAACCTTGAAACAGCTCTCGTCTGAATGCAAATAAGGGTTTGGGATAATTTTGGGATTATAATCGATATACAGAAAGGGTAATTATGTCTTTTCTGCCTTAGTAGTGTCTATATTTTATAAGCATTTTAATTAGTGGATAAAAAGTAAATACATCATTAAACAGTGGCTACTACACGCCATTATTACTCAAAAATGGGTAGTTGTGATGGGCTGAGTGAGAATTGAGATGGGTCTTGTCATTTGAGTTGTAATTCTCCGTTTCTTCACTCTTTTTTTTTGTAAATGATATTGTATAGCTGCTGTGAATATAATACAACAACAACAATCCAGTGCAATCCCACTAGGGGGTCTGGGGAGGGTAGTGTGTACGCAGACCTTACCTCTACCCCGAAGGAGTAGAGAGACTGTTTTCGAAAGACCCTCGGCTCAAGAAGACAAAAGAACAAACGAAGAAAATAATAGTAATGCCATAGAAATAATATATATATATATATATACACACACACACACGAAAGATTGAAACGACATGAAAACACAAGGATGATATAACGCAAAAGCAAAAAGTATCCCTACCAAACTGGTCTCACAAAGTTATGACATAAGGCAAAACTCAGCTACCTCATATCTTATAACCCTAATACTCGATCTCCACGAGTCCCTCTCAAGTGCCATGTCTTCGGAAATCTATAGCTTCGCCATAACCTGCCTAATCACCCCCCAATACTTCTTGGGCTTCCCTCTACCTCTTCTCGAGCCTTCCACAACCAGACGTTCACACCTTCTTACCGGGGCATCTAGGCTTCTTCTCTGAACGTGCACAAACCACCTGAGCCTTGCTTCCCGCATCTTGTCATCAATGGAATCCACGCCCACCTTCTCCCTAATAACATCATTCCTGATCTTATCCATCCTACTATGTTCGCACATCTACCTTAACATCCTCATTTCTGCTACCTTTATCTTCTGGATATAAGATTTCTTAACCGGCCAACACTCAGCCCCATACAACATGGCCGGCCTGACCACCGCTTTATAGAACTTACCTTTGAGAATCAATGGCACTCTTCTGTCACACTATACTCCAGATGATAA
Source organism: Nicotiana benthamiana (assembly GCA_034376525.1). Lineage (NCBI taxonomy): Eukaryota > Viridiplantae > Streptophyta > Magnoliopsida > Solanales > Solanaceae > Nicotiana > Nicotiana benthamiana. The sequence continues at coordinate 8,647,892 of CM067334.1, forward strand.
CCTCCACTTCATCCATCCTACCCCGATACGATGTGTGACATCGTCATCGATCTCCCCCCCTAGATAACTGACCCAACGTACTTGAAGCTATCTCTGCTCGGGATGACTTGTGAGTCAAGACTCACATCCACGCCCACTTCACTCTGCTTTGTGCTGAACTTATACTCTAGGTATTCCGTCTTTATCCTACTAAGCTTGAAACCCTTAGATTCAAGAGTTTGTCTCCAAACCTCCAGCCTCTAGTTAACACTGGTTCGCGATTCATCATTCAGAACTATATCATCGGCAAATAGCATGCACCAAGGCACATCCCCTTGAATGTGATGTGTTAATGTGTCCATCACCAGGCGAATAGGAACAGAATGAGCGCAGAACCTTGGTGTAACCCCATAACAACCAGAAAATACTCAGAGTCGCCTCCTACTGTCCTCACCCGAGTCTTTTCCCCATCATACATGTCCTTAATTGCCATAATTAGGGAACCAACACGCCTTTCGCCTTCAATCTTTTCCAGAGAACTTCTCTAGGAACCTTGTCATATGCTTTTTCTAGGTTAATAAACACCATGCGCAGATCTCTCTTTCTATCTCTATACTGTTCAACCAACCTCTTAACAAGGTGTAAAGCTTTTGTAGTAGAGCGACCCAGCATGAAACCAAATTGGTTTTCGGAGACAGACACCACCACCCTCAACCTTGCTTCAACCACTCTCTCCCATACTTTCATAGTATGGCTCAGTAATTTGATACCCCTATAATTGTTACAATTCTGTATATCACATTTGTTCTTATACAGTGGAACCATCATACTCCAACTCCACTAATCTGACATCCTCTTCTCCTTAAAAATAACATTCAACGACCTAGCCAACCACTCCAACCATGTTTTCCCCACACACTTCCAAAATTCTATCGGGATCTCATCAGGCCCGGTCGCTTTGCCTCTGCTCATCCTACTCATAGCTTTCACTACCTCCTCGACATTAATGCACCTGCAGTACCCGAGGTGTTGTGAAGATAATACTAGAACAAATATTTATATGTATGTATATGTGGATGTTATATACAAAAAATATAGAAATTTATATTCTTTTGCGGCTACCGCTTGCAAATAGTTTTGACCGCATGTTAAAAGTGATTATTGTCTCTTTTTGTGTTTGATATTTTTTTGGGGTTCGAATAATCTGTATTCATGACCGAAATTTTCACTTTGAAAGAGTAAAATACTTCTTACTAAAGACAATTTTATTTACGGGACTTGAATCCAACATCTTATAGATAACATGTATGTACCACCCAGACATCTTTGATGGTTTGTTTTATTACTGATGATATATAGAGTCTGACTCTCTCTATCCATCGCACTAGAACGATTCGAGAAGAATAATTAGGTTTATATTCTATTTTTTTTTACAGTGTCTATAGACGAAGTGCTTCGTTTCAGATTAAGTTTTTGTTGCAATCGCTTTGATCTACCCCTCGATGAAAAACCATAATACGCCCTAAGTAATTCCTACTAGAAGATTTCCATGTACTCAAAAGTGAAATGTCTAAGTGCTCTCTCCTTGAGATATAGTGTTGAATCTTAATAAGTTGGTTATTCAAGAAGTATACTCGAGAAACAACTGAAAGCTAAAAAAATTGGAGAGTTTTATGTTCTTACAAATATAATAGTCCTCGTTTACAGTTGGAACAAATCACAAATACTAGGATTCCTAAAGACCCTTAGAATTCTTCTTAAATTCTCCAATAAGAAGATTGTTAGTTTGTTACATAGGAAAAAGTTAATTTCCAAAAATTCTTTTGCTGAATTTGGACTTTGATATCTTAATTGTGTTACTACTATATAACATTTACATAATTAGAAACCGAATCAAAATTACTACAACTATATAGTTTGTTTGGCTCAAAAGTTACTGATATACTATGTAAGCTTAAAAACAATAAAAAATAAACGAAGATAAATCGTAATCAAAGATAATATGACCTAGAGATTAGAAGAACGATATTGTTACTGTAGATTTGAGAGATAAAAAGATAATATGAACTTGAGAGAGAAGTAATCGTTAGAGATAGAGACAACGGTAGAGAGAGAGAAGAGTTGTATTATTCGAGAATAATAATGATGCTCCTTTACAATGTGAAGGTCTCCTTTATATAAAAGAAGACCTTCCTCGAAGTAATCAAAAAGGTAAAAAAGTAGGTAGCGTCTTCTTAGTAAACACGCTGAGTATCAAACACTGTCGCCTTTGTCACTACGTCCAAGTCATGCCCTTGATTTAGTCGACGTATGCTTAGAGGCGTTCCCATCAGCATAGAGACGTCTAGGATTAAATTTGACCTCGTACAGTTAGTCCCTCCATTCGTTGGATGCGCATTCTATAGATGTCTCCAATGGACGGAATTGCAAACCTCATCTTTGGATAATTCGACCTCATACTTGGGCGGTAACAGGAACAATTTGAAATGTTTAACGTTGTTGAGTCGTTGACGTGTGTCTTCCTTTTTGGGATGACATCAATGCTCGCATGCATCATTATTACACTTATTCCCGAGGTGGTTCAGGAGGTGATGTGACATTTTGGTTTCCCGCGCTCATTTTGAGTCATGCCTTTTCGATTTCCGCATAACTTAACCCCATAAATAGGGGAAAGGTTCAATCTGATTCATCTTTCGAACCCTTGGAAAATATTTTTCGAATTTCTTCATTGGCTTTCTCTCTAATAACTGCTATTTTGTTTGAGTCTCTTCCACCTATCTGAAGCCTTATTTCTCGTTATTAGCACTTTATTTCTTAGACGGAATATCATGGTGAAGCTCCATCAAAGTAGTAAAAAGAACAAGGGCACCGCTCTATCTAGGGTTCCGACTTCCTCTGGCGGCAAAGAGGAAGAGGTAGAAAAGACTCTTGTTTCCCTCTCGGTGGAAAATGTGCTTCTCAAAGAAATGCACATTCAACGTGATTTTCAAACGAGAAACTCAGCTCTCCCATGGGACCATAGTGAGTTATTACAGCCCCATTTGGACAATCTCCGAGCGGCGCATAACATTTCGGGGCAAGTTGAAATGGTTCCGGCTAGAACGGATTACACTAACGTGCATAGACCTGGATATTGCGCCTTTTACAAGTATCCATTCCTAATCGGTTATAGCCTCCCGATTTATCCTTTAGTAGAGGAGCTTTGCCGCGTTTTCAACATATGCCCTGTTCAACTTACTCCTTACACCTTGAAGGTGTGTAGGATTCTGAACACGCATGCGGCCAAGGCTGAGTGCAAAATCTCAGTTCACTATCTTTTGCAGTTATTCAGCACTAGTTACCTGATGGGTACCATGTTGCAACTGAAGAGACGCAGTATGAAGGGCTTGGTGGTTAAGGATGACGACAAGGCCAATCATGGCATCTGGCGTAGGTACTTCTATATCAACACGGAGCACCTGGTGTCGAACCCTAATGGGTTCCCCGGAAGGTGGAATTCTGAACGTAAGTATCTTTGTATGTGGAATTCCTGGCTGTATATTGTTTTAGCCGCTCGGCCATTATGACTTCTTTTTCTTTTTTTTGTAGTAAGCGCTTCTCCACCCAAGCCCATAGACAACATTAAATCATGGGTGGAGAAATTGATACCTTATACAGAGGAGTGTCGTACCTGGGTCGCGTTTCATCAATAGTACAGCCCGTTAGGTAACTCTTTGGCTTTGATTTGGATACTTCTTTAGGTTTTACTACATCACTCACTCGCGTTAGCAGGTCGCAGCATCCCCAAGAAGAGAGTAGTCGTTGTTACCTTGCCCAGGGCGGAGATTGATTTTGAGGGTGAAGACATACCCTGCTCGTTCCATGACAGCGTTACCGTGTTCCCTCAGCAGGAGGCTATACATGTGGCGGCATTCGCAAGTGAAGCACTTCCTTCGGTACCGCCCCCGCAGTCGGTGGAAGAGGCTTCAGACGGTGAGGAGTCTATGGATAGAAAGAGATGGCGGTTGATAATGGGTAAGAGGGTAGCTACTAAAGATGAGAGAATTAGTGAGCCTCGTCAAGAGCCGAGGCTAGTTTTCATGGCCGAGGCCATCCGTTCAGGGAGGTAGGCTCCTCAAAGGAGAACTGTCGCCGATACCATCTCAGCCCGTGCTATGAAGGGCGATTCGTCGTTCGCAATTGGAGAAGTGGTTGTTGATGTTGAGATGGCGGGCCCTGAGGCCGCTAGTGGAGATGTAACGAGGGATCCAGCCTGCGTGGGGATGATGGCGGGTAGGTCTAATTGCTAAATCCTAATCTCGGTAGGGTATAATTTATTAGAGAGCAACGAGCAGGCTGCAGCGGATATGACCCTACTATGTGCAGATGCAGAGCGTGAAACATTGAAGTGCGTTAATGACAGGGATTTGTCTCAAAGGGTCGCTGGCGCAGCCTTGTAGGTAGCTTTCAGTTTTTCTTTGTGGGCCGTGAGGGTGACTTTGATACGTACTGACTTGTCTTTCCTTTCCTTTTTAGACTCTCATTTTGGAGGTGGAGAGGAGGCGGCGCGAGAAAAAGAAGGCGACCACCTTCAACAAAATGGCGAAGAAGTACAAAAAATGTCGTGCCAAGTATCAGGCGTTGGCAGATATGTTCAAACAAGACCCTCAATTTCGAGTGTTCCGTGAGGGCCATGTACAATCGGAGGATCATCTGAAACGGAGGGTGGCCGAGTTGTAGGACGTCGATGAGCAGCTGATGGCTACTTTGGCTTGGAACATCGAGCTAGAGCTTCTTCTTTAGTCGAAGGAAGAGGAGGTTGAGATTAGCCGCGGGGTATCCACGGAGGCGACTCAACTGTAGACCAGAGTCCCTGCCCTAATCACTGAACTCGACGCCAAGGCAGCTGAGATTGAGGTCCTCAAGCGGACCGCTTCGTCAAAGCCCGAAAATGATGCTCATCGTGAGGCGCATGAGATGTTGGTGTATGCCGAAGCCAGATTAATCATACTCAAGGAGTACTTATCTGCTGGTCGGGCCACTGAGGCGGAGGTTCAAGAACAACTGCGCGTAGCCCGTGTTGCCCGTGAAACTTGTGGGAATAGCTCTCACTCTCTATGTTGGGCGGGCTATAACTGTGAAGACGTCAACCGTCTAGAATTCGGCTCTTTGATTTCTATAGCTTACCAATCCGGGGGCGGTGACGGACAAGATGGCGGCCAAGCGGGGGATAATGAGTATAATAGAGGTCACACAGGAGCTGACAGGCGAAGCGGCGAAGCCCCTTAGGATTTGTATATATTTTTGTTTTCCTGTATTTTGGAATGTAATGAGGACCTTTCGTAAGGTCAGATGTACATGCATTTTTGGACGATAATGAAAGTCATACTCTTGCTGCCATTCGTTTATTTTTATGTCTTTTATTTTGGTATCTCGTCTCTTTATAGCGGGCGATTGCTTTATTTTTTGTGGTCGAATTGGGTCGGCGATCGACGATGGTAGCCTTGGCCAAAATAAGATCGATGGCCATAGCCACGTAGTGTCAATGGCCTTAGCCTTATGTGTGACTTTAACTGTCATCGAATAACTTGCTTGCCGTAGTCGAACTAGGTCGAAGGTTGATGGTGATGGCCTTAGCCATAGTATTTTCGATGGCCTCAGCCTTTTCGCGTTGATGGATGTAGCCACGTAGTATCGATAGCCTTAGCCAAATATGTGACTTCGACTGTCGTCAAATCACTTGTTTGCCGTAGTCAAACTAGGTCGACGGTTGACGACGATGGCCTTAGCCATAATATTGTCGATGGCCTCAGCCATTTTATGTTGATGGCTATAGCCACGTAGTGTCGATGGCCTTAGCCATATATATGACTTCGACTGTCATCGAATCACTTACTTGCCATAGTCGAAATGGGTCGACGATTGATGGCAATGGTCTTAGCCATAATATTATCGATGGCCTTAGCCGTTTCACATTTATGGTCGTAGCTACATGGTGCCGATGGCCTTAGCCATGTATGTGACTTTGAATGTCATCGAATCACTTGATTTCCGTAGTCGAACTGGTCGACGGTTGACAGTGATGGCCTTAGCCAAAATATTGTCGATGGCCTTAGCCATTTCGCGTTGATGGCTGTAGCCACGTGGTGTGAATTTCCTTAGCCATATTTGTGACTTCGACTGTCGTTGAATCATTTGCTTGCCGTAGTCGAACTGGGTCGATGGTTGACGGCGATGGCCTTAGACGTTTGATACATTGGAGAAGGCCTTAACCGTTTACATGCTGGAGATGGCCATAGTCATTTGCACGTTGGAGATGGCCTTATCCGTTTATACATTGGAGATGGCCTTAGCCATTTCATACATTGGATATGGCCTTAGTTGTTTACACATTAGAGATGGACGTAGCCGTTTGCACGTTTGATATGGCCTTAGCCGTTTATACACTGAAGATGGCCTTAGCCATTTGATACATTAGAGATGGCCTTAGCCGTTTACACGTTGGAGATGGCCGTAGCCGTTTGCACGCTAGAGATCATGCTAGTCCAGTCTATTTATCATGCCAGTCTGGAGAGTGGATGGAGAGGTTGGTATGATAAATTCGTTCTGCAAATATCTCCAGGTGTCCCCTTCGCAGCCTCGTTAAAAACCTTCCCCAGAAAACCCATTTAAGACAAAATTCGGGTGAGGTAAAAAGAGTACGACTCGGGAGATACCTTTTAGAAATGAAAATATTTAAGGTGGGAGACGTTCCAATTGTTTTAGAGCATTTTTCCTTCTATTGTTTCTAATTGGAATGCTCCTTTACTCGTGCTACTGTGATTTTGTAGGGTCTGTCCCAGTTGGTGCACAATTTTCCTTCGCTTGGGTCTTTCAATGCTAATGTTTTTGCTTTGAGTACGTAATATCCCACTTTGAGTGGTCTTATTTTGGCTCTTTTGTTGTAGTATCTTTCGACCTGTTGTTTCTGAGCCACCATTCTTATGTGGGGCATTTCTCTTTTTTCCTCGGCCTCATCGAGGTCTTGAAGTCTGTTCATGTCGTTCTCTGCTTCGTTTGTATGTGAATACCTCAAACTCGGCTCGCCGACTTTGATATGACCGCGTTGGTTTCGTAGACCAGTGAATACGGTGTTTCTCCTGTGCTGGATTTGGGTGTGGTCCGGTGTGCCCACAACACTTCTGGTAGTAGCTCAGGCCATATCCCTTTGGCTTCCTCGAGTTTCTTTTTCAGTATGTTCGGCATTATCTTGTTAGAAGATTCTGCTTGGCAGTTGGCGGCAGGGTGATATAGCGTGGAGAGTATTCGCTTAATATGCCATTTGTCGAACAACTCTATCATCTTCTAGCCGATGAACTGTCGCCCGTTGTCGCAGCTGATCTCTTCGGGAATGCCGAATCGCCAAATCGGCAGATAATATTCTTCCGTATGAAGGCGATGACTTCATGTTCGCGTATTTGGTCATACGCACCTGCTTCCACCCACTTGGAGAAATAGTCAGTTAAAACTAACAGAAATCGTACCTTTCCTCGTCCCGCTGGTAGGGGATCGACTATGTCTATCCCTCATTTAATGAAAGGCCATGGGGAATTGACTAAGTGGAGGGGTTCTCCTTGTTGATGTATCGTGGGGGAATACTTTTGGCATTATTCACGTCGGCGAACGTATTCTACAGTCTCCTACTTCATAGTGGGCCAGTAATAGCCGGCCCGTATTATGCAGCATCCGAGGGCGCGATTACCTATGTGGGCACCGCACTGACCTTCGTGTACCTCTTCGAGTACTTGTTTTGTTTGGTGCGGCCCTAGACACTTGTCTAGGGGTCCACCAAACGTTCTTTTATAGAGCTCGTGATTTATCAGGTAATATCAGGCGGCCTGTTTGCGTAGCTTCTTTGCTTCGTTTTTGTCGAGTGGGAGTGGTCCATCCTGCAAATAGGACACAAATTGGTTGCGCCAGTCCCAAGTCAAATTTAAAGAGAGTACCTCAGTGTGATCAATGGCTGAATGAAGGAGGATGACCACACTTACTTTGTTGAAGTTTTTAGTCCACACTTTCTTTGTTGAAGTTTTTAGTGGTTGCGGCAAGTTTTTCTAAATCGTCTGCTTTGACGTTCCGTGCCCTCAAAATTTGTTCGAAGCGGAACTCGTCGAATTCAGCCATTAATCTGTGGATTTCTAACTAGTATTTTTTCAATATTTTCTCCTTGATTTGGTAAGTCCCAGTGACTTGGTTCACTACGAGTTAGGAATTGCAGTGGAGAATAAGTTGCCGAGCTCCATATTTGATGGCTAGCTTTATGCCTGCAATAACAGCCTTATATTCGGCCTCATTGTTAGTCTTTTCAGGACATCATATGGAATGGCAAATAGTTTCCATCGTGGGGACCTCGAGAATGAGTTCCAGTCCCGATCTTGAAGCATTAGCGGCGTCTTCAGTGTAGAGAGCTCATAGGTTGGTGTTGGAGGGGGCACGACGTGCCTCTAGTTCCACCTCTAGTAGTATCTCTGCACTGAAATCGGCTACAAAGTTGGCAAGTACTTGCAACTTGATGGCGTTTCTTGGGTGATATGAAATATCGTGCTCGCTGAACTCTATGGCCCATCTGGCGAGATTGCCTGATAATTCAGGTTTATGTAGGATGCTTATCACGAGGAAGGTCGTTACTACTTTTATGGGATGGTTCTTAAAGTAGGGTCGGAGCCTCCATAAAGCTACGACCAAAGCCAGAGCTAACTTTTCAAGGTGTGGATACCGTGTTTCGGCATCCACTAAGGTTTTGATAATATAGTAAGTAGGTGATTGTGTACCTTCGTTTTTGCGAACCAAGTATGTGCTGATGGCAACCTCGGATACGGCCAGATACACCAGCAAGGGCTCATCTGAATTTGCTTTGGCTAGCAGTGGTGGCAAAGATATGTATGCTTTTAATTCTCAGGGCTTCGACGCATTCTTCGTTCCATTATAACCCATTGTCCTTTTTCAACTCATTGAAAAATTTATGGCACCTGTCGGAGGATCGTGAGATGAACTTGGATAGGGCGGATATTCGCCTCGTCATCTTTTGTATCTGTTTTTTTGCTGTTCAAAATCTTAGGTATTGCGTCTATCGCCTTTATCTAATCTGGGTTGACCTTGATGCCTCTTTGTGATACGAGATACCCGAATAATTTTCCTGAGGCTATGTCGAAGGCTCATTTCTCGAGGTTCAGCTTCATTCCATATCTTCTCAATATCCCCGAAGGCTTCTTTCAGATGGTCGATGTGGTCCTCTTTCCTTGTCGACATCACCATCATATCGTCGATATAGACTTCCATAGTTTTACCAAGCTGTTCTTTGAATATTTTAGTGACCAGTCTTTAGTACGTAGCCACTGCATTTTTGAGCCCGAAGGGCATTACTTTGTAGCAATATGTTCTCGTGTGTGATGAAAGTCGTTTTCTCCTGGTCCTCCTTGACCATCATTATTTGATTATACCCGGAGTAGGCATCTAGGAAGCTCAACAGTTCATGTCCCGCGGTGGCGTCGATCAATAGGTTGATGTGGGGCAGTGGGAATGAATCCTTAGGACATGCCCTGTTCAGATCGGTATGATCAAAACATATTCTCCACTTCCCGTTTTTCTTTTTGACCATGAGGACATTGGCGACATACTCGGAGTACTTTGATTCTTTAAAGGAACCGTTGGCCAGTAACTTACCTACTTCCTCGATGACCGCTTCATTAATAGAGGCGTTGAACTTCTTTCTCATCTGTTGCACGGGAGGGTGTAATGGATCGACATTTAGACTGTGGGTGGCGATGTCTCGCGGGGTTCCCGGCATATCTAAATGGGAAAAAGCAAATAAATATGCATGATTAGTTAGGAATTCATGATACTTACTTGGGTTGGTGAGTTCGTGCCCGATATAGGCTTTCTTTGTAAGTTTGGTGTCATCCAATTGGACTGAATCGAGATCTTCGATCGTTGATCTACAGGCCTCCGCAATGTTGGGATCTCTAAAGGCGTCCGTTGTTGGACTGACTTTAGTCCCCAACATGGCTGATTGCTATGCATCTGCACTTGCCCTCTTTTGCTATTTGGTGTGGACGCAGTCTTGGGCTATTTTGTAGCATTCCTGTGCGGTGCACGGCTCGCCTTGAATGCTGAAGACTCCCCATAGGGTAGGGAATTTGATCACTTGGTAAAAGCCTGAGGGGATCGCTCGCATGGCATGTATCCATGGGCATCCTATAATGGCATTGTACGTCGTTTCCTGGTTCATCACGTGGAAAGTTGTTTCCAACGTGACTCCTCCTACTAATACTGGCAGTGGTATTTCTTCGGATGTCCATTCCACTACATTGTTAAAACCAATTAGTGTTATGTAGCACGGTATTATGGAATCCTCGATTCCTATTTGTACGAGGACCCTCAGATGGATAACTCAGGTGGCACTTCCATCGTCAACCATGATTCTTTTAACATCCGTATCGGCGATATGTAAAGTGATAACTAAAGCGTCATAATAAGGGAAAGACAACCGTCGGCATCGGACTTATCGAAGGTGATACTATCTTTGAAATCCTAATATTGTTCATGGGCGATGGTCCGTTTTATGTTGTGCGTGGTGGTGAACTTGACGTGATTGATCGCCAAGTCGTTGCTACCTCCGACGATCATATTTATCGTGCGTGCTGGGGAAGGTGGCTCCGGCGGCCCCTGAGGTTGCTCCCGTCCGCGTGCAAAGTTGGTTTTCCTTTATAACATAGTAATTCCCTCAGGTATCTGTCAATACCCAAACCACACTCCGATTGTGTTGGCGCCTCGCGTGAAGACAAGGCCAGTCAATCCATTTAAACAGCCTTTTTCAACCATAAATTAACATGAATAAACAATTTTCAAGAAAATTAAATAATATAATTTCGCGAAATACAACCTAACACAGCCTAACATCGAGGTGTCACCAGTCATGAGCTATTACGGAGTTCACTAAAGTACTAGAAGTCTGAGGATAGGAACAAGGTCTGAAAATATTATGAACAACATAAAATAAGGGAGAAGATCCTGTGTTGCGGACGCTAGCGGTCACCTGGCTTAGCTACGATAACAAATCTTCAATCCGCTAATAACTCGCTACCGGGCAAACAATACCTGCAATTGCACGCGAGGTTCAGTGACTAATTCAACTCAGTGAGTAATAAAAACAAATATAGTTGAAGGCAGAAAATCACATAAGGCACTCCATCATGCAATATAGAATAGTACAACTCTTTGTGAAAACAGTAAGTCTGGGAAAATCCTTTAGAAAATATCTGACTCAGTTTAAAACCTCTTTGAAAATATCATTTTTCTAACAGTTTAAGCAAGTAAATGCAAGACATGCAGTGAAGGTTAGCACAAAAAAATAGCCTCTCGGGCACAAGTAAGTATGCCTAGTTGAGCTCATAACTCGCCCTTCAGGAAATATTCTCATCTCTGGTCAGCCATTGTTACCTGACCCCATTTAATCATATAGTGGCACTGTTACCATTGTCTCAAATTTATCCACTTTGAAAGTGATCAGACAATATCAAAACAATAGTTAAATATCTCAAAAAATGACACAAACAACAAATAGTGCATAAATGTGTGAATGCAATGCAATGCATATGACGGTACACTCCGGTACCTACTGCGGCTTGCAGTCCGATCCATTTAACGTCGACGACGCTCACTAGGGGTGTGTACACACTTCGTAGGGGCTCTTACAGCCCAAGTGCAATATTAGCCAGGTATTGGCATAAAATAGGCTCTCGACCTCAATATCAATATATATATATATATATATATATATCATTGCTGTGGTGTGCAGCCCGAGCCATCCACTTATTCAGAAATCACAATGACACTGCTGCGATGCGCAGTCCAGTCCATGCTCAGTCCAGAAATGCACGTAAGCCACTTGGGCAATATTAACATGATAATCCTCAGCTAAAAATGTCAATAAAATATTGTTTAGGTTTTTCAAGTCTTAGAAAAAATGGAAGAGTTTGCAAAACAGTATTAAAACCTTGGACCGAGATCAAGTAATATGGAAGTAATACAAAAACTGTGATATCAATCTCCGAAGGGTTCATATAGTAGGCACGAAGCCCAAACATGGTGATAACAAATACTTTTAGTCAAATACGCGGTAAAATCAACAATCGGGACGGACCAAGTCACGGTCCCCAACGGTGCTCTACCCCACGCTCATATGCGGCGTGCAAGTCATCTCAATACAACACTATGATGTGCAAGCCCGGGGTTCCAAACCCTCAGGGTATCATTTACAAGTATTACTCACCTCGAACCAGTGAAATCTCTAGCCCGCGATGCCTTTGCCCCTCAAATCGGCCTCCACGCGCATCGAATCAAACCAAAATCATAGCGAATATGTCAACATATGCTAAAGGGACAATGCCCAATAGAAAATAATCGAGAAATAACAACAATCTCGAAACTAGCAAAACCCGAGCCCCGGGTTCGCTTCTTGAAAAATTACGAAACTTACATTACCGGATTCCTCATCTCGCCAAATGTCCATAAATACTAAGGAATCCCAAATCTGAGCTCAAATGACCTATCAAATCCTAATTTGGAATATCAAAAACTCAAGCTCTAGTTCATCAAATTTAGGCTTAATTTCCATGAATTTCTAGACCAATTTCACAATAAAATCATGTTTTCAGTTCATAGATGATGTTAATAAACGTCAATTACACACAAGAGGGGGTGGTGATTTGTGTGATACCTAATTTTTGCGTTAGAAGAACCAGGTTCTTCTAAGTGTTCTAACTACTAAAGCTTGCGAAAATATAAAAACTGAAAGTAAAGTGCACATCAATTTTTACGTGGAAAACACCTGGCTCAAAAAGTGAAAAAATTAAGACCTACTACTCAGTAGGATTTTCCCCAAACTCCACTAAAATCAGTGAGCCAAAGACAACATTTACAAAACTCTTGTAAACCTAAGGATTAAACTCTAATCCCAGTGTGGCAAACAACCTCAGCTGCTGCGACACTATCAAGTTAATTCTAACTTGATGACACAATGTACCTAATACAATTGCTTCTAGGAAAGCTGAAAGGTACAATATAAAACCTACTACAATTGAACTAGAAATAAAAAAATCAGATGGAACTGGTTCTTCTATAGTTTCATGTAGCTGTAGGCGTCCACATTTGTAACTTGCATATATTGCCTGCTAATCAGACTTCGCTCTTTAGCTCTCAAATATGCTTTTTATTCAGCTTGTATGTGTTTTCTGAAAAGAGAAATAACTCAATCATATATTGAGTTACCAGTTAAAGTTTGATTAAAACTCCACTTCTTATCCGTTCATAATTCGAGTCCTCGCCCAATGTAAACTCCAACTCTTATCCTAACCTAGGATTAAGTTCTCTTCACATAAGGAGACTATTCCAATGCAATCTTTTCGATTGTGATTAGAAGATATTGATGATGCATGATCTTTGGTGCATTATCTTCCTCACGTGCTCTGCATATTCCCTTGTTGATTCAGATTGGGTAATACAAGATGGACCTGGTCATTCTATCAGTTCATTTGTCAATCTTATAAACTTCAAGTGAAACTTGGGCGGACCATTTCCCCCTTATTGATGATGACAAACTCTGTGCTTATTATAATCAGGAACTGTAGACTTAGCTGGAATCAACACTTAGAAAATCATTTAACTTATCATTAAGGAGGTCAGATTTAGGTCATAAACATCACTAGTTTAGAAAAACATTTTAAGCACAATATCTTCCTACTTTTGGCATCATCGAAAAGTTGCATAAATGATGTGAATTCTCGAAGTTAATATCTACTCATGGCCACTGGAACAACTGCAAGTGAACACATGTTCAATTGAATCATAAATCAACTCAGAATAACTATATTGAAAAAGATTAACAAAACCAGAAAAGTTTCATTCATTGATTCACAAATATTCCTACCAAGGAGTCCACAAAAAGAAACATGAAACTTCCAACCGTGAGAAAAACAAACATACCAAGAACCAAATGAACTTATCACTGAGGGGGAAACTAGACTTGAACCTAGACACATGACTCCTAAGGTTTGGATGAGCTAGAGGGTTGGACTTTTAGCAGATTAAAAATTTGTTGTAGCATGCCTTCATTCTTCTCCTTCTCCTTGGCAAGCTCAACTGTAAGTCAATTTCTCTCTTCTTCCAATTCTGCCACCCTGGACTTAAGTCTAGCAATTTCAGCATCCTTAAGTGCAGCCTCCTAAACTAGGGACCTTACTTTGCTGTTGACTGGAGTTTTTGCTGATGAACCAGGTTCAACAGTGACAGTGCTAAGCAGATAGTCACAGCTTTGAAGAGTTTTGATGCCAAAGTGTTCCTTGCTAAATGCCATCTCCCAATTCTTCAAGGGAACATGTAGACATTCAAGCACAATAGTCAGAACAAATCCATAGGGGATGGCATGGGCCTTGGAACCATTGATTACCCTTTCCAACAGGTTTACCATGAACACATGCCAGTTGATTTGTTTGCTTTCAGTCAAGCACTGCATAAGAACGAGATCCATGTAATTTGCAGTGTGCCTTCTTTCCTGTCTAGGCAGAAGGCATTTGTTAACAAACTCAAAGAGCACTTTGTTCTCAGGCTTCATTTTACTCTTTTGTACTGGCCTTGCTGCTGGTACATCTGCCTCTGAAATGGTATCACAAAAATTTCTGGTAATCTGCAGCTCTAAGGGTAACCCATCCAAACAAGGCCATCTTTGCCTTGTGTAATCATCATATCCATCACAAGGGATATTCAGAATTTCATCCAGCTTCTTAGCCATCAAATTTTAATTTGACCACCTTTACATAACTTGTCACCACACCATTTTTCACTGCTCCATTAGCCATAAACTCAACCAATTCCTTTCTAGCTAGTTTCCCATTCAATTTAACGACCATGTCCTTCCACCTTTGAGCCTCCAGAGAAGTTAGAAGCCTCAACATACCTGGCTCCTCCAGGTCTTTCAACAGCCTACCCTTCAGAATTTTTCTTTTGCCAAAATTGGCAAATCGATCCTGTTCACTCTCAGACTCATCTTCTTCTTCTTCATCACTTTCTTCTCCTTCTTCAAGCTTTTTCACATGTTTGCCTTTAGTAGCAGATCTTGTTCTCTTTTCCAGGGAGGACTTATCAGGTACAGTTTTGGAAGAATCTTGGACGAAGTCGTAGGCTCCTTAGATTTTTCAATAGGAGCTTTCTCAGTTTGTTTTGCTGGATGGACCTGATCCGTCACCTCGTCGTCCTCCTCAGCCACAGCATCTGAACTCTCACCAACCTTCCCTTTTCCTTTCTCTAGTCTTTGCTTCTCTTTTTCTTCCAGAGCCCTCTGCAACTCAGCTTCACTTTCTCTCACTTTGCTTCTTGTTGTTCTAGCTCTAGGTGAAACCATTGGAGATATAGTTTTGGACTTCTTTGAAGGTTTTTTAGCAGTAGGAGTTTTAAGAGAAGATGACTTCCTTTTCTTGGGGTCATAGCTATCCCCCAATTTCTTCATCAAATCAGCTAATGTCTCATCCATTGCTGGACCAGTTTGTTCATTTAGGTTTACCAATCCCTCAGCAGCTTCCCCAGATGCACTTCCCCCTGAGTGATATACCCCATTACCGCCACTTCCACAGATAGACAACACCCTTCTCTTCCTTTTCTTTAACTGTTCTACAGACTCATACCCAGAAATGTTTTTAACTTCCCCTACCAAAACATAGCTATTCTCTTCCTTTTCACCTACATCCACTGAAACAAAACAAGATTTTACCTCTCATGGATTTTCTTGAGGCGGAGAATTTTGAGAAGACCCAGGTTCATCTCCCTCACATGCAGATATATATTGATCTGACTACGAGCTGGACTAAGTGACCTTTGCTTGGGGTTCCTTCTTTTGACTTGCTTTCAGCTTCTCATTTAAAGATTTTCTTATAGGTCCAGTAGCCACTGCTTTTCTAGCTATCATTTTTGTCTACGAAACCTGGGTTTTGGGGGTTCAACAGGAGGAGTAGAGGATGAGGTGGTGTTGGGTGACACAGATGGTGGGGTTCCTGGATTATCTTGAGGATTAGTCATTTCGAGTGGTGGATTTGTGGAAGACTCTAAGAAAATTGGGAAATTTTTGAGGGTTTTGGAGATGAAGACGATGATCAGGGATATTAGGGGGTTAATGACGGTTATGAGATGACTTAAGATGACCTTTTTAAGAGGGTAATTATTACATCAGAAATGGTGCTTTTTCAGGTGTCAGTAGGAGTCTAATCATGGTCAATCTCTGGTCTCCTTATTAATTAAAATTGCTAAGGTTTAGAAGAAAGGTTCCGTTATTCCTTAGAATTCTAATTACAAGAAACGGATCAATTGGCTTCCAACGGATAGAATTTTGGAACGATTGGAATTTCTAGGGCTCTTGCTCACGATTGAAAATTAAATTTTTCTAATTGTGCAAAGTATAGAAACATACCTGACTTTCCTCGTGAGTTTATATTGATGAACTAGGTTCTTCATATGACACTTCTCTTGATCATGTTTCAAATACCAAAATGGAAAATTTTCAAGAGATTAGTGAATCACATAACCATATGTCACATGAGTATACTTATTTAAAAGTATTTAGCTTAGTAGGAATTAGTCTAATATTCACAGATTTAAGAACTACTACCAAAATTTTATTTTTTTTCATTTTTTTCATTGTGCATTCTGAACATGACCTCTCTGGTGATCTTAGTCATCGCTAATTCCAACCTATTCCTGTCAAAGTTTTCTCTACTTAGTGCCTTGGTGAAGATGTCAGCTATTTGTTTATCAGTGGCACTGAATTCTATAGAGATTTGCCTATTTTCATAGTTGTCCCTTAAGAAGTGGTGTCTAACATCTATGTGCTTAGTTCTCTTATGATGAACATGGTTCTTTGTCATACTGATAGCACTAGTGTTATCACAAAATATAGGCATGCATCCCACTTCAATTCCAAAATATACCAATTGTTGTTTGATCCATAGTAACTGAGCACAACATGAGGCGGCAGCAACATACTCAGCTTCAGCAGTAGAGAGGGCAACTGAATTTTGCTTTTTGGTAGCCCATGATACAAGACAAGACCCTAGAAAGTGTGCCATACCTGAAGTGCTCTTCCTGTCTACTATGTAACCTGCATAATAAGCATTAGCATATCCAATTAAGTCAAAATTACTACCTTCTGCTGTTGAATCATGAATGTCATTTGGACTTTGTTGATTTGCAACCCTAAGAAGAAATTGAGTTCTCCCATCATACTCATTTCAAATTCACTGCCCATTAGTTTTGCAAAATCATTGCTCAACCTTTCCGTAGTGGCCCCAAAACTTTTGTCATCGACATAAATCTGAACAACTTGAAGATCTTTACCCCTTTCCTTTAGGAACAAAGTACTATCAATTTTACCTCTCTTGTGCCCATGCTCCAAAAGTAATTTTGACAATCTTTCATACCAAGCTTTTAGAGCTTGCTTGAGGCCATAAAGAGCCTTATCCAGTTTGCATACATGATCAGGACATTCTTTGATTTCAAATCCAGGAGTTGCTTCACAAACACTTCTTCTTTGAGATAGCCATTTAGGAAGACACTTTTCACATCCATTTGATGAAGAGTGAATTCCATATGTGCTGCAAAGGCTATGAGAAGTCTTATTGCTTCAAGTCTGGCAACTGGAGCAAAAGTCTCATCATAGTCAATCCCTTCCTCTTAACTATAACCTTGAATCACCAACCTTGCCTTGTTTCTTTTAACTATTCCATCTTCATCCAGCTTATTTCTGAAAACCCATTTTGTCCCAATAACTGACCGGTCCTTAGGTTTTGGAACTAAGTGCCAAACTTTTCTTCTTTCAAACGTATTGAGTTCTTCTTGTATAACATTTATCCAGTCAGCATCTTGTTGAGCTTCACTCACATTCTTAGGTTCAATCAGGGACAAAAAGGCTTCAAATGCACATAGATTTTTCAGTTGTGATCTAGTCTTAACTCCAGATAAGGGATCCTTGATTATGTTCTCAATGGGGTGAGAACTCAGGTGCCTGTAAGATTTTCCCACCAGCTGGTTTCTACTAGCTTCTGCTTCATTGTTATGTTGTAGAGGCACAGGTTTAGGCACAGGTCCCTTTAGAGAATTTTGTGCATTTTCTCTCAAATTTGTTCCCCCTGTCAGGTTGCCAGGGTAAAAGGACCTGTTCCATCAGCTGTTTCTTCCTTAGATGCCTCCTTGACTTGTGTTGTAGCTTCAGTCAGTTGTCTTACTAGTCCAATGGCTTCATCTTCATGTTCCTATCTCTTATAAAGAGTGTTAGTTTCATCAAAAATAACATGTACACTTTACACATAGAGTTCTTTTATTAAATACTTTATAAGCTTTGCTATGTGACGAATATCCCACGAATACCCCCTCATCACTTCTGGGATCAATCTTACCAAGGGAATCTTTGCCATTATTCTGCACATAGAACTTGCAACCAAAAGCCCTTAGGTGGGATATATTTGGTTTTCTCCCATTAAGTAACTCATAGGGAGTTTTCTCTACCAGTGGTCTGGTCATACACCTGTTTATTATATAGCATGTTGCATTTATTGCCTCTGCCCAAACACTATGAGGTAGTTTACTAGAAATTAACTTGGTCCTTGCCATATCCTCAAGGGTCCTGTTCTTCCTTTCAAATACCCCATTTTGCTAAGGTGTTCTAGGGACAGAGAAATTATGATCTATTCCATTTTCATCACAAAATTCAGCAAACTTAGGCATTTTCAAGCTCATATCCATGATCAGAACTAATGGATGCAAGTTGATTTCCTAATTGTTTCTGGATTTTTCTAACAAAGGATGTGAACATTTCAAATGCTTCATCTTTAGAAGTTAGAAATAACACCCAGGTAAATCTAGATAAATCATCAACTAGCACCATGACATATCTTTTACCACCTCTGCTCATGGCTCTCATTGGACCACAGAGATCCATATGAACTAGATCCAACGTGTTGGAAGAGCTTACCATTTTCTTAGTTTTGAAGGATGAACTTACCTGCTTCCCCCTTGCACATGCCTCACAAACTTTGTCTTCCTTGAACTTGATATTAGATAACCTTATCACCAAGTCCTTGGAGACAAATTTGCTTAATTGATTTAGACTGGCATGACCAAGTATTTTGTACCAAAGGAGGGGATCATTTATTATCATACTCAGAAAAGTGAGTTCGTTTTCAGAAAGAGTTGACAAATCTACAATGTAAATATTGTTAACTCTTCTTCCCTGCAAAACAATCTTGTCTGTAGTAAGGTTAATCACAAAATATTTTAAGGAATTGAAAGCCACTAAATTACCTCTGTCACACAGTTTTGACACACTTATCAGGCTATATTTCAAGCCATCTATCAAGTAAACATTATCAATGGAATGAGAGTCTATCTTTCCTACCTTTCAAACCCCAATGATCTCACCTTTCTTTCAATTTCCAAAGGAGACATTGCCTCCTCTTAGGTGCTCAAGTGAAAGAAACTTGTCGTTGTTACCAGTCATATGCTTTGAGCATCCACTATCCATGTACCAAATTTGGCTACTTCCTTTCACTTGGACCTGCAAGATGAAATCAGAGGTTAGTCTTAGGAACCCAAACTAGTTTGAGTCCCTTTCTATGGGCAAAAGGATGAATTAGATTTTTCTTTGCCCACCAAGGATGTTTGTGTTTTTCTTGAACAAAGTTTTTTTTTCTTTGACTGGCCTTTTCTTTTGCATTACATTCATTTCTGTAATGGCCAGTCTTTCCACAATGTGTACAGATTTTGTTCTCAGAAGTATAAGATACTTGTTTTTGGGATCCCATTTTAGAGCTTGATTCCCAAATCCAAGTCCTCTCTTGTTGCTGTTGTGATGTTCTTGCAGCCGGGAGAGTGCATCAGAAGCCTTGTTCCATTTGCATGTTTTGTCTAGTTCATGCTTCACCGTTCCTAATTCTTCTTTAAGGATCTTGATTGATTCATCTTTCTTATACAGCTCATCTTTCATTTTTCCTAAATTTTCTTGTAGTGTATGAAATGATTGATCAGCCTTTATCTTTCCTGTCCCTATTTTCAGTTTCAAATTTTTAGACTTGAGTTCTAGGACACTGTTTTCCAGTTGAAGAACCTGGTTCTTTAACTCAACATTTAAGTTATTACTTTCATCAGCCGTAGACTCTAGTCTTTTGCATTTTTCTTCTAGTGTTGCACAATCCCTAGACATAACATCTTTCTCACTGTTTATTATTTCAGACTCATCTATGAAGTCCATCAAGAGTTCAGCCAATTTTTCTTTCGACAGGAATTTAATTTTTTCTTTAAGATGTGAAATACTTACCTCCTATTCATCTTCTGATTCTCCAATGGCCATAAGAGCTTACTCATCTCAGCTTCATTTTCTGAGTCTTCATCTGACGTATCTCCCCATGCAGCAACCATGGCCTTGGTAGCACCTTTGTTTTTCCTTGATTGAACCTGTTCCTTCTTCCTGTTCCTTCTTTCTGCCCTTTCTTTCTTCCACTCAATCTCCCATTGAGGACAGTTCTTTATCACGTTATCTTTCTTTCCAAATTTAAAGCACCCTTCATTTGTCTGCTTCTCAGGAACCCTAAGTTTGTTGAGTGTTGATCCTCTTTAAGAGCTCTTGCCTCTCATAAGGTATTTTTTGAAATCTTTGGTTATGATTGCCATTTCATCTTCTTCAAGATCTGATCTTTCAAAGATCCTGAGAGCCAAACTTCTTTCCTTCTTTGGAGCATCCAGCTTCATAGTTTGCCTTCTCAATTCATAAGCAGTCAAGTTTACAATCAGTTAATCCAATTTCAGAGTAGCAATATTTTTGGATTCCTAAATGGCAGTGATTTTGCTTTCCTAGGAGATTGGCGAAACTCTAGTTAAGATCTTCTCTACCTTGTCCTCTTTCATAATGACCCTTCCAAGAGACTCAAGTTCATTTGTTAGTGTAGTGAACCTAGTATTCATATCTTGGATAGTTTCACCATCCTTCGTAATAATATTCTCATATTGAGAATACAGTACAGTACCTCTGGACCTCTTCACTTGAGGTGTTCCTTCATGAGCCACTTGTAAGTGTCCCAAATTTCCTTAGCAGTTGTACATCCCTGACTCCTGTTGTATTCATCAGGGCCAAGTCCACACACTAGTTATTTCTTGGCTTTATCATTTTTCTCCCATTTCCTTAGATCATCAGCAGTACAATCTGCTCTACATTTTGGAACATCCATTCCTTCAGCATTTTTCTTGGTTGTAGCAAGAGGACCATCAGTGACGATGTCCCAAAGTTCATAGTCTTCACCCATAATGTGGTGTCTCATTCCATTTTCCATCAAGAATAATAGAGCCCATTGAAGAGTGGAGGCCTTGCAGTAGACTGTCCTTCCCAGTTCCCAGGTGGTGCACTCATGTTGATCTTTTTCCTAAGGTGTTAACCTCTTCAAGGATAACCTGCTCTGATACCAATTGATGTTAATAAACGTCAATACCACACAACAGGGGGGTGATTTGTGTGGTACCTAATTTTCGCGTTATAAGAACTAGGTTCTTCTAAGTGTTCTAACTACTGCAGCTTGCGAAAATATAAAAACTGAAAGTAAAAAGCACATCACTTTTTACGTGGAAAACACCTGGCTCAAAAGGAGAAAAAACCACGACCTACTACTCAGTAGGATTTTCTCCAAACTCCACTATAATCAATGATCCAAAGACAACATTTACAAAACTCTTGTAAACCTAAGGATTAAACTCTAATCCCAGTGTGGCACACAGCATCAATTGATGCGACACTATCAAGTTAACTCTAACTTGATAACACAATGTACCTAATACAATTGCTTCTAGGAAACCTGAAAGGTAAAATATTAAACCTACTACAATTGAACTAGAATAAAACAATCAGATGGAACTGGTTCTTCTCTAGTTTCATGTAGCTGTAGGCGTCCACACTAGTAACTTGCATATATTGCTTGCTAATCAGACTTCGCTCTTTAGCTCTCAAATATGATTTTTCTTCAGCTTGTGTGCGTTTTCTGAAAAGAGAAATAACTCAATCATATATTGAGTTAGCAGTTAGAGTTTGATTAAGAGTCCACTTCTTATCCGTTCACAATTCGATTCCTTGCCCAATGCAAATTCCAACCCTTATCCTAACCTAGGATTAAGTTCTCTTCACATAAGGAGACTATCCTCCTTATCCCAATGCAATATTTTTTATTACGATCAGAAGATATTGATGATGCGTGATCTTTGGTGCATTATCTTCCTCACGCGCTCTGCAGGTGCCCTTGTTGATTCAGACTGGGCAATACAAGATGGACCAGTTCTTCTATCAGTTCATTTGTCAATCTTCAAAATTTCAACTGAAACTTGGGCCAACAATTTCCCCCTTTTTGATGATGGCAAACTCTGTGCTTATTATAATCAATAACTGTAGACTTAGCTGAAATCAACACTTAGAAAATCATTTAACTTATCATTAAGGAGGTCAGATTTAGGTAATAAACATAACTAGTTTCGAAAAACATTTTAAGCACAATATCTTCCCCCTTTTGGCATCATCAAAATGTTGCATAAATGATGTGAATTATCGAAGTTAATATCTACTCATGGCCGCTGGGGAAACTGCAAGTGAACACATGTTCAATTAAATCATACATCTGCTCAGATATGAACAAGATTAACAAAACCAGAAACGTTTTATTCATTGATGCAGAAATGTTCCTGCCAAGCAGTCCACAAAAAGAAACATGAAACTTCCAACCATGAAAAAAAAGCCAAGAACCAAATAAACTTGTCATTGAGGGGTAAACTAGACTGGAACCTAGACACAAGACTCCTAAGGTTTGGATAAGCCAGAGGGTTGGGCTTTTAGCAGATTAAATATTTGTTGTAGCATGCCTTCATTATTCTCATTCTCCTTGGCAAGCGCAACTTTAAGTCCATTTCTTTCTTCCTCCAATTCTGCCACCCAGGCCTTATGTCTAGAAATTTCAGCATCCTTCAGTCCAGCCTCCTGAACTAGGGACCTTACTTTGCAGTTGAATATAGTTTTCGATGATGAACCAGGTTCAACAGAGACAGTACCAAGCAGATAGTCACATCTTTGAAGAGTTTTGATGCCAAAGTGTTCCTTGCTAGATGCCATCTCTCAATTATTCAAGGGCACATGTAGACGTTCAAGCACAGGAGGACAGAATAAATCCATAGGGGATGGCATGGGCCTTGGAACCATTGATTACCCTTTCCAACAGGTTTACCATGAACACAAGCCAGTTGATTTGTTTGCTTTCAGTTAAGCACTGCATAAGAACGAGATCCATATAATTTGCAGTGTGCCTTCTTTCCTGTCTAGGAAGAAGGCATTTGTGACAAACTCAAAGAGCACTTTGTGCTCAGGCTTCATTTCACTCTTTTGTACTGGCCTTGCAGCTGGTACATCTGCCTCTGAAATGGTATCAAACAAATTTCTGGTAATTTGCAACTCTGAGGGTAACCCATTCAAACATGGCCATCTTTGCCTTGTGTAATCATCATATCCCTCACAAGGGATATTCAGAATTTCACCCAGCTTCTCAGCATCAAATTTTACTTTGACCCCTTTTACAGAACTTGTCACCACACCCTTTTTCACTGCTCCATTAGCCATAAACTCAACCAATTCCATTCTAGCTTGTTTTCCATTCAATTGAAGGACCATGTCCTTCCACCTTTGAGCCTCCAGAGAAGTAAGTTGCCTCAACATACCTGGCTCCTCCAGGTCTTTCAACAGCCTACCTTTCAGAATTTTTCTTTTGCCAAAATTGGCAAATCGGTCCTGTTCACTCTCAGACTCATCATCTTCTTCTTCATCATCACTTTCTTCTTCTTCTTAACCCTTTTTCACATGTTTGCCTTTAGTATCAGATCTTGTTCTCTTTGCCAGGGAGGACTCATCAGGCACAGCTTTGGAAGACTTCTTGGAAGAAGTATTAGGCTCCTTAGATTTTGCAATAGGGGCTTTCTCAGTTTGTTTTGCTGGAGGGACCTGTTCCATCACCTCGTCGTCCTCCTCAGCCACAGTTTCTGAACTCTCACCAACCTTCCTTTTCCTTTCTCTAGTCATTTCTTCTTGCTTTCTTCCAGAGCCCTCCTCAACTCAGCTTCACTTTCTCTCACTTTGCTTCTTGTTGTTCTAGCTCTATGTGCAAGCTTTGGAGATACAGTTTTGGACTTCTTTGAAGGTTTTGCAGCAGTAGGAGTGTTAAGAGAAGATGACTTCCTTTTCTTGGGGTCATGGCTATCCCCCAATTTCTTCATCAAATTAGCCAATGTCTCATCCACTGTTGGAACGGTTTGTTAACTTAGGTTTACCAATCCCTCAACAGCTTCCCCAGATGCACTTCCCCCTAAGTGAGATACCCCATTACCCCCACTTCCACAGATAGACAACACCTGTCTCTTCCTTTTCTTTAACTGTTCTACAGACTCATACCCAGAAACGTTTTTAACTTCCCCTACCAAAACATATATATTCTCTTCCTTTTCACCTACATCCACTGAAACAAAACAAGATTTTACCTGTGATGGATTTTATTGAGGCGGAGAATTTTGAGAAGACCCAGGTTCATCTCCCTTACTTGCAGATATCTATTGGTCTGACTCAGAGCTGGACTCAGTGACCTTTGCTTGGGGTTCCTTCTTTTGACTTTCTTTCATCTTCACATTTAAAGATTTTCTTATAGGTTCAGTAGCCACTGTTTTTCGAGCTATCATTTTTGTACTACGAAACCTGGGTTTTGGGGGTTCAACAGGAGGGGTAGAGGATAAGGTGGTGTTGGGTGACATTGGTGGTGGGTTTCCTTGATTATCTTGAGGATTAGTCATTTTGAGTGGTGGATTTGTTGAAGACTCTAAGAAAATTGGGAAATCTTTGAGGTTTTTGGAGATGAAGACGATGATCAGAGATATTAGGGGGTTAATGACGGTTATGAGATGACTTAAGAGGCCCTTTTTAAGAGGGTAATTATTGCATCAGAAAAGGCATTTTTTCAGGTGTCAGTAGGAGTCTAATCATGGTCAATCTCTAAGATTGCTAAGGTTTAGGAGAAAGGTTCCGCTATTCCTTATAATTCTAATTACAGGAAATTGGTTCAATTCGCTTCCAACGAATAGAATTTTGGAACGATTGGAATTTCTAGGACTCTTGCTCATGATTGAAAATTAAATTTTTCTAATTGTGCAAAGTATCGAAACATACCTGACTTTCCTCATGAGTACATATTGATGAACCAGGTTCTTCATATGACACTTCTCTTGATCATGTCTCAAATTCCAAAATAGAAAATTTGCAAGAGATTAGTGAATTACATAACCATAGTCACAAGAGTATACGTATTTAAAAGTATTTAGCCGAGTAGGAATTAGTCTAATATTCATAGATTAAGAGCTACTAACCAAAAAAATCTTTTTTTCATTTTTTTTTCATTGTACATTCCGAACAAAACCTCTCATCCCTAATTCCAACCTATTCCTCTCAAAGTTTTCTCTACTTAGTGCCTTGGTGAAGATGTCAAAAGTTAATGATGTACTATATAAGCTTAAAAACAATCAAAAATAAATGAGGGTAAATCATAATTAAATATAGTATGACCTAGGGATTAGAAGAACAATATTGTTATTGTAGATTTGAAAGATAAAAAGATGATATGAACTTGAGAGAGAAGTAATCGTTAGAGATAGATATAGAGGTAGATACAGAGAGAGAAGAGTTGTATTATTTGAGAATAATAATGATGCCCTTTTATAGTGTGAAAGTCTCCTTTATATAACAGGAGAGCTTCCTCGAAATAATAAAAAAGGTAAAAAGTAGGTAGCATTTTCTTAGTGAAGACGCTGAGTATTAAATGATGTCGCATTTGTGACCACGTCCAGGTCATGCCCTTGCTCTAGTCGATGTATGCTCACAGGCGTGCCCATCAGCGCAAAAATGTCTAGGATCAAATTTGACCTCATACATAGTTAAAAAATGCTTGAAAAAATATATAGTTACTTAACTCTCTAAATAACAGTAGTACTTTCTTTTTTAGATGTAGGGACTAGTCTAATTTGCTTCCTCATAATTGAACCAACCATATTGATGTTTTATAGGAGAAGTTGGACATAAGTGATTTTGTTTCTATATGCACGGTTGGTCCAAATTTAACAATATTCATAATTATCGTAACAGTTGACAATTGACACCAACAGTACACATAAGAAAGAGGTTTAGTAGCTATTAGACATCCCTTTCAATGAACGTATCTCATTTTCCCAAACCCCACAATTTCACATGCTTTCAACAATCAATGATGATGATGTCTTCAAGCACAATATATATTAAAAGCAATGAGGGATGTGCATAGGTCGATTTTGTTTGGCCTTTTCATTTACCAAATGGAATTTATCGTATTGGTTTAGCTCAAGAGGGTATTTTTGAGCTATTTCAAATAGTTGAATGATATTTTTAGCTTTTTTTTTTTCGTAAAATCAATCATTGATAATGAAGTCAAGCCTTTTCATAGTTACCATCCGCTCAATGGTGAAGACACAAATTTGATTTGATTTATATGTGTGTAGAAAATAAAAAGGCAAAATACATAAAGGCCCCATTAAATTTATTCAAAAAATAAGTTTAAACACTTAAACTAAACGGGTATTCTTTTACCCCCTATTCTTGTTCGGAGTGAATTAATTGTTAGAATATACGCTTAACGCTAGAGGAGGGGGGGGGGGGGATGAATAGCGTTATAATAAAAAACAATATAAACTTGCGGAATTAAAAATTGCAGGATTGAAATAAGTGCGGTAAGTAAATAATAAGAAACGAACGCACCGAAATTATCCTGGTTCACCACAACCTGTGGCTAGTCCAGTCCCCGAGAGACTCTCTCGAGATTCCACTAACTTCGTTAAGCTTACGGTTGCTTAACAAACCGTTACAAACTGAGAACTTGAGTCACACAAGCCTCAACAACCTTTGCTCGAAGATACCACACTTCAAGACTTCAACCGAAGGAATGAAAACGTTCCTTCTTACAACCACAAGGGATTAACACTTCCCTTCAAGTGTATACAAACACTTAGCACTCAAGACAAGACTCTCTTTAAGAATAGATATGAGTAAAATAAATACGCTCAAGAACACAACAACTTTCCTCAAGAGTTTGGCTCTCAAAAACTTATGAAATGAATATAAAATGATGTATATGAGAGTATGCAAGCTTTAGCAAGAATATGATCAGTTGTTGTACTTAGAAGACTGATTTTGAGTTGTATTTATAGTGTTCAAAACCTCCACAACCGTTGCCTAATTGCCAATCAAGAATTGCTGATTTTGTGCTAAGATAATCGATTATCTGATTTGCATAATCGATTATTTTCCAATCGTTCAAAAATCATTCCCAGATTTTAAGCAGAATAATCGATTATCCAAATCGTATAATCGATTACCTGACAACGTTCAAAAAATCATATTCAGATTTTACTTAGCATAATCGATTATCAGATTGTGTATAATCGATTATCTTTCAGAGTTTAAAAATACTTTGGCAATGGTCATTTGCATAATCGATTATGCTATAAGGATAATCGATTATCTTTTATATTTTGAAAACTTCGGACTACACTGTCTTAACATAATCGATTATCATAAAGTACATAATCGATTATTTTACAGTCTTGTAAAATTTGATAGACACTGCCTCAACATAATCGATTATCATAATATTCATAATCGATTATTTTATAGCTTTGAAAAATCTGATGGACACTGCCTCAACATAATCGATTATCATAAGGTACATAATCGATTATCTTGTAGCTTTGAAACATCTGATGGACACTGCCTCAACATAATCGATTATCATAAGGTACACAATCGATTATCTTGTAGCTTTGAAAAATCTAATGTACACTGCCTTAACATAATCGATTATCATAAGGTACATAATCGATTATTGTTCAGTTTTGTAAATCTGGTGTACATTGTCTTAACATAATCGATTATCATAAAGTACATAATCGATTATCTTTGTCCAGATTTGAGAGGAATGTTTAAAAATCATTTTGGCTAAAATAAAATGTTTGAAAATCATTTTGCTTTAAATTAAATATGCATGATTTGATAAAAATGATTTTACGAGAGAAGCCAAGTCTTGAGTCAATTGTCGGATCAAGATCACAATTAAAGAACGACTCATATATAACTTTATTTCTTTGCTTGATCATGATCTTTGTTCGTCTTGTGCTTGAACCTCGTTATGTGTCAATTGCGCGCTTGTGCTTGGACCTCGTCATATGTCAATTGCGCGTCGTTTGTCATTTATTAAAACCTACAAATATGAACACACGTTTAGTATGTATTGAGAACGTGTTTCAACAATTTCCCCCTTTTTGATAATGGCAAACCAATATCGGGATATGCATATTAGAGAATTCATAATGACGATCCAAGACAAGTATATAGATATGCACTTAGTTCCCCCTCAACATATGAATTCCCCCTCAATTTATGCCAATAAATATTAAGTGCATAGCCCTTATTCTTCCCCTTTTTGACATTAGCAAAAAAATAAGTAAATAACTAGTTTAATGATTAACCAATATTGCAATTATAAAAGGGACAATATAATGTCAACATAATCGATTATTGATACTTGATAATCGATTATGTACTTAAGAGAAATCGATTATTCTTAAAAGAGATAGATTATTCTGCACCAGTGCTTTATAATTCCCCCTGTCTTTGGGGCGATACCTGCAAAACAGAATTAGGCGCCTCCGACGCTCAAGTTAGAAATGAAAACAAAAAAATGCAATGCATGACTTAGATCAACGTGGAGTCAAGAATCCCGAGTTCACTACGAATTCGGAAAAATGACTCTTTCTCTAAAGGCTTTGTGAAAATGTCGGCCGATTGAGATTTGGTTTCAACAAACTCAATTTCGACATCACCTTTGAGAACGTGATCTCTTATAAAGTGGTGCCTAATTTCAATGTGTTTTGTTCTTGAATGAAGAACGGGGTTCTTCGTCAAGCTTATGGCGCTAGTATTATCACATCTAAGAGGGATATGATCGATACTTAGTCCATAGTCCGAGAGTTGTTGTTTCATCCAAAGGATTTGAGCACAACAACTCCCCGCGGCTACATATTCAGCCTCGGTTGTGGACAACGCAACACTTACCTATTTCTTACTAAACCAAGAGACAAGAGAGCTAACGAGCGAATGGCAAGTGCCACTAGTGCTCTTGCGGTCCAATTTGCAACCCGCAAAATCAGAGTCGGATAGCCAACAAGTTGGCATGAAGAACCTTTGGGATACCATAGTCCCACATTTATAGTACCAACAAGATACTTCATTATCCGCTTAACCGCAGTTAGGTGCGACTCCTTCGGACATGATTGATATCGAGCGCATAAACATACGCTAAACATTATGTCCGGTCTACTAGCAGAAAGATAAAGAAGGGATCCGATCATATACTTCTTGGTGTCGACTTCCTTACCTTTCTCATCTTTGTCAAGATGATCGGATATGCTCATTGGAGTGGCCATTGCTTTGGCATTGCTCATTTCAAATTGTTTTAGCAACTCTTTGCAATATTTAGATTGACAAATGAAAGTTCCTTCTTTCATTTGTTTCACTTGCAACCCCAAGAAGAAGGTTAGCTCACCCATCATAGACATCTCAAATTCACTTGTCATTAAATCAGAAAATTCCTTGCACAAAGCATTGTTAGTAGCACCAAAAATAATATCATCCACATAGATTTGAACTAATAAAATATTATTGTTTTTATGCTTAATAAATAGTGTGGTGTCAACTTTCCCCCTAATGAACTCATTGTCCAAAAGAAATTTGCTCAATCGTTCATACCAAGCTCGGGGAGCTTGTTTAAGACCATAAAGGGCTTTCTTTAGTTTGAAAACATGATCGGGAGATTTAAAATCTTCAAAGCCCGGGGGTTGTTCAACATAAACTTCTTCTTGAATAAAACCATTTAGAAAAGCACTCTTTACATCCATTTGATATAAATTGAAATTCATAGAAGAGGCAAAAGCAAGTAATAAACGAATAGCTTCTAACCTTGCTACGGGTGCATACGTTTCTTCATAGTCAATTCCTTCTTCTTGATTGTAACCTTTTGCTACAAGCCTAGCTTTGTTTCTAGTGATTACACCATTTTCATCTAATTTATTTCGAAAAACCCATTTCGTACCAATTATGGTATGATTGTCGGGTCTTGGCACCAATTCCCAAACGTCATTTCGTTTGAATTGGTTAAGCTCCTCTTGCATTGCTAAGGTCCAATGCTCATCCCCAATTGCTTCGGAAATGGTTGAGGGTTCAATTTGAGAAACGAAAGCAGTATGTCCTAAGGTGTTCTTAAGATTGTTTCGAGTACTTACCTTTTGTTCAATGTCGCCAATTACCTTGTCGAGAGGATGGCCTTTGATTGTCCTCCACGCGTTGGGCAGTTTCGTTTCTTTCTCCAGTGGTGGCGCTTCCTGCGATGATTGTTCCAAGATTTCATCTTGAATTTCCTTTGGATTTTCCTCTTGTGCTTTGTCTTGAGGACTTATTGTGTTTAAAATACCTGCAAGATCAAAACCAGAATCCTTTCTCGCCAAGCGAGCATTATTTTCGGAAAACACAATATAAGGGGATTCCTCAATAGTTTCGGTTCTATTATTGAATACTGTATATGCTTTGCTACGTGATGAATAACCAAGAAAAATTCCTTCATCCGATTTGGCATCAAATTTTCCACATTATCTTTTCCGTTGTTATGAATAAAGCATTTACAACCGAATACTCTAAGATGGGAGAGATTAGGTTTCCTTCCCTTATAGAGTTCATAGGGAGTTTTCATGAGTATTGGCCTTATGACTACTCTGTTTAAAACGTAGCATGCGGTACTCACGGCATCCGCCCAAAATTGTTTGGGAATCTTAGCCTCATCGAGCATGGTTCTAGCCATCTCTTCGAGACACCAATTTTTTCGTTCCACCACTCCATTTTGTTGTGGTGTACGTGGAGCAGAGAAGGTGTGCTCAATACCGAGTTCATCACAAAAGTCCGCGAAGAGATTGTGATCGAACTCTCCCCCATGATCACTTCTTATGGAAGTGACGATTATGTTCTTTTCATTTTGAACACGTTTAAGAAAACATTTAAAATTTTGAAAAGCCTCACTTTTGTGAGCAAGAAATAGTCTCCATGTAAATCTAGAATAATCATCAACAATAACAAAAGCATAACGATTTCTACCAAGACTTTCAATGCGAGATGGTCCAAAGAGATCCATGTGAAGAAGTTGCAAAGGTCTTGTAGTTGAAACAATATTCTTAGATTTAAAAGATGCTTTTGTTGCTTCCCTTTTTGACAAGAATCACAAATAGTGTCATTTTCAAATTTCAAATTTGGAAGACCAATAACTAAATTTTGTGAAACCAATTTGTTTAAAAGATGCATGTTGATATGAGCTACTCTACGATGCCATAACCACATATCATCTTCTTTACTCATAAGACAATTCACATACTCTGATGAAGAGTTTTCAAGATCAACCATATAGATGTTATCAATTCTAAAACCACGAAGAATAATTTTAAAATCACTACGACGAAAAACTAAACATTCTTCCGAATCAAACAAAACAAGATTTCCCTTGTCACATAATTGACTTATGCTCAAGAGATTATGTTTTAGACCTTTAACTAGCAATATATGCTTAATGGAAGAAGATTCATTCTTACCGACCGAGCCAATGCCGATAATTTTTCCCTTGTTGTTATCTCCAAAAATAACGTTTCCTCCTTCCTTGTGTTCTAGTTGAAGGGACTTGGATGCGTCTCCGGTCATGTGTTTGGAGCATCCACTATCAAGGTACCAAAGTACACTTGATCCCTTCAAACATACCTACAAGACAAATTAATGAGTTTTTGGTACCCAAGTTGTTTTGGGTCCTTGAGAGTTAGGTGTAAAATGCTGTTGTGCTTGACATGCAGTTAAGTGTCTGTGTCTAGTAAAACAAGCAGGAGCAATATGTCCTATTCGACTACAATAATGACAAATGACATTAGGATTATGCATTCTTCTAGGTTGGTAGTAGTTGGAGGTACGAAAATCGTTTGCTCTATTTTTGACAATATGGCTATTGCGCAATCCTTGAAAATCATTTCTCCTACTGTTTGTTCTAGGATATACAGCGTTTCTAGAATAATTGTTTCTAGGTCGAGTATGTCTAGGTTACGATTGTTGAAGGCCATTTCTAGGCGTTCTAAAATGTTCAAAGTTTCTTCTAGTGTTTGGTCTAGGATGCATATTGATTCTAGGATGGTTATTTCTAGGATGAATGTTTATTTTATTTATCCTAGGTTGAGCCTTGGGTTGTTAAGGGATGGCTTCAACTTTTTCTTTAGGCTCGTTTTTGAAACCTATGCCATGTTTGGTCGATTTCAAATTGACAAGAACATCATTCAAATTTTTATGAGAAGAATTGAACTTATCTAGGGTGCCCTTAAGTCTTTCTACTTCATCTTTTAGATGCATGCAAGAAATACAATTTTTACTAGAACTCTCGGGTTTGTCGGCGCTTCTCTTGCCGAAAAATTTGTTTTCTTCTTTCAACTTCTCATTTTCCAAAATCAATTTTTCCAAATCTTTTTCTTTCAAAGAGAGTTGTTTTTCAAAATCTTTTTCTTTCAAAGAGGAATTTTTCTTTACGTCTCTAACAGTTTTGGAAGCCTTAATGAATTCACTATACAGTTCATCAAAAGCGTTTTGCATTTCCTCAAGAGAATAGAAATTTTTTGAAGAAATTTGACATACCTCTTCTTGATTGTCTTCGTGTGCCATGAGACATAGATTTGCGGTTTCGTCTTCTTCATCGTCGCTTGATTCGTCTCCGGAGTCACCTCCCCAAGATATGTATGCTCGTTGTTTCTTGAAGGGTTTCTTCTCCTTTTTGACATTTGGGCAATTTGATTTAATGTGCCCGATTTCTCCGCATCCATAGCACTTTACTTGATCTCCTTGTTGTTTGCCTTTTCGTTCATACTCTTTTCGCATGAACTTTTGAAACCTCTTAATAACGAGTCCGAACTCGTTATCTCCGTTGTTTGAGTCCTCATCATTTTGAGGTTGAGCCCTGCTTGCCTTGAGGGCGATTCTTTGTTTCCTTTGATCATTAAACGGAGGGTTAAGTATAGTAGATTCATAGTTTTAAGATTACCTCTTAGTCCATCGATGGTGACATTTGAAACGCCGATAGACTCTTGAATCGCGTCGGCCTTGGAGCGCCATTCCGGAGTGAGACTTCGGAGAATTTTTCGGACAAGTTCCTTATCCGTGAAGGTCTTCTTAGGAGCATGTAGGTCATTGACGATTTTTGAAAATCGTTCGAACATGTCATCGATCCTCTCGCTTTCCTTCATGTGAAACAGTTCATATGCATGGGTTAGAAAATCAATTTTAGCTTCTCTTACCTGGTCCGTACCTTCGTACGTGATTTCCAGCTTATCCCACATTTGCTTAGCCGTTCTGCAACATGATATTTTTCTGTAATCATCAGCATTTACAGCACAATATAATAAGTTGATGGCTCTAGCGTTGTTCTGCACTTTTCGGATATCATCCGCATCGTATTCATCTTCGGATTTTAGAACCCATTCATTTTCAACCTTTTTGGTTGGAATTTGTTCTCCCTTTGTTATAACCTTCCATAGATGAAAATTATTCGATTGGATGAATATTCTCATTCTCTCCTTCCAGTACGTATAGTTTGTGCCATCGAATAGTGGTGGTCTGGTGGAGCATTGTCCTTCACCTATTCCTACATTAAAGTCACGAGTAGAAGCTATGGATTGTTTCTCTCAAACGGTTAAGTCTTTCAGAGAGTCGCGCTCTGATACCAATTGTTAGAATATACGCTTAACGCTAGAGGAGGGGGGGATGAATAGCGTTATAATAAAAAACAATATAAACTTGCGGAATTAAAAATTGCAGGATTGAAATAAGTGCGGTAAGTAAATAATAAGGAACGAACGCACCGAAATTATCCTGGTTAACCACAACCTGTGGCTAGTCCAGTCCCCGAGAGACTCTCTCGAGATTCCACTAACTTCGTTAAGCTTACGGGTGCTTAACAAACCGTTACAAACTGAGAACTTGAGTCACACAAGCCTAACAACCTTTGCTCGAAGATACCACACTTCAAGACTTCAACCGAAGGAATGAAAACGTTCCTTCTTACAACCACAAGGGATTAACACTTCCCTTCAAGTGTATACAAACACTTAGCACTCAAGACAAGACTCTCTTTAAGAGTAGATATGAGTAAAATAAATACGCTCAAGAACACAACAACTTTCCTCAAGAGTTTGGCTCTCAAAAACTTATGAAATGGATATAAAATGATGTATATGAGAGTATGCAAGCTTTAGCAAGAATATGATCAGTTGTTGTACTTAGAAGACTGATTTTGAGTTGTATTTATAGTGTTCAAAACCCCCACAACCGTTGCCTAATTGCCAATCAAGAATTGCTGATTTTGTGCTAAGATAATCGATTATATGATTTGCATAATCGATTATTTTCCAATCGTTCAAAAATCATTCCCAGATTTTAAGCAGAATAATCGATTATCCAAATCGTATAATCGATTACCTGACAACGTTAAAAAAATCATATTCAGATTTTACTTAGCATAATCGATTATCAGATTGTGTATAATCGATTATCTTTCAGAGTTTAAAAATATGGCAATGGTCATTTGCATAATCGATTATTATAAGGATAATCGATTATCTTTTATATTTTGAAAACTTCGGACTACACTGTCTTAACATAATCGATTATCATAAAGTACATAATCGATTATTTCACAGTCTTGTAAAATTTGATAGACACTGCCTCAACATAATCGATTATCATAATGTGCATAATCGATTATTTTATAGCTTTGAAAAATCTGATGGACACTGCCTCAACATAATTGATTATCATAAGGTACATAATGTTGGAAACACGTTTCAAATGCAATATACTAAACGTGTGTTCTTTTGTAGGTTTTGATGAATGTCAAACAAAGCAATAAGCGATATATAGCAGTGCTCAAGGACAAGCACATAATGGATGCATTACAAGAAGCTCAAGACAATGCTTGGAAATGTTATAATTGAGTCAATATTAATTGTGATCTTGATTCCTCAATCTTGGCTCATAACATGGCTTCTCTACTAAAATTATTTTTCCAAAATCATGCATATTTAAAGTAAGTGTCAAATGATTTTAAACTATGCACATTTACATTTGTTAAAATGTTTTCCAAACATGCCTCAAAAATCTGGGCTAAGATAATCGATTATGTACTTATGATAATCGAGTATCTCTAAGCCAAGACTGCATGACAATCGATTATGAATTAATGATAATCGATTGTGAGTAAGCCAGTTAACATCAGGTTTTTGCAAACTGCATAACAATCGATTGTGTACTTTCGATAATCGATTGTTAACTGAGGCAAAGTTTTCAAAACTCATAAAAATCGATTATGAACTAATGGTAATCGATTGGAATGAGAAAAATGTCTCCCAGTGTTTTTAAGTAAAATAATAATCGATTGTGGCTTTTGATAATCGATTATATATGAGACAGTAAGTTTTGAAATTAATTAATAATCGATTGTGGCTTTTGATAATCGATTATATATATGAGACAGTAAGTTTTGAAATTAATTAATAATCGATTGTTCTATTTGATAATCGATTGTTGAAGCTGACCGTTGTCATATTTTTTTAAATTACCTTCAGGTAATCGATTGTGATATTTAACAATCGATGTTTTAGCGTAAAATCTGGAAAAGATTTTCTGAACGTTGTTAAAATAATCGATTATTGATTTCCTGATAATCGATGTTTTATGCCAAAAATTGGAAAGGATTTTTTAACGTTATAATTAATCGATTATTGATTTGAAGTAATCGATTGTTAACGTAAAATCTGGGATTGATTTTTTGATCTGATAGGCAAACAATCGATTGTTTAGTCCTGACAATCGATTGTCACTGAGTAATTTCAGCAATCCTTAATTGGCAATTAGACAACGGTAAGACTGAGTTTTTCACCTATAAATACAGGTTTAACTCAGTGTTTTCACAACAACAACATATACAATTTAAGTATTTTCATTGCTAAAAGCTTTCTTACATTGATCATCATTTTTATTCATCTATAAAGCTTTTTGAAGAGCCATTCTATTGAGCTAAGTTGTTGTGATCTTGAGCGTACTATTTCTACTCATATCTACTCATTGAGGAGTACTTTGTAAAGTGAGTGTGTCTGTGTGTTTGTAAGAGAATTGCGATTCTCGTTTGTTGAGGAACTTGTGTTTCCTCGGTTGAAGTCTTTGGGATTGTTATCCCCGAGCAATTGAAGTCTTTGGGATTGTTATCCCCGAGCAACTGAAGTCTTTGGGATTGTTATCCCCGAGCAATTGAAGTCTTTGGGATTGTTATCCCCGAGCAATTGAAGTCTTTGGGATTGTTATCCCCGAGCAATTGAAGTCTTTGGGATTGGTATCCCCGAGCAATTGAAGTCTTTGGGATTGTGATCCCCGAGCACCTAGGTGAGGCTTGTGTCCTCAGCTGTAACGGTTTGTTAAGCACCCGTAAGCTTGACAAGTTTAGTGGAAATCTCGAGAGAGTCTCTCGGGGACTGGACTAACCACGTTTGTGGCCAACCAGGATACATCTTTGTGTAAGTTTATTTTACTGCACTTGTCTTAATTTCTGCAAAGTTTTTAAATTCCGCACTAAAACGCTTAATAATTTTAAAACGCTATTCACCCCCCCCCCTCTAGCGTAAAGCGTTATTCCCAACAATTGGTATCAGAGCCATACTCTCTGAAAAACTTAACAGTTTGAGAGAACCATCCATGGCTTCTACTCATGATTCTTTTGCAGGAATCGGTGAAGGAAACTGCTACACCATGCCTCCAATATTTGATGGAAACAACGAAGAAGAGGTAAGTATCTCTAACTCTCACTCGTTCGAAGAATTACAAAATGCATATGAAGACTTGTATGGTGAATTTTGTAATGCTGTCAAAATGATTAGAGATTTGAAGAAATCACTTTCCCAGCAAGAATTAGATTTTCAGAAAAATCTCTCTTTAAAAGAAAAAGATTTTGAAGAACGTCTCTTATTGAAAGAAAAAGATTTCAAAAATCAACTTTCTTTAAAACAAAATTTTTTTGAAAATCTGTCTCTTGATAACGAGAATCTTGTAAAAGAAAATCAGTTTTTGCAAAATGATAGTGTAGAACTTAGACAAGTCGTTAAGACTATGCATGAAGCTTCTTATGTTGATAAATGCTCTACTTGTACTTCCTGCGATTCTTTGAAGTTAGAAAACGCAGAACTTAGGAAAACTTTAGAATCACGAAGTATAGATGTCCCTAAGGTTATTGAAGAAAAGGAAACGTCGAGGAACAATCAACGGCATAAAAGCAGAAATCCCATTAGAAATTTTACTGATCCACCTAGAAATAATTCTAGGGCTGTAAATGAGTCTAGGACAAATTCCTTTAGACCACCTAGACATTACGCTAGGATGTATGAAAACAAGTCTAAAACTAACGCCTTTAGATCACATAGATACAACTCTAGAAATTGGAATAATGAATCTAGAGTTAATCACTTTACATCGCCTAGAATCAATACTAGGACTATTGTTGATAAGCCTAGAACGAACTACGTTAGACAACCTAGAAATGACTCTAGGATTCTCAACGCCTCTAGGAATGACTCTAGATCACCTAGAATGTATTTGGCGCAACCTAGGCATTGGCACAATCCAAACGTAGTATGCCATTATTGCAATCGGATAGGTCACATTGCACCTGTGTGTTTTGCTAAACATAGAAATTTATCTTTTGGTTATAATTATCATTTGCCTAACCCCAAAGGACCCAAAAAGATATGGGTACCAAAAACCTCTCCGTAGATATTTTTGCAGGTGTGCTTGAAGACTACAAAATTGTAGTAGATGCGCCAAGCACGACACCCAAAAGGCATCGAAAGGAATTTCGGTTAGCTATTTTTTTAAAACTGAATATGTGCAAATTATTAATGTTGACAGTTTTGTTGAAGCTGGTGTTATTAACATATAAGTTGTCAACTTGATTCTCACCCTGAAAAACGTTGACATGCGTTAGTTGTAAGAATCAATTTGTGAAATTTCTTGTTGACTATACTTGTTGATTGACATGCTGAAAATTCATTTTTTACTAGTATCAACTATTTAAATGCTTGATCCATGCTTTGACAAATGTTGATTTGTGCATTGAATGAGTACCTACTAAATCATGTTTAGTTGAATTATGTCTTGACAACTTTTTTTAAAACAGCAAAGTGTTTTAAATCATGTTTTAATATATGGTTTGATAAATGCCTTTAGCATACTCTCATAATCGATTTTCAGAACTTAAAACCTTTTTGGTCTAGTCCACAATCGATTGTTCACAGGCACAATCGATTGTTCGTGGTTTTCTGAGTTTTCAAAAAAACTCTCTGCTTCTTGCAGATTTTTCAGGAACTAAGTGTCAAATAGTTCAACAATCGATTGTCCCCTTTCAACAATCGATTGTCAATCGGTAAAAATCTCAAAGATTTGTTACCATTCTGAATTCTGAACTCAACAGCTATCTTTTAGCATCGTGTCAGTTCAAAATAGGCATAAACGCTCTTGAAATTTTTTAAAGGCTAGGCTTTCATTTTTATCATGCCCAATTATATGTGTTGATATGTCTTTGTTAACCATCCGTATCAATTCTCCTTGAATCATGCTTTGTTTTGGTTCTCATTATTGCAAATGCGCTTAATGGAAATATTTGACATTTGTTGCAATATGGATTACTGAAAATAACCTTGTGCATCACTGTTAATAAAATAACATTTGATGCATTTGTTATGCTCTCCGTCAAATGGATCTTTCATTGCTTGTGTAACAATCGGTATTTCCTGTAAAATGTCAAATTGATGTGTTTTGCTTAAACAGGTGATAAGATGGTTGATTCATGTTTTGACTATCTATTTGAAACAGCATGCGATATATGTTTTGACAAATGCCTTTCAAAATAACAATAGTTTTTTTTTATAATTGATAAATTTATAGAAGTCGTCATATTTTATATTCCTCAATATCCTTCCTATTCTTCTGTGAATATGGTAAAAGGAATTAGCCTTAATACAATCCTCTTATCAAAAGAAGAAATGTTTTAGGCAATTTGTTACAAGTAAGAGGGAACTTGTGCTTTGAAAGAATTGATTGCATAAATTTTATTGATGATATTTTCTTAACAAATATCTGTTTGGTTTTTGAATTGTTATTATGGTGATAAATTGTTTATATATATATATCGGAAATGGCTTCACTTGATTAAATGTTGGAAATGCAAATGTGCTCGCTTGAAGCATTCAATTCAATTTCTAGCAAATTGAGATGTCAACGATGGAGGATGACATCAAGGCAAACCGGGTATGATCGTTCCTTACTCTACCCTTTAGCTAGTTGAATTGGCATTATATGTCACAAGTATTGATATGAATGTTATTTTGATAAATTGCATAATTGATTAAGTGCATAAATTGTATTGAGTTTTGATTTTCTAAATTGGCTTTTATAACAATTGGTGTTGATTATATGTATCCATGATGGAAAATCTATTTTCATAAAAACGTTTTCATCCGAAGAATCATTATCTTCCTCCATGTGTTGATGACGTTGTTTCATTCATAATCAATTGTCATAATTCCAAAATTGATTATAATATATTCAAAATTGATTACCATACTTCCAAAATCAATTTTCAGGACTTAGACCATTTTTTTTTGCCCAGTAAACAATCGATTGTCAAATTCAACAATCGATTGTCAGTGATTTTCTGAAATTTCAAAAACATTCTGTTTCAAGCCAATTTCTCAGAATCTAAGTGTCAAACTTGACACAATCGATTGTCAGACGGTATTAATTCAAAAATTTCTTACCATTCTGCTCTGCTGACCCCCTTTTAATCGATTGTCAGTTTCATTTTCAGAATTCCAACGGGCATATCTGCTCAACAATCGATTGTCTCCAGCAAACAATCGATTGTCTCCAGCGGTCTTCTTAAAATCTGACCGTTTTTGAGTCTTCAATTCAGCCATGAATACCATATCTTCTCCAATATATATACTTTCTTCCTCCTCGTTTTTCCACAATGAGGTATCTTGACAATTTTAGTCTTGCTATACACTTTCTTCAGCAATGCAATCTTCTAAACTTCCTTCTCCTTTCTTTTGACTTTATAAATGCTACACTCGTTCGGGCATTCTATTCAAATCTCCTCCAGAATGATCAAGGTGATCTTGTCACCTTTGTAAATGGTGTTAAAATTATCATTTCTGATGAATCCCTAAACACCATTGCCTATCTCCCAAATGATGGAGAAGACATTTCTCAATATGTTGGAATAGAAGGAGAATTATTTGACGAAACCTCCTTTCTTCGTCAAGCTGGTCTTGTTAACTATGATCCACGTCTCACTTCTCGTCGTCCTACGATCACGGGAATGGATCCGAACTATCGGTTGATATTCTATTTCATCACCCGAGTTCTCAAGCCCCGAAAAAGCTGTCACACCACTATTTCCCAAGAAGATTGTAAACTCATGCATGCCATTTCTTCCGGAGCTCGATTAAATTATTGTAAATTAATCAAGCTTCACATGTGTGATGCTCTCGCCGAAGACAAACATCTTCCATATGCACTTCTTGTCATGCATTTTCTTGAATCCGCCGGCATTATCACGGCAAATGGTCCACTTAAAAATCGGACCAAACACTGGGAAATTTCTGAATCTTCATTTCACAGTGGTGGCAATCATGATAATCAACCTCCTCAAAATCCTCCACAAAATCCGCCTCAAAATCAAGATCCAAATGCGGAGATAGTAAATCATCTTACCCGTATTGAAACAAAAGTTGACACTTTGTCCCGCTATGTCCTAGGATATTTTGACCATATCAACTATCAATATGGCAATCGTGTCCCATTTGAGGCACCGCCGCAAAACATGGACGAAGATGATGATAACGAGGATTAAATATTTTCTTGTATTTTTTCATTAAATGGCCTATGTAATGTTTTATCTATTTAATGAAAAGTTGATTTTCATCTGCAATATCTCTCCTATTTCCATTATGCATACTTACATGCTTTCTTTGAATGTGTTGCATAAATTCAGGGGGAATCTTATATCTAGGGGGAATTTCTTTCCAGTGCAAACTATTCGATTATCCCGTATAATAATCGATTATGTTGACATTTGTTGCACTAGCATGCTATTATTAGACTTGTTATCTAGCCATTTTTTTTGCTAATGGCAAAAGGGGGGAGAAACGGGATATCAAGAAGTATGCTATATTATGCTATATGCTCTCAACTTCATTCATGCTTAAAGTGAGGGGGAACATGAATTGAGGGGGAACATGACACTTGTCTTGGTTTATCAAAATAATTATTGCATATATCCCGCCTATGTTTGCCATTATCAAAAAGGGGGAAATTGTTGGAAACACGTTTCAAATGCAATATGTTTGCCATTATCAAAAAGGGGGAAATTGTTGGAAACACGTTTCAAATGCAATATACTAAACGTGTGTTCTTTTGTAGGTTTTGATGAATGTCAAACAAAGCAATAAGCGATATATAGCAGTGCTCAAGGACAAGCACATAATGGATGCATTACAAGAAGCTCAAGACAATGCTTGGAAATGTTATAATTGAGTCAATATTAATTGTGATCTTGATTCCTCAATCTTGGCTCATAACATGGCTTCTCTACTAAAATTATTTTTCCAAAATCATGCATATTTAAAGTAAGTGTCAAATGATTTTAAACTATGCACATTTACATTTGTTAAAATGTTTTCCAAACATGCCTCAAAAATCTGGGCTAAGATAATCGATTATGTACTTATGATAATCGAGTATCTCTAAGCCAAGACTGCATGACAATCGATTATGAATTAATGATAATCGATTGTGAGTAAGCCAGTTAACATCAGGTTTTTGCAAACTGCATAACAATCGATTGTGTACTTTCGATAATCGATTGTTAACTGAGGCAAAGTTTTCAAAACTCATAAAAATCGATTATGAACTAATGGTAATCGATTGGAATGAGAAAAATGTCTCCCAGTGTTTTTAAGTAAAATAATAATCGATTGTGGCTTTTGATAATCGATTATATATGAGACAGTAAGTTTTGAAATTAATTAATAATCGATTGTGGCTTTTGATAATCGATTATATATATGAGACAGTAAGTTTTGAAATTAATTAATAATCGATTGTTCTATTTGATAATCGATTGTTGAAGCTGACCGTTGTCATATTTTTTTAAATTACCTTCAGGTAATCGATTGTGATATTTAACAATCGATGTTTTAGCGTAAAATCTGGAAAAGATTTTCTGAACGTTGTTAAAATAATCGATTATTGATTTCCTGATAATCGATGTTTTATGCCAAAAATTG
Organism: Nicotiana benthamiana; assembly: GCA_034376525.1. Classification (NCBI taxonomy): domain Eukaryota; kingdom Viridiplantae; phylum Streptophyta; class Magnoliopsida; order Solanales; family Solanaceae; genus Nicotiana; species Nicotiana benthamiana. Next base: position 8,690,522 of record CM067334.1, read on the forward strand.
GAAAGGATTTTTTAACGTTATAATTAATCGATTATTGATTTGAAGTAATCGATTGTTAACGTAAAATCTGGGATTGATTTTTTGATCTGATAGGCAAACAATCGATTGTTTAGTCCTGACAATCGATTGTCACTGAGTAATTTCAGCAATCCTTAATTGGCAATTAGACAACGGTAAGACTGAGTTTTTCACCTATAAATACAGGTTTAACTCAGTGTTTTCACAACAACAACATATACAATTTAAGTATTTTCATTGCTAAAAGCTTTCTTACATTGATCATCATTTTTATTCATCTATAAAGCTTTTTGAAGAGCCATTCTATTGAGCTAAGTTGTTGTGATCTTGAGCGTACTATTTCTACTCATATCTACTCATTGAGGAGTACTTTGTAAAGTGAGTGTGTCTGTGTGTTTGTAAGAGAATTGCGATTCTCGTTTGTTGAGGAACTTGTGTTTCCTCGGTTGAAGTCTTTGGGATTGTTATCCCCGAGCAATTGAAGTCTTTGGGATTGTTATCCCCGAGCAACTGAAGTCTTTGGGATTGTTATCCCCGAGCAATTGAAGTCTTTGGGATTGTTATCCCCGAGCAATTGAAGTCTTTGGGATTGTTATCCCCGAGCAATTGAAGTCTTTGGGATTGGTATCCCCGAGCAATTGAAGTCTTTGGGATTGTGATCCCCGAGCACCTAGGTGAGGCTTGTGTCCTCAGCTGTAACGGTTTGTTAAGCACCCGTAAGCTTGACAAGTTTAGTGGAAATCTCGAGAGAGTCTCTCGGGGACTGGACTAACCACGTTTGTGGCCAACCAGGATACATCTTTGTGTAAGTTTATTTTACTGCACTTGTCTTAATTTCTGCAAAGTTTTTAAATTCCGCACTAAAACGCTTAATAATTTTAAAACGCTATTCACCCCCCCCCCCCCCCTCTAGCGTAAAGCGTTATTCCCAACACATAATCGATTATCTTGTAGCTTTGAAACATCTGATGGACACTGCCTCAACATAATCGATTATCATAAGGTACATAATCGATTATCTTGTAGCTTTGAAAAATCTAATGTACACTGCCTTAACATAATCGATTATCATAAGGTACATAATCGATTATTGTTCAGCTTTGTAAATCTGGTGTACATTGTCTTAACATAATCGATTATCATAAAGTACATAATCGATTATCTTTGTCCAGATTTGAGAGGCATGTTTAAAAATCATTTTGGCTAAAATAAAATGTTTGAAAATCATTTTGCTTTAAATTAAATATGCATGATTTGATAAAAATAATTTTACGAGAGAAGCCAAGTCTTGAGTCAATTGTCGGATCAAGATCACAATTAAAGAACGACTCATGTATAACTTTATTTCTTTGCTTGATCATGATCTTTGTTCATCTTGTGCTTGAACCTCGTTATGTGTCAATTGCGCGCTTGTGCTTGGACCTCGTCATATGTCAATTGTGCGTCGTTTGTCATTTATCAAAACCTACAAATATGAACACACGTTTAGTATGTATTGAGAACGTGTTTCAACATTAATAACACCCTAACACTACAATATCAGTCTCATAATGTGATGTGCTTTACACACGTACCACATCATTGCCACATCAACTCCACATTAGAGATATATCAACGCCACATTAGAGCCACGTCAGAAATTATCTTTTTTTTTTTGGTAATGAAGATATTTATTCCACCCTGTATTAAGAGTTTTAAAAATTGGGACTTTTCTAGGACACAAAGTTCCTAGATTTTCCAGTTCAAAAGTAGAAACGACAAAAGGAGGCGGGGAGAAGTACAACATAGGATTTCCAAAAAAGTTCCAGTTGCTTTCATGTTTTGCCGTAGCAGCAGCCACTCCATTCGCTTCTTTGAAGATGTGAGTGACCTGAGGCTCACCTGCTCTAGTAAGCATCCATCTGCAATCAGTAATCAAATTTTGGTACAGACCATTATCGTTAGTAAGCATGTTAACTAAGATACTGCAATCTGTTTCAACCACTAGTCGCCTAATGTTTTATTGTACTGCTATTTTTTTACCCTGTATAAGTGCAAGGCCTTCCATATATATGATTGTAGTGTAGGGGATGGACATGATAAAGCCTATAATCCAGTTGTTTCCCTAGTCTTTGATAACCTCTCCAATGCCGCCCTTCCCAGGGTTGCCTAAGCTAGTTCCATCTTTGTTTAATTTATAAATTCCCCGACTATATGACTTTCATTTTATGTAGATGGTCGTCCTGGGGTTATGACTCTGGAATGAATCTGTTAACAACTTAAATTCCGTTGCACTCTTAATGATATTTTTTAAAGATAGAAGAGAATTTTTGTTGTTAAAAATAAAATTATTTCTGTGAATCCAGATGTGCCAAAGGGTAAAGGGGGAGATATCTGCCTTAAATAAGACTCTGTTGAAAGAGGATTTATTGTGGCAAAGGGATTTCAGCCAGCTATGCATAGTGAGCTCATTACGAGGTTGGTCCGGGTATTTGTAAAAAATTCTCAGTTGGTCCCAAATAGATTTTGAGTGTCTGCAATTAAAGAACATATGTTCCATATCTTCTTCTTCGTTTTGGAAAATAATACAAATGCTAGAGGTAATGATTTTCCTATTATGTAATATTTTGGAGGTGGGTAACCTGTTGTAGATAACTGTCTATAAGAATGACTTAATTTTGCTTAAGGTATCCAGCTTCCATAGCCACGAAAGGTCAGTCCAATTTCCTTCTTCTTTATACTGGGCTTTGAAAATATTGTAGGCAGCCTTCGTCGAGAAGGAACCATTCGGTCCCACTTCCCAAGTGAATTTGTCTACTGCCGGCTCACTTTGTTTAATATAAATGCTAAATTTATCTGGTTTCGAAAGAGAGGGTATTGATATTGAAAGATCCCTCCACTAGAATAGAACTTAGGGATATATCTAATTCATTGAGGGGCAAAGTCCCATGTATGAGGGAACGTATGGGCCTTGAGTCTATGATCCAGGCATCATGCCAGAGGTTGATGGATTCCTCATTTCCTATTTCCAAGTGTATGCCATTTTCGCAGATTTCTCCTCCAATACAGATATTTTTCCAGATGTGAGTTCCTCCTTTTTTTCTCTAGATCCTTCCACCTAGAAGAATTCATACTGATGCTATATCTGTATTAAAGGTCTTAAACCCGGAGAGATTATTTTTCCCTTGAAAATCGGCATGTCAGAGTTGCATTGAATGATTGGTTCTTCCATTGGGCTTTATATAACCCCAGACCTCCTTCTTTTTTGTCCCTAATTATTGTGTTCCAATTAATAAGGTGACATTTTCTCTTTTCATATGTGCTCCCCCACATGAAATTTCTTTATTTTGTGTCAATAGTTTTTAGTGTAGGTTTTGGGAGGTTATAGATTTGCATGACATGATTAGGGATTACTACAAGAGTGGGTTAGGGTAGTCCTACCTGATGTGGTAAGGAGATTTACTTTCCATCCCTGCAGTTTATTGTTAAGGCTATCAATGATAGGTTGGAAATCTTTTTTGGAAGGGTTTGAGTTCAGGATTGGGAATCCTAGGTATTTCCCTATTTCATTCGATGGTTTCATGGATAAACATTGTTTGATGTATTCCTTATTTCCGGAGGAGGTATTTTTGGAGAACATAATTCTAAACTTGTGAAAATTAATGGATTGACCCCAATAATTGTAATATGTATTAAGGGTATCTATTATTGAATTATAGCTTTTCTGGTTGGCTTCTGCCATTAGGATTAAATCGTCTGCAAAGAACATGTGAGACAATTGTGGTCCTTTATTGGATAATTTGATATGTGTCCATCTGCAACTGTCAATTTAATGGTGTATCAGCCTATATAGCATTTCCATGCAGATTATGAAAATGTATGGGGATAGGGGGTCCCATTGTCTAATCTCCCTTGTTGATTTAAAAATTTCGTGCTAGACCCATTTATCAGGATTGAAGTTTGAGTAGTTGAAATGCATGACATTATAATATCAATCATATCTTTGGGGAAATTTAAAGAGATTAGTGAGAATCTTACGAAGGACTATTCTATTTTGTCGAAGGCTTTTTCCAGCTCTATTTTAATTAACATTTTTCCTTTCTTCCCTTTAGCTCTTTTGAAGTATGACACTACTTCGTTCACAATGATGCCATTATCATATGCTCTTCTCCCTTTTAGGAAGCTTGTTTGAGTTGGGTGGATGACTTTTAAGAGTAGAGGTTTGATTCTATTAACCAAAATTTTTGTTATAATTTTGTAAGCATTATTGTAGAGGCTTATAGATCTAAATTATTTTATAGTTTCCGGACTCTTACATTTTGGAATTAAACAGATGTAAGTTTTGTTCATTTCCTCTGACATTGATTTATTTCAAAATGTCTCCTTGCAAAAATTAATTAAAGCATTTTTTGTTTCATTCCAGAACTTTTGGTAGAAGAAAGGGTGGAAGACGTCCGGTCCTGGCGCTTTATAAGGTTTAAAGGAGAAGACTACCTATTTAATTTCCTGTAGGTCGGGTTCTATGCTCCGTGCAAGGTGGTCCCTATTACTAAGAGTAGTATAGTGCGACATTGGCGTTTGGTTAGTTATGGAGGAAATATGACTAGTTGTAAAGAGATTGTGGAAAAATTCAGTAATTAACGGAATAATCTCCTTTTGGTCATAGAACCAACTACCCTCCTCATCTCTAACGTTAAGGAATCTATTTTTTCTTCTTCGTTGCATTGTGGTAATATGGAAGAACTTTGTGTTTACGACTCCTTCCTTTAACCATTGTACTCTTGACTTGAGCTTCCAAAATTCCTCTTCTAGTTTTAAAAGACCATTAAGGTCTTCTATTAAGGTTGATTCCAGGTCTCTTAAAAATTGACTAGTAGTATATTTTGGTGATTTTTGTATCCCGTTGAGCCTAGACAAGGTAACATTTTTTATGGAAGATATTCCCAAATGCAGTAATGTTCCAATTTTTTACTTTTTTGTGAAGTTTTCAACAGTCATTAGAATAGAGTAATTGACGTTCCAATTGGCTTATACTATAGGTTTGAAAGTGGCGTGGGATAACCACATTAATTCTATTCTAAAGACTTTATTATCACGGGGCATACATTTTCTTAATTCAAGTTTTATAGGCAGTGATCTGAGAACAGTATGGTTAAGTAGGTTACTTGGGCTTCAAGGTATATATTAATCCAGTTGGTGTTTGTCATATACCTATCTAATATTTCCATTATTATTAACTTTGATTTTTTTTTCCTTTTATTCGACCAGGTGTACTTCGGACCTTTAAACCCTAGGTCTAGGAGTTCACAGTAGTCTATACAGTTTAAGAAGATGGAGACCATATTATTGTTGATTGGTAATCCGCCAAATATTTTATTTGCCCATGTCACTTCATTAAAGTCCCACGTGATTAACCAGGAGCCTTTAAAGGAGTTTGCTACTATTTTTAGGTTATTCCACAAGATACATTTTTCATCTAATAAAAAACTAGCATAAATAACGGATAAAAGCCATTGGTATGGAGAATCATTTACCTTTACCATGGCATGAATGTCTTGCTCAGTGCCAGCGAATTGATCCACCGTCACCTCTTCTTCATTCCACATCATAACCATTCCACATGAGTTGCCCTGAGCTGCAACTTGAGTCATTTTTGTGAATCCAAAGTCCTCCATTATAGCTTGGTGTTCCACTAATGTGGTTTCCAGTAAGGCCACCAAAAAGGGTCTATTATAGTCTAACATTGATCTAAATATCTCTCAAACTCCTCATTACCCGCTCCCCTGCAATTCCAGATTATGACACTCATCGATCTATTTAGCGTTTGGGGTGTCTCTTCCTATACCTGCCATGGAGTCTCTTGGTTGGACTCCCCCATGTCGTCTTGCCTTGTTTCATCCAGTGGTGCTCGCACAAGGTTGGGATTATTACTGTCCCATACTTGTAAAATCCCAGGGGCTTTGAAGAATTCTTATATTGATCGAGAAATTCCTCAAGTCGTGCGGGCAACGTAAGATGTATCTTTTTTCTATTCTTTCCTTGAACACCAATATCTTTGGGTCCCTTATCATGTCGTATTCCACTCATATTGCTATTGATGATCCTTCCTCATATTCCCCATCTTCTGTCTGTGTTTGAGTAAGTGCATGAGGACTGTTTGGTGCCGCTTCTGTAGCTATGTTTTGGGATGCAACTATTTGTATTTGGTTTGTATGTGGTATTGGGTTGTTGTGGTTGTTTGCAATGTGGGTTGTCTGGTGATGCTGGTAGTGTGTTTAAATTAAGGGTATGGTTTCTTGGAACAAGGGTAGATTCATGACCATCCCTATAGGAGTGGTAGGGGTTAGCCGTTGTTGTCTTCTCTAAGGAGATGGGTGTATCCCTAAGGTGGGGTGCGTTGAGGGAGGCACGTGATTGTTGGATAAGGCTAGCCTTAGGTGATTTGCAACATTGTCTAGTCCTATCCTCAACCCCTCTATCACTATTTGAGCAAGGTAGCTCGGGTTTTCTAGATGAATCGTGATGTCTCTTACTTCTAAATAGAGGTTCAAGTTGAGGGAAAAGCCTGTTCGTCTATATTCCATCAATGACAATGGAGTATGATTCATTGGTAGTAGTGGAGTTGTGTATATTATTGGCTCCGGTGGGTTCATTGGTGTGTAAGGTGCATGGCGTGGTGTTCTTGGTTGTTGTCTCATCCAAAAATTCCTTCTATTTTTGTTGTGCCTGTGTTGGTAGTTGGTATGGTGGAATCTGGACATTGTGGTGTTCGTTTGGTTTTGGTAGAAGGAAGGTTGTATGGTTAGATGGTGAGGGCTTGTTCTGGTTGGAAGATAAAGAGGTTGCTTTGTTGAACATTGGTATAATGTACAATGTTGATGGGACTTGATTACCAGCTTTTTGATTTGATTTTTGTTTGGAGAGAATTTCTTCAATGGTTTGAGTTGGTGTGATTTTTGACAAGAAGGTAGTCGTTTGGCTTTGGCAGAAAGTAGAGATTGTTTTGTGGATGCATGTGACCTAGTTGTTGGTTGATTGTAATCAACATTTAATGTTGATTTGGCTTTGTATAAAGTTGGAGTATGGTCTATATCCATTGAGTTGTACTTATTCGTTAGGTTTTGGGATTTGTTATCAACATGATCTTTTATTTCTTCTTTATTGTTTGTTGTCCGCTGGGTTTTGAGATGAAATCTACATTCCTTTGGGTGGCGGAGGATGTGTGTTCTAAGTTAGTGAATTGGGATGTTACATGTGATGTGGATGAGTTTGACAAAGGAAAAGGAGAGGTGCTGTCCCATGTACTTTTGTACAAAAGTGAGATTTGGCTTGTGCATGAGCTAGGCTGTCCATCATTCCTATAAGTGTCCTAGGTTATTTTATCTTTTTCGGCAGGTAGGGTACTATGGTTGACTAGGGTTTCAACCATGTGTGTTAGGTCATGATTTTGTTTGGGGGATGGGGGGAAGGTATTAACCACTGGATATGGCGAGGTATTATCCTTGGGCAGGAAAACATGTTTTGAACCTTGATATTATTCCAAAATTTTTCCCTCGTTCTTGGTACCCTCGTGTCTGTTGTTTTAGTCTTCCCAAGAGCCAGGTGGGAAGTTCTTGGAGGAAAGGATGCTGGAGGTCTACTTGGAAACAGCATCTCTATCTCCAGGGTAGGGTAAGGTCTGCGTACACACTACCCTGCCCAGACCCCACTAAGTGGGATTATACTAGTTTGTTGTGGTTGTTGTTGGTACCCTCGTGTCTGTTGTTTGATGATTCAATTTTCTCAGGTTTGTTAGAGGTAGTGAGATCTGTTTGTGTAGGATTAGTCCAACATTGGTTATTTTTAGTTTTCTTTGATGTGTCACAATTGTCCAGTGGTCTATTTCCTCGGTTAGGGTTTCAACCTCCATGGTCCTACCATGGTTAGTAGCATTTTGTGGTTGAGAAGTGGATGTAACATTAGGGCAGTTGATTGAGTTGTGGCCTAATCGTTCACAAGACTCGCATAACAGGTTAAATCCTTCATACGCTATATTTTGGTAGTGATTTCTTATGATGATGTATTTTAAGGGGTTTCTCAATCGGTGTTAGTATACATAATCTTGCGTATTTACCTCTAGTGGTTGAGGTGGTGCACTGTCACGACTCGGAATTCCCACCTTCAAGGGTTGTGATGGCGCCTACACATAAAAGCTAGGAAAGCCACGCTCTTATATTCTTCTCTTTTATTTTAAACTATTTTTTAACAAAAATAACAACAAGAGATCAATAATTAACAACTGCAGAAACATAAAAATTGATGCGGAAGATTTAAGTTAAATAAACTGAACAATAGCGCGAAATTCACCATACATCTCTACCCAAAGACCGGTGTCACATCACTCACAGACTATTAAAAATACTAAATACAACTGCTTGAAAAGAAATATAAACTGTTTGTCTCTGGAAATACATGAGATAACAGGCAAAAATAAAAGATAGAGGAGACTCCGGGCCTGCGGACGTCCGCAAGGCTACCTTGGTGTCTCTGGACTAAAGGTCGCTCTCAGACTACTGCTGCTGCTCAAATGTTGCTCCAACACCGGGATTTGTGCAAAAGAGCACAGAGTGTAGCATCAGCACAACCGATCCCATCTGATGGTAAGTATCTGGCCTATCCCCGGCGAGGTAGTGACGAGGCTAGGGCCAGACTCCAGCTGTACAGTTATATAATATACTGCAAAGAAATAACAAGTAAAATTAGGGAGGGGAAACATGCTCTAGGGATAACAAATTGAAATAAAATATCAGGGATAAAAGAGTATACATTTACAATTTAGCTTCTAACACAGAATAAAGGTAATAAGACAACTTTCATGTTCAACTCATCTTGTTGCAGGCGTGCAACCCGATCCCATATCATCATGACTCATGGTAGGCGTACCACTCGCTCCCATTTCAATGTCATTTTGGTAGGCGTACCACTCGGTCCCATGTCAATATCATTTGTGGTAGGCATACCACTCGCTCCCATTTCAATATATCATGTGTGGCAGGCATACCACTCACTCCCATTTCAATATATCATGTGTGGTAGGCATACCACTCGCTCCCATTTTGATATATCATGCGTGGTAGGCGTACCACCCACTCCCATTTCCTATTTCTTGTGGTAGGCGTACCACCCGCTCCCATTTCATAACTCTTGTGGTAGGCATACCACCTGTTTCCATTTCGATCCGACACAGTATCATAAAGAGAATCCCGACAAGGGAACAAGATAATATAATAATTTCCCGGTAAGGAAAAAAGAATATATAATCTACTATCCCGGCAAGGGAGATCCAGCTATAAACAACCTTATTCAATTTCTACTTAACACAATTAACACCAATACTCAGTCATAACTAAATATTTGTTCACCATCAAAGGTCTTCAACCAAGTTCTCATAGAATTAATTAAGGAATACAATAATTTAGCAATTTAGGACTCACGGTCATGCTCGACACCAACGTATAGATACTCTTCGCCATGCCTATACGTCGTACACAACACAAAACAGGTAGCAAATATGACTTGTTCATATTCCCTCAAACTAAGGTTAGACCGAAACCTTACCACAACTTCAACGGCCAAATCAATCCACCACAATCGATTTTCCTCTCGTATTCAGCTCCAAATCAATTAAATATATACAATAGTGACTTTATAATATCAATATATGCTAAACAAATCAAACCCAATGCCTAAATATAGATTTCCAAGCTTTCTTTCCAAAATTCTAAAAATTGACCTCAGACCCGCCAGATCAAAACATGAGGTTCTCACCAAATTCATATCAGCCTTTCCTCCACGAGCCTGATTATATATTTTGTTTTCAAATTCGACCCCAAAACAAGGTCTAATTCAGGAAAAATTGAAAAGCCCTAATTCTACCTAATGCCCACAATTTCCACCCTTAACTACATGATTTAAGCTTAGGAATTTAATAATTAATGATGGAAAATGAAGAAAACAAGTTGGAATTTACTAACCCAAGCGGTCTTGAAGAAGGAGGGCTTCAATGGTCGCCTAAGTGCTTGGAGAAGAAAGGAGTTCGTGTATTTTTGAAGAAATCCCGAATGAGTTCTCTTTTTATGATTTTAACATCGTTGGGAGAAATTACCCTATGTGTTCATGAAAGTAGTGTCGCGTTCATGAAGGGCAGAAGCCGTCGCGTTCGCGAGCGGAGGAGTGCGAAAGCAAAGAGGAAAATATTGGGGGTCCCAAGTTTGTCCTATGCGAACGCGACATCTTCTATTCGAACGCGATGAAGAAACATCTAAATCCTCGTGAACACGGAAGAGAGGGTGTAAACATGAAGAAGAAAGGAGGGCTAGGCCCTCAAAGTTCGATAACTCTATGTGAATGCGAGGAAGGAGACACGGACACGATGAAGGACTCGATCAAGGCTTCGCGAACACGGACAAGGCATCGCGAACACGAAGAAGGTTTTACCTGGGCATCTATTGCAGATTTTTTCTGCAATTTTTCTAAGTTTTAAGACCTCCCGGAACATCTCTGAAACATTCCCGAGCCCTCGGGCCTCCTATCCAAACACACGCACTAACTCGACAACATCCTACGAACTTTATCGTGCGAATAAATCGTATAAATAACATCAAAAATAAGGAATCAACCTCAAAATCGCTAGCTTTTCTTCAAACTTCATAAACTTTCAAATACAAAGTTTTATGTCCGAAACACGTCAAACGACATCCAAATTCAACATTATTTCACCAAAATATCTTAAAACATATATAAGACCTGTACCGGGCGTTGGAACCAAAATACGGGCCCGATACCAACACGTTCTAACCAATTTTCATTTCAAATTTCCTGAATAATTTCAAAAAAATAATCTCTTTTAAAAATTCATTCGGGACCTCGAATTTCAATTTCCGGGAGTACGCCTGAGTCCCATATTTTTTATGGACCCTCTGGGACCGTCAAATTATGGGTCCGGGTCTGTTTACCCAAAATATTGACCGAAGTCAAACTTATTCATTTTAATACCAAAATTTAGTATTTTTTACAGAATTTCACATTTAAGCATTCCGGCGACGCGCTAGGACTGCGCACGGAAATTGAGGAAACTAAAATAAGGTTTTAAAGGCTTCGGAAGAACGAAATGAGAAAGAAAATAGGTGATGACCCTCTAGGTCGTCACATTCTCCACCTCTAAAATAATCGTTTGTCCTCGAACGGACAAAAGAAGGAAGTACATGAGTCGGGAAATAGATGTGGATAACGGCTTCGCATATCAGACTCGGACTCTCAGGTTGATGCCTCAGGAGGCTGACCTCTCCACTGAACATGCACGGAAAGGAAACTCTTCGACCTCAATTGTCGAACATGCCGATCTAGAATAGCCACCGGCTCCACCTCATAAACAGATCCTTGTCCAACTGGACAGTACTGAAATCTAACACGTGGGATGGATCGTCGTGATACTTCTGAAGCATGGACACGTGAATCACTAGATGCACAGTTGATAATCTAGGCAGCAAGGAAAGTCCATAAGATACCTCTCTCACACGATGGAGATCTCAGAAGGACCAATAAACCTAGGGCTAAGGTTGCCCTTATTCCAAATCTCATCACGCCCTCTATAGGCGACACTCAGAGCAATACTCGCTAACCAACCATGAAAGCCACATCTCGAACCTTGCGGTCTACATAACTCTTCTGCCTGGATTGAGTTCCACGAAGACTATCCTAAATAATTCGGACCTTATCCAAGGCCTCCTGAACCAGATATGTACCCAATAACCGAGCCTCTCCCGGCTCAAACCATCCAATTGGAGACCGACATCACCTACCATACAACGCCTCATAAGGAGTTATCTGAATGTTGGACTTGTAGCTGTTATTGTAGGCAAATTCTGCTAAAGGCAAAAAACTGGTCCCACGAGCCTCCAAAATCAATGACACGAGCTTAGATCATATCCTCTAGAATCTAAATAGTCCTCTCGGACTGACTGTCTGTCTGGGCATGAAATGTTGTACTCAGGAAACCTGTGCATTTATATAATATACGGCAAAGAAATAATATATAATAACAAGTAAAATTAGGGAGGAGAAACATGCTTTGGGGATAACACATAAAAATAAAATATCATGGATAAAACAGTAAACATCTACAATTTAGCTTCTAACACAGAATAAAGGGAATAAGACAAATTTCATGTTCTACTCATCTTGTTGCAGGCGTGAAACCCGATCCCATGTCATCATGACTCGTGGTAGGTTTACCACCCGTTTCCATTTCAATCAATATCTTGTCGTAGGCGTACCACTCACTCCTGTTTCAATGTCATTTGTGGTAGGCGTACCACTCGCTCCTATGTCAATATCATTTGTGGTAGGCGTACCACTCGCTCCCATTTCAATATATCATGTGTGGTAGGCATACCACTCGCTCCCATTCAATATATCATGTGTGGTAGGCGTACCACTCGCTCCCATTTTAATATATCATGCGTGGTTGGCGTACCACCCACTCCCATTTCCTATTTCTTGTGGTAGGCATACCACCCGCTCCCATTTCATAACTCTGCTCCCATTTCATAACTCTTGTGGTAGGCGTACCACCCATTCCCATTTCGATCTAGCACAAAGAGAATCCCCGAAAGGGAACAAGATAATATAATGATTTTCCGACAAGGGAACAAGAATATCAAATCAACTATTCCGATAGGGGAGATCCAGTTATAACCAAACTTATTCAATTTCTACATAAAACAATTAATACCAATCTTCTGTCATAACTAAGTATTTGTTCAGCATCAAAGGTCTTTAACCAAGTTCTCATAGAATTAATTAAGGAATACAACAGTTTAGCAATTTTGGACTCACGGTCATGCCTGAAACCAACGTATAGATACTCGTCACCATGCCTATACGTCTTACACAACACAAAACATGTAACAAATATGACTCGACTCCTAATCCCTCAATCTAAGGTTATACCGAACACTTACCTCAACTTTCACGGCCAAATCAATCCACCACAATTACTTTCCCTCTTGAATTCGGGTCCAACTCAATTAAATCCATACAATAATGACTTTATAATGTCAATATATTCTAAACAAATCAAACCAAATGCCTAAATATAGATTTCAAGCTTTCTTCCCAAAATTCCAAAAAACGACCCCGGGCCCGCTTGGTCAAAACACGAGGTTCGGACAAAATTCATATCACTCATTCCCCCACGAGCCTGAGTATATATTTTATTTTTAAATTCGACCCCAAAACAAGGTCGAAATCAAGAAAAATTGAAAAGCCCTAACTTTATCCAATTCCCCCAATTTATACCGTAAACTAAATGATTTAAACATAGGAATTGAATAATTAATGATGAAAAATGAAGAAAACAAGGTGGAATTTACTAACTCAAGTTGTCTTGAAGAAGGGGGGATTTAATGGATGCCTAAGTGCTTGGAGAAGAAAGGAGTTTGTGTATTTTTTAAGAAATCCCGAATGGGTTCTATTTTTATAATTTTAAAATTGTTGGGTGAAATTACCCTTCGCGTTCGCGATGGTAGTGTCGCGAAGAACAGAAGCTGACAACCACCGCGTTCGCGAGTGGAAGAGTGCGAATGCGAAGAGGAAAATACCGGGGGCCCCAAGTTTGTCTTACACGAACGCGAGACCTTCTATGCGAACACGATGAAGAAACATATGAAGCCTCGCGAACGCATGAGAGAGGTGTGAACGCGAAGAAGGAAGGAGGATCGGGCCCTCAGAGTTTGATAACTCTATGCGAACACGAGGAAGGAGACGTGAATGAGATAAAGGACTCGACCAAGGCTTCGCGAACGCGGACATGGCGTCGCGAATACGAAGAAGGTTTTACCTAGGCACCTGTTGCAGATTTTTCTGCAATTTTTCTAAGTTCTAAAAACCTCCCGGAACATCTCCGAAACACTCCCGAGCCCTCCGGGCTCTTATCCAAACACACACTAGCTCGACAACGTCCCACGAACTTTATCGTGCGCTTAAATTTTCAAAATAACATCAAAAAACAAGGAATCAACCCTCAAACTAGCTTTTCTTCAAACTTCATAAATTTTCAAATTTAGAGCTTTAAGTCCGAAACACTTCAAACGGCGTCCAATTTCAACCAAATTTTTCAGAAATATCTTAAAACACATATAAGACCTGTACCGGGCACCGGAACCAAAATACGGTCCTGATACCAACACGTTCTAATCAATTTTCATTTTATTTTTGCTCAACAATATCAGAAAAATAATTTCTTTTAAAAATTTATTTCTTGGCCTCAAGACCTTGGATTTTGATTTTCGGGCGTCCCATATTTTTCTACGGACCCTTCGGAACAGTCAGATTACGGATCCGTGTCTGTTTACCCAAAATATTGACCGAAGTCAAATTTATTCATTTTAACACCAAAATTTAGTATTTTTTCACAGAATTTCACATTTAAGCTTTCCGGCTACGAGCTCGGACTGCGTACGCAAATAGAGGCGATTAAAAATGAGGTTTTAAAGGCCTCGAAAGTACGTAAATAGAAAGAAAATTGATGATGACCCTCTAGTTCGTCACATGCACGTGTCGATCCGACGAAGTTTTCCTAATTTATTACCTATTTTATGAAGAATTTTATAGTCGTAGAACTCTGTTAGGAGTTTTGGTAGTATGTCCCAGACAGATGAAAAAGTTAGTGATATTGTTGAGGCTATGAACATGGGCTCCCATTTCCTTACGATGAGGAATTGGTTTCCGATGAACCAAGGTCCCCCGTGAAGTGTTTTGTCGTAGTTTTTTGGTCTAGTGAATTTAATGAGATAATGGTCGTATCCAAGGTCTATCAGTGATGGGTGCTCGGTGGGCTTCCATATAGCATGTATTTTTTTTTTATAGAAATTGAAAAGTTACTCGTCTTCCAAATATTTTGATGATTAGAGTATTTTCCCAAATTTTGTATATTCATTCCTTATCTTCCGAAGTTATAGGAATGAAGTTGTCCGAGTCAAAGATGTTTTCAGTTTTGTACTATCAAAGCCAAGGATAGATTTTTGCACTGTGAATTGGTTTTTTGCTTGAATGTTGTCTAGGGTTTATTGCAGCTTTGATAGGAAAGAAACTAGCTTTGATAGGAAAGAAACTTTTTGTTCTTGATTGCCATTGTCGTGTTCAAGTTGAGGTTGATGGTCCTCTATTGTTTGGGATCTCAAGGCATGTTTTGAGCTTGGTGTGGGTGTTTTATTTTCTTCTAGATGATCCATATCCATGTCATTATCGTTAGGGTCTTATGTCTTTTTTTCATTTTGTTGTTGAACTTGGTTTAGAGTTTCCAACATGAGCTTGTTTGGTGTTCTTGTTGATGGGGTGTTATTGTGAATGGTGAATGGAAGAAGAAACTAGGGTTCTTCTCCTAAGTTTTCTAGAAAGAAGTTAAACATTCTCTCTCTTTTGTTATGAAGATCTTTTTACGTCAGAAATTATGTAAATTTTAATTTTTTAAATCTTTTTGTTTCTTTTTGTTTATTCATATTTCTTTCCTTACTCATTATTTAATACACTAAAATCTGTAATTAATTATTAAATTCCTCTTAATTATATTTTTTTCATCGAATTCTCATCCATAGATAAACTATAAATTTAAACTCCTTCGACTTGGTTTACCCTCCTCTTTTTTTGTTTCGCTATGTTATCATATTAATCATTTTCAATTTTTCTTTTGAATCTTCAACATCTTTATGTTTTTTTTTGTTTAATTAACCACAATAGAGAAAATACGTAAAAATGCTAAATTAATTTTTAATATTCAGAACAAAGAAAAATTCTTTAAATAAAAAAGAAGAAGAAATAAGATGAGGGAGATGGCGAGAAAGGAAAAAACTAAAAGAAAAAGGGAAGAAGAAAGAAGATGAATAGATAGTGGGAAGGAAAAAATTATTACAAAAAAGAAAAAGATAAGTAGTAGAACAAAATTTGAACTAAAAAGAAGAAGAGAGAAGACGAAGAGCACGGGGTGGGGTGGGTGGGAGGGGGCGAATGGAGAAGAAGAACGTAGAGAGGGGGTAGAAGTAGGAGAAAGAAATGCGAAAGGGAGGGGGGTGGCAAATGGAGAAGCAGGACGAAGTGAGAAGAGTAGAAAATGCCCACTTTTTTTAAAAAGCCAACACAAGATTAGGGTCGTCCCCTTCATACTACGCTGACCCCTGCCCGGGCGGACTTTTTGGGAAGCCCATTCCCACCACGCTCACAGCCCGAGTGGCCTGCCAGCGGTAGTGGAAATTCTCCTATTCCCTGGTCAAAGACTTGGTTGGATGGGGGATCTACTCCACGAGGAGCAGTACGGATTTAAGCGCTCTTATTTTATTTTCTTTTTCTTTCATATCAGGCTTTAATGTGTTATTTAATTCACTACGAACAAGAACATAGAGATAAAAGAACACCCGTTTAATTTAAATGTTCAACCCTGTTTATTTATCAAATTTTTTAGAAAAATTACAAAATAAATTTTAAGTTAGCAGATAAAATAACTATTTAAATGTGCAACCATAACTCACTTACATACTAAATTATTACAATAAATTGAAACCGCTTTGCTAAATCCAGCATGCCTACTCATATAGGTGTTTCACTAGTAAATTACAAATAAGTAAAATACATTTGAATGATTGATCCAGAATTTAAATTTTATTGGTTTAACCTTTGTGATTTTAGTATAGAATTTATTGAATTTCTGGGAGGTTACGGTCAAAGAAAACGAATTTAAATAATGTAATATGATTTTTTAAGTTTTTTATTAAATTAAATTTCCAATGTGCCAAAAATATACAGAGAGTATATTCTCTAGAAGTTGATGACTAGTACTACATGAGCTTCTAAATTCATAGAGATCCCAATTTGTTAAACACCGACAGATGACACAACAAGCAAAAGACTCTTCGCGCTTTTTCTTCTTTTGTTTCAACTAAGTTCGAGTTTTTTGAGATTGATGCCATTAATATACGCTTTTATTTTAATTTGTGTGATGCTTTTTACGAGGGTTTTTCAAAATCGAACTAAAATTGTTAATTGAATCGATGATTTATTGGCCTATTGGTATCGGATTATCGAGGTGATGGATAGTGAATATATTGAAATTTTATAATTAACGGCTTAATGGTTTGAAAGTGAATTACTCAATTTTTTTATCAGGTAAACCGTTAACCCGTTAAGAAATTTTATATATATATATATATATATATATATATATATATATATATATATATATATATATATATATATATAATTTACCCCTATGTATATAAATTACTATTAAAACCTAAATGCCAAATCCCTAATTTCTAATTCTCATCTGTCTGTAGCTACCCCTAATTTCTGATTCTCATCTGTCTGTAGCTATGGCATTGACGGTCGTCTTTGGCTTCTAATCAGGAAAACTACTACAACTACCGGAGAAAGTTTGAACTATGTATTTGACCGTTTGGTATTAATTGTTTAAAAATTTTCTATTTTGTTTTGTTTGCAACAAATTTGTGTAGAAAAATAAAATTACAATCACAAACAATTATAAAGAAAAAAGAATTTTATTGATAGACATTGCGGGTTACAACTCTGTTTATCCTTGATTCTTCCTCCGATTTATTCTATGTGATTCGAGAGCCTTAGCGGCGTATTTCTCGAACAGAGGACTTTAAGCAAGACACATTTGACATGTCTTTGATCTCTTAAAGAATATTCTAAGAATTTCATGGAATTTCTGAGATCTCATACTTGAGCTCTTTGTTCATATTCCGAGAGTATGGAATTGCGACCCTCTTTGAAGGACTTATGTAGCCTTATTTATAGGCATGAATTAGGGTTTGGGTGGAGTAACCACCAAGTAACCCTAATAGACTCATAATATTTCAAGACTTGTCTTGAATTTAGGATTTATCATGATCTGTTAAAATTTCAGTACCTACAGGTTTAGCTGATAAACCGCTCGATGAGTGTCAGATAATTATTAATAATACCAATTCGCACATTGTTTTATTGAATGGCTAGCGAAATTATATTTATAATCCAATAACCGATAAGTCAAACAATTAAGCGTAATTATTCGTCCGATCCATCGATAAATACCCCTACTTTTTACGTTATAAGGGTAGGAAAAATAGCGTAGGGAAAATTAAGAAAGAACTTTGAAAAATATTTTCTTTCTGGTTTATTAGGAAAAGATTTTTCAGAATTATATATTTTTAAATATCCTTTTTATAAAAACAAGGGAAAAAAAAAAGAAAAGAAAAGAAAAAAAGGGTCAAAGAAAAAAGATGCTGGTTGCTAGCACTATTGGAATTTGCATGCATTGGAAAAGGCCAAACAAATAAGAATGATAAAAAAAGAAAGCAATACGACCGTACCCCCGAGAGGTGAGTGAGTGGACTACCTGTGATTGTATCGAATAACAAAAGGTAGTAAAACAAAAAAGCAAAGAAAAAAGTAGAAGAAGAAGAAAAAATGCCGAGGAGCAGATTTTCAGCATCATTAGCTTCTCCAAAGGTGGATTTGGTTATTGATATGGGCAACCCACTTCTCAACCAAACTGTTGATGCTTTCTTGAAAATCGGCACTGTAATTTTCTCCTCTCTGCTGTTAATTTGGTGATTGTTGTTTCTTTTTTGGATTTCGTAAACATTGGTTGCTTGATTTTTACCGTGTTTTTTTTTTGTTGTTACTTGTTTTAGGTTGCTGTCACCAAAACTGCTGCTGAAGAAACTTATCACATCGTCAAAAAAGGTTGACTCTTAAATTTGGTTTCAGTTATCTAGACTAAAGAGTCTTTACTAAAGAGCATTTCATCAAAGTAGAATGAGAAGTTTAAAGTCAAATAATTTTCAAATTTAGAAATCTATCATACATATTGAAACAGATCTAGAAAGTAAAGAGTATCATTATATAACTGAAGTGACCAGACTTCTCAATTTCCTAGTAATAGCCTATGTTACAGTACTTGCTTAGCGGTGCATATTATGCGCTCGTGTATTTTAGTAGGAGTAACGTCTGCGTACATACTACCCTCACTATATCCCACTTGTGGGATTATACTGGGTTTGTTGTTGGTATTGTTGTTGCTGTTGTAAACAAAGTTCCCGTATCCATATCACACTAATTATAAGGGTAGGTCAAGATAAAAGAAGGATCCATGAGATAGCCGATTCGCCATTTTTGCCTTTTTGCTTCTTTTTCGGTGTGATATGTTAACCTGAGGAATACAAAAAAAGGATGGATTGGGGATTGTACTTGATCTCCAAGTTATAGTAAAGTGTAAATTGAAGTTCTTTAAGTTACCAGCTTCTATATTTATAAAACTATCCACAATTCAGCTTACTATTTCACAATCAACATGGTCTTTGCAGGCAGTGTGTCGAGTCACAACTTTGAGAATTCGGTGAGCATGCCTTAAACTGTATACTATATCTTTTTACTAATTTGTGTGAATATTCTAGTTGATTCTCTTAGACAAGAGAGGTTGCTCTGATGGTAAGCAACCTCCACTTCCAACCAATGGGTTGTGAGTTCGAGTCTCCCCAAGAGCAAGGTGGGAAGTTCTTGGAAGGATGGATGCCGGGGGTTTATTTGAAAACAGCATCTCTACCCCAAGGTAGGGGTAAGGTCAGCGTACACACTACCCTCCCAGACCCCACTAAGTGAGATTATGCTGGGTTGTTGTTGTATTCTAGTTGATTGTCTTGGAAGTGTTCATTCAGTTTTGTATAAGAGAAATGTTCTAGAATCAAATTTTCGCTTAACGATGTGATCCTCCTCTTTTAGATTTGTTTGCACCTATGAGGTGTGATTTGTGAAGAAGGCTGTTTCTTGTCTGAGCACAAGATATTATGGTTAAGATACTAATGGATAGTGACCGATCAAAAAAGATACTGATGAATAGTGGCTAAAAAAGACTTCAGTTTCTTTTGGTGCTTGGAAGTACCAATGAGCAAAATATTGAACAAACATTAACCAAGAACTTCAATGCATATAAATCTAATGTCCTGTTTGGCTCAAAAACGGCCTACCACACCTGAAATTATGAAAAAAATAAGGCAGCCCGGTGCACGAAGCATCCCACGTTTATGCGGGTTCCGGGGAAGGGCCGCACCCAAAAAGGGTGTGATGTAGGCAGCCTACCCCGATGCAAGCACCAGTGGCTGATTTCACTGGTCGAACCCGTAATCTATATGAGACAACTTCACTGTAGCTCCAAAGCTCCCCTTCCACACCTAAAATTATGCTTTAGTAAGATTTCGTGGTAAGAGCGGCATCTCTCTTATGTTCAGCTCAAAATCTATTTCACTTATGCCACCACCACTCTTAGGGGTAAGACTCGTCTACATACCTCCCCAGACCCACTTTGTGGGACTATACTGGGTAGTTGTTGTTGTTGTTGTTATGCCACCACAGAACTTAAGTGACTATTATGGAGGATTTTGTTATGTTGACCGAAAAAAAGAAGAAGATTGATCAACATGCTTGTTGTGTTTTAACTGAATTTACCTTTGATTTGCAGTTGAAGAAAATGTGTAAAGAGGGTGCTTATTGGGGTGAGTAATCTGCACCAGTTCCACCCGCATATAAATTTCAAAATGGATGGTTTGAAAAGAGTTTCTTAGTTTCCCAATTTCTTGAATCTTTGAGTGGATTATCTAACAATTCTTGTCTCTTTATTCAGGGACTGTGGCTGGGGTATATGCTGGAATGGAGTATGGAGCAGAGAGGATCCGTGGAACCAGAGATTGGGTAATTTTTTGTTTGCATTTTACAAGAATTTGCTCAACTAATTGGGACATTGAGGGCCTATAGAGCGTTATAATCTCTCTTCGCCCCGTTTGTTTCCTACCTGCTCACCCCAAACGATTGCATCCTCTCCAAACTGTCTTTGCTTTTATTCCGCTAGCATTCAGTTTCTGTTTCATCAACCGACTCATAGTACCAGGTTTTCCCCATGGTGGCCACTCTTTTTGTTTTGATGAAACGAAAGAGGTCCTTTAAACTACACCAAGATTCTATGTGACTTACAAAAGTACAATAACAAGAACATATCCAGTATAATCTCACAAGTGGAGTTAAGGGATGATAGTGTGTATGTAGTTCTTATCCCTACCTTGTGAAAGTAGGCAGACTGTCTCCTTGCAGAAGTGCATGTAAAATATACATCAAACATTCCAAAAATCTTGTCAACTATCCGTTCAAGTTGGTATTTACATTTTACACCAAAAGTACAAAGAAATAGAAGAGAACCCTTGACCCTGAACGATAAACACTCTGGCGCTTCAAAGTCTCCTGCTTCTTCCCTCCACAAAAGCCCAAAAATACTGAAAGGGAGCCTCTTCCATAGCTTCTTTCCTCCAACCATTTTTCTCAGTCTGTCGCTACAGTTGTCTTACGGAGAACCCACTTAATGTTGACTGCCAAATGTTGCAAATATCAAGGAACGCAGTTGCAATGTAAAGTCATAAGGTGGTAAAGAACAATACTCCCCATGCTTTTACCACGTGCAACACTGCCGTCAAAATACGAGTGGGGAAATGCATTTTCTTTCTATGTTGGGTGGACTCTTTAAAAATGTTGCCACATCCGTGTCGGACGCGCACCCGGAACCATTTTTGCAGGGTCCGAGTAAAATAGCTTTCTTCAGTGCACTGCATCTCCATAGAGATTTCACCATTGGATTAGGGTCTTCTCCCACTCAATAAACAACTGTAATAAGATTGTATTAGAAATGTGTTTCAAGAAGGAACCTTTCATTATGATAGACTCTGCATCTCCAAATTGTGTATGGCTATATAATCTCAGCAGGAATGCATCCACCTCATCGTCTTCGAATCCTGTTGTAGTCATCTAAAGTTATATCCCATGACCTCTGTTTTCCGTCCTGCCTTAGAACCTTAGCTATTGTGATCCTCTTATCATTAGCTTATGAGAATAAGCTAGGTATGTAATCTTCCAGGGTATCACATACAATATGTTAAGCCAAGATCGAATTCTATTCCCATTTTGGACAAAAAACACATTGTACTCGGGAAAGTCCACTTTCCTATCATGATCCGTTTTCACCCGTTCGTCCTGTTGTGGGACAACACCTCCTTTATGAACCAAGGTTAACTATTATAACCATGTTTCACCGAAATAACCTTCATCCGGATGGTGTACTGGTGTATTGGAAAGAGATGATTAGGCAGGACATGTCATTGCTTCAGCTTATCAAGAACATGACCCTCGATAGGAAGATGTGGAGGTCGAGATTTAGGGTTGAAGGTTGACAGGTAGTCGTGAGTTTCTCCTAGTCTTATCAGTAGTAGTACTATTCTTATATTTTCTTATTCATGTTCTTTATTATTACATGTCGTGTCATTCGCTTCCGTTACCCTATTACCTTGTTATTGCTATTGTTTGTTCCTTTATTTTCCCTGTTCGTTGAGCCGATGGTCTATCAAAAACAATCTCTCTACCTTCATAAAAACAAGGTAAGGTCTGCGTACATATTACCCTCCTTAGATCTCACTTGTGTGATTATACTGGTTTTCTCTTGTTGTGGTTATCCTTCATCTGGATGATCTGCTTTTTAATTGCAAATTTCCATAGCCATTTTCTGAACAATGCTCGATTAAAGATCTCCAACCTCTGAGTTGCAATCTCCCAACTGCAACCAGTGGTAGATTGTGAATGCTCAGTCTCCCATTTACCAGTTTCCAACATTAGTGAGGTTACTGCACTGAATACCGGTTTTATGATGAAGACTAGCAATTTATATTTGCATCTGAAATTGGGATTTTAGTTATGTTAAAGCTTCTTGAATCGAACTTTATGTAGGTTACATGTATACAAACTTCCTGTTGCATCTTGTCTGATAAAACCGGCTTTATGGTTCTAATATTGGAAAGGGAAAAGGAAGGTAATTTAGGCGATGTAGCATCAGTATATGGGGTTTTACTCTGGTTATGAGTGAAAACACTGCAGCAAAATCTTTAATATGAATATCACGATTCACGATAGTAACTAACTGAACAAAGGTAAAGAGAAATTGCAATGTTTTTGTTAAGAGTTGTGTAATTTAATTGTGACTTGTATTCCCCTCAAGGATCCTAGTGAAAGAGGATTGAAATTTTGAATGTTCTTTCTTGAACAAACGTCTATCTTTTGATTTTTCTTCAATCTGTTTGCAGAAGAATGCGATGATTGGGGGTGCATTGACTGGGGCTCTCATATCTGCTGCAAGCAACAACAATCGCGACAAGATTGTGATGGATGCCATTACAGGAGGTGCTGTTGCAACTGCTGCTGAGTTTCTTAATTATCTCACATGAATTTCTTACCAACTACTTAAGAACATTGCTTAGCATTTGCTCTATTTCTCGAATTGTATCCATTTGAAATTACTAGCTTATGACATGAATCTTAGACTATTTGAATATGTTTAAGTGAATCTATAAATTAGCTATCTTTTTCAATCATTTGCTTTAAAATTCAAGTTGTCTATCGAGATGAATCAATTCATGTTTATATCAAATCAAACAATTTAATCAGAAGAATTATAAATTTAAGCGTGAATACATATTACTTAATCATGGTTAATGTTGGGTTTGTATTTAATTAATAAATTAAATACTTAAAAGATGGTGAATGAGAAATGGAGGGAAATGAAAATTTTGAGTGAAATTTCAAGTTTCCCCTCTTGGCATATGGACTTTGTCTCTCATTGGAAGAGGAAGAAATTTTTTATGGGTATATAAGCAATTGCTCTCTTTCTAGCTCTTAAAGAGTTGAGAAGAAAGCAAGCTTCGCGCCGTCGTCGTCGCTCGGCTTCGGCTTCGGATTTTACCTATTTATAGTTGAGTAAATAGTTATTTATGTAATGACATTTATGTTGTGACAGTTTTCTAGAAACAACCATTCTGAAGAGTTGCACCTCTTCAGATTTCAGCCCAAATTTTGGCTATAAATACAACACTACTCTGCTAAGAGTTTCACTACGAATTTTTGAGTTTTCTCTCCTTCTTCTGCATACTTTTAGCATACAAACAAAGCAAAAAGTATGTGTGATTTGCTACTGATCTTTGTGTTCGCTGAAACACAGGCGTTTGAAGTACCAGTACACCAGTGTGTAATTCCTTCTATCATGGAAGGAAATAATCCATAATCTTGGGTGCTAAAAGGGGATTAAATTCCTTAAGGAAACACTGTGAATTCAGTGGGCTCGAATTATTTATTTCATTTCTGTTTATGATAATTTCTGTTCATATTCATTAATATTTTCAGAATTCTTTTACGAATACAGTTTACTAAAAAGCTTAAGGAACTTAATATATTTCTGTATTTGTATTATTGTTTCTGGAGAGTAAAACTTTTGTGGTTTTGACTCTATTAAAATCTACGTGATTTTAACGTTGGTATCATTCTTTTACAGAAATGACTAATGAGAATGAGAACCAAGTTGTTCCAATGGTGACAACTAATGCATCAACAAAACGAACGACACCGGCTGCTTTGTCACCAGCAGAGAATCCTGGGAAATTTTTCGGAATTGATTTCAAGGCTGGCAGCAAAAGATGTTCTTCTATTTAACTACTTTAAGTCTTCAGAAGTTCATCAAGGAAGATGTTCCTATACTGTCTGATGAAACTCCTTATAATTAACGCTTTCTCGTGACTGAGGCGTGGAAGCATTCAGATTTCTTGTGCAAGAATTATATTCTTAGCGGTTTGGAGGATGCTTTGTATAATGTCTATAGTGGCGTGAAAACGTCAAAAGAACTGCGGAGTGCACTTGAATGGAAATATATAAAACTGAAGATGTCGGGTTGAAAAAGTTTGTGGCTGCAAAGTTTTTGGACTACAAAATGATAGATAGCAAATCTGTTATTACACAAGTCCAAGAACTGCATGTGATTATTCACGATCTCTTTGCTGAAAGTATAAATCAAATTAATATTGATGTTAAAAGTAGCAATCTTAGTAGTCTTACTAACAGAAATTCCATTGAAGGTTTTGTCATCAATGAAGCATTCCAAGTAGCATCAATGATTAAGAAGTTGCCTCATTGTGAATGACTTCAAAAACTACTTGAAACACAAATGCAAGGAGATGTCCCTTGAAGATCTCATTGTTCGATTGAGAATTGAAGAGGACAACAAAGCTGCTGAAAAGAGAGGCCGTGGAAGTTCAACAATAATGGGAGAAAATATTGTTGAAGAGAACAAGAAGAGAAAGAAGGCTTCTGGTCCGAAATACAACCCAAGTAAGAAGCGGTTCAGTAGAAACTGATACAACTGCGAAAAAACCGGACACAAATCTACGGAGTGTCGTGCCCCGAAGAAAGACAAGAAGAATGGTCAAGCAAACATGGTTAAAAAGCATGATGATATTGATGACTTATGCGTCATTCTTTCCGAATGCAACTTGGTGGGCAATCCTAAAGAGTGGTGGATTGATTCTGGAACTACTCACCATGTTTGTGCTGTCAAGGAAGCTTTTACGACTTATGCTCCTGTTAAACCCGATGAGACAGTTTTCATGGAAAATGCTACAAATGCCAAGATTGAAGGATGTGGGAAGATATTTCTCAAAATGACTTCCAGCAAAGTGGTGAATTTGAACAACGTCCTTCATGTTCCCGAGATTAGGAAGAATTTTAGTCTTTACTGGACTTCTTGTTAAGAATGATTGTAAATGTATTTTTGTTTCCGATAAGATTGTAATAAGTAAGAATGAAATATTTGTAGGAAAAGGTTACCTCACTGAGGGCCTTTTCAAGCAGAATGTAATGGTTGTGGAGAATAATAGTAAAATTTCAGCTTCGTCTTACTTGCTTGAGTCAAATGAATTATGACATATACGTTTGAGTCATGTTAATTATAAAACCTTACGAAAAATGATTAATTTGGAAGTATTAACAAAATTTAAATGTGACAAATCAAAATGTCAAGTATGTGTGGAATCCAAGTATGTTAAACATCCTTATAAGTCAGTTGAAAGGAATTCAAATCCTTTAGACTTAATTTACACAGATATTTCTGACATGAAGTAATACCATATCGCGGTAGAAAGAAGTATTTCATAAATTTTATTGACGATAGTACTAGATATTGTTATGTTTACTCACTTAATAATAAAGATGAAGCAATAGCCGCATTCAAGCAATACAAAATGAAGTTGAAACATAACTTAACAAGAAAATCAAAATGATAAGAAGTGATATGGGTGGTGAATATGAATCTCCTGTTGAACAAATATGTTTAGAATATGGAATTAGTCATCAAACAACGGCCGCTTACAGGCCCCAATCCAATGGAATTGCAGAAAGAAATAATCGTTCATTAAAGGAGATGATGAACGCATTATTGATAAGTTCTGGTCTTCTATAGAACTTGTGGGAGGAACCCGTTCTTACGGCTAGCCAAATACTAAATCGAGTACTCCATAGCAAAACATAATCAATTCTATATGAAAAATGGAAAGGAAGGAAGCCCAACTTGAATTATTTTAAAGTGTAGGGGTGTTTGGCAAAACTGCAAGTTCCTAAACCCAAAAGGGTAAAAATATGACCAAAAACTGTTAATTGTGTTTTTATAGGATATGCGACTAATAGTAAAGCATATTGATTTCTAGTCCATAAATCAGAAAATCCTGACATTCATAATAATATGGTTATAGAATCAGATAGTGTCGAATTCTTTGAAAATATATACCCGTATAAAAAGGAATGTGTCTCCATTGGTGAAGGATCTAAACGACCTCGGGAAGAAACAAAAGAAAGTTCACATAACCAGGAGGATCCAAGACGTAGTAAATGTCAAAGAACATCAACTTATTTGGACCAGATTTTGTGACTTTCTCATTGGAAAATGAGCCTCAAACATTTAAAGTAGTTATGTCTTCTTCGAAATCATTGCTATGGAAAGAGGCAGTCAATAATGAAATTGAATTCATACTGAACAACCATACATGGAAATAAACCGTTGGGTTCTAAATGGATCTTTATGAGGAAAATAAAAAATGATGGCTCTATTGACAAATATAAGGCAAGACTTGTGGTCAAATGGTATAAACAACGAGAAGGTATTGATTATTTGGACATTTGATTAGGGATTTGGAGGACCATTTGGGGTCGTATTTGAGAACTTTTGATATGTATGAACTCGTGGGAAGAAAAGGAACCCGTTGATGTGAAAATTCCTGAGTTTCAAAAAGTGGGCCCGGGACTCAGGTTTTGCTGGGATTTTTGGTATATTTTGATTGTTTTCGCTTGGGCTTTGTTCCCTTAGCATATTGTGACGTATTCGTTCTGACTTTGGATAAATTCGACGCGCATGGAGGTCGATTCGAGGGGAAAAGGCATCGCGAGCTAGAGATTTAGCCGGTTCGAGGTAAGTAATGATTATAAATGATGTTCTGAGGGTTTAAAACCCCGGATTTGCACATTGTAGTGCTACATTAAGGTGAGACACACACTTGATAACAAAGCGTGAGATCGTATACTATTGGGGATTGTGACTTGGCCCATCCCAATTCATGATTTTATCGCGTATTTGAATGAAACCTATTTATTATCATCATGACTTGGCTTGAATGCCATGTTTGGGCTTCATGCAAACTATTTGAACCATTCGGGGATTTTTATTACTATTTCCTTATTGTTTTGACTTATTACTTGAACTCAGTTATGATAATCTCCATTGTTTTACTATCCAACTATTATTTCTCAATTTTAAGACTTAAATGGTATTTTAAATGATTCTTGGACCGAGTAAGGTCGAGAGCCTATATTGTGAGGAACACTGATATTGCTTTGAGGTCGAGGTCCTGATATATATATATATATATATATATATATATATATATATATATATATATATATATATATATATATATATATATATACGCCATGAGGTGGCTTGAAAGATATAAGGCCGGGAGCCTAGATTTGATGCCATGAGATGGATTATTATTGTGCTTGGGCTGTAAGCCCCCCCGGATTCTGTACATCCCCAGTGAGCGCGGGTATCCAGTTGTGATATGAGATTGAGCCCGATTTGGGGATACTAAGCCCGAGGGGCGAACTTCTATCTGTTTACTTTACATTGTTTATCTGTCAATTATCTGTTTGCCCATTGAAACAAGATTTTTCTTGGTTTTCACTTATTAACTATTTTCAAATGATATTTTACGCTTCATTGTAAAATGCCTTGTATTTTTACATGTTTTTCTTACTTTCAGTCATTATTTATATTTGTTAATCACTCGGAGTACTTGCATTACTTCATAATCTATGCGTGCCAGATTAGGTGTTGTTGGTTCTGCTCTGGAGTGTTGATTCCTCTAGTCCCGACGGTGTTTCAGAGACTATGAGGTAGTTGTTGGCATCTGCAGCCCCGTGTCTCTATTATCATGTTATTTATATTTCCTTCAAACAATTGTACTAGTTATTGGATTTAGTAGACTTGTATTATAACTCGTAGACGCTCATGACTTGTGACACCTCGGTTAGGGTTGTGTCAGGTTGGATATTCCGCACCTTTATCGATATTTTCCGCTGTTTAGTATCATTTAATCATGCTTACATTGCTTTCATGTTAATTAACTGCTTAAAATAAAAATTTTGTTCAATTGGCTGGCCTTGTCTCTACGAGAGTCGCTATCACGAACAGATTTGGGATTAGGGTCATGACATTATATTTTACTCTGACATGTAGTTTATATTGTAGATAAAATGTAGATAAAGTGTAGGACATTATTTACAACCAGAATTTGATAGAAAATATAACAGCACAAACCTGCAACTGTGTTCTCATCGATGATATTTAATTCCATATTGAAATCATGAACAGTTTATACATAGCGGATATGATCCTAAGTTTTTGTTTTCCTTTTTCGTCTCCATATATACACAACTACAATATAATATCACTTAAATACAATTTTTATTCAATGTTGTTCAACTTTCATACAACGGGTAAATGAATAAAAGAAAAATAAACAAAAAAACAATCTATAATTTTCTACGATATCTGCAATATAATGTATGTTATATTTTTTTCTTCTTCTTTTTTCTACGATATCTGCAATATAATGTATGTTATATTTTTTTCTTCTTCTTCTTCTTCACCAAAACCCCTCAATATTGAGATATAAACTCCAAACCATATTCCAAATTATTTTCAACAACACTCAATCTAAACAAATAATAATTTTTGAAAACCCAAATTCGAATTCAAAGCTTGTTAATGGCTGTCAATAGTGAAATTGCTTCTCTCTTTTCCTTTGCTTTGTATTTGATAATGCCATCGACCTGAAATTCTCTAAATCTCTCATAGCTATCCCAATTCCCATTAAGTATAACCGGGATTTTGGACACAATTACATTTGTTGCAGAAGAATTATAGAAGATTTAGTCGTTTTTAATTTGAATCAGAAAAATATTGAAACACAGTGTATCGCAAAAATAGAGTCGCTAAATTTTGAATCGAAACAGCTGATAATATAAATGCGTGATTTGTATTTTAAAATATCTGGAAGATGTTTAATTCCTCAATATTAGCGCCCCTAAATAAGGAAATCTACAACTACAATGATTTCTTATTTAATAAATTATTTATATTTTGTAGAAATACTGATAATATAGTTTTCTATACGGTGAAGGAAAGAAAATTTCCCAATAACTAATGTTTTGAGAATAAAAGTGATTTTCGTCCATAAACGTACATTGGGCCGTGGCCTTGTTCGATTAGAAGCCGAAAAGACGAGTCGGACCAACCCTTATCATTCTCTAGGGCTTTTACTGTAAAATTCATCCCCTTCTCCTCTTTCTTCGTTAGCTTTCTGTAAACCACAGTTCCAGCTTACAGGTTCGAATCTTTTCTTCTTCAAAATTGGTGTTTGTAGAACCTCTGAAGAGGCAAATTTATTTGTTGATTTATTCTCAATCTGATATTTTATTTTTTATTTTGAGTAATTCCAGCTCATTCTATCTCCGTTTCTCGAAGAAACTTTTTGAAGAAGTATGGCGTCCCGGTTTTGGACTCAGGTAAATGATTTTTTCACCTCAATTAAAGATTTTTTTTTGTTTATGTGTTTGGATGAGTAAAATAATCTATTCACCAATTTACAGTGGTAAAGATTTAATTTTTTTAATTAATTTATGAGAACTCTAGTGATAGATAATCCTACATTATTGAATATTGGAATGAATCAGATCTAAATAGAGCTAAATGGATAGTGATGATTCATATAGCCAACCCAGCTAGCTTTTGAATTGCAATTTGATAATCCAATATTTCTAATTTTAACTGAACTTTTGATACAAATCACGAGAATGTGTATTTGTTCCCACTTTTCACCAGCTATTCTGCTGAAGAGCAATTTACTTGTTTGTGTAAACAGAAAATTAAGGTGCTGTGAGTGAGTGATTTGTTTGTGTATACAGAAAATTAAGGTGCTGCAGTCTGTTGGGCATGGCTCATTCTGCATAAAGGGTTTAGGGAAGATGTTATTTAATTCATTCATACTATGGTATTTGCAGGGCGATAGTGAAACGGAGGACGAAGAGGAGAGTGATTACGAGCAGGAGGATGATGAAGGGCCGGCTGAGACTACCGCTGCAGCGGCTGGGTCAAGATACCTTGCTGCTGGTGACAGCGACAGTGATGAATCAGATGGACAGAAGCGAGTTGTCCGGTCAGCAAAGGATAAGCGCTTTGAGGAATTGTCTGCTACCGTTGATCAGATGAAGAATGCTATGAAGATTAATGACTGGGTCAGCTTGCAGGAGAGCTTTGATAAGATCAATAAGCAGCTGGAGAAGGTCATGCGCATTACAGAATCGGTTAAAGCACCAAATCTCTATATCAAAGCTCTAGTGATGCTGGAGGATTTCTTGAGTCAGGCTTTGGCCAACAAGGAGGCAAAGAAGAAGATGAGTAGTAGTAATGCTAAAGCCTTAAATTCGATGAAACAGAAACTGAAAAAGAATAACAAGCAGTATGAGGAGTTGATTAACAAGTACAGGGAAAATCCTCCCGAGAGTGAGGATGAGGCTGGTGATGATGAAGAGTCAGAAGAGGAAGAAGAGGATGATGAAGAGGAGTTTGAGGAGGACCCAACAAAGATTGCAGCTGCGTCTGATGAGGAAGATGACGAAGATGAAAGTCGGGATGAGATAGCAGAGAGCGGTACTGGGTGGGAGAAGATGCTGAGCAAGAAAGAAAAACTTTTGGATAAACAGTTCAAGGATCCAAGTCAAATTACGTGGGAGACCGTCAACAAGAAGTTCAAGGAAATTGTTGCTGCTAGGGGTAGAAAGGGGACTGGAAAGATTGAATTGGTTGAACAGCTCACCTTCTTGACCAAGGTGGCCAAGACTCCAGCACAAAAGCTTGAAATTCTGTTTAGTGTTGTGTCTGCGCAGTTTGATGTTAATCCAAGTCTCAATGGACACATGCCTATAAATGTGTGGAAAAAGTGCGTGCAGAATATGCTTACCATCCTCGATGTTTTGACCCAATACCCAAACATTGTGGTTGATGACATGGTGGAGCCGGATGAAAATGAGACCCAGAAAGGAGCAGACCACTCGGGGACGATAAGGATCTGGGGAAACTTGGTTGCCTTTGTTGAAAGGATAGATGTAGAGTTTTTCAAGAGCTTGCAGGTAATTGATCCACATACCCGTGAGTATGTTGAGAGGCTGAGGGATGAGCCGTTATTTTTGGTTCTTGCTCAAAATGTCCAACATTTTTTAGAACGGGCAGGAGACTACAGGGTGCTGCGAAAGTGGCTCTCAAACAGGTTGAATTCATTTATTATAAACCACAAGGAGTGTATGATGCTATGAGGAAGTTGGTTGAGCTTACGGAAGGAGAAGGAGAGGCAGAGTCTATAGAAGAAAACAAAGTTGTTGAGGAGAGTAGAGGTCCAACTGCATTTGTTGCAACTCCAGAGCTTGTGCCCAGGAAACCTGCATTTGAAGAGAACAGCAGGACATTGATGGACAGTCTCGTTTCTCTCATATATAAATATGGGGATGAGCGCACCAAGGCCCGTGCAATGCTCTGTGATATATACCACCATGCTATCTTGGATGAGTTTTCAACATCCCGTGACTTGTTATTGATGAGTCACTTGCAAGATAATATCCAGCACATGGACATTTCAACTCAGATACTTTTCAACAGAGCCATGGCTCAGCTCGGTCTCTGTGCATTCAGGGCGGTACTTGTTGCAGAAGCGCATGGCTGCTTGGCTGAACTCTATTCTGCCGGCAGGGTAAAGGAGTTACTTGCGCAAGGTGTCTCCCAAAGTCGTTATTACGAGAAGACCCCAGAACAGGTTTCTTTGCTGAAAAATTTCATTCTTTTTCTTTTATGCAAGAAATTTATTGTTATTACGTGCCCTTATGTTCCTCCATTGTTATGTTTTGGGGTTAGCTGCTTTATTGTACTTCATAATTGTGGTAGCTAGTATGTTTCAGAGTGCTTGTGTGGCGTAGCTCCACAAGAAAGTGGGTTCCAGTTGAAATTCGAAAAAGAAAAATCAGTTTATTTGTTGGTTTACTTAATGAGTTAAGCGGGTATCTAAAAGTTTCCCTCATGGTTTTCATAACTAGCAGAACTTGTTCTTTGGGAGATTGCTCGGGAGTAAATCAGTGATAGTAAAATTTAAAGAACTTCACAGAACTTTAAATTAATTCCATCAGTTTTTGCAGTGTATAAAGTTGACTTCCAAAGTAGGGACTAACCACTTGATTGAACATGTACACATGGACAATTAGTTAGCCAAATTCGCCCGAACAAATTCATAGTAACTGAAATAATCATATATTTTATATCAGATTGCACCTTCAACTGACTCATTTCTCAGAGTAGGTTTTTTTGTTGTGAAATTTCATCATTATGATTCTTACCAAAGCTTCTAAACAATGCATGTTGTTGGGCACTTTTAGGAGCGGATGGAGAGGAGGCGTCAGATGCCGTATCATATGCATATAAATCTTGAGCTTCTTGAGGCCGTCCATTTGACATGTGCAATGCTACTTGAAGTGCCAAACATGGCAGCTAATAGCCATGACATGAAGCGTAGGGTTATTAGCAAGACATTCCGGAGATTGCTTGAGGTAAGTGAGAGGCAAACTTTCACCGGCCCACCTGAAAATGTGAGGGACCATGTAATGGCAGCGACAAGGGCCCTCAAGCAAGGAAACTTTGAAAAGGCTTTTGATGTTATCAACTCCCTTGACGCGTGGAGGCTACTACGCAACAAGGATAGTGTTCTTGAGATGCTTAGGGGAAAAATAAAGGAAGAGGCACTGAGGACCTATCTTTTCACATATTCTTCTTCTTATAATTCTGTGAGTTTGGATCAGCTTGCAGGGATGTTTGACCTTTCAGAGTCACAGATCCATAGCATCGTGAGCAAAATGATGATTTCTGAGGAGCTTCATGCAAGCTGGGATCAACCATCCCGATGCATGGTCTTTCACGATGTTGAGCATACAAGACTGCAGGCTTTGGCCTTCCAGTTGACGGAAAAGCTGTCAGTATTAGCAGAAAGTAATGAAAGAGCAACAGAATCGAGGATAGGTGGTGGTGGATTGGAGGGCATTCCCCTGAAGCGCAGGGACGACCAAGATTATGCTGCTGCAGCTGCTGGTGCTGGTAAGTGGCAGGACTTCTCCTTCTCACAAGGCAGACAAGGTGGCGGTGGTGGCCGAACAGGATATGTCGGTGGTAGATCAGCTTCTGGGCAAGCATCGAGGGACCGTTCTAATCAGGCGCGGGGGACTTACGGTGGTCAAGGCTCAAGATATCATAGTGGTGGAGGTGCGAGGGGAAGTCAGATGGACGGATCAGGTCGCATGGTTAATCTTAACAGGGGGATCCGCGCTTAGAGAGCTGTGCACAAAGTTTTGCATAAGAGAGGATCACAGAGCACTTTGAGGTCCTGGTTGTAGTAAAATTTATAGCTTTCATTGTGTCACATTGTTTTCTGCGACTTTGTAGCATTTTTTGGCAATGTTATACTGCTTTTCTCATTTAATGACATTCATTATGTTGGGTACATTCTTTTTTAATTTAATCTGCATCGATTGTTGGCTGGTTGTTGGCTGGTGACAACCTAGAATTTTGTCGCCTTCAAAGTCGTTTTTTCTTTTATTCTTTGCTAGCTAATACACAATAGTAATTGGGAGATTAGGTGTATCACAAGTATCATTAGCAGCAGGCATGGAAACAGTTGTTTTTTCAGGAAGTAATCAGAGGCTGAAAACCTTAATTCCCTGTATAAGAGTGGTGCAGAAGATTATGCCATAATTTCATGAGTGTAATAAAGCAAATTCAAATCTGTTTGTGCGAGAAGGCAATATGACTATCTATTGAAATTGCCGTTGAACAATTTAAAATTGAGCAATTTTGATCTATTAAACTTTTTTTCTGATGTTACTCCCGTAGTTAGGAAAGTCTCACTTTTGGCCTTGAACTCCAAATGACAGTAACTTTAAATGTCATAGTCAAAAGTTCAGAGGTAAATTAAAATCTTTTTTCTCAAAGAATTGGACTCATTGAAGGAGTCCAGAGCTATATATGAAGAGAGATAACTGTTATCGCAAACAGGTCTACCAAAGCATTGCTCCGATACCATAATATGAAAGAATGTGTATTTCAACCCAAAACCTTAGACAATGGTTGGAGTAAAAGTACGGAATTGAAGAAATTAAAGACAAGATAAAAATTGAGAATAGATCAACAAAGAAGTAATTATCAATTAATTGAAACAATCCATTACCCAACAAATTACAATACTTAGTAGAGCAGAACTATAGGATTACCCTCAAGAGGAATGGACTTCTGCTCTCCTTATTAGTTTAGTGCCAACTCCGCTAGGTATAGGTAGGGAGTCTTCTACAAGTCGCATTACTGGTCGATGACCTAATTTTTGAAGCAGTCGAGATGCCTTTGCTGGGGAACCCTTCCTTACATTCTTTTATTGTATTCGCTTCAATCGCCCATGATCCTCAAGATGAATGGACTTATGAATGTACCTTGGAAGAGTTTGAATCAATAAGTTGAAAACACATGCTCCTCACAATTCTTCAATATTCAAAGATAAGCTAAACTTGAAATGACTTCATCATATCTAATTTACAACCGAGTTCATCTAACACGAAAATTTCTTCATTAATTGCACAAATTCTAGCTTTTAAATTATTTGCTACAATGATATTAGCTGCCGTATTATCTAATGTGATAGTTAAACTTTATTAAAAGACCATAAAATTGAAGTATTTCTTGAACGATAGGTCTAATATATGTTATGGTATATTTTGAATCAACAAATTTATAATCAATAATACGTTTTTGCATGTTTCAGTGATAATCAATCCAATAGCATGTAACAGTTAAATAATCATTGACATTAGGACTATGACCCATATCATATGTGATTGATACACACTTTACAATCTAAGTGGTAAAATACACAACGTATGTACAAAAGATAACAACAACAACAACTACCCAGTATATTCCCACAAAGTGGGGTCTGTGGAAGGTAATACGTACACAGGCCTTACCCCTACCCGAAAGGGTAGAGAGGCTATTTCCGACCGACCATCGGCTCAGAGAAAGAGAGAGAAAATCAAACAAAACCAAACAGCATTAGTAAATCCAGCATAAATCATATTAATATTTATCTAAACATAAAACCAAGAATAAAATAACATGCAATAATATCAATCAGTCACTACCATAAGAGGCACAATAGAATACATAAAACAACTATAGAGAGCCCTGCCAAACCCCACCCAGCCTAGACTTCCAGACTTTCCTATCAAGGGCCATGTCCTCGGAAATCCTCATTCTAGCCATATCATGTCTAATCACCTCACCCCAATACCTCTTAGGCCTCCCTCTGCCTCGACTCGCGCCAACCACCGCTAGTCGCTCACAACTCCTCACCGGAGCATCAGGGTTTCTCCTCCGCACATGCCCAAACCACCTGAGTCTCACTTCTCGCATCTTCTCATCCACTAGGGTCAACCCACCTTCTCCCGAATAACTTCATTCTTAATATTATCTAACATGGTGAGCCCGCACATCTACCTGAGCATCCTCATCTCCGCAACTTTTATTCTCTGAACATGAGAGTTCTTCACAGGCCAGCACTCCACCCCATACAGCATGGCAGGTCTAACCACCGCTCTATAAAACTTCCTCTTGAGTTTCTGTGGGACTTTTTTGTCACATAAAACTCCAGATGCAAGCCTCCACTTCAACCAACCCGCTCCTATACGATGAGCAATATCCCTGTCGATCTCTCCCTCCCCTTGAATCACCGACCCAAGATATCTGAAACTGTCACTCTTGGCTATGACCTGAGATCCAAGCTTCACGTCCCAGCCTACTTCGCTCGACTCGGCGCTAAACTTGCACTCCATATATTGTTAAAGATAGTCATTTTGAAATTTAAAAATATCATTTCCAAATATGGTCATAGGAAAACTTTGAAAAACGAGATTATAAGTTTCTTGTATATAATGCACAAAAATAGGGTGAGTAGGAAAAGTAAAAGGTAAGCCAAAGACAACAACCACTTTTGCTAATTTTCACGATCTCTATCTTTGTTATAGAGACGTAGTATAGTATCAGTAATAGGGTGAAACTGTTGTTGGACATAGTTAGAACCCCCAACAGATCCAATAGGAGCGCCAGAACTGCTGCTAGGATCCAATATTTTCTGGTATCTATTTGCATTTTTATCCATATAGGTTTGTGTTTACCAAGCAAGTGCCTAGTTAAAACTCTCGTCCCACTCGATTTTCACGTGTACCATGTGAAAATTGTGCTTTACATTTTTTACAAGTAGCTATTGAAGCGAATTTACCTAAACCAAAAATATTCCATACAAGTGATGTTCTCGTACGTTCTACCTTAGCCTTAATCCTTACAGGAGATATAGGGGGAGATAAACTCTAGACTAAAATTGACTCTGATATTGTTGGACTTGTGGGTATTTTATCTTTGTAGGTTTCATAATCTAGTGATTCTTCCGAATTAATATCATAAAATCCATGGGTTTGGATAAAGAAAGTTTCATCAACATGAGTCGTACCCTCTATATATTGTCTAACTCTAGCAAGAGGATTCAGATTACTACTAGAACTATCACATTTACTATTTTTTTAAATGGGTTGGTTATGTCAAATACTCTTTTATGAACCATAATTTAAATACGAAATGTAAGCAAATAAATAAACACATAAAATGAAGCAAGAAAAGTAAACACAAAAATTAAACGCTAAAATATACGCAAAAACTAAATATAAAAATTAAGAGATGGAATGAGTGCACCGTGATTAAATATTTAAATTTGAAGAAATTGCCCAAAAAAATATTCCAAATACTTAACGAATTAATTTGAAGCTTGAAACTTGTTCCAGTAATTTGCCCAAACACTTGAAATGTAGTTGATTATCAAAAAATAGAGAGAAGAATATAGATATAATGTAAGAGATTAGAGAGAGAATGAAGATTTGTGTGGGGAAAAAAAGAATAGGGGTATTCTTTTTAGTTAAAATAGGATCAAAGCATAATTTAATAAACTTAAGAGTTAAATTAAAAGTTTGGGGGGATGAGAAGGGGTATTTTATAACAAAAATAATACGCAAAAAATAAATATAAAAATTAAGAGATGGAATGAGTGCACTATGATTAAATATTTAAATGTGAAGAAATTACCAAAAGAATTGCTCAAAATACTTGACGAATTAATTTGAAGCTTGAAACTTGAAATGTAGTTGAATATGAGAAAATTGAGAGACGAATATAAATAGAATGTAAGAGATTAGAGAGAGAATGAAGATTTGTGTGGGAAAAAAATGGGGGTATTTTTGGTTTAAATAAAGTATAATATAATAAACTAATAAACTTAAGAGTTAAATTAAAAGTTTTTTTTTGGGGGGGGGGGGGGGGGGGGGGGGGGGGGGGGGCGCATTTTTGACCAATTTTAACCGTTGTCAACAGTTATTTTTGAAAATAAAGCCATTGTATAATAGCTACTTTATTTACAAGAAAATATTTCGCGGGTTGTTGGGCCGGGACTGAACCTTTACCGAACCGGCGCACCGGGACAAAAGAGATGGTTTGTCCCATCCCATGTCCCTTTACCCTCAATATTCTATCTCACTAACACATGACGAGCCGGGATAGGATTTAGGGGGAGGGGCCATTTTTGACTAATTTTAGTCGTTGCCGACGGTTATTTTTGAAAATAAAGCCATTGGTTAATGGTTATATTATTTAAAAAGAAAATTATTTTGCGGATTGTTGGGCCTGGACCGGCCCACCGGGACAAAATAGATGATCCGTCCCATCCCACGTCCCTTTACCCTTTATGTTCTATCTCACTAATACATGGCGAGCTAGGATAGGACCGTGATGGGCCGGGCCATTCCGTCCTTTTGGGCGACCTTAGTATTGACCAAAAGAAGGAGCTTAAAAATAATGAAGGCAAAATAGAAATGAGAAATGACCTAATAATCTCACCATATTTGGTTGTTAGATAAACTAATTATTTTTCTTTTTACATAACAAATTATCTAATAATGCATACAATAAATTATAAGAGGAATAAATTGGAAATTTTAATAAAATATTATATTTAAAATAACAATAAAATTCGAAGTCCAAATCACTTGTAGCTTCATATGCTAAAATTAAAATTGCCCTAAATTTTGCATGAATTATTGGCTACACCCGTAAACTATTTATAATTTTAATTGGTATCTCCCTGAACTTGGGTATTCAATAGTCGCTACCCCATTAATAATCTCATCTCAGAAAAGTCGCACGCACCTGCCACATGAATTTTTCTATCAATGTAATATTTTTATTTTAAATATAAAATATACTTCTTATTTTTTTAAATGATTAATTTCTTAGATCATCTTTTTCAAATAATATTTGTAATATAACTTGGCTAGAACTCCATAATTTAGGTAAAACAAAACTTATTTGGATAAAATTGATAAAGCTTTAGTAATTTCATTTAAAATTTATCTTGAAATGAAGAAATACACCGTTAAAACAAATAGTCATAGACGTAAAAATGATATAAAAATAAATAATATGAACTTTATTATTCAGGCTAAAAAAATATTTAGCTAAATTATGAAGCTCTAAGAAAGCTTTTTTTATTTTACAAAAAAGATATACAACAAATAAAAAAACTTTCAGTGTAATCTCACATGTAAGGTCTGGGGAGGGTAGTGTATACGCAGACTTTATTCTTACTTTTATGAAGGCAGAGAGGATATTTTCGATAGACCCTTGACTCATGAAAGATAAAAAATAAAGGGGGCAATAACAAGTAGACTAATTGAGAAATCAAACTGAAAATATAAAACTAACACTAGATAACGCAATAAAAAAACAGAAACAAAAGCAACAACAAGTAATAACATAAGTTTAGGAGTACAAAAATATATGAATAATACTAAGTAATATATTAAAGCTACCGTTACAAATAAGAACACCTGGCTACCTAACTCTTTACATTTATTCTCAACCTCCACACTTTCCTATTCATGGTCGCGTTCTCAGTAAACTGGAGCATCGTCATATGTTGCCTAACCATCTCTCCCGAATACTTTTTCGGCCTGCTTCTACCTCTCCAATGACAACATCTCACACCTTCTCACTGGTGCATCTGTGCCTCTTCCTCTTCACATGCCCGAACCATCTAAGTCTCTCCTCCCGCATCTTGTCCCCTACAAGGGCCATGCATACCTTGTACTGAATAACTTTATTTCTAATTCTACCAAACTTGGTATGCCCACACTTCTATTTCAATATTCTTATTTCAGCCACCTTCATCTTCTAGATATTGAAGTTCTTGACTTACCAATACTCTTCTCTATACAATATAGTCTGCCTGATGTAAAAGAAGAATCTATGTTAAATTTTATTAAATTTAGCCAAGATAATATTTTTAGAGCTCAAGTCCAAAAATATGGACTTATTTTCAAGAAGCGCAAGAAGTCAAAGAAGCTCATGATTGATTTCAAGAAGCCAATATTCTTTCCTTCTTATAATAGGATTTATTTTATTCCGTTTAGAATAAGAATTTTTCTTTTAGTAGGATTCCAGTTTCTTTTCCTAGTATAATAGGGATTTTACTTTTCTTGTCTTTAGATATTTTATTTTCTTATTAGAATATGAATAGTAGTCATCAAAGAAGAGACCCTAGACCTATATAAAGGGTTCTCATGCCTTGTAGGGGAGGAATTCACGATTTTGGAGATTTACCCTAATTTGCAATAGAGTGTTTTCTCTATTTTGTCTTTTTATCCTTGTTTTTTGTTCCGAGGAAGGTGGTGATAGTCTTTGTCTTGTCTTCAATTGCGTGTGGTATTTGTTTATCACATTAATTGATTTCGACTTTAGAAGTTTGTTTAGTTCTTGATCTTTCAAGAACTCATTTCTTGATATAAATTTATTCTTTTGATGTCATAGAATCATAACTTAAATTGAATTGGTGTAGTAACAATATTTACTAGTTTTGAATGAGTAAATAGTCTTTCTTATAGTTTTGATCGTCATCTTTCACCTTATTTTTGAATCATCAGATTCCGAGTCCTAAGACTTAAGATACATTGTTTCTTGAAATCTACCTATAAACTACGTTTTCGTTACAAGATCTTGATCCGAGTCGGTTTGTTCTTTGTTAACCCAAAGAATTACATCACTGTCTGATCATCACTTTATAAAACTTACCTTTATATTTTGATGCAACATTCTTATCACAATAAAATACCAAAAGTGAGCCACTATTTCATCCGATCGCCCCAATTCTATGTGTTACATCCTCTTAGATCTTCCTATTCCCTTGTATAACTGGCCCGCGATACTTGAAACTCTCCTAGGTATGACTTGTGAATCAAGACTAACATCTTCGTTCACTACGATAGTCACACCATTAAACTTGCACTCCAACTATTCTTTCTTCGTCATACTCAATTGAAACCTTTAGACTCCAGGGTATGCGTCCAAACCTCTAACCTCTCGTTAACACCGCCTCGCGTCTCATCAATTAGTATAATATCATCGGTGCGTTGATCGCTAGAGCAAATAGAAATGGGCTAAGGGTTGACCCCTAGTACAACCCTATCACAACCAGAAGTGTCCCGAACCCTGCCTACTGTCCTCACTCGTGTCTTATAGCCGTTTGGCCAAGCTGCAAAATCAGCTTATTTTGAGAAGTGTTTTTTTTCAAAAGTGCTTTTCTCAAAAGTACTTTTGGTGAGAAGCAGTTTGTGTTTGGCTAATTAGTTTGAAAAGCACTTCTGAGCAGCAATTAGTGTTTGGCCAAGCTTTAAAAAACTGCTTCTAAGTATATTTTTCTCAAAAGTGCTTCTCAAAAAAGTGCTTTTGGAGAGAAGCTACTTTTTTTTGCTTCTCCAAAACTGCTTCTGCTTCTCCTCAAAAGCATTTTTTTCCTTCCAAAAGCTTGGCCAAACACCTCAATTTTTGGCCAAAAGTGCTCTTGGCCCAAAAAAACATTTTGGCCAAAAATAAGCTTGGCCAAATAGGCTATTAGTCTATCATACAAGTCCTTAATAGCCTTAATATATGTAACATGAATACTTCTAGACTCCAAATATCTCCACATAACCTCCATCAGTACTTTATCATAAGCCTTCTCTAAGTCGATTAACACCATATGTAAAACCCTCTTCCTCTCCCTATACTACTCTATCAACCTCTCAACAAGAAGAATAGCTTCTGTATTCCTCACCCCCTGCTCCATCACCCTTTCGTAGACTTTCATAGTATGGCTTAGTAACTTGATGCCTAGAAAGTTATTGCAATTTTGGATATCACACTTGTTCTTATATAATGAGATCATTGTACTCTATCTCCATTCTCCGAACATCTTCTTTATTCTAAAAATGATAGTAAATGACCTGGTGAGCTACTCCAAGCTCGCCTTGTCCATGCTCTTCCAAAATTTCACCGGGACTTTATCTAGCCCGACCGCTCTCCTCCTGCTCATCTTGTTCATAGCCCCCTCTAGCTCCTCAATTTTTATATGACTACAATACCCAAAGTCCTAACGACTCTCGTAGTGTTCTAAGTTACCTAACACAATGTTCATATTCCTTTCTTTGTACAAGAGTTTATGAAGGTATGTTCGCTATCTTCACCAAATAAGTGCCTCATCCAACAAAACTCTGCCTTCATCGCCCTTGATGTACTTCACTTGATCCAGGTCACATGTCTTTTTTTCTTGTATCTTGGCTAGCTTATACAACTTCTTGTCTCCTCCTTTGCCTCCAAGTTCTTCGTATAAATGTTAAA
Source organism: Nicotiana benthamiana (assembly GCA_034376525.1). NCBI lineage: Eukaryota > Viridiplantae > Streptophyta > Magnoliopsida > Solanales > Solanaceae > Nicotiana > Nicotiana benthamiana. The sequence continues at coordinate 8,732,904 of CM067334.1, forward strand.
ATGCAGCAGTTTTAGCAGCTGTAACAACTGTTTCCTTCTTAACCATCTTATATCGCTCCCTATTTGTCCTCTTCTTCTCCTCGTCCACACTCTCTAAAAACTTTAAATATGTCACTATTTTGGTGTTCACTTTACCTTGGATCTCAGTTTTTCACCACCAGTTCCTTATGGCGGCCACCAGAGGAGCCCTTCGAGACTTCCAGTACCTCGCTAGCAGCTCCCCTAATGTATTTCGGAGTCGAAGTCCACATACCACTCGCGCCGTTACTACTCCTCCATGCTCCTATAGTCGATAACTTATCCCCAACTCCTGAGCTCTGTCTTTAGCTAAAATTCCCCACTTGATCCTAGGTAAACCAAACACAACCTTTTTTCTTCGCTTCCTCATAGTTTCGAAATTCATAATCAGAACCTATACTGGGTCATGAGGTTCTCATTTGGGATGACGTTGCGGTCCACACACAGCTTTATGAAGGGTAGATAATCCCAAGGAAATAGCTATAGCATATAACAAAGAGAAGCACACAACTAATATAAAATAGCCATAACATATAATAAAGGAATAAAAGAGAAGTACGCAAGTGCAAGGTCATTATTTTGGCTATACTTTTTTTATTTAATAAAAAATAGTGGGGATGTAGCCAAGTTTTTCTTACTGATTTGATTCAAAATTAAAAGTACACAATTGAAATAAATAGCCGCGTTATTTAATAAAATAACAAGAAATACACAATTAGTACCCTATTATTTTAGTTATTACATTTTATTTGGCTAAAATATAAATTTCTGGACAAATCTTCACAAATTTGACTCGATAAAATAAAAATAACAATAATAATAAATAGATATTATATCTATAAAAGAAATTAATAAAAATAAAATAGGGTTGTATTCATGTTCTTTGTCCCAACAATATTCAGGAGGCTAACGACTATCAAATAACCACGTTCAAGGGGATAGTTAAGTTTTAAATAATTTAAGTGTACAATTAATAATGCATGCCAAGTATAATAGATAAAAAATATTTTTTTTCTATCTATATATATACATACATATACATATATATATATATACATACATATACATATATATATATACATATATATATATATATATACATATATATATATATATATATATATATATATATATATAATATAAAGTTTATATATTTGCATTGCTACTAGATACAAATAGTTTCCGAGTCGTGGACTAAGTGATTTTTGCCCGAAAACGAAATACATTGGGCCATGGCCTTGTTCGATTAGAAGACGAAAAGACGAGTCGGACCAACCCTTATCATTCTCTAGGGTTTTTACTATAAAAATCCATTCACTTCTCTCTTTCTCGGCTAAGCTTTCTGTAAACCACAGTTCCAGCTTACAGGTTTGAATCTTTTCTTCTTCAAAACTGGTGTTTGTAAAACCGCTAAAGTATATGTTGATTTATTCTCGATCTGATTTTTTCTTTTTATTTTGAGTAATTCCAGCTCATTCTATCTCCGTTTCTCGAAGAATTTTTTGAAGAAGTATGGCGTCCCGTTTTTGGACTCAGGTAAATGATTTTTTCACCTCAATTAAAGATTCCGGTTTTTCTTTATGTGTTTGGATGAGTAAAATAATCTATTCACCAATTTACAGTGGTAAAGAATTTTTTTTTTTGATAACTATTGATAGAGATATTTTTTTAAATTTATTTATGAGAACTCTATTGATAGATAATCCTAAATTTTAGTGAATATTGGAATGAATCTGCTCTATATAGAGCTAAATGGATAGTGATAATTCATGTAGCCGATCCCAGCCAGCTTTTGATTGAGGCATAATAAATTGTTATATGATTGTACTTGCATCTGGTTGTTTTGAATTGGATGCAAGAAGTGCCCGAACATCATGAATGGATACTTGCATCTGGATATTTTGAATTGCAATTTCATAATCCAATTATTCAATTTCTAAGTGACCTTTGGATACAAATCATGAGAATGCGTATTTGTTCATACTTTTTGCCAGCTATTCTGCTGAAAAGCAATTTACTTGTTTGTGTAAGCGGTGTGATGTGAAATATAATCTTAAACTGTTCAGAAGGAATTGATTAGTGAGCCTAGAAAATTTAAGGTGCTGGGAATGGGTGATTTGTTTTTGTGTATGGCAGTCTGTTGGGGATAGCTCATTCTGCATAAAGTATAAGGGTTTAGGAAAGGTGTTATTTAATTGATTCATACTATGGTATTTGCAGGGCGATAGTGAAACAGAGGAGGAGGAGGAGAGTGATTACGAGCAGGAGGATGATGAAGGGCCGGCTGAGACTACCGCTGCAGCGGCTGGGTCAAGATACCTTGCAGCTGGCGACAGCGACAGTGATGAGTCAGATGGACAGAAGCGAGTTGTCCGGTCAGCAAAGGATAAGCGCTTTGAGGAATTGTCTGCTACCGTTGATCAGATGAAGAATGCTATGAAGATTAATGACTGGGTCAGCTTGCAGGAGAGCTTTGATAAGATCAATAAGCAGCTGGAGAAGGTCATGCGCATTACAGAATCGGTTAAAGCACCAAATCTCTATATCAAAGCTCTAGTGATGCTGGAGGATTTCTTGAGTCAGGCTTTGGCCAACAAGGAGGCAAAGAAGAAGATGAGTAGTAGTAATGCTAAAGCCTTAAATTCGATGAAACAGAAACTGAAAAAGAATAACAAGCAGTATGAGGAGTTGATTAACAAGTACAGGGAAAATCCTCCCGAGAGTGAGGATGAGGCTGGTGATGATGAAGAGTCAGAAGAGGAAGAAGAGGATGATGAAGAGGAGTTTGAGGAGGATCCAACAAGGATTGCAGCTGCGTCTGATGAGGAAGATGACGAAGATGAAAGTCGGGATGAGACAGCTGAGAGTGGTACCGGGTGGGAGAAGATGCTGAGCAAGAAAGAAAAACTTTTGGATAAACAGTTCAAGGATCCAAGTCAAATCACGTGGGAGACAGTCAACAAGAAGTTCAAGGAAATTGTTGCTGCTAGGGGTAGAAAGGGGACTGGAAAGATTGAATTGGTTGAACAGCTCACCTTCTTGACCAAGGTGGCCAAGACTCCGGCACAAAAGCTTGAAATTCTGTTTAGTGTTGTGTCTGCGCAGTTTGATGTTAATCCAAGTCTCAGTGGACACATGCCTATAAATGTGTGGAAAAAGTGCGTGCAGAATATGCTTACCATCCTCGATGTTTTGACCCAATATCCAAATATTGTGGTTGATGACATGGTGGAGCCAGATGAAAATGAGACCCAGAAAGGAGCAGACCACTCGGGGACGATAAGGATCTGGGGAAACTTGGTTGCCTTTGTTGAAAGGATTGATGTAGAATTTTTCAAGAGCTTGCAGGTAATTGATCCACATACCCGTGAGTATGTTGAGAGGCTGAGGGATGAGCCGTTGTTTTTGGTTCTTGCTCAAAATGTCCAACATTATCTAGAACGGGCAGGAGACTACAAGGGTGCTGCAAAAGTGGCTCTCAAACAGGTTGAATTCATTTATTATAAACCACAAGGAGTGTATGATGCTATGAGGAAGTTGGCTGAGCTTACGGAAGGAGAAGGAAAAGCAGAGTCTATAGAAGAAAACAAAGTGGTTGAGGAGAGTAGAGGTCCAACTGCATTTGTTGCGACTCCAGAATTTGTGCCCCGGAAACCTGCTTTTGAAGAGAACAGCAGGACATTGATGGACAGTCTCGTTTCTCTCATATATAAATATGGGGATGAACGAACCAAGGCCCGTGCAATGCTCTGTGATATATACCACCATTCTATCTTGGATGAGTTTTCAACATCCCGTGACTTGTTATTGATGAGTCACTTGCAAGATAATATCCAGCACATGGACATTTCAACTCAGATACTTTTCAACAGAACCATGGCTCAGCTCGGTCTCTGTGCATTCAGGGAGGCACTTGTTGCAGAAGCACATGGTTGCTTGGCTGAACTCTATTCTGCCGGCAGGGTAAAGGAGTTACTCGCGCAAGGTGTCTCCCAAAGTCGATATCATGAGAAGACCCCAGAACAGGTTTCTTTGCTGAAAATATTCGTTGTTTTTCTTTTATGCAAGATATTTGTTCTTATTACGTGCCCTTATGTTCCTCCTTTGTTATGTTTTCAGATTAGCTGCTTTATTGTACTTCATAATTGTAGTAGCTAGTATCTGTTTCAGAGTGTTTGTGTGGCGCAGTTCATCAAGAAATGGGGTTCTAGTTTAAACTCGAAAAGAAAGATCACTTTTTTAGTTGGTTTACTTAATGACTTACATGGGTATCTAAAGTTGTAGCTTTAGAATCCCGAAAAAAGCACTCCCAGGGCCTGGCTCAAGTGGCAAAGAGTGGTGGATTTGTGTCTTAGGTCGTAGGTTCAAGCCCCCACACCATGCAAAGCAAAGCCTGGTATTTAAGTGGAGAAGGGTAGAGGGGCGGGCCCATTATCTACCGAGTTTCAAAGGCTGCGGTTGGTCCAATGGATCGGCCCCAGATGGATTTCTCGCTCATAAAAAAAAAGAATCGTGTAAAAGAGCAATACTTAGCAGCTTTTTCTACTTAAGTCTGAGGTGTTCCCTCATGGTTTTCATAAAAGAAGACACCAAAAAGAAGCCAAAAGGTACCTGGGTGGTCAATCATTAGCATAATCCATGCCATTTCCACCACTGCGAGTGAGAAGTCGTAATTCTTGGCAACCATTTGACTGAAAATAAGAAAAAGAGCCAAGAATTGATAGGTATGGCAAGTAGGATTTGACAGCATAATAATGCAGAGTGAAAGTCCTGCTAATAGAGACAGATCGGTGAAATTTGTGATATTATCTTTGGAATTGTACTTTTTGTGATGGCTGAAAGAGGAAATTGCTATGAGTAGGCAAAGGAAATTATGGGGAATTAGAAAAAGAACTTGAAGCATATCAAGGCACAAGTTGGGTGTATAATGCTAAAGACATGAACTTGAAGAATAATATATGGTTACGCTTTGCTTGAACCATTTTTGTTGTTGAATGCTAACAAAAATGAAATTTGGAGAGAAGACAAAATAAGAAGAAAAGTTTTAGAAGAGAATGTGATGAGGTGAAAAAATGTGTAAGGTGGAGGTGGTGGACCTGAACACAGAGTTGGGTAAATAATGGAACTAAATTGGTAACTTAGAATTAAATCATTTGTTATTTATTTTGTTTTCTCCACGTGTGGTAGAAGGAACCTGTTGGGAACCAGTCCTCACAAATTTGGGAGTTTAGAGGGCTTTTGTTATTTTAAAAGATATTGGACATTAACGGCTGACATAATGTCTCGAAAACGGAACTAGCAAAACTTGTTCTTTGCAAGGATGTTTGGGAGTAAACCAGGGATAGTAAAATTATAAGAACGTCACAGAACATTAAATTAATTCCTTCAGTTTTAGCCAAATTCGTCTGAACAAATTCATAGTAACTTAAATAATCATATTTATATCGGATTGCACCTTCAACTGACTCATTTATCATGGTAGGTTTTGTTGTGGAATTTCTTCATTATGATTCTTACCAAAGCTTCTAAATTATACATGTTGGACACTTATAGGAGCGGATGGAGAGGAGGCGTCAGATGCCGTATCATATGCATATAAATCTTGAGCTTCTTGAGGCCGTCCATCTGACATGTGCAATGCTTCTTGAAGTGCCAAACATGGCAGCTAATAGCCATGACATGAAGCGCAGGGTTATTAGCAAGACATTCCGAAGATTGCTTGAAGTGAGTGAGAGGCAAACTTTCACCGGCCCACCTGAAAATGTGAGGGACCATGTAATGGCAGCGACAAGGGCGCTCAAGCAAGGAAACTTTGAAAAGGCTTTTGATGTTATCAACTCCCTTGACGTGTGGAGGCTGCTACGCAACAAGGATAGCGTTCTTGAGATGCTTAGGGGCAAAATAAAGGAAGAGGCACTGAGGACCTATCTTTTCACATATTCTTCTTCTTATAATTCTTTGAGTTTGGATCAGCTTGCAGGGATGTTTGACCTTTCAGATTCACAGATCCATAGCATCGTGAGCAAAATGATGATTTCTGAGGAGCTTCATGCAAGCTGGGATCAACCATCCCGATGCATGGTCTTTCACGATGTTGAGCATACAAGACTGCAGTCTTTGGCATTCCAGTTGACTGAAAAGCTGTCAGTATTAGCAGAAAGTAATGAAAGAGCAACAGAATCGAGGATAGGTGGTGGTGGATTGGAGGGCATTCCCCTGAGGCGCAGGGACGGCCAAGATTATGCTGCTGCAGCTGCTGGTGCTGGTAAGTGGCAGGACTTCTCCTTCTCACAAGGCAGACAAGGTGGGGGTGGTGGTCGAACAGGATATGTAGGTGGTAGATCAGCTTCTGGGCAAGCATCGAGGGACCGTACTAATCAGGCGCGGGGGACTTATGGTGGTCAAGGCTCAAGATATCAGAGTGGTGGAGGTGCGAGGGGAAGTCAGATGGATGGATCAGGTCGCATGGTTAATCTTAACAGGGGGGTCCGCGCTTAGAGAGCTGTGCACAAAGTTTTGCATAAGAGAGAATCACAGAGCACTTTGAGGTCCTGGTTGTAGTAAAATTTATAGCTTTCATTGTGTCACATTGTTTTCTGCGACTTTGTAGCATTTTTTGGCAATGCTATACTACTTTTCTCATTAATGACATTCATTATGTTGGGTACATTCTTTTCTAATTTAATCTGCATCGATTATTAGCTGGTAGTAAAATTTGATTCTCTCAATTCTCGAGTGCACCAAAAATTCGAGGTCCTTATGGGTTTCCTTCTTGGTCGGTGATAAATATCGAGACTTTGCAATATTTTACCAACTTGTCTTCTTGTTTGATGGGTAAGTCTTGCAGTCAAGTTCCCTGTTGTCTTTGCCTAATAGCAACCAGGTATTGGAAAGAGTTGATTTTGTATCAGATTGGAAAATTTGCAGATAAAATGCTGGAATATCAAATAGACCAACCAAGAAAAATTCCTGAATGTTGATGGTGATTCCAGCAATGCAAAAGTAGAAACGGTTAGCACTTAGCGGATAATTTGCAGAATATCAAATAGACCAATGAAGAAAAATTGCTTAAACCCGCATAGACCCGCCCCACCCACATAGCTTTAAACTCGCAGCGCCTTGCACCCGCCCCCGCTCCGTTTGCCATATGAGTGGTGCAGATTAGGCCATAATTCCATGAAAGTAATAAAGCAAATTCAAAATATTGTGCTCTCTTATATCTATGGAAAGTCGCACTTTTATTTAATAGAGAAAATAGTCAACTTTTCCCTTGTAATGTCAGTAATTGAGCAACTTGGCGCTCTATTACTTTTGTAAAAATTGTACGAGGCGCCCTATTTAGTTGCCCCTATTTAACTTATATTCATTTTTTAAAAAAGTTTTAACTTTTATCTATTTTTTAAACAACTTCAGGCCCCTTTCTTCTTCTCTGTTTCCTCCTCAAAGTTATATCCGCCCTCAACCTCTTTCTGAGGTTGCACTGCACAGACTGTATTTCTGTCGGTACACTGATTATTACGAGGTTGCACCAAGAGTTTGCGTTCAGCCCTTTCCTATTTGCCTTGGTAATGGATGCCATAACGCATCATATTCAAGGGGAGGTGCCATGGTGCATCCTATTTACTGATGACATAGTCCTAATTGACGAGACACGACGCGACGTCAATGAGAGGATAGAGGTTTGAAGACATGCCCTTGAGTCTAAAAGTTTCAGGTTGAGCAGGACGAAAACAGAATACCTCGAGTGCAAGTTTAGGGCCGATCCGACGGAAGTGGGAGAAGAAGTGAGAGTTACTCAAATCATCCCTAAGAGGGGTAGTTCCAAGTACCTTGGGCCAGTTATTCAGGGGACCAGGGAGATCGACGAGGATGTCATACACCGTATATGTGTGGGTTGGATGAAGTGGAGGTTAGCAACGGGAGTCCTGTGTGACAAGAAAGTGCCACAATTACTAAAAGGTAAGTTTTATAAAGCAATGGTTAAGCCTGACATGTTGTATGGGACAGAGTGTTGGCCGGTTAAGAACTCACACATGCAGAAGATAAAAGTAGCAGAGATGAGGATGTTGAGGTGGATGTGCGGGCATACAAGGATGGATAAGATTAAGAATGAAGATATTCAAGAGAAGATGAGCGTGACCCCCATGGAGGACAAGATGCGGGAAGCAACACTCAGATGGTTCGAGCACATTCAGAGGAGAAGAACTGATGCACCAGTGAGAATGCGTGAGTGACTGCCTGTGGTGTGCACAAGGAGAGATAGAGGGAGACCTAAGGGTTCTCCAACCTTTACCACATTTTTTGTCCTCAAAATGGGGATTCCCTAATTTTGGGGACAACTTACTCCAACCATTCCCCCATGTTTTTCTCAATTTCTTTTATATTCTTCTCTCTCTTCTATATTATACTATTATCTGTCATTCAATTTTATTTTTTAATTTCCATTAAACAAATTTCATCTTTTATTTTTATGAATTTGTAATTTACATAATTAAAATAATTCCATAAATTTTTAAATTATATAATTTGTAAACAATTATTATAGATTAACTAATAATTCAAATAAAAGTAAAATCATTGCGATGCAAGATTAATTAAATACATATTACATAACGATAAAATTTAATTTAATATAACTTAATGTACTTTCAATTTTAATGTATTTTCAATCTTCACTTTTCAATTTTAGTAACATCTAATATTTTATATTTGCACCATTCATTTTTTGAGATAATTATATATTTGTTGTACAATTATAACTTATAATAAAAATAACTTATAATTTTACATAAAAATAATAAATGCACGATAATTAATTTATCAAAATTATACACCAAAGTTAAGATATAAAGATATTACATAGACATAATTAGGTATATATAAAGAGATAAATTAAAAGATTAAATTATAAAATAATAATAATAAAAAGTGATGAATAGTAATGGGGAATGTGGGAGGGTTGGAGCAAAATTCCCCTAAATATTTTCCCCATTACGGGGGATGGAGGCAAGGTTGGAGATGGCCTAAGAAGTATTGCAGAGAGGTGATCAGGCAGGACATATCGCGACTTAGAATTATTGAGGGCATGACCCTTGACAGGGAATTATGGAGGTCGAGCATTAAGGTTGTAGGTTAGGGGAAGTTATGGATATTTCTAGAGCGCACTAGAGTGAGACTAGCCAGTTAGGAGTTAGTCTTAGGATGCTACTGATCAGCTACTGATGCAGGGCTTTATCTGTTGGATATTAGTATACCTTGCATCCTTTTCTTTTTTCTTTTTCTTTTTCGTATTTCCTATATTGCTATTATTTTGTTATTTTATGTTACGTTATGTATTTTACGTTATTTTATACTATTTTATTATGAGTCTATTCATAGTACTAATATATCGTCTCTTGTTGCTTTCTTGAGCCGAGGGTCTCCTGGAAACAGTCTCTCTACCTCTCGGGGTAGATTAAGGTTTGCATACATATTGTACTCCCCAGACCCACTTGTGGGATTATACTGAATTGTTGTTGTTGCAGAAGAAAAAAAAGAAAAAAAATAGGAATGTGCAGTGCAATTTTGCCGCATAAATGCCTCTCCGAAGAATATCGAAGTCTTGTTGCTTGATTGAATGGTGGCAATAGATGATCTGTTAAATGCCGATACAGCTGGTTTACGACGAAGCTACAGATCTTATTTGATGTTGCATGGCATTAGCAGCAGCATATTGGTGTCAAGTCTTATTATAATTCTTTTATTCTTCAAATGTTGGGATGGTATACCACAACGTTTCCGTTTCATCGAAAGCAGTTTCCCTTAAGTGTTGCATAATCCATCAGTACAGTAAATTACTTTCATTGCTTGTTTCGTTGTTCAGTGATGGAGTTCAGCAGGATGACGCTAGAAATCTTCTCGAAGTTAGAGCAGAAATGGCTGTATCATTATGAAGGGAAGAAACTCTAGAGTTAGAAGTTCGCCTATTACAAATAAAAACTTTAGCTCTAGAGCTAAAGTTTGACAGTTACAAAATAAAAACTTCAGCTTTAGCGTTGAAATTCACCAGTTAAAAAACCAAAAACTCCAGCTCTAGAGCTGAAGTTTGTCAGTTACAAAACAAAAACTTTAGCTCTAAAGCTGAAGTTCGCCAGTTACAAAACAAATACAAGTTCGCCAGCTTCAGCAATTACAAACAAAAACTTCAGCAAATAGAGAACAAAACTTCAGCTACTATGCTTAAGTTCAGCAATTACAAACAAAAACTTCAGCTCTAGAGTTGAAATTCACCAGTTACAAAAACTAAAACTCCAGCTCTAGAGCTGAAGTTTGCCAGTTACAAAACAAAAACTTTAGCTCTAGAGCTGAAGTTCGCCAGCTTCAGCAATTACGAACAAAATCTTCAGCAAATAGAGAACAAAACTTCAGCTACTATGCTTAAGTTCAGCAATTACAAACAAAAATTTCAACACACTTGCTACTTCAGTCCGTCTACTATAATGCTGAAGTTTTGCGTGATTGATTTTGCTACTTCAGCCATGTATGCTAAAGTTATGCGAAAAAGTGGGTACGCTTGTAATTTTTTTTGTAAAGTAGGTACAAATTAAAACGTGACACAAAAAACGAGTATAAATGCAAATGCCCGATTGCCTTTGTCCAATGTTACTTCCATTGTTAGGAAAAAGTTTCAATCTTGTCTTGAATTCCAATTTTAGAGTAATTTTGAAGACAAAGTCAAAAAGTTGAGGGTAAATTTAGACATTTTCTTCTCAAATAATTTGGATACATAAAGCCCTCCTGCTTCACGTTGGAGCTCCGTCAAAGCCAGGAATACCCTCCTTCAAATTGTACTTTTCATCATAATGGTAATAAATTCGTGACTTGGAAGTAAATAAAAGATGAATAACAATATAAAAGAAACAATCTAAGTCTTAAAAGTTTGAGATTTTTACATGGTAGAACTGTTATTAAAAACATTTATACAAATATAATACTTTTGCTTTATTACAAAAATAGCATATTTGTTATGAAATAATATAAAAGACAAGAACAATATAAAGAGAATAGGGAGAGAGAGGAGTATTCTTATTGATACTTGGGATGATTTACAATGGGGTAAGACCCCTCTATTTATAAGAAGATAAATGACTTAGCTTCAAACTAAAACTCTTAGACATTCACTCTAAATAGAGTTCTATTTATAACACTCCCCCTTGAATGTCTATTCAACAATGTGCCTCGTTAAAACCTTAAAACCAAAACCCAATGGGAAAAATTAAAGAGAAGGAAAAAGAGTACACATGTTTGAATATGCGCCTATTGGTTGCCTCGTTAAAAACCTCGCAAGGAAAACCCAGTTGGGACAAAACCTTGTAAGGGAAAAAGAGTGCAACGCGCATTAACTCCCCCTGATAAGAACATCAATTTATATCCTTGAGCATTTGCATTCCAATCTTGTGCACCATCTTCAAAACAATCTTTGGTAGATGTTTGATAAATAAATCAACCATATTGACTTGAATAAATATTCCGCACCTTAAAATCATCATTCTTGATAGATATGAACATCTTCATATAATGTCGTGGAATAACTCTTCAATATCTCCATAGATGTATTCTCAATGCCATCATGCTTATAGTTATAGCAAGATACATATGTACACAAATTGTACTTAGGATGTGGTACTTCAGGACCAAGAATTGTGTATGCTTTAAGCAACTTAAATCTTTCAAGTTAAGTCATATAAATCACATAATAGACTTTAGATGCATATCAAGTTTTCATGTCATGCTAAACAAATAAGATATCGAAAACTGATTATACATACTTTTGACTTTATACTTTCAAGTATTTGAACTATATGTCCAAATCTACATGTCTTTCATGTGGAATCAAGTATTTGTCTATACGCTTTAAGCGTATCAAAGACTTTGTCCTTCTGGGACTTAATATGAGCATTTGTAGTGAGAATATAGTTACTTTCATTGGGTCAGCAAATGCGTATAGCATGCTTTGCAATATGTTGCAATTGAATTATCCATTTTATGAACTTCAGGTTCATATCATGATATTCGAGGATTTACATATACAAATGATAATTCATCCCATGTAACCTTTTCTCAAGTGTTTATCATGTCTCCCACTCATGTTAGAAAAGCTAACTTGTTTCCTCAACTTTGAGAAATCATCTTTGTGCATTATCATATCAATATACACAGCATATTAATAATAAGATGAAATTATTTGGTTCCTGACCCTGAACCACTTGTGAGGGGAGAATACTCTCGTATACAACGTATATCAAACTGATATATATAACTTTGTTCTCATAAGAAACAATTTAGCTATTAAGTGGAGGCACTCAATAATTATCTTGCTAAACCAACTTTGATATAAACCAACTTATCAAGATGAACTATCTTGAGTAGAAAATCTGGAAATTATGCTCGAAGTTAGATTACTGAGCAATTTACCTCGCAAGCACCGGCCAGCCTGCGGGTTAATAACAATTGCGCATGTAACCATATCATAGATGTATCATATGTGGTATACATGGAAGGTGAATGGGCCCATATTCACCTTTTATATTTCCAGAATTTATGGGCTTCAACCCGAACTCTTTAGTTGGTCAATTCATTAATGAGAACAAGTGATACAAGAGAATTCGTAAAGAACTTTCTAGTTCTTTAATATTCACCCATGTGAATTCTCTATTATTGCACATCATACTTAAAATGAGATGGCTAAACCGAATGCCAACTGAATAAATTATCAATATTGGTAAACTTCAAATTTACACCATGACCTGTGCACTTATCAATAAACTTCAGGTTTATTATGACATGGGTTTTTATACCAATAGATATCCACTTTATTGTGGCATTCTTTTGTTTGTGTAGTACAAACTGGAGAATAAAGTGGGTAGCTTTTTATATACAAATTATCCCGCTACAAGTTGCAGTAATAGAAGATATCAAATCTTTCCTTTATTTATAGTCTCAATATAATCAGCGCTTTCGCGTGTACTTTGGAAACTGAATAAGTTTCTTTGAGACTTACTACAGCACAATACTCAATTGTGTTTCTCCAACATAGTAATAATTGGCTCTTCTAGAGCTCTTAATTAATTTTGTACTACCACAAATTCATCAACATCCATGTGGTGAATATCTTTCTTAAAGAGAAAGTTATACCATTATGGTCATGTCAAACTTATATGCAAGATATGTTTCTTGCATTATCATTGTCCTTTAATAGTCATATTTCCAAAATACTTTGGCGTACAATAGGTACGTGACCAACGATCATTCATGCCATATATCATCTCAAACCTCCTTCTAGGGGTGAGTGTGGTATCATCTCAAACCTCCTTCTAGGGGTGAGTGTGGTATATTCTATACCAATTTCATGTTCATATTCTTCCAATAATGAATATGTATTCGTGAATCAGATGTTGTCACATTCACAGCGGGGATATGTGATTTTGTTATCCTTTAATGCGTCTGGCCTTTGATTTGTTATTCTTTGCAAATGGATAATCTTTTGCACCTCATTTTCACAAATGGAGGTATGTGGATCAAGATGAGATAATGATGCATTTTTCCACAAAATTTCCCGTTTGGTTTCACTAACTTCTCCCCCTAATTTTGGGAAAAGTGTCTCATCAAATTGACAGTCTGCAAATCGTGCAGTGTACAAATCCCCTGTCAATGTTTCGAGGTAGCGAATAATGGAGGACGATTCAAACTCAACATATATTCCTAACCTTCTTTGCGGACCCATTTTGGTGCAATATGGCGGTGTTACAGGCACATATACTGCACATCCACAAATTCTTAAGTGGGATATATTAGGTTCATGACCCAAAACTAATTGCAACGGGGAATATTCGTAACAACTCGTCAGTCAGAGACGAACTAGCATTGCTGCATGCAAAATGGCGTGACCCCAAACTGAAGTGGGCAGCCTCGTTTTCATGAGTAAATGAGGTATTCAAGATTATACTCATGTATTGTCTCGATCTGATATCCATTTTGAATGATATCTCTAAAACTCAACAAGTTCCTTTTAGACTTGGAGGAGAACATTTTGACTGATATCATTAAAACTCAACAAGTTCCTTTAGGCAGAGTTATAGTTGCTCTTCAGGAGCCTTCAATCAATTTAATTCCCATGGTTTGACATACAAAAGAAAATACACGAACATGAGAATAAACAAATTCAATTCGTTTGTTTCACTGTAATCGATTGTTAAACATACATAATCGATTATGTCTTAATATAATCGATTGTTAAACATACACAATCGATTGTATCTTAATACAATCGATTGTTAAACATACATAATCGATTATTTGCTATTTTGAAAAACTTTAGATCACACTGTCTTAATATAATCGATTGTTAAACATACACAATCGATTGTGTCTTAATACAATCGATCGTTAAACAAACATAATCGATTATTTGCTATTTTGAAAAACTTCAGATCACACTGTCTTAATATAATCGATTGTTAAACATACACAATCGATTGTGTCTTAATACAATCGATTGTTAAACATACATAATCGATTGTTGAACATTCACAATCGATTGTTAAACATACACAATCGATTATTTGCTATTTTGAAAACTTCAGATCACACTGTCTTAAGACAATCGATTGTTAAACATACACAATCGATTATTTGCTATTTTGAAAAACTTCAGATCACACTGTCTTAAGACAATCGATTGTTAAACATACACAATCGATTGTTGAACATTCACAATCGATTGTTAAACATACACAATCGATTGTTTTGCAGTTTTAATGCGAAATATTAGATAATCGACTAACTGTTAGGTTAGTCGATTACCTCTACTGGAAAATAAAATATTATTGAAATCTGAGCATATTGAAACATTCTAAAGAACTAATACTAACGTTATATCATAAACTAACTAATACGAGCTGATACTAATGACTATTAGTTTATTCACTAACTAATACAAATAAAATCAAACAATTCCATCTTCTTTCATCACAGATCCATCACCGATTAGGTGGTCTATTTTCCCATCGGGTTGCTCAAAGAAATCTGCCACATCCAAGTGGGTGATGTCAAAATTGTCGTCAGAGACAAAATTTGTTTCAGGGCCTTTACTCTTTCGAGATGCTTGATAAAGGTCAACCAAATGTCTTGGTATACGGCAAGCTTTTGACCAGTGCCCTTTTCCACCGCGACGATAACATATAGTTTCTGAACTATTTGCCTTAGGATCCTCATAATCCCGTTTCTGCTTTCGGCGGTTATCTCTCCTCGGGGGATGACGGACATCATGGAGATTTCTTCCTTGTCTACGTCCACGGCTTTAGCCCCGATTACGACCACGACCATGATTAGATCCATGGCCCTTTTCATGATTGGCATAATGAGAATACACCTTATCTGCTTCAGGCAATGGTGTAGACCCGGTGGGTCGATTTTCGTGATTTCTCATGAGCAGGTCATTATTTCGCTCAACCACAAGTAGGAGAGAAATCAGTTCAGAGTACTTTTTGAAGCCTTTCTCTATGTACTGTTGTTGCAGTACCATATTGGAGGCATGAAACATTGTAAACGTTTTCTCAAGCATATCATAATCAGAGATATTATCTATGCAGAGCTTCAACTTAGAAGTAATTCTGAACATCGCAGAATTATATTCAGAAACAGACTTAAAGTCTTGGAGCCTCAGATGAGCCCAATCATATCGTGCCTGTGGCAGAGTGACCAACTTCAAGTTGTCATATCTCTCCTTTAAGCCATTCCACAAGATGAGTGGATCTTTAACTGTGAAATATTCAATCTTCAAACCTTCATCAAGGTGATGGCGCAAGAAAATCAAGGCCTTAGCACAGTCTTGGGTGGATGCTTTATCTCTATCTTTAATGGCGTCTCCAAGACCCATAGCATCTAAGTGGATTTCAGCATCCAACACCCATGTCATATAGTTCTTGCCCGAAATTTCAAGGGCAACGAACTTTCTTTTCGTAATGTCAAACATAATCGAAAATCAAATTAGGAAGAGAGAAATACCTTAGTTTTTCTCGAGAATCGATTCTTGAGACGGTAGAGTCTCGTGCTGATAACGTGTTATGAAATAATATGAAAGACAAGAACAATATAGAGAGAATAGGGAGAGAGAGGAGTATTCTTATTGATACTTGGGATGATTTACAATGGGGTAAGACCCTTCTATTTATAAGAAGATAAATGACTTAGCTTCAAACTAAAACTCTTAGACATTCACTCTAAATAGAGTTCTATTTATAACAATATTCATATACAGTAATATCATTTTAAAGATTCTTCACCTTATTTAATGGCCTTCAATTTCTTAAACACAAACCGTTCAACAAAAACCCCAGTTTAAGGCCTTCAATTTTCTCTCATCATTAATCAGAACTTTCCAAGCTTACATTTTCTATGAAATTTTCCTTCTAATTAATAACAAAACAACAACAATCCAGTATAATTCCACTAAGTGGGGTATGAGGAGGGTAGTATGACGCATACCTTACCCCTACCCTTGGGTATAGAGGATGTTTCCAAATAGACCCCGGCATCCTTCCCTCCAAGAACTTCCCACCTTGCTCTTGGGGAGACTCGAACTCACAACCTCTCGGTTGGAAGTGGGGCTTGCTCTTAAAATTACATTTTTATTATTCTCTCAAATAGAAATGCGTAATACTTGCATATCTTTTATGTATATAATATATATTTGACGCATAATTATTAAAAACTATATAATTTTATATATATTTAGTGTATGTATTATGTATCTGATGCATAATTTATGTATATTTAGTGAAATATGTACATATTTTATGTATATTTTCCATATAAAATATATTTTTGTATATTTGAGGAAAATATTATTTATTATGCAATATCTATTTTACGTACAAACAGTAACAAAATTTTATATTTATATGCTTATATATACCATTATTACTCCTTATGTAAAAATATATGATAAAATAAATTTTAGAATTTTATATTATTTAAATAATATTAAATAACCTTTTTATTGAATTGAATTCTTTTTGTGACAAAAGATTCTCGCTCAAACAATGAGCTACTATGGCTACATGAAGAAGTTATTTTTGGATTAAAATTATCCTCCTAATACATTTCCATTTATATGTTCTTATTCTTAGGAAACTGAATGGCTTTGGACGGTTTTTTAGGAACTTAATGGTTTGAATTTATTTTTAAACGTGATTATTGACCCATGTTTCTAGCTTTCTGCCAAGGAATATATTTATTTAGCTGCCATGTCATGTAAAATACCTTCTGTTGCTAGGTTTTTGAATTTTTTCTTAAATATTGTCTATTTGTGTTTTTTTTACTCCATAGATATCTCTCGGTCATATGATCTATAGTAGGTTTAGTCTTTGATGATATTACGAAATTTAGTCACGATTTAATTAGAAGGCTAATAGAATACACATATAAGTCAGCTCTGAGGGTTCCTACTATATTTTCGGAAGAGTGTACAATCATATCAGTTATAATAAAATTTTAAGCAAATTCTTGATAAACATTAATAATTTTAGACTGGATTAGAGTAGTGTGTTGAGAAAGGATGCAAGAAGATCATTATGGAAATATATTTGGCTCTGTCATTGGTTAACTTGTCTTGAAAAATTAAAATTCCATGAAAATTAACAGACATAATTCTAGATTTGAGAAACAAACTAGAGAAAGAAATAAGATTGTTAATATCCTATCTAATTATGATTTCAAAATTAGATATATGATATGATTTCACAATCTGCAACAGTTATGAAAGGAGGCTAGAGAAGAATACAGAATTGTGATATATTGCAATTTCTTTTATTTAGAAATGAAATAATTCAAGTATACCATCCATCTGGACAGAAGATATTGAAAATTTGACTGACTGTTTGTAACATCTTAGTTTTGGATTTGAACTGTGGAGATCGGATTGGAGGCTCGTAGCATCTGATTTCGAGCCACGAACAACAGCTTCGTTTTTGTGAATTCTCCTCTTTCTTCAATTGATTAGTTGTTGCTCTTGTTACTCCGTATTTGACACTTGTTGTGTAGCCAATTTGAAGAACTTTTGTAACCCTCTTATTATTATAGTGGAACTTTTTTGGATCTTTGTGATCCTGTGGGTTTTACCTTCGATTTGAAGGATTTCCACGTTAAAATTTGGTGTTCTTTATCTTTTTTATTTTTCGGATTTTCCTCTTCCTCGACATAACAGTGGTATCAGAGCGAGATTTAAGACATGTTCAATTCTAGCCGCAACATATTTGACGATAATCCTGATTTTTGTCTGAGAAATTTGATTGGTGTGTTATGCACATTGAGACAAATGTTGTGGTGGAGATTTGGAGATTCGACCTGTTGAAGGCTATATGAAGAAGGTGGATCAAGTTTATTTTGTCAGAAAATTCAGGCGAAGGGGAATAATTATTAGGTGTTTGTTCTGATTTTCTTACCATGTTTGATTTTCCTATTTTTGAAGGAAAATGCAATATAATTACCTTAATTGGATTTTCCTTTTTGTAGAAAAAATTATAATTCTCCTATATTTGGCTAGTCTTTTTTTTTTTGTAGGTAAAAGTTTGGAGTTCTACAAATTGAAGATCCATCCTTCTCACTCAGTAGCATCCATAATGTTGCCATATGTGGTTTGAGAGTCGTCTTTAGGGGGAGAACTTTACGGGATAAGTGTTAGTGTGTCACTTCTGTTTGTCTCTTCGTGAGATTGTTCTCTCGATATTTTGTAATGTCTTTTATTATAGTGGATTGTTCATCTCCGCCGTGGATGTAGATCAGTTGATCGAACCACGTTAAATATTTGTGTCTCTTTTGGTATATTTCTCTTTCTGTATGATTTATCGCCGTTCAGTATTTGCTTTGCTAGCTTCCGCATGACACCTGAATTTATTTCGATCCTAACAAGTGGTATCAGAGAGTATTCCACTTGTAGATCTTCTAAGAGAGGATAGCGCATGGATTTTTGCTTCTCCCTTGATCACATAAATGATTTTCAGGGTGTCCTTGATCAACTATCTGGAATGGGAGTTAATTTTGATGATGAGATACAAGGACTTTAACTTCTTAATACTGCCAGACTCTTGGGAAACTCTTCATGTTTCTTTGACAAATTCATCTCCTGGAGGTAAGGTGGCCATGGAATATGCCAAGAGTGGTGTGTTGAACGAGGAAGTAAGGAGAAAATCTGAGGGTTCATCCTCACAAGCAAATATCTTGGTTACAGAAGACGGGGGAGAGATAGAACAATAGGCTCAAGGATTAGAGGTAAAAGTATAAGTAAGTCAAGGTCTAAATACTATAATATTACATGCAACCACCGTGGCAAGAAAGGACACATCTAAAGGTTTTGTCGCAAGTTGAATCAAGAAACTGGAGAAGGAAAGAAAGCTGAAAATAACGAGAACAATATTGCTGCTATCGTTCGAGATGACCTTCTTTTTGCTTATGATGAAAATGTCATCAATTTTGTATCCCATGAGATGAGCTGGATAGTAGATTCTGGAGCAATCTCACATGTCACATCAAGAGAAGATTTTTTTCTCATCTTATACTTCTGTTGATTCTGGAGTATTAAAAATGGGCAATTCCAGTGAAGTTAAGGTGTTTGGTGTTGACACAGTTTGTTTGAAAACTAATATTGGTTCAATGTTAGTTCTTCAAGATGTCAAGCATGCTCCAAACTTTCCTTTCAATTTGATCTCTGCATGAAGATTAGACGATAAAGGTTACCATAATGCCCTCTTTAATGTCCAATGGAAGCTCACCAAGGGCTCGTTAGTAGTGGCTCGAGAAACCAAGTCTGATTATTTAAATGTGACACATGGCTCTATAGTAACTCCATAAATCTGGGGTAAAGTGATAATTGATCAGAATTGTGGAACCGAAGACTGAGTCATATGAGCGAGAGGTCAAAAGGTGGCGCATTTTACTCTGTGACCTTCATTGATGATCGTTCTTGTATGTTTTGAGTGTATCCTTTGAAATCTAAAGATCAAGCACTTAGCGTGTTTAAGAAATTTTTGGCCTTAGCTGAGAGACAGACATGGAAGAAATTAAAATGTATTCACAATGACAATGATGGTGAATATTGTAGTACCTTTAATAACTATTGCAAGGAAAAGGAATTCGTCATTAGAAAACTCCACCCTAGAAACCTCAATTGAATGGTTTGGAAGAGAGGATGAATAGAACTCTAGTTGAGAGAGTTAGATGCTTACTTTCAGAGGCTAAACTTCCAAATACATTTTGGGTAGAAGCACTTAACACTGTTGCCTATGTTATCAATTTGTCTCCTATAGTTACTTTGGATGGTGATGTCCCGGATAGAGTTTGGTTTGCCACAGATGTTTCTTATGATCACCTGAGAGTTTTTGGGTGTAAAACTTGTGTAAATGTTCCTAAAGATGAGAAATCGCAACTGGATGTCAAGACTAAGCAATGCATCTTTATCGGTTATGGTCAAGATGAGTTTGGGTATCATTTTTTATGATCCAGTTGACAACAAAATTATTAAAAGCCGTGACGCAATATTCTTTGAATACCAAACTATTGAAGATATTGACAAAGTTGAGAAGATATATTTTCAGAGTAATGAGAGCTTAGTTGATATTGACCCAATTTCAATTGCTAAGGCACCTCACATGAAGGAACCCAAGATAATGATGGAGATAGTGATCAATATCAAAATTATCATCATGGTGTAGATGTTATAAATGCTCCAATTGATGAAGTTATGGTTGATCAACAACCAATTCCTGCGTAGGTAACTACTTCGAATGCTTCTGAAACCTTTCTTAGAAGATCTACAAGGGAGAAGAAAAAATCCCTGCGATATCCTCCTGATGTGTATGTATGACTGACAGGAGAACCTGAGAATTTATGATGAAGCCATGCAAGATACTCACAAAGATAAGTGGATCAAAGCGATGAAAGATGAGATGAAGTCACTCCATGAGAATGGCAAATATGAGTTAGTAAAATTGCCGAAAGGTAAAAAAGCTTTATCTAACAAATGGATATTCAAAATAAAGCAAGATAACCTGACCTCTATGCCTAGATACAAGACGAGGTTAGTTGTTAAAGGTTTTGGACAGAAGAAGGGAGTTGACTTTGATGAAATTTTCTCCCATGTTGTGAAGATGTCTTCTATTCGTGTGGTTCTAGGCTTAGCTGCAAGTCTAAATTTAGAGGTTGAGTAGATTAATGTCAAGACTGCTTTTCTTCTTAGTGATTTAGATGAGGATATTTATATGGAGCAACCTAAGTGTTTTGTAACTAAGGGAAAAGAAAATTATGTATGCAAATTGAAAAATAGCCTGTATGGGTTGAAACAAGCTCCAAGGCAATGGTATTTGAAGTTTCAATTTGTCATAGAAGAATAAGTGTACAAGAAAACTTCTTCAAACTACTGTGTATTCTTCTAGAAGTTCTCTGATGATGATTTTATTATTTTATTACTTTATGTGGATGCCATGCTTATTGTTGGCAAGAATAAAACCATAATTGCAGTCCTTAAGAAGCAGTTGAGAAAATCATTTGCGATGAAGGACTTGGGGCCATCAAAGAAAATCTTGGGCATTCAAATCCACCGACACGGAGATAAAAAGGAGTTATTTCTGTCCCAAAAGCAAAACATTGAGAAGGTACTCAAGAGTTCAATCTGACAGATGCAAATGTGGTTATTACTCGTATTTCTAAACACTTCAAATTGAGTATTAGTCAGAGCCTATCTACTGATGAAGAGAAAAAGAAGATGTCTCGTATTCCTTACTCTTCTGCCGTTGATAGCTTGATGTATGCTATGTTTTTCACTAGACCAGATATTGGATATGTTTTTGGTACTGTTAACAGATTCCTTTCTAATCCTGGAAAAGAATATTGAGATGCAGTAAAATAGATATTAAGGTATTTGAAAGGTACTGCAGATTTAAAGCTGTGCTTTGGCAATGGCAAACCTGAACTTGTTTGTTACACAGACTATGCTTTAGGAGGAAATCTTGATAATTCAAGATCTACTTCCGGTTAGTTGATCACTTTTGTAGCGGGGCTATTTCTTGGCAATCTAGACTACAGAAGTGCATAGCTCTATCCACCATAGAAGCCGAATATATTGCTATCACAAAAGGTGCCAAAGAACTATTATGGATGAAGGAGTTTATATGATCTTGGCTTTGAGCAGCCAATGTACATCTTATTTTGTGATAATCAGAGTGCTATCTGTCTCACCAAACACTTCACTTTTCATTCTAAGACCAAACATATAAATAGAAAGTATTATTAGATAAGAATGATTGTGGAAGAGAAATTATTTGAGGTTGAGAAGATACACACTGATGAAAATCGTTCGGATATGCTGAAAAAGGCGGTGGTTGCAGATAAACATGAATTTTGTAGAAAATTGGTAGGCATGAAGCTTGCCAATAGTTCATCTACTTGAAGACACATTTGGCCCCTTGACTGGAGGGGGAGTTTATTGGGCACATGGTCATGTTGTCCACCCAAGGTCTCAATGGAATAATCCTATTCTCTTTTGATTTTCATTCCTATTTGGAATTGGATTCGGTTTATTCCTATTTTAAATGAGTTTTGCTTTAAAAGAAAATACCACTCATGATGTATAAATAGGAAAACCTTAAAAATTATTCTACGCTCATTGATACAAGTCTTTGAAAGAATTAAGCACATAAGAGTGATTTTTGAGAGAGCTTTCGTCAAGAGAGAAGAGAGAAGAAAAATATTTGTTTTGCTGCAGATTTTTGTTCCGATCAGCCAACATTCAAATCATATTTTCTGATTCTTCAACCGTTGGATCGGACTGAAATTTTGACTAAGTGTTCATAGCAGCTTGATCATGGATTTGAACGGTGGAGATCTGATTTATAGGCTCTTAGAATCTCATTGCGAGTCTCAAACAAAAGCTTTATTTTTGTGGATTCTCCTCTTTCTTCAATTGATTAGTTGTTGCTCTTATTGCTATTGTTGTTCCGTGTTTGACACTTGTTGTGTAGCCAATTTGAAAAACTTTTGTAACCCTCTTATTGTTATAGTGGAGCTTTTTTGGATCTTTGTGATCTCGTAGTTTTTACCTTCGATTTGAAGGGTTTCTACGTTAAAATTTAGTGTTCTTTATCTTCTTTATTTTCGGGTTTGCCTCTTCCTCGACATAACAGATATCAAGTAATACACAAATAGGCACTCAAACTTAGTCTCACCTAGCAAGTATGCCATTCAATATTTGGTATTTACAAGTAGGCGTCTTAATTTGCACAAAGTTGAACACATAAATACAAATTTTAGTGTGGCACAAAAATTTTGGAGGTGTCTCAATGATCATTTTATAAGTTGGAGTGTTTATTATTGATCTGATTATACAAACCACATGCATTTGTAGCATAGGATTTGAGAAATTCAGCCACTCCAGTCCTTAGATACCATGAGATTAGAATGCAGACCTCCAAGAAAGGTTAACCCAAAATTTAAACCACCAAATGTGCCATATCATTATCATTTTATGGTAATCTTACGAATTTAATCTAAATAAAATGAAGGAAAAATAATTTATTCAGAATCTCATAAATTTCATTAGGACCTTAAAATTTTGTGGTAACCTAAAAATCCTCTTTCAGACATTAAAAAGGTAAATTAATAAATATAAAATCTTAAACAATTTAGGTTTCTTAATTACATCAATTTTGAATTAATTTTCCATGAGATAAACAAGTATCTTGAAAGAAAAAAATAATCGTTCCCCATGAAATTTATCAAAAACCTGAAGTGACAATTTTTTTCTCCTTTATTAATTGCCGTTCTTGCCATAACACATGACATGCATTTATTAGTTTATTGCCGATGTTGAATTAGAAAGAACATCTGCAGCAGCCACAACAATACTACCAAGAAATCCTAGATTCTCATTGTCCTTAGTAAGAGTAGACACATAATTACCTGGTACTTTTTCAAAAGTATTCTCACAATTTGATGCATCTTCCTCTACAATATTTCCTGCAGTTTTTACATTACTATATTGACCTTGTATCAAAAATTCCTCTGCAGCTTTTAAAGCATCAACGGCAGCTTGGTAATAATTCAAACACAATGAATATATCACTTTTAGGTTACCATCTTCTGTTTGATCTTGAAAGGTGTCAATCTTTGTGGTTGTTCCCGAGGCATTTGCCACGGCTAAGTTTAGGGCTTCTTGTGTCAACTCATGAGGACTCCTATGAGAATTTTGACCAAAGACTTCCACACAAAACCTTGGATTATTTGATTTGATACATACTTGGGACAAGGGGTTACTTGTACTTGGTGCTATTAAGGAAGAAATTATTAGACATAATACTAAGGAAGAAGAAGATGTTGCCATTGTCTTGTTAATTTCTTCTTTTCCGATTTTGATTGTTGGATTTTACAATTTTGATTATGGTAAAGTTGAATGTAAATCTCGAGAGGATTGTGTGCCTTAATGTGGGATAAAATTGTTCATTTAGTACAAATTGATTAAGTTTCTATATATGTTAATTTTTATGCAACTTCCCATTTGAGTTGTAACCTTCCAATTTATTTTTCTCTACATAAATAATCTAATTTTGGTATCCATTTTCTTTGGTATGTTAAGGGGCAAAATATAATTCTTAAATGCATTACCTAATTAGGACTAAGGAATGAGATTGAACGTCATTTCAAGTTGGTATATGATCGTTTACTTTGACTTTTAGTGATTAAGGTGTATGTGTTGAAATTGATTTAATAAATAGACGCATAATAAATGATTAAAGTACTAGGCAAAAAAATAATAAATACCTTTTTTCTATAAAATAACTTATATGTCCTTAAAGTTGTTCACACTAATAAGTAGGGTTGTCGAGAGGCAAATTTAGGATTTGAAAGTAATCGATGCACTACCAATTTTAAGTAAAACTTATTGATCATGTCCAACTAGGACACTGCGGATGTTGCAAATATAACCCAAGTATTACGCCCAGGGTCGAATCTACAGAGAGTTAAACTATCAATCACAATCTTTAGACCCACTAAACTTTTCAGAACCAATTCCCCAAATGTTTGAATACAATTGATTGTTTCTTTAGTAACTATGATTGCAAGTAAAATAAACAGCTGTAAACTAAAACGCTAAGATTGTAAACAATGATGAGAAAAAGCTAAGATAAAGATTTCCCCTATTGATGGAATCCCTTCTGTTTATGCTTCATACAAATTTACCAACACACCTCTATCAATCATGAACGCTAGTCTTACCGTATATCTCTCCCGAGTAATCACAGTAATATACTATTACACTCTCCCTCGATACACTATCTAGTTTTAATTAACACAATTCACTTAAGATTGAACCCAAAGCTTCGTTATCCCTAATCCTGCCTTTAAACCCACAGTTATAGATTTCTCTTATACTTTAGGAGTGGTGTTATTCAACAATATCATAAATATACACTCTCTTTCGAGTTATGCATACTAAATAAGCACAGCTAATTGAGGATCCTGTCAATTAACTACAACAAGAACATAGTTGAATTAATAAAGATTGAAACTAGCAATTTGTATTCACATAAACAAGAAGTCCATCCCCAATAGGTTCCATCAAAACCTTAGACAAGGGATCAACTACTCATGACTATGGGTAAACAAGCTAAAATAATATTCATCATAAAAACTTGCAATAAAAATCAAAGAAAAGAAGAAAGATATTTTGGGTGATCTCTCACAATGGTTTTCCTTGCTAAAAAACTCTAAAAATCAATACATGCCTCCTTTGGGCGAAGTCTAATGTTTAAAATAGGGGTTTGGGCTAAAAATCCCGTATTTTGCACTTTAGTCCCTGGAATTTCCTGCGCCTACCGTGGTTCTGCCGCAGTCGCGGTAGAACTGCGGCTAAAGAGCCCCTCTGATTCTTATCTTGTCCGCGACAACATCTCACCGCTTTTCTGCCGCGATCGCGGTGTAATCGCGGCAGTACACTTCCTCTGATTCTTCAGCCTATTTTTGGCGTGGTTCACTTAGGATTTTCATGGTTGGCCTAAGTTTCTTCATTTTTGACTCCAAAAGTTCTCCCGAGCCTTCCCTAGTCATATATAACATGCAAATCATGAAAGGCACTCATAAGAACATTTTTATCACTTTTATTACCAAAACTATGCAAGAAGGTGGTTATTTAGGGCCTGAATATAGTTAAATTCACCTATTATCAACACCACACACTTATACCTTTTCTCATCCTCGAGCAAGCTAAACCACACTTCTGGGCCTAACCGTTTGATGTATTACCCCAAGTTATGTCACACCCTCCATTTTGACGGAACAACCTAAGCAATGCGACAATCATACCCCAGATGCAGACTCTACTACCATGACACACTCGTGCTCACTCTATTTACTCTAACAGAGGTGAAGACTTACTTTGCCTTATTGAGTCACATTCCCTCACATCAAAAGTCTGAGAGAGGTTCCACAAACATAAAATTCAAGCAACAAGGAACCAAAGATAGAGAGAATTCACTCACTCTCAGCAAAGAACATTCACATGCCACACAGACACACCATAAGCTTGACCCTAGTGTAGTACTCCACTAATCGAGCTATTTTAGTCAAAGATCAAGTGGTCTTTATTTGGTTGTAATGTAGGCTAAGGGACGAGTATGATACATTTGGATGTAGTGACTAACCTCCCTAAGCACTTTTAATACACACTTCCTTTTATCTCAATTTCCATGCTCAACCTAATCATTCCTCCACATTTTTGTTTCACAGGTGACCCCTACTTTCCTTCAGGTGCAACTGGCTTCTTGTTTTCTCTTTTTTGTTCTTTCTTTATTTTGTTTTGTTTTCTTTGTCGCATTTTTTCTCTTTTTTTTCTTTTACAATGCCAGTGCACCTTTCAAATGATTCATTCCCGATTACTTTTTTTTTTCGCTAACTCCCTACCACCTCACACTTTGGCTTTTGTATGTTCTTTAGTGATTCAAGTGCTTCTAGTAGGTATAGGTTCAAACAATCAGCTATTTAACACAAGGATATATGTCATTATAGGTTTATCAAAGAACATGCTTCAGGTTCAAAGGGGTTGACTATGGCAATATAGACAGGTTGATTCACAACTATATATAGGTTCATACAAAGAAATGCCTCAATCATCTCTAAAACCAAACAACTTCTATTTCGCTTTACAAACACACAGGACAAGTTCTAGGTATCGCATGCAAGCACAAAATGCAAGTAAAATCTCACACACACTTAGCATGTAACTCGTTCTGAATCAGTTTATCAACACACTCATACTGGCGTTCAAGCAAGGTAAGATGTGCAAAATTAAGGCATAGATTTACAAGTCTACAAATGAGCCTAGACGTCACACTCTCAAGTTCATTTTAGTTATTTGTAGGTGTGTTCATCAAGGGTAGCATTCTAGCATTTACCCATCTTATTCCTACCACTACTAAAGGAAAATCTACCTAACCCGGTTCAAGAAAAATACTTGGAAAAGAACCGTGGTCAAAAGAAAAACCAAGGGGGACTTGCTACACTACTTAAAAAGGAAAAAATAAATAAAAAAATCTACATGGACTAGTTCCCTCAAGAGTACTGTCCAAGTGGTCCGTCCTCAAGAAGAGTTCTCTACCTTTGTTTTTGTTTTTCATTTTTTTATGAATACGACTTGGACCCTCAAGAGACCGGTTGACAAGTGTCCATACTTGGGCCAAGTCAGTTAATCCTAATATACCTACTATCAATTATATACTACACAGCAGACCAATGCTACAACAATCACACTATCTATGTACATTACAACACATAACCATGGCAAGTGTCCCACTCCTCACTTAAAATAATGTCATGTTCCCATGTCATATCAATTAAGTAAAGCGCATAAGGGTGAGAAGACTTTTCTCAGACTCAATCAGAGTTGGAGACGGTGCTGGGGTCCACATTACGAGCTGTCCCCAAAGCACGGAACCAAGACATGAATCGTCCCTCAGACCTGGCCTACCTCTAAGACATGGCATACATCCGTGTGTGTAGTCCATATACTGAGGTGCGGAGACCCGCGACCTCTTCCTTCATGGAATGCAACATAAGCCGAGTATACTGAGATATGGAGAAGCCCGCCCCAGTATGGGGGCACCAAGAGGGTCCGGCACTGTCAGTAGATCTTCTGGACGGTGCGAGAGGAATCGGATCATCATTCTCATCATCTATCTCAATTGTTGTTCGTGTACCCCTACCCACTCTGATGCATGAAGCTTGGGAATGTGCTTCGGGTGCCAATGTTCCATCGGAAGGATCAGTAGGGACATTCCTCCGCAAGCACAGTGCAGTCACCAAGAAAGGGAAGTAAAACCCCTTTGATAGCAGCGGTCCCCGCAGGACCAGTTTATCACCAATTACCTGTGCTGCATCAAAATCCTTCTTCGTCACGAAGAACCATGTTAATAAGGCTCTATTGAAGTTCACGTCAGTAGTGTTGCTGGAAGGTATGAACCGGTTGCAGATGACATTCAACCAACACTTAACCAAGTGCATGAAAGAGTTGGAGTTCAAGGTGATGTGGTCTTTGATATAGGTTGGTGTTCCCCCAGCACAAATTACATCAGTCATAACTTCCCACATGACGTCTGGTCTGTCGTGGTAGTAGTCAATGTCGCCCGTGAACTCAGGCAGCTGCAATGCCTGGCGAATATATGAGATGTTGGTTGGGACTATCGTACCCCGCACAATCACATCTCTACTTGAGTTTGAAGGGCAGTTCGCATAGAACTCCCCAACAATCATCTGGTTCACCGGGCCAGAATCATCAAAGAGGAATTCCATTCCTCGTTTCATACATTTCCTCCGGTTCCACACTGAGGGATGCCCTGTCAATTTGAATCTCCTGAATGAAATTCTTCCTAGCCTTGGCATTAAAATCGTCAACTTGGACTCATCATATGTCGGCTGTTGGGATGTGCCATCCCTCCTTTTTTGCTTCTTGGGAACCATAGTACCGACAGAGAGTTCAAAAAAACCATCAAATTCATCCTAACTAGTGTCAATCAGATGGTTACTCAGACTTCGCCACCCGCTGGCACCAAAACAATATCCCCATTGAGTTCTGCTTTGCAAACTAGCCCCGCTAGTAGGGTGGTGAAGGTGACAACCTCCACAAGGGCCTCACAATAGAACTACTTACACCATTCGACCTACACCACCCCACACTTACTCCTTCACCTATTTTCAAACAAATACAACATCCTCAGTCACAAAGTACAATACCCTACAATTAGGAATGGGCATAACCCGCCCTACAATTTCAAAACAACCCCATAATTTCGGCCAAAATAGGACCTCACAACCACTACACCCCAAAAACAATTTTTAGGCCTCCAAAACATCAAAACAAACACTATAATTGAAACATCATGAAGGACCACCCACCTTCGCACCAAACAAGTCCACAAGAGTCCCATACAACAATGGAAACCATAAAAGAAGCAAAAATTTAACAAAAATTAAACTAACCTACCTAGGGTTAAATTAAGTTAACGTATGTCTATATTACACTACTTAGAAGAAGAAATAGAGAGAGAGAGAGAGAAAGATAAAACTTACTTGAGTGGATGAGGAAAAGTGGGTGGTAACGGTGGAGAGTAGGGGAGGATGATAATGGAGGTTTTTTATTGGGTGAGGGAGAGAGATTTTGTGAAGAGGAGAAGAAAAATAGAGAGAAAAAGGAGTGTTGGACGATTTGGGGGTTGGGGATCTAATGGGGGAATATTAATGGGTAGGTGTGGGGGGGGGGGGGGGGGGGATATTTTGGGAAAAAAGGAGGGGAAAAAACAAAACAAAAAATTTTAAAAAAACATACCTGGCCCGTTTGGGGTCTGCCACGGTAGGACCCCGGTAGACTAGATTCGGAGAGGAGTTGGGATCGCGGTTTGACTGCTTTCGCGGTGGAACCACGAGGGGTTGTGTTAAGATAAGTGTCAGGACCGCGGTTTGACCGAGTTCGCGGTAGAACCACGAAAGGTGAAGTTCAAAGAAGTGCTACCGCGGTCGCGGTGGAACCGCTGTCTGGGCACTCCTCTGATTCTCACATTTTTTTGTTTTTTTTCATATAAAGGGGGTTTCACTTACAAAAATTTCATGAGTTTCCTCCCATGCAGCGCCTGATTTAACGTCATGACATGTCTCAGATGAGCGCAATTAAGGCTCGCTTGACCTCTGTGGTTCGTTAAAATGCAGCTCAGACCCTTCCTTTGGCTCGCTCATACCCACATACAACTTCAATCTTTGACCATTGACTCTAAATGTACGAAATTCATTCTCAGTGGCAACTTCAACAGCTCCTGACGGGAAAATTACAACTACTCGAAATGGTCCAGACCATCGTGACTTCAGCTTACCCGGGAACAACCTCAGTCTTGAGTTATATAGAAATACCATGTCCCAGGTTTGAAATTTCGCTCAACAATGTTCTGATCGTGTAGCCTCTTCATTCTCTCTTTATACAACCTTGTGCTCTCAAAAGCAAGATACCTGAACTCCTCAAGCTCATGCAGTTCTGTGACTCTTGACGTGCCCTCAGCTTCCATGTCTAAGTTTAGTTGTTTCAGTGCCTACCATGCTTGCTCAAGTTCTACAGGTAAGTGAAAGGCCTTCCCAAACACCAACTTGAATGGTGACATACCAATTGGTGTCTTGAAAGCTATTCTGTAAGCTTAGAGTGCATCATCTAGCTTTCTCGCCCAATCAGTTCTTATGGCATTCACAATTTTCGTTAACACACTCTTGATTTCCCTGTTGGATACCTCAACCTCACCACTAGTCTACGGGTGGTAAGGAGTAGCCACCTTGTGGCGCACATCGTATTTTGTAAGCTACTTCTCGAAGGCTCTATTGCAGAAGTGAGTGCCTTCATCACTGATAATCGCCCGTGGTGTACCAAAGCGGGTAATATATTCTTCTTTAGAAACCCTACCACCACCTTTGCATAATTGGTAGTTAACGCTACAGCTTCTACCCACTTGGACACATAGTATGCAGCAACAAGAATGTACTTATTGCCATATGAACTGACGAAGGGACCAATGAAATCAATCCCCAGACATCGAACACTTCTATATCCTGAATTGGGTTCATGGGCATCTCGTGGCGCGGGGAAATGTTCCCGGTGCATTGACATCCATTGCAACCCTTCACCCATGAGTGAGTATCATTAAACACCGTCGGCCAGAAATATCCGGCTCTAGCACCATTGGTGTTGTCCTGATTCCTCCAAAGTACCCACCATAAGCTGATGCATGACAAGCCTACAAAATATAAGATTGTTCTATCTCTGAGACGCATCTCCGAATCATGTTATCCAGGCATATTCTAAAGAGATAGGGCTCATCCCAATAGTACAAGCGGCTTTCATGAAAAAATCGTTTCCTCTGGGCCGATGACAGGTTGTGAGGAATTATACCACTAGCCAGGTAATTGGCAAAGTCCGCATACCATGGCACTTCCTGATGAGTGGTAGCGAGCAGTTGCTCGTCTGAAAAAGTTTCCCGAATTTCCTGAGCTTCAATTGCATTTTCAGCTCCCTCAAGTCATGATATGTGATCAAAAACTTGATTCTTAGTGCCCTTACGGTCACGTATTTCAAGATCGAACTCTTGCAGCAGCAACACCCAACGTATCAGGCATGGCTTAGAGTCTTTCTTTTCTATTAAGTACCCGAGAGAAGCATGCTCAGTGTATACAATTACCTTTGATCCTATCAGTTAGGATCGGAACTTGTCGAATGCGAACACCACAGCTAGAATCTTCTTTTCAGTCACTGTATAGTTCAACTAGGCTCCATGCAATGTTCTTCTAGCATAGTAGATTGGGTGAATCAATTTGTCATTCCACTGGCCCATCTCTGCCCCCACTGCGTAATCACTAGCGTCGCACATTAATTCGAATGGTTGCTCCTAGATGGGGGCAACAATGATGGGTTCTATGACCAGCCTCTGTTTCAACCCCTCAAATGCTACCCTGCAATCATCAGAAAATACAAATGGGTGAGCTTCTCTAATAACATACAGAGAGGGTTGGCGATTTTGTAGAAGTCTTTTATGAACTGCCGGTAGAAATCGGCATGTCCAAGAAAATTTCTGATTGCTTTGACTGAAGTTAGTGGAGGAAGCTTTGCTATTACATCAACCTTTGCTCGATCTACCTATATTCCCTTTCTTGACACTTGGTACCCCAAGACTATGCCTTCTTGTACCATGAAATGACACTTCTCCCAGTTCAGCACCAGATTAGTTTCGATGCACCGTTTCAGCACACGCGTCTGATTCACCAGGCACTCATCAAATGAATTCCCCACCACTGAGAAGTTATCCATGAAAACCTCCATTATATCCTCAACCATGTTCGTGATTATGGCCATCATGCACCGCTGGAATGTGGAGGGTGCATTGCATAAGCCAAAGGGCATCCTCCTGAAAGCATAAATGCCATAAGGGCATGTGAATGAGGTCTTCTCTCGATCCTCAGGTGCAATGGAAATCTGATTGTACCCGGAGTTCCCACCCAGAAAGTAAAAGTATAACCTCCCTGCCAATCTATCCAGCATCTGATCAACGAAGAAAAGTGGGAAGTGGTCTTTCCGGGTGGCTAGATTCAACTTTCGATAATCCATGCATTTTCTCCAGCCGGTGACGGTTCTCGTTGAGATTAGTTCATTATTTCCATTCTTCACAACCGTCATGCCATCCTTCTTAGGCACACATTGAACTGGGCTAACCCAGCTTCTATCAGAGATTGGGAAAATAATTCCCGCATCTAACAACTTTATCACCTCTTTCTTCACCACTTCCTTCATATTTGGGTTCAGCTTCCTCTGATGTTCCCTTGAAGGTTTGTGCCTCTCTTCCAGCAGAATTTTATGCATGCTGTAAACGGGGCTGATCCCCTTGATGTCTGCTATCACGGGCTCGTTTTGTGTCACACTAAAACGGCTCGCGTACCAGCCAAGCACCGGCTTGACTTCAGCCTGCTCCAACACTCGGCCAAAATTTTAGAAACTTTGGACTTTGATTAATTTCGGCAGTCTTTCAACGTAGTAAACTTTAGACTAATTTAGGCAACGAAAATATAGTGAAGGGATAGAAGTAAAACGTGAACACAAAACATACAATATACATGAACTCTTTCCCAACTTTGTATTTAACTCGAGAATACAAAGAAAACTCAAACTCAAAGTACACCCCGCGTACAAAAATGAAGATCACTCTTGACCATCACAAGACTACTCTTAGACTTAGTGTTTTCACTCTTGAAAACAAGACTTAGGACTCTTCCTAAATAAGAAAACATGCACTCTAAACGTTTTCACTCTTTAAGTGTGCTCCCACATGTTTTTCTCTATCTTAGGACTTAGGACTCTTCCTAAGTGGGGAAACATGCCCTCATCACGTTTTCCAATATATTGTGAGCTCTCTCACGTTTTTCTCCTTAAGTCACAAAAGAGAAGGGTGCTACCCATTTATAACACATGTAAACAGCCTCATTACACAATAGTTGCCTAGTTTTTAGGCTTGCACTTGCCCACTACTTTATCCTAAGTGTAGTTGACACCCCCAAGTACTAGGAACATGTTTAGATCATCGGATCATGGCCTCAATACGTGCTAACTCCTGACAGCATGATAGACAAAGCTCAACCGCTGCCCATGTGCACAACATGTGACGGTAACCGCCATTTGACTTGGTCCATTCTCATGTTGCTACCCAATTTCGTATGTTGGCTTGGATCAAGCGCCAATGCCATTATATCCAGCTGCATTGTGCCCCAATTTGCCTTAACATTGCCCACAAACTTGGCCTGTTTGCCGCAACTCGAACCCATGCCAAATCTGCCCGCACATTGCCTTTCCGTTTGCATATTTGCTTGTCTTTGCCCATCCATTTCTGCCATGTCTTGGAATCAATGCCTCATTCCTTGATGCTATGATCATGATCAAGTGTCATTCATAGCCCGCAACTCATTGTCAAGCCCTTTCCAAGCTGCCTCGCATCGGTTCAAAGCCTTAGCCATCGCTTGCCCGTTTCCGTTTTTGAGTTTTGGCGCCACTCTTGCACCAATTTTGCAACACTCTTGCTGCCTCATGACAAAACTCTTTTTGTCAAGTTGAGCTCAATTAGCGGAGGGCTTACAAACCACCCACATCATTTTAAACTCGATGTCCTCGTCGAGGTTAACTCAGTTTATGAGCCTCAAGGGACAAGCAACGCCCCTCGACCACCTCTCTCTCTCTTCGTGTCTTCACTTCTATGTTCACTCACCTCATTTCCATTTTTGCCTCAAGAAATGCAGTCTACTCATAAGAGGCTTAAGTTCTTTTGCTTCAGCAGCATTTCCCTCCAATGTTTCCAGTTTCGTTAGCCTTTCTCGCAGTTCATTGTTACCACCTGCCATGTTCTCGAACAAGACCACGAAATCTGCCACTGCCTGTCGTGTCTCCGCCACGAGCACATTCTTCTCTGATACCAGTTGTCACGAGCTTGTTTTGTGTCACTCTAAAACGCCCACGTGGCAACCAAGCACCGGCTTGACTTCAGCCTGCTCCAACACTCGGCCAAAATTTCAGCAACTTTGGACTTTGATTAATTTTGGCAGTCTTTCAATGTAGTAAACATTAGAGTGATTTAGGCAACGAAAATATAGTGAAGGGACAGAAATAAAACGTGAACACAAGAGATACAATATACAGGAACTCTTTCCCAACTTTGTATTTAACTCGAGAATACAACGAAAACTCAAACTCAAAGTACACTCCGTATACAAAAATGAAGATCACTCTTGACCCTCACAAGACTACTTTTATCCTTAGTGTTTTCACTATTGAAAACAAGACTTAGGACTCTTCCTAAATCAGAAAACATGCACTCTACACGTTTTCACTCTTTACGTGTGCTCCCACACATTTTTCTCTAAATTAGGACTTAGGACTCTTCCTAAGTTAGAAAACATGCCCTCGTCATGTATTCCACTCTATTGTGCTCTCTCACGTTTTTCTCCTTAAGTCACAAAAGAGAAGGGTGCTGCCCATAACACATGAAAACAGCCCTATTACACAATAGTTGCCTAGTTACTAGGCTTGCACTTGCCCACTACTTTATCCTAAGTGAAATTGACACCCCCAACTACTAGAAACATTTTTAGATCATGGGATCATAGCCTCAATTCGTGCTAACTCCTGCCAGCATGATAGATAAAGCTCAACCGCTGTCCACAGCATGTGCTGGTAACCGCCGTTTGAAGTGGT
Source organism: Nicotiana benthamiana (assembly GCA_034376525.1). Lineage (NCBI taxonomy): Eukaryota > Viridiplantae > Streptophyta > Magnoliopsida > Solanales > Solanaceae > Nicotiana > Nicotiana benthamiana. The sequence continues at coordinate 8,768,260 of CM067334.1, forward strand.
CCATTCTCATGTTGCTGCCCAATTTCGTGTGTTGGATTTGACCAGGCTCCAATGCCATTATATCCATCTACATTGTGCCCCAATTTACCTTAACATTGCCCACAAACTTGGCCCATTTTCCGCAACTCAAACCCACGCCAAATCTGCCCGCACATTGCTTTTCCATTTGCACATTTGCTTGTCTTTGCCCATCCGTTTCTGCCATGTCTTGGCATCAAGGCCTCATTCCTTGATGCTATAATCATGATCAAGTGCCATCCGTATCCAGCAACTCATTGTCAAGCTCTTGTCAAGCTGCCTCGCATCCGTTCAAAGCCTTAGCCATCGCTTGCCCGTTTCCTTTTTTGACTTTTGGCGCCACTCTTGCACCAATTTTGCAACGCTCTTGCTGTCTTATGACAACACTCTTGTTGTCAAGTCAAGCTCAATTGGCGGAAGTCTAACAAACCATCCACAACATTTGAAACTCGACGTGCTCGTCGAGATTAACTTAGTTTATGAGCCTCAAGGGACAAGAAACATCCCTTGACCACCTCTCTCTCTCTCTCTCTTCATGTCTTCACATCTGCGTTCACTCGCCTCCTTGCTATTTCTGCCTCGAGAAATGCAAGTCTACTCATAAGAGACTTAAGTTCTTTGCCTTCAACAGCATTTCCCTCCAATGTTTCCTGTTTCGTTAGCCTTTCTCGCAGTTCATTGTTACCACCGGCCATGTTCTCGAACAAGACCACGAAATGTGCCATTGCCCGTCGTGTCTCCGCCAAGAACACGATCTGCTCTGATATTAGTTGTCACATGCTCGTTTTGTGTCACTCTAAAACTACCCGCGCAACAACCAAGCACTGGCTTGACTTCAGCCTGCTAACACCCGGCCAAAATTTCGGCAACTTTGGACTTTGATTAATTTTGGCAGTCTTTCAGCATAGTAAAATTTAGACTGATTTAGGCAATGAAAATATAGTGAAGGGACAGAAATAAACGTGAACACAAAACATACAATATACAGGAACTCTTTCCCAACTTTGTATTTAACTCGAGAATACAACGAAAACTCAAACTCAAAGTACACTCCACGTACAAAAATGAAGATCACTCTTGACCCTCACAAGACTACTCTTAGCCTTAGTGTTTTCACTCTTGAAAACAAGACTTAGGACTCTTCCTAAATCAGAAAACATGCACTCTACACGTTTTCACTCTTTAAGTGTGCTCCAACACGTTTTTCTCTATCTTAGGACTTAGGCCTCTTCCTAAGTCAGAAAACATACCCTCGTCACGTTTTCCACTATTTTGTGAGATATCTCACATTTTTCTCCTTAAGTCACAAAAGAGAAGGGTGCTGCCCATTTATAACACATGAAAACAGCCCTATTACACAATAGTTGCCTTGTTTTTACGCTTGCACTTTCCCACTACTTAATCCTAAGTGAAATTGACACCCCCAAATACTAGAAACATTTTTAGATCATGGGATCATAGCCTCAATTCGTGCTAACTCCTGCCAGCATGATAGATAAAGCTCAACCGCTGTCCACAGCATGTGCTGGTAACCGCCGTTTGAAGTGGTCCATTCTCATGTTGCTGCCCAATTTCGTGTGTTGGCTTGGACCAGGCGCTAATGCCATTATATCTAGCTGCATTGTGCCCCAATTTGCCTTAACATTGCCCACGAACTTGGTCCGTTTTCCGCAATCCGAACCCACACCAAATCTGCCCGTACATTTCTTTTCCATTTGCACAATTGCTTGTCTTTGCCCATCCGTTTTTGCCATGTCTTGGCATCAATGCCTCATGCCCTTATGATATTATCATGATCAAGTGCCATCCGTAGCCCGCAACTCATTGTCAAGCCCTTTCCAAGCTACCTCGCATCCGTTCAAAGCCTTTGCCATCCCTTGCCTGTTTCCCTTTTTAACTTTTGGCGCCACTCTTGCACCAATTTTGCAACACTCTTGCTGCCTAATGACAACACTCTTGTTTTCAAGTCGAGCTCAATTAGTAGAGGTCTAACATCTGCCATGGTCCACCCAATGGCAGTTTTGCACTCCTTCTGTACCTTTAGAAGCTTTTGGACCTGCACATCTAACAAACCAGATGAGATAATAATAGGTAGAGTGGAGTCAGGTCCCAGAAATTCATACCTGAGGTGGGCTGGCAATGGATTTAGTTCCAGCTTCAATAGTTCTTCAATGTATGCCTTAGCTAGAGGAGTCTCTCTCTTTTCTAAGTGTAGGGGCTCAAACTCTAGATTTCTTTACTAGAACCCTCTACCTTCCAATGCCAACACCCATTCCGCCAAGTCCTCACAATTCACTTCCTCCAAATTCATCAAACATGCAGCAAGGGGGTCCTCAACCATCAACACTTCATCATTAAACTGTACGATTACATCCACATCATCAATAAGATATCAATTGACAAACTCACTTGGTCGCCTCATAGAGTGCACATTCAATATAATCTCTTCGTCATTGAGCCTCATCTTAAGCTCCCTGGTTTCACAATTAATCAGATCTCTCCCTGTAGCCAGTAATGGTCTTCCTAAAATTATAGGAATTTCTTCATCCACTTTGAATCCAAGATCACAAAATCTGAAGGGAACACGAATTTCCCCACCTGAATAAGCACTTCATCAAGGATCGCAAATGGACGCTTCACAGTCCTGTCAGCCAGCTCCAACAACATAGAGGTGGGTCTAGCTCTCCTAATGCCCAACCTCTTGTAAATAACTAGGGGCATAAGATTAATGCCGGCCCCTAAATCACATAGTGCTTTCGTAAAAGCAAAGCTTCTAATAGTGCATGGAATAGTAAAGCTCCCTGGATTAGAGAGCTTTTCAGCAACAGGTCTAGTTACCATTGCACTACAAGTCTGAGTATGTGTCACCGTGGCCAAGTGTTGGAAGTCAAAATTCCGGGACATCAAGTCTTTCATCAGATTTGCGTATCCAGGCATCTCCTTTAGTGCTTCAGTCAATGAAATATTTACTTAAATTTGCTTGAGCATCTCAAAGAACTTTTTGTACTGCTCCTCCTTTTGATGCTTGGCCAACCTTTGTAGAAATGGTGTAGGAGGTCTTTTCTTCCCAATCACTTGGGACTTTTCTTTCTCATCTACTATCTCCATACCGGCTCTTAAACTACTTTAGTAACTTTCTCGGTCTCCTGCTGAGTATTCTTTTCTTCCTGAGCAGGCTGGACTGTCACATCTGTCAGCCTTGTTGAATCATCCAGCTCAATGGGTTCCTGAATGAGTGTCTCAGCCTGTATATTGTCACAAGCTCTTTCCTGTTCTATAACAAGATCCCTACCATTACAGAGACTCACCGCCATCAGCTGCTTTGGGCTCTGATCTTTTGGATTGATTTGGGTATCTGCAGGTATCGTCCATTGAGGACGGTTATTCACAAACATTGAAATTTGGCCCACTTGCACTTTAATATTTTTAATAGCTGTATCATGTGCATCTACTCGTTCATTTATCTTTGCATTGGATCCAATAACTTGCTGCATCATTGCTTCCAATCTAGCAAACCCATCTTCTTGTCTCCTACCATGTTGATGCTGAGGTGGGTGGTACCCTTGCTGCTGATTATTGTACCCATGCTGCTGATTATTATACCCCTGTGGTATAGGATACGGTGCCACGTAGTTGGGGGGTCTCATACCTCCCATGTTTCTGGCGTTATATTGTGGCTGATGTGGCCTGTACTGCTGCTGAGTCTGCTAGCCCCAGTTCTGATTTCCCTATCTCTAACCCCCATAGTTCATATTTTCAGGGTGCTGATGATGATGATCAAGCTCTGTATTCCAAGGATTACCAATTGGCTGACTAATTCAAGATGTGCACAAGCCCCCATTGGTAGTATCTACTATGTGTACCTGCTCCTTCTGCCATGATTCCTCCACCTTTTTGGTGAGGATGCTCATTTGTGTCAGGAGATTTGCCATATTTTCAGCCATAATGTTTGAAGGATCAAGAGGTACTGAGTGAACCACTGGGGTGATAGGTGAATTTCTGGATGTCCATCTAGAATTCTTTTCCATTTTATCAAGTAAACTCTGACCTTCTCTCCATGTCTTTCTCAGGAATGCCCCAAGAGCTGAGGTATCCACAATATTCTTCAATCCATCTAATAGTCCCATATAAAATTGTTGTCCCAACATCTGTTCAGGAACAGCATGATATGGACACATAACCAACATTCCTTTGAACCTGCCCCATATTTCATGTAGTGTCTCCATCAGTTTATGCTTGAAGCTCACGATATAATCAATTTGTTGAGAAGTTTTGTTGGGTGGATGAAACTTGTTATGAAATTGCTTGACCAACTCATCCAAAATTGCAATAGAGTTTATGGGGAGTGAGTTTATCGAAACCTGTGTAGCTCCTGTAATTGAGAATGGGAACAATTACAGCCTGATTGCCTCTAGAGTGATGTTGGGATGCCTTTGAGTTTTGCATATCGACAGGAAGTTCTTCAGGTGCTGCTGAGCGTCTTCAAGTTATGTCCCAGAGAGTAGTCCCTTGTTTTGCAAAATGTGTAGCATATTATTTGTGATCTAGAATGACTCATCTTGTATGCCGGGCACAACAACGGCAGTGGCCAGATTGCTAGCTGTGGGTTGTGCCCAGTCATACATCGCACCCTCGGGCACAAGAAGTGCCGCTTCTCTGGCATTCAAGTTGACTTGCTCATGCCTGCTGTTTCCGTTGGGGTCGATTACGTCTTCCATGTCAGTTTCAAATTTGTCTGTTTGTTGAGGTGGTTGAAGTCTTCTGTTGGCACGGTTCAATGCCCAGAATATTTTCTCAGGGATTGAGAGTTCTTCAAGTAGTTCTCCAGTTCTTGTAGAGTTTTTTTTCTAGGCATACACTTGTGCACCCAAGTCAATAACCGTCAAAAGTTTCAATCAAAATTGGGTGTAGAGAAACTGCCTACACTAAGAATTTTTGTATCTCTATCGATGGTAATTGATAATTCCATTAACTCTCTATCAACAACACAAAAATTTGATGACGCCCAACTATACCTTATAAACTAGGACACTGCAGACGTTGCAAATATAACCCGAGCATTACGCCCATGGTCGAATCCACAGAGAGTTAACCTATCAATCACAATCTTTAGACCAACTAAACTCTTGAGAATCAATTTCCCAAACTTTTGAATCACAATTGAAGGTTTCTGTACTACTAAGATTGCAAGTAAATAACAAGTTGTAAACTAAAACGCTAAGGTAGTAAACAATGATGAGAAAACGCTAAGGTAGTGATTTCCCCTATTGATTGAATCCCTTCTGTTCATGCTTCAAACAAATTTATCAACACACCTCTATCAATCATGAACACTCTTCTTACCGTGAATCTCTCCTGAGTAATCACAGTAATATACTATTACACTCTCCCGAGATACACTAGCTAGCTTTAATAAACACAGTTCACTTAAGATTACACTTAAGGCTTTGTTATCCCTAATCCTGCCTTTAAACCCATAGTTATAGGTTCCTCTATTACTTTAGGAGTGGTGTTATTCAACAATAGCATTAATATGCACTCTCTTCCGAGTTATGCACACTAAATAGGCACAACTAATTGAGGATCCTGTACAATAAGAATATAGTTGAATAAATAAAGATTGAAACTAGCAATTTGTATTCACATAAATAAGAAGTTCATTCCCTAATAGGTTCCATCAAAACCTTAGACAAGGATCAACTACTCATGACTATGGGTAAACAAACTAAAATAATATTCATCATAAAAAACTAGAAATAAAAACCAAAGAAAAGAAAAAAGATGTTTTGCGTGATCTCTCACAATGGTTTCCTTGCTAAGAAACTCTAAAAATCAATACATGCCTCCTTTGGGCGAAGTCTAATGTTTAAAATAAGGGTTTGAGCTAAAAATTCCGTGTTTTGCACTTTAGTCCCTAAAAATTTCCTGCGCCTACAGCGGTTCTGCCACGATCGCGGTAGAATCGCGGCTAAACAGCCCCTCTAATTCTCATCTTGTCCGCGACAGCATCTCACAACGGTACTACCGCGGTCGTGGTAGAACCGCGACAGTACTGTTCCTCTGATGCTCCAGCCTGTTTTGGCATGGTTCACTTAGGAATTTTCACGGTTGGCCTCTTTTTCTTCATTTTTTAACTCCAAAAGTATTCCCGAGTCTTCCCTAGTCATATATAACATGCAAGTCATGAAAAACACTCATACTAGCATTTTTTTATCACTTTTATTACCTAAACTATGCAAGAAGGTGGTTATTTAGGGCTTGAATATAGTTAAATTCACCTATTATTACTTATGATGATCATAGTGTCAAGCGATGTAAAAAAAAACAAATGTTTTATGACTTATTACTTAATACAATAAACTATTATGTATATATTCAGATAGTTAACATAAATTTGTATTTTATTTTGTATTAGGGATATATGATTTGTACAATTGTCGAAGAATATTGTTTAAAGCCCGTTTCAAAACACTTACTACAATAATAATAACAATAACCCAGTAAAATTTCACCCATGGAGTTTGGAGGGTAATATATATGCAGACCTTACATCAACTTTATGAAGGTGGAACAGTTATTTTCGATAAACCATCGGCCGAAGAACAGTGAAAAGAAGCAATAACAATTCCAAAACATAGACTAAAGTAAAAAAAATGTTAAAATATTATTCTTGATGTCAAAATATTATTCTTGATTTATGTGCGAATTGATTGCCGAAAAATGCAAGAAGATACCAAAAAGCCGTAGAGCATTTCACTAAATTCTTTATTATGAATTGTTTAAACAAGAAGGGTTGCTCTGATGGTAAGCAATCCCCACTTTCAACTGAGAGGTTGTGAGTTCGAGTCTTCCCAAGAGCAAGATGGGAAGTTCTTGAAGGGAAGAATGCCCCGGTCTATTTGGAAACAGCATCTCTACCTCAGGGTAGGGGTAAGGTCTGCGTACATACTATCCTTCCCAAATCTCACTAAATGGGATTATACTGGGTAAAGTAAAATAATCTCTATCTAGTTGTGAAAATTTTGGAGACAAAGTTTCAATAATTTAACTGAAATTAATACAAATATTATTTAGTGATTTTCATGTGTAACTTAAATCCTATAATCAGGTAAATTATTTATAATAGCTCAAGGTAGAGACAGATACTAATTTTTGTTGTTGTAACCAATAGCTAATTTCCGAATCTGTTGTTCACCATAAAGTTTTGAGGTATATCCTATGCAGTGAAGGAATTAGAAAAATAAAAATTAAAACGAAAGAGTTTTAAAAAAAAAAATATTCCGATGAAATGGAGATAAGAGAAAAAGTAGAACGGGAAAAGGAAAAGAAAACAAAAAAGTTGTTAATCTGAAAACATTGGCCGTGTGTATACATTAGTAGAAGCTCTATAAAATTAAGGCAGTAAGACCCAGCATATGTTTTTCACCATGAATTCACACTGCAATATGAAACTTATTTTTAAAATTTTTTACGTATAAGATTCACTCTTAAAGCCAAACAGCATGGCTGCATGTGCACCATGGGCTCTAAGGTGAATACGCCCGTGGGGTATTAATGTATATTCGAAAATCGACTAAATTGACCGAATTGATTTTTAGGTATTTTTTAAAGAAACTGTAGGTTTTTATATAAATCTATAACCGTACCGATAATTAAGTTAGGTTTTTATATTATTAAAATAAACCGAAAAGAATATCGTACTGAATAAATTTTATATGTGGAGAATATATTTTATATACTAAGTTTAAAAATAATAATGCATCAATTTTTTCTTTGGGTCTTGGAATTATGAAAATTGTTACAAGCCAACAAGTGATTAAACTCAAAATATTAATTTGTAAAACCTATTATGCTACTTTTAGTTAAACTAAGTTATTTCAAGCATCTTAGCAAGACACAAAATATTCTAACAATTATGTATAGCAAACTACAATGTATTGAATATGTTTCCTTTTATACAATTTAGATTTACCTTTTTGAATATTTATTCTTCTGTAGACTTTATTCTTGAGTCCTAGCTTGGTTAATATCTTTTCACTCGTATGATTTATATTTTCTTTGCTTGGTTTCTTTTATGATATTGTAGAATAGTTGATGGATTTATACTCTAGCCATCTTTTTTTTTTAATTCAAAGCCCTTTAAACAACAAAAATATCTTGAGTGTTTTGTTACGTCCTATAAACGAACATATGTCATTGCATTCTACTTCTACTAGTGTATTTTATATAATATTTAAAAAAATAAAAAAAATTAACCGAACCGTACCGATACCGAAGAAAAACCGACATGATTGGAACGATTTCAAAAAGTCTAATTTTGATTTTACATAATAGAATAACCGAAAAATTAATATGGTACTAATTTTATAAAATAATCAGGCGAACCGAACCATTGACACCCCTACTAATAGAACATGACTTCACATTCTAGATCAATTTAAATACAAAGTAATTCACCTCTCAATCTATGTCTAGTTCAAAATTGATTAGATAAGATTATATTTCAAGACACTATTTATTTTGTAAGCTAAATTATAATTTGACTAACGTTTGTTAGTAAAAAAAATATAATTAAATATTACATAATTTTTTTTATTGAAGAAACTGTCTGCGAAGACAGAATCGAGAAGTGCCATGCATAGTTGTCCCATCCGAACAGTGGACAAATATTTTAGAGGTAGCTCACACTAGTAGCGGAATTGAATCAAAATGTGTACATTTTTTGCTAAATCAGTAAAAGATAATAAAAATTTTGAGCAATCTGAACAGGAATTACTATCCAATTTTTTCTCCTTGTTTTTTCTACAGTGTGCAAAAGAATTTAAGAAAATAAAGGAGATAGTTTTCTCACCCAAAATGAAAATAGAAAATATTTTTGAAATTTTAAACATTATTAACAATAATGCTTGATGTTGATCGAAACAAGTAAAGCTGAATAAGAGTTTTGACGTTTGTTATAAAACGAAATAACTTTAACTCATAGCTGAAGGAAATTAGGAACATGAGGGAAACCTTTTGCCGAATATATGAGGAAAATGGCTAAAATATAAACTAGCTACAAATAAGATTATATAAACCACAAACATGGGGAGAAATTAAAAAATAGCCAGATTTACGAGTGATCATTTAAAAATAGCCACAATTTCAAAAGTAATCAAAATTTAGCCATTTTTTATGTAAAGATAAATCTGAACAAAAATACTGTTTAAAATCCGAAAAAAATATACTGGAACTCCAGTCTAATATATTGGAGTTCCACTATAATATAACGGTCCAGCATAATATACTGGAGTTTGGAGCACATGTGCTCCAGTATTGTAACGACCCGACCGGTCGTTTTGAGCCCTAGCGCATCGATCAGCAGTCTGAGGCCAAGAGCAGCTTCATTCAGGTATTGTGACTTGTACGCGTGGTCGGAATTGAATTTCGAGAATTTCGTAGTTAATTTGGAAAGAGAATTCTCATTTCGGAAGCTTAAGGTTGAAAGAATGAACTAGGATTGGGTTTCTGAGTGAACGACCTCGGAATCGAGATCTAAAGGTTCCAGCAGGTTTTTATGATGATTTCGGACTTGGGCGTATGCCCGGTTAGGGTTTGGATAACCTGCAAGCATTTTGGCGCCTATTGTGGAAGTTAGCATTTTGGAAGAAATTTATTAAGTTTGGATTGAAGTGCATTTCAGTGTTATCGATGTCCGTTTGGGATTCCGAGATAGGGAGTAGCTCCGTAGGTCATTTTGAAGCCATTTGACTAAAGATAGAAATTTAAAAGTTTTTGAGAAATTTGACCGGGAGTGGACTTTTTGATATCGGGGTCGGAATTCGATTCCAAAAGTTGGAGTAGGTCCGTAACGTCAAATATGATTTGTGTGCAAAATTTATAATCAATCGGACATGATTTGATAGGTTTAAACGATGAAAGCAGACTTTGGAAAGTTCAAAGTTCATAAAGCTTGAATTGGGGTGTAATTCATGGTTTTAGTGTTGTTTAATATGATTAGAGTCCTCGGGCAAGTCCGTAATGTATTTTGGGATTGGTTGGTAGGTTTGGTTGAGGTCCCGGGGGCCTCGGGTGAATTTCAGATGGCTAACGGATCGAAACTTGAAATTTAAAAAAGCTGAAGCAGCTGGTATTTGGTACTTCCGCTTCTGTGGAAATGGGGCCGCATAAGCGGCCCCACAGAAGCAAGGAGGAAGCCGCAGAAGCGGTTGAGGGTGAGGGCAGCCAGGACCGCAGAAGCGGCCCTTGATCCGCTGATGCAGAACCGCAACTGCAGTAGGCTGACCGCAGAAGCGAAAGTTCTGGATGTGGATGGAAGCCGCAGAAGCGGCGAGCGGTCCGCAGAAGCGAAAATGCCTCGAGGCAGAGGGTTGTTTGAAAAGTCGGATTTTGGCCATTTATCTCACATTTTTTATGGTTTGGGCGATTCTTGGAAGGGTTCAAGAGAGGATCTTCATCAATAATGGTAAGGTAAGACATTTCTACCTATACTGAGTTAAATAAATTAATTATGTATGGGTTTTAGTAAGAAAATGAGTAGAAAATTTAGGGTTAGAGGAAGGCCTAGGAATATTGTATTCTTGGAATTTGACAACGATTTTGAGTATGAAATTAAGAGAAAATTATATATTTGAGTTCCTAAGGTCATGGGCAAAGTTTATCATCGAATAATTTCGGATTCCGGGCACGTGGGCCTGCGGACATTTTTGTTAACTTTTTGTTCAGGGTTAGGAATTGTTATAAATTGGGTTGTAAAGTATAATTGAGCGCATATTAATGGATTTGTATGATTGTTGGCTAGTTTTGGAGTATTGCGCGTTAGTTCAAGTCTTCAGAAGAATGTAGAATGTCGGTTGTGGATCTTCAGAGCGAGGTGAGTCTCCTTTCTAATCTTTTGAGGGGAAATTTATCCCATAGGTGAGTTAAATTGGTTATGTGCTTCTATTTGTGAGGGCTAAGTATGCACGAGGCGACAAAAGTTCATGCGTAGCTACTATTATGCTATTGTCTAGATAGTTTGGCACCCAAAAGCATGCTATAATTGGGATATTTACAATCTTATTGATATTTGAACTATTAAAAATCCAATTGAACTAGTAAATGAATTTCAAAAAGTATTAAACTTTATTTTCTTAAATTGAAAAGAGTATTTAGTTTTAATTGATAAAATGTTCCTCGAAAATTCTTAGTTGACTGTTTGAACATATATATTCCTGTGTGTGCCTGCGTCTCATGGATGCGACCAGGGTATTTGTTTATTTTATGTTGATCGCATCGCATGGATAATTCGTGAGCGAGGAAAATAGATGCATCTATTGGTTCAGGTGGTTCCACCCTTGGCAGTGCGCAATTTATATTTCTGTTGCATCGGGCCGCCGCCTCGGCATGGTATGTGCATGTTTATATTGATTACTTGAAGTATTTGATGTTGAGATTGCCATTTCAGCCTAACATAGATTGCTGAACGATAAAGAAAAGAAATCTTAAAAATTCTTTGCTAATTATTAAAGGTGTTTACCTGTTTTACAGCTTTGTGAACAAGAGCATGCTATATATTCCATGAATTCCTCACGTTTTAGTATATTATTATTGGACTATTAGTAAGTGTCAAAGTTGTCCATCTCGTCTCTACCCTTTTAGGATTAGGCGGGACACTTATTGGGTACACGTTATTTTCGTACTCATACTACACTTGCTGTGCATTTTATTGTACAAGTATATATAATTCCAGTGACCTACCGGGCATAGCAGCACAGATGAGTCTGGGACTAGGCGAGCTGCATCATTCGAGAAGGCCGCAGCTAGAGCAGTCCTTTGCAGTGTACTATATTTACTTCTTGTCCACTATATTCCAGAAAGATGTTGTATTTTATTCTCTTATCAGTAGATGCTCATGCACTTGTGACACCGGGTTTTGTGAAGGTTTGAAGTATTGTATTAACTGTTTAACATTTAAATTGGTTTGAGACTTTATTCTTTAAAATTTCTAAATATGGAAGGAAAATCCTAGATTCAAAAGTGTTAAAAGCGAGATTTTGAATAAGTAATTTATTTGGCTTGCCTGAAAGTAGTGTCCGGCGTCATCACGACCCTTAGAGAATTTTGGGTCGTGACAACATGGTATCAGAGCACTAGGTTCCCGTCGGTCTCACGTGCATGAGCAAGTCTAGTAAAGTCTCGCGGATCGGTACGGAGACGTCTGTACTTATCCTCGAGAGGCTACAGGGCTGTTAGGAGTACTTCCTTTCTTGATTTCCTTATCATGCGGTTCGATTCCTTTGAGGCATATTCCTTTGGTTCCTCTTACTCAATCTTACGCGGCTTGAGCGCTTCTATAAATTGAGAGTTTGATGAATCAAAATGGCACTACAAATGTGGTGCAGGATGATTTTTCCCGGTATAGTTGATTGGAATATTATAATCGCTTTATGGAAGGATATTCTATTGTTCAACTCAGCAACATGACTTCTAATAGCCTTGAGGCTAGGCACATGTTGCCATGATACTTATCAGCGATTATTCCGCAGTGTTGTTGTGATGGTAGGATGTTTGCCCGTGTGTCAAGGCAACGAATGAATTGAAGGGAGGTTTACTTAGCGTGTAATCAAGGTATTCAGTATATTATTTCCGGCAGGGGAAAAGGCAGTCGGACTAAGAATGGTCGGATGTGGGCTAGTGAAAGTAATGAAACTTCGTATTTGCAAGCGTGGTGGAGATTTTCTTCTTTGATAGGGTGTCGTAGTATTAATGGAACGTACCAAGTTCATCAATGTTATAATCTTCTACAACTCACCTTTATGGCAGGATATTGCAAAATAGTATTGGAGATACGAATGTCAGTTGTCGCATGGTGCGCTGGTTCAAGATCGAATCAGAATTTCTTATGTTGACGAATCGATAAAGATGACCTTTGGAAAGGCTTAAAGTTAGCAACTACTGTGGGTTCAAGTTCCACGAAGATAGATTTTATTTATGGCAACAATTGAGCAGCAAAGTATGTTGAAGGACATGTGGGAAGTGTCAGGCGGTGTTTAAAATTTCTAGAAGGCCAAGAATAAGAAGCAAGGTCGAATGACCGATTAAGGAGATGAGTTCTACCAAAGTGGGAGAGCAGCGAGTGTTGCATATTGGCTTGGTAGTAGGAAGACTACGCACCTTAAGGAGAGTGTGGATTGAATTGGTGATTTTAATGATAGGTGATCAAAGTCTGCGGGTATGATTTGAAGTATGGGCTATTATGCGGGAGAAGATTGATATGGCGGAAAGGAGCTACTTGAAATAGAGGAGGGTGCAGCATAACCCTGAATTGGAAGGATATTGCCGCATATTTAATTGATGTCCGCGAGGGGCGAATGGACTTGTGTAGACGGAAGGTGAGCTCGGACTCAGGATGGGCTATTGGTGTCATAGTGAATGTACCCCGTGCATCAGCGTAGGAAGATATCGGAAGGTGATTGCCCTAGGTGGGTTATTCCACGTGAGCAGGTTAGCGGTCGCGTGGTTGGCGAAGCTTCTTCAAAGAATTATATTGGTTGTTTAACAAAGAGTTCGGCCGTGCGAATGTGGTTAATGATTCAGAATATGAAAGATGGGAATTTACAGAATGATTCCGATAAATTTTGATAACTTATGGCGCAAGGTTATGTCAATAAGAGGTAAAAAGTTCGGGCGTTCTCAAGAATTGTGAAATAATGGCTTCAAGCTAAGCGGAAGAGTCCCACCACTTATGATTGGGTTGTATGATTAACTACTTGCATGAGTTCTGGTTATTGGCATATTGATGGATTATTTCAGCTATGAGAAAAGAACAGAAGTAGTAATTTGAGCAAATGAATTGTTGGAGGCATGCGATGGTTGGCCTTATTGGCTCATGTTCGAACTTAGAAAAAGGTTCGGGATTTATGCCTTGTATGGATACATGTTTCAGAGAAAGTGATTTCGTCGGGTGCTTAGCCGAGAGACTATTCGTGTTTTATAAGATTTACGGAGTGAATTATATTCGGGACCAATTCAGAGTGGGTGGCCCTCAATAATGGTCCTAGTGAATTTAGAAGTTAAAGTATGGTTCCCAATAATTTTGAGCCTATGAGTACAGTTAAGAATCAAGCTTTGTAGCAGCTTATGAGAAGGTGCACATGATGTTCTATAATATTTTGACTTCTGGTATAACATTTGAGTGATATGGAATAGTTCGTGGAAATGGAGACAGCCTGGTCTCTTGATTCAAGGTCACTCGGGGCGAGTGTAAATGGAGTATGTTATGTGTTGAATGGAGTTAGTATTTTTTTCCAAGGAAATCAAAGATAAATTGGAAGGAGGTTAGCCATAGTTGAATTTGGCATGTTGGGGTCAGTGATCAGTTCATTCAGCGTGATCGAGATATGCGCATGATTTGTGGCGGTACGTGTGAGGTTTTTTCGGCCGCCGTAATTGATGTTATTCAAAAGCATTATTCTGTTATGGCTTGTTAAGTGGAAGTAGATACCGGGAGGGGTATGGTGGCTTGGACCCCTATTTAGAGATTTGCATATCTTACGGTTATGGGCACTTACCCGTGTGTTGCTGTGATTCTCCTAAGTGAGTTGGGTGAAAAGTTCATATATGATGAAGTGTTAAATATTAATGATTTCAGAGTTATGATGAAAATCGTTTCCTATTGTATATTGGCATGTTAGGTGCAGTGAGAGGTATGGAAATTTGAAGTGAGGGTCAAGGTTGCTGTTTGGTGTTGACAAGGATGTAGCAGGCTCGGATAAGCAAGGAAAGGGTTGAAAGATTAAAGTAAATTGGTATTGTCTTCAGCGTCACTAGAGGTCGATGTGTTATGAAAGAGGCTTTGCATCCCGGTTAAGGATTCTTGTTCGCTTTTCAGCATTAGTACGTCCGGTGGTTTAGATGTGCGGACCCGTTATTTATTTCGGAAGATTGTGGGAGCGTGTCACACGAGAAGATTGTATAAGTGTGACATATAGTCACTTGATGGACTAAAGATTTAAAACAAGTATGAGGATTGTAGTAATATCATTAATTTGAGAATTTAGGCCTGGAGGGCAGTTTGTATATTGGGTTATGAACGGAGGAGGTTGCTCCGATTATAATGGTTGTTCTTACATGTTATGAGGCAAAAGGGAGTTACTACGGAACTTTGAAAGTTCATTGGCCAAGTTGTGCAATCAGAAATCAGCTTGAGTTCAGTTTTTGAACAGGACTTTATATTAGGCCAGTTGTGTTCGTTACAGCGAGCGTTCCCTATGGAGGAACATTCGGGGTATTATTTGGTCATCAGCTATTCCAGGTAATGACGTATTCCGCCGTATGAGTTGTGAGACGTCTTGGTAAATTCTTATTTGTATCGCACCTCAGTTGTGCTTGAGTTTTGTAGCCTATAGCGCTATGTGTTTTCTCAGGGATGGTACTATGCACTTAGCGTGCTTGCGATCAATAATTCAATATTTTATTGCAATGAGCAGATTTAGCTCGAAGTGCAATCTCTTTATATGAGATCTATGTGTGGATCGGGTGTCACGCTACCATGAGTTTGTTATTTGGACCGGGTTGCAAGCCGCAACAATGTGATGTCGATTCTGGTTTCCCATATGCTATTTTTGTGTGTTTCGCTTCCTGTCTTTTAAGGAAAGTCCATATTAATGCGGTGGTTAGGTAATTCCTTCCAGAGTTTGAGTCCATGTTTGTGCTGTGTTTTGATTGGTGGCCTATTGGCACATTGTGGTGTCATGTAAGACTTTTGATCGCATTCGGATTGGTTTATTTCCTGAGAAGTTCATACTGGGTGAGACGAGATTATGGGATTTAGGATCAGTGCAATCTGATTATATAAAGTATATTAAGGAGCAAAGATCATTATTTGGTTCTGAATGTGGTGGTGTTTCTTGTCATAAGTATAGACTCAATGATTGGTAGACTCGGCAGTTGACTATGAATTTCGACACATCTCGTCCGTCGTGGCGGTATTGTAAGAGTTAGAGTAAGACTTGCGTGTGTCATGAGGTGCAATGGGATCATCTGATTTGTTGAATTTGTCTAAGTTGATCAAAAGACACTATTGTGGTCCTGTGGATTAAGTGTTACAAGTAAGAATCGAGCAAAGTTATGCAGTGATGTTTGAGTACAATGTGGCGTGATTGATATGGTGATCGTATGTTGGAAACAGGCTTGGCATAGAACTCTGAATGTTTGAAATTGGGCTCTAAGGCTTATTTGCTTGAACAAAAGGGAATATTGTTAGAATCTATCGAGTTAATGTACTTAGCTAAGTGGTGGTAGCACGTGAAGGTGAATGAGTTGCTAATCAATGATTTCAGACTATTTCGGTATAGTTCTCAGCATGTTCGAGGATGGACATATGTTTAAGTGAGAGAGAATGTAACAACCCATCGTTTTAAGACATACCACATCGATCAACTATTTAAGTCCATGAGTAGCGTTATTTTAGGTATTGTGACTTGTACGCATGGTCGGAATTGAATTTCGAGAAGTTCAGAGTTAATTTGGTAAGAGAATTCTCATTTCGGAAGTTTAAGGTTGAAAAAATGTACTAGGATTGGATTCCTGAGTGAACGACCTCAGAATCGAGATTTGAAAGTTCCAGCAAGTTTGTATGATGATTTCGGACTTCTGCGTATGCCCGGTTCGGTGTTTGGATAACCCGGAAGTATTTTGGCACTTATTGTGGAAGTTAGCATTTTGGAAAAAATTTCTTAACTTTGGTTTGAAGTGCATTTCAGCGTTAGCAATGTCCATTTGGGATTTTGTGACTGGGAGTAGCTCCATATGATGATTCTGGAGTTAGAAGCGCGATCAGAAGTGAATTCGGAGGTCCGTAGGTCATTTTGAAGCCATTTGGCTAAAGATAGAAATTTGAAGGTTTTTGAGAAGTTTGACCGGGAGTGGAATTTTTGATAACAGGGTCGGAATCCATTTTCGGAAGTTGGAGTAGGTCTGTAACGTCAAATATGACTTGTGTGCAAAATTTTAAGTCAATCGGACGTCATTTGATAGGTTTAAATGATGGAAGTAGAAGTTGGAAAGTTCAAAGTTCATAAAGCTTGAATTGGGGTGTAATTCATGATTTTAGTTGTTTGATATGATTGGAGGCCTGGAGCAAGTTCGTAATGTGCTTTGGGATTGGTTGGTAGGTTTGGTTGAGGTACCGGGGGCCTCGGGTGAATTTCGGGTGGCTAACGGATCAAAACTTGGAATTTAAGAAAAACTAAAGCAGCTGGTATCTGGTACTTCCGCTTTTGTGGAAATGGGACCGCATAAGCGGCCCCGTAGAAGCAAGGAGGGAGCCGCAGAAGCGGTTGAGAGTGAGGGAAGCCACAACCGCAGAATCGGCCATTGATCCGCTGATGCGGAACCACAGAAACAGTAGGCTAACCGCATAAGCGGAAGGCCTGGACGTGGATGGAAGCCGCAGAAGCGATAAGCGGTTTGCAGAAGCGGGACAGCGGAAGCGGACATGGTTCCACAAAAGCGAAAATGCCTGGAGGCAGAGGGTTATTTTAAAAGTCGGATTTTGGCCATTTCTCTCACATTTTTCATGGTTTTGGGCAATTCTTGGAAGGGTTCAAGAGAGGATCTTCATCAACAATGTTAAGGTAAGACATTCTTACCTATTTGAGTTAAATACATTAATTATGTATTGGTTTTAGTATGAAAATGGGTTGAAAATTAAGGGTTAGAGGAAGACCTAGAAATATTGTGTTCTTAGAATTTGACCACGATTTCGAGTATGAAATTAAGAGAAAATTATATATTTGAGTTCCTAAGGTCATGGGCAAAGTTTATCTTCGAAAAATTTTGAATTCCGAGCACGTGGGCCCGAGGGCATTTTTGTCAACTTTTCGTATGGGGTTAGGAATTGTTATAAATTGGGTTGTATAGTATAATTGAGCATATATTAATGGATTTGTATAACTGTTGGCTAGTTTTGGAGTATTGCGCATTGGTTCAAGTCTTCAAAAGAATGTAGAATACCGGTAGTGGATCTTCGGAGTGAGGTGAGTCTCCTTTCTAATCTTGTGATGGGGAATTTACCCCATATGTGAGTTAAATTGTTATGTGCTCCTATATTTTGGGACTACGTACGCACGAGGTGACGAGAGTCCATGCATAGTTGCTATTATGCTATTGTCCTGGTAGTCTAGGACCTAAAAGCATGCTATATTTGGGATATTTGCAATCTTATTGACATTTGAACTGTTAAAAATCCAATTGAACAAGTAAATGAATATAAAAAAAAAGGATTAAACTTCATTTTATTAATAAGTTAAAAGAGGATTTGGTTTTAATTGATAAAATGTTCCCCCAAAATTCTTAATTGGATATTTGGACATGTATTCTTGTGTGTGCCTGCGTCGCATGGATGATTCACTAGCAAGGTATTTGTTTACTTTATGTTGACGGCGTCGCATGGATGATTCGCGAGCAGGGAAAATAGATGCATCTATTGGTTCGAACCGTTCGGCCCGCGACAGTGCACAATTTATATTTCTGTTGCATCGGGTCGTCGCCTCGGCATGATATGCGCATCTTTATATTGCTTACTTGAAGTACTTGATGTTGATATTGCCTTTTCAGCCTGACATAGGTTGTTGAATAATAAAAGAAAATAAATCTTGAAAATCCTTTGCTAATTATTAAAGGTGTTTACCTGTTTTACAACTTTGTGAACTAGAGCATGCTATATAAATCCATGAATTCCTCACGTTTTAGTATATTAGTATTGGACCATTAGTAAGTGTCAAAGTTAACCATCTCGTCTCTACCCCATTGGGATTAGGCGGGATACTCATTGGGTAAACGTTGTTTCGTACTCATACTACACTTGCTGTGCATTTTGTTGCACAGGTACATGTAACTCCTGTGGCCTATCGGGCGTAGCAGTACAGATGATTCTGGGACTAGGCGAGCTGCATGATTCGAGACAGCCGCAGCTAGAGCAGTCCTTTCCAGTGTACTGTATTTACTTCTTGTCCATTGTATTCCGGACGAAAGTTGTATTTTATTCTCTTATCAGTAGATGTTCATGCACTTGTGACATCGGGTTCTGGGAAGGTTTGAAGTATTGTATTAACTATTTAATATTTAAATTGATTTGAGACTTTATTCTTTAAAATTTCTAAATATAGAAGGAAAATCCTAGATTTCAAAGTGTTAAAAAGCGAGATTTGCTTAAGTAATTTGGTTGGCTTGCCTAACAGTAGTGTCTGGCGCCACCACGACCCATTTCGTCGTATACTCTTAGGTAAGGCAGCATTTTAAAGGTCTTCGGAATGGAGTACGGGGCAGCCTCCTCAATGTAGGGTTGTTCAACAAATCTTCCCATGTCGCGCTTTGGCAGCAACTTAGGGGCACCAGGGCTTTTTTCTACCCTCTCCTGGTATTCCTTCATCTGATCACGAAGTGATCGATTTTCATTTTCCATCTGCTCCATTTTCTTAAGAATGCTTTGAGTGTGCCATCGTTGGCATGTACCTTGCCTATCATAGCATTTGCTCGTGCCATTTGGCTCAACTGTGGTAGCGGTAAGATCTACTGTCGGTGCACATCCGATGTTACCTTGTGGTGATCTACTGTCGGTGCACATTCGCTATTGCTTTCATTCTTCCGTTGTTTTCAGCCATTCTTGTTCGCGTGGTGTAGAGAGTAGTTCTCGATTGTTCTCTAGGTGCAAACTATGATTTTGATTCTCGAAATCCCCACAGTCGGCGCCAAATTGTTTGGATCAAAAGTTATCGATGCGCTTTGTAAGATTTAGAACACAATCAAAAGATAAATAAGGGTAAAACCGTAATCAAATATAATCTGACCTTGATATTAGATAGAGGATATTGTCGTTCTATATCTCAAAGAATAGTTAGAGATAGACAGAGAGAGAGAGAGAGAGAGAATTAGAGAGAGAAGTTGTATTATTCGAGAATAATCATCATGTCTGTTACAATGTGGAGGTCTCCTTTATATAGTAGGAGACCTCCCTCGAAATGATCAAAAAAGTACAAAAGTAGGTGGCTTCCACTTAGTAAAGAAGTTAAGCTCTAAATGACGTGGATTTTACCATCACGCCCAGATCGTACCCTCACTTTGGTTGGCGGCGGCTTATTGGACGTACCCATTAATCATGAGGACGTTGAGGGCCAAATTTGACCCCATACACAAGTCTTGGGGTCAGCCTTGATATCCATCCGTCGTGCCACGCTGCCTGCATGTCTCGCATGCTTTTATGCACATGTCTTTGCCCTTGTATTACCTTGCCCTGCCCATGTCTTGTCATGCCTTAACTGTTTTAGCATGCCTTGCCATGTCATGTCCCAACCTTGGTAATGCTTTTTAGCCATTGTCATTCCAACCTATACGTCCAAGTGAAATGTGCCTTGACTCTATAAAGGTACGTTTGTCAATACTGTATAGTTTGTTGAGTCGAATCATCTATCATGATGTTGCTAGAATATTTTAAGTTGTGTGAAGGCCATCATAAAATCCTTGTCACAACTCTTTTATGTAAAGGATCCAAGCTAAGGGGTTAACAAACCAGCCCCACATAAAGAATTCATCGTCCTCGGCGAAGTAGCTTACATATTTTTTAGCATCATCGTAGATCCTAAATATGTAGTATCATGTTCTTCTTCATTCGGTTCATCTTTACCCTTATCATCGACAAATAAAATTGTAAGCCATTTATATTTCAAGTAGTCTCTCCCTATGTGTGGTCCCTTCCATTGTCATTGCACTTAACAACATTTCCCTTATCTTTTTTTCCACTATTTTGCTTTGTACTCATTTTTTTTAGATTTTGAAGTAGCAGAAAAAACAAAATTTTCATGTCCGAACCGGAAGTCACCCAAAGTATTTGCAACAGCGATGATACTAGGAAGGTCTTTCACGTTCTGCCTTCGAAGCTGTTTGCGCCAACGAATGCTACCCATACAAAAAGTTATGCAACTTATTAATTATCCTCAACTTTTTCAAACGCTCTCTAGCAATTTACCCCACAGTCCACATTTCTAGGAAAGAATTGACCTTTTAGCTCTTTCTCCGGCCCTTCCCAAGAGTCAATCTTATGCTTATCAGCACATACATTGTCTACAACGCATGTCCGCCACCAAAGCTTAGCATCGTCCACCAAGTACATAGTTGTAATGGTGTTTTACATTCATCTCGCACATAGGCAGTTTGAAAGTACTGCTTCATATCCCACATGAAATTTTTTAGTGTATTGGCACTCCTTACACCATTAAAATCTTTACTTAGGATCATCTTAGTATGATCGGCCCTGTGTTGTGCATCATCGTTGCCAACATCCTGATGCAGCAACCTATTTTTCGCTTTTAGATCTGTCGCTCCTAGCTCAACCTGTTCTTCTCGGCCTCAAGATAGGCGAAACGAGTCACAATAAAAATTGTTCTCCCCCAATTGTCCCGACAAGTGCCTCTAATGCAATAAATTTTTCCCACAGTTTTGTGTTGCCTTCAACCATCTTTACGAAATTCAACCACTGAGCATTATGTCTTCGCCTCGAATTTTCTCCGGTCTGATACCAGTTGTCACATGGTTCTTTTCCTTATGATCGAGATTCACCTCCGTGCAACAGTCAAGCACATCACTTGTTTTCAACCTTCTGATACTTAATAGTTTTAGGAACATTTGAATAATTTCAGGCAACGAAGTAAGCAAAAGGCACACGAATTAGATGAAAATCCTTGTCACAGCCGTTTCATGCCAAGGGTCCAAGCTAAGGGGCTAACAGTAGGGGACTAAACAAAGTTATAGGTTTTTATTCAATTTTAATATTTGTAGCTTCGTTTACTTATATGTGAGATTTCGTGTTGAAAAAAATGTAAAATTGATATAGTTGTTACAACACAAAGGCAAAAAGAAGCAATTTCAATATCGTCGTTTCGATACAAAGTAAATTTGTAATAGGAACACCAAAAATGATTGTGGTATTTCGGGTTCAAACTTTGGGTATAAAATTATCTTTTTTAAATAATGTTTTACCCCTAATTTGGGAGTTTTCGGTGCAATTTTGGGCCCTATCGAACGTCCGGTGAATTGACAATAAGATCAAGAAAATGACTCATTCCTATGTAGCCCCGTTTAAAGCATCAATAATCACATATGATGTAACGCATTAAGATAATAATGGGACAGCTGGTAACTAGAGTTTTTTGGTGATTTGTGGACCTTTTTTCTGGTTTTTGGGGGGAATGATCCTTCAGAAAAATGAAAAACTTGTCGAGAAGATTTATGGTAATGTATTTGAATATTTTTAGGCAAAATACCTTACCACCTCCAAATTTGTCATGAATTATTAGTTATAATTTTAAAATTATTTGTGGTCATAATTACCCTCCTCAACTAGATATTTTGAGAGTCATTACCGTAATTATGTGGATGCACCTGTATATATGACTTTTTTTTAAAATAAAATATATTTTTACCTTTTTAAGTATGTCACTTTTTAAGACAACTTTTTTTCGAATATAATTTATAATAAAACTTGGATAGAACTACCTAGTAATATTCTACCAAGTGAGGTCTGGGAAGGGTAATGCGTACGCAGACCTTATTCATATCCCGATAGGGCGGAGAGGCTGTTTCCGATAGACCCTCGGCTCAGAAAGATGGAAATAAGAAAAACAAGAATAGACAATTCATTATGTTTCTAGAGTTTTTCGTACTCCTCACCCGGGGTTGGGTGAGGCTTGGCAGAGCTATCCATAGATGATTTGTGTTTTGGATTGTGTCTCCCTTATGGTAGTTATTTATGGTACTGTATGATATTATTGCATGCTATTTTATTTATGTCTCTTATGTTTAGATAATTATTTACGCTATTTCTGCTGGATTTACCAATGCTCCTTTGTTTTTGTTTTTGTTTTGTTTTTCCTTTCCTCCACTAAGCCGAGGGTCGATTGGAAACAGTCTCTCTGCCCTTTCGGGTAGGGGTAATGCTCGTCTACATATTACCCTCCCCAGACCCCACTTTGTGGGACTATACTGGGTAGTTGTTGTTATTGTTGTTGTAAGAAAAGACAATTCATTAGTAACTCCAGTAGAAATCGTAATAGTAACAGAAGCATAACAACCAAAAGATGAATGACATGCAATAACAGTAACCAGTATCTAAGGCCCGGGGCTAAGATAAACAGCAAATATAGTGTATATTCAACATAAACTGCAAGTCTTCTAAGGTCAACCCTAATCCAATCCCACCTTACCCCCAAAGAAGTAAGGAAAGTTCTACTACCCCTAACTTACAATCCTAATGTTTGACTTTTCTAGCAAAGAGAGCTAATTAAAAATTTGAAAAAAATTGACTGATAATAAGATTACTAATATATACGGAGAAGTATAAAAAGAGCCCTTAATTTCAAGAATCTTGACTTTCTATTTTTTTCTTAATAAATATCTAAATACGAGGTGTGTGAAAAGTGAAAACCATCAAAAGGAGGATGTTCGCAAAACCCGGGGTGCGGTATAAAAGGTGCTATATCAAATTATTAATGTTAGAATTATGATTCCGACTAAATATAACAACCTTCATATTGAATAATCCGGAATTAAACTACATGAGCGGAAGCTAACCTGAATCCATATGTGGAATTGTTGAACCTCCTTTTTGATGATTGTCCTTATGCCTTTTGAAGAATGCTCCTTAATCCTTTCCTTCAAGTTTGTTCTTGATGGTATGTGTATCCACAAGATTCTTCACAAGACTAAATATTATGTGTGGTTTCACAACAATAACAATGTAATGACAATGATCAAAATGGTTTATGGTTTTCCATACTATTTGCAAGACAACAATGGAGTATTTTGGCTCTTGATTCAATGGGAGGAAGAAGAGTCTTGTCTTGCACTAATGTGGGAACCATAACCCCCACTTTATAACTTCAAGAGTTACATAACTCAAGAGTCACAAGCATGTAACCATGGTTACATATATGTAACCTTAGTTAGCCCATCATTAACTAAGGTTACCCTTTTGGGTATCTACACATTAGTCCTACACTTTATATGACAACACATTGGCCCCCTTAACATAATGTCCATAAGACCACAAAATTAGGCCAAACCAAAAGATAGCACATAACATATAATTTATCCATATATTGTTCATATGTATGTAGATATAAGTCCATATATCTAGATATAAATCCATATATCTTACAACTAAAAGTTATAATTTCATATTTAAAGGTGGTGTTTGGATTTGGTCCTAGTTAATTGTTGGAAATAGTTTAAGAAATAATACCGAAAAAGTATGTGTATAATATTCGAAATAGTTTTTTAGAAAAATGTTTTTGGAAGATATTTGTGTGAGGTATTTTCACAACATAATTGGCGATCTGTTCTATAATTGTCATTAGATGTGGAAATTAAAACCCATTTTAAAACAAAATGTTCTTCTTCTTTTTTCTTGAATATTAAGAACTAATTATGCATATCCTTGTTCTTTGTTTGCCCCCTTCATATGTTGTTTACTGCTTTTTACTAAAAACAAGATTAAGAGAGTCACCATCAAAAATTATGGCCGGATAAATAAGATCCCTTCGTTATGAAATAAAGAAATCTTGGTAAGGATTACTTTCTCATTTAATGGACCTCACATGGTTCGTCCTCGTTAATCAGGCTCCAAAGCAATTACTAGATATTGAGTGGAAAAAAAAAAAGACCAAGGGCATCAAAAATGTTATTTTTAGCTTTTCATGAGAATGATTATGTAAAAAATATACTCCATATATTTTAATTTGTTTGAACTTATTTGGTTAGGCGTTAAAAAAAAAAAGACTTCTGAAACTTGTAATATAAAACAATTTGTAGACATTTGCATGGCTATAATTGATATCATTAAGAGTAAAAATACAAGTTTAAAGTTACATTCCTTAAAAATTTAATAATAAATTATTATTTTTGAAACTGATTAAAAAGATAGATTCATTTTTTTTAAAATGGATGGAATATCAACTTAAACGAGAAAATAACGCCTTCTTTTGGATGCAACACCGAGCAAAAGACAACGTAAATAATAATGAAATTGGGAAATTTTACCCCTATAGAAAAGCTTAGTACCCTATTTATTTTAAATAAATATTATTTAAAAATTATATTATATAGTTACTTGTTACCCTTTATAGCAAAATATTTAATTATAGTTATAGCATACACTTAAGGCACCATATATGTTAATTAATATTTTTCTCTTTTCGTTTTTAAATTTTCTCTCACATAATCACGATAAATATCACAAACCACATTCTCTTTCTCTCTTTTTGCATACATTTTAAAATTTTCTCCCACAAAACCACGATTATTACCTTCGTTCGTCAACGAGTCAACGCACAAACCTGCTGATCTTTCTCGAATTTTTAACAAATGTAGCAACAACAGAAAAAGAAAAGACTGTAAATATCAAGTTGCTTTAACTATTTGAGATTATCTTGGGTTTCTTAAGTGAAAATTGTTATCTGATTGGTTTGTCGATAACACATCGAAAGGCTTTAGTAAAAGCAACAACCGTCTCCATTCAAGGTTTTTCACGACAGCGGGTTCGTCGGAAATTAAGGTTTGTTCTTGAATAAATACGACGAATTTTGGGGTTGAGCAACTTGTTTTTCTATTAATATATTTCAATATATTTTCAACGAATCAGTTTGTATTTTCATGTAATTCATTGTACGTATTGTCTTTTTTTCATTGTAATTCAATGTATTTCGTTGTATCCCATGTATTTCATTGTATTCAATATCTTTTTTTTCATTGTATTTCAATGTATCCTATTATATTATATGTATTTTATTATATTCACTGTCTCGCTATATGCCATGAATGTATTCATATGTTTATTTTAGTTAATATAATTTACATATTCAGATGTATTATATAATTTATCTGAAGATTGCTATATTTTTTGTGTATTTTTCGGTAGATAATCTTTTTTATAACTGAAAATACAAAATTTGTGCGTTATAATTGAGTTTGTTGAATTATATTAGGAGTCTATTATGTTAATCGATTTACTATCCGTTTTGAAAAATAGTGCAATCCCCTATTTCACGTCGTGAATACAGTCGAATACAATAGTTTGTCCAGCTGTAATCCCACGTTTCACTCCATAAATATAGTTGAATACACTAGAATACAACAACTGATTAGCTGGACTTTCCTAATTCACGTTTATTTTTGCTACTGTATTCACGAATACAATAGCTTAAATACATCAAATATATCTTATAACCACAAAAAAATATTTATAATCCATAATATATCAAATAGTATCTATAAATAACTAATTATTATAAAAAAAAATAATGCTTTATGAAAATTTCTCATCAAAATTGGATATTTGATCTAGAGGCCCAAAATGGTGGATCTCTAACTAATGTAGCATGAAACCCAAAGTGAAGATTAAAAGAGCCCAAAAAATAAAAGGTGAGCGAAAAGATTTTACTGTGGCTGCTGGGATTCGAGCCCAGGTCTCCACGGCCACAACGTGGAATTCTCACCACTAAACTACAGCCACATAGATGCTTGTTTTTGTACAATAGTAATATATATATAATAATAATAACATTGCCCAAATTAAGGTATTTTCTCTTTCTTGTTTCATAATATTAAATATTTATATCCTCGTGTTAGTTTTTAAGAGTTAATAGTACAGTACCAAATGTAGAAGTTGCTGAATTGGTGATTTAAGAAATGTTGTCTCTCTTAGCGTTTGTCATGTCACTATGTCAGAGTTATGAAATGAAAAAACTTTATGGAATTAGGACGACGTCAAGGCAAATTAAAACAACCGCCTACAGTGTGATTAATCTCAGCCACCTGAAAGCCAATTCATACGCTAAAGTGCCAGATCTATCAAGCAGGACGTCGCAATGAACAAATGGGAGAATCGAATGCAAGTTTACTTCTATGAAAGAGAGCGCCAATTAAAAGAAGGCTAATTTGATGGCAGGGGATGAGAGATTAATAGAGAGATTTGTTTGCTCTTTGTGTACGGGTAAAATTGGGATATACTTTTTTCCGATTCCCCGATAAGGAAACAAACGGGAAGTACAGCTCGAGATGATTATAAGGTCCGTCCAAGGACCCCTCGTGTCGAAATCGGGAGGAATGAACAATGTATCTGGTATCGGGCATAATAAAATAATGGACTCAGATCAAGTACAGTTTCTGGACCACGGGGAAATGCGGAGAAAGCTTCTACATGGTGATTAGGGGGCCGTAATATTCGCCATCAACCGGATATTACGGTGCGAGTCCCGTCCGATATCAACTGCAGATCGACATTTAACGGAAACTTTTTTTTTACTTTATTTAGACTTGTACAAGGATTTAAATTTTTCTACTATATAGAGGGGAAAATTTCTTTGATTTTGCACGTCATGACACACAAATCAAGGCAATAAAATTTTATTTTTGTGTTCTAACTATTATGCAAAGTGCTCTTCATTTGTTCTCTTATTTATTCGCACCCGAGCTTATATCGAGGATCGGATCGAGGACGAATTTTCCTGTTCAACCTAAGATCGGGCTTAATCATCGCATTACGATTGCTTTAATATTTTATTTTATCTTTAACTTAATTGCATGTTGTTCTTAGATCATTCGTGTTAAATTAAATCACATATCCTTTAAACCGCATACAAATTTCATTATTACTCATTTTTTAGGGTAACAGTTTAGCGCCCATCGCGAGGTAAAGGATAATAGTGATGCTTTGATACTAATCTCCATAACACACCTTATTTTATGCTTCTTCTTTGAAGT
Source organism: Nicotiana benthamiana (assembly GCA_034376525.1). Classification (NCBI taxonomy): domain Eukaryota; kingdom Viridiplantae; phylum Streptophyta; class Magnoliopsida; order Solanales; family Solanaceae; genus Nicotiana; species Nicotiana benthamiana. Next base: position 8,796,073 of record CM067334.1, read on the forward strand.
TTTAATTCCAGGTTAGCTTAAAAATATCAAATTATCGGTCTGCTCACTTGAACGTTGACGCTGAGTCATGCCATCATGATAAGAATAATAACGTGATGCCTAAATGATGTGCCTCCTGTCGATCCCAATGGTGTCCCAGCCATCGACCAGGTCGATTCTAACTCACAGGTTTCTATCAACACCAATCTACTGACTGATCTCGAAAACAACGTTCGTTGGGGTCCTCGGCTATACGAGAGGCACCCGGGGGTGAAGGTGATGGACTGAGCCTACAGTTGATTTTCGAAATATTGTAGGCTCAGCAAGCGATGATAGAACAGTTGTAGAACCAAATCCATGCCCCTAAGAGGGTCGAACCCGAGCAGTCCCGGGAAAATACTCTGAGGGACTAACGAGTTGCTGTGGAATCAGGTGAATTCAGGCCCGAGGAAACTTTTGAGGTGATGAAGATGCTTGAAGAATTGACGAAACAAGTGAAGTTAGGTGAGAAGAAGATTGAGGCTAAAGACAAGAAGGTGGAAACGTATAAAGACTCAATCATATCCCGGGAGCGACTCCGATATTGAAGGGATCAGACTCCAAAAAATTTATTCAGAAGCCTTTCTCTCCGAGTGCGGCACCGAAGCCGATCCCAAAGTGGTTTTGAATGCCCGACATCTCCAAGTATACTAGGACCACGAATCCAAATGAGCACGTAACCTCTTATACATGCATAATCAAAGGGAATAACTTGGAAGACGACGAAATTGAGTAGATATTGCTGAAAAAATTTGGGTAACACTTTTCTCACGATCCAAACCACAGGGTCATGATGGGCACCTGGTGCCTTACTTAACCGAGTACCAATGTAGCATATCTTTCTTATCATACCATCATGGTTATATGCATACATAACATCATCAAGCCTTTGAGGGCATTCCATCATATCATATCGGCAACTGTAGGCGAAACGATTAATGTATACCAGCTGATCAGGTGGTGGTGCGTATATAATGCAATAACCTTTCCGTATATATATATATATATATATATATATATATATATATATATATATATATATATATATATATATATATATATATATATATATATATATATATATATATATATATATATATATATATATATATATATATATATATATATATAAGCAACCCCCACTTCCAACCGAGAGGTTGTGAGTTCGAGTCTCCCCAAGAGCAAGGTGGGAAATTCTTGGAGGGAATGATGTCGGGGGTCTATTTGCAAACAGCCTCTCTATCCAAGGGTAGGGGTAAGGTCTGCGTACACACTATCCTCCCCAGACCCCACTAAGTGGGATTATACTGGGTTTTTGTTGTTGTTGTCGCTATGTGTGTATATATATGCGTATATATATATATATACGCGTATAAAACTCCATCTAGTCATGGGCCAATTTACATATATAAATAAATGCAATGCATAATGTAGTAAGTCAAAAAGATCTCTCAGAATGTCATAAGATCATTATGCTTTCGGTTAATATTATGAAAAAACTTCATCAACTTAAATATTATCTGATACCCATGAACAAATGATATAATAATAGGACACATGGGGAAACAAGATCATAGGCACCCATAGTACTTCTACGAATAGAGTCATTTATGAATGTTGTGTGTTTGCTCTTTTTGTTTGTACCACATGGATCATGCCAAAAGGAAAGAATGTATAGTCTTAACATACCTTAACTCTATTGACTCCTTAATACCTTAGAAGAAATTATTCAAACAACTTAATTCAATTTACCATAGCATAAGGAGATTCAAAATCAGTTTTGAGTAAAGGCTAAGTCTGCAACTTAAACTAGTAGCTCGTTTATGTAAATTTAGGCATCATTTACCTTATAACAAGAGCCTCCTCCAATACCATATACCAACAAAAATGACCATAGAAATCCTTCAATACATTATTATCAATAACAAGACGCCATATAACAACAACAAGTCACCACTACTTCAAGACGAGCGGCAAGCTCCGGTTGGAATCCGTATACCCCATAACCCCTTATAAACTTCTTGCTTTAACATAACAGTATAATAAACATGATAGTGAAGTCATTCATCAATGATTCCAACGTTATACCATATATTTATAACAAAGAAAATAATCCACAACTCCAACTATCCTCAATTAGCAACTTTATTCACTAGTTCATATCTAGTCCGTCCATTTAACTTAATCAATATCAAGATAACCTTAAGAACATACAAGAACACAATATAATTACCTCCTATAGTAGATTCAAGTCGAAATCCATGTTAAGTACTTCCCGTTTCCAAGTCAGAATCTCTTATTGTGATGGGATTAATCCTGAGGCCTTACCTATTCTTCAAAAATGTTAGATAATGATAACAATCCATCCACCAATGATATGGTATCACAACTTACCTCCGAATTCTATCGACTCGTTTGCTATGCTTACATATATTTTAGTGAAGGCCCATGATGGTTCCATAAAGGTAGAGAACAAAAGGTTAGACATTTTCAAAGTCAAACAGAGGGATAACGAGATGCTCAGGGAGTTCGTGTCGAGCTTCTAGATGGAACGGATAGATCTGCCACCAATTGCAGATAATTGAGTCATTCAGGCATTTACTCAAGGGTTCAACCCCTGAAGTTAAGTGGCCTCTCAAGAACAAAATAAAAACTTGGTGGAGTACCCATCGGTCACCTAAGTTGACGGTCACAATAGATATCAATCGAAGATCAGGGTCGAAGACGACCAACTCGGGGCCCTTCGAGATATGTTTACCCCATCAGAATCGATGACAGGTCTAAGATAACCATTGATCAGGAACTTATGCATGTTCGAGATTTATATCATCCATATAGCACTGATGGAGAGTAAATAGATTCGGGTGACAGACCACAAGAAACGAGAAGAGAAATAATCGAGGTTCGAACGGACTGGACCTGATGAGCAAGAGTGGGTTTGATAGGTTGCTCGGGAGTAGGGAGACACTAAGATTATTGTAATATAATTTCAATGTGGATGCTTGGTATAAACTAAGATTATTGTAATATAATTTCAATGTGGATGCTTCAAGCATAGTGTCAGCCATAGGGCGCATCAAAGAGACTAAGTGTCCCAAACCATTTCGGTCCCACCCTGCCCAGAGAGACCCTAATTAGATGTGTAAGTACCATGGTACTCACGGTCATAGGACGGAAGATTTCCAACAGTTAAGAGAAGAAGTTTCTTGATTGTTCAACAACAGTCACCTTCGAGAATCCTAAGCGAGCGTACAAAAAATCACTTCAGAAATAGGGACGCTAACAAAAAGGTCGAACAAGAGGAACCTCACCACATTTTCAACATGGTCATTGGGGGAGTTGATTCCCCCCCCCCCCCCCAAGGGCAAGTGATAAGCTTATGTATTTCCCTAACCTTATAAATCCACCTCAAAGTTAAGTAACATAATTTTGAGGAAAACAATTGCGGTTTACTTGGAAAACCCTTCTATGAAGTTGGTCATGTGCTCCTCAAGTTTGTAAAATTTTTGTTAAGGCTCTATAGATTAGAACTTATGTAATCTTATTTTCAATACTTCTATTCTGTAATTTTTGTAAAGTCTAAATATATAACCCACCAAATTTGGGGTGCGGAATCAGAGGCGTATCTAAGGGGATGGAAGAGGATTCACGTGCACCCATGCTCTCTTCCTAAACCATGCGTGTGTTTTCACCCAAGATCAAAAAGTCATATGGTATAATGGTTAATGGGTGCACCAAGTAAGGTCAAGTATTTAATTTTCTTGTCCATCTTGCCTTTTGGTTAGGTACTTTCTCCTTTGTTTTTCTTTCTTTATTTAATTCAGTTTTTAAAATCTCCAAGTCTATCGAAATCCTTGTTCTCCTTATGTAATGTAACAAAATTTATAAATTAAGCGAAATGTCTTATATTAAAACTAGTAGCAATTATGAGTGTAGTATAGAGTCAAACAGGTTTGACTAACAAATTTTCGACATGGAGTGCAGATATATTTTGGAAAAATCAAGAAAATGTCTAAAATAGATTAAACTTATAATTTCAATACTGTACTGGTTTCAATAAGCTAAAGGTTGAACATCATATTTAAGTCCTAAATTCGTCTGTTTATCATAGTGCACCCATCCTCTTAAAATCTTAAATCTTGTGAGGAGTGTATTGTTTGTTGTAACTTATATTTTATAGAAATTATTAGCCCAGGAACATGTGAAGTTTTAAAGAATGATAAAAGAACTCAATCATGGACTAGGTCCATCTTGTGAAGCACAATCATGATCAACCTATATATGTGAGATGCACGTGAATGAGATAAGTCCTACTGATCAAGCAACAATATCTCCTAATCTGATCGAATGTTGCATATTAGATAAGGGGAGAAAGTCTCCTTATATGAAGAGAACACACTAGCATGAAGATAGTGTTAGAGTTTGAGATCATCATGAACTCTTCCATGATAGAAGATCAGCTATTGAGTCCCAATCAAACTCTGATTACTAACCTATTAAATTTCAGTGTTGTTCTTTTTTATAGGTAATGCACTTACGCAGAAGTTAAACTAAACTGAGAGCAAAAGAGCAAGGAGATTTTGCAAGCAATTTATGTGTGATTTGAGTGTGCACTCTTGAAGCTACTTGAATGAGATAGAAGAACCAGTTCCATTGTATCTATCTTTTATTCTAGTTCAATTGTAGTAGGTGGTTTAAAATTGTACCTTTCAGCTTTCATAGAAGCAACTGTATTAGGTACCTAGAGAGTTCAAGTTATAGTTAACATGAAGTTGTCGCAACAGTTGAGAATGTGTGCCACAACGAGATCAGAATTAATCCTTAGGTTTACAAAGAGTTGTTGTAAATCCTGTTTAGGCTCAGTGATTTTAGTGGAAGTTTGGGAAAATCCTATTGAGTAGTAGTTCGTATTTTTTTCACCTTTTGAGCCAGGTATTTTTCACGTCAAAATGTTTGTGTTCATTATTTTATGTATTTATTATTTGGCAAACTGTAACCGTTGGAACACCTAGAAGGACCAGGTTCTTCTATAATTCTGTTAAGAAAAAATTGGGTACTCCACAAATCATCCCCCCCTCTTGTGTGGTATTGACACTTAAAACATCAATTGGTATTAGAGCAGGTTATCCTTGAAGAGGCTAACACCTTAGAAAAAGATCAAAATGAGTGCACCACCTGGAAACTGGAAAGGGCAATCCACAGCTAGGCCTCCACTCTTTAATGGTCAGTACGATTCTTGGTGGAAGAACAGGATGGGAGATTATATCATAGGAGAAGACTATGAAATCTGGGATATGGTCACTGATGGTCCTCTGGCAACTACAAAGAAAAATGTTGAAGGGGTGGATGTGCCTAAGAAAAGAGTTGACTGCACTGCTAAAGACTTGAAGAAATAGGAGAAGAATGCCAAGGCCAAGAAATGACTTATGTGTGGACTCGGTCCAGATGAGTACAGCAGGATTCAAAGTTGTATCACTGCAAAGGAAATATGGGACACTTTATAAGTGCCTCATAAAGGAACTCCTCAAGTAAAGAGGCCAAGAGGAACACTGCTATGTTCTCAATATGAGAATTTCAGTATAAAGGAAGAATAATCTATCCAGAAGATGCACACAGGTTTACAACACTAACAAATGAGCTTAAATCTCTTGGGAGAATTATCATTGAAGAAGACAAGGTTGAGAAAATCTTGACAAGAGTCTTTCTAGTGACTTGGGAAAGCAAAATTATTGCTATTCAGGAATCAAATAACATTGCTACCCTCAAGCTGGATGAACTGATTGGAAACCTCACAACCTATGAACTGAGAAGGAAAACCATGAAAATGGATGCACCCAATAAGGAAAGAAGTCTGGCTCTCAAAATAGTTAAAGATGAAGATCCGGAGTATGATGAAATGGCCATCATCACAAGAGATTTCAAGAAGTACCTGATTAGAGGAAAGGGTTCCTCAAGAGGTACAACTTTCAACAAACCAAGGGTTCTTGAGAAACAGACCGAAGAGGATTGCTACAAATGTGGTAAGACTGATCACATGATCAAGAACTGTCCTCAATGGGAAATTGAGTGGAAGAAAGAAAGGGTTGAACAAAGGAATATGAATAAGGAACAACTTCAACCAAAAAGAAACAAAGGATCAACAAAGGCTATGGTTGCTGCTTGGGGAGAAACATCAGATGAGGACTCAGAAGATGAAGCTGGAGATGAACAAACACTTAAGGTCACCGGAGAATCAGATGATAAACAAGAGGTAAGTGTCATTCATCTCAAAGACAACATTAAATTCTTGTCTAAATAAAGGTTGTCTAAGTTATTGCTAGACTTCATTGATGAGCATAAGATAATTAACAATGAGAAGGAAAATTTGTCTAGGGAATATGTGATCTTAAAAGCTAAGTGCAAAAATCTAGAATCTAGGGCTAATGAGAGTGATAGTAAAAATACTGAGTTGAAGAACCATGTTCTTGAGCTTGACACCAGTGTATTAGAACATAGGTCTTAGAAATTAAAACTGAAACTAGGAACATGTAAGAAGAAAACTTAGAAAAATGAAGGATGAGTTGTACATGAAGGATGAGTAGATAAAAGTCTTAAAAGAAGATCTAGGGAAGGTAAAACATGACCTAGACAGAACTTGCAAATGGAACAAGGCTCCTGATGTACTTTCTTGGCTACAAGAATATCACAGTAGAAACAAAAGAGGACTTGGCTATGGGACTTAAGCACATAAGTGGGGTCCTAAAAGCAAGTATCTCACTCTTTATGACAACAAAATTTGCACACACTATGGCAGTGGCACAGAAGACTTGGTCATGCTAGTTTGAATCAGCTCAACAAATTAGTCTCCAAGGATTTGGTGATAGGGCTACCTAACATCAAGTTCAAGGAAGGAAAAGTTTGTGAGGCATGTGGAAGGGGGGAAGCAGGTAAGATCATTCTTTAAAAGTAAGAAAATGGTAAGCTCAACCAAGACGTTAGAACTGGTCCATATGGATCTCTATGGTCCAATGAGAACCTTGAGCAGAGGTGGAAAGAAATATATGATGGTTCTTGTTGATGATTATTCTAGATTTACCTAGGTACTATTTTTAACATCTAAAGATGAAGCATTTAACATGTTTACTGCTTTTGCTAGAAAAACTCATAAACAACTAGGAAATCAACTTGCATCCATTAGGTCTGATCATGGAACTGAATTTGAAAATGCTAAGTTTTCTAAATTTTGTGATGAGCATGGTATAGATCATAACTTCTCTGCCCCTAGGACTCCTCAACAAAATGGAGTAGTTGAAAGAAAGAACATGACTTTTGAAGACATGGCTAGGACTATACTTCTTTCTAGTAAACTGCCCCACAGCTTCTGGGCAGAGGCGGTAAACACTGCATGTTGCATTATCACTAGATGCATGACTAGTCCTCTTGTAGATAAGACTCCCTGTGAGTTACTTAAATGGAGAAACCCGAATATATCCCATCTTAGAGCATTTGGATGTAAGTGCTTTGTGCACAACAATGGAAAGGATGCCCTAGGTAAGTTTGATCCTAGAGGTGATGAGGGAGTATTCTTAGGATATTCTTCACTTAGCAAAGCATATAAAGTGTTCAATAAAAGACCTTTCTGTGTAGAAGAAAGTGTGCATGTAGTGTTTGATGAAACTAACATTCTTTCTGAGAGATGGGAACATGAAGATGAACTGGTAAAGAATTTGACTAAAGTCTCAGCACAAGTTAAAGTGGCACCAAAATAAGGAATAGGTGATGGAACAGGTTTTTCCATCCAGGGCAACCTGATAGGGGGAACTGATCAAAGAGGAATTGAAAGTAATCCCCTAAAAGAACATGTTCATGACCCTGTTCCTCAGCAACAGAACATGGGAGAAACATCAAGCAGAAATCAGTTAGTTGTGAAGCCTCACAAGTATAAAAGTTCTCATCCTATTGAGAACATAATCACTGATCCAACATCTGGAGTCAAAACCAGATCACAATTAAAGAATCTATGTGCTTTTGATGCCTTATTATCTCTTATTGAACCTAAAAATATTGTTGAGACTTTGCAGGATGCAGATTGGGTAAATGCAATGCAAGATGAACTCAATCAGTTCGGGAGAAGTCAAGTTTGGCATCTAGTTCCAAGACCCAAGTACATACCAGTTATTGGCACAAAATGGGTCTTCAGAAACAAACTTGATGAAGATGGAACAGTTACAAGAAATAAGGCAAGACTGGTGGTCCAAGGTTATAGCCAAGAAGAGGGTGTAAATTATGATGAGACTTTTACTCTAGTTGCAAGACTAGAGACAATAAGACTCCTCATAGATTTTGTAGCATACATGGAATCCACTCTCCATCAGATGAATGTCAAAAGTGCCTTCCAGAATAGCTACCTAAAAGAAGATGTGTTTGTGAAACAACCTCCAGGGTTTGAGAGCAAGGAATGTCCTGAGATAAATTAGACAAGGCTCTCTATGGACTCAAGCAGGCTCTAGAGCATGGTATGAACGACTGTCCAAATTCCTACTTGAACATGGCTACAAAAGAGGTAAAATTGACAAGACCGTATTCTTAAGGGAAAAAAGGGTAAGGAACTCCTTGTGGTACAAATATATATTGATGACATAATCTTTGGGGCCACCACAGATAATCTAAGTAAGGATTTTGCAAAATTAATGGGGAGTGAGATTAAAATGAGTATGGTGGGTGAGCTTAAATTTCTCTTAGGATTACAAATCAGACAAAGCCCAAATGGAACCATGAACTATCAGCAAAAGTATGCAAAAGAGCTTATCAAAAAGTTTAAAATGGATGAATCAAGGAAAATAGACACCCCCATTGCAACTGCCACTAAATTAGACATAGATGAACCTAGTTCATCACTTGATCAAAAGTTGTATAGGGGTATGATTGGTTCACTCTTGTATCTTACTGTCAGCAGAGCTGACATAGTTTTCAGTGTAGGGCTTTGTGCTCGCTTTCTGGCTAATCTAAAAGAGTCTCACTTGACTGCTGTCAAGAGGATACTGAGATATTTGAAATGCACCACTGATATGTGTCTTTGGTATCCTAAAGGTAGTAATTTCAATCTAGTAGGATATGTTGATGTTGATTATGCAGGTTTCTTTGTGGATAGGAAAATCACCTCAGGTATGGCTCACTTTCTTGGTTCATGTCTTGTATCATGGGCCACTAAAAAGCAAAATTCAGTGGCCTTATCCACTGCTGAGGTTGAATATGTTGTTGGTGCCTCCTAATGTGCTCAATTGATATGGATCAAACAACAACTGGTAGATTTTGGCATTGAAGTTGGTTGCATTCCTATATTATGTGATAAAACTAGTGCTATAAGTATGACAAAGAACCTCGTTCATCATAAGAGGACTAAGCACGTAGATGTTAGACACCACTTCTTGAGAGATAACTATGAGAAAGGATTGATCTTCATAAAATTTTGTGCTACTGATAAACAAATTGCTGACATCTTCACTAAAGCACTGAGTACAGAAAACTTTTAGAGGAACATGTTAGAATTCGGGATGATTAAGATCACCTAATAGGTCCAACTTGGAATGCACAATGGAAAAAAAGATTTTTTTGGCTAGGAATTCTGAACTTGTGTAAATATCTAGAGTAATTCTTACCCAACTTCATACTTTAATTAGTATACTCCTGTGACATGTGTTTATATGACTCACTGATCTCTTACAAAATTTTCTCTATTATGGCATTTGAGGCATGTTCAAGAGACATCTAAATGAAGAGTCTGGTTCGTCAGTATGGGTTCATATGAGAGTTAAGGTATGTTTTCTATACTCTGCACAATTAGAAAGATTAATATTTAAATCATAAGCGAAAGTCCTATAATTGTTCAATTCCTAGAAAATTCCATCTGTTAGCTTTGAATCAGATTAGTCTGCCTAGAACTCTAAACCGAAAAATTTGCCTAAAATCTAGGGAAAATAAACCGATCATTCAAAATTTGGAATTTCAAGTTGATTAGACCTCTAATTGACCACTACTAAAAGTTGTCGTTACCTATTAAATATATATTTCTCTTTAAATACACATCATTTCTCCTGCCATCTTCATAATTCCAAACCGTCAAAAATTCTTCTTCAGTTTCACTTGCCCTCTTCTCCAAAACTCTAATTCCCAAATTCTCTCAAGAAACCAACAATCATGACTAACCCACAAAATAATCTTGGAACTCCTCCACCACCAACTCCCTCAAATTCATCCACACCTCCTCTACCCAGTACATCTTCAAAACCTAGACTGCAAAGGGTGAAAATGCTTGCTCGAAAGACTGTAGCATCTGGGGCTATGAGGAAGAAATTAAATAAAAAATTAAAGGCAAGCCACGCCCAAAACTCTGACTCCAGCTCTGATTATGAATCATATCAACCCGCTATTGAGGGGGAAGGACTAAAAAGACTCAACAATCTCCATCTAAGGTAATTTCTTATGTGTCTAAAAATCTAGAAACTAGGTTTGTTCTGGTTGGATCTGATAAGGATATAGAATTACCGGAGTCACAAACGAGTGGAGGTAAAAAGAATTTTAAAAAAGAAAGAGAGAGAGAGGGTGCATGTGGTGAAGAGAGGGAATATGGGACAAGAGTAGTGCCTGCTATCTGTGGAGTTGCACAAGAAATGGTACAAGAGAGTGACATGAAGTCAGGGGGAAGTGGTTCCGAGGAAGTTGTTGATGGGTTGGTTCATCTGAGCACACAAATATGTGAACATGTTTCATCTACTGAAGAGACCCTAGCAGACCTGCTAAAAAAGGTTGGGGCAAGCTATGACCCAAAGAAACGCAGAACTCCCACAACAAAGCCCACAATGTTCCTAAGCCTTCCAAGAAAATAAAGGCTTCATCCCCAACACCTACTTCCCCTTCATTGCCAAAGGTTAGATCCATAAGAAGAATGGTGAAACAGAGTGAAGATGATCTCCAAAGGGCTTTAACTGAAAGTAAGAAAAAGAAAATGAAAAAAGGAAATGAAAAGATTGTAGAATCCTTAAAGGCTGTTGAGGAATAGGAGATGGAATTGGTCTATCAAGAAAAGGGTACATCAGTGTAGGCTCCAACCCCCAAGCCCAAAAATCCCAAGACTTCCCCCTAGAAGTATTCCTCTGTGTCTTAGGTTGTTGAACCTACACTAGCCAAAAGAACAAGATCTGCATAGAAAAACAAACAATCAAAAATTTCTGAAGATGATGACTGGAGTGGAGAAGAAGAAGAAAATGATTTTGCGAAGGAACATGATAAGCTTGCCATGTGTGGCAAAAGAAAGATTTTAAAGGGTAGACTGCTGAAAGACTTGGTGGAACCAGGAGTGATGAGATTGGTGGATGATTTGGCTGCTCAGGGATGGAAGGACATAGTCCTTCATATGGATGGTAGGCTAGCCAGAAATGAGCTAATGGAGTTTATGGCAAATGTTGCTGTTAAGAATGGAAATGTTACTAGCTTGGTGAAAGGAGTTCAAGTGCATTTTGATGCAAATAAATTGGGAGAGATCCTGGACATACCCTCTGAAGGGTTTGATGACTATACAAGGCAAAGGTGGCCCTACCTGGACTCCCTCCATACTACTACAATTATCGGGAGGTTTTTGTGATTCAGAAATGTGAATGACGCCAGGGCTGCGCAGAAAAGTGAAATGAGGCCTGAGTACAAGGTCTTGTTTGAATTTGTCAAGAAATGTTTATTGTCCAGACATAAGAGAAGTCACGTTGCAAATTACATGGCTAGTTCTTATGGAGTGTCTGGAGAGAGGAAACCAAATCAACTGGCCTTCCTTCATTATCAAGGTGCTTAGACAGGGTCATAAATGGCTCCAAGGCTCATGCTACTCCTTATGGCTTTATTTTAACTACAGTTCTGGATAGGCTCAATGTGCCTCTGAATAAATGGGAAATGGCCTCGAGCAAGGATCATTTTGGCATCAATACTCTTCGTTCTTGTGACTATGCAGTCATTGCCATCCCAAATGAACCTGGTTCATCCCATAGGGCACCCATCAACAGCAAAGTTAGGACTCTGGTTCATGAATGTGCAGCCAAGGATGCTGAAATAGCTAGGCTCAAGGCTCCTGTGACTGAAGTGGAAACTGAGAGGGATGGTCTCGAAATTGAGCTTGCCAAAGAAAAGGATAAGAATGATGGAATTCTTCATAACATGTTGAATCTTCTCCAAACCCAAACTCAACCCTCTAGTTCCTCCAAGCCTTAGGACTCCTAGCTTTTGTCTCCTGAACTTATTTAGTACCTCAGTGACCTAGATTGGGGATTTTTCTATCTTTTTTTTCTTATGCTCATGGTTTGGATGTTTTTATTTATTTTTGTGGATTGTTGGTGGAAACATATCTCTGTTAATGGTAACTATTGTTTTGCTCTTGTTCAATGATTAATCTGTCCTTGATAGCTTAAATATGTTTGCTTGATTACTGATGATTGCACCATGATTGTACTTGCAGTTACCATAGTGGCCATGAGTAATTATTAAATATGGTATTTAAACTTTGTATGCAACTTTTCGATGATGTCAAAAGGGGTAAGAGACATTGTGCATTACACATTCTGAAATAAGTGATATTTATAATCTAATTAACTTGTTCCTTGATGATAAGTGAATTTTCTAAGTTTAGTGTTGATGGTTAAGTTGAGTTCTTATAGGTTCCAAATTAGTAAAAATAACAAAGTTTGTCATCATCAAAAAGGGGAATTTGTTTGCCCAAGAACAAGTGAAGTTTTGAAGAATGACAAAAGAACTCAGTCATGGACCAGAACCATCTTGTGAAGCACAGTCATGATCAACCTATATATGTGAAATTCGCGTGAAGGAGATAAGTCTTACTGATCAAGCAACAATATCTCCCGATCTGATCGAGAAGGCTGCATATTAGATAAGGGGAGAAAGTCTCCGTATATGAAGAGAACAAAATATAGGATGAAGATAGTGTTAGAGTTTGAGATCATCGTGAACTTTTACACGATAGAAGAGCATCAATTGAGTCACAATAAAACTCTGCTTACTAACCTATTAAATATCAGTGTTGTTCATTTTTACAGGTAGTGCACATACACATAAGTTAAACAAAATTGAGAGCAAAAGAGCAAAGCGATTTTGCAAGCAATTTATGTGTGATTTGATTGTGCACTCCTGAAGCTACTTGAACGAGATAGAATAACTAGTTCCATTGTGTCTATCTTTTATTATAGTTCCGTTATAGTAGGTGGTTTAAAATTGTACATTTCACCTTTTATAGAAGCAATTGTATTAGGTACCTAGAGTGTTCAAGTTATAGCTATCTTGAAGTAGTAGCAACAGTTGAGACTGTATGCCACAACGAGATTAGAGTTAATCCTTAGGTTCACAAAGAGTTTTTTTAAATGTTGTTTTGGCTCAGTAAGTTTAGTGAAAGTTTGGGAAAATCTTACTAAGTAGTAGGTTATAGTTTTTTCACCTTTTAAGTGTCACGACCTAAACTCCGCACTGGTCGTGATGGCGCCTCTCGTGGAGACAAGGCCAGCCAAATAACCCATATTGCCTTTACACAAACAGTTAAACATGAATAAACAATTTAAATATGATTCAATAATATTAATTAGAGGAAGTACAACCCAACACAGTCCAAACCAGGGTGTCACAAGTCATGAGCAATATTAGAATATAACTACCACTACAAGTCTGAAATATTTAAATAGAACTGATAAACAAAGGAAGAACATGTGGTGCTGCGAACGCTGGCAATCATCTTGTTAAACTTCGTTAACTTAGCCTCTTATCAACTCAAGACCCGCTACCGAGTGAACAAATACCTGCATCTGCACACGAGGTGCAGGGAATAAAGTGAGTACTCCAACTCAGTGAGTAATAAAGGTAAATAACAATTGAGCAATAAGAAATCACATATAACATATCATCATGTTGTATAGAAGCAGTGAAAAACCCTTTTGAGTAAAGCAGTGAAGCTATAGAATCTTTGAAAATATCTTAGCTCAGTTTAAACCTCTTTTGAAAATGACTTTTTCAGCGATTACGCAAATGAATGCAAAACAAATAGTGCAGATAAGCACATAATTTCCGCCCCTTGGGCACAACACTCAGTTATCAGATAATGCCAGAATATCAGGTAAATATTGCAAGAAGTAGCACAAACAACAAATAATGGCAAACTAATGAAATAAAGTAAACAATTAAAATAGTACCAGTACCGCTATGGTGTTCAGCTCGATCAACATATCACTGGGATGTGCAACCCAATCCATTTAACATCGACGACGCTCACTGCGGGCGTGAAAACTCCGGGAGGGACCCCTTACGGCCCAAGCGCAAATCAAGCCATCTCGTGCCAGCAAACTTAGGCCCTCGACCTTGTATCAATATCATTGTAACATTGTTGAGGTATGCATCCCAATCCAAAAGTATCCTCACAACACAGGCCCTCGGCCTTACTCAGTTAAAAATCACATAAGCCCTTCGGGCAGCAGTAAAACATGATGCTCAGCCCAAAAATAGTATTGGAAATATCATTTCAAGTGTTAAAGCAAACTAAACTTGGCTGAGTTTTGAAAACAGTGGAAAATACATGACTGAGTTCAAGTATAAAATCAAAACAGTGAGTAAATATCAACAATCCCCAGTGGAAACGACCTTACGTTCATCATCAAGCGTGTGTCTCACCTTAATATAGCACTACGATGTGCAATTCAGGGTTTCAAACCCTCATGATATGATTTACAATCATTACTCACCTCGAACCCGCTAAACCTCTAGCTCGTGATGCCTTTTCTCATCAAATCAGCCTCCACGCGCGTCAAATCTATCCAAAATCAGAACGAATACATCACCATCTGCTAAGGGAATAAAGCCCAAGCGAAAACAATCGAAAAATATCAAAAATTAGCAAAACCCTAGCCATGGTCCCACTTCTCAAAACCCAGAAATTTTTACATCATTAGCTTCCTTATCTCGCCACGAGTTCATACATATCAAAATCACAAGAATCGGAGTTCAATTACACCCTAAATCCCTAACCTGCTCTCTTAAGTTCAAGCCCTAACCTCCATTTTTAGTCTACGATTCCTTTTATTACTAGTCTTAATTCAAGAGGCAAAATACCATAGGATTGTGTTTTAGATTAAAAAATCCTTATCTTATCGAAGTGAAATCCCTCTTCAAAATCGCCCACAATTATCCAAGTTCGAAATTAGAAATGAGAAACCCTTCAAAATTCGCGAAGATGAAATTAAATACCTTCTGCCCAGTCGAAACCTCTTCCACGGTCAAAACCTTGCTTCCGCGGTACCGCTTCTGCGGTCAAAGTTCTGCTTCTGCAGAAATTCACTAAAGGCCAAAATCGATTTTGCGGTCCATTTGTCGCATTCGCGACCCCGCAAATGCAGTACCAATCCACACCTGCGATCCCAGGCCTTCCCTTGACTTTTCACTTCTGCGACCTCCAACTCCACTTCTGCGATACCGCTTTTGCGGTCCCAATTCTGCTGAGGTAGAAATACCAGAAGCAGCAGGGACTGCAACTTTGCACAAGTCCAAAACTCTCCGTTATCAATCTGGAATCACCCCGAGGCCCCCCGAGAACTCCAACAAAAAACACCAACACATCCTAAAACATCATCCAAACTTGTTACAATTATCAAAACACCTCACAACACCAAAACCATCAATTCACATCGAATTCAAGCCGAAGATTTCCAAAAACTTCCGAATTACGCTTTTGATAAAAAGCCCAACAAAAACACCTCCGAATGACCTGAAATTTTACAGACACATCCCAAATCACATAACAAAGCTATAGAAATTCTTGGAATTCCATTTCAACCCAAGGTTCAGAATCTCGCCTATCAACCGGAAATCGCCAAAATGCTAATTTCGCCATTCAAGCCTAATTCTTCCTCGAATGTTCTCAGAGTTGTTCTAAAAGCCAATCAATAGTTGAATAACCTTACTAAGGAAATATCCCCGCGGGTGATTCCACATCACCCTATTCATATAGGTTCGATAACACAATATAACTGAAAAAATGACGAAAAAATTTAATGACACGTTTTATAGTCACAAAAAGCACATGGCTGGGGCCATGGCGTTCATGATTCAATTTAATCGATTTTTCATTAATAAGAAGTCAAATCAATTAAGATTGATTTTTTAAATTTTGAAACTAAACAAACCAACAGCGCAAAAAAATAAATTCTTGGATTTATCAAAATAAAGACTAAAAAATAAATTAGAATATAAAGTTAAAAAACTAGACTAAAAAACAAGAGTAAAAAAAAATAATAAGTATCGTAATTTTTTTATTTATATAATATACATATATATGTATAATTATAATTTTAATAGATACCTATATAATCCTTTAGTTCGATATTTTCCGTTACTTTTTGCTTAAGACCAAAACTAACTCAAATTTATCGATTAAAAAGTTAAACTGAAACCAAATCAAACAAAAAAAATTGTTTTTTTCGATATAATTTGATTTTCGACTCGATTTTTTATACTCCAGCTCATCTGCTCATGCCACGTTTTAAAAAAACAAAACATTCAAATTTCAAAAGTACCTTAAACTCCGTTTACCGTAAAATTATCTTTGCATTATTGAAGCACAATCCGCACACTAACAAAAGAATTACTCCCGACCGTAGATCTCCATCTAATCAACGACTCATACACAATCTTCGCCTCTCACATGGATGGAAATGCGTATCCGTCGATATTGACCTTTAACTCCCAAACACCAACGGCCACGATTCAAACCTCTCCACAAACACGCCCAACAAACCATCAGCTATATATAAAGCGCAACTCCTCTTACCCGTTTCATCAAAATCCAAATCAAAAGCATTTCTCCTCATTTCAAATTCCAAAATTCCTCAAAAATGTCAGGAAGAGGTAAAGGTGGCAAAGGATTGGGCAAAGGAGGAGCCAAGAGGCACAGAAAAGTTTTAAGGGACAACATCCAGGGAATCACGAAGCCTGCAATTCGGCGTTTAGCTCGTAGGGGAGGAGTGAAGCGTATTTCTGGTTTAATTTATGAGGAGACCCGTGGAGTTTTGAAGATATTCTTGGAGAATGTGATTCGTGATGCTGTGACCTACACCGAACATGCTAGGAGAAAGACTGTTACTGCTATGGATGTTGTTTATGCACTCAAGAGACAGGGCAGGACTCTCTATGGATTTGGGGGTTAGGTTTTGGAATTAGGGTTTGTGTGGGTAATGATATTTAATCGTTTTATCACCTGTTGTGGATTAGTATTTCTTAGTTTTTGTTTGAGCTTGGTAATGTAATTCTCTCTTACATATTCAAGAAATAGTAATTGGCAAAAGAGTTGCTCAGTACTCATTCTGAATCATTACATTATTTGCTATTTTTGCTTTTCAATTTCCTTTGCTGGCAAGAAGCTAATGTTCAACTTTATGCTCAAGATATTTCACAGTTAGAGGGATTGTTTGAACTTTGCCTTATTGCTGCTTAATAGTTTTATTATTATGACAATGGATTTTTAAATATAATGTTGCTAAAGTTGACTTGGTAATTCTTAACTATGGATGTTGTTTATGCCTTGAAGAGACAGGGGCAGGACTCTACTGATTTAGGGGTTGCTGGTTTCTGTGTTTCATCTGTAGCTTGAATTTGGTAATTCGCTTAAGCTTGGCTTTTGAATCCAGTCCTGTGCTTCGTTCTGCATCCTTAGTTGTGTTTTTGCGTAGTATAAAAGATATGACTGTTTAATCAAAATTCTCAAAACCATCAAATGATTTTTGTGTGGCCTTTAACATTGTAGTGCTCTGATGGTAAGTAACCCGCACTTTCAACCGAGAGGTTGTGAGTTTGAGTCTTCCCAAGAACAAGGTGGGAAGTTCTTGGAGGGAAGGATGTTGGGAGTCTATTTGGAAACAGCATCTCTACCCTAGGGTAGGGGTAAGGTTTGCGTACACACTATTCTTCCCAGATCTCACTAAGTGGGATTATACTGGATTGTTTTGACAAGAGGGGTTGCTCTGATGGTAAGCAACTTTCACTTCCAACCGAGAGGTTGTGAGTTCGAGTCTCCCCAAGAGCAATGTGGGAAGTTCTTGGAGGGAAGGGTGCCGGGGGTCCATTTGAAAATAGCCTCTCTACCCTTGGGTAGGGGTAAAGTCTGCGTACACATTACCCTCCCCAGACCCTACTAAGTGAAATTATACTAGGTTGTTGTTGTTGTTTAACATTGTAGTGCTCTTATGAGCCTAGTCTTCAGTTTTACTTTTTTAGGTGCATGAATAAGGGAGCTACCTTTGAGTTGAAGAAGTGTTCAATTGCACCCCTTGTATAGAGAATAGTTCTTGCCAAAAAGAACTCAGAAAAACATCTGTTACTGACAATTGAATTTGGAAGGCCATGCTGTCTAAGGATGATCTCCATGAATTCTTTTTTTTTTAAATATATATGTCGCTTGTCATTGATCTCAAAAAAAGATATGTATATCATGGATCTATATGGTAGTAGTATGGACTAACTACTACACTGTTGCGCAAGTAAAAACCTCTACTATCTTAGCTATCTATACACAAGTATCATATCATTTGAAGTCTAAATACAATAGCTAAGGAAAACAATTTAATTGTCTCAATCCAGCCTGCCATTTTTTGCATTTTCTGCCTCGATGATGTAGGAGTAAAGCAATCTCTCTACATGTCAATTCCTCCACAAAGGCGCCAAATTGTTTTGCTAAAAAGTTATTTGAGTACTTAAATAATTCTAAAACAATCAAAAATAATATGGGTTAAGCGGAATCAAAAGTAATATGAGTGAGAGAGCATAAAATGACCAAGATCTGTGATTATAGTGTCAATAATTCGAGATACAAGACCAATAAGATAAGTAGTAAACTTTGCACAAGAGAGAAAGAGAGAATCAGATAGTGAGAGAGTTGTATATTTTTAATAGTAAAATATACATGAGTCTTTACAAAGGGAGGGTCCCCATATATACTAAGGGACCTTCCTCGAAATAATTAAAGGAAAGTACAAAGGGTTGGTGGTGGCCTCAGTGTACGAGTGTGAGGGCTCGAAACGACGTCGCAACGAGTCATGTTACTCGGTCCGTTTATTAACTGAGGTCGGCCTTACTCGAGTCGACCATAATTAGGCCGCTTTCTTCACCGAGGACGTATGTAGATAATATACGGGCATAGGGAACCAAATTTGCCCAATACAGGTGTGTTATGAAAAAATGGTTTGCCTGAAAAATATTTTCATACTTATTTTTTGGTGTTTGGTTAGGTAGCAAAAGAAAATCCCGAATAATATATAATTAAGAAAAATATTATGGGAGATGAAATGGGTAAAGGCGAGGGAGACGATGGCGAAGGTAAGGGGTTGGGGGATGAAAGGGAAACGGGTTTGGGGTTAAGCGATGGGTTGGTACGTTTGGAGGGTGGGGTAGAAAATATGGTAGGAAAGATTGAAAAGTTATTTTTCCTTCTTGTGGTAGGAAAGTCATTTTCTTCTGATGGGAGGAAAATAAGTTCTTGACGAAATATTTAAACCAATCAAACATAAAAAAATTAAAAAAAAGTAACGATTTAAATTCCCACGTTCTATTATATGTAGCATTATTTTTATAAATAAGGTGCATTTTTATGTTTGGACAAACTTTTAGCTTTAAACTTTTCAATTTATTCTTAGTGGCATAAAAATTAAAAGCACCACGTTACAAAAGTCTTATTGTTTGGACATAAGAATTGCAAAATTTCGGGCAAAAAGTAATTTTTTTTCAAGTGAAAATGATATTTGAAAAGTTGTGTTTGGACATGAATATAATTTTAGGTTGTTTTTGGATATTTGTGAGTGATTTGAAGTGAAATATTTTAAAAATAGCCTTTTATAGTTTTTCAAAATCCAAAATCCATCTTCAAGTGAAAGTTAAAAATTTTATGGCTAAACATTAATTTCGATAAAAAATGAAAAAAATTCGGAAAAATATGAAAAAACTTTGAAACTGGTCTTTGTATGGCCAAACGGCCCCTTAATGTTATTTCTTAAACTCCTATTCTCACTTAATTGAAACACAATCCGCACTATCACAGAAGAATCACTCCCCACCTTGGATCTTATTTAATCAACGGTTCACATACAATCTCCTCCTTCCACACGGATCGACACTGGTAACCGTCGATATCACCTTCAATTCTAAAACATCAACGGTTACGATTCAACCTTCCACTACCCACAACAATAATCACCAGCTCTATATAAAGCCCAACTCCTCACACCCTTCTCATCAGAATCCGAATCAACCACATTTTTCCTCATTTCAAATTCAAAAATCCCCAAAAATCTAGTTTCACAATGTCAGGAAGAGGAAAGGGTGGAAAAGGATTGGGCAAAGGAGGAGCTAAACGACACCGTAAGGTGCTTCGTGATAACATCCAGGGAATCACGAAACCTGCAATTCGGCGTTTGGCTCGTAGAGGAGGAGTGAAACGTATTTCTGGTTTGATTTACGAGGAGACACGAGGTGTATTGAAGATATTTTTGGAGAATGTGATTCGTGATGCTGTGACTTACACCGAACATGCCAGGAGAAAGACTGTTACTGCTATGGATGTTGTTTATGCCCTCAAGAGGCAGGGAAGGACTCTCTACGGATTTGGGGGTTAGATTTGTCTAATTAGAGTTTTTGTGGGGTAATGATTGTAGATTTGTTCTTTACTATCTGATGTATTAGGGTTGGTTAGTTTTTGTTGAGATTTTATAATGTAATTCTCTATTACATACTCAGGAATAGTAATTGCCCAAAAAAATCTAACAAGCTTCTAGTAGTATATATAACAAGCTTGCATTCTTAAAATCATAAATCTTGGAACAAGGTTTTTTCTTTTCTTTCTAACACCATTCTTATATTTAAAATCTTTTTGATCCTTGCATCCTTATTATTGTCCTTATTGGCATGTTGTTATATGAATTGACGTGATAGTATTGTTTCGTACTGTGCAATGTGGACACGGTGAATTTAATTAATTGAGCATGAAATAAAAAATAGAAAAAGACTTTTAAAATTTGTGGTCTTAAATAAGTTCAAATGGAGTCCAAAGTATTTGTGGAAGTTTTTATTAAGGGTAAAATTGTAACTTTAAGCTAAATTGTTATAAAATTTAAAAAAATTTTATTTTTTGGAACGAAACAAAAAAAAATGAATTCGCGTAAATTGAAACAGAGGGAGTAGTTTCTAAAAAAATATCCACACTTTCATATTTAATTGTAAACTTTGCATTTCTTAGATTTATACTCCACCTTTTCACTTTTACTCGTCAATAACCATTGACTTTACTCTACCCTTAAGAAGTACTTCTTCCGATCCAAAATAAGTAATTTTTTGTTTTTTTTTATTTAAAATAAGTGATTTTTTTAGATTTTAAGAATGAATTAATTATTTTTTCCTTAAATTGTCCATGGAGTAAATAGGATTGGAATATGTGTTAGGAGTGTTTACGTGAGATCGTAAATGTTAATATGGTCAATTCAATTGCTAATTAATGCTAAAATATGAAATTTTTAATTTGTATAAAAACACCCAAAAAATTACTTATTTTGGATTGGAGGGAATAAAATTATAATAATATATTTTATCACATAAATCCTAATAATGATAAAATTTTCTTAATAAACGACACAGTTCCAAGCGTGGTTGTTAAGAAATGAGTAATTAATGTAAAAGATAAAACATGAGAAATATCTTTTTCTTGATTTGCTAAAACTGATAAGTTTATTTTTAGCATAGTAAACAAGTAAAAAGTAAATAAAATTTATTTAGACCATAAACTTTTTAAATAATAATAATTAAATGTTCCGAGCTTCAACGAACTTTCTCGAACCAACTTGGCATTGAGCGAACCTGAGGTGAGCAGTAGGCTATATTTCTTCTATTCTAGTTTTTGTGTTTTGATCATCGGATTCCGGTATGGATGTACCGAACGACGACGATAGCGACACCGTAGTGATTAACAAAGCGAAGAGAGGCGAGGAGCCTAATGTAATTACGGTGAATTGTCCTGATAAAACCGGCCTCGGTTGTGATATCTCTCGTACCATTCTCGATTTCGGTCTCCACATAATCAAAGGAGGTACTCTTGTTGATTTCTTATTCCATTTCTATCAATTTCCGTGTTACTATTTTTTTTACTTCATTTGTTTATTGGATGAATTTTGATTTTGTTTGTTATTGTTTTCAAGGGATTTTTTTACAAGATATGCATTTCATGTTGTTTGATATATATATATATATATATATATATATTCTGTTTTCATGTTTAAGAAAGTTTGATTTTGCTACTTAATTTATGATTTGGTGGTGTTTGTTTGACATCTGTTTCGCAAAATTGAACCTTTTTTTTAAACTCTGCAAACAGTATCTGTTTCAAAGTACTGAAGATCTATGTTGTGCGGGCTCTCCAAAATGTAGCCGCACTCGTGTCGGATCCTTCAAAAATACACTACTTTTGGACGATGTGACACGTATCTGGACATATTTTCGGAGAGTTCGAGCAACATAGCTGAAGATTCTTTTGGCAAAAATTTATGGAGAGAAAGCTCAAAATATGTTTTTCAGCTTGAAAATTTTCATACAAGTTTTAATTTTGACCATTTCTAAGCTTGAAAACACCTTTGGAATATGGAAGTCCAAAACTATCAATTGGAGGCCAAACAATAAGCCACTATTTGAGCTGGTTTCACCTATTTTTAACTGTTGTAGGTCAAAGAATGAATAGTTAAAAGATCTTTTGGAAAAATGTCATCCTAACAATTCTTGCAAAAATCGCGTTTTGCGCGGAGGAAAATGTTTCCCTAAAAAAAATATTTTCTACGTAATTATTTTGTCTTGGGAAAAAAAATTTCGGGATTATTTTTCGTAGTGTTTAGTTGAAAGAATCTTAATTGATGCATGATAATGGAACGAGAAGGATAATGGAAAATGAGGATAGTGTTTTAGTGATACTCTTTATTATTAAAAGTTTACAACAATGTGAAGTAGTGGTTGAGGCAAGTGATATGGAGTAACAACAACAACAACAACCCAGTATAATACCACTTAGTGGGGTCTGGGGTGGGTAGTATGTACGCAGACCTTACCCCTATCCTGGGGTAGAGATGCTGTTTCCAAATAGACCCTCGGCATCCTTCCCTCCAAGAACTTCCCACCTTGCAAGTCATATGGAGTAAGAGTTGTGATATTTGTAAAAAAAAAAGATTCCGGTTCATAGTTGATGGAAGTTAGTTTTTCGATTTTAATGAAAAAAATCACTGGGAGAAAACAACAACATATTGTGCAATTTTAGCTGGCCAACTTTATCATGGTCACATATTTAGCTTTCCTAATCTCCGTAAGAGCTATTGCAAATGGCTAATTGTTGCCAATTCAAATACTTACCTACCGCTCCTTCTGTCTACAACTAAAATATATTTCTCTTTTCTCCATTGGTACATTGTGAAATAATTGTCCCATGTTTCTGTGAATCAGATGTTTCAACGGATGGGATATGGTGCTATGTGGTGTTATGGGTGGTTCCTCAGTCTTCCTCATCTAAAGTAAGATGGAAGAATTTGAAAGAGCGCCTTGTATCAGTTTGCCCATCATGCTCTATTTCATTTTATTTGAACCAACCATCGCCACCCGCTATTTCTTCTCCTGTTTACCTATTGACTTTTTGTAGCTCAGACCGAAGAGGATTATTACATGGTAGTGACCAATCTTCGTACACAGGTTATGGTTATTAATTTAGTGCTCTCTCCTAATGCTATTGCATGATGTTGCTAGACGTTAACCAAGTTCTCTCTGAGCTCGAGCTTACCATCCAAAGGGTAAAAGTGACAAAAACTCCTGATGGCCATGCGGTAGACCTTTTCTTTGTAACAGACAACTTGTAAGTATATAGCTTCTGCATTGCTATTACAATATTGAGTTATGGGGTTGTAGTAAACCTGTTGAGTTAGAACTGGAAAGCGGAAAGCTCCTTCATGGGGACAAAAATGACTTAAACGTGAAATTCCAACACTAAGTGAAGTATTAAAAGTGATGGATGTAGCCTGTAAGGAGCAATCTAATTTTCTATTTGATTTTTTCTTATCTTTTATGGTTGTGCCTTATTTGCTTCATTTTTTGAATTGTCATCTTGACTAATACACAATGTTTCTTGACTTTAGCTTAATATTCTAATCTGATAAATAACAATGCAGACACTTATATTTGGTGCAATAATTCTGTACCTTTATTCTTATTTAACTATGCAGAAATAGTTCCAACAAGCATTTTTATATTTCTTCTCTTAGAAGAATGGATAACAAGTTTTTCTATTTGGGAACAGCTTTTTTTCTTCATTCATATTCTCATTCTGGAGTAACAAAGTAGTCCTTCGCGGACGGTGAAAGATTTTTCAGTTACTCCTTCGCGGACAATGTTATCAATTACTCCTCTTCTGCATTGTATTTCCTTTCAAACGTATAATCATGTATCACAAGTATTTCTCTTTTGGAAGAGCTTTTACTTCATTTATTTTGATTTTGGAGTTAACAAAAACAGATGTTTGGTGGATGATGTTTTTAATACTCCTTTTCTACATTATATTACCTTCAAATGTACGATGGATAATGTATTTCCTGTAACTATTACCAATTACTTCCTGGGATGACTGACGGAAAGACCATATCTTGTGATATCAAGCAAATCTTTCTAGTGTATTTGGGTTTATGTAAATCTGAATTAGAATGTGCGGGGGACTTTTGCTTTAGTACTTCATATATTAAGGATCTTATTCTAATCCATAATGCTGTTTTCTTTCATTATTCTTAAGATGTTCGAAAATAAGTGAATCTTAACATATCTCATTTCATGTTCAGAGAGCTCTTGCATACGAAAGCTAGGCAAGATGAAACATATGAGCAATTGCGTGCTGTTTTGGGCGAATCATGTGATTTTGAGCTTCAGTTAGCCGGCTCTAAGTATGACAACCATCAATACATCTCTTCTCTTCCTCCATCTGTTGCTGAGGAATTATTTAGGTGCAAAATCGAAGATAACGAGTTTCATGCACAAGCTCTTAGTTCAGATATGACGAAGTTGAAGAAGGCTAGTGTGACAATAGATAATTCCCTGAGTCCCGGTCATACATTGCTTCAGATTAGTTGCATTGATCACAAGGGTTTTCTTTATGACATTATGAGGACATTGAAAGACTTCAATATTCAGGTATTGACTTTTAGATTTACAGTTTTCTACTTACTGATTCCTCATTATTTTTTGTTGCTTTAGTTGCACATTATCTAATGTGGGGCTTGGGGTACTTGAATTTGGTTCTTACTGGTATATTAATGAGTTTGAAGTCCATAAACTTATTGCACCATAATGTAGATGATTGCCAAGGTTATGGTTTCTTCATTGCAAGTTCAAATGATATTCTGGATTTTACCTAAGGAATATGCTTTGCTGAGGTTTTATTGTCTTCTTTACCCAGTACTAGGAGTTCTAACAACCCGTAAGGCGATTCCCCCTACTATCTACAAATCCAGATGCGTCAAGAGTGTCTATTTCACAATATAAAAGAAATAAAAATAAGGATCTTTTGGTTCCAGATAATGAGGCTACCTTGATCTCATAGACATTAAAATAATGCAATGTTAAATTTAGTTTTTACTAAGTGAAAAGTAAGGGTAAACTCATTGGGAGGTAAATGATTTATTCCCGTATAGGTGCTTTGTTTTGTTTGAATAATCTTTAGTTTCTATTACAGTTTTTATTATATCTAAGGCAAACTGTTGGAAATGTGCCAATTATCTGAACAGTTGGTTGTTCCCCTGATGTTAAAGACCATCATTTCACCCCCATTTTAGAGTTTTACATGTAATTGTGTAATGGATGGCACAAAGAGAAAACATGAAATGAAGAATGCTTATAGTCGGATTTTACTTTCTCTGATCAAATGGAAAATTATGCTGATAGTTTGATTTCTTTTCCATGTAGATTTCTTTTGGTCGGTTTTCACCAGTTAATAAAGGTCAACGAGAATTAGACCTTTTTATTCGGCAAAAGGATGGAAGAAAGATTGTAGATCCAGAGAAACAAGATGCAATTTGTTCTCGCTTGAAAGTGGAAATGCTTCACCCTTTACGCGTTATAATAACAAACCGTGGACCAGATACTGAACTTTTGGTTGCAAATCCTATCGAGATATCTGGAAACGGTAGACCACGTGTTTTCTATGATGTCACACTTGCATTAAAGAACCTTGGGATCTGCATCTTTTCGGTAAGTATATGCTGGTAAAGAAAGTGTTTGAAAGAAACAATTAGCATATATTAACTTTACTGATTCTGTGTGAAGATTTGAAGACAATGGATTGCCTTTGTACTCCTAGTAATGCTTCAAAAAAGTTACAAACATCCTAAGAACACCGAACCTATGATGCAACCCCGTACTTGTGATCCACTTCTAGAAGGAACTAGAGTGTTCCTAAAGAGTAAAACAAGGGATTACTCTTGAACAGTCCCACTAAATGCTGGTAACCCAGCTGAACTTAGAGAGAAGAAAAGAGAGAGTTTATTGATTATTCTTCAAAAACAGAATGGATACGTAAATCTATGTGGGCTACTAAAGGGGAATCTGTTTCGGCGGGAAAGTTTGTTGTTACTAATTTCCGGACCCATGTGCAGCGCACGTGACTTCTAACTGCCTCTAACTAATTGAACCAGCTAACTCCACTAATTAAGATCGATTACAACACCGGAATGGAAAGTGTCTTAATGGAATCATATCAATACCCCGCTCTTCAAAACAATCTTTGTCCTCAAGGATTGAAATTTGGGAACTGCTTCTGAAAGTCGAGCAAGTCCATCCAAGAACTGTCTTCTGGAGCAGCATTCAGCCATTTGACTAAAACTTGGGTGGCAGGTTTGCCTCTTCTTTTGACCAAGCGACGATCCAAGATTGATTCAGGAGCTAAAAGGAGATGTCCAGAGTCTGTATGGACTATAGGAAGTATCACAGATGCCACATGAGAGCCAACTTCTTCTTAAGTTGGGAGATATGAAATGTGGGATGTATTTTGGACTCAGCAGGGAGAGCAAGTGTATAGGCAACTGAACCAACCCTGGCAATTATCTGAAAGGGGCCAAAAAATTTTGCTGAGAGCTTTTGGTGAGAGTGATCTCTTAGGGACAGTTGCCTGTATGGTTGTAACTTCACATAGACCCAATCACCCACCTCAAAAACTCTGTCAGTCCTATGCTTGTCAGCCTGAACCTTCATTCTATTCTGAGCTTGACCTAAGTGAAACTTCAAAAGTCTAATTGTAGCTTCCCTTGCTTGTTGACTCCTGTCCACCAATTCCAACTGAGAGTCGAAAGGCAAATATGGTAGTAAGGGAGGGGGCTTCTGCCCATAAACTACCTCATAAGGAGTAGTCTGAATAGAGGAGTGGTATGATGTGTTGTACCACCATTCAGCCAAAGGTAACCAGTGTGGCCAATCTTTAGGTTTGTCAAATGTCATGCATCTCAAATAACACTCTAGGCATCGATTGACAACCTCAGTTTGTCCATCGGTTTGAGGATGATAAGCAGTAGAAGTGAGAAGAGATACTTTCTGCAGGCTGAATAATTCCTTCCAGAATTTGCTTATGAAGATGGCATCCCTATCTGACACTATGGACTTAGGCATTCCATGAAGTTTAAAGACTCCATCCATGAAAAGCTGAGCCACATCTAAGGCCGTATAAGGATGTTTAAGTGCCAAGAAATGTGCTGCCTTACTAAGCCTGTCTACTACCATTCCAGCAGCTCTTGGCAACCCTTCAATAAAATCCATTGAGATGTCCTGCCATACCTTATCAGGAATTGGAAGAGGTTGCAGCAGACCAGGGTAAGCTGTATTCTCACTTTTACATCTTTGGCATGTATCGCATTCCCTCACAAACGAGTAAACAGCTTGTTTCATTTTCTTCCAATAGACTTCCTGTTTCAGCCTGTGCAATGTAGCATTGATTCCTGAATGACCACCCATAGAGCTCTCATGGAAATAGGCTATCAACTTCCTTCTCAAGGCAGCATCAGACCCCACCATCATTTTCCCTTTCCTACTCAAAATACCTGACTGATACAGGTTGTAAGGTTTAGGACTCTTAGATGATTGGATGACCAGGTGAGGATCGTTGCTCCAAGATTGTTTGTCTTCCTCTAATAGTGTTGACTGAAGGCCAGAGATGTTGAATAACTGCACT
This sequence comes from Nicotiana benthamiana, assembly GCA_034376525.1. NCBI lineage: Eukaryota > Viridiplantae > Streptophyta > Magnoliopsida > Solanales > Solanaceae > Nicotiana > Nicotiana benthamiana. The sequence continues at coordinate 8,824,370 of CM067334.1, forward strand.
GTATCACCCCTCCTGGAAAGTGCATCTGCCAGCCAAATTCTCCTTCCCCTTTTTTAGAATATAGTGTAATCATAGCCCAGCAATTTGGCTAACCACTTTTGTTGGCTAGGAGTGGTAATCCTCTGCTCAAGTAGATACTTAAGGCTATGATGATCAGTTTTTATGTTGAAGTGTCGACCTAACAAATAAGGTCTCCATTTCTGCACAACAGTGACTAATGCTAATAACCCTCTCATACACTGATAAAGCCTTGACAACCCCTTACTGAAAAAGGCTATAGGTTTGCCTTTTTGGATCAGAACAACCCCAATACCTTCTCCTGAAGCATCAGTCTCAATAGTGAATTCCTTAGAAAAATCAGGCAAAGCCAACACAGGGGCAGTAGTTAAGGCTGCCTTCAGTTTCTCAAAAGCTGCAGTAGCGTCTGGACTCTACTGGAAACTTCCCTTCTTAAGTAAATCATGAAGGGGTCTAGCAATAGTTCCATAGCCTTGAATAAATCTTCTATAGTAGCCTGTTAACCCCAGAAACCCTCTTATTGCTTTGATGTTGGTTGGTTGAGGCCAACTCAAGACAGCTTCTACCTTGACCTTGTCCATAGACACTCCCTCTTCAGAAATCACATGGCTCAAATAGTCTATCCTTGTCACTCCAAAATCACATTTGCTCTTCTTCACATATAATGTATTAGCTCTCAGAATGTTAAAAGCAGTTTCTAAATGTCTTAAGTGATCAGACCATGAAGAGCTGTAGATAAGTATATCATCAAAGAAAACTAAGATGAATTTCCTAAGATGAGTGTGGAATATCTGGTTCATGAGGCTTTGAAATGTGGAGGGTGCATTAGTTAAACCAAAAGGCATAACTAGAAATTCATAATGGCTATGGTGTGTTCTAAATGCAGTTTTGTGTATATCAGGTTCAAACATTCTAATTTGATGGTAGCCAGATCTAAGGTCCAGCTTAGAAAAGTACCTTGCTCCATGTAGTTCATCCAATAGTTCCTCAATGATTGGAATGGGGAACTTGTCCTTGACTGTGCAATTGTTCAGCTCCATGTAGTCTACACATAATCTCCAGGTCGCATCCTTCTTTTTAACCATTACATTGGGTGAAGAATAAGGATTAGTACTGCTTCTGATAATACCTGTAGCTAACATTTCATCCACCATTTTTTCTATTTCATCCTTCTGGACTGCAGGGTATCTATATGGCCTAATGTTTACTGGTGAAGTCCCCTCCTTCAGAACTATTTTATGATCATGAGTTCTAGAAGGTGGTAACTCAGTAGGGGTCTCAAATAAATCATTGTATTTCTCCAGTATTTCCTGCAATTCTTGACTATCCCTGTCCTCAACAACCTCTCCTCCGATAGCACAAAGGCCTAGCTCCCATTGTATGCTTCTCTTGCACGAATAGTCCCATGGAAATCATGCAAAGTTCAGCTGGTTTGGCTAACAGCTTATCCATCCTTCCTGAAGCGATCATCTGCACAGCAGGAGGTCGGATTCCTCTGAGAGACACTTTTCTCCCATTAAAGTTGAACTCCATCTTGAGCTTCTTAAAGTTCCACATGATATCATCCAGTGTGATTAACCATTGTATACCCAACACAATACCACATCCCCCTATAGGTAGTATCAACATATCTGAATTGAAAGCCACTCCTTGCATCTTCCACTCAAGGTTCTTGCAAATGTAATGACTCTGCACTTTACTCCCATCAGCCACAGATACATTAAAAGGAGCAATAGCAGTCATCAAACACCCCAGCTTCTTGGCAATATTGATGTCCAAAAAATTGTGTGCTCCCAGTATCAATAAGGACATGTACAACCTTGCCCTTAACAGAAACTGTCACCCTCATAGTTCTAAAATCATGAATTCCACTTATAGCATGCATTGATACAAGAGGCAAAATGGATCCTTCTTCCCATTATAGTTAGAATTTCTGCTGCATCAAACATCACCTCTTCTAATTCAACTGGATCCTGCTGTTCCTCTATCTCCATGTAGAACAATTGTCTTTTATTTTTACACACATGTCCAAATGTGTATTTCTCATCACAGTTAAAACATAAAGCCTTCCTGTATATTGTTTCAGAGTTTCCCACAGAAGTAGGAGCCACTCTGTGAGACAGATTGGGTTTGGAGTATGAACTGCTTTGGGTTGAGGGGTTTAGGAATCTGGGAATATTTCTGGGAGTGGGTAATATAGGTGCAGAGGTGAAAACTTCTTTCTGCACCACACTAAGGTCCGTTCTTGTATCCTAGCTAAACTGATAGCTTTAGCTAGGGTTCTAGGGCTTAACATTTTAACTGGCAACCCAATCTCAGGTTTTAGCCCTCTAATGAAACAACTAACTACATGATCTTCAAATAACTCAACTCGAGTGAGTAATTCATCAAAAAGATCGACATAATCCTGCACTGAACTCACCTGCCTCAAGTCCTTCAGATCTCCCATATGATCGTCAAACAATTCTGCTCCAAATCTGGCGTAGAGAAATCTCACCTATTCACTCCATCTAGGCCATTCTCCCGATACATGATGCTTTGTAAAAGACTGGTGCCATTGAGGAGCTCTGCCTTCCAGTTTGCAAGAAGCCAATTTCACCTTTGAGCTTTCAGGGGTTCCATCAACATCAAAGAATTGCTCACACTGATACAAGCAATCCTTCCGTCCATCACCATTAAATTTTGGGAATACAACCTGATAACTTCGAGTTGGCAGTTGATACTCATCATTTCTGTTCTGCACAATTGCTGGTACTCGATCTGCAGCTGCTGCTGCTCTCGTCGATTGCGTATCACCTCCCATAGTCAAATGGCCTAATATCATATTTTTGATTTCCTCCATCGCTTGGGCTTTTTGCATCCATCATCTGTCTCAAATCAGAAACAGAACTGACCACAGTATCCATGGAGCCTTTGAGATTATCGACCTCTTTCCTCAATTCCTGCATCCTTGTGTTGTGATATCCCATCAATTGGTCCGAGAATGGCTTGCTCTGATACCAATGATGCAACCCCGTACTTGTGATCCACTTCTAGAAGGAACTAGAGTGTTCCTAAAGAGTAAAACAAGGGATTACTCTTGAACAGTCCACTAATGCTGGTAACCCAGCTGAACTTAGAGAGAAGAAAAGAGAGAGTTTATAGATTATTCTTCAAAAACAGAATGGATACAATGTAAATCTATGTGGGCTAATAAAGGGGAATCCGTTTGGGCGGGAAAGTTTGTTGTAACTAATTTCCGGACCCATGTGCAGCGCACATGACTTCTAACTGCCTCTAACTAATTGAACCAGCTAACTCCACTAATTAAGATCGATTACAACACAGAAATGGAAAGTGTCTTAATAGAATCATATCAACCTAGAGGCATGAAATCTTTAAACAATCTACATTCAGACTAGGCCTCTTGCTAATGACCATGCTCACTTTCAATGAAATTTTATCTCTTATTTTGTAGGCGGAGATAGGAAGGCATTGTACAACAGATCGTGATTGGGAAGTTTACAGAATCCTGTTAGACGATAACTGTAATATTGACATGTCAACTATGGTTGGTAGAAATAGGATTGTAGATAAAGTAAGAAGAACATTGATGGGTTGGTGAGCCAGGCCTGTTTGGTGATCCCTTTGTGTAGTTTATTTTTACGTAATTGTTATTATATCTAGCTGAGCTTTTTGTTTGGTTGGTAGTGTTTGTATATACCTATATGTATCTCCTTCATGTAACTCAGTCTGTTCCTCTTCTGCTTTCTCATAATCTCCATATCATATTGATGTTTGAGAAATACTCTGACCATTATCTTGGCAGTCCCATTAAATCTGAATTCTGAAAGGCTTAGTTTCAATACATTAGTCTTAGCAATATTGTTTTATAATTCCCACAAAGTCAATTGTCTTGAAGATTATTGTACGAGAAAGCACAAGGAGTAATTTGTTTTTAACTTTTTGGTTATAAAGGAAGAAAACAAACACCGTTAAAATGATCGTGAAATTTTCTTCACATATAACTATTGATTTATTAATTATATTTAAAGTCAGAAAACCTGTTGCTCCTTCCATATAATTCTAAAACGGATATGGAAATGGAAAGATTGAGGTTAGGGTTAAAACATGGAGCTTAAATAACATTCTCAGAACGTTTTTTTAAAGGTTTATGTGCTACTATTAGGTTGAACAAGCCTTTTTAGTTTGTGAAAGCTGTTTCAACATTACTTTAGTCAATGTATAAAACCAATTTACATCAAGGTGTCGTGGTGTAGTTGGTTATCACGTCAGTCTAACACACTGAAGGTCTCCGGTTCGAGTCCGGGCGACGCCAGTTTTACTTTCTTTTACTGCTTTTTAAAAACCCTTTTCTGGTTGGAGACTAAAGTTACGATGAACGAGGTTTGCCCAATAGGTAAGGAAATGAGAGAATCCTCAACATACATCCATTTTTTTTAATGATTTAAAAGGTATCATTTTAAAACTGTAAATTGCTAGAAAAAAGTGGTAGAATGCAAATTTACCTTATTGATGGTTATAAGTCGAGCACTAATTATTTATACAGCTAAACATTTCTTGTCAAATGAAATAAAATAACAGAAGCTTCTCTTTTTCTTTCCTTCCGGTTCTACTAATTGATTTCAAAACTTCTATACTGAGTAACTAAAAAGTTTGATTTGACTAGTCCAGTACAAGTTTCATAAGTTGCATTCTTCTTGTATTTTGATCTTTGCAATAAAAGTGAGAAAATGTGTATACAGTATATCGATAAATTTTTTTTTAAAAAGAGGAAATTTGAAATAAAAGTGAGAAAATGAATTGATAATTTTCTTTTAAAAAGTGTAAATTAGAAGGGCCCTACCGGGTTCGAACCGGTGACCTCTTGATCTGCAGTCAAATGCTCTACCACTGAGCTAAGGACCCTTTTTTCCTATTTCAATTTTAACAAATATTTTTATATATGACCTAAGTTAATTACTATTTAACTACTTCCATAAGCTTTCAACTAATTAATTGTTGCTGATTTGACTAGGATATAATTTAACATCAACAAGATTTTTTTTTAAATTACAAGTTATCTCATGCTTTCTTATTTTATTTTTTATAACAGTGATATTCACAACAATTTATACGTCTTGATTATTTCATCAAATACCTACAACTTCCCCGGGCCCACCTAACATAGACACCTTCGTCTCGGGGGCTTAAATACCTTATCTCAAGCGGTTCACGTGACACTGCTTCGTCAAAATTTTTCGTAAAAAGGTATATATGAGCATAAGAAAAATAAAAATATTTTGTATAAATAGAAAAAATGACGCTGCCTATCGTTATAATAATTTATTTAATTGTTTATATGTTTCAAATGTTGACACGATTTATAAAAATTCCGGCTTACGCAATACATTGTGTTCCTGACTTCTATGCGTCTAAGGCCAACTTAATCAGTTGTTATGGGCATGATTCAATTGGCACCTCAAGTAGGGGCAACCTTCCCGATCTCCCTTTAAATCATTATATATACTAGTCTTAGGGTACGCGCGCTTTACGTGTATACCTTATCTCAAATAAAAAGAATTTTAAAATATTATATAAATAATATATTGGAATATTACGTTTGAATAATAAAATAAAGGCTAATATTCTCTAAAATAATAAATCTTCATACAATTTCTCAATCAACGATCAATATATTCAACTAAAAATTTATTTTAATTTTTTAAATTCAATCGCTCTAAATTCATAAGTTATCAAGGTTCTTTTTCAATTTCGGCAATCATATATAATCTTTGAAAACTTAAGATTTTTTATTTTTTATTTTTATTTTTTGTAAAAGTTATTCACTAATAGAATATAAGAATTTTTTTTCGAGAGTAAAATACAGATTATTTAATTTATAATTAATAACAAATATTATATGAATTATTTCCAATATATTAGAAAAAGAATTAGTTACTGTAGCTCATTGTATAATCGAATTACATAATTATACAAGAAAAGGAGTTTTGAAAATAAATAATACTAAAACTAAAACTTTTTAACCAAAACAAAAGAGCTTGTCAAGGACTCATAAACAAATATTTTTATAAGATAAAGATAATTATATGATTTTTCATGTCAAAGTCCTAAATAGTAGGCAACTAATTAAATGATTGTCCCTAAATATCAGAAAAATAATTAATAATTATTCCTACATACTAAAAGAATAACTAAAATTATTACTTTGTCCAACATGAAATATATTTTTAAAGGGGCTAATGACCTCCGTACTTAAGGTACACGTTAAGAGCTTATACCTATATCAACAACTATATAATTATTTAAAAATATAAAATATTATTAAATAACATATTTAAGTTATAAAATTAAAAAATAAAAAATATAAGTTATTAAAATGATGAATATTGAGCTGATCTAGGCGAGAAGTAAAATAAACAAAAGCTTTTTTCAAAAAATATTAAATTATATTTAATTCTTAAAATATAACGTAACTAAAAGAGAAAAATATCTTTTCAAAATAGAATTAAATTGTTTCAACTCCAAAAACTCATAACGTAAAATTCGTACCTCTTTTTTCTTCAAATAAAATAAAAAGTTTCAGTAGTTGTTCAATTCTTTTCCACTAATGGCTTTGAATCCTAAGTATAATGGTTTCTAGTGAAATATAAAATATTTTGAATTTCTAATGTAATTCAAAGTAAGTTAGTTAATGTATTTGGTCCTAAATTAGAACTTTACTTTTAGTTTATACATGGAAGAAATTTAGGTGAATTTAATGTCCTAAATATTAGGGCTTTCTACATAATAATTCAAATGTGGGAAGTTTTAATAAATATAATTTTATTTGATTTTAAGGGTAAATAACAATTTTATCTAGTGTGAAATCTTTTTAAAGGGCAAAAAAGGCGAACGGAGCATAGAGCTAGGGGAGTTGGGGCAGTCAGAGCGCCATAGAGACCTTGGGTACTGCAGGCGCATTAAGGTAGAGGAGGTCTTAGGGGCGTTGCGTAGGATGAGTAGGGGTAGAGCGACCGGGCCTGACGAGATCCCGGTGGAATTCTGGAAGTGCATGGGTAAAGCTGGAGGGGAGTGGCTCACTAGGCTGTTCAATGCGATTTTCAGGACTAAAAAGATGCCGGATGAGTGGAGGTAGAGTACAGTGGTGCCCCTGTACAAGAACAAAGGGGACATCCAGTGTTGCAACAATTACAGGGGCATCAAATTAATAAGCCACACGATGAAGGTTTGGGAGAGGGTGATTGAGGCGCGTGTGCGGGAGGCGACAACTATATCTGGGAACCAGTTTGGTTTCATGCCGGGACGCTCCACCACAGAGGCGATTCACTTAGTCAGGCAGATGGCGGAACAAATCAGGGATAAGAAGAAGGACCTTCATATGGTGCTTATCGACTTGGAGAAGGCGTATGACAAGGTCCCGAGGGAGGTGCTATGGAGGTGCTTGGAGGCGAAGAGTGTGCCAGAAGCCTATATCAGAGTAATCAAGGACATGTACAATGGAGCTAAGTCTAGGGTTAGGACGGTGGGGGGCGTATCAGACCATTTTCCTGTGGTAATGGGGCTCCATCAAGGATCGGCGCTGAGCCCCCTGTTGTTCGCCTTAGTGATGGATGCTCTGACCCGACATATACAAGGGGATGTGCCTTGGTGTATGCTCTTTGCTGATGATATAATATTGATAGACGAGACGAGGGCCGGTGTTAGTGAAAGGTTAGAGATATGGAGACAGACCCTTGAGTCTAAGGGTTTCAAGATTAGCAGATCTAAGACAGAATATCTGGAGTGTAAGTTTGGCGAGGAGCCGAGTGGGGTAAGCGGGGAAGTGATGCTTGGTTCTCAGGCCATCGACAAGAGGGACAGTGTGAGATATCTTGGGTCTGTGATCCAGAGGGACGGAGAGATTGACGGGGACGTCACCCATCGGATAGGAGCGGGGTGGTCAAAGTGGAGGCTTGCTTCAGGGGTCCTGTGTGACAAGAAAATCCCGCACAAACTAAAGGGGAAATTCTACAGAGCCGTGGTTAGACCTGCAATGTTGTATGGGGCGGAGCGCTGGCCCGTGAAAAACTCGCATGTTCAGAGAATGAAGGTTGCGGAGATGAGGATGCTTAGGTGGATGTGTGGGCACACCAGGCTGGATAAGATCAAGAATGAAGTTATTCGACAGAAGGTAGGGGTGGCCCCGGTGGACGAAAAGATGCGGGAAGCGAGGCTGAGGTGGTTCGGGCATGTTCGGAGGAGGGGCTCCGATGCCCCAGTGAGGAGCTGCGAGCGGTTGGAGATTGTTGGTGGTCGGCGAGGGAGAGGGAGGCCTAAGAAGCATTGGGGAGAGGTGATTAGGCAGGACATGGCCAGAATGCAGGTTACCGAGGACATGACTCTTGATAGGGGAGTCTGGAGGTCTAGAATCAAGATTGTAGGTTAGGGGCTCATAGGTGATTAGTGTTTTAGTATGGTAGTTCCTGCTTGATATTACTGCATGCGACTGTATTTATGTTGCTTATGTTTTCATAACTATTTACGTTACTTTTGTGGGAGTACCTATGCTTTATTATTTAATTTTTTCTTGTTTGTGTTTCTAATTTTATCTCTGTTTCTTAATGCAGCTTTCCCATTTTTACTCTACTCGCCGAGGGTCGATTGGAAGCAGTCTCTCTGCCCTTTCGGGCAGGGGTAAGGCTCGTCTACATATTACCCTCCCCAGACCCCACCTGGTGGGAGTATACTGGGTAGTTGTTGTTGTTGTTGTTGTTGATGCATTTGTTCTATTATTAAGAGCAAAGTTGCCTTGACGAGCATAAATGAGAATATTGGTGTACGAAGAAAATTGACAAACCGCACCAAATCGATAATCTGAGTCAAACTGAGAAAAAAAAAGTCCAATTGTGGTTTGGTGTTTGAAAAAAACCCGGCCATAATTAGTATGGTTTGGTTTTAATTAAAAAAATCAAACCGAAACCAAAACAACTAGACATTACATATATATACATTTTAAAAATATTTTATACATAAAAATAATTATTGTAATGTAATTTATATATATTTTTTAAACTTCTTCATAGTTCTTTTTTAATGTATTTATTTCAAGTTTGGACTTAAAACTTTTGAATGATCAAATATATTTTAAGCTCATAAAAGTTAGTAACTCAAATAAATCCCAAAGAAAAATCAAATCAATATTAATGCTACCAAAAAATATTCAATTCAATTCTAGGAATGACAATAGTATTTGAATTTTTTAAAGTTTTGCACTGGTTTAGGTAGTGAAAATGCATAACTTACTTTTAATATTATTTTAGTCATGTACTTAATATTTGTAGTACTTATTAGTCGCACTTATTTAAGCATGACTCAATACTTTCAAGTTATATTTATTTTATTATGACTTATTAATTAACAATAATTATTTTATGTGATTTGCTAGTATTTTAGTATAATCATGACCCATCTCACATTATTTTGTATTATTTTTGTTTGGTAAAAAATTATATAGTTTTATCCTACTAGGACCTAAGAGATATTAGAGCACAAATTATATATTTTACGCTATGACGATTGTCGGGAAAACCCGAAAAAAAATCAAAAAACCAAGATAAAATGAAATTGTAAAATCCGACTTTTGTTGGTTTGGTTTGAATTTATAGATATAATAATCCGCGATAATTAATTTGATTTGATAATTAAAGAATACTATCCAACTCGACCAATATACACCCGTAGATGAGAAAGCAAAAGAGAAAACCAATGATATCCATCTTATCTTTTTACTTTTGCAGAAATAAGAAGACCAATAATATCTATATTATCTGAAATTGTAATTATTATCGCTCAATCTCAAACAAATTGAAATCATTACATGAATCCTTAGTTCCTTACTATCTATGGCGTTCCATTTAAGCCGATCTTAGTCCAATATTACAACATATAATTTATCTACTCATTTGGGGTGTGTTTGGTATAATGTAAAATATTTTTTTGGAAAAAAGTAGTAATCTTATTAATTTTCTAATGTTTGATATACAAATTAAGAAAAATGACTTGTAAAGAGTATTCATAAATAATTTAGATATAATAAACATGCGAACGAACAACCTTTCGAACCCACAAATTTAATAAACTTTCGAACCGCGAAATTTCGAATCCATAAACTTTCAAACACATAAAAATCCGAACTCATAAATTTAGAACTTGTAAAATTTTGAACCTTTAAACTGATAAATAAAAAAATTAAAATAAAAAATATATTTAAAAAATATTTTTTTCGGGGGGAGGGAGGAGGTAGGAGGGGCGGGGGCAGGGGATGATGCAGTAAGACAAAAGCTAGAAATTTAAATTACAAAAAAAGGGGAGAGGGTGCAGTAAAATAAAAAAATAAAAATTTAAATTACAATTTTTGTTTTGTGCGGGGGAGGGATAGTAGGGTGGTAACGGAAAAACTGATTTTAAAAAAAAAAATCTTTTCTGAAGTGGGGGTGTGATGGGTTGGTGAGGGTGGGGAAGGTTGAGAAGGATTTTGGAAAATGTTCTCCTGATAAGGAAAATATTTTCTTTCAATTGGAGAAAAATGAGTATCAAATATGAAAAATTAAAAGATATTTTTCGAAAAATATTTTTCCTCGTACCAAACACACCCTTAAAGTTCTCTACAATTTCTTTTAGGAAAGACATTCCCTAGCCTAAGAACCACAATTGGAGAAGTTTTATTGTGTGCCTCATACAATAGACACTAATTGTGCGAGGTTTTTTTTTATCTCATAAATTTATAGACTCCAATCTTATACACTTTTAGATCCATAAAACCGTGAGACAAAAAAAATACCTCATACAACTAATGTACACAAAAAAAATTTCCACAGACAAAAAAAATACCTCATACAGCTAACAAGAAGCCAGTAGCTGGCCGGAAAAAATGACACCCGTCTTTCTTTGAGAGGTGAAGTGACTGATTAACAGTGTCCCAGAGGATTTGGCCAGGTGAAATATTTTTGACGAGAAGAATGCCGATAGTCTATTTGGAATCAGCCTACCTACCCCAGGGTAGGATCAAGGTCTGCGTACACACTACCTCTCCTCAGACCCTACTAAGTGGGATTACACTGGGCTGTTATTATTGTTGTTGCAACAACTTGACATGCTTGAGAAGAACTTTATGTGGGAAGGAATTTTTAGCAGTACAAGTTTCATTTCTTATATTGCCACGTGATCAGGAGTTCACGGGTTCGAACCGTGGAAACAATATATTGTAAAAATACAAGGATCCGACCCTTTCTCGAATCACGCGCATAACAAAAGCTTAGTGCACCGACTGTTTTTTTTTTCAAGTTTCATTCCTAAAGAGAGGATAAAGTGATTCTTCCAAAGAAGAAGTGTGGTTTCAAAAGAAGTATCTAAGGTTGCAGAATAAATGTCTACTGCATAAAGTTTAGGTACAATTCAGAGGAGAAGGCTTTGTGGAAAAGGTTAAATGCAAATATATATGGAGTCCTTAATAGCTAAACATATGGTCGTGGCATATGGAATCATATTCATTACAGTTTGATGGATATTTTCAGAAAATTGGAGGAAAGAGGATGGGGAATTGCAAATATATTAGGCTTTGCATGAATCAGAAGTGCTTACTGTTTCCCCGATACTATAACGATAATAGAAAATGACAGAAAAACAAGTTTAGTACTATTATTCACTATCATTCTGGATAAGCTTAGGTTAATAGGAGAAAAGAATTGCACAAGTTTTTGGGTATATGGCAGAATACAGAAGCAGCTTTAAAAAAGTAAGAAATGTTATGAAATAGAAGATTCTTACACTTCTATTTAAGGTGAATGTCTTTAATGTATTTAATTAGAGAGATTTTAGAGTCCTATTATTGGTAGCAAGATCTTCCTCCTCCCTATAAATAGAGGTGCTCTCTACCATTGTAATTCACCCCTCTCAACTCAATAAGAAGAACTCTCTCTAATCTTCTCTCTATTGCTATTGTTCTTGTTCTATTGTTCTTGTCTTTTGCTTTAGTTTATAACACGTTATCAGCACGAGACTCTACCGTCTCAAGTAACATTCTCAAAAATCCAAGGTATTTTCCCTTTTCCTAATTTAATTTTCGAGTATGTCTGACATTATGAAAAGAAAGTTCGTTGCCCTTGAAATTTCGGGCAAGAACTATATGACATGGGTGTTGGATGCTGAAATCCACCTAGATGCTATGGGTCTCGGAGACACCCTCAAAGATAAAGAAAAAGCATCCACCCAAGATTGTGCGAAGGCCTTGATTTTCTTGCGCCACCACCTTGACGAAGGTTTGAAGATTGAATATCTCACCGTCAAGGATCCACTCGTTTTGTGGAACAGCTTAAAGGAGAGATATGACAACCTGAAGTTGGTCACTCTGCCACAAGCACGATATGATTGGGCCCATTTGAGGCTACAGGACTTTAAGTCCGTTTCTGAATATAATTCTGCTATGTTCAGAATTACTTCTAAACTGAAGCTATGTGGAGATAACATCTCCGATTACGATATGCTTGAGAAAACGTTTACAACGTTTCATGCCTCCAATATGGTACTGCAGCAACAGTACCGAGAGAAAGGCTTTACGAAGTACTCTGAACTGATTTCTCTCTTACTAGTGGCTGAGCGAAATAATGATCTGCTCATGAGAAATCACGAAAATAGACCAACTGGGTCTACACCACTGCCTGAAGCAGATATGGTGCACTCGCATTATGCCAAACATAAAAGGGACCATGATCACGGTCATAAACGGGGTCAAAGCCAAGGACGTGGACAAGGAAGAAATTCCAAAGAAGTCCGTCACCCCCCAAAGAGAGATAACCACCGAAAGCAGAAACGGGGTCCAGAAGATCCTAAGGTAAATAGTTCAGAAACTATATGTTATCGTTGCGGTGGAAATGGGCACTGGTCTAGGACTTGCCGTATACCAAGACACTTGGTTGACCTTTATCAAGCATCTCGAAAGAGAAAAGGCCCTGAAACAAATTTTGTCTATAACGACAATGAGGATATCACCCACCTGGATGTGGCAGACTTCTTTGAGCAACCCGATGGAAAAATAGACCACCTAATCGGCGATGGATCCGTGATGAAAGAAGATGGAGTTATTTGATTTTGTTCTACTTATTTGTATTAGTTAGTGAATAAACTAATAGTCATTAGCATTAGCTCGTATTAGTTAGTTCATAAAGCAATGTTAGCAGTAGTTCTTTAGAATATCTTCAATATGTTCAAATATCAATAAAACTTTTATTTTCCAGTAGGGGTAATCGACTAGCCTGAAAAACTAGTCGATTATCAACTATTTTCGCATTAAAGTTGAAAAACAATTGATCAACAATCGATTGTCTTTGTCTAACAATCGATTGTCTTGAAACAGTAAGGTCTGGAATTTTTCAAAAATCATCCACAATCGATTGTCTATGCATAACAATCGATTGTCTTGAAACAGTGAGGTCTGGAATTTTTCAAAAATAGCCAACAATCGATTGTCTATGCATAACAATCGATTGTCTTAAGACAGTGTGCTTGAAGTTTTTCAAAAATAACAAATAATCGATTGTGTGTGTTTAACAATCGATTGTCTATGTTCCAACAATCGATTGTGTGTGTTTAATAATCGATTGTCTTATGAAAAACGCTGAAATTTTCAAACTGCATAATAATTGATTATGGACAACATATCTTATTTTGTTTGTCAACTGTTAGTAGCAGATTTTGAAAATATTATGTGACACAAAAGGAATTAAACTTGCTTATTCTTATGTTCCTGTATTTCTTTTGTATGTCATACCATGGAAAGTAAATTGATCGAAGGCTCCGGAAGAGCCATTGTAACTCTGCCCAAGGGCACGACGTTAATCATAGAGAATGCTATGTTCTCCTCCAAGTCTATGAGAAACTTGTTGAGTTTTAAAGATGTACGCCGGAATAGCTACAATATTGAGACAATGGATGAAGATAATCTCGAATATCTCGTCCTCACTTCAAAGAATGTCTCCGGCCAAAAGAGGGTTATTGAGAAATTCCCGTCTTTATCTTGTGGCCTGTATTGGACAAGAATTAGTGCAATTGAGGCACATTCAACAGTAAATCTAAAGAATAGTGAGTCCAATACATTTGTACTTTGGCATGATCGACTGGGTCACCCAGGATCAACCATGATGAGACGGATTATAGAAAGCTCATATGGGCATCCGTTAAAGAATTTCAAAATTCTTTCAAGTAATGAATATCCTTGCACTTCGTGTTATCAAGGCAAGCTGATTATCAGACCATCCCCAACAAAGGTTGGGACTGAGTCACCCCAGTTTCTGGAACGTATACAAGGGGACATTTGTGGACCTATTCACCCACCTAGTGGGTAGTTTAGGTATTTCATGGTCTTGATAGACGCATCCTGTAGATGGTCTAATGTGTGCTTGTTGCCATCACGCAACCTTGCGTTTGCAAAGTTAATGGATAATAGATGAGAATAATCTTGAATTCTTCATGAAAACGAGGCTGCCCATTTCGGTTTGGGTTCACACCATTTTGCATGCAGCAATGCTACTTTGTCGGCTGCCCGCTTCGGCTTAGGGTCACGCCATTTCGCATGCAGCAATGCTAGTTCGTCTCTGACTGACGAATTGACACAAATATTCCCCATTGCAATTGGTTTTGGGTCATGAACCCAATATACCCCATTTAAGAAGCTTTGGATGCGCAGTATATGTGCCTGTAGCACCGCCATCCCGCACAAAAATGGGTTTGCAAAGGAGGTTAGGAATATATGTTGAGTTTGACGCGTCCTCCATTATTCGCTACCTCGAAACATTGACAGGAGATTTGTTCACTGCACTATTTGCAGACTGTCAATTTGATGAGACACTTTTCCCAAAATTAGGGGGAGAAGTCGGTGAAACCAAATGGGAAATTTTGTGGAAAAATGTATCATTATCTCATCTTGATCCACATACCTCTATTTGAAAGAAAGAGGTACAAAAGACTATCCATTTGCAAAGAATAGCAAATCAAATGCCTGACGCATTTACGGACTTGAAGAGGATAACAAAATCCCACATTCACGCGGAAAATGTTCCGATCCGTATTGAAGTCCCTATTGGACAAATATCTAGTGTCATATCCAATGAGTCAAATGCACGCCAGAAGCGTGGCAGACCATTAGGTTCCAAAGATCGAAATCCTAGAAAGAGGAAAAAGAACGATCTAAATGACACTATGAAAGAATCACATGAGGACGCTCATGATTTAATTAATTCCGAGATTCATGAAGAATCTATTGAGCCTGAGACTCTTGAAAATACGGAATGCAAGAATGTGAGGATCTCGAACCTCAGTCTGTGGTAATACAAAATTAATTGAGAGCTCTCGAAGAGCCAATTATTACTATGTTGGAGAAACACAATTGAGTATTGTGCTGTAGTAAGTCTCAAAGAAACTTATTCAGTTTCCAAAGTACACGCGAAAGCGATTGATTATATTGAGACTATAAATAAAGGAAGGCTTTGATTCTCCTATTACTACAACTTGTAGCGGGGTAATTTGTATATGAAAAGCTACCCGCTTTGTTCTCCAGTTTGTACTACACAAACGAAAGAATGCCACAATAAAGTGGATATCTATTGGTATAAATAAACCCGAAGTTTATTGATAAGTGCACATGTCATGGTGTAAATTTGAAGTTTACCAATATTGATAATTTATTCAGTTGGCATTCATGTTAGCCATCTCATTTTAAGTATGATGTGCAAATTCACATAGGTGAATATTAAAGAACTAGAAAGTTCTTTACGAATACTCTTGTATCACTTGTTCTCATTAATGAACGGACCAACTAAAGAGTTCGGGTTGAAGCCCATAAATTCTGGAAATATGAAAGGTGAGTGTGGGCCCATTCACCTGCCATGTATACCACATATGATGCATCTATGATATGGTTACATGCGCCATTGTTATTAACCCGCAGCCTGGCAGTGCTTGCGAGGTAAATCGCTCAGTAATCTAACTTCGAGCATAGTTTCCAGATTCTCTACTCAAGACAGTTCATCTTGATAAGTTGGTTTATATCAAAGTTGGTTTAGCAAGATAATTATTGAGTGCTTCCACTTAATAGCTAAACTGTTCCTTATGAGAACGAAGTTATATATATCAGTTTGATATAAGTTGTATACGAGAGTATATTCTCCCCTCACAAGTGGTTCAAGGTCAGGAACCAAATAATTTCATCTTATTACTAAGGTGCTGTGTATATTGACATAATGCACAAAGATGATTTCCCAAAGTTGAGGAAACATGTTAGCTTTACTAACATGAGGGGGAGACATGATAAACACTTGAGAAAGTGTTACATGGGATGAATTTTCATTTGTATATGTATATCCCCGAATATCATGATATGAACCTGTAGTTCATAAAAAGGGAAATGCAATTGCAACATATTGCAAAGCATGCTATACGCATTTGCTGACTCAAAGAAAGCAACTAAATGGAAGAGATACAATTCAAGAAGAATTGATTCCATATGAAAGACATGCAGCTTTGAACCTGTAGTTCATATGCTTGAAAGATAAAAGTCAAAGGTATGTATAGTCAGTTTTCGATATCTTATTTGTTTAGTATCACTAATGAAAGCTTGATATGCAGCTAAAGTTTATTATGTGACTTACATGACTTAACTTGAAAGATTTAAGTTGCTTGAAGCATATGCAATTCGTGGTCCTGAAGTACCACATCCTAAGTACAATTTGTGTACATATGTATCTTGCTATAACTATAAGCATGATGGCATTGAGAATGCATCTATGGAGATATTGAAGAGCTATTCCACGACATTATATGAAGATGTTCATATCTATCAAGAGTGATGATTTCAAGGTGCGGAATATTTATTCAAGTCGATATGGTTGATTTATTCATCAAGCATCTACCAAAGATCGTTTTGAAGATGATGCACAAGATTGGAATGCAAATGCTCAAGGATATAAATTGATGTACTCATTAGGGGGAGTCAATGCGCGTTGCACTCTTTTTCCCTTACAAGGTTTTTTCCCACTGGGTTTTCCTTGCAAGGTTTTTAACGAGGCAACCAATAGGCGCATATTCAAACATGTGTACTCTTTCCTTACTTTAATTTTTCCCATTGGGTTTTGTTTTAAGGTTTTAACGAGGCACATCATTGAATAGACATTCAAGGGGGAGTGTTATGAAATAGAAGATTCTTACACTTCTATTTAAGGTGAATGTCTTTAATGTATTTAATTAGAGAGATTTTAGAGTCCTATTATTGGTAGCAAGATCTTCCTCCTCCCTATAAATAGAGGTGCTCTCTACCATTGTAATTCACCCCTCTCAACTCAATAAGAAGAACTCTCTCTAATCTTCTCTCTATTGCTATTGTTCTTGTTCTATTGTTCTTGTCTTTTGCTTTAGTTTATAACAAGAAAGAATTACAATAAAATACACATGACTTCACATTATAACAAAAAAATGATCCATGTTTTAAATTTTACCCAACTTAGCTCACATTGTATATTTTGAAAATACTAGCTCTTGCAAATTCGAAATCTGTCTTCTTACAACCATTGCTTCTAAAAGCTATGGAGTTAAATATGTGTTCTCATAACTATTGCTTTTACTTTCTCTTCTTCTCACATTTTTTACATATGCTTCAAGGGGCTATCCGCCATTACTGCTTCTCCCCCTTTATCACCTGGTTGCAATATAAAAAAATTGAAGAGTAGAAGTCCACTATTAAAGGGCATTCAAAGCTTTGATTTAGAAAATATAATTTCTTGTAATTCTTAATTGTTTGGATTGTATGTTGTCTCAATTGATTGAAAATATCAAAAGGAGTTCAAAGTTTAAATTTAAAGTGATTTGGAGTAGATTTGAGTTAAATTTCAGAAAAAACGCAAGGAAGAAGACGAAGTCAGTTTTTGTATAATCTTGTATAATAGTGTATATGGGTGTATGGACACATCTTATACACTATCATACACTTTTATACACATTAATACAAACGTCTGTACACGAACTTCTTTGACGATTTTCAGTTGCAACTCTTGTTCAAAACCAGACCAAATATCCATTAAATGACTTCAATTTTATATACAATCTCCTTATACTATTTCTAACAAATGCAAATAACACCCATTTCAAATTCCTTCCAAATCAAATTCGAAATTTAAACCCACATATATAAGCTTTGTTAAAATTTAATTTTCACCGCCCGGATGAATTTGGTTTGTTAAACTAATATTGAATCATAGTTGCTGATTCAAAAATTAATTTAAAAGCTTGAGCAATCTTTTTTAAAAATTAAATGGTAATTTTAAAAACCTATTGGAGTCGAATATTAAATCTTAACCTATTATTTTCAGACTAATTGATCATAAACTAAAATATAGGCTATAAAATTGAAAATTGGGGTGCCCACTTGTTCCACGTGTAATTCCTCCCACTCAGCACTTCTTTGCTCCAAATGTGTTGAAAATCATATCCAGTAAGTAGTGCATATTCTTATTTTAGAAAATACTCTTATCAAAAAGCATAAGAAAACATGCTCCACACTGGCAAATGCCAAATTAATAAATCAATTCTACCTAGTTCCTAAGAGAGAAATCAGAATAACAAGAGTTTACCTTAAAAAATCCATGATGCAAATAGACCAAATTACCAGTAAATACTTGTTGCACAGAGTACCTGTTTATTACCAGAAATTTTCAAGAAAATAAAAAAGATGATCAAGTTGCAGTTCAAGAAATCTTGAACAAGCAATTCATACAACAACATGGCCCAAAATAAAGGATAAACATTCGTCAATACAAACAGTAATAAATATCGCATTCATAAATAATAAACATAAAAGTAGATTTCATTGATAAGGAACAGCATTGTACTTCACATTATCCCATAGAAAAACCAACATACATGAAATCAACCAACAAAAATTAACCGACTAATACTATTGAACGAAACCCTAACCCTAACCCCAATTCTCAATTCCCAATTCCCAATATAACCTAATCAATCCTTAAAATTCAAGAGCTAGTAAACTTGGTAACAGCTTTAGTCCCTTCAGAAACAGCATGCTTCGCTAATTCACCAGGCAACACCAATCTAACCGCCGTCTGAATTTCCCTTGACGTAATTGTAGGCTTCTTATTATACCGCGCTAATTTAGAAGCTTCTTGAGCAAGTTTCTCAAATATATCGTTAATAAAACTGTTCATTATTCCCATCGCTTTGCTCGAAATTCCTATATCGGGATGCACTTGTTTTAGCACTTTGAATATATAGATCTTGTACGTCTCCGAACTCTTCTTCACCTTCTTCTTCTTCTTTTCTCCGGCTATGGGACCGACGTCTTTAGGGAGTTTTTTACCGGCTTTTGACTTCTTCTCTGCCGGAACTTCAGGTTTTTCAGTTGCCGGATTCTTCTCGGTGGGTTTCTTTTCTGCCTTCGGAGCCATGGAATAGTGTAGAAATTTATCGAAGAATTGAGAAAGATGAAAAGTTTGTTGGAGAAGAATGGGTGTGGTTTTTTCAATTTATAAGTAACTGAGGTTTGTTTTAATTGGAGAACGAAGAGAGACGAGGATTGATGACGTGGACCTATAAGAAGCGTTGATTTGTGTTAGAGGTTAATCTACGGCTAGAATAGGATAGTGGAGCTGTGCAGCTGTAAATCATTTGCTACGGAAATAATGGCGTCAAAAGAGGGGTGGAATGAGTAAAAATAACATTACTCCCTCCGCTGCTTTTTGTTTGTTAGAAGAATTTGGTTTAAATTAATTTCACTTTACATACATTTTTTAAAAAGACATTAATTTAAGGGAGAAATCATTTTGAAGTTATTAATTTAAATAAGTCATAATATTTATGTGACTATTAATTTTTTTTATTAGTAATAAAATAAAAAATTAAATTTAATTGTTTTTGAATTGATAAACGGCATTTTTTTAACAGACTAATAAAAAAAATACTAATGTAACCTAAACTAAAACGCATGAAGTATTTTTTTTTTTACGATTAATATTATTACCTTACTTTTCAATAGGTTTCTCGAAATCTTAAATGGCAAATAGAAAAAGGGGAAAGTGTTATAAACTAAAGCAAAAGACAAGAACAATAGAGCAAGAACAATAGCAATAGAGAGAAGAGTAGAGAGAGTTCTTCTTATTGAGTTGAGAGGGGTCTCAAGAGATGATTTACAATGGTAGGGAGCACCTCTATTTATAGGGGAGAGGAAGATTTAGCTACCACTAATAGAACTCTAAAATCTCTCTAATTAAATACATTAAAGACATTCACCTTAAATAGAAGTGTAAGAATCTTCTATTTCATAACACTCCCCCTTGAATGTCTATTCAATGATGTGCCTCATAAAACCTTAAAACCAAAACCCAATGGGAAAAAATTAAAGTAAGGAAAAAGAGTACACATGTTTGAATATGCGCCTATTGGTTGCCTCGTTAAAAACCTTGCAAGGAAAACCCAGTGGGACAAAACCTTGTAAGGGAAAAAGAGTGCAACGCGCATTGACTCCCCCTAATGAGTACATCGATTTATATCCTTGAGCATTTGCATTCCAACCTTGTGCATCATCTTCAAAACGATCTTTGGTAGATATTTGATATATAAATCAACCATGTTGACTTGAATAAATATTCCGCACCTTGAAATCATCACTCTTGATAGATATGAACATCTTCATATAATGTCGTGGAATAGCTCTTCAATATCTCCATAGATGCATTCTCAAATCCATCATGCTTATAGTTATAGTAAGATACATATGTACACAAATTGTACTTAGGATGTGGTACTTCAGGACCAAGAATTGCATATGCTTCAAGCAACTTAAATCTTTCAAGTTAAGTCATATAAGTCACATAATAGACTTTAGCTGCATATCAAAGTTTCATGTCATGCTAAACAAATAAGATATCGAAAATTGCTATACATACCTTTACCATTATACTTTCAAGCATATGAACTATAGGTTCAAAGCTACATGTCTTTCATATGGAATCAATTCTTCTTGAATTGTATCTCTTCCATTTAGTTACTTTCTTTGAGTCAGCAAATGCGTATAGCATGCTTTGCAATATGTTGCAATTGCATTTCCCCTTTTATGAACTACAGGTTCATATCATGATATTCGGGGATATACATATACAAATGAAAATTCATCCCATGTAACACTTTCTCAAGTGTTTATCATGTCTCCCCCTCATGTTAGTAAAACTAACATATTTCCTCAACTTTGGAAAATCATCTTTGTGCATTATGTCAATATACACAGCACTTTAATAATAAGATGAAATTATTTGGTTCCTGACCCTGAACCACTTGTGAGGGGAGAATATACTCTCGTATACAACTTATATCAAACTGATATATATATAACTTAGTTCTCATAAGAAACAGTTTAGCTATTAAGTGGAAGCACTCAATAATTATCTTGCTAAACCAACTTTAATATAAACCAACTTATCAAGATGAACTGTCTTGAGTAGAGAATCTGGAAACTATGCTCGAAGTTAGATTACTGAGCGATTTACCTCGCAAGCACTGCCAGGCTGCGGGTTAATAACTATGGCGCATGTAACCATATCATAGATGCATCATATGTGGTATACATGGCAGGTGAATGGGCCCATACTCACCTTTCATATTTCCAGAATTTATGGGCTTCAACCCGAACTCTTTAGTTGGTCCGTTCATTAATGAGAACAAGTGATACAAGAGTATTCGTAAAGAACTTTCTAGTTCTTTAATATTCACCTATGTGAATTTGCACATCATACTTCAAATGAGATGGCTAACATGAATGTCAACTGACTAAATTATCAATATTGGTAAACTTCAAATTTACACCATGACATGTGCACTTATCAATAAACTTCGAGTTTATTATGACATGGGTTTTTATACCAATAGATATCCACTTTATTGTGGCATTCTTTCGTTTGTGTAGTACAAACTGGAGAACAAAGCGGGTAGCTTTTCATATACAAATTACCCCGCTACAAGTTGTAGTAATAGGAGAATCAAAGCCTTCCTTTATTATAGTCTCAATATAATCAATCGCTTTCGCGTGTACTTTGGAAACTGAATAAGTTTCTTTGAGACTTACTACAGCACAATACTCAATTGTGTTTCTCCAACATAGTAATAATTGGCTCTTCGAGAGCTCTCAATTAATTTTGTACTACCACAGACTGAGGTTCGAGATCCTCACATTCTTGCATTCCGTATTTTCAAGAGTCTCAGGCTCAATAGATTCTTCGTGAATCTCGGAATTAATCAAATCATGAGCGTCCTCATGTGATTCTTTCATAGTGTCATTTAGATCGTTCTTTTTCTTCTTTCTAGGATTTCGATTTTGGAACCTAATGGTCTGCCACGCTTCTGGCGTGCATTTGACTCATTGGATATGACACTAGATATTTGTCCAATAGGGACTTCAATACGGATCGGAACATTTTCCCGCGTGAATGTGTGATTTCGTTATCCTCTTCAAGTCCGTAAATGCGTCAGGCATTTGATTTGCTATTCTTTGCAAATGGATAATCTTTTGTACCTCTTTCTTTCAAATAGAGGTATGTGGATCAAGATGAGATAATGATGCATTTTTCCACAAAATTTCCCGTTTGGTTTCACCAACTTCTCCCCCTAATTTTGGGAAAAGTGTCTCATCCAATTGACAGTCTGCAAATAGTGCAGTGAACAAATCTCCTGTCAATGTTTCGAGGTAGCGAATAATGGAGGACGCGTCAAACTCAACATATATTCCTAACCTCCTTTGCAAACCCATTTTGGTGCGGGATGGCGGTGCTACAGGCACATATACTGCGCATCCAAAGCTTCTTAAATGGGATATATTGGGTTCATGACCCAAAACCAATTGCAATAGGGAATATTTGTGATAATTCGTCAGTCAGAGACGAACTAGCATTGCTGCAAGCGAAATGGCGTGACCCTAAGCCGAGGCGGGCAGCCGACAAAGTAGCATTGCTGCATGCAAAATGGCGTGACCCCAAACCGAAGTGGGCAGCCGACAAACTAGTATTGTTGCATGCAAAATGGCGTGAACCCAAGTCGAAGCGGGCAGCCGACAAACTAGCATTGTTGCATTCAAAATGGCGTGAACCCAAACCGAAATGGGCAGCCTCGTTTTCATGAAGAATTCAAGTTTATTCTCATCTATTGTCTCAATATGATATCCATTTTGAATGATATCTTTAAAACTCAACAAGTTCTTCTTAGACTTGGAGGAGAACATTGCATTCTCTATGATTAACGTCATGCCTTTGGGCAGAGTTACAATTGCTCTTCCGGAGCCTTCAATCAATTTACTACTTCCATAGATTGTAGTAATGTTTGCCTTACACAATTACTCTTCTTTTCTTTGAGTATTGTATGTGTAGTACATGAATCAACTAGGCAAATACTTTTACAATTGGACGTTGGTCCAAGTTCGCTTTGTGAGATATCTATATTTGCTATCCCATAGTTTAACATACAAAAGAAATACACGAACATAAGAATAAACAAGTTCAATTCTTTTGTGTCACATAATATTTTCAAAATCTGCTACTAACAGTTGGCTAACAAAATCAGATATGTTATCCATAATCAATTACTTTGCAGTTTGAAAATTTCAGCGTTTTTCATGAGACAATCGATTATTAAACACACACAATCGATTGTTGGAACATAGACAATCGATTGTTAAACATAGACAATCGATTGTGGATGATTTTTGAAAAATTCCAGATTACACTGCCTAACGACAATCGATTGTTAGATATAGACAATCGATTGTGGGTGATTTTTGAAAAATTCCAGACCTTACTGTTTCAAGACAATCGGTTGTTAGACAAAGACAATCGATTGTTGGCTATTTTTGAAAAATTCCAGAACACACTGTTTCAAGACAATCGATTGTTGGCTATTTTTGAAAAAATTCCAGAACACACTGTTTCAAGACAATCGATTGTTAGCCAAAGACAATCGATTGTTGATCAATTGTTTTTCAACTTTAATGTGAAAATAGTTGATAATCGACTAGTTTTTCAGGCTAGTCGATTACCCCCACTGGAAAATAAAAGTTTTATTGATATTTGAACATATTGAAGATATTCTAAAGAACTACTGCTAACATTGCTTTATGAACTAACTAATACGAGCTAATGCTAATGACTATTAGTTTATTCACTAACTAATACAAATAAGTAGAACAAAATCAAATAACTCCATCTTCTTTCATCACGGATCCATCGCCGATTAGGTGGTCTATTTTTCCATCGGGTTGCTCAAAGAAGTCTGCCACATCCAGGTGGGTGATGTCCTCATTGTCGTCATAGACAAAGTTTGTTTCAGGGCCTTTTCTCTTTCGAGATGCTTGATAAAGGTCAACCAAGTGTCTTGGTATACGGCAAATCTTTGACCAGTGCCCTTTCCCACCGCAACGATAACATATAGTTTCTGAACTATTTGCCTTAGGATCTTCTGGACCCCGTTTCTGCTTTCGGTGGTTATCTCTCTTTGGGGGGTGACGGACTTCTTTGGAATTTCTTCCTTGTCCACGTCCTTGGCTTTGACCCCGTTCATGACCGTGATCATGGTCCCTTTTATGTTTGGCATAATGCGAGTGCACCATATCTGCTTCAGGCAGTGGTGTAGACCCAGTTGGTCTATTTTCGTGATTTCTCATGAGCAGATCATTATTTCGCTCAGCCACTAGTAAGAGAGAAATCAGTTCAGAGTACTTCGTAAAGCCTTTCTCTCGGTACTGTTGCTGCAGTACCATATTGGAGGCATGAAACGTTGTAAACGTTTTCTCAAGCATATCGTAATTGGAGATGTTATCTCCACATAGCTTCAGTTTAGAAGTAATTCTGAACATAGCAGAATTATATTCAGAAACGGACTTAAAGTCCTGTAGCCTCAGATGGGCCCAATCATATCGTGCTTGTGGCAGAGTGACCAACTTCAGGTTGTCATATCTCTCCTTTAAGCTGTTCCACAAAACGAGTGGATCCTTGACGGTGAGATATTCAATCTTCAAACCTTCGTCAAGGTGGTGGCGCAAGAAAATCAAGGCCTTCGCACAATCTTGGGTGGATGCTTTTTCTTTATCTTTGAGGGTGTCTCCGAGACCCATAGCATCTAAGTGGATTTCAGCATCCAACACCCATGTCATATAGTTCTTGCCCGAAATTTCAAGGGCAACGAACTTTCTTTTCATAATGTCAGACATACTCGAAAATTAAATTAGGAAGAGGGAAAATACCTTGGATTTTCGAGAATGGTACTTGAGACGGTAGAGTCTCGTGCTGATAACGTGTTATAAACTAAAGCAAAAGACAAGAACAATAGAGCAAGAACAATAGCAATAGAGAGAAGAGTAGAGAGAGTTCTTCTTATTGAGTTGAGAGGGGTCTCAAGGGATGATTTACAATGGTAGGGAGCACCTCTATTTATAGGGGAGAGGAAGATTTAGCTACCACTAATAGAACTCTAAAATCTCTCTAATTAAATACATTAAAGACATTCACCTTAAATAGAAGTGTAAGAATCTTCTATTTCATAACAGAAAGATTATTATAACATTATAATGGAAATGCTTTTCAATCTAACTAATCCATTTTTATTGATTTTTTTGGGTGACCAAAGACTTAATATTACTAATATCTATATTTATGTTTTATATATTTTATACTATTTTAAAAGCACAAAGTCCCTTAGCAAAATATTGTTCTTTTTTTTACCCTTTAAAATTTGCGTTCACACTAAATAAAATAGTTATTTTATTGTTATTTTTAAATATTTAGAAATAGTCATTTAATTAATCTCCTGCTATTTAAAAATAGTCATTTAATTAATTTTTTACTATTTTAAAATATTCATTTAATTATTCTCCTAATATTTTTTTGAGTTCGCCTTTTAGGTTTAGGAGAGGGTTTTCTTTAGTTAATAAAATTTTACCTAAAAGTTCCGGTTTTTCTTTAGTTAATAAAGTTTTGATGTAGGAAAATTAGAAATTAGGTGCTAACTTTTTAGGCCTAATTGTTTATAAACTGTATATTAGGTGAATATGAGCCTTTTGAACTAATTTTATGGATTAGGAGTCTTTATTATTAATTTTATATATATATATATATATATATATATATATATATATATATATATATATATATATATATATATATATATATAAATATATATATTGTTATGAAATAATATAAGAACAAGTAAAATAATACAAGAACAAGAACAATATAGAGAGAGTAGGGAGAGGAGTATTCTTATTGATATTTTTGGGATGATTTACAATGGGGTAAGACCCCTCTATTTATAGGCATAGAAAAGACTTAGCCTCAAAATAAAACTCTTCTATAAGATAGACATTCACTCTAATTAGAGTTCTATTTATAACACTTCCCCTTGAATGTCTATTCAATAATGTGCCTCGTTAAAACCTTAACTAAAACAAAACCCAATGGGAAAAAATTATAGAAAAGGAAAAAGAGTACACATGTTTGAATATGCGCCTATTGGTTGCCTCGTTAAAAACCTTGCAAGGAAAACCCAGCGGAACAAAACCTTGTAAGGGAAAAAGAGTGCAACGCGCATTAACTCCCCCTGAAGAGAGCACCAATTCACATCCTTGAACCTTCACATTCCAATATTGTGCACTAGCTTCAAGAAATCGTTAGTAGATATTTGATAAATAAATCAACCATATTGACTTGAATAAATATTCCGCACCTTGAAATTATCATTCTTGATAGATATGAACATCTTCATATAATGTCGTGGAATAACTCTTCAATATCTTCATAGAGGTATTCTCGATGCCATCATGCTTATAGTTATAGCAAGATACATATGTACACAAATTGCACTTAGGATGTGATACTTCAGGACCAAGAATTATATATGCTTCAAGCAACTTAAGTCTTTCAAGTTAAGTCATATAAGCCATATAATAGACTTTAGATGCATATCAAGTTTTCATGTCATGCTAAACAAATAAGATATCGAAAACTGATTACACATACCATTGACTTTATACTTTCAAGTATTCGAACTACATGTCCAAAATTACATGTCTTTCATATGGAATCAATTCTTCTTGAATTGTATCTCTTCCATTTAGCCAATATTTTGTTTGTATTCGACAAACATAAGATCCTCATCGATATTTAGCGCTATCATATATGTCGTCGACGAATATTTTATATCGGTTCCAATAAATTTTTTCATAAGGACATAACATGGAGATCTCTTCATTCATATATTCATGTACCTGAATCTCTCATGAGATTTTATGAAGTGTTATGTCATGTGATCTTCTAGATCACTTGCCTCCCTATTATGATCACTTTGATCATTTGCTCATCTTCTTTATTAAGAAGTTATTTTGAAACTGATTTGTCTATACGCTTTAAGCGTATCAAAGACTTTGTCCTTCTGGGACTTAATATGAGCATTTGCAGTGAGAATATAGTTACTTTCTTTGGGTCAGCAAATGCGTATAGCATGCTTTGCAATATGTTGCAATTGAATTATCCTTTTATGAACTTCAGGTTCATATTATGATATTCGAGGATCTATATATACAAATGATAATTCATCCCATGTAACCTTTTCTCAAGTGTTTATCATGTCTCCCGCTCATGTTAGAAAAGCTAACTTGTTTCCTCAACTTTGAGAGTCCATCTTTGTGCATTATGGTGTTAATGAAAATATACACCGCACATCAATAATAATAGATGAAATTATCTGGTTCCTGACCCTGAACCACTTGTGAGGGGAGAATATAATATACTCTCGTATACAACGTATATCAAACTGATATATATAACTTTGTTCTCATAAGAAACAGTTTAGCTATTAAGTGGAGGCACTCAATAATTATCTTGCTAAACCAACTATGATATAAACCAACTTATCAAGATGAACTATCTTGAATAGAAAATCTGGAAATTATGCTCGAAGTTAGATTACTGAGCAATTTACCTCGCAAGCACCGGCCAGGCTGCGGGTTAATAACAATCGCGCATGTAACCATTTCATAGATGCATCATCTGTGGTATACATGGCAGGTGAATGGACCCATATTTACCTTTGATATTTCCAGAATTTATGGGCTTCAACCCGAACACTTTAGTTGGTCAATTCATTAATGAGAACAAGTGATACAAGAGAATTCATAAAGAACTTTCTAGTTCTTTAATATTCACCCATGTGAATTCTCTATTATTGTACATCATACTTAAAATGAGATGGCTAACCCGAATGCCAACTGAATAAATTATCAATATTGGTAAACTTCAAATTTACACCATGACATGTGTACTTATCAATAAACTTCAGGTTTATGATGGCATGGGTTTTTATACCAATAGATATCCACTTTACTGTGGCATTCTTTTGTTTGTGTAGTACAAACTGGAGAATAAAGCGGGTAGCTTTTCATATACAAATTATCCCGCTACAAGTTGTAGTAATGGAAGATATCAAATCTTTCCTTTATTTATAGTCTCAATATAATCAGTGCTTTCGCGTGTACTTTGGAAACTGAATAAGTTTCTCTGAGACTTACTACAGCACAATACTCAATTGTGTTTCTCCAACATAGTAATAATTGGCTCTTCTAGAGCTCTCAATTAATTTTGTACTACCACAAATTCATCAACATCCATGTGCTGAATATCTTTCTTAAAGAGAAAGTTATATATGCAAGATATGTTTCTTACATTATCGTTGTCCTTTAATAGTCATATTTCCAAAATACTTTGGCGTACAATAGGTACGTGACCAACGATCATTCATGCCATATATCATCTCAAACCTCCTTCTAGGGGTGAGTGTGGTATATTCTATACCAATTTCATGTTCATATTCTTCCAATAATGAATATGTATTCGTGAATCAGATGTTGTCACATTCACTGCGGGGATATGTGATTTTGTTATCCTTTTCAAATATGTAAATGCGTCTAGCATTTGATTTGTTATTCTTTGCAAATGGATAATCTTTTGCACCTCATTTTTACTAATGGAGGTATGTGGATCAAGATGAGATAATGATGCATTTTTCCACAAAATTTTCCGTTTGGTTTCACCAACTTCTCCCCCTAATTTTGGGAAAAGTGTCTCATCAAATTGACAGTCTGCAAATCGTGCAGTGTACAAATCCCCTGTCAATGTTTCGAGGTAGCGAATAATGGAGGACGATTCAAACTCAACATATATTCCTAACCTTCTTTGCGGACCCATTTTGGTGCGGTATGGCGGTGCTACAGGCACATATACTGTGCATCCAACAATTCTTAAATGGGA
This sequence comes from Nicotiana benthamiana, assembly GCA_034376525.1. Taxonomy (NCBI): domain Eukaryota; kingdom Viridiplantae; phylum Streptophyta; class Magnoliopsida; order Solanales; family Solanaceae; genus Nicotiana; species Nicotiana benthamiana. The sequence goes on from CM067334.1 coordinate 8,853,763, forward strand.
TATATTAGGTTCATGAACCAAAAATAATTGCAACAGGAAATATTTGTGACAATTCGTCAGTCAGAGATGAACTAGCATTGCTGCATGCAAAATGGCGTGACCCCAAACTGAAGTGGGCAGCCGACAAACTAGCATTGCTGCATGCAAAATGGCGTGACCCCAAACCGAAGTGGGCAGCCTCATTTTCATGAGTAAATGAGGTATTCAAGATTATAGTCATCTATTGTCTCAATATGATATCCATTTTGAATGATATCTTTAAAACTCAACAAGTTTCTTTTAGACTTGGAGGAGAACATTGCATTCTCTATGATAATATTGTTCCTTTAGGCAGAGTTATAGTTGCTCTTTAGGAGCCTTCAATCAATTTACTACTACCAGAAATTGTAGTAACATCTGCCTTACACATACTTAAATGAGAGTGTTATCTAAGAGACTAATATCTTGCAACACAACATCAAACATATAACTGTGAGTGTAAAGTAAAACATGAATGGTTTACTTGCTGCGGCCAACACCAGAGATTTCATGTAAAAGTGCAACACGAAAACATGGTTGCAAAGTTATAGCGTATGTCATGTACAAAACATATGAACAATAATGCATAACAATGAATATAGTTAAAGTACTGACATCATGTGATATGTATATGCTAAACAGCATATGAAAGTAGACAGATTGTGATTAAGATGCTATGAAGGGTGATTAATACGTTACACAGCAAGAACAGCCAAAGGTGGGATAGTGGAGTAAGATGTACTCACGGTCAAGTGATGTTTGCTACATTAAGCACATGTTTGAATTGGTTTTAAACGCATACTCAACTAAAATACAATAATGTATTATAATAACAGTAGTCAAAATGCATAGTTAATGTGTTGATATATCATGGTAAATAACACAAATAATACACACATTAATACGGTACAACTACAATAACAATAAGAATATACACAAACAATTTTTTTCTAACAGTGCTGGAGCTTGGGTTCGAGCACGCGACTATTTGCAGCGTTGACCCCGCGTGAACCCTTCAGCAACCGTAGGGGGTTCATCTGCTTTCCCCTCAGGGTGCTCAAAGAAGTCTGCCACATCCAAGTGGGTGATGTCAAAATTCAGAGACAAAATTGGTTTCAGGGCATTTACTCTTTAGAGATGCTTGACAAAGCTCAACCAAATGTCTTGGTACAGAGCAAATTTTCGCCCAGTGCCCTTTTCCACCGCAACGATAACATATAGTTTCTGAACTATTTGCTTTTGGATTCTCATCATATCGTGCTTGTGGCAGAGTGACCAACTTCAGGTTGTCATATCTCTCCTTTAAGCCATTCCACAAGATAAGTGGATCTTTGACTGTGATATATTCAATTTTCAAACCTTCATCAAGGTGATGGCGTAAGAAAATCAAGGCCTTAGCACAGTTTCAAACCTTCATCAAGGTGATGGCGCAAGAAAATCAAGGCCTTAGCACAGTTTCAAACCTTCATGAAGGTGATGGCGCAAGAAAATCAAGGCCTTAGCATAGTCTTGGGTGGATGCATTATTTCTGTCTTTAATGGCGTCTCCAGGACCCATTGCATCCAAATGGATTTCAGCATCCAACACCCATGTCATATAGTTCTTGCCCGAAATTTCAAGGGCAACGAACTTTCTTTTCATAATGTCAGACATAATTAAAATAAAATTACGAAAAGTACTCAAATGCATTATGCATCATTTCTGTCGCTAACCAGTATAATAGCATAATGAAATATTAAAATAACAAATTGGATTCTCATAGTATATAATTAACTTAGATAATATTTGTCTTTCAAAATGATTCATGAATATAAAATTGGAATCCAAATTCACTTACATACTGAAGACATGATTCTGTAATTATAGTCATGATTCTGTAATTCAATTCGTTGGTCTGTCTGACTATAGTAAAACACTCTCAAAAGTTAAACACATGATTCTCTAATTAATGATAGCACATGATTTCTGAGTAAAAAAGCCGAACGCTAACGAGGAACAAGAGATTATGTTGCGTTCTTTGTCGAAATAAAAACTTTATTGAATAAAAACATGGCGACTTAATACAATAATTAAAGACTATCAGTTCAAATAATCCATGCTCATAATATCGATTTCCGTAAATAATGTATCTAAACCTATGCAAACAGTTTGTAGTCTACTCACTCTTATTGCAAACAAAGTAAGATAACCAACCTAATTTATGCACCACGAGCAGAAATTATGATACAACAATCTGATTTAAATAATGAACTAACACAATAATTAAAAATCAACAAGCGACGACCAACATTGCTAAAAGCTCAATATTCTAACATAAGCAAGTTGAATCATCGATTATCAAAACCTAAACCTTAATTTTAAATGCTAACAAAATCAGAAAATTAAAGAAGTTAATGAGATCTTAAATTGATACCTGCTCGTCTTCAAGATAAAAAAAAAATACTTAGCATCAAAGCTTCTTGAGACTGTAGAGTCTCGTGCTGATAACGTGTTATGAAATAATATAAGAACAAGTAAAATAATACAAGAACAAGACAATATAGAGAGAGTAGGGAGAGGAGTATTCTTATTGATACTTTTGGGATGATTTACAATGGGGTAAGACCCCTCTATTTATAGGCATAGAAAAGACTTAGCCTCAAAATAAAACTCTTCTATAAGATAGACATTCACTCTAATTAGAGTTCTATTTATAACATATATATATATATATATATATATATATATATATATATATATATATATATATATATATATATATATATATATATATATATATATATATACTTTTAAAAGTGTATTGTGTTAAGTAGTAAAAACCCAGAGATTATACCCAACAAACTAAAATCCGTTCTAATTTATTTTTTATGAATCCGTCTTTGACAATTTATTATGACAAGATTCTTCTAATACAAGTTTACTGACAATTCCAATAATAAGACAGCAAAGGACTATCTTTGAACAATTATTTATTTATTAAGTTAGCTAAATAAGACATGTCTATATAAAAAATAAATAACACTAAGTTTCTCTCTGGGAATGGATCCCCAGCCCTATGAACTACACAAAATTCCCCAAAAACCCTCAGCAATTGATCCAGACAAAACTCAATCAAGTTTCAAGGACATGCTCACCACCTCAAACCCTTTATTCTTCACAAATATAGATGACCATCTTGATGAGACCTCCCCCATAAAAATTGTTGATGACCAAATTAGTGATCAATCACCCCTATCCGTCGCTAAAGGTATCAAATGTATGCCATTCTCATATGAGGATAATCTCGGATATATGACCTTGGAAGAATTCCATTATAAGCTAGTAATAAAACGAATATTACACCAATACCTCAAGAAGAAAATCCAAGATTTATGAAAACCAACAGAAGAGTTACAAATGATTGACTTGGGAATGGACTACTACATAATTTAATTTAAGAACCAGGAGAACATGGAGAAGGCCATGCACCAAGGGCCTTGGTTTATAAATGGGAATGTCCTTTTAATTACAAGATGGAAGCCAAATTTTGTAGCTACTCAAGAGAGGGTCACAACCGAGGGAGGTGCCCAAACTCCCGCAGCCCGCACTCCTGAGCAGAGAGTGCAGATAGAGCAGGTCCTAGAGATCATAACTGTACCGCCTGCAACACCATTTCAGCCCGAGGGTGGGTCAGCTGTATCAGAGGAGGAGAAGTTGATGCTTGAGAGGTTTAAGAAATATAAGCCTCCTGTGTTCAGCAATTTAGCATCGGAGGATGCCTTGGGATTTCTAGAGGAGTGTCATCGTATTCTTCGCCCTATGGGTATAATAGAGTCCAGAGGGGTTTCCTTTACTGCCTTTCAGCTTCAGGGAGCCACCTATGATTGGTGGCGTACTTATGAGATAGACAGTCTTGGCGAGGCTGCTTCACTAACTTAGACCCAGTTTTTGGACATGTTTCTGATAGAGTTTGTTCCCCAGAGCCTCAGGGACGCATGGCGTGCATAGTTTGAGCACTTGCGCTAGGGTACTATGATAATTTCAAAGTATACCATTCGTTATACTAGGTTGGCCAGACATGGTTGCTACAGTTCGCGAGAGAGTTCGCAGGTTCATTAAGGGCCTTGTCCAACCTATCAGATCTAGAATGGCTCTAGAGTTAGAGTTGGACACCCCTTATCAGCAGGTAGTGAGCATTGCTAAGAGGATCGAGGGTATGCTCGCCAGGGAGCAAGGGGAGTGAAAGGCCAAGAGGTCTCGAGAGTCGGGCGACTACTCTGGTGCCCGTAATCAAGTAGCAGGTAGGGGTTTTGTGGGTCTCCCCATTTATTAAGCTCTTCCAGCAGCCAGCAGTGCTCCAGCTCCGCCTATACCTCAGGAGCCTTACTACGCACCTCCAGTTTTGAGCGCGCCTCCTGTTGGGGGTGCTTCCAGGGGTCAGTCCAGCAGACCTGGCCCTAGCCAGTCACAATCACCACATCCTCCCTGAGCTTGTTTCGAGTATGGCGATTGATTCCATATGGTTAAGGACTGCCCCAGACTTTGTAGGGGTGCATATTCACAGTTTGCTCAGCCACAACGTGCTTCTCAGAGTTCTCAGGCCATGATCACAACTCCAACTACCACCCTATCTGCCCAGCTAGCCAAGGGCGGAGATCGGGGAGATATAGGTCTCCTTTGAGGGAGGGTCCGGGCCAGATATTATGCTATTCCTACTCGCACCGAGGCTGTTGCCTCCAATTATGTGATTATAGGTGTATTATATTGGTTAGTCACAGAGATGCATCAGTTCTATTCGATCTAGGCTCAACTTAATCTTACGTGTCTTGTTATTTTTCTCCGTATTTGGGTATAGCCCGAGAGTGATTGAGCTCTCCTGTTCATATTTCTACTCCCGTGGGAGATTCTCTTGTTGTGGACCGCATTTATTGATCGTGTTTGGTTACTATTCGTGGTTTTGAGACCAGAGCGGATTTATTGTTTCTTGGTATGGTTGACTGATATTATTTTGGGCATGGACTAGTTGTCGTCCCATCAATCTATTATTGATTTGTTACACCAAGATCGTGATGCTGGCTATGCCAGGTATTCCGCGAATTGAGTGGAGTCGTACTTTTGGTCACACTCCCTGTAGAGTTATCTCTTTTCCTAAAGCTCAGCGTATGGTTGAGAAGGGGTACGCTACGTATTTAGCTTATGTGAGAGATATCAGTGTTGATACCCCTTCTGTAGATTCTGTCCCAGTGGTATGGGATTATCCCGATGTGTTTCCAGCTGATCTTCCGGGTATGCCACCGGATAGAGACATTGATTTTGGTATTGATTTGTTGCCGGGCACTCAGCCCATTTCCATTCCTTCGTACCGTATAACTCCTTCTGATTTGAAGGAATTGAAGGATCAGTTACAAGAATTGCTTGATAAGGGTTTTTATTCGACCTAGTGTTTTACTGTGGGGTGCTCCTGTCTTGTTTGTAAATAAAAAGGATGGTTCTATGCGCATGTGTGTCGATTATCATCAGTTGAATAACTTTACAGTGAAGAACCAGTATCCTTTGCCTAGTATTGATGATCTATTTGACCAGCTTCAGGGTGCACCAGTGTTTTCTAAGATTAATTTGCGCTCAGGTTATCACCGGTTGAAAATTCGGGAGCCGAATCTCCCAAAGACTGCTTTCTAGACTCGGTATGGTCATTACGAGTTCCTTATTATATCATTTGGGCTGACCAATTCCCAACATCTTTTATGCATTTGATGCACACTGTATTCGTGCCCTACCTCGACTCGTTTGTCATTATTTTCATAGATGATATTCTTGTATACTCCCATTGTCGGGAAGATCATGAGCCTCACATGAGGACAGTGCTTCAGACCCTGAGAGAGAAGAAATTATATGCGAAGTTCTCAAAATGTGAGTTTTGGTTGAGTTCTGTGGCATTCCTAGGCCACGTGGTATTGATTAAGGGCATTCGGGTGGATCCGAAGAAGGTGGAGGCCGTGCAGAGTTGGCCCAGGCCCTCCTCAGCTATATAGATTCGTCGTTTTTATGGCCTTGAGGGTTATTACTGTCATTTTATGGAGGGATTTTCATCGATTGCAGCCCTATGACTAGATTGACCTAGAAGGGTGCTCCCTTTCAGTGGACAGTTGAGTGTGAGGCGAGCTTTCAGAAGCTCAAGACGGCTTTGACTTCAGCCCCTATTCTGATATTGCCTACTGGTTTAGGGTCCTATACAATCTATTGTGATGCCTCACGTATCAGACTTGGAGCAGTATTGATGCAGGAAGGTAGGGTGATTGCCTACACGTCTAGATAACTGAAGATTCATGAGAAGAACTACCCTGTCCATGACCTCAAGTTAGCTGCTATTGTTCATGTCTTGAAGATCTGGCGTCATTATTTGTACGGCATGCCCTGTGAGATTTACACAGATCATCGGAGTTTACAACACTTGTTCAAGCAAAATAATCTGAACTTGCACCATAGGAGATGGTTGGAGTTACTGAAGGATTATGATATTACTATTCTTCATCACCCAGGCAAGGCCAATCTGCTAGCCGATGCTTTGAGTCGCAGGGTGGAGAATTTGGGGAGTTTGGCATATTTACCAGCTTTAGAGAGACCCATGGCGATAGATGTTCAGGCCTTAGCCAGTCAGTTCGTGAGATTGGATCTTTCGGAGCCTAGTTGGGTTCTAGCCTATGGTCAATCGTATCAGAGAGCGGCAGTATGATGACCCTCGTTTTCTTATTCTCAAGGACACAGTTCAGTATGGCGATGCTAGGGATGTGAGTATTAGATATGACGGGGTATTGAGGATGCAGGGTCGGGTCTGTGTACCCAATGTTGATGATATTTGGGAGTTGATATTGACAGAGGCTCATAGTTCGCAGTACTCCATCCATTCGGGTGCCACGAAGATGTATCAAGACTTGAGGCAGCACTACTGGTGGAGGCGGATGAATTATTTTATGAACTTATTGGAACTTTTAAATATCAATTCCGAGATCATTCAATTAAAAATCAAACTTTGATCAACTCTTCCAACTTAAAGCTTTCAAATTGAGTATTTTCCATTAGAATGAACTGTAACTTCCCGAAATCTGATTCCGACTATGCGTACAAGTCATAAAATATAAAGTAAAGCTACTCAAGGTCTCAATCTGCCAAATGATGCCCTATAGCTCAAAATGACTAGTAGGTCATTACACATGCTTTGCTTGATGTTGCTATCACATGCTCTATCTTTTATTGTCAAACGTGATTTTATATGCCTTAATTGATGTAGTTATCTCTCTTATCGTCATGTGCCTTCTTAAATGTGGAGTTATTCTCATTTGAAATTATTATTCCATGATTCCTTTTCGTGTTGAATTATTCTTATGCATTTAGACGTAGTTGCTATTTTATACTATCTTTTTCGTTGTTATGCTTATGTTATACAATTGAATTGGAAGTTGTCTTTTTGTGGAAATATCTTAATTTTGAGTTATTGAAGTGGAAGTTATGAAAGACATTATCATATTGAGATTGAAGTTTTTTATTCTATGTTGAGTAATTATCATTTATTTTATTATTATTGAGGTTCTTGTTCACATTGTGGTTGAGCCGTGGGCTATATATCATGTTACATTTTGTATTATTGATTTTGATAAGTTGTGGCATATGAAAACTTGTGATGAGAGTTGTTATTGTGTTTTCATATTGATGCGCATGCGACACTATAAGAATAGAGGTTAATGTGCATGCAACATTATAATGTGAGATTTATGTGCGTGTTGATAGTAAAGGAATTACTTGAAGCCATGAGAGACATAAGGCGGCTAAATGCCTGTTGTTATTTGGGGAAAAATATCTTTTTTAAAATGCAATTAAGTCTCACGTGGTGATATAAAGAAAGATTGTGATTTGTGAAATGAAGTTATGAGGTATGGTACCTCATTTGTGGTTCTAGTTATACATTTTATGTTAAAAGTATTGTTGGTTGAACAAATCTTGATGTTTCCTCCTTTGCCTTTCTTGTATTTGTCTGTACTTGATTACTTGTTATTCTCATCATGTGTTCATTTTTTGTTGCCTTTATTGCCTTAAATCTTGTTGTTAGCTTACATTATTATACTGCCTTATTGTCATCTATTTACCTCGCTTCACATTATTAGACTATATTATATTTTGTTTAGTTATTCATATCCTAGCAGGTAACTTGACTTGGCCTCGTTACTACTCTATTGAGATTAGGCTGATACTTACCGGGTACCCTTGCCGTATACTCATACTACACTTCAATATATTTTTGTGTAGATCCAAGTATATCTCCTCGTGCCGGACATTAGTGATCATATAGTTATTTCTGGAGACTTCAAGGTATACCTTCCTGATGGTCACAGGCCTCGGAGTCGCCTTTAGTTGTCACTTTTACTATTGCTCATCTTCTATTCAGATAGTGTTGTATTAGAGATTCTTAGTTTATTTCAGTAGAGCTTATGACTCAATTTTGGGGATTATGTTACCAATGTTCCGTATTTGAAGTTACTATGATCATTATTGATTTATTTCATTATTTCTATTAAGTTATTTATGAATGTTAGGTTTACCTAGTTTTAGAGGCTAGGTGTCATCACGACTACCTTAGGTTGGATTTTGGGGTCGTGACAAAAAGTTGGCCAATGTTGCTTGGTTGTTGCATTTCATTTTTTCTTGCAATTTTCTTGGTAGTTTACTTGATTTATTTGTATATCTCCTTTATATACTAGATCGATGACTGAGCAGAGTACGTTAAGTAATTTGTTGCATCAAGGTGGATCTTAATGTAATTTATGACTGATCATATTATTGTTCTGTACTTGTTGGATTTATGAACTATGCACATAATAGTATGTATCATTTATAATTCTTGCATTTATTTAGGTTAGTTATGATACTTGCTAAGTACCTAGGGTCGGTTGTATTCATGCTATACTCTGCACTTAACTATGGAGATCCAGGTGTCACCGAGCCATTAGTAGCTGAGGTTTGCTTGCTCTGTCATCCGTGATATGAGATAAAGTTGTATCTCAACCACAGTCTTGGCATTTTTTTTTCATTTTTTATTGTTGTTTTGTATTCGCACAGTCTTGTTATCTGTCATTTCAGACTTATATTTTGTCTTAGAGCTCAACAACAACAACAACAACAACAACTACCTAGTATACTCCCACCAAGTGGGGTCTGGGGAGGGTAATATGTAGACAAGCCTTACCCCTACCCGAAAGGGCAGAGAGGCTGTTTCCAATCGACCCCCGGCTCATAGGAACCCCCGGATCATAGGAATTTGTTAGTTCATAACTTTGCTCATAATTTGTTAGAGCTCATAACTTTTTATTTTGCTAGTTCTAAAGAATTTATCGACACTGATGTTTATGTTAATTGACCTTAGGCTTGTACTATTTCTGTGAATTCGGTATTTATATTTGTTTTTTATAATTGGCTTTCCTAGCTAGTGAGTTAGGCGCCATCAAGATAAGTTGGTGGTTTTGGGGTCGTGGAAAAAAAACTTATTCATAAAAATTGTGATTCAAGGTATTTATTATATTCATATATTGTAATACCTATATAACTAGCAACCAAATATTCCTGTTACTTTTTTACGAACTTCATATAATGCACTCTTTAAGATTAGATAAGACTATAAACATGCTTTATATGGAATAAGAATTGGAAAGAAAGTTATCATGGAAAAATAGGAATTCTAGCATGATGTTGAATGGAACATAATTTTCTCAAATGATTATCAAACTTACATTTGTTATATAATAATTATACTAACTTTATAGCTATAAAATCATTTAGCTTATGAATAACTTTTCAGAAAAAAAATCTTTGTATCTTTTTAAGCTCTAGTATTACATAGTGCAGTTAAGAGTATTTCTTTAGCTGATTTGATGTTAATTCTGAATTACAAATTAAAATATGCATCGTTTATGCAGGACATTATAGCCTTTTTAGCTCAGTGTTAGAGCGCGTGGCTTTTAACCACATGATCGTGGGTTCGATTCCCACAAACGGCGAATATCTTTTTTTTAGCTTGTTTGACATTGTTGCCTCTTTTAGCTAGTTTGACATAGTTGCTGTATGCAAAACAACAAAACATTGTATTAGGTAGAGTAGAGCAATTTCAAGTCAAGAAAAATGATAAGAGGGAATCTTAGACTATTTTTCTTCTGCAAATTTTAAATGGAGAATTAGAATACCATATTTTTATTGGTAGAACATGAATAATATATCAAAACCTTTAAGTATGTAATCTATATAGTAATACTAAACTAATATCTTGGTAGGTACTTAATAATGCAAAAAGTAATTACTTGGTAACTTCTTTTTTAGCAAGTAGTTTACTATCTTCCAGATTACTAGATTTATTTGAAGCAACACCATAATATCATATATTCCTTAAAGTCCTATATAAGTGGCCTAAATGGAATTAGCAATTCATACTTTCACATATACAAAAGTTCAAGAGTGAACAATAATGAAGAGTTACATTATGTTTTTTCTCCTCTCTATGGCAATATGTTTCACTTTGTTTGATCCTTCACTAGGTACGACTGTCTTCTTCAATGCATATGCTAACCTTTGTTTGAATGATTTTCATCTCCATCTTTTTAATTGCATTGATTAACATGTAGTCTTCTCTTTTCTCTATTTTAGGTGATCTTAAGTTTTGCCCAGGAAGTTTCAAGGCTAATCAAACATGTGATAAAATTAGTTGTGGAAATCTAGCTCTATTCCAGTGGCCAGCAAGTATGATGCCTCATAGCTGTACATGTGCTGCTGCAGGAAGTAATCAAAGCCTTTGTACATGTCAAATAGTTTGCTAAGCAAACCAATGCAAAAGAAAAAGGCAGTTATTGTCAATGCCAATTGATGAGTAATCATATGAAATATGTATTAAATGATCTCAAATAAACACAAATAAAATTTCTCTCTATAATATATTATTTTTTAGAATATTTACTTTCTTCAATCTAATATGGTGAAGATAGTTATGTTTGACCTCGAGTAAATATTTTCGCATTGCGCCTGTGTGGATATTTTCACCCAATCTATATTGTGAAATGGAGTATGAATTAATAATAATTGATGCTGTGTGTAGCACGTTTCCATCAATATTCTCACAATCAGGTGCTCGGCCTCACTCAGTCATCGATCTCTCCGGTCTCTCGGGCTCATAATGTCAGGAATGTTTAGCCCAAAAATAATGATGTGATGTATCAATAAATGGTAACAGAGTCTAAGATATGATATGTACATAAATGCGTATGACTAAGTATGTAATTTCAATATAATAGATAACTCAACAGCAAAACTGACCCCAGTGGGCCCCAACATGATAAGCATATAGTCTAGACATAGTTTCTAATATGGATCACTGCTCAATTACTCTAGCACATAGAGATTTCATGTGTACAAATAAGATTAGGTAATATACAGTACCACATATATAAATGAGCCACAATTCACACGGTGCACGCCTACACGTCTGTCACCTAAGCATGTGCATCACCTGGACACCAAACACATATCACGTGTATTCGAGGTTCGTACTCTCAGCACTAAGTTTAGAAGTATTACCTACCACGAACAAGCCAAATCCAATATCGTATAAGCCAAATGATGCTCCAAAAAATACATCCCTTGCGTACGGACCTCTGAACGGCTCGAACACAAAGTAACTCGAATATATAAAATATAGCCTAAGGAAGCAATTTCAAATGATAAAGGTTGAATGCTTAATCAAAATCCAAAAATCAACCAAAAAGTTAAACCCGGGTCCGTACCCTATAAAACTTACAAAATCCGACAACCTATTCAATTATGAGACTAACCATAATAGTTTCACTCAAATCCGACTCCAAATTAATGTTCAAAACTCAAAAATTTTATTTATGAAGTTTTAGACAAAAAGCCCCCAAATTTCCTCTTTAAAATTCATCAACTAATTGCCAAAAATAAAGATAGATTCATGAAATAAAAATCAAAACCAAGTAGATAACACTTACACCAATTCATGTGGTGAAAGTTTCTCAAATCCGAGCTTCCAACTCAAAATGTCAATAAAAAAGACAAACCCTTGATATATAGCTTTTGCCCATGCATCCTCGCTTTAGCGAACAAATTAGCCGCTTCACCAGCGTTGTTTCTGCAGAAGAAGCTGAGAACTCGACCCTTACACTTGCAGACAAAATATCCGCTTCTATGACATCGCAGGTGCAAACCATCATCCGCACCTGTGCAAGGCCTCGCATGGGCTCCATCTCTTCACACATGTGCACCCGCACGCGCCCCAAATCTTCACTTCTGTGATCTTCCTCACCGAGATTCTTCTCGCTTCTGTGATGGACATCCCGAAGGAAAACTATATTTAGATGTCGCTTGTCATATACACATAACTTCTCAAAATCTTATACACTATACCATAACCCTGAAACTCACGGATCCACAAGTAGAGAAAAACACTACATAGCTCTAATCTCCGAAATGTCTAACAAGAATAGGTACATAATGGCTAAATTATAAAGTGCAGGAATAGAAAGAGACTCCTCGGTCTGCGGAAAAGACAGATATACCTCGAAGTCCCGTAGAATCACCTCGCCTCAAGAATGGTAAGCCTGAGTAGAGATACCTGGATCTGCACATGAAAAACATGCATAGAAAGGGCATGAGTACACCACAGTGGTACTCAGTAAGTGCCAAACCTAACCTCGATCGGGTAGTAACGAAGAAGGTCAGGGCCCTACTGAGGTTAAATAAATAATCAAATGATAGGATAAAATAAGTAGTGAAATTGAGAATCTAAAGCAGTCATCTATACAGCATAATAAGAGTACTACAACGGAAACAGAAATAAAGGCAAAACACAAAGAAATACCGCTCATTGCAAGGATGATAATCGAATCTCTTAGTATCCCGAGGATCTCTTGGTATCCTCAATATATACAAGGGATCTCTTGGTATCTTGAGGATCTCTTGGTTTCCTAAATATATGCCAAGGATCTCTTGGTATCCCGAGGATCTTTCAGTATCCTCAATATACATGCTAGAGATCTCTTGGTATCCCGAAGATCACTCGGTATCCTCAATATACGTACCAGGGATCTCTTTGTATCCTGAGAATCTCTCGGTATCCTCAATATACATGCTAGGGATCTCTTGGTATCCCGCACCTTAGTCCAGATCATAAATGCGTACAGGGGATCTCCCGAGATGCCGTCTCGTAGTCCCAATTAAAACACATCATCAGCACAAGAATATTAAATTAAATGCTAATTTCGTACTAAGTAAATAGTTAACTCTAGCCTAACATACTTCGCGTAATGCAATTAAGGCAGTTTAAGCAAATAGGCAATTAAGTCAACTAAGCATGTTTTTCTAAACTAACAACAAACTAAGTTTGCAAATAGAATAAAACAGGAAAGAAAGGAACTCAGTTTTAAATACTTAAAGTAAAACCAGGTTTTTCACAATTAGCTCATGTATGCATTCGTCACATCACATACAAGGCATATCAATTATCAATATCATATCCTAAGGGGAAGGTCCCCCACACAAGGTTAGACAAGCCACTTACCTAAATCCAGCTTAAAATCAACCCGACACCACGTCTTTGCCACGAGTACTCGACTTCAAATGGCCCAAATCTATTCAATTTAATTGTATAATATATATAACACTTCAAGTAACTGATTTTACAATTAAACGCTAAGCTAATACGCAAAATTATATAAAATAACCAAAATGCCCCTGGGGCCCACATCTCGGAATCAGGTGGAATTTACGTTTTCAGAAACCTGGTACTCTCACGAGTCTATAAATAACAAGAACACTGAAATTAGAATCAAATGACCCCTCAAATCCTCATTTAAAGACCTCTTAAACTCAAGCCCTAATTACTCATTTTCCCCAAAATTCACACCATTAATTAGGTCTTTAATCACATAAAAACAAGTTATAAAGTCAAGGATGTTACTTCCAAGTGATTCCCCTTTGTTTTCCTTAAAAATCTCTCTCAAAAGCTTAAAACCCGGTTGAAAATGTTGAAAGAATTGCTCAATTTTGCAAAGGCAACTATTTATATGTTCTGCCCAGCGATACCTCCACTTGCAGCCCTGGGACCATATTTGCGGTCCCGCTTCTGCGGAAACTATGTCGCATCTTAAATGCCAGATTCCACATCTGCAGAACTCTAACCACAGGAGCGGTTGCACTTCTGTGAAATACTCACTGCATCTACGGTTCCTGAGGAAATACCCAAATTCCGCTTCTGCGGCCCCCTTAGCCGCTTCTGCGGTGCCGCATCTGTAGTCCCCATACCGCAGATGCAAAAATACAGAAGCAGCAAAAAATACAACAGCTACAACATTTCTTCCACTCCCTATTAACCATCCGAAATTACCCCGAGGCCCTCGAGACCTCAACTAAAAGCATCAACATATCCTAAAACTTATTCAAACTTGTACCAATCTTCAAAACACTTCAAATAACATCAAGACAACCAAAACACCTCAGATTCAAGCCTAAGTTTCTAAAATCTTCTTAATTCCACTTTTGATCAAAAACCAAACCAAACCACGTTTTAATGACCTGAAATTTTGCACACATATCCTAAATGACACAACGGAACTACTGCAACTCTCGAAATTCCATTCTGACCCTCGAATCAAAATCTCGCTATCGAACCGAAAACTTCAAAAATTCAACCTTTAGCATTTCAAACCTAAATTAACTACGAACCTCTAAAACACAATCCGACACACTCATAACCCAAAATCACCCAACGGAGCTAACGGAACTATCAAATTTCCCTTTCGAGGTCGTCTTCATACTGTTCCGACTACAGTAAACTTTCCAACACTTAAGCTCTTACTTAGGTACCAAGTGTCCCAATACTCTCCGAAACTCAAAACCGAACATCCTGGCAAATCAAATTAGCAGAAATAAACTTGGGGAAAGCAGTTAATAGGGATCGAGGAATTAATTCTCAAGACGATTGGTCGGGTTATCACATCCTCCTAGATTAAACATTCGTTCATCCTCGAAAGAGCATAGAGACATACCTGAAGTAGTGAAAAGATGAGGGTAATGACTGCACATATCCTACTCGGTCTCCTAGTTAGCCTCCTCGATTAGCTGACCCTGCCACTGTACCTTTACCGATGCAATATCGTAAGTATCTTTAATCTCAACTTTCTAGCCTACCTGTCCAATATCGCCACTGTCTCCTCAACATAGGATAGATCCTTGTCCAACTGGACTAAACTTGAATCCAGCGCGTGCGACGGATCACCGTGATACCTCTAGAGCATGGAAACATAAAATACCGAATGAACTCCTGCCAAGCTGGGTGGTAAGGCATATTTCAAAAGGGCCTATAAACCTTGAACTAAACTTCCCTTTCTTCCAAAATCTAATAATGCCCTTCATAGGAGAAACCCGAAGCAGAACCCGCTCTCCAACCATTTAGGAAACATCACGAACCTTCCGGTCCGTGTAACTCTTCTGTCATGATTGGGTTGTGTGGAGTCTGTCCTGAATCACCTTCACCTTCTCCAAAGCATATTGAACCAAATATGTGCCCAATAGTCTAGCCTCACCCAGCTCAAACCAACCCAACGGAGATCTATACTGCCTACCATATAAAGCCTCATACGGCTGTGCGGAGTCTGTCCTGAATCAACTTCACCTTCTCCAAAGCATATTGAACCAAATCTGTGCCCAATAGTCTAGCATCACCCGGCTCAAACCAACCCACCGGAGATCTATACTGCCTACCATATAAAGCCGCATATGGCGTCATCTGAATGATGGACTGATAACTATTATTGTAAGCAGACTCCGCTAATGGAAAGAAATTATCCCAAGACCGTCTATTTGAGGGTGAAATGTTGTACTCAACTCTACCCGAGCACCCAACCCACGTTGAACGGCCCTCCAAAACCGTTATGCGAACTGAGTACCTCTATCCAAAATGATGAAAATTAGAATACCTTGCAGGAAAACAATGTCCCGGATATAAATCTCTGCTAACTGCTCTGAAGAATAAGTAGTACACATGGGAATGAAATGAGCGGAATTGGTCAACCGATCCACAATCACCCAAATAGCATAAAACTTCTTCAAAGTCAGTGGGACCCAACTACAAATTCCATGGTGATTGAAGAGATATGTCTTGAATATGGAATTATTCATCAAACGACAGCACCTTACACTCCCCAATATAATGGGATTGCAGAAAGAAAGAATCATTCCTTAAAGGAGATTATGAACGCATTATTGATAAGTTCTGGTTTGCCACCGAACTTGTGGGGGAAGTCATTCTTAAGGCTTACCGGATACTAAATCGAGTACACCATAGCAAAACACACTCCATTCCATATGAAAAATGGAAAGGAAGAAGGTCCAACTTGAATCATTTGAAAGTGTGGGGGTGTTTGGCAAAAGTGCAAGTTCCTGAACCCAAAAGGGTAAAAATAGGACCGAAAACAGTTGATTGTGTTTTCATAGGATATGATACCAATAGTAAAGCATATCGATTTCTGGTTCATAAATCAAAAAATCCCGACATTCATAATAATACGGTTATAGAATTAGATAATACTGAGTTCTTTGAAAGTATATATCCGTATAAAAAGGAATGCGAGTCGATTAGTAAAGGATCTAAACGACATCGGGAAGAAACAAAAGAAAGTAGATTTAATCAGGAGAATCCAAGACGTAGTAAACGTGAAAGGATGTCTACTTCGCTTGGATCAGATTTTGTGACTTTCTTATTGGAAAAAAAGCCTCAAACATTTAAAGAAGCTATGTATTCTTCGGAATCATTGTTCTCGAAAGAGGCAGTCAATAGTGAAATAGAATCCATATTGAACAACCATACATGGGAATTGGTTGATCTTCCTCCTGGAATAACCTTTGGGTTGTAAATAGATTATTAAAAGAAAAATGAAAGATGATGGCACTATTGATAAATTTAAGGCAAGACTTATTGTCAAAGGGTATAGACAACGAGAAGGTCTTGACTACTTTGATACATATTCTCCAGTGACGAGAATTACGTCCATACGAATGCTTGTAGCTTTAGCTGCAGTTTATGGTCTTGAAATTCATCAAATGGACGTAAAGACAACCTTCTCAAATGGATATTTGGAGGAATAACTCTACATGGAACAACCTGAAGGGTTTGTGGTTCCATAAAAAGAAAAGAAGGTATGTAGACTTGTTAAATCCCTCTACGGACTAAAACAAGCACTCAAACAATGGCATGCGAAATTTGACCAAACAATGTTGTCAAATGGTTTTAAGATAGATGAATGTGATAGATGTGTGTACATTAAAATGTTCCGAATCACATAGTCATTGTTTGTCTATATGTGGTTGATATGCTGATAATGAGTAATGACATTGCCAACATAAATGCGACTAAGCATATGCTAACTAGCAAGTTTGATATGAAGGACTTGGGAGTTGCGGATTTAATTCTGGGGATTAAGATCCAAAAGACTTCTCAAGGACTGGCATTGTCACAATCTCATTATATTAAGACGGTACTTGAAAAATTCAAGCACTTGGGCTTTAAAGTTGCAAAGACTCAAATTGACGTGAATCTTGCATTAGCAAAGAATAAAGGTCAAAGCATATCACAATTGGACTATGCTCGTGTGTTGAGGTGCTTAATGTACATTATGAATTGTACACGACCAGATATAGCTTGTGCTATAAGTAAACTGAGTCGATACATGAGCAATCCAGGTCAATCTCATTGGATGGCCATGAAACGAATTTTGGGATATTTAGAACATACCCAAAACTTCAATTTGCACTACAGTAAATATCCTGCGGTGATTGAAGGATATTGTGATGCAAATTGGATCACCAGTTCAACTGATTCAAAGTCCACAAGTGGATATGTATTCACTATGGGTGGAGGAGAGGTATCTTGGAAGTCGTCCAAACAAACTTGTATTGCCCGCTCTACAATGGAGGCTGAGTTCATAGCCTTAGATAAAGCCGGTAAAGAAGCTTAATGGCTCCGGAATTTCTTGGAAGACATTCCATTTTGGCCCAAACCGTTGGCACCTATATGTATACATTGCGATAGCCAAGCGACAATTGGAAGGGCTGGAAGCATTATGTATAATGGTAAATCTCGTCATATACGATGCGGACATAAAATCGTTAGACAATTACTCTCTAGAGGAATTATCACGATTGACTATGTAAAGTCAAGTGATAATGTGTCGGATCCACTTACAAAAGGCCTAACTAGAGAGGTGGTTGAAAAATCATCGAGGGGAATGGGACTATGGCCGAGAACAAGTCATTGTGACGGTAACTCTGCCTAGAAGACTGGAGATTCCAAGATCTAGGTTCAATAAGATCAAACAAAGTCATTAATAACGGTTCAACATTGTCAACTAAAATTTTAGTCCATTCTCGTGATGAGACAATGTTCAGTACCAAGGATAAAGCATTAAGGCTTTTTAATGATTTCTAATTTGATACGTGGTATATCAAATAGTGTATCTACAGAATGATACGTTTAGGAATTACCTATGTAAGTGTGAAGTGTTAGCCGCTTTAAAGAGAATTCTGCAAGGCCAATTCTCTATGCACTTATGAAACCAGGCAGTGTTCATGGCTAAAACGAGCACAATAATGAGAACCAAAGACGGTTAAGGGTTGATTGTGTGACTTATGGTTGTCTAGGTATACACTAGAGTACGACGGTTCAAAGATATCAAATCTACCGATTGACCGAGTATATCCGACATAAGTTCACTACGGAAAGTTCAAAGGGAAACCTACTTATTCAGATGCAATTAATCCTTGTTTGTAAATCACACAAGTTTTTCATGCATACTTCTGTGATATAGTCATTCCCCATTCATGTGGGGATTGTTGAGTTTTTGTTTAAGATGAAATTCTTAAAATGAGAGTGATGAGAAATAGGATTTGGATTTGGATTTGGATTTGGTCAAATGATCGATCGATTGATTAATTTTTTGGACCAAATTTATTTGTTAATAGTAATATTAACGTGATATAATCCGTGTTTGTAACGGTTATTTTCCAATCCGTGTATTGTGTTTCACTAAGAAAGCAACAAAGATGCCTAGTGCACCTCCCACCATGACCAAGTGTTCCTCCCACCAAGCAAGTGTTGATTCCACTATGTAAGTGCTTCCTCCATGATAGCCTAGTGCTTGTTTCACCATGGAAAGGGCGTATTTATCTCAAATGAGTGCTATAAATAGAGCACATTTGGAGATAAAGGAATAACACACGAAGCAAACACTCTAAATACTCTGTATACACTTAATATACACTTTGTATACACTAAATATACATTCTGTATATACTTGATATACATTCGATATACACTGAGTGTACACTGGAAAAACGAATTGCAATCTGATTTTCTCTTCGGTAAGAAGTCAACATCGGCTATACTTTGCATTCCTTCCTCTCAGAATTTTCATTCAACTTCTGAGTTGTCCTCCTTATTCTGCATTGTTTTTAACTACAAACAAAGCATCCATAAGTGTGATTTGCTGCTGAACTTTGAGTTCGCTGAAATACTGGGGTTTGAAGTACCGCTACACCAATGTGTAATTCGTTCTATTCTGGGAGGAAATAATCTATAACATTGGGTACTAGGAAGGGATTAAATTCCATAAGAAAACACTGTGAATTCAATGGGTTCGAATTAATTATTGCTTTATATTTACGTTTTATACGCTAACGTTTTAAATTTCCAGAATTATTATTTACAAATACATGATAATAACCACGGACCCAAGTACTTCTAGGAGCTCCGCCATTCTCCATAATCAATCAAGTGAGTAGCTGTTTGAATTGTGTATTTGTTTTCCATATGAATCATCTTTTTATTGTTGTTTTCTTTGAATAAAGTTATAATCTTCTATTTCGTTGTTTCTTTTCGGATTTTTGTCTGAAGAATAATACAAATGCTGGATTCTTGTAGAAAATTCAAACATCAATAGTATAAGAGCAATTAATTTATGGAATAAGTAATTCAATTTTTTCAATTGAAAGATTGATTCTTCGTGACGATATAGATCTACCAGTTTGCTTCTACTTCTCTTTTGGCCTTGTTGCACATTGTTCTCTTAGTACGTTCACGAGGACGTCCTCGTTTTATTGCAAGTTGTTATATTTTAATACCTTGCTGTACTTGGTGCACAAATTAATCAATAAAAAGATTCACTTCGTTAGATTCACTGCTTTTCTTTTTGCTTCTATATATATATATATATATATGCAATACGGATCTTTTACAGTCATTCATTATAAGAGTTAATTTTTTCTAAAAATTAATCTTTTATAATATATTTTACCTTTTTATAGTAATTCTTTGCCTATAATAGCAACAATTATCTTTATAACAGTGCATTTTCTATAAAATTACCCCTCTATAATAGTCATATTGTTATAAACTAAAGTAAAAGACAAGAACAATAGAACAAGAACAATAGCAATAGAGAGAAGAGTAGAGAGAGTTCTTCTTATTGAGTTGAGAGGGGTCTCAAGGATGATTTACAATGGTAGGGGGCACCTCTATTTATAGGGGATATGAAGATTTAGCTACCACTAATAGAACTCTAAAATCTCTCTAATTAGATACATTAAAGACATTCACCTTAAATAGAAGTGTAAGAATCTTCTATTTCATAACACTCCCCCTTGAATGTCTATTCAATGATGTGCCTCATAAAACCTTAAAACCAAAACCCAATGGGAAAAATTAAAGTAAGGAAAAAGAGTACACATGTTTGAATATGCGCCTATTGGTTGCCTCGTTAAAAACCTTGCAAGGAAAACCCAGTGGGACAAAACCTTGTAAGGGAAAAAGAGTGCAACGCGCATTGACTCCCCCTAATAAGTACATCGATTTATATCCTTGACCATTTGCATTCCAATCTTGTGCATCATCTTGAAATCATCATTCTTGATAGATATGAACATCTTCATATAATGTCGTGGAATAGCTCTTCAATATCTCCATAGATGCATTCTTAAATCCATCATGCTTATAGTTATGGCAAGATTCATATGTACACAAATTGTACTTAGGATGCGGTACTTCAGGACCAAGAATTGCATATGCTTCAAGCAACTTAAATCTTTCAAGTTAAGTCATGTAAGTCACATAATAGACTTTAGCTGCATATCAAAGTTTCATGTCATGCTAAACAAATAAGATATCGAAAATTGACTATACATACCTTTGCCTTTATACTTTCAAGCATATGAACTATAGGTTCAAAACTACATGTCTTTCATATGGAATCAATTCTTCTTGAATTGTATCTCTTCCATTTAGTTACTTTCTTTGAGTCAGCAAATGCGTATAGCATGCTTTGCAATATGTTGCAATTGAATTATCCCTTTTATGAACTTCAGGTTCATATCATGATATTCGGGGATATACATATACAAATGATAATTCATCCCATGTAACCTTTTCTCAAGTGTTTATCATGTCTCCCCCTCATGTTAGTAAAACTAACATGTTTCCTCAACTTTGGAAAATCATCTTTGTGCATTATGTCAATATACACAGCACCTTAATAATAAGATGAAATTATTTGGTTCCTGACCCTGAACCACTTTTGAGGGGAGAATATACTCTTGTATACAACTTATATCAAACTGATATATACAACTTCGTTCTCATAAGGAACAGTTTAGCTATTAAGTGGAAGCACTCAATAATTATCTTGCTAAACCAACTTTGATATAAACCAACTTATCAAGATGAACTGTCTTGAGTAGAGAATCTGGAAACTATGCTCGAAGTTAGATTACTGAGCGATTTACCTCGCAAGCACTGCCAGGCTGCGGGTTAATAACAATGGCGCATGTAACCATATCATAGATGCATCATATGTGGTATACATGGCAGGTGAATGGGCCCATATTCACCTTTGATATTTCCAGAATCAAGGGGCTTCAACCCGAACTCTTTAGTTGGTCAGTTCGTTACTGAGAACAAGAACTTCTAGTTCTTTGATATTCACCTATGTGAATTTGCACATCATACTTCAAATGAGATGGCTAACACGAATGTCAACTGAATAAATTATCAATATTGGTAAACTTCAAATTTACACCATGACATGTGCACTTATCAATAAACTTCGGGTTTATTATGACATGGGTTTTATACCAATAGATATCCACTTTATTGTGGCATTCTTTCGTTTGTGTAGTACAAACTGGAGAACAAAGCGGGTAGCTTTTCATATACAAATTACCCCGCTACAAGTTGTAGTAATAGGAGAATCAAAGCCTTCCTTTATTTATAGTCTCAATATCATCAATCGCTTTCGCGTGTACTTTGGAAACTGAATAAGTTTCTTTGAGACTTACTACAGCACAATACTCAATTGTGTTTCTCCAACATAGTAATAATTGGCTCTTCGAGAGCTCTCAATTAATTTTGTACTACCACAGACTGAGGTTCGAGATCCTCACATTCTTGCATTCCGTATTTTCAAGAGTCTCAGGCTCAATAGATTCTTCGTGAATCTCGGAATTAATCAAATCATGAGCGTCCTCATGTGATTCTTTCATAGTGTCATTTAGATCGTTCTTTTTCCTCTTTCTAGGATTTCGATCTTTCGAACCTAATGGTCTGCCACGCTTCTGGTGTGCATTTGACTCATTGGATATGACACTAGATATTTGTCCAATAGGGACTTCAATACGGATCGGAACATTTTCCCGCGTGAATGTGTGATTTCGTTATCCTCTTCAAGTCCGTAAATGCGTCAGGCATTTGATTTGCTATTCTTTGCAAATGGATAATCTTTTGTACCTCTTTCTTTCAAATAGAGGTATGTGGATCAAGATGAGATAATGATACATTTTTCCACAAAATTTCCCGTTTGGTTTCACCAACTTCTCCCCCTAATTTTGGGAAAAGTGTCCCATCAAATTGACAGTCTGCAAATAGTGCAGTGAACAAATCTCCTGTCAATGTTTCGAGGTAGCGAATAATGGAGGACGATTCATACTCAACATATATTCCTAACCTTCTTTGCAAACCCATTTTGGTGCGGGATGGCGGTGCTACAGGCACCTATACTGCGCATCCAAAGCTTCTTAAATGGGATATATTGGGTTCATGACCCAAAACCAATTGCAATGGGGAATATTTGTGTCAATTCGTCAGTCAGAGACAAACTAGCATTGCTGCATGCAACGTGGCGTGACCCCAAACCGAAGTGGGCAGCCGACGAACTAGCATTGCTTCATGCAAAATGGCGTGACCCCAAACCGAAGTGGGCAGCCGACAAACTAGTATTGTTGCATGCAAAATGGCGTGAACCCAAACCGAAATGGGCAGCCTCGTTTTCATGAAGAGTTCAAGATTATTCTCATCTATTATCCATTAACTTTGCAAACGCAAGGTTGCGTGATGGCAACAAGCACACATTAGACCATCTACAGGATGCGTCTATCAAGACCATGAAATACCTAAACTACCCACTAGGTGGGTGAATAGGTCCACAAATGTCCCCTTGTATACGTTCCAGAAACTGGGGTGACTCAGTCCCAACCTTTGTTGGGGATGATCTGATAATCAGCTTGCCTTGATAACACGAAGTGCAAGGATATTCATTACTTGAAAGAATTTTGAAATTCTTTAACGGATGCCCATATGAGCTTTCTATAATCCGTCTCATCATGGTTGATCCTGGGTGACCCAGTCGATCATGCCAAAGTACAAATGTATTGGACTCAGTATTCTTTAGATTTACTGTTGAATGTGCCTCAATTGCACTAATTCTTGTCCGATACAGGCCATAAGATAAAGACGGGGATTTCTCAATAACCCTCTTTTTGGCCGGAGACATTCTTTGAAGTGAGGACGAGATATTCAAGATTATCTTCATCCATTGTCTCAATATTGTAGCCATTCCGGCGTACATCTTTAAAACTCAACAAGTTTCTCATAGACTTGGAGGAGAACATAGCATTCTCTATGATTAACGTCGTGCCCTTGGGCAGAGTTACAATGGCTCTTCCGGAGCCTTCGATCAATTTACTTTCCATGGTATGACATACAAAAGAAATACAGGAACATAAGAATAAGCAAAGTTCAATTCCTTTTGTGTCACATAATATTTTCAAAATCTGCTACTAACAGTTGACAAACAAAATAAGATATGTTGTCCATAATCAATTACTATGCAGTTTGAAAATTTCAGCGTTTTTCATAAGACAATCGATTATTAAACACACACAATCGATTGTTGGAACATAGACAATCGATTGTTAAACACACACAATCGATTATTTGTTATTTTTGAAAAACTTCAGAGCATACTGTCTTAAGACAATCGATTGTTAAACATCGACAATCGATTGTGGATGATTTTTGAAAAATTCCAGATTACACTGCCTAACGACAATCGATTGTTAGATATAGACAATCGATTGTGGGTGATTTTTGAAAAATTCCAGACCTCACTGTTTCAAGACAATCGATTGTTAGACAAAGACAATCGATTGTTGGCTATTTTTGAAAATTTCCAGACCTCACTGTTTCAAGACAATCGATTGTTAGTCAACGACAATCGATTGTTGATCAATTGTTTTTCAACTTTAATGCGAAAATAGTTGATGATCGACTAGTTTTTCAGGCTAGTCGATTACCCCCACTGGAAAATAAAAGTTTTATTGATATTTGAGCATATTGAAGATATTCTAAAGAACTACTGCTAACATTGCTTCATGAACTAACTAATACGAGCTAATGCTAATGACTATTAGTTTATTCACTAACTAATACAAATAAGTAGAACAAAATCAAATAACTCCATCTTCTTTCATCACGGATCCATCGCCGATTAGGTGGTCTATTTTTCCATCGGGTTGCTCAAAGAAGTCTGCCACATCCAGGTGGGTGATATCCTCATTGTCGTTATAGACAAAATTTGTTTCAGGGCCTTTTCTCTTTCGAGATGCTTGATAAAGGTCAACCAAGTGTCTTGGTGTACGGCAAATCCTAGACCAGTGCCCATTTCCACTGCAACGATAACATATAGTTTCTGAACTATTTGCCTTAGGATCTTCTGGACCCCGTTTCTGCTTTCGGTGGTTATCTCTCTTTGGGGGGTGACGGACTTCTTTGGAATTTCTTCCTTGTCCACGTCCTTGGCTTTGACCCCGTTTATGACCGTGATCATGGTCTCTTTTATGTTTGGCATAATGCGAGTGCACCATATCTGCTTCAGGCAGTGGTGTAGACCCAGTTGGTCTATTTTCGTGATTTCTCGTGAGCAGATCATTATTTCGCTCAGCCACTAGTAAGAGAGAAATCAGTTCAGAGTACTTCGTAAAGCCTTTCTCTCGGTACTGTTGCTGCAGTACCATATTGGAGGCATGAAACGTTGTAAACGTTTTCTCAAGCATATCGTAATCGGAGATGTTATCTCCACATAGCTTCAGTTTAGAAGTAATTCTGAACATAGCAGAATTATATTCAGAAACGGACTTAAAGTCCTGTAGCCTCAGATGGGCCCAATCATATCGTGCTTGTGGCAGAGTGACCAACTTCAGGTTGTCATATCTCTCCTTTAAGCTGTTCCACAAAACGAGTGGATCCTTGACGGTGAGATATTCAATCTTCAAACCTTCGTCAAGGTGGTGGCGCAAGAAAATCAAGGCCTTCGCACAATCTTGGGTGGATGCTTTTTCTTTATCTTTGAGGGTGTCTCCGAGACCCATAACATCTAAGTGGATTTCAGCATCCAACACCCATGTCATATAGTTCTTGCCCGAAATTTCAAGGGCAACGAACTTTCTTTTCATAATGTCAGACATACTCGAAAATTAAATTAGGAAGAGGGAAAATACCTTGGATTTTCGAGAATGATACTTGAGACGGTAGAGTCTCGTGCTGATAACGTGTTATAAACTAAAGTAAAAGACAAGAACAATAGAACAAGAACAATAGCAATAGAGAGAAGAGTAGAGAGAGTTCTTCTTATTGAGTTGAGAGGGGTCTCAAGGATGATTTACAATGGTAGGGGGCACCTCTATTTATAGGGGATATGAAGATTTAGCTACCACTAATAGAACTCTAAAATCTCTCTAATTAGATACATTAAAGACATTCACCTTAACTACAAATTCCATGGTGATTGAAGAGATATGTCTTGAATATGGAATTATTCATCAAACGACAGCACCTTACACTCCCCAATATAATGGGATTGCAGAAAGAAAGAATCATTCCTTAAAGGAGATTATGAACGCATTATTGATAAGTTCTGGTTTGCCACCGAACTTGTGGGGGAAGTCATTCTTAAGGCTTACCGGATACTAAAACGAGTACACCATAGCAAAACACACTCCATTCCATATGAAAAATGGAAAGGAAGAAGGTCCAACTTGAATCATTTGAAAGTGTGGGGGTGTTTGGCAAAAGTGCAAGTTCCTGAACCCAAAAGGGTAAAAATAGGACCGAAAACAGTTGATTGTGTTTTCATAGGATATGATACCAATAGTAAAGCATATCGATTTCTGGTTCATAAATCAAAAAATCCCGACATTCATAATAATACGGTTATAGAATTAGATAATACTGAGTTCTTTGAAAGTATATATCCGTATAAAAAGGAATGCGAGTCGATTAGTAAAGGATCTAAACGACATCGGGAAGAAACAAAAGAAAGTAGATTTAATCAGGAGAATCCAAGACGTAGTAAACGTGAAAGGATGTCTACTTCGCTTGGATCAGATTTTGTGACTTTCTTATTGGAAAAAAAGCCTCAAACATTTAAAGAAGCTATGTATTCTTCGGAATCATTGTTCTCGAAAGAGGCAGTCAATAGTGAAATAGAATCCATATTGAACAACCATACATGGGAATTGGTTGATCTTCCTCCTGGAATAACCTTTGGGTTGTAAATAGATTATTAAAAGAAAAATGAAAGATGATGGCACTATTGATAAATTTAAGGCAAGACTTATTGTCAAAGGGTATAGACAACGAGAAGGTCTTGACTACTTTGATACATATTCTCCAGTGACGAGAATTACGTCCATACGAATGCTTGTAGCTTTAGCTGCAGTTTATGGTCTTGAAATTCATCAAATGGACGTAAAGACAACCTTCTCAAATGGATATTTGGAGGAATAACTCTACATGGAACAACCTGAAGGGTTTGTGGTTCCATAAAAAGAAAAGAAGGTATGTAGACTTGTTAAATCCCTCTACGGACTAAAACAAGCACTCAAACAATGGCATGCGAAATTTGACCAAACAATGTTGTCAAATGGTTTTAAGATAGATGAATGTGATAGATGTGTGTACATTAAAATGTTCCGAATCACATAGTCATTGTTTGTCTATATGTGGTTGATATGCTGATAATGAGTAATGACATTGCCAACATAAATGCGACTAAGCATATGCTAACTAGCAAGTTTGATATGAAGGACTTGGGAGTTGCGGATTTAATTCTGGGGATTAAGATCCAAAAGACTTCTCAAGGACTGGCATTGTCACAATCTCATTATATTAAGACGGTACTTGAAAAATTCAAGCACTTGGGCTTTAAAGTTGCAAAGACTCAAATTGACGTGAATCTTGCATTAGCAAAGAATAAAGGTCAAAGCATATCACAATTGGACTATGCTCGTGTGTTGAGGTGCTTAATGTACATTATGAATTGTACACGACCAGATATAGCTTGTGCTATAAGTAAACTGAGTCGATACATGAGCAATCCAGGTCAATCTCATTGGATGGCCATGAAACGAATTTTGGGATATTTAGAACATACCCAAAACTTCAATTTGCACTACAGTAAATATCCTGCGGTGATTGAAGGATATTGTGATGCAAATTGGATCACCAGTTCAACTGATTCAAAGTCCACAAGTGGATATGTATTCACTATGGGTGGAGGAGAGGTATCTTGGAAGTCGTCCAAACAAACTTGTATTGCCCGCTCTACAATGGAGGCTGAGTTCATAGCCTTAGATAAAGCCGGTAAAGAAGCTTAATGGCTCCGGAATTTCTTGGAAGACATTCCATTTTGGCCCAAACCGTTGGCACCTATATGTATACATTGCGATAGCCAAGCGACAATTGGAAGGGCTGGAAGCATTATGTATAATGGTAAATCTCGTCATATACGATGCGGACATAAAATCGTTAGACAATTACTCTCTAGAGGAATTATCACGATTGACTATGTAAAGTCAAGTGATAATGTGTCGGATCCACTTACAAAAGGCCTAACTAGAGAGGTGGTTGAAAAATCATCGAGGGGAATGGGACTATGGCCGAGAACAAGTCATTGTGACGGTAACTCTGCCTAGAAGACTGGAGATTCCAAGATCTAGGTTCAATAAGATCAAACAAAGTCATTAATAACGGTTCAACATTGTCAACTAAAATTTTAGTCCATTCTCGTGATGAGACAATGTTCAGTACCAAGGATAAAGCATTAAGGCTTTTTAATGATTTCTAATTTGATACGTGGTATATCAAATAGTGTATCTACAGAATGATACGTTTAGGAATTACCTATGTAAGTGTGAAGTGTTAGCCGCTTTAAAGAGAATTCTGCAAGGCCAATTCTTTACGCACTTATGAAACCAGGCAGTGTTCATGGCTAAAACGAGCACAATAATGAGAACCAAAGACGGTTAAGGGTTGATTGTGTGACTTATGGTTGTCTAGGTATACACTAGAGTACGACGGTTCAAAGATATCAAATCTACCGATTGACCGAGTATATCCGACATAAGTTCACTACGGAAAGTTCAAAGGGAAACCTACTTATTCAGATGCAATTAATCCTTGTTTGTAAATCACACAAGTTTTTCATGCATACTTCTGTGATATAGTCATTCCCCATTCATGTGGGGATTGTTGAGTTTTTGTTTAAGATGAAATTCTTAAAATGAGAGTGATGAGAAATAGGATTTGGATTTGGATTTGGATTTGGTCAAATGATCGATCGATTGATTAATTTTTTGGACCAAATTTATTTGTTAATAGTAATATTAACGTGATATAATCCGTGTTTGTAACGGTTATTTTCCAATCCGTGTATTGTGTTTCACTAAGAAAGCAACAAAGATGCCTAGTGCACCTCCCACCATGACCAAGTGTTCCTCCCACCAAGCAAGTGTTGATTCCACTATGTAAGTGCTTCCTCCATGATAGCCTAGTGCTTGTTTCACCATGGAAAGGGCGTATTTATCTCAAATGAGTGCTATAAATAGAGCACATTTGGAGATAAAGGAATAACACACGAAGCAAACACTCTAAATACTCTGTATACACTTAATATACACTTTGTATACACTAAATATACATTCTGTATATACTTGATATACATTCGATATACACTGAGTGTACACTGGAAAAACGAATTGCAATCTGATTTTCTCTTCGGTAAGAAGTCAACATCGGCTATACTTTGCATTCCTTCCTCTCAGAATTTTCATTCAACTTCTGAGTTGTCCTCCTTATTCTGCATTGTTTTTAACTACAAACAAAGCATCCATAAGTGTGATTTGCTGCTGAACTTTGAGTTCGCTGAAATACTGGGGTTTGAAGTACCGCTACACCAATGTGTAATTCGTTCTATCCTGGGAGGAAATAATCTATAACATTGGGTACTAGGAAGGGATTAAATTCCATAAGAAAACACTGTGAATTCAGTGGGCTCGAATTAATTATTGCTTTATATTTACGTTTTATACGCTAACGTTTTAAATTTCCAGAATTATTATTTACAAATACAGGATAATAACCACGGACCCAAGTACTTCTAGGAGCTCCGCCATTCTCCATAATCAATCAAGTGAGTAGCTGTTTGAATTGTGTATTTGTTTTCCATATGAATCATCTTTTTATTGTTGTTTTCTTTGAATAAAGTTATAATCTTCTATTTCGTTGTTTCTTTTCGGATTTTTGTCTGAAGAATAATACAAATGCTGGATTCTTGTAGAAAATTCAAACATCAATAGTATAAGAGCAATTAATTTATGGAATAAGTAATTCAATTTTTTCAATTGAAAGATTGATTCTTCGTGACGATATAGATCTACCAGTTTGCTTCTACTTCTCTTTTGGCCTTGTTGCACATTGTTCTCTTAGTACGTTCACGAGGACGTCCTCGTTTTATTGCAAGTTGTTATATTTTAATACCTTGCTGTACTTGGTGCACAAATTAATCAATAAAAAGATTCACTTTGTTAGATTCACTGCTTTTCTTTTTGCTTCTATATATATATATATGCAATACGGATCTTTTACAGTCATTCATTATAAGAGTTAATTTTTTCTAAAAATTAATCTTTTATAATATATTTTACCTTTTTATAGTAATTCTTTGCCTATAATAGCAACAATTATCTTTATAACAGTGCATTTTCTATAAAAATTACCCCTCTATAATAGTCATATAATTTTCTAAGATTACCAATAATAAGCTTAAAAAATTTTATCAAGTATTTTAAAATTTTAATGCACCACGTCTGATGAGGAGTATTACATTTCTTCCACAATTGAAGATTGCATTCAAGTTCATAAAAGATATAATTGTAATGTGAAATCTATCAATGATGGGTTCAAGCCATGGAATCGGCAATTAATGTTTGCATCAGGATAGACAACATACATCACACCTCTTAAGGTGCAACTCGTCCTTGGATCCTGCGTGAACTTAATGCTTAGTGCATCAGGTATCCTTTTATATCATTGTATATTTTTAGTCCATTGCACAAAAATTCAAATCTTAATAAAAAAGGAATTGGAACTCTACTGTTTTGGCTAAAAAAGAAATGCAATGTTGAGAAAAAAAATTGTCTTGTATATTCAGAAGAAACAAGAAAAATTACAAAATTAAAAGAAATAAATTATTATATAAGAATTTGTGGCAATTAATAATTGAAAATGCTCCTATTAGAAGATGATTTTTCAATTTTACGCTTCCACGCCTAAATGAACATGTGTTAGGGGGATCAAAGCTATCAAACTGCTAATTAGGAGCAAATATAGTTCAGATATATAAAGAATAAAACTTTAAAAATGCATTGTGATTTTTGCTACTGCTGCTGTGGATATTTATCAGGAATGACGACCATACACTATGCTAGTATGCTTAGTGTCGTTTTAAGCGGTAGATGAAGCTAATTGTTAATTATGTTATATATAAAGAATATCGTTCAAGTTAACATCAGAGCCTTCTTAGCTCAGTGGTAGAGCGCGTGGCTTTTAACCACGTGGTCGTGGGTTCGATCCCCACAGACGGCGTTTACATAATTTTACCTCTACAGCTATCTTTTCAGCCTAGCAGGGAGGAACTATAATACTAATTCAACGGTCAGCAAAAAGTTGCCCTCTAGTCATTACTTAGCTTACAAAATATGTCAGAACTCCTTAACTGATTGGAGCAATTTAGCATCACAAAAGCATATATTACATTTTATGGCGCTGCACAAGCGACTGGCAACAGTTGATTGATTGGCTAGATGGGGTCTTCAAATTAATACATCATGCGTCCTATGTGGAAGAGATGTTGAAGAAACACATGATCATTTATATTTTGAGTGTGTATATTCCAAAAACCTGTGGAAAGGTATGTTACATTGGATGAAGTATCAAAGAACAATTGGTACATGGGAATCAGAAGTGCAATGGTTGTCGGGCAATGTCAATAGCAGGAATCCCAGAAAAGCCATTATCGGGGTGGTGTTTGCAGCAGTAGTCTACACCATCTGGACGGAAAGAAACAACAGAAGGTTTCAACAACTGAACAAAACCAGCCAAGATCGAGCAAAAGAGATTACAATTTAAGTGCACATTACCGGAATGAAACACTCTAAATGGAATCCCATTCTGAAGACTGTGAATCACTATCCCTTATGTGATTCTTCATAACACTTTCTTTGTCTGTAATAGAAAATAGTTTAACAACTATAGTTGTAGAGTTTACTATTTGATTGTAATTTTAAGATCTGTTCTAGAGTTAAAATGAACAGCTGATGTAAATTGTTAATGGTTGAAATAAAAAAAATTTTGTCCAAAAAAAAAATTCTTAGCCATCCCAAAGCAAATTGCCATACCTAATACGCCCTTGAATCCAAACTGTCTGTCGTCTATAGCTATATGCATACATTTTTAACCTACCCAAATCATTTTTGTATTCCATATTTCCATACTAGTGAGCTAAAAATCACATACCATCGCCATGTAGATAGGGGTGGCAAACAGGCAGATCGGATATGGGACGAGCCGAAAAGGAATAAGCCAAAAAACGAATAAATTATCCTATCCAACCCATATTTAATACGAATAAAAAATAAATTAATATCAACGAAATCCATAACTTCTCGAATATTATCATTTTTGGAAGAATTTCTCGTCTCCCAACTTGAGGATTGAGGAATACCGAGTTTTAAGCTGTACAAATATAAAAGTTAAACTCATTGGTTATCCGGTGATTATCCATATTCTATGCGAATAAGATAATTTTTATCTATATTTGACTAAACAGTAAACTATACAATCCATTTTTCTTTTCACCGCTAGATGTACATCATATGAGTCAAACCACTAACAATCACCACTCAACCCCCACTTTGGGACAAGTCTACATTCCCCGGAGTGTCAAACTTGAGAGAGCTACTGTCTTTATCTAATTGCTGTCCGCCAATAAGGATAACTCCCTCAAATAATTTACTGATTGTTTTTCCAGGTAGTGATGTTATCCTGTCAAGTGCTAAAATGTTCAATCCCCACCTAGTATCTAGTCATCACATCCAGAAAGAACTGGCAACAGCCCAAAATACTAAACTTCCTCCTCCCCTAAATTTAAAACAAAAAGGAACAAAAATTGTAGGAAGACAGACAAAAAAATAGCAGCAGCACCTAGCCAGCATCATAACGCATAAACGGATTACAGAAGGTGCACTAGGATAAGAAGAAACATACAAAATGAAAGAAGGAACAATCTGATAACAATTGTTAACTCGTACCAGCCCCAAAAGCTACTCATGACATAAGTTCCACGAGCAAACACCACAAAATAAGACCAAAACCACATAATGTCTACAGGATGACAAGCCTTTTATAATAGAATTTGACAAACGGACCAATATCATATCTAAGCCAGGACCCTGTCCCAACAAATATTAACATTTCTCTTCAACAAAAGTAAAGAGAACATCCAATGCTGTACTAGAGAACTTTATTTAGTTGGCACGGCTTTTGAAGACATCCAAACCCATCTCAGTTGGATCAGTTGCTTGCAGCTCAATCTGAATCCCATCCAATTCCCTCTTAAATCTATCCTTGGAACTAGCATAGATCATTTTGCTTCTAACCTTAGAGGTATCAGGAGACCTATGCAAAACACACAGTAGCAATAACAAATATCAATAGTTAACATCCAAAAAACAAACAATAAAAGTATATTTTTTGGGATAATTACAAGTAATAAAAGGATATAAATTCTTGATTAAAATTTGAATAATGCTAATCATTCAACATTACCATGCAATAAAGAAAATCCTGCTCTTTGGAACACTCTCCTTTGTCAGAAAGTCAAAATCATAGACAGCGTAACGACACTCATCTGCAGGCAAGTGTGTACAGAAGTCCTCATAACTTTCAGCCGGCTCACCAAGCTTTTCCACAATGACTTGCTTTTGCTTTTCCTCAATCTTGAATACAATGAAGCGATAAGCCCTTTTAGTTTTCAACTCCAAAAATTTCAGTTTGCAATCGTCATGCACAGCCATGCCCGAAGCAGAGTTAGCCTACAAGGAAAATCCGAGGTCAATCAATTGATGAGTTTCTTCATAATATTACAACAAACCAGAGGCACGTCAATGCTACAGAAACTAATACATAAAAACAAAAATTAAAACAAGACTCAACCAACGTCAAAGCATAACTGGTGGTCTAAGATAGGTTGACAACCAGTATAAAGATGGTTGCCTATGATGAATCCTCTAAATAATAAGTCGCCTGAACAAAGTAGAATGGATATAAAGGATTCATATTTTGGCCCCATTTAATTTAGTAATGGCATTGATTGATTACCCAATATAAAAGAACATGTTTTATAAATTAACATTGACACCTATTTTGTTCATGAAATTGACACCAAAGAATGAAAAAGGAGGAAACCGAAAAAGTAAAATGCACAACAGATGTAAATTAAAATGTTTTGAATGAACAGGAAATACAGTTTTTATTTCTACATATATCCGTTAAATGCACATGCACTAGCTAATGTAAGACATCAAAGCCATGAAGTTTTTTCTCTCTTGAAAACGAGCGGGGACGATTTTTCAATCTTGGTATAAAGAAGTCATAGACAAGAGGGGCTTGCTCTGATGGTAAGCAACCCCCACTTCCAACCGAGAGGTTGTGAGTTCGAGTCTCCCCAAGAGCAAAGGTGGGTAGTTCTTGGAGGTAAGGATGCCGGGGGTCTATTTGGAAACAGCCTCTCTACCCCAGGGTAGGGTTAAGGTCTGCGTACATACTACCCTCACCAGACCCCACTAAGTGGGATTATACTGGGTTGCAGAGGTATAAAGAAGTCACAATGCCTGCGGGATATAATAGAATGGACCATTATCTCAGGTTGCTGTAAAATCATTTGGTTCGTAACTAAAATCACTTAGCAGCTACAATGAAAACCGTTATTCTCAAGGCCAGTTCACAATTTAGTGGGACGGATGGTGAGCACAAGCAAATTTGACTAGCTGTTCTTCAAGTTGGATACGACACTTCAAACAAAATTGAAGATGAAGGACTCCTTCTCACCACCTCTGAGAAGACAGTCAAACACAAATTTGCTAAAAGTTACTGCAAAAAAAATACATAGTTTGTGTCCCGGTTTTACAATACAAAACAAGCCAATTGAATCACGAACCAAAGCATTGCTTGAATTCAACTTTTGCAAATAATTCCCTGCTTGACAAAAAACACATCGCCGGAAAACACATTTTCTTGATCTTAATCACAAAACTATAAACACATCAACCCTCCGCGACTGCACCAAGAGAACATTCCACTCTCTACCTTTGCCTATTGACTTGTAAAAGACACAATTTTCCGATTATAATTATCTTACTAGTATATTTCATACTGAAAACCCAAATAGAACGTCCGAAACTCTGAAAAAATGCCTAGCAATTGAACACACAGACAAACTAAGTACGGATATGCAAAAATAATTTACAATTCAAGGTAGCTAAAGTAAATGAGGCTAATTAGAATAAACCTCTAAGTTACCCAAGTATATCCAGAGGAAGCTCTAGGAATTTAAGTTAGTTACAGACTAAGATTATACCCACAATATGGTAAGCAAGCAATTTGTCACCTACGCACCAACCCCAAAATGAAGGGTGGTTCTTAAGGCCTATCTTTTGCTCCCACAGATACCGGTTCAAGTAACTCATGAAAGAGTTAAGTATCAATATATCAAAATCTGAGTACGTATAATAACGCGTATCATAATTGCAAAGGATGTAGACCTATAGAAGTAAATAATGGACTTATCCATCTCCTACACGATAAAAAGATGTATGATAATAAAATTTATTATTCTCTGAGGCAATGGATTTTGAATATTTCAAAGTTCAAGGGCGTTCAACACAAATGTGGGTAATAGAATAACCCTCTAGTACCCAAGTACAACACGCAGCTTTAGGATTATAAATTAGTTGCCTGGTAACACTACACCCACAACTTTTCTCAGGAAATGAATTTCGAGTTAGTAAGCATCTATATTTGAAAATTTCAACTCCACAAGCACATTTTTGAAAATTTTGACCTCCACACACACACACAATGGTGACAAGTGTGTGCTCCTACATCTAGAAGCGGACCTAATGCATAGTTATGGGTTAGTCCCACTCAATAGCTTTATATGTTTAGTGGAAAAAATCCACTAAATTAGTATAAAAAATAGATCAAATCTTGGATCCGCCTGTGCCAACATTCTAAACAACCTGAATTAATATTCATACAAAAAGAAACTCAACAATCAAATAGTCATGGATCAAACCAGTAAGACAACCACAAATCCCGTGGCTAAATTCAACCATAACTAAAACATTAAAATCCAAATTACAACAAATCGGATCCATCATCCATTAACTAAACCCAGACCTAGGGTTTTCGCCAAGCACAGAACATAAATACTCAGATAAAAATTCCAAAACAGATCAGCACAAAAAATAAAGCACTAAATAAAATAACACTTCCATCAGTAGATAAAATCAAAACTCTTCTCGTACTTCATTGAATTAGTATTACCAAAATAGCAAAAATAAAATTAAAATTAAAAATAACAGAAACCAGAAAAAGTAAAGACTTGCCATGGTGAATCAAGAAGATCGAAAGGATCTAGGCAGAAGATATTTTTGTGTTTTCTTTTTTCTTTTTTGTGTAAAGATAAAGGGTTGAGACTAGAAAAGACTTCGAGAGATATAACAAAAGGGGAAATTGTCTGAGAATTTTCCGAATTTTCAACCCTTAGTATTCGATGGATACCACCCACCCCCTACTTTTACCCCTACCCCCTACTAAACATCATGATGATTGATGGCGGT
Source organism: Nicotiana benthamiana (assembly GCA_034376525.1). Lineage (NCBI taxonomy): Eukaryota > Viridiplantae > Streptophyta > Magnoliopsida > Solanales > Solanaceae > Nicotiana > Nicotiana benthamiana. The sequence continues at coordinate 8,890,423 of CM067334.1, forward strand.
CATACTTTGAAGCTACAGATGGTCAGCTAATAGAAAGATGACACGCGGTAGTGTCGGAATGCCAGAAATACCCTTTAGAATAAGTTGCTTGTCGAAATTGTTTTCGAACTAATATTTGGAGTTTTTCTGTTTTTCATGATATTCATGTACAAAATCGACACTCATTGTATGTTTCAAACAAAGACTCAATTAGAAGATAGATTTCTTTAGACACCGATCCAAGTAAATCAAACTTATAAAACGTTTATATTGTTCAAAATATAGGAAATGAGGATGGTCTATTAGATAATATCACAACGTGATAAAGAAAGAGTTTTTGTTGCTTTACATAAGTCATGACAGGAATTGAAATACCATCAAATATGATTTGTGACAGCGTCAATAAAGTTCATAAAGCTTCATATAAGATATCAATGTGACTCTAGTTTATAATTCACTAAAACATGATGGAAACAAATATATCTAAATCACGAACAATCTGTTTCCCCAATTCATCTTGTTTCTGTTTGAAGCATGACCAAATAATAATATAAATTGAAGCAATTGTGTAGTCACGACTTCCAAAACAATAGAGAGATATAATTTTATTTACACATTAACTGCATACATATAAAAATAAACAAATTATATGAAGAAAAGAGTATACCGATTTGAAAAACTTAACAAAAAAAAGAAGAAAAAATAGCTTAGTGAGACAACAATTGATTTTTATACATTTTTATCTTGTAGAACCAATTCAATCGGGAAATTAATGTCTGTGTTGTAACGATCCGATATTTCCAACATACAACTTTCGTTGCATTTTCGAAATTGTTATATCCTTGATGAGAGCATCATGAATAACCATATTTTCAATGACTCTCCGTTACGACACTAAAATATGATATATACAAAAATATCTAAATCACAAGTAATCTTTTTTGTTTATCCTGTGTGACAAGAAAGTTCCACAGAAACTTAAGGGAAAAATTTATAGAGCTGTGGTTAGACCTGCCATGTTGTATGGGGCACAGTGCTGGTCGGTGAAGAACTCTCATGTTCATAGAATGAAGGTTGCGGAGATGATGATACTCAGGTGGATGTGCGGGCTCACCAGGTTAGATAAGATTAAGACTGAAGTTATTCAGAGAATGTGGGGGTGGCCCCGGTGGATGAGAAGATGCGAGAAGCGAGGCTCAGGTGGTTCGGGCATGTGCGGAGGAGAAGTCCTGATGCCCCGGTGAGGAGTTGTGAGTGGCTGGCGGTGGTCGGCGTGAGGCGAGGCAGAGGGAGGCCTAAGAGGTATTGGGGGAAGGTGATTAGGCATGACATGGCTAGAATGCGGGTTTCCGAGGAAATGTCCCTTGATAGGAAAGTATGGAGGTCTAGTATCAGGGTTGTAGGATAGGAGGGGCTCCTTGAATTATTCGTATTCCTCTCCCGGGGTTGGGTGAGACTTGGCAGGGCTATCCATAGATGATTTGTGTATTGGATTGTGTCTCCCTTATGGTAGTTATTTATGGTAGTTACTGTTTGATATTATTGCATGTCGTTTTATTTATGGTTCTTATGTTTAGATAATTATTTACGCTATTTCTGCTGGAGTTACTAATGCTCTTTTGTTTTTGTTTTTTCTTTCTTTCCCTGAGCCGAGGGTCGATTGGAAACAGCCTCTTTGCCCTTTCGGGTAGGCTTAAGGCCTATCTACATATTACTCTCCCCAGACCCCACTTTGTGGGACTATACTGGGTAGTTGTTGTTGTTGTTGTTGTATCCTCAAGGTGTTTGAGGCAAGACCAAATAATAATAATATAAATTGAAGAAATTGTGCAGTCACGGCTTCAAAGACAGTAGAGTAATATGATATTTTTACACATTAAATAGATATATATAGAAATAAATAAATTATACGAAGAACAGAGCATGCCGATTTGAAAAACTTAACAAAAGAAGAAGAAAAACAACTTAGTAAGACTACAATAAATTTTTAATACTTTTTATTTTGCAGAACCAATTCAATCGAGAAATTAGTATTTATATTATAATAATTTGTTACTTCGCACAGACGAACAACCCAAACTTTCTGACTTTCATTGCATTTTCAAAATTATTATACACTTGATGAAGTCATTGTGAATAGCCATATTTTGCATATCTTACAACCAAAATCCAAAATGGCTTTTCGCCACAAATGGTGTAATCATTGCCAAACTCGATTGGTATCATGGCCAAAATCTAAGTTGATGGGTATCAAGTTTTTATGCCATTATTTCTTGAGTTTACAGATGCTTATTGAGTATAATGGAAGTGGATTTGTGGGTTTTCATAGTGGTTAAAAAATTTAGGGAATGTGGTATTTAAACATATATATTATAATTATTATAAATTATAATTATAAATAATAATAATAATAAAATTAATTTTCTTTGTTAGAAATAAAAAAACTGTCCATAATGGAAGTGGATTTGTGGGTTTCAATAGTGGTTAGAAAATTGATTTAGGGAAACTGGTATTTAAATATATAAATTATAAATTATAAATAAGAACAATAAAATCTATTTTCTTTGTTAGAGAGAAAAAAATTGTCCATAATGGAAGTGGATTCGTGGGTTTCAACAGTGGTTAGAAAATTTAGGGAAAGTGATATTTAAATATATAAATTATAAATTATAAATAATAATAATAATAAAATTAATTTTCTTTGTTAGAGAGAAAAAAAATTATCCATAATGGAAATGGATTCGTGGGTTTCAATAGTGATTAGAAAATTTAGGAAAAGTGGTATTTAAATATATAAATTATAAATTATAAATAATAATAATAATAATAAAATAAATTTTCTTTGTTAGAGAAAAAAAATTGTCCTTGTGGTGCCATGTAAAATCAGTTATTTTTCAAAAAAAGAATTCAAAATTCTGATATATTGAATTTAAAATAAAAAAACGTGTGCTTTAACTTTTTTAAATAAATTTAAAACTCCAACAAAGTTGGAGGATTTTTCAGAAAAGCTATATGTATCAATTTAATATTATGTCATTTGTCATAATAATAATAATTTCTTGCCTCTCCTATTATATATTATATAGATTAATGGTGTTCACGAAAAAACAATAATATTACCTGGTTTGATTCGGTTTAAAATTTTTATTTTGAAAATAAATTAAATTTGGTTTGGTTTGATTTTACGCAAAAAATAATTTTAACAAATCGAATCAAACAAACTACTGAAATACGTATTTAAAACTCTATTACACATATACATATGTATATTTTTACATTAAAATTTTAAAATTTGATCGTAAATATGTAATCATTGCATTTTTTATTGGTAGTATAGTTCTTTTTCATTATATTAATTGTTTGGCTCAAAAGTTATCTATATACTTTGTAAGGTTAAAAATAATCAAAGATGAAGACTTTTGTAGAGAAGTTTAGACAGGTTGACTCCTTTTTTGAGAATTCTTTATAGAAAGAAGAGAGGGAGGAGATCGAAACGAAATACTTGTATCGAACGAGCCCCTATCCCAATTACAAGTAAGGAGCTATTACCCTATGCCTATGGTCTTCGTTCCTTACACGATAGATTCAAATATAATGAGACTTGGTGTCACGACCCATTTCCAGAACAGGTTGTGATGGCGCCCAACAACCTTGCCGGGCCAGCCAAGTGCGAAATATTACTAACAATCATATAGGGTTTTACTCAATTTTTAACTGAAATACCCATTTAACTTGGGTTTATAACTAAAGCAGTAAATGCGGCGAGTAGTATAATATTACAAAATCCAAAAGACCAGTAAGGAAAACTAGTAGAATAGATACACATCTCTACCCTACTGTCTGAAATAAGGGAAAGACATCAAAAATACAAAATAAGACTTCGTCCGGCTGCCGAGCAATGTGGAAAGGAAGCAGCTCAGCGTAGAAGTCTCAACAGCTACTCACTGGTGCGCACCCTGACGGTATCCAGATGAATCAGCACTAGACCATGTACATTTAAGTACAGAAGTGTAGTATGAGTACATAAAAAATATGTACCCAGTAAGTATCCCGTCTAATCTCGGAGAAGTAGAGACGAGAGGTCGACTTGATACCTACTAGGTCCAGATAATATCATAATAATGATGTACAATATACAACATGAATAGTGTAATTAAATAACAGTTGCCACAGAAGTCATATCATTCTTGTAGTTATATTTTATTTTATCACATCTACTCCCTTTTTATTTATTTAGCAACAAATTATAAAAAGCCTAAGCTCAAGTAGAAACATATAAATCATGCGCAACAACGTCGAGGTCGACGGCCCGCTCCAACGGAATATAAATTTTTGTGCACCGTCGAGGGTCGAACGGCCCGTACCATAGATGCATCTATTTCACCGAGGCGATTGGCCTGATCCACAAATATCAAGACAATATCAAGATTGCGCAATAAAGCATCGAGTATATACAATGGAAAATCATTCCAAGTTCATAAATAAGCATAGTTCATTTTTCATTCTCCTCTAACATCTAGCATGTCATAAAATACCATTTACATAGTTCAAACAAGGAAAAGTTCAAAGTAGGCATGATGTGGGTCCTAAACTACCCAAACATTAACATTATAGTAGCTACGGACAGACTCTCGTCATCTAGTGCATATGTAGCCCTCGCATTTAATTAGGAAATTTATCATTTATTAACCGTAGAGGGACAATTCCCTCTCACGAGGTTAAAAAGGAGGCTCGTCTTGCTCCAAACTACACTTCCAAATGCCAAGAACGAGCTCGAAACCTCAAGGCGAAGCCGAACGCGCACAAACTAGTTAAACAGCGTGGGAATTAGTCAATAAGGGCTTAAAAAGTCGAATTCTAACTATTTACATGATTTCCCAATCTTTCCTGAATTTTTCTAAATTTTCGACCCTGGGTCCACGTGCCCGGATTCCGAGATTTTTTCGAAGAAAAATATTCTCTATAACCTAAGGATTACTAATATGCAAATTTTGGTTCATTACCTAGCTAATTAGGTGGTTAAATCTTATTTTTATCAAAATCCTAAGTCTAGCTCTAACCCATGATTTTATTTAATTATTGGTGTTAAACCTATGTGATAATCATGTATTTAGGCTAAGACTGAGTGAAAATTACTTACCTTGTGATGTTGTGTTGAAACCCCCTCTTTAGAAGCTCAAGAATAGCCCAAGTGTGGGGGAAATGGGAGATAAATGCACTTGAGCCCGTATTAATTGAGCTCACTGCCCCTTGCGATTTCCGCTTTCGCGGTTTGGAGCGGTCCCGCATTTGTGATGAAATGGCCGCTTCCGCGGTTTTGGGCAAAGAAGGGTCGACCGCTTCTGCGGTCTGGGGGGCGCATAAGCGGAATCCGCTTCTGTGGTTCCCTGGCCGCTTTTGCGGTTTTCCCCTGGGCTGGGCTGGTCGCTATTGCGATAATAGGACACTTCTGCGGTCTCTGCTTCTGCGGTCCAAGAGCCGCAGAAGCGGTTTTGACAGAAGCAGTAGGTGTTGTTTCCTTTGAAATTCTAACTTCACTCGACCCTCGATCATTTGATGCTCGGGGCTCCCGAGTCCCACCCGGACATACCGACAAGTCTGAATCACGAGGCAGACCTAGTCGCAACCTCGAAACTCCCAAAACAACATTAAATCAATGAATTGGACCCCAAAACCATTTTATCAAACTTAATGAACTTCAAGTTCTTAACTTCCTAGCAACGGGTCGAAACGCTCTTAGACTACTCGGATTGATACCAAATTTTTACGGGTATGTCTTATGTGATATTTCGGACTTGTACCAAGTTTCAAAACTGGAATCCGAACCTGATACTTATGTTTTTAACAATTACTAAGATTCTTTAATTTGTTAAAACTTTGATTTATCAATTCTACATAAAAATTCCGTACTCGGGCTAGGGACCTAGGAATTTGATTCCAAGCATACGCCCAGGTCCCATATTTTTCCACGAACCTTCCAGGGGTGTTAAATCACAAATTTGAGTCTGTTTCCCAAGAAAGTTGACCAAAGTCAAACTTGGATTTTTAAGAAAACCTTAAGGAATATTTGGTTTTATTTTCACTAAAAACTCTTCTAACTTCCGAACTGATCGCCCCCGCAAGTCGTAATTCAGCTAAGGAAGGCGTGGGAAGTTTTATTTAATGGAACGGGGTTCTAAATAGAAAAACGACCAATCGGGTCGTTACATTCTCCACCTGTTAAACAAACATTCATCCTCAAACGGACATAAAAGAAAAGTACCTGGACTGCTGAATAGGTAGGGATATCGGCTCCGCATGTACTCCTCGGACTTCCAGGTCTCAAGTTATCTTAGAGAACACCTTAGCACCGTGCAACTGGTCAAACAAATCATCAATGCGCGCCAATAGGTACTTGTTCATGATGGTGACTTTGTTCAACTGGCGGTAATCAATGCACATCAACATAGTCTCATCCTTTTTCTTTAAAAAAAGCACCGGTGCACCCAAGGTGACACACTGGGCTTGACAAACCACTTTGCTAATAACTCCTCCAACTGCTCCTTCAACTCCTTCAACTCCTTATGAGACATACAGTACGGTGGGATAGATATAGGCTGAGTGCCTGGAGCCAAATCAATGCAGAAATTAAAATCATGATCCGGAGGCATGCCTGGAAGATCAGGGGAAATACATCGGCGAGCTCTCGGACCACTGGAACTGAATCAATCATCAGAGACTCTGTTGCGGTGTCTCAAACATACGCCATGTACGCCAAACACACTTTTTCAACCATACGCCAAGCCTTCATAAAAGAAATAACCCTGCTAGGGGTAACAACTGTGGAACCCTTCCACTCCAATCTCGGCAATCGTGGCATCGCTAGAAAAATAGTCTTGGCATGACAATCGAGGACGGCGCGATAGGGGAATAACCTGTCCATACCCAGGATGATCTCAAAATCTACCATATCAAGCAACATGAGATCTACTCTAGTATTGTAACAATAGAAAGTAACTGCACAACACCGGTAGATCCGGTCCACAACCACAGAATCGCCCACGGGAGTGGACACATGTACAGGAACACTAAACGGCTTAGGAGACATAACCAGAAAACGATCAAATAGAGAGGATACATATGAATAAGTAGATCCTGCATCAAATAATATCGAAACATCCCTACCGCTGACTGAAATAATAGATCCGATGACGACGTCTGAGGCCAATACATTTGGCCTGGCTGGAAGAGCATAAAATCTAGCTGGAGCGCTGGGTGCCTGGCCTCCGCTAGACTGAGAAGCATCTGACTGACCTCTTTCTGTCTGGCCTCCACCTCTATGACGACCTCTACCAATCTTCCCTCCAACTATAGGTGGCTAGATCGTTGGTACTGGAGCCACTGGCAATTGTCCTTGCTGTATAGCCTTGCCCCGAGCCTGGGGCAGTACCTCTTCATTTGGCATGGGTCTCCACAATCAAAGCAACATGGTGCGGTGGACTGCTGCCTATATGGATGACTTTGAAAACTGGAAGACCTACTAGAAGAAGCCTGAATAGCTGGCAGGCGGTATGAACTCTCCAGCATAGCACTGAGATAAGAACCGGAAGAATATGGAGGAATTGAATACCTATTGGAAGAACCCTGAACAACCGGTGGGCGATAAGAACTTTCTAGCATGGCGCTGAAATATGAACGCTCTGGAGCACCCCGAGCATGTGGTGGTGCTGGAGCTGGGGGCCTACTGGACTAACCCCTCCCGGAGTGGCCTTTGCCCCTAACTAGGGCGCCTCTAAACACTCCAGAGAACCTGGCCCTCTTCTCCCGCTGCAGCTGCTCAAATCCTCCCTGATGGTAACCCTCGACCCTACGAGAAATCTCAAATGTAAGCTGATAACCTGTACCTATCTCAACCTCCCTAGCCATAACGTTCTGGATAGTGGGATGCAACATTGCTACAACTAAGAGAATCTCGCCTCATCTGACCATGTTGTAACTCGTTAAATTGATGACATAGCCCCTCTCTCTCATATGGGGGAATATACCGATCAATAAATAGCTGGGTGTACTGATCCCAAGTGAGGGGAGGAGAACCAGCCGTCCTGCTAAGAACATAGGACTGCCACCATCTGCGAGCGCTGCCCTCAAACTAAAATGTGGTGAAGTCGACTCTATGCGACTCCAATAGCCTCATGTTGTGCAGTATGTCCCTACACCTCTCGATAAAGTCATCTGCATCCTCATGACTATCACCCCCGAAGACTGGAGGGCGAATTCTAGTCCACCTATCTAGAAGCTTCTGCGGGTCTCCTCCAACAGATGACACGGCATTGGGTGCCACAACAGCAACTGGTTGAACCTCATCCACGGGTAGTTCACTCGGAGTCTGATATATGGCGGTTGTACCTCATGCATCCTAAGCAGTAGGGGTCTGTGCTCCCCCTCCTGCCAGTGAGGTGGCTGGCTCTACCGGAAATAAACTAGCCTGGGTTAGAAAATCCATGAATCGTAGCATACGACCCATAATCTCCTGAAATCCCGGTGTTGTCATAAAGTCGACCGTGGTAGGCGCAGTTGCAGGTGCCTCACCCTGTTCCTCAATAATAGGGTCTGCTGGAGGAATAACCGGGACGGCTCTGGGACGCCCTCGTCCCCTACCGCGGGCCGATGCTCTCCCCTGGCCTCTGGCAATAAGGGGATCAGCCCCTCCCGGGTCTGGAACGTCAGTAGCACGAGTCCTCACCATATGTGAGAGAATAGAAACGGAAATTTAGTGCACTAACCACTGCATGATAGGAGGTGGACAAAGAGTAGTTTTTCCTAATACCCTATAGCCTCTCGAAAATAAATACAGACGTATCCGTACCGATCTACAAAACTCTATTAGGTTTGCCCGTAATACCGTGAGACCTACATGAACCTAGTGCTATGATACCATATTGTCACGACCTAATTCCATAACAGGTCAGATGGCGCCCAACAACCTTGCCGGGAGAGCCAAGTGCGGAATATTACTAACAATCATATAGGGTTTTGCTCAATTTTTAACTGAAATACCCATTTAACTTGGGTTTATAACTAAAGCAGTAAATGCGACGAGTAGTATAACATTACAAAACCCAAAAGATCAGTCTACTAATGTGTAAGTGCCAAGACCTGGTATCACAGTGTAATGGAAACTGGTAGAATAGATACACATCTCTACCCTAGATATTAAATAAGGGAAAGACAACAAAATACAAAAGAAGACTTCATCCGGCTGTCGAGCGATGTGGAAGGGAAGCAACTCACCGTAGAAGTCTCAACAACTACTCATTGGCGCGCACCCTGACGGTATCCAGATGAATCAGCCTCGGACCATGTACATTTAAGTGCATGGGTACATAAACAATATGTACCTAGTAAGTATCCCGTCTAATCTCGGAGAAGTAGAGACGAGAGGTAGACTTGATACCTACTAGGTCCAGATAATACCATAATAATGATGTACAGTATACAACACGAATAGTGTAATTAAATAACGGTTGCCACATAAGTCATATCATGCTTGTAGTTATATTTCTTTTTATCACATTTTCTCCCTTTTTATTTATTTAGCAACAAATCATGAAAATCCTAAGCTCAAGCACAAACATATAAATCATGCACAAACAACGCCGAGGTCGACGGCCCGCTCCAACAAAATTTAAATTTTTGTGCACTGTCGAGGGTCGAACAACCCGTATCATAGATGCATATATTTCACCGAGGCAATCGGACTGATCCACATATATCAAGACAATATATAGAATGCGCAATACGTCATCACGAATATACAAGGGAAAATCCTTCCAAGTTCATAAATAAGCATATGTTCATTTTTCATTCTCCTCAAATATCTAACAAATCATAAAAGACCATTTACATAGTTCAAACAAAGAAAAGTTCAAAGTAAGCATGATGTGGGTCCTAAACTACCCAAATATTAACATTATAGTAGCTACGCACGGACTCTCATCACCTAGTTTTTATGTGGCACGCACATTTAATAGAAAATTTATCATTTATTAACCTTAGAGGGATAATTCTCTCTCATGATATTAAAAAGGAGACTCACCTTGCTCCAAACCGTACTTCCAAATGTCAAGAACGAGCTCGAAACCTCACGGCGAAGCCGAACGCACACAAACTAGTTAAATGACGTGGGAATTAGTCAATAAGGGCTTACAAGGTCGAATTCTAACTATGTACATGCTTTCCCAACCATTCCCAAATTTTTCTAAATTTTCGACCCCGGGCCCACGTGCCCGGTTTTCGAGATTTTTCGAAGAAAAATATTCTCTATAACTTAAGGATTACTAATATGCAAACTTTGGTTCATTACCTAGCTAATTAGGTGTTAAACGTATGTGATAATCATGTATTTAGGCTAAGAGTGAGTGAAAATTACTTACCTTGTGATGTTGTGTTGAGACCCTCTCTTGAATCTCAAGAATCGCCCAAGTGTGGCGGAAATGGGAGATAAATGCACTTGAGCCCGTATTAAATGAGCTCACTGCCCCTGCGATTTCCGCTTCTACCGTCCCGCATTTGTGATGAAATGACCGCTTCTGCGATTTTGGGCAAAGAAGGTTCGACCGCTTATGTTAGGGACTGCATAAGCAGAATCCGCTTCTACGGTTCCTCGGCCGCTTTTGCGGTTTTCCCCTGGGCTGGCTTGGCTGCTTTTACGATTAAAGGACCGCTTCCGCGGTCCAAGAGCCGAAGAAGCGGTTTTGACAGAAGGAGCAGGTCTTGTTTCCTTTGAAATTTAACTTCGCTCGACCCTCGATCATTTGACGCTCGGGGCTCCCGAGCCCCAGCCGGACATACCGACAGGTCTGAAATCACAAGGCGGACCTAATTGCAACCTTGAAACTCCCAAAACAACACTAAATCAAGGAATCGGACCACAAAACCATTTGGACAAACTTAATAAACTTCAAGTTCTTAACTTCCTATCAACGGGTCGAAACGCCCTTAGACTACTTGGATTGAGGCCAAATTTTACGAGTAGGTCTTACGTGATATTTCAAACTTGTACCAAGTTTCGGAACCGAAATACGAAACCGATACCTAGGTTTTTAACAATTACTAAGATTCCTTAATTCCTTAAAACTTTGATTTATCAATTTTACATAAAAATTTCATACTCGGGCTACGGACCTCGAAATTTGATTCAGAGCATACGCGCATATCCCATATTTTCTCACGGACCTTTCGAGACTTCAAATTATAAATCCGGGTCCGTTTACCAAGAAAGTTGACCGAAGTCAAAGTTACCTTTTTAAGAAAACCTTATGGGAACAGGACAATGAGGTTAGGGTTTACACTTGATGGATTTAAAAAGGGGGTGGCTTGTGAGCCGTTGATCTCTCAGATCAATGGCCAAGATTAAATGAAGACGGGACGGGTCATACAAAAGAGGCACGGGGTGATGGGTTGATGGTATTAGCTAGGGGTTATTGGGCTAGACTTTTAGGTGTGAGCTAGTGAAATGGGGTCTAAATTTGGCATGTTTTGGGCCAGATGTTAAAACATAAGAAATTAAGGGGGAAATAATTAAATAAAAAATTTAAATAAATTATAAAAAAAACATTTATGCAGATTAATACTTTAAAATAATAGTAAAATATTATAAAAATATAAGATATTATTTTGACCGCGAATAAAATGACAAAGGTAATAAAATTGTAAAATATAGATTATTACTGCAAGATTGTGCAAATAACTTTAAAAATCCTAATGTAATTATATGAAATGAAGTCAAATATTTAAAATATATATTATACATGCAAAATCATAATTTAGATAATTAAGTCATCACAAAATAATCTGAAGGTGTAGTAATAAGTATTCAAGTAATTTAAATGCAAGAAAAATTAATTTTAAAGCTCTAAAAGTTATGAAAAATTATTGAAAATTCTTGTATAGATTTGTAAACTAAATAATGATACAAACGATAATTTGAAAGTATATATACTACATGAGAAAAATATGAGGGCAAAATTGAGCATCAACAGAAAGTAAATAATATATTGTAATTGAAGACTCTAGTGTGTAAATAGTTGTAATACAATTCTAGGGTTATCATTGGTCCTCATTTCATATATTTTTTCAACTTTGTATTTGAATAATAACATAAAAATCGAGTCATATGAACCTTTGTAGGAGCCAGCAGATGAGGAATAAAGTATTTATATTATTAACTTTGTCGTACTAGAAAAAAATAATTACATACCTTATCTAACGGCTAAACGGCGTGGAGTCCAATATTTTTTAAAAGAAGTTGCCACTCACACTACTTCCTCTATCAATAAAAACGACGGGCGAATTTATTATTGAAATGAATACATCTAACTTCTATATATTCGATAAATTTTTAACAAAAGTTACATATTTAAAAATTAAGTAAATATATTATAAATAATACTAGTAAAAGAAATCTGTTATAAACTAAAGCAAAAGACAAGAACAATAGAACAAGAACAATAGCAATAGAGAGAAGAGTAGAGAGAGTTCTTCTTATTGAGTTGAGAGGGGTGAATTACAATGGTAGAGAGCACCTCTATTTATAGGGAGGAGGAAGATCTTGCTACCAATAATAGGACTCTAAAATCTCTCTAATTAAGTACATTAAAGACATTCACCTTAAATAGAAGTGTAAGAATCTTCTATTTCATAACACTCCCCCTTGAATGTCTATTCAATGATGTGCCTCATAAAACCTTAAAACCAAAACCCAATGGGAAAAATTAAAGTAAGGAAAGAGTACACATGTTTGAATATGCGCCTATTGGTTGCCTCGTTAAAAACCTTGCAAGGAAAACCCAGTGGGACAAAACCTTGTAAGGGAAAAAGAGTGCAACGCGCATTGACTCCCCCTAATGAGTACATCAATTTATATCCTTGAGCATTTGCATTCCAATCTTGTGCATCATCTTCAAAACGATCTTTGGTAGATGCTTGATGAATAAATCAACCATATTGACTTGAATAAATATTCCGCACCTTGAAATCATCACTCTTGATAGATATGAACATCTTCATATAATGTCGTGGAATAGCTCTTCAATATCTCCGTAGATGCATTCTCAATGCCATCATGCTTATAGTTATAGCAAGATACATATGTACACAAATTGTACTTAGGATGCGGTACTTCAGGACCAAGAATTGCATATGCTTCAAGCAACTTAAATCTTTCAAGTTAAGTCATATAAGTCGCATAATAGACTTTAGCTGCATATCAAGTTTTCATGTCATGCTAAGCAAATAAGATATCGAAAATTGACTATACATACCTTTGCCTTTATACTTTCAAGCATATGAACTATAGGTTCAAAGCTACATGTCTTTCATATGGAATCAATTCTTCTTGAATTGTATCTCTTCCATTTAGTTACTTTCTTTGAGTCAGCAAATGTGTATAGCATGCTTTGCAATATGTTGCAATTGCATTTCCCTTTTTATGAACTACAGGTTCATATCATGATATTCGGGGATATACATATACAGATGAAAATTCATCCCATGTAACACTTTCTCAAGTGTTTATCATGTCTCCCCCTCATGTTAGTAAAACTAACATGTTTCCTCAACTTTGGAAAATCATCTTTGTGCATTATGTCAATATACACAGCACCTTAATAATAAGATGAAATTATTTGGTTCCTGACCCTGAACCACTTGTGAGGGGAGAATATACTCTCGTATACAACTTATATCAAACTGATATATACAACTTCGTTCTCATAAGGAACAGTTTAGCTATTAAGTGGAAGCACTCAATAATTATCTTGCTAAACCAACTTTGATATAAACCAACTTATCAAGATGAACTGTCTTGAGTAGAGAATCTGGAAACTATGCTCGAAGTTAGATTACTGAGCGATTTACCTCGCAAGCACCAGCCAGGCTGCGGGTTAATAACAATTGCGCATGTAACCATTCCATAGATGCATCATATGTGGTATACATGGCAGGTGAATGGGCCCATATTCACCTTTGATATTTCCAGAATTTAGGGGCTTCAACCCGAACTCTTTAGTTGGTCAGTTCATTACTGAGAACAAGAACTTCTAGTTCTTTGATATTCACCTATGTGAATTTGCACATCATACTTCAAATGAGATGGCTAACACGAATATCAACTGAATAAATTATCAATATTGGTAAATTTCAAATTTACACCATGACATGTGCACTTATCAATAAACTTCGGGTTTATTATGACATGGGTTTTATACCAATAGATATCCACTTTATTGTGGCATTCTTTCGTTTGTGTAGTACAAACTGGAGAACAAAGCGGGTAGCTTTTCATATACAAATTACCCCGCTACAAGTTGTAGTAATAGGAGAATCAAAGCCTTCCTTTATTTATAGTCTCAATATCATCAATCGCCTTCGCGTGTACTTTTGGAAACTGGATAAGTTTCTTTGAGACTTACTACAGCACAATACTCAATTGTGTTTCTCCAACATAGTAATAATTGGCTCTTCGAGAGCTCTCAATTAATTTTGTACTACCACAGACTGAGGTTCGAGATCCTCACATTCTTGCATTCCGTATTTTCAAGAGTCTCAGGCTCAATAGATTCTTCGTGAATCTCGGAATTAATCAAATCATGAGCGTCCTCATGTGATTCTTTCATAGTGTCATTTAGATCGTTCTTTTTCCTCTTTCTAGGATTTCGATCTTTGGAACCTAATGGTCTGCCACGCTTCTGGCGTGCATTTGACTCATTGGATATGACACTAGATATTTGTCCAATAAGGACTTCAATACGGATCGGAACATTTTCCGCGTGAATGTGGGATTTCGTTATCCTCTTCAAGTCCGTAAATGCGTCAGGCATTTGATTTGCTATTCTTTGCAAATGGATAATCTTTTGTACCTCTTTCTTTCAAATAGAGGTATGTGGATCAAGATGAGATAATGATACATTTTTCCACAAAATTTCCCATTTGGTTTCACCGACTTCTCCCCCTAATTTTGGGAAAAGTGTCTCATCAAATTACAGTCTGCAAATAGTGCAGTGAACAAATCTCCTGTCAATGTTTCGAGGTAGCGAATAATGGAGGACGCGTCAAACTCAACATATATTCCTAACCTCCTTTGCAAACCCATTTTGGTGCGGGATGGCGGTGCTACAGGCACATATACTGCGCATCCAAAGCTTCTTAAATGGGGTATATTGGGTTCATGACCCAAAACCAATTGCAATGGGGAATATTTGTGTCAATTCGTCAGTCAGAGACGAACTAGCATTGCTGCATGCGAAATGGCGTGACCCTAAGCCGAAGCGGGCAGCCGACGAACTAGTATTGCTGCATGCAAAATGGCGTGAACCCAAACCAAAGTGGGCAGCCGACGAACTAGCATTGCTGCATGCAAAATGGCGTGAACCCAAACCGAAATGGGCAGCCTCGTTTTCATGAAGAATTTAAGATTATTCTCATCTATTATCCATTAACTTTGCAAACGCAAGGTTGCGTGATGGCAACAAGCACACATTAGACCATCTACAGGATGCGTCTATCAAGACCATGAAATACCTAAACTACCCACTAGGTGGGTGAATAGGTCCACAAATGTCCCCTTGTATACGTTCCAGAAACTGGGGTGACTCAGTCCCAACCTTTGTTGGGGATGGTCTGATAATCAGCTTGCCTTGATAACACGAAGTGCAAGGATATTCATTACTTGAAAGAATTTTGAAATTCTTTAACGGATGCCCATATGAGCTTTCTATAATCCGTCTCATCATGGTTGATCCTGGGTGACCCAGTCGATCATGCCAAAGTACAAATGTATTGGACTCAGTATTCTTTAGATTTACTGTTGAATGTGCCTCAATTGCACTAATTCTTGTCCAATACAGGCCACAAGATAAAGACGGGAATTTCTCAATAACCCTCTTTTGGCCGGAGACATTCTTTGAAGTGAGGACGAGATATTCGAGATTATCTTCATCCATTGTCTCAATATTGTAGCCATTCCGGCGTACATCTTTAAAACTCAACAAGTTTCTCATAGACTTGGAGGAGAACATTGCATTCTCTAAGATAAACGTCATGCCTTTGGGTAGAGTTACAGTTGCTCTTCCGGAGCCTTCAATCAATTTAATTCCCATGGTTTGATATACAAAAGAAAATATACGAACATGAGAATAAACAACTTCAATTCGTTTGTGTCACATAATATTTTCAAAATCTGCTGCTAACAGTTGACTAACAAAATCAGATACGTTATCCATAATCAATTACTTTACAGTTTGAAAATTTCAGCGTTTTTCATAAGACAATCGATTATTAAACACACACAATCGATTGTTTGAACATAGACAATCGATTGTAAAACACACAATCGATTATTTGTTATTTTTGAAAAACTCTGTTTAAGACAATCGATTGTTAGATATAGACAATCGATTGTTGGTCATTTTTGAAAAATTCCGGACCTCACTGTATCTGACAATCGATTGTCAAATATAGACAATCGATTGTTGGTCGTTTTTGAAAAATTCTGGACCTCACTGGATAAGACAATCGATTGTTCAGACATAGACAATCGATTGTTGATCATTTTTGAAAAATTCCAGGCCACTATTTTTAAAGACAATCGATTGTTGATCATTGACAATCGATTGTTTTGCAGTTTTATGCGAAACGTGAGATAACCGACTAGTTTTTCAGGCTAGTCGATTACCTCTACTGGAAAATAAAGATTTTATTGATATTTGAGCATATTGAAAACATTCTAATGAACTACTACAAACATCACATCATGAACTAACTAATACGAGCTAATGCTAATGACTATTAATTTATTCATTGACTAATACAAGTAGAATCAAACAGCTCCATCTTCTTTCATCACGGTTCCGTCACCGATTAGGTGGTCTATCTTTCCATCGGGTTGCTCAAAGAAGTCTGCCACATTCAAGTTGTCGTCAGAGACAAAATTCGTTATGGGGCGTTTACTCTTTCGAGATGCTTAATAAAGGTCAACCAAATGTCTTGGTATACGGCAAGACTTAGACCAGTGCCCGTTTCCACCGCAACGATAATATATAGTTTATAAACTATTTGCTTTTGGATTCTTATCGTATCGTGCTTGTGGCAGAGTGACCAACTTCATGTTGTCATCTCTCTTCTTTAAGCCTTTCCACAAGATGGGTGAATCCTTGATGTTGAGATATTCAATCTTCAAACTTTCATCAAGGTGATGGCGCAAGAAAATCAAGGCCTTCATACAGTTTCAAACCTTCATTAAGGTAATGGCGCAAGAAAATCAAGGCCTTAGCATAGTTTCAAACCTTCATTAAGGTAATGGCGCAAGAAAATCAAGGCCTTAGCATAGTTTTGGGTAGATGCACTATTTCTGTCTTTAATGGCGTCTCCAAGACCCATAGCATCTAAGTGGATTTCATCATCCAACACGCATGTCATATAGTTCTTGCCCGAAATTTCGAGGGCAACGAACTTTCTTTTCATATGACACAATTACATCAAGAGCGTGTTCATACTTACGGGCTCTATTACAATTATCACATTCACTTCAGGGAATGGATCAAAATCATGTGCTTTACACAAGCTGCTACCACATTCTCTAAAGGGAATGGAGCAAATTCAATTTGGACGGAATTCTTTGTCACGTCCACATTCATTGATACCTTCATGGTAATTAGTCTTCTTTCAGACTTATCATATACTGCTTCCACATTTTCTAAAGGGAATGGAGCAAATTCAATGGGACGGAATTCTTTGTCACGTCCATGGTAATAATTTTGTCTATATTTGTATATAAAATCAAACTATAGAATTTCAAGAATTTGAAAGGAAAAAGTAAAACACTTACCTTTAAGGTATACCAATTCTATTTTCAATGTTTTCTCCTTTCTTCCTTTTTCGTTTCTGTTTCCCTTCTTTCTTTAAATTTTCTTTTCAACTTTTTTCGTTTTTCTCCTTTTGCTTTCCTGTTTCTGTTTCCGTTTCTTTTCCTTTGTTTTTCGTTTGTCCCCTTTTTTTTTTCATTCTTTCTTCATTCTTTCTTTGAAGCAAAACCTTGTACAAACAAAAGTTAAGACAATCGAAAATTTCAATTGGTTAGAGACTCGTGCTGATAACGTGTTATAAACTAAAGCAAAAGACAAGAACAATAGAACAAGAACAATAGCAATAGAGAGAAGAGTAGAGAGAGTTCTTCTTATTGAGTTGAGAGGGGTGAATTACAATGGTAGAGAGCACCTCTATTTATAGGGAGGAGGAAGATCTTGCTACCAATAATAGGACTCTAAAATCTCTCTAATTAAGTACATTAAAGACATTCACCTTAAATAGAAGTGTAAGAATCTTCTATTTCATAACAAAATCATTGTTAAGATATTTTAAAAATATTTGCAAAAAAATTACTCTTGACTTCTCAAATATAGCAACAAGATCATTATTCCTGGACCAGATGAGCAAAAAGCATAAAATTCCGAAAAATGTTCACGAGGTTTTCAAAGCAATTGATTTATTAGTATTCAGTAACCTTTATTGATTAAATTGGAGTTTTTCCCTGCCTATCGTAATTCTGTAAAAGAATAAAACATTGGGAAAAGCTTATTCCTTCTCAGGCGGGAAAATATTCTTTTACCAAAATTCAAACTAATCCTTGCTTCTCATTGGTCCATTCAAAACGACACGGATCGCCTCAACAGAATCCTCCACCGTAGATTATATCAAAATCCTACGGCTCTTATCACCGATCCGAAAACCAAATACCAGAAATTACACTATAAATTTAACAAACACGCAAAATACATCCATCCACATCTACCGCTCCTACAATCCACTGATAATATCAATTCTTTTGTGCAAATCACAACTTTGTTTTTTGTCATTCTCAAATGGATACTGCCGGAAAAGCGAAAAAGGGTGCCGGCGGCAGAAAGGCTGGTGGCCAATCGAAGAAGCCGGTTTCTCGGTCCGTCAAAGCCGGTCTTCAATTCCCGGTCGGTAGAATTGGTCGTTATCTGAAGAAGGGTCGTTACGCTCAACGCGTTGGAAGTGGTGCTCCGGTTTATTTGGCTGCTGTTCTGGAATATTTGGCCGCTGAAGTAAGTCTTATTTTTTGAAAATTTAATTTTGGATTTGTTAATTTTATATACGTAGTGGTAATGGTATTTGCTTTCAATATTTTCCCTGTGTTGCTTTGGTTTTTGGCCATTTTTTGTCAAATTAAAAATGGTGTTTGGAGTAATTTATATGTGAATTGAACGCGTAACACATTAAATTTGTTTATTGAGCTTTTTGTGATAAATTATTGTAGGTGTTGGAATTGGCTGGAAATGCAGCGCGTGACAACAAGAAGAACAGAATTATTCCAAGGCATGTTCTGTTGGCTGTGAGGAACGATGAAGAGTTAGGAAAGCTTCTTGCTGGTGTCACCATTGCTCATGGTGGTGTGCTTCCAAATATCAACCCGATTTTGTTGCCTAAGAAAACTGGCGGTGCTGAAAAGGAACCGAAATCTCCTGCTAAGGCCACAAAATCTCCCAGGAAAGCTGCAGCTTAGAGTTTTTTTGTGACTGTTGAATCTGAAACTTCTTTTGCTTTTTGTTCGTGTTGTATGTATTTCTGGTTTTAGATCTAGTTCTTGTTTTAGCGAGGGAATTTGAGAAGAATATAGCTGTAATTTTGAACTTGTTGTTAGTTGTTCTTTATAGTTAAATCAATGAAACCCCTTGTTTCTATCTATGGCCTCTTTCAATCTATACATCGTTTTACATCAATCATCGTTGGGCATACTTATTTTGTGATGCAGAATGTAGATAATTTTCTTTCTTAATTGATGTTCCTTTTGTCCTTTAGTGAAGGCCTTATATTTTTAACAAAATTTTATGTTTCGGAGGGAGCTATATAAGGAATGAGTAATCAGTTTTCTGTAACATATAAACAAAAGCTGGTATATTCCTTATTAGTCGGGTGAATATGGAATCTCCTTTGTTTGGGGAGTTCTTTAGTGAAATGCTTTGGTGATATTCCATATTAGTAGGGCGTGAAAGTTTGGTTCATTTATTGATATTAAGACGTTGTATTAAATATGCCAAACAGTTCATGGTGGAAACTTCGATAAAGTTCCAAATATTTGTTTGCGATGAGTTCCAGATGATCTTCTTGTTCTTGCTCAGTAGTGGTTGGTGGAAAATTCTACTTTCCAAAAACTTTACTAAGGCCAATTAATGGAGCAATGAACTCTAGGAAGGTATCAACTGAAGAGTGTAACAAGATTTTACTGATAAAAACTCCTTTTGTATGACCCTTGCAGAATAGAGAGTCATGTGTGTTGCAAATGAAGGTATTGTTGTATTACGTTTTTTGGTATTAGCCCAACTACATTTTTAATGTTGTGGGTTTGTATCTACTATTTATTGTAAATTAATAAATTTTTTACACAGAAATTTACATTTGGCATTGAAAGTACTGGATTTGGTTGAACCTGAAAACATTAAAATAGATCCGCCCTGGATGTTGAGATCCTTTCAGCAGAGACAAATCATATTAATTCCCCAATCACTGCAGTTTCTTCTGAAGTAGAAATACTTCGGTCGATCTTTCCTTTGATACTGTCGCTCTTTTCCTTGTGGTGATAACATATAATTCCCGGTATTGACCTTTTGAGAGGACAACTTCCCTGTCCCAGGTAGGGGTAAAGTCTGCGTATATATTACCCTCTGCGGACCCCACTTGTGGGATTATAGTGAATTATTGTTGTTGTTGTTGTTGACCTTTTGAGAGGGGATATCTTCCCAAAATCTAATTCTTCTTGTTTCCAAGTTGACAATGCATGAACTGATGGAAAGAAACAGTTCCACTGCGAATGAATGTGTTTTCGTAGTACAGAACCATGTCGAGAATTATGAGCCCAAAGTAGTCCTATCCATATAGAATATGAAATTTAGAAGAGATGACTTTACTCCAAAGAGAGTTTGCTTCAGAGTTGCACCTTCAATGTCATTTTGAGAAGACTCGTTCTACGCATTCACATTTCTAATTTCCAAACCTCAACTTCTTTAGGACTGATAGTGTTATTGTTGTTCTTGGCGTGAAGGTTCGGTTTTACTTGTTACTAAATCAACATTAGGAGTAGTTGATTGATATATAGAAAGGTTATACCAACTGGAGGTGATATTACTGATAGCAGTCTTAGCAATGGATTCTATGACCATTTTGAATTCACAATAGACGTATTATAAGAACATGTACCCCTGTACTAATCTCAACTGGAGTTTCTTAAATTTTAAAAAGGAAAAAATGTAGGAGGAGGAATCTGAATTAAATCCATAGCTCATTAACCGACTAAAATATATAAAATTTCACAAAGCATGTCTAGGGCTAATGAGAAGAGAGAGGATAAAATCCACAAATACTTGAAGTAAGCATGTGTCATGCCAATAATCTATTGTTCGACAAGTCTGACAATACAAATCCATAGGAACAAAAGCTAAAAAGAAACACATAACAGAAAGAAATTCATAAAATAGAAAGAACAAGTTCACACTGTAAAGAGAATATGCAGGAGTAGGTGGCACATCTAGTTCCACTCCGTCTTCAATCTCACCCCACCCAATGAGACGCCAGTGTCCACCACCTCGACGGCTGAGCACCACCTTCTCGCCTATGCCAGTGCATACAGGTGCAGTTAGTTGCAACTTCGCGTTGTTATTTCTCGCTTTAATGACTTGAGCGCCAGTTGCCATGGACAATATATTCAGCATTAGTACCTCACCCTTCACCAGATTCGACACCTGCTTATCTGACTCTTTTTTCTCGACCTCTACAAGCCGACGCAGCAGTTTAATTTTCCTGATCTGCAGAGAAAAAGATGATGAGAAATAAGTTGCCAAGAGGCTTAGTGTACCACATATTCCTAGTGATTTGGCCAAAAAATAAATGGTCAAATGTATCAGGAGGAACTATAAATGGCATGATTTAGTAAGCAATAAAAGATATTACAACAAAAACTGTGCATGCTAACCGTAAGTTCAATATAGACTTCAGAGAGTGTACCAACGTCTCCAAGGACTTGACCAACAACCATATCGCTGCGTGATAGGGAAGGATCCATTGATGTGTCGACCCCAATAACGCCTCCTGGCACAACAAACTGAAGCTTATTCTGCTATGCAAATAATAACATAATTCTGGAATATATTGGTCTACATATGATTTTTCCATCTGCAGTTTTGTCAAGGATGCCTGGACGAAGCTCAACCATCTGATTCACTTTTAGAACATCCTGAGAACAAGAGGTCAATGATATATGTTTAGACATAACAAAGTATTTAAAGGTTAAGCTCCGATTTAATCATACTTGGTTACCAACAGCTTCCAAAAATTGATCAGTGGGAATTGTCAAAAGACAGCTTTCGTCAGATATACATTAAATGATGTTCTTTATAGTGTGTGGCAGATAGTAATAACAGTTATGAGAACAATTTGCATCAACCCCAGACAACAGGAATGTACCTTAATGATACTTCCACCTACAACACCACCTTTCATGTCATCTATCCCACAACCAGGCTTATTGACATTGAATGATTGAATCACAACCATACGAGGAGGTGAAACAAAATCTCTCTTTGGAATGGGAATCCTTGCAATACGGAAATAGGTACAACTGGTGCACCTTTTGCAACTGTTCCCTGATAGGCATAAGGTGAACTTCTTCTTTAGCAAACTGTTAAAAATACCAGGTAATCAACTTACAAAACTCTTTGGAAAGACTAACCTTGAGAAATTCACGGAATGGTTTATACTGATTTCTAGCTTGATCCTGCTGTATAATGTCAACTTTGTTCTGAAGAATGATTAGGTTTTGGAGCTTCAAGATGTCAACAGCAGATAAATGCTCTAGAGTCTGGGGCTGAGGACAACTTCCATTGGCAGCTATTAGAAGAAAAGCTCCATCCATAATTGTTGCCCCGCTCAGCATTCTAGTCATCAGTATCTCATGCCCCTACACCAAGTTATAACAAAGTAGCCAAAGCTAAATATAGTTACAATGTAGTAATAATGTAACTCATACTCATAGATTAATGGGACAACCAAAATTTTGAGGTAACACATTTGGCAAAAAGTACAGATGCTTTGCCAGGTTTCAAGTAGTGGAAAAACTATCACCTATAATCCCAAACATACCAACTCCTAGAAAGATAAAAATGTAGCGTGATTATAAAATTAAAAAAGCAAACAATTTCAATGCAAGATCATTCAGACGAGTTACCATGTGATCAATCCTAAATTATGTTGCCAGATTCAGAAGAAAGCCCCTCCACATTTTTATAAGAATTCTGTAGCAAAATATAAATGCAAAGAACAAATTCTACTGCCTTGTCGCCAAGTGCAGTAATGTTTTAAGGTTCCACAAATGAAGTAGCCATACCGGGCAATCTACAAAAGAAATGTGTCTAAGCAGTTTCATCTTGCAGTTCTTGAATCAGGGAACATCACATGGAGGATTATCTTCTTTGCCACTTCCATATGACCTAAAAAATTAGGTAGATATTAACAATATATTCTTCAAGAAATCATAGGAAAAAATAATTCACATTAACATACGTACTTGTAGCATAAAGGCCGCGGACAACTTTCATCCTCATATTTGTATATCTTTGCATTTGCGTATCCAAGTTTCACAGTTATGTTACGCTCGAGTTCACATTTGAATCTGAGAAGTCTGATAATTAGATGGCATTGGAAAAAAGAGTAAGAGTTCCATAAAATCAAGTAGTCTGATAATTAGATGGCATTGGAAAAAAGAGTAAGAGTTCCATAAGATCAAGTTAAACGAGAGAGCGGATTTGAAGAGGTAAAATTAGAGGATTTCTTATAAAGCACTATAGTTTAGAGCCTAGCAGCTATAGTTTGCCTAATTATCATTTGTAATGATTGTTCAATTGTAACCAACTTGTATCACTTGTACTCAAACGCACAACGAATGTAACCTGTGTCAACTGCATTAGTTTGCCCAACGAATACAACTTGTATCAACTATATTCATTCGCGTAATTAATACAACATGTATCAACGGTAGCTAAGGCGAATTACAAGGTGTATACAAAAGATACAAATGTATACAGGGGAATACAACGAATACAACGAATACAATCAAGGCGAAATGCAAAAATATAGAAAAATAAAATGCTCTTGTTGAGTGTCGAACTCAAGGCCTCCGCTAACTGAGTGAGCCCTCTAATATTTCAATTCAAAACAATCAATCTATAGTTTCATGGATTTGGTATAAAATTCAAATATAGCTACGAATGGTAAATAGAGTGTGCATGTTTGAAGTGTAGCATAATTTTCCCTAAAAAATATAATTTGGTTAATTCACATAAATCTCATATTAACAAGATCATAGAAAAGACAGTTATCACCTTTTTAGCCTTGTATTTCTACTTCTATCTAGTACAATGTATGGACAATCTTATCAATGATCAAATTAAACAACAACAACAACAACAACTACCCAGTATAGTCCCACAAAGTGGGGTCTGGGGAGGGTAATATGTAGACGGGCCTTCGGGCAGAGAGGCTATTTCCAATCGACCCTCGGCTCACTGAAGGAAAGGAAAAACAAAAACAAAAACAAAAACAAAAGAGCATTAGTAACTCCAGCAGAAATAGCGTAAATAATTATCTAAACATAAGAACCATAAATACAATAGCATGCAATAATATCAGACATGAACTACCATAAGAGAGACACTATCCAATACACAAATCATCTATGGATAGCCAAACATAACAAAAAGTATTCAAAGGGCTACAGACAAAAGAGTAATTAAGGGTACCTGGATACCAGAGATTGCCCTGACAACAGTGGTTTTGCCATGTGCTACATGGCCAATTAGGCCTAACAAAAGTTTAAACCATTTTATTAGTCCATAATTAACTTGTCCAGGAAAACAAGAATGAGGTTATAACAAAAATTACCAATGTTGATTGTAGGCTGCCTGGATATAACTTCAGGTGAAAGTGGATGTAGTTTCGTCACATCCAGCTTTCTTAAATCCTGCTCCATTATAATCTCTTTCTGAGCCATCTTCTTCAACATTCAGAATAAATTGCTCAATCCTGTATGAAATCAGCATTAACACTATTTACTACCCAAACACCATAATACATATAATTGATCCTTCATTATACATTTACGCTAACACAATATGAAAATTTCACCTTAAAAGAGAGAAGCTTGCTTCAAAAGTTCTGTTTTGATTTGCCTTTCTGATGGGCACTAGTGGATTTGAAATTGAGATTGGTAAAGCTGCTATCAAGAAGAAGAAGAAGAAGATCGCCATGGTGCTCTTAAACTTTGTTAGGTTAGGCTAAAATTTCCATGGTGAATTAGGGTTTAAAATTTTGAAATTTTGAATTGATATTGAAGATGAGAAGTTCTTTTGTTACTAGGCTGTCTATATATATAGGAGTATACAACAACAACAACTACCCAGTATACTCCTACCAGGTGGGGTCTGGGGAGGGTATTATGTAGACGAGCCTTACCCCTACCCGAAAGGGCAGAGAGACTGTTTTCAAACGACCCTCGGCGCATAGGATAAAATGGAAAGCTGCATTGGAACAAAGACAAAATTAGGAACCAAAGCAAGACAAACCAAAATAATAAAGCATACGTAATCCCGCAGAAATAACGTAAATAATTATGCAAACATAAGAAACATAAATACAGTCGCATGCAATAATAACAAGCAGTAACTACCATACTAACAACCAAAAGGGGACCTAAGCTAATACACTAGTCATCTATGGGTAGCCCTACTATCCCACACCCAACCCCGGGTGAGGCGAACGAAGGACTCTAAGAGCCCCTAGCCTGCAACCCTGATTCTAGACCTCCAGATTCCCCTATCAAGGGTCATGTCCTCGGTAACCTGCATTCTAGTCATGTCTTGCCTAATCACCTCTCCCCAATGCTTCTTAGGCCTCCCTCTACCTCGCCGACCACCAACAATCACCAACCGCTCGCAGCTCCTCACCGGGGCATCGGGGCCCCTCCTCCGTACATGCCCGAACCACCTCAGCCTCGCTTCCCCCATTTTCTCGTCCACCGGGGCCACCCCTACCTTCTGTCGAATAACTTCGTTCTTAATCTTATCTAGCCTGGTGTGCCCACACATCCACCTAAGCATCCTCATCTCCGCAACCTTCATTCTCTGAACATGAGAGTTCTTCACGGGCCAGCACTCCGCCCCATACAACATCGCAGGTCTAACCACAGCTCTGTAGAATTTTCCCTTGAGTTTGTGTGGAATTTTCTTGTCACACAGGACCCCTGAAGCAAGCCTCCACTTCGACCACCCTGCTCCTATCCGTTGGGTGACGTCCCCGTCAATCTCCCCGTCCCCCTGAATCACAGACCCAAGATAACGGACACTGTCCCTCTTGGCGATGGCCTGAGAACCAAGCACCACTTCCCTGCCTACCCCGCTCGGCTCGTCGCTAAACTTGCACTCCAGATATTCTGTCTTAGATCTGCTTATTTTGAAACCCTTAGACTCGAGGGTCTGTCTCCATACCTCTAACCTCTCACTAACACCGGCCCTCGTCTCGTCTATCAATATTATATCATCAGCAAAGAGCATACACCAAGGCACATCCCCTTGGATATGACGGGTTAGAGCATCTATCACTAAGGCGAACAACAGGGGGCTCAGCGCCGATCCTTGATGGAGCCCCATTACCACAGGAAAATGGTCTGATTCGCCACCCGCCGTCCTCACCCTAGTCTTAGCTCCATCGTACATGTCCTTGATTACTCTGATATAGGCTTCTGGCACACTCTTCGCCTCCAAGCACCTCCATAGCACCTCCCTCGGGACCTTGTCATACGCCTTCTCCAAGTCGATAAGCACCATATGAAGGTCCTTCTTCTTATCCCTGAATTGTTTCGCCAGCCGCCTGACTAGGTGAATAGCCTCTGTGGTGGAGCGGCCCGGCATGGAACCGAACTGGTTCCCAGATATAGTTGTCGCCTCCCTCACTCGCGCCTCAATCACCCTCTCCCAAACCTTCATCGTGTGGCTTATTAGTTTAATACCCCTATAGTTGTTGCAGCACTGGATGTCCCCTTTGTTCTTGTACAAGGGCACCACTGTACTCCACCGCCACTCATCCGGCATCCTCTTAGCCTTGAAGATCACGTTAAACAGCCTAGAGAGCCACTCCCCTCCAGATCTACCCATGCACTTCCAGAACTCCACCGGGATCTCGTCAGGCCCGGTTGCTCGACCCCTACTCATCCTACGCAACGCCCCTATGACCTCCTCCACCCTAATGCGCCTGCAGTACCCAAGGTCTCTATGTCGCTCTGAATGCCCCAACTCCCCTAGCTCTATGATCCGATCCCCCTCCTCGTTAAGAAGGTCCCGAAAGTACGCCTGCCACCTCTGTTTGATTTGCGATTCCCCCATCAGAACTCTACCATCCTCGTCCTTGATACACCTGACTTGGTCTAGGTCACGAGCCTTCCTTTCCCTTGCTTTAGCCAGCCGGAATAACTTCTTATCCCCACCTCTCTCCCCTAGTTCCTCGTACATGCGACCGAACGCCGCGTTTTTAGCTTCCGTGACTGCCATCGTAGCTTCTCTCCTCGCCTCCCTGTAGATCATCCTGTTCGCTCTCCGCTCCTCCTCGCTTGTGCTCCCTGCCAACCTAGCAAACGCCGCCTTCTTTGCCTCCACTTTTCCTTTGACTACCTCGTTCCACCACCAATCACCCTGATATCTACCTGAATATCCCTTAGTTACCCCGAGCACGTTCCGTGCTACCCCCCTAACCAAGTTCGCTGTCACTGACCACATCGCGTCCGCTTCCCCATAACTTCTCCAAGCTCCGCCCTCCTCTAACCTCCTTTCCAACTCCTGTGCTTTCTCCTTAGACAAAGCTCCCCATCTAATCCGCGGTTGACCCAGGGCGCCCCTCCTCTTCTTCTTCACCCAGAGATCGACATCCATCACTAGAAGTCTATGCAGAGTTGAAAGAGACTCTCCCGGAATAACCTTGCAGTCCTTGCACAGACCCCTGTCGCTCCTTCTGATGAGGATGTAATCAATTTGAGTCCTCGTCGCCGAACTCTTGAAGGTGACCAAATGCTCCTCCCTTTTCCGGAATGTCGAGTTCGCAATCAGGAGCTCGGAAGCCCTGGCAAAATCAAGCAGCGAAGTGCCTCCTCCGTTCCTGGCCCCAAAGCCAAAGCCACCGTGCACCTTATCATAGCCACCAGCCTCAGCCCCAATATGACCATTAAAGTCCCCTCCAATAACTAACTTCTCAGATTGGGGAATACTCCCTACCAGATCATCCAAGTCCTCCCAAAAGCGCCTTTTAACCTCCTCGTTTAAGCCTATTTGCGGCGCGTAAGCGCTGATGACGTTGAGGGCGCCACCCCCAAGAACCAGCTTAATAGACATTAACCTATCATTCACTCGCCTAACCTCGACCACGGACTCCCTTAGGTCCCTATCAACCAAGATGCCCACTCCATTCTTACCCCTCACGAACCCAGAGTACCATAGCTTAAACCCATCAACATTCCGCGCCTTTGTCCCTTTCCACCTAGTCTCCTGCACGCACGCTATGTTAACCCTCTTCTGCTGAAGAACCTTTGCCAACTCAATGGACTTATCCGTCAGAGTGCCTATGTTCCAAGACCCAATCCTTAACCGATGGGCGTCCGCTGCCCTCTTCCAGCCCTTACCTCCCGCCCTGCCCGAAGGCCCACCCCCTGCTCCCCTACTCACCCTCGCGACCACCCCCACCCCCTGAGGACATGACCTTACGCTATCATCCCCCGCCGCTGCCACTATCCCACCAACCGATATGAGGTACAGTGGCTCACACACGCACTATAGCGAAAAACGCAAATGAAGCAAACGAGATAACAACAGAATAGACCACACTCGAAATGTTAGCTAAAATACGTAAAAAGGTGCGCAAAGTAAACAAGAGATCGGGAGGTACCAACTCCCGGTGGAAAAACCTGAAAGTGTGCTTTGCTGCGCCCAAGTTTTCCTGAATCTTAGCAGAATGTGCGGCTCTATTGCGTCCTGCCGCGAGTCTGAACGAGAGTTTCCGGGGATCCTCGCCGGAGAGATAGGCACCTGT
The DNA here is from genome assembly GCA_034376525.1 of Nicotiana benthamiana. Lineage (NCBI taxonomy): Eukaryota > Viridiplantae > Streptophyta > Magnoliopsida > Solanales > Solanaceae > Nicotiana > Nicotiana benthamiana. The sequence continues at coordinate 8,919,580 of CM067334.1, forward strand.
CCAAGAAAACAAAACACACCCACAAAGGCAGCGGAAATAATGGAACAAAAAGCGCGGAGTTGCCGGAAAAATTTCCAACGGAAAGCGATAGTTCAAAACCTCTGAACCAGAATAGGATCAGACTTGGGTGAGCAAACAGTAGTGATAAAACAGTGCAGCTACTTTGCTGTGAGGGAGTATTTTCGGGTAAAACAGTGGTGGTAAAACAGTGGCGGAATTTTTTTTTTTGTAAAACAGTGGCGGAAAATTTTTGGTAAAACAGTGGAGGTAAAACAGTGGAGGTGCAACAGTGGTGGTGAAACAGTGGTGGAAAAATTTCGAAGGTACCGGGACGGTCGGAATAGTGAGGGGGTCACACTGTGTGAAAGGCGCCGGCAGAAAAGTTGCCGGAAATGGTCACACGCGCCCGGCGCGTGTCCGACAGCAGCGGCGCGTGTGATGTCACAGGTGGCGCGTGAGGCTAGATCCGGTGTCGGAAATTGCTAGGGGGGTGCGCCTGACGATGTGTGCCTCTCATGGTGGGACCCAACTGACTTTTGATCCGATTCTACTTTGAAAAAAATAACAACAATAAAAAGCAGTGCTATTCTTGGGCTCTAAGTAATATACGTATGTCCTTTTTTGGGCTACAAGTAATCTTGTAAAGTACTTGGGGGATCGTTTGGTTGTCGGTTAGAAGTTATGTAAATATTAGTTATATATGTATTTGTTATGCATGTATTAATTAGGTATGTATTAGTTATACATGGTATTAGTTATATATGTATTAATTATGCATGGATTAGTTATGCGTGGATTAGTTATGTTTAGTTATATAAGGATTAGTCATACAAATATAATGTGAGTGTCATTTATTATTAGCTTACTTTATTTTTAATTGTTAGTATAGTTTTAATATATTTTCTATGTGGAAATTATTTTTTCTCCTTCTTTTAACCAAACAATATATAAAGTTATCATAGTTTTAATATATGTATAACTCCTCTCTAACCGGCTACCAAACAACCCCTTATTGTATTTTTTTGGTCATTAAATTACCTTAATTTTTTCCTTTTCTTTCCCTTGTTATACTTTTATTTTATTTTTTACCTATTTTTTTAATTTGTGACAACTATTTTGGGAACAACTTAAATTGAACTATTAGTGCAATCCCATAAATAAGAAAAAATCAAAGTAGCAACAAGGAGAAGAAAAATATAAATTTAGAACGCTAAGTGGAAAATAATATTCAAATAGATTTAGGTCCGTTTGTCCATCAAGGATCGGCGCTGAGTCCCATGTTGTTCGCCTTAGTGATAGATGCTCTAACCCGTCATATCCAGGGGGATGTGCCCTGGTGTATGCTCTTTGCTGATGATATAATATTGATAGACGAGACGAGGGCCGGTGTTAGTGAGAAGTTAGAGGTATGGAGACAGACCCTCGAGTCTAAAGGTTTCAAGATAAGCAGATCTAAGACAGAATATCTGGAGTGCAAGTTCAGTGACGAGCCGAGTGGGGTGGGCAGGGATGTGATGCTTGGTTCTCAGGCCATCGCCAAGAGGGATAGTGTCCGATATCTTGGGTCTGTGATTCAGGGGGACGGAGAGATTGACGGGGATGTCACCCATCGGATAGGAGCAGGGTGGTCGAAGTGGAGGCTTGCTTCTGGGGTCCTGTGTGACAAGAAAATCCCACACAAACTCAAAGGGAAATTCTACAGAGCCGTGGTTAGACCTGCGATGTTGTACGGGGCAGAGTGCTGGCCCGTGAAGAACTCCCATGTCCAGAGAATGAAGGTTGCTGAGATTAGGATGCTTAGGTGGATGTGTGGGCACACCAGGCTGGATAAGATTAGGAATGAAGTTATTCGACAGAAGGTAGAGGTGGCCCCAGTGGACGAGAAGATGCGGGAAGCGAGGCTGAGGTGGTTCGGGCATGTACGGAGGAGGGGTCCCGATGCCCCGGTGAGGAGCTGCGAGCGGCTGGAGATTGCTGGTGGTCGGCGGGGTAGAGGGAGGCCTAAGAAGCATTGGGGAGAGGTGATTAGGCAGGACATGACTAAAATGCAGGTTACCGAGGACATGACCCTCGATAGGGGAGTCTGGAGGTCTAGAATCAGGGTTGCAGGATAGGGGCTCTTAGAGTCCTTCGTTCGCCTCACCCGGGGTTGGGTGTGGGATAGTAAGGTTACCCATCGATGTCTAGTTTTTAGCCTAGGTCCCCTCTTGGTTGCGACGGTATTTATGTTCCTTATGTTTACATAACCATTTACGTTATTTCTGCAGGATTACTTATGCTTTGTTTTGTTATTTTGTTTTGTCTTGCCTTGGTTACTAATTTTGTCTTTGTTTTCCAATGCAGCTTTTCATTCTGTCCTATGCGCCGAGGGTCGCATGGAAGCAGCCTCTCTGCGCTTTTGGGTAGGGGTAAGACTGCCTACATATTACCCTCCCCAGACCCCACCTGGTGGGAGTATACTGGGTAGTTGTTGTTGTTTGTCCATGAAATTTTATAAGTTTTTGAAATTTTGTAAGGTTTTGAAATTTTTTCGAAGATGCATTTTTCAAAAACCAAAAAATAGTTTTGACCACTTTTTCAATTTTTTTAGAAAAACAGTTTTCTCCACTCTCAAAACTGCAATATTTTTTTAAGTGAAATGCATGTCCAAACATAATTTTAATTTCCAAATTAAATAATATTTTTAATTACAAATACTATTTTTTTAATAAAAAATTACAATTTTTATGTCCAAACCCCTGCTTTGCTCCACTAGTCTTACATCCTATAGCAAAGGTTGATACCTTATTTATTTAAATAAACACTCTTTCAAAAAGTTATAATCCGTAGGTACCATTTAATTTTTTATAGCCAAATATCTATTTATGGTCACCTTCTACCCTTAAACATAAAATAAGCTTTATACTATTTTTCACTCTCATATCCCCTCAAATTTCTCCTATCTCTTACCCAATATCTATTCTCCCCCCCTTTCTACTTCCCGATGTCTGCTCCTCCATCGGACTATGGAGCAATTGTCAGCGGCACCGTTTCGACCGTAGCCGCTATTTATTGATATCTCCCCCATCAGCCTCCCAATCTCATTCTCTGACGCAACATATTGGATCATAAAAACCTCTGTTATTTTGCTGATAATTACATGCTAATCATCGGCAACCGGAGGCAACAGTGATGACGAGCTAGGACTGGATACTGATGCCGATTCAACGAAATTCTTAAACAAAGACAACAAAGTTGAGGGTTGAGCAATTTGAATTTTCGGTTAATATATTTTAATGCAGTTCAATGTATCTCGCTGTATTTCATTATATTAATTGTATTTCAATGTATTTTGTTTTATTCTGTGTATTTCATTGTATCATTATCTTTTTTTTCATTGTATTTTAATGTATCTCGCTGTATTTTATGTATTTCATTGTATTCATTGTATCGTTATATTCTACGAATGTATTCATATATCTTTTTTAATTAATATCATTTATGTATTCAGATGTATTATATAATTTCTCTGAAGATTGCTATATTTTTGGGGTATTTTTCGATTGAGAATTTTTTTTTAACTAAAAATATAAAATTTGTGTGTTATAATTGAGTTATATTAGGAATCTATTATGTTAATTGATTCACTTTTTGTTTAAAAATAGTGTAATCCTATATTTCACACAGTGAATACATTCGAATAAAACAATCTGTCCAGTTGTAATATTTTCATGTTTCACACCATGAATACAATCGAATACAAAAATCTGTCTAGCTGCAATTCCCTGTTTCACGCCTTGAAATGCTACTATATTCATAAATACAATAGCTTAAATACATCGAATACATTCTAAAAAATCTGAAAACATAGCTATAGAAAGTAATATAGTAAATGGTAGCCGCAACAAGCTAATAACGACTAAAATATAGTGGTTTATGAAAGTTTCTCTAGATTTTACCAAGTTTCTAACAATTTGGACTCTGGAGTTTGTCATTAGCTAATAGGCCCAATATTGGCAGTTTTTTGCGCTTTTTAAGAGAAAATCCCACTTTATACCCATTAAGCCCAAACTATTTACCCTTAAATATCCAAACCCAAACTATTTACTTTTTCTACCTATGCAACCAAAACTATTTACTCAGCAAATATTTAATGTTACCTCTTGGAGAAACGTTCAGAAGAAGAATTTGAGAATATTTAGGTCCTGTGCGCAAATCTCAATGAAGAAAAAAAAACACCATAGTTATAGCATCCCGTAAAATTTCGAAGTACTAAAGTGCTATTTAAAAAGTTGATGTGTGCTAATTATATTATTTTGTATGCAGACGAGGACTATTAATATGATGGATATTAAATAAATATGATAATAAGTGTACGAGGTTATTGGAAACAAGAGCTTATTGGAAACAGCCTCTCTACCCTTTCGGGTAGGGGTAAGGCTCGTCTACATATTACCCTCCCCAGACCCTACTTTATGGGACTATACTGGGTAGTTGTTGTTGTTGTACGAGGTATATTATAAGTGATGTGGGGTCTAAGGATAGCCCTAAGTCCAAGTTAAATTCGAAATTACATCATAGACTAAAGTTCCAAGTAAGAACGCGCAAGACCTAATTTTTGACAATCATATGTATAAAGATTTATGTGATGGAAATATCAAATGGAAGGTCTTTGAGTCTAGTTTTAATGCTTCAAACCGTTTGTCATTTGGATATTCCTACAAGAAGTTATAACCAAATTACCAAAGGCTGGCGTAGGAGCCTGCGGATGCGACACATCCAAAAGAAAGACTGGCAGTGAAGTGCTGCCATAGCATCCAGATCACGTCTGAAGCCCAGAAATCTGGTCCTATAAATACCAAGTCGGGGGAGAGAGTATTTTGAGTGTTGGGGGTTAGGATTCTTGAGGTGAAGGGGCGATTTTGAGCTCAAATTAAGTCCAAATCAACCGAGGTGGGTTTTTAATGATGTTTTGAGTTGATATTACTCAATATACATGAGTTTTAACATCATTCTAACATCCAAATTCTAGATTTCAGCATCAAATCCTCAAGAACATAAAAATCACCAAGTTGTGATTTTTCAAGATTGATCTACTAGAGGTAATTCCAATACTTCAAACTTGTTTATTAAGTAGTTAAAAGTATTTGAAATATCTGTTACAAATTTTATTGGCTGAAAGATTAGATTATAAAAATCTATTTTATGACATGAATAGCACTCTATAAGAGAGAAGATGAATTGTGAATCTTGGCGATGAAATTGGTCGAATACAATGAACCTATGAAATTATTTGTTAGCAACATATGGAAGTGATCAACTAAGTAATCATCCGAATTGCGTATTGTGCAATTTTTGGTTAAAGATGATGAATAGTAACTTGGTGACATTGGAAAATGGATGTAGTAACATTAATGACTTCGAATGTGTATTAAAATACAAGATGAAGTCTAATGGCTAGCTTATAAATTTATTTGGCGATTTGAGTTGTTGGAGGCTTGTAGCCACATTATAAATCATACATGGATGTTGCTTAATATATTAGATTATATTTTAATGTAATTAGGATATCTAATTGTAGATATCAACTTATTGGTGATGTTGAGCTTTTTAATTAACATTGGAATGATGGAAGAAGGTTGAAAGCTTGTGAATGTTAATAAAGCAAAAGCAAAGTAAGTTGATTAAACCTTACTCTCCTTGAGGGGCTTTCTCTAAAAGCATGTTTCAAGTTAACATTTAAGTTTTTTGCAAATGTGATTTTGTTCTTGTGGGGACAAACAAGTACGGATGTCTTCATATATTAATACTATGTTGTATATTTAGTGTCAGGCCGTTTTGTGAAGTTTTATTTTAAATCTTGTTGGAAAGATGACACTCAAGGTAAATGTTATAAGTTTTTATCAAAACTTACATATTGACAAGAATATACATATTTAAGTGCTAGAGATACGTTTTCATGGAAAGTATTTCTTTTGGAATTTGATGTTAAATTGCTAAAGGCTTTAGCTTGAAAAAAGTTGTTTCTTAAAGTTTTGTTCAAATAATTTGGAGTTTCTATAAATGCTATGATTTGATAAAAAAAAAATATTCTTTGAAGCTATTATGCTATGAATCTATTTTTGAAGTATCAAATATTTTGGGACTTACTTGTGTTCACCAAGATTGACTTCGGATATATTATGTTCGTCATCATAAAATTACACATGCCGGTGTAAGGGTAGATGGTCACTTTGTAGTATAGACTACGACAGAGTGCTCTCCCTCGAGACAATACTTTTTTGTGCTATTATTAGCATGACCGAGTCGATTCGTATGGTACTACGATGAGACGACCCGATCAATTAGGGTATTTGATACGTGCCGCTAGGTACATAACCTAGTTGACCTTCTTATGTCGGTGATGGTATGGTACTCCTAGTGAAAGGTAAGGGTGATTTTCTTATGTTTAAGCCTAAGGAGCCGAAAGCAATTTCGATGACTTAAAGTATATGAAATATACGATTTATCCAAACTCTTGGATTTATGTAAATGATTTAGAAGTTTATATTATGAGTTATATTCACTTGGTTGTTATTTAAAATAACAAGGGTCTTGAATTGATAAATTTCTTATTGTTTTATATCAAATATTAATGCATCATTTTTATTAAGTATGTCCCAAGAACTTAAGTAGAGAGAGTCTATGACATTTATTGAGTACCGCTGTAGTGTACTCAACCTTTAGGGAGCCCTCTCCAGGGCCCTGCTTGCTTTATATGTTTCAGGATGATGTATGATACGTTGAATGCGGTCAGGCTAGGATGAATCTCATTCCGAGGTATTATGAAGCACCACTTTTGTTTCGTGGTAGCTATCATATTCTTCCTTATTTTGTTTTGCTGGAATTACTCCAACTGTTGGTTCTATTCTTTGGTATTGAGGCTTCATAGATAGTTGTGAAAGGTTGTAGTAACAGCGTTGTATACGACATTCATGAAAGTGCATTTATCGTACTTCGTCTCATTATTATTATTATTATTATGAAAGAGCACCATGTGCAATTTTGAATTGAAAAATATTTTATCATTTAACTTGAAAATGTGTAAGATTTTCAATGAGCTTCCACTGTTAAAATTGGGTTTCATACTTATAATTTGGGTGCATTACATGGTTTGGTTCGCTCGGATCGGGTAATGTGCCGAGTGCGGTCACGTGGTTTTGGGTCGTGAAAATAATCCTCCATTCATAACAACCACAATGTGAAGCAAAGTCCTGAACCAAAATTTTAAAAAGATCTTCATTAAGAGGGTCAACCCAAGCTATTTCTCTACCTCATCTTCTTATGATTTTTATGTGTGTATGAAGACCCACCATTGTTGAGCTTGAAGCTCCAAAATTTAAAATATTATTTTGAAAATTTGTTGTTTGATTCGATGTGGTGCTATAAAATATTGCTTATAATATCTTCGAGTAAGTTTCCAAGATCTAAATTTTTAGTGTATTTGAATATCCACCATTGTTGGGCTTGAAGCTTAAGGCTGTATGGTGTCCCGGGCCTAAACGGGCTTGACGGCTCGGGCCTCACGGTCCCGGGCTTAGTGTGCCGGACCTGGCGGTCCTCACGGTAGATACCGGCCCGTTATGGGCCTAAGCACACTGCGGTCCTGGGCTTGGTGGGCCGGGCCTGGCGGGCCTGACGATTTTTTAAGTCAATATTTTGTATAGTAGCCATTAGTATAGTGTAGAATATATTTTTTATGGTGTACTAAGTTATTATTATAGTATATATTGTGTTGTAGTAATTAGTATATATTATATGTTATGTATATAATGTGTTGTAGTAATTAGTATATATTGTATATTATATATATAGTGTGTTGTAGTAAGTAGTATATATTGTATGTTATGTATATATGGATATGTTATATATATAATGTGTTGTAGTAATTAGTATATATTGTATATTATGTATATAGTGTGTTGTATATTATGTATAAAGTGTGTTGTATATTATGTATATATTGTGTTGTAATAATTAGTATATATTGTATATAATCTATATAAAAGAATGTTATAATTAGTATATTGTGTTGTATGTTATTTATTGTATGTATATAAATATTTAAGGATTGATATCGAAGTAAAGGCAAAGAAATATTGGGAAAAAAGATATTCAAGGATATGATAAAGAGCATATTTATTGACCAAAATGGCATATCTTTCTTAGTCTTCCTTCCCCCAATGGAATGAGCACAACAAGGTACTAATACCACCATTAATAGGGAAAAAAACTAAAAGAAGACGTGCCAATGTACAAGTTACATCATAATTTATGTTGTATTTCTAACAAATCTCATAAATCCGTCAAGGTTGGGAGGAGGTTGTGTTGGCGGTGGTGGAAATGAAGCTTGTTCATCACCACTTCCGGGTGAAGTCGATTCCTCAGCAAGTTCTGCTATCATTTCTTCATATGCCTCATCTATTGCCGGTTGTGATTCTGCTATGCCAAAGTTCCTTCTTTCTGCGCGGATCCAATCTCTAAAAACCACTGATTTTTCCAAGCTCTCCCGCATCGACGCTCTGTGATCACCGATTTGTAGTCTTACTTGACTGAAAACGCTCTTCGATGCAACAGTTGACGCTTGAATTGACAAAACACCCCGAGCCATCCTTGCAAGAACGGGAAAATACTTTTCCCTTGACTTCCACCATTCCAAAAGGTCGAAAGAGCCGTCTGGATTCTTCTTTTCTAGTCCCTGTGACAAGTAAACCTGAAGCTCATTTAGATGGAAAATTTTATCAAAATTATCACCTTGAGAACCCCGGAACTCCGTCCACGATTTAAGAGCTGTTAAGCCAGTAGCTCTTTTAGACGATTGTGATGTAGACGAAGTAGGGGTTGGAATATTTGGCCTAGCATGCTCTAACGCCTGTTTATTAGCATTATAAACAGTTTGAGCATTAATATAAAATACCTCCGGTGACAGTGTTTATTCCTGGTTGAACTAGATTTGAACCAGTACTAGGGTAACTTGAGAATCTACACTTGTCCCCCCCTCTTGTTGCGCTTGCATTTGAAAAAATCTAGCCCTATCTCTAGGGTGTAATTTTATATGCCTAGTCAAACTACCCGTGCCGCTGCGGTCTCCAGTATACCTATGAACAAGTAATTTCCCACAAGTTTTACACTTAGCCTTGTCGTGCTCTCTTACTTGAGTAAAAAAATGCCAAACTAATGATGTTTCTTGACGTTTAGCAGGTTATCTACTAAAAGTGGGAGTTTGTACAGGTGGGTGTGCCGGTTCATTATCTAAGTTTTGAGCAGGACTAGTATGTGTATCATCTAAATCTGGTGCTTGGGTTTCATCATCATCATCATCATCCTCATTTTCCTCTAAGATAGGTTCATTAGGATAAAGAGCATTCATAATATCATCATCTAATCTATCACCTACTGCAACATCATGTAAAAATTCACTATCGGTAAATTAAAAATAAGGGTGATCACTATCAAGCATTACGGGAGGCGGATTAGGACGTCCAGGTTGGCTACTACTTTCAACTTGCTATCTTTTTTAGGTCGGAGAGCCGGGGGAAGGGTAGTATTATGGCCACTACTTTCATCGGTTTTACCTTTTCCTTTACCGAACATTTTTTCAAGAAAATGCCATACTAATTAGAATTATGCAAACTAAGAAACACAAAAATATATTATTAGCACGTAAGAGTTGAAACGATTTTACCGGATTGCCGAACAACTTCTTGAAAATTGAAAATCGTTGAACTTGAACACTTGAAAACTTCAATTCAACAACTTCACAATTTTTCACGATTTTTCAACAGTAAATTAAGCACTTGTACTAGAAAGATTGAAAGAGAGCTTGAGAGAGATTGAGAGATATTGATGAATTGGTGAATAAAAATTAAAGAATGAGGGGGTATTTATAGTTGAGAAATGAGAAAAAATGTAATTATATAAAGTTTGGGGGGACAAATGACTATTTTTCAAACTTCCAAACGGCTACTTTTTGCAAAGAGCCGTTACTGAATTTAAAATTTTTTTTATAAAAAAAAATAGCCGTTGGGCACGCCAGGACCGGCTCAGGCCTGCCAGGACCGGTCCAGACCCGCCAGCCGGTCCCGGGCCTAACGGTTCAAGGTGTGAGACCGGCCCGTCACGGGCTTTTGGGAACATCAGGACCGGACCGCCAGGACCGTCCCAGCAAGAACGGTAGGCATGGCAGGACCGCGGTCCCGGGCCTGAACCGGGACACTATACAGCCTTATTGAAGCTCAATTTTATTTTTATTGATTTCTTGTTTGATTCAAAGTGGGTGATGCTAAATATTATTTATAGTCTCTTCTGGAAGTTTGTACTGATATTCAATAGCATTTGGAGTTGATTTGACGTGGTTGAGATCGAAATTTTCAGCTGAAAATCGAATAAGAACACAACTACCCAATAATATACCGCTACGGTATACAATATGCTATAGGAGTATGTAGCTATACTGCAACAATATACTATTATAGTTTATAATATACTACAGCGGCATATTGTAATAATCGAAGAAGAACACAGTTACCTAACAATATACCGCTATCGTATACAATATACTATAGGAGTATATAGTTATACAGAAACACTATACTATTATAATATACAATATATTGTTATAATATACTGTAACAATATGCTATAATAGTATATAGTATACTATAATAACATACTTATTACCCGCAAATTCACTTGCCTTTTCTCTTTTAATTTGCTTTAAGCTTTTACCCAGCGTGAGGGGCAAGTTAAAAATATAGAAAAAATAAAATAAATATTATATTATGCTATATAATGTAACAACATAAACTTACAATTAAATATTTTTCGAATTTTTTGAATTTTTTATTTACAACTAATATTATTTTAATTTAATAATTGAATTAATTTTTTTAACTCTTGCGTACAATTGTATTTCGTGTTGGTATAACTATATACTATACTATTATTATATGTTAGTTAATATTTTTTTGATTGTATTAGCTATACTTAATTGGTACACAAATTTAATTTTTTTGGTAATAATATAAAAAAGAATAATAAAAATAGTGAAAATAATAAATGAAACTAAATTATGAAGAGAAAAAGAATATTAAAAAAAGAAGTTAAATGAAATTAGAAAAGAAAAAAAGAAGAAGAAAACGAGAAAAAAGAAAAGGAGAAAAGAAAAAAAGAAAAGAAAAGAAGCATAGAAATAAAAAAGAAATTAAAGAATAAAATTTTTTTTCCATAAAATTTATTATGGGTAGGAAATATAATTAATGTATAGATAAAAAAATAAATGGATAATCATCCAAAATATTACCCCAACTCCCGCAGAAGTATCGCAAATCTTGGACCGCCACTCTTCTTAAACTTTTGAGTAAAAGCCTATAAGTATTTGGTAATGCAATAATCTTTTCCATTTTATTATTTGACATTTCTGGAGACACAATCAATAGCCTTTTGCTTTTATTTTTCAATGCAATTTTTCGTGTTCCTCATCATCACCCCGCTCCATGTCCCAGCAACAAGCCCTTCCTCTCTTCATTAGGCAGTCATGCAAATTTAATGGATTTAAATTTATAAAATAGTTTGAACAGTATTTTAAACTTAAGATATTCCTGTCTAACTAAAACATTAGTTAATATAATTGAATTAATTATATATGTGTAATACGTATGAGTTAAATAAATAATTTCAAATTTAATGTGTTAGCCCATTTAATTGGGCTACAAATGATGAGCCCACTTAACTCACTCAAGCCAAATCAATACTTAAAGATAACCTTTCCTTATAAATCACCTCAGTTCAGCGCAAATTTACACAAAAATGACTCGATAACATCAAACAATGCAAAATGAACCAATTTCATTTATTGCAATCTTTACCCAATTCTCAAAAGTCCACAAAAGTCAACTCCGGATTTGTATGGTCAAAACTAGAGTCGGGGTAGATCTCGACTACCCATACTTTTACGAGTCCAAATATATGATTTATTTTTAAAATCTAGTCTAAATCGACTCTCAATTCTCAAATCTTTAATTTTCAATACATAGTAAAAAAATTCCCAAAATTTTCCATCAACATTCATAATTTTGATGTTAAAATCCATAAGAAATCATGTTATAATATCAAAATTGAGTCAAAATGACTTACCGAATAGCTATGTGTAAAAATCCCCTCCAACAATTATCTCCCATCGAGTCTAGGACTCAAAATAAGATAATATGAGATTAAATCCTGAAATACACAACATATAACCAACTGCATATATTACATTTGCGACCAGGGATTCTCAAATTCGACCTCCACAAAAGCGAACAAAGGCTTGCAAAAACGAATGATAACAAAGCCACAAAATTTCACATTTGCGGTTGTATACTTCAAAAATACGAAGTTCCTCCCCCAGTGATCAGTTGTAAAATCGGTGCACCACCAGTAAAAGCGGATGCCCCAACAGTCGCAAATGCGACATAATCCTCCCAAATGTAAGGTCCCTTCCCAATACCCATAATTTGCAGTTGCGATGGTCGCATTTGAAACCTCATCACCGCAAATTCTAGAAAACTAGAACCAACACAACTCAACTTAGTTAAAATAAATTCAAAAGCAATTCGAAACTCTCCCGAGCCTTTGGACCCCGCCCAATCCTACCAAAAAGTAAATAAACCTCATATGAACTCACTTGTGTGCGCGGATCATCAAAATAGTATATAGAACTACAAATCAAACACCAAAACACATCAAAGTCACAATGAAACTCAAAAGCTTCCAAAATCACAATCAAGCGTTTGATTCCCGTCAAACCAATCCAGAATACAACCAAACTTTACACATAAGTTTCAAATGATGTAACAAACCTATTCCACATATTGAAACAACAATCTGAACTCATTATCATCAAAGTCAAGTCATGGTCAAACTAATGAAATTTTTAAGCCTTCAAATTGCCAACTTTCACCAAATAGAGCCAAATCAACCTAGGAACCTCCATATCGAAATAAGGACATATGTCTAAGTTCAAATTCACTGTACAAACCTATTAAAATTATTTAAACGCGATGCTGAGATTGTTTACACGATTCTGATATTGTTTTCAACTTAAAGCTTCCACATATGAAAATTTCTCTTCTAAGTCAAATTCCGAATCTTTAAAACATAAAAAATAACCATACACACAAGTCGTGATATATCATATGAAGCTATTCATAACCTAAAACTATCGAACATAATGATAAAGCTCAAAGTGATCGGGTCGTTACATTGATATTAGCAACCATTTCACTTTTTTTAAATATCAATTTCAGTGCAATCATACTTGTGTCATGATCCAATTTCCACCATAAGCTATGATGACATCCAACGCCCTCATTAGATAATCCAACAATCTATTAAAATATTAATTAGCGGTTCATAACACATAATAGAATATTGGTGAAATAATTAAGCAATATTTTCGCTATTTTTATAGAAAATACTAACATTATCTTTAGAATTAGAATAGAGATAATACATAAGTACCTCCTTCAACTTGTCCTATTTTTTCAAGTATATACTTTAGTTTTAGTGGTGGAACAATCCGAACTGAGGCAATCTTTCCGAATTCGCTCCGCCTTACAGCCTTGCTTCCCATTGTAATTGCCATTGTAGCACGTGTGTGGCCATTAGAAAGAGAGAAAAAGTACACGACAAAAATACAGAGCTAACCTCAACAATGGAGGAAGGAAGAGCTAAGACTACTAAAAGTACTCGACAGACAAGAGTGCATAAATAAAGGTAGGTCGGAATTGGTGAAAATTGACGGTGGTGGGGTCCTATTAGCCCCTAGACTAATCTAATGTGATATTAATATAGCCTTGAAAGACCAAAACTAGATTTAAAGTCAAGAAGTGCATTTCACGCACCATTAATATTTCTCCACATCATTATTTTTTATTTTCTTTATAGTAAAGCATGTATATTTTGGATTCCTTTTTTACTTTATTTAAATTTTGCCATTGTCACTTTAATAAAGATGGAAAAAGAAATCGGGTACTGAGGGAGATTGAGAGTAAAAGTACGAAGGATGATGTGCCAATTTTATATTATTGATTTATCTGTCTTTATTGGTTGATGATTTATTTTGCTACTACGTGATGTTACTTATCATTTCTTTCCCTTTTTGCATGTCCCCTCCTAGATTCTATGTTGTGAATTTGTGTTATTGATACTGCTTCATATATGTACTTGTAAATGTTTATTTATGTAGGTATCCTATCATAGACTCTTCATTATTTCGTCGAGGTTAGGCTCGACACTTACGGAGTACATTTGACCGGTTGTACTTATACTATATTTCTACATTTCTTGTGCAGGTTGTGGTATTGGTCCCAGCAGTGCGTGAGGTGCGTCAGCTCGGATAATTGCATATAGAGACTTGATGTAGATCTAATAGCGTCCACAGATCTTTAAGTCCCCTTCCTCTTCCCTCCTTTACTGTTTCTTTCCTTCGAAACAGTTGTATTTATTTCAGACTCCGTTTGTAGAACTTTTAGTTGTTCGTGTACTCGTGACTCCAAATCTCTGGGAGTAGATATTATCGCATGACTTATGTTGGTACTGTATTAGATTGAGATTCTAATTCTCATTATTTATCATCATTTTGTTTAAACTGTTAAAAGTTGGCTATTTATCTATCTCACGCCGGCTTTCATAGCAATAGGATGTTAGGTGCCATCATGACCTCGAGGTTAGGATTTTGGATCATAAAAAGTTGGTATTAGAGCCTTAGGTTTCTTAGGTCTCACGAGTCATGAGAACCCTTCAAAGAGCCAGGAGGATCGGTAGAGAAGTCTGTACTTATCTTCGAGGGGCTTTGGAGTTTAGGAAAAAAAATTCACTTCTTTCCTTCTCTATCGTGTGATTTTTTTCTATCATTGATGATTGAACAATTCTATTCTTGTTCTCTTGTAGATGGAGAGAACACACACAACATCCATAGTTGACAGGAGCTAGAGCCCCCTTTGGCAACTACTACCTGGGGTAGAGGTTGAGGCTAAAGTAGAGCTCATCCTAGAGCTCGAGCAGCAACACTAGCAATGGAGCCTCAAATTAATCACGGGGAGGAGGTCCCAACTCAGATCTATCGGACCAGCTCAAGCTCCGCAGGGGTTCATTGCCGCTCTAGTGCTTCAGGACGCTCTAGTCCACTTAATGGTCCTTACGGAGAGTGTGGCCAAGATCGGTGCATTTTCGGTGCCACCGGCTGTCTCAGGAGCTAAGGGAGGAGCACGAAATTCACTACTCACACCCTGGAGAAGGTAGCTCCCCTGTATCTGTCTCCGTTATCCTAGCTTGTTGGGGGTAGTTCAATGGTTGTTGCAGAATAGGCTAGTGATAGTACCACCATGTCTTCTGAGGCCTTGTTGAGGTTGGATAAGTTTACCAAGATCTTCCCTGTTCATTTCAGTGGTTCACCTTTTGAGGACCCACAGGATTACTTGGATCGTTTCTATGAGGTGTTGCACATCATAGGTATAGTTGGGGCCAATGGGGTCGATTTTGCAGTGTTCCAAATGACAGGTTATACCAAGAGATGGTGGAGAGATCATATGTTGACTATAACATCTGGTTCACCTGCACTTATGTAGGACTAGTTCTAACATCTATTTCTAGAGAAGTTCATTCCTGTCACTCTAAGAGAGAATTACCATAGGCAGTTTGAGTGTCTTTAGCAGGGTAGTATGACTGTTACCTAATATGAGACTCGATATGTGGACCTAGATCGCCATGCCATTATCTTTCTCCCTACTGAGAGGAATAGAGTGAGGAGATTCATTGATGGGCTCACCTTTACTATCTGGCTACAGATGGCCAAGGAGGCTGGAGATGATATTTCTTTTCAGAGGGCCGAAGATATTGCTATATGGATCAAGATGGTTCGTGGTCAAGAGAGGGGGATGGTATATGATAAGAGACCTAATCATTTCAATGGTTTCAATGTTGCCTCATCTGGAGGCAAGATTTTGGTAAAGGACATCCTCCCAGGACTTTCCAGTTAGTGCTTCAGTGTCACGACCCATTTCCATAACAGGTCATGATGGTGTCCAACAACCTTGTCGAGCAAGCCAAGTGCGGAAAACATTTCTAAGTTTAGCAACCTTTGCGAGCACATGATTTTTGCCCTATATATGAATTACTCCCAGAAAATTCAAAACAAAATAATTTTTAGTTTGCTGGCAATTTTTGTGAATTTTGTGTTATTTTTCTTGTATTATTTGATTTATCTGTGCATG
Source organism: Nicotiana benthamiana (assembly GCA_034376525.1). Taxonomy (NCBI): domain Eukaryota; kingdom Viridiplantae; phylum Streptophyta; class Magnoliopsida; order Solanales; family Solanaceae; genus Nicotiana; species Nicotiana benthamiana. The sequence goes on from CM067334.1 coordinate 8,935,851, forward strand.
TTTATTTGTTAAATTAATAAAAAATATAAAAAATACGTCGCATTTGCATTTAGGATTTGATTCTACAATTAGAAGTCATCAAGTTTGTTTTGCAAAATGAAAATCACAAAAATAGGCATCTTTTGCATTTTTAGCCTTTAATGTCCAAATTGCGTGATTGTGTTTTAATTGTTATTTAATTTTAAATGATAATTGTTATTAGGAGTTAATTAGTATTTTAAAATAATTTTTGTTTTTATAATTTAATCTTAGCATTTTAGTTTTATTAATTAGTAAAAAAAAAGAGAACAAAAAATAGAAGAAAAATCTGAATTGGGCCTCTTCTTCAATTCTAAATCTAGGCCCAAAACACCTCTACCCAACCCCAAAACCCCTTGACCCGGCCCATTTCCACCCCACCCCTTTTAATTTTTCAGATTTTTCATTCTTCTCACTTAACCAAACAACCCAAACCCTATACACACCCTAAACTTTCTAGCCGTCACACCTTACACCCCACCCCTTCTCTCCATCTTCTCCACACACCCCAAATCCTAAACCACCAAACTCAAAACCCCTCCATGGCTGCTCTTCCCGTCTTCTTCCTCATCACCACCATCTCCCTCGCCACGAACAACCACGAGTAGCCCTTCCCCGTCTTCCCTCACCGTAGACAACCAACATCACCACTACCATCTTCCACCAACGACGCAACAGTCGTTATTGCCCTCATCGTCGTCACAGCCACGAACGACCTCTAGCTGCCCAACCTCACGACCAGCTCGTCGTCACATCGAGCCCAGCGACACCGTCCAGTTCCAGCTCCAACGATGAACCCTACTGACCAAATGAGCCCCTTCTTCATCACCTCCTCCTCACAGCCTGTCTCCACCTGAAATAGCCAGCCCCTCTCCAGTTCACGACCAGACCACCCTCGAGCAGCAACCAGTCAGCCGCTCAACCAAACGACCCCTCAACCACTGCGCAAACAACCCCCTCTTGTCCAAATAACCACCTGAAAAACCAGCAGCAGTCCGGCAAACTTCAGGTCGTCTTCATCGTCCAGTATATGGTCGTCTTCATCATCTCGCTTCATCACCTGAAATCAACCGGAAAATATACAAATATCCGGGCAGGTTCGAGTTGTTTTTGGTGTTAAAGTTTTCCTGGCAGATTTGTTTCCATCCGAATTCGTCGTTGTTTTGATCCGGTTAGTTGGTTTAAGTTTTATTTCTATCCATATTTTATTTGATATTCTCGGATCTAAAATCAGTATATTATTTTCTTGTTCATTTCTTGATTATTTCTTCAGTTTGTTTAATTCATTTGTTCTGGCTTAGTTTTAATATAGATATGTTTTAGTTTAATCACTTGAGTCTTTTATCTTGATTGAAATATTGTGAGATTTAATTTGAAGTTCAATTGATAATGAGTTTAGTGATTTGAATATGTTTTATTATTGTGTTAAGTCTAAATTTGGATTTGAGTTAGAGATTTGAATTTGTTTGTTTGATCTGTTAAGTTTAATTTGAATCTGAGTTTAGCGATTGGAGTCTACTTGTTAGTTATGTTCAATTTGTTGTTGTTGTTGAATCTGAAAGTATGTTTGTCAAGAATGCTGTTCAAAATATATTCAGTTGGTTCTTGGTTCATCATTTAGTTTGAATTTGTTGATTAAATTTGATTAAGAGTTGGTTATAGCTGCTATATTTTGGTTAATCGATTTAGGTGAATTGGTTATAGCTGATAGGGTTAGAATAGTAATTTTTAGTAATTTCAGGGGTATTTTGGAATTTAAAATTTAGACAATTATTTAATTTGAGTGCTATGTCCACTAGTTACTAAAATATTATTAAAATAATATAGTGGTGGACAAGACATAATTATGTAAAGTAAAAGGGGGTTAATAATGTGGTCTTCTTTGACCACTGAAAATAGAGGGACTGTGGGGTCCGTGTTGACTTCTTTTACTTAATTAAAATCAGAAATAGTAAAGGTAATAATAAAATTTTAAAAATTCACATAGTTATAAGAATATAGGCCTGAAATTAAAAGAGGTAAAATGGTTAGTAGTAATAGTTTAAAAGTAAAAATTAATAGTCAAAAGAATAAAGGAAAGAGTCTTGCTTTGGGTATATAATATGACTCATTTAACACTTAAAAGAGGACGGAATTTTGAGAGAGAAATTTCAGAATTGGAGGGAAGATAAAAAGGCTTTTGAATCTTAAAATTTTTGAGTGTTTGAAAGTTAGAAATTAAAGAAAAAATCGGTTCTTCTTCACTGTTAACAATCAACATCAACTGCTATTATTCATTGAAGCTTTAAGCTTCTTTTTCCTGAGTGTTAATAATTAGAAGTGACTATTTTTGGCAACTGGTTATTTCTCTGTTGGTCTGTGCTTGTTTTCTAATACTACTGGCATTCAAGTAGCATTGCTTGGGTTTACTGTTGGTTTTCGGTTGGTTTGGAAATTCCTGGTTTTTCTGCTTGGTTGTAATCTCCTGGATTTTTTCTGCTATTTCCGCTGTTACTGGGTTACTCCCGTGTTGTTGAACTACTGTTGCTGTGTGCGTACTCCGCCATTGCTTCCTACTGATCTTCATCTTCTTTGTATTCCAATACTAGGTACACCACTTTGAATCACTTTGATGTACGCCTTGAAGATGAAATGAAATGGTAGAAAGTTATGTATTTAGTTATAATATATTTGTATTTTAGTTAAACATTAGTTATATATTTTCCGGCTATACGAATGGTAGAGGTATGTATAATTAAGACTGTTTCCTATTAGATTACGAAACTAAGATCCTTGAAATGGTGTGAATATTAGCCAATACGATATTCTTGCTTAATTTGAGCAAGTTGTTAGATTATTGAACTATAGGACGTATGTTTGCAAGAATCGCATAAGTAATAGCTTCAACTTTACTAGTTCTCATATTTAAAATAAAGTAGTTCATGATCTCTATCCTTTCAAATTAATTTAATTGATAGGTAAAAATCAGATTTGAATTTGAAAAAATTGAAATAGAAACAACTTGAGGTGGGTGATCTTTGAATCTTGTTAGTAACGAAGATCCGCAAGTTTTAGAGAAATATATTTGGTTAATAATAAAATCAGTAGATTTGACGTATTTGAAGTATGATTCCACATAGAAAGACTAAGAACATTAATCCATAGGCACGAGTTGGAGCAATATGAGCTAACGTTTAAGTTTAATAAACTTTCTAATAAACTTTAGTAATTATGGTTAAATCTAGTTTCAAACGGTTGTGAATAATTAATTCCAATAGTTTTTATATAACGATGCGAGTTTTGATCTAGCTATAATTGATTTCTTTTGCATATTAGTTGTCGAATTTCGTATCTTATTTATAATTTCGTTTTTTTTTATTTTATTTATCATTTTGATTTTTTTCTTTTTTTTTTAAGTAAAATTCCTTTCTATTAATATTTGCCTTAATCTAGCAATTAGTGTGTTATGTTTTTATTTTTTTAGCTCGTAATTAATTAGAATTTTTTCTTTCTTTATTTGAGAGACGAATTTAAATAGAAATGTAGTCACTTTAGGATATCCATGAAATAAAGGAGGTGCGCCTCACCACAATAAATTACAAATTGCGGGGCCCTCAATAAATACACTTAATAATTGGATAGACTTCGGAGTTGGCCGCTTAGCTAATTTCACGACCACTTCCCAAAATAATGTTATGTTTGTCTCTTTAGGATGCACCTTAATTAATCTTACCTTCCTAAACTCGGGTGTGCATTTATGTAACCCACATCCAAATCTCGATGGAGTCGAAATGTGCCGACGACCACGTGTACACTGGTTGTAACGTGGTTTGAGATACAGTTTCACGATATTGCAATTCTCTGCAAAATAATAATAATAATAATAATAATGATAAAAGCGGCTAATAATTAGAATTTGCACATAAGTTACAACATGTTTAAAAATCAGTTAAAAAAAGCCGAATATAATAGTTGAGCGACGGTGCTAGAACCACGGAACTCGGGAATGCCTAACACCTTCTCCCGGGTTAACAAAATTTCTTATCCAGATTTTTGGTTCGTGGACTGTTAAACAGAGTCAATCTTTTTCTCGATTCGGGATTCAATCGGTGACTTGGGACACCATAAATCTCCCAAGTGGGGACTCTGAATTAAATAAATAAATCCCGTTTCGATTGTCCTTTATTTGGAAAAACTCCTCTGCCCCCTCGCGGGGTGCGTAGAAAGGAAGTCTGACAGCTCTGACGACTCTGCTGGGGATGATTAACCCAGAACCACCGGTTCAGGGTTAGAATTCGAGTTTAGAATAATGGTTGTATTTGGCTTTGTCTATTATCTGATAATTTTATATGATCTGTGCTTAATATGCAAAATGATAATTTTTACCGCTTTGATATTATTTGAATTGTATATATAAACTGTGCCGAAACCCCTTTCTTCTCTCACTTGAGGAGTGCACGCTGGTCGTGACTTCTTTCTGTTAGTGTCATTATCCCAAATAGAACGAGGATTCGGTAGAGTTGCAAAACCGGCTGGCCTTTTGGTTACCGGGACGCAGCTCTCATCCTCGGCTCGAGTTATCCGCTCGGGTAAGCCAGGTGTAGAACAATACACCCAGGTTTTGAACTTAGAATAACTTGACTTCATGCCGGATCCCTAGAAGGAACGTTTATTTGCATCATGTGCATTTGACTTAGGGGACTCCACATAGGGGTTGGGTCCGTCTAGGACTAGCAACCTGAAATGAAAAGACCATCCTGCTGCGTCCTGTTTGTTTTATGCATTTGTGCTTCAGACTTGCGTGCTGACCGGCTTCTCAAATTGGGAATACCAGATTAGAAAAATAGCGATGTAAAGAGATAACTACTTATTTTTAGAAAAAAGACCAATGCCAAGTAGTGTCGAAACTCTGCCTAAATTTAGAAAAAAATAAAAAAAGAAAATATTTTGTTGTTTGATTTATTTGAAAAAAACAAAAGAAAAGAGTTTTGTTGGGAAATTTAGTTTATTTTCATGACGAACTACGCTGGTTTGATTCTCACCGAATGTGAGATATGTAGGCAACCCTCATCGGGTCCAACCTCTCCTTTTGCTAAAATAGCCAAAAAACAAAACATGTTGAAGTTTTAATTTTTGTCATAAATATGTCGGGTGAAGTCCAACCTCCCCTTATGATAAAATAGCCAAAAAAAAAGTCAAAATTTAAATTTTTGTCATATATAAGTCGGGTGATGTCCAACCTCCCCTTTGCAAAAATAGCAAAAATTATCAAATTTTAATTTTGCTGTAAATAAGTCGGGTGATGCCGCTCTTGTCAAATATAGCCGAATGTTCCCGAAAGGGACGCCAGAAGGCTGACTTTGCATAAACGGCCACCTTGGGTCATTTTTTAGATTTTTGACCGATTGGCCCAGCAAGCCTTATAATCTTCGTCCCCGAGGTGCTGAAAGGCTGTGTTTGCAATGTCGGGTCTTCTATTTCAAAAAACAAAAGTCGTAAATAAGTCGGTGATGTTTTTTTCGCCGCAAATAGACAAATGTTCTCGAAAGGGACGCCGGAAGGCTGACTTTGCATTAACAACCACCTTTAGTCATTGTTTTGGGATTTTGTCCTGTTAGCTAAAGCAACCTTAAAATATTCATCCCCGTGGTTATGAAAGGCCGTGTTTGGAAAACCCAGTATTTTATTTTAAGTTTTAAAAATAAGGAAAGAGTCAATGGGCAAGTGAATGCCGTTTGAATTTTTGGTCAAAATAAGCCAAGCCAGCATCGGCAGTGTATTAAACCGTTCTTGCCGAGATAGACTTAGAGTATACTTCAGTTGTCGAAAGGCTATTTTCGTAAAAGAAGGGACAAGTTTGTAAAATAATCCTTCCAGGCCTTAAAATTCATGTGAAATTAAGAAGGGGCCACGTTTGCAAAAATAGCCATTTGGTTAAATTGACATATAAGGGAAAGAATATGTCCGTTTGTTTTTTAGTTTGTAATTGTTTTTATTAGAATATCTGGGTTGTTTGATTTTCGAGTTTGTAGGTCATCTTTAAACCTTTGATACCCAGCTTGTTTTTATTATGAAAATTGAATTCCAAAAATGTTTTATTGTTATTTGCCTTGTATTTGTCCGAACTACGCAAGGTCTGATTCATGCGGGGTCATGATACATAGGCAATCCACATAAGATTTGACCATTGCTAAAAAATAAAAAGAGAAAGTGAATAAGATAAAAGAAGTGAAAGAAAAAGCAGTGAGAGAAGAATGAAAATAGTGGAGGGTTTTTGAAACGCTTGAAAATGGCACAAATAAAATAAGCCGAGATGATGCATGCGATCAGAGCAAAATCATATTAGAAATGGTTAACTGCCTAAGAACATTGCATCCCCAACGTGCGATTACAATATCTATTAAGACTCTAACACTGACAAGTTTGTTGTTTTTCCAAATTCAATCAGTTAGTTTGTTAGAGCGTACGGGCACCATACCATTATCAAACAAGATCAAAAGTGCCTATACCAGAAAACATTACTGGCTTAGAAAACAGTGTTGAGTCGGACAAGACAAAAAATTAGATGCTGAAGGAGGCAATGGAAAAAATGAGATTGGAGATGAACGAAATGCAGTTAGCCTTGGCTAGGGCACAAAAGGGGCCCGAACGACCCGTTACTCATACTCTCCCACCGGGACATGCGCCGGAATACCCTTTCCCCTGCCCTTCAACAAGCTTCCCAAGCCATCACTACTATCAGGGAGGAGATGCCTATATTCTTCAAGCTCCACCACCCAATCAGAACCCTCCTCCTCCAAATGTTCCTGCCTTTGTGGAACCTCCCCCAGCCACATTACAGATATCGTCTAGTGAGCCACTGTTCCAAGCTTACGATACCCAGTATTACCCCATGAGCCCATATTCAAAGCACCCGAGCCACATGCCTATAATCTCCACTTTGAGGTCCCGACGGAGATTGAAAAGCCAGCTAAGAACCCAGAACAAGACGAGTTGATGCGGAAATTTAAAAGCCTAGAGCAGTCCTTCAGGAACATGCACGGGGTAGGCAACTAGGTAAGTGTGGCCTACAAGGATCTATGCCCTTTCCCTGACGTCCAATTGCCATCAGGGTTCAAGATGCCCAAGTTAGATTTATACGAATATCCTATGGCACATCTGCGGGGCTTTTGTAGAAAGATGAGAGGAGCAGGGGGGAAAAGACAAGCTGTTGATAGCTTACTTTGGCCAAAGCCTAAGTGGGTCGGCACTGGAATGGTATACAAGACAGGATCCAAGCAGGTGGTTCACCTGGGACGATCTAGCGCAGGCTTTCGAAGGCCACTTCCAATACAACCTCGAGATAGTCCCTGACCGTCTCACATTGCTAAATCTTGAGAAGAAACCCTGGAGAGCTTCCGGGAATTTGGGTTCTGAGGAAGAGAACTGGCAGCCAGAGTTGATCCTCCGATGAGAGAGGGGGAAATGGTGGACTACTTTCTGCAAACTCTAGAGCCAATTTACTTTGGTCACTTGGTAATATCAGTTGGCAAATCTTTCAACGAGGTAGTAAAAATAGGTGGTATGATTGAAGAGAGACTTAAGTACAACAAGATCTTGAGCTATTCAGTGATTAAAGCAACCACTCACGCCATCTAGAGCGGTGCGGGAGGTGCGCTCGGGAAGAAGAAAAGAGAAGAGGTCGCAACAATAGAGGTAAGTAATGGGTCCAGATCAAGAGGTCAATCCCCTCATTACCAATCCACACCCCATCACCCAAATTACCCGCACACTCCAAATTACCCTTCACAGCCTTACTACCCACCACAAGAACCACACTTCTCCGTCTATCAAGCCCAGACATTTACTCAGCCTCCGGATTGCCCACAATGGCACACGCCGGCTCCCCAAAACACATATCCACCTCCACAGAATAAAATATCCACCACCAAGAGCCTACATGAACCCCTAAAAGCCTGGTTTCCGTGGGAATCCGGCTTTCAGAAATGAAAGGCTACATAGAACATTCACTGAGTTGGGAGAAACCTATACTTCCTTGTTCCAAAAATTAAGGCAATTAGGCTTGTTGAGTCTTGTTGAGCCCAGATTGCCAAATCCTATTTCCAAAAATATAGACCACTCGGTAAGCTGTGAGTATTGTTTGGGGGCTCCCGGACATGATACCGAGAAATGTTGGAAGTTGAAACATGCAGTACAAAATCTTATCGACACCAACAAGATTGAGGTTCAGACACCTGAGGCACCCAACATCAATCAGAACCCGTTCCCGACACACTATGAAGCCCACATGATCGAGCTAGTGCACGAAGAAGGGGAGCTAAAGAAATCCTCACAAACAGTGATGATAATCCGTGCCGGTTCAAAAGAAAGGTAGATCAGTGGAAAACCAGTGGTATAGTTGGAAAAGGTAGATGAAAAGCCAGTTATGTTGTTGGGAAAAGGGTCCCGTGAGGCAGATGCACAGTTTGTGGGGCTTAGGGTCAATATCAACAATTTGACGGTTACTCCTCTTCCCGCCCGGAGGGAGTCTTGGTAGTAGGCTCCGATTTTTCTTTCTTATTGTATGGATTATTCCACAATTGTAATCCACTTGTTTTTCTTTATTTTTTGTTTGACAAAAGTGTGAACTCTGTTATCCCGCATTCTAATGAAGTGAAAGTTCTCTCTTCTTATTTTGTTTTAATTTTGTTTTCTTCTTCCCTCTTTCTGAACAATTCTTTTTATGCTGGTTTTAATGACATACCATGCACAACGGATCTCCAACCCAGTCTAAAATCAACTGATTTCGATTTGCATTGTTGAGTTATTGCCCTATTGTCCGCACTTCAGCAGATGTAACTTCTTATTCGTTGGTATACGAAACAGAAGCAGTAATACCAGTTGAGGTTGAAATTCCGTCCCTCCAAATTATCGCTGAGGCTGGGATTGGTGATAATGAATGGGTCAAAGCCTGATTGGAGCAGTTGAGCTTAGTTGATGAAAAGATATCTGCAGCACTATGTCATGGACAGTTGTATCAAAAGAGGATAGCAATAGCATATAATAAGAAGGTGCGTCCTAGGAAATTTGAAGCAAGGCAGCAAGTATCAAAATGGATCCTCCCGCCTCAGGCCAAAGCAAAGGGCAAGTTTGCCCCGAATTGGCAAGGACCATTCATTGGGACCAGAATTCTGTCCAATGGTGCTTTATGTTTGACAGATGTTGAGGGAAGATGCATCGACAGGGCTATCAATTCTGAAGCAGTCAATAGATATTATGTGTAGCTTCTTTGATTGTAATTGTTGTTTGTTGGTTTGTTTGTACTTGGAATTTATCAGAGAATGAAATGATGGAGGAAATTCTTTCTTCTATCCAAACACTTTAACCTTTACTTCCCCCTTTGAGCCTTGTTTATTCTTTCATACCCGTCTTTTGGAATCATTAACGAAAATGAAACAAAAAAGAGATAAGAAGAGAAGAAAAGAAGATAATAATAACAAAACAAAAGAAGGTCATAAGAAAAAGGAATCTGAGTGAACTACGTTCGACCTGATTCATCAAAGAGGATACGTAGGCGCCTCACAGCTCGGTCGAAGTATAACAAAAAATAAAAAATCCCCCAAGCAAGAAAATTGGGGCAGAAGTTATGTTTTAAATTTTGAAAAAAGGTTTAATTCCAAGAGTTGTAATGTTTCACCCATCAAAGTTATTTTGAATTTTTGATAGCCTCTTCTTTTTAGACCCCCACAAAAATCCACATGTGATGTCCTATAAAGTCCTCCCGATCAGTATCCGAGAGGTGCCAAGTCAGGCAAATGAAAGCCGGTAATAACACACTGATCCCCGACTGAATGAGGATCATGCTCTGAAGGAATTTGATAGTCAAAGGAATCCCAGTAGAGAGAATCTTATCAGTAACACTCCAATCCCCGTATGAGAAAATAAAATGAGAGAGTCTTTATCGGTGAAAATGTTCACAGGCACCATAACTCTACAAAAGCTGAGAGAAATAAAATCAGAGAGCCTTAGGGTGAAAACCTTCACAGGCAGCACAAGGCGACATGAGTTGAGAGAACTGAGAGAGTCTTATTAGTGAAAACACCTCGAAGGGCACTATGAGGCGACAAGATAAGGTTGGCAGAAAGGTTCTATCGAGGCATCAAGCCGTGCAAATATGTGTATTGGAAAAAGATTTGGACGCTTGCTTATCCCCAACTAAATGAGGCCATCAGAAAGATTGATTGATAAATAGACTAGGTTGGTTAGAGCTGGAATGCACGACATGATATTTGAGATCAGTTATACCATTTAGATTAGTTCTTTTTCTTTTCTTCTCCCCAACATTCGTTCAGAAAGGCTTCTTTTTATTTTCCTATCTTTTGAAGTCATCACTTTTCATTCCTTTGTATAAAAACTTTTTTCCAGCAGCTTATTTTTGACAAAGATTTTTCAGAGCTTACTACCAGTTGCCAAAATGGTACAAAGCAATATGTGAAGAGGACATGCCAGAGACAAGACAATAAAACAAAAAGACGTTTGTGTCAAGGCCGAATAATGTATCAGTCTAAAATGTCAAGGACAATATAGGGAAGAATCAGAAGAATAACATGTTGAGGAAATTGTGGGCCAAGTTCCAAGAGGATCCCCAACAGAACTCCGACCGATTATCGACCAAGTTCCGAGGTGATCGGACAACACAGAATGGGGAAGGAAGAAAGGAAAATTCATCCCCAGCAAAATAATTCCCAACCAGCTTTGATAGCGTAATGAAACACAGAACGGGGAAGGGAGAAAGGGAAAAACCATCCCCAGAAGGAATGGCACGACCACTCACCATGTTTTTAAACTAACAAATTTTCTTTGATCACCTTTCTTTCTCGTCTTTCTTCCAGCTTTTTCCAGATAAAGGTCTAATAGAGTTGCGCTTTCTTAGTACATTGCCTTTCATTACCAATCTGTCGTTTTACAGCACGAAGTTACCTGATGTTCGCTACTACTAATAAGGGCGGAGAGATGTTAACCTTTCGCTATTAGTAAGCACTCCCCATTTGAAGCAGGAAAAAGAAATCTTATTAATGGCGAAAAAGCATGCCAAAAGGAAGAGCACCAAAACTGGGCAAAAAATTCCCAGCCATTATCGGAAATTTTCTCAGAGGAGCAAGGAAATCGATTCAAGTTCAAGGGATAGCAAGACAACACAATTTAAAAATAATAGTCGGAGGTAAGATAATTTCGAGTTTGAAGTCGGGAGCCTGCCCGTATAATAGAGGTATACATTTCACTCTTCAAATTTCAAGTTTTGAAGATGGGTCTGTCCGCCCTCAAATAGGATATTTTGGGCCTGTCCGCCCCCGAATAGGATATTATTGGTTCATTCGCCCTCGAATAGGATATATTGGGTTCATCCGCCCTCGAATAGGATATTTTGGGTTCATCCGCCCTCGAATAGGATATTTTTGGTTCATCCGCCCCCGAATAGGATATTATGGGTTCATCCGCCCCCGAATAGGATATGATGGGTTCATCCACCCTCGAATAGGATATTTTGGGTTCATCCGCCCTCGAATAGGATATGATGGGTTCATCCGCCCTCGAATAGGATACTTTGGGTTCATCCGCCCTCGAATAGGACATTTTAGGTCTATCCACCCTCGAATAGGATATTTTGGGTTCATCCGCCCTCGAATAGGATATGATGGGTTCATCCTCCCTCGAATAGGATATTATGGGTTCATCCGCCATCGAATAGGATATTTTGGGTTCATCCGCCCTCGAATAGGATATTATAGGTCTGTCCACCTTCGAATAGGATATTTTGGGTTCATCTGCCCTCGAATAGGATATTTTAGGTTTGTCCACCTTCGAATAGGATACTTGGATATTATAGGTTTGTCTACATTCGAATAGGATATTTTGGGTTCATACGCCCTCGAATAGGATATTTTGGGTTCATCCGCCATCGAATAGGATATTTTGGGTTCATCCACCTTCGAATAGGATAATTTTGGGTTCATCCACCCCCGAATAGGATAATTTTGGGTTTTATCCGCCCTCAATAGGATATTACAGGTTTGTTCACCTTTGAATAGGATATTTTGGGTTCATCCGCCCTCGAATAGGATATTATAGTTCCGTCCAACTTCGAATAGGATATTTTGGGTTCATCGCCCTCGAATAAGATTTTTAGGTTTGTCCACCTTCGAATAGGATATTTTGGGTTCATCCGCCCACGAATAGGATATTTTTAGGTTTTCCGCCTTCGAATAGGATATTTGGATATTATAGGTTCGTCCACCTTCGAATAGGATATTTTGGGTTCATCGGCCCTCGAATAGTTACATTATGGGTTCATCCGCCCTCGAATAGGATATTTCGGTTCTATCCGCCCTCGAATAGGATATTATGGGCCTATCCGCCCTCGAATAGGATACGATGGGTCTATCCGCCCTCGAATAGGATACGATGGGTCTATCTGTCTTCGAATAGGATATTAAAGTGAATCCTTCCTTAAAAGGACATTTAATTTATTTCGATCCGAGTGGTCGTGTTTGTATAAAAATTTTCAAAATATATATTTCATAAATCATTGCCGAATGCATTTTATTTTCAAAGTTGTTGGTGAAATTAGGCGCCTACCTGTATAACAGGGGAATACTTTTCAGTCTTACCAATTAGGCGCCCACCTGTATAACAAGGGAATATTTTTCAGTCTTTACATTTCAGGTCTTGAAATTAGTAACCCATCAGAAGGCAGAAGGTTACAACAAAAGATCCCCATCATAGTGAAGGAAGCCGCATCCTCAGCGCACAAAACAAAATGATGTAAATTGGAGTTCACGAAAGCAAGAGGCCAGTGTCATCCTCGACAATTTTCGGAAGGAAGAAGCACCGGAAGAAACACAAGCCGACAAGAAAGCAAGGCAACAAGAACAAGTTGAAGATAGATAAAATCTTGTGATCCGTAGTCTAGCATAGCTTCTTGATTTTTCTTTTAGCATGGTGTAATAAGGAGATCAGTAAGCAGTAGTAACATCATACATCAACAGTAACACCAGAATTGCAATCCCATGGTAGTCCGAGCTACCAAAACTTCCCGAAATACATTGACCTGATTCTCTTTTAGCCATGGATATGTAGGAAACCTTCGAAGCAGAGGTTCGGTCGAAACTTTCAAAAAATGCTTCAAACGGAGTACTCGAAAGGGCAAATATCGCTCGTATCTGCTTACTTTATCTTTGCACGAAATCTCTTCGTGCTTTCGGACAAAGAGGGGCAGCTGTGAGCACATGGTTTTTTCCCTATATATGAATTGCTCCCAGAAAACTCAAAACAAAACAATTTTTAGTTTGCCGGCAATTTTTGTGAATTTTGTGTTATTTTTCTTGTATTATTTGATTTATCTGTGCATGTTTATTCGTTAAATTAATAAAAAATCCAAAAAATATGTCGCATTTGCATTTAGAATTTGATTCTACAATTAGGAGTAATCAAGTTTGTTTTACAAAATGAAAATCACAAAATAGGCATCTTTTGCATTTTTAACCTTTAATGTCCAAATTGCGTGATTTTATTTTAATTATTATTTAATTTTAAATGATAATTATTATTTGGAGTTAATTAGTATTTTAAAATAATTTGTATTTTTATAATTTAATCTTAGCATTTTAGTTTTATTAATTAGTAAAAGAAAAGAGAAGAAACAATAGAAGAAAAATCGGAATTGGGCCTCTTCTTCAATTCTAAATCTAGACCCAAAACACCTCTACCCAACCCAAAAACCCCTTGACCCGACCCATTTCCATCCCACCCCTTTTTATTTTTCAGATTTTTCATTTTTCTCACTTAACCAAACAACCCAAACCCTAAACACACCCTAAACTCTCTAGCCGTCACACCTTATATCCCACCCCCTTCTCTTCATCTTCTCCACACCCCCAAACCCTAAACCACCAAACTCAAAACCCTTCCATGGCTGCCCTTCCCGTCTTCTTCCTCATCACCACCGTCTCCCTCGCCATGAATAACCACGAGCAGCCTTTCCCCGTTGTCCCTCACCATAGACAACAAACACCACAACCATCGCCTTCCACCAACAACGCAACAGTCGTTACTACTCTCATTGTCGTCACAGCTGTGAACACCTAATTTTTGACCAAAACCCAAATTCTATTTTTTGCTTTAATGTAAATATTTCTTTTAAGTCTAATCTTAGTATTTTAAACTTTTATCATTATATATATGGTTTCCTTTTAATTAGTATTTGAATAAGTTATAGTTTTTAGTGTCATTAAATTATATGTAAATATTTCACTTTTCTTTTATATATATATATATATATATATATATATATATATATATATATATATATATATATATTTGTTAGTCTAGAGTTAGTCAATTAATATTTTTGTATTTGTTATAAAATAGAAGTCTATTTAGAGTGAATGTCTAAGAGTTTTAGCTTGAAGCTAAGTCATTCCTCTTCCTATAAATAGAGGGGTCTTACCCCATTGTAGATTACCCCAAGTATTAATAAGAATACTTCTCTCTCTCCCTATTCTCTCTCTATTTGCTCTTGTTCTTGAGTTATTGTTCTTGTTTTTATATTATTTCATAACACGTTATCAGCACGAGACTCTACCGTATCAAGAACCATTCTCGAAAAATCTAAGGTATTTCCCTCTTCCTAATTTAATTTTCGATTATGTCTGACATTACGAAAAGAAAGTTCGTTGCCCTTGAAATTTCGGGCAAGAACTATATGACATGGGTGTTGGATGCTGAAATCCACTTAGATGCTATGGGTCTCAGAGACACCATCAAAGATAGAGAAAAAGCATCCACCCAAGAATGTGCGAAGGCCTTGATTTTCTTGCGCCACCACCTTGACGAAGGTTTGAAGATTGAATATCTCACCGTCAAGGATCCACTCGTCTTGTGGAACGGCTTAAAGGAGAGATATGACAACCTGAAGTTGGTCACTCTGCCACAAGCACGATATGATTGGGCTCATCTGAGGCTCCAGGACTTTAAGTCCGTTTCTGAATATAATTCTGCTATGTTCAGAATAACTTCTAAATTGAAGCTATGCGGGGATAATATCTCCGATTATGATATGCTTGAGAAAACGTTTACAACGTTTCATGCCTCCAATATAGTACTGCAACAACAGTACAGAGAGAAAGGCTTTACAAAGTACTCTGAACTGATTTCTCTTCTACTAGTGGCTGAGCGAAATAATGACCTGCTCATGAGAAATCACGAAAATGGACCCACTGGGTCCACACCACTGCCTGAAGCAGATAAGGTGCACTCTCATTATGCCAAACATGAAAAGGACCATGGTCATGGTCGTAAACGGGGTCATAGCCAGGGACGTAGACAAGGAAGAAATTCCAATGAAGTCCGTCAACCCCCGAAGAGAGATAACCGCCGAAAGCAGAAACGGGGTCATGAAGATCCTAAGGCAAATGGTTCAGAAACTATATGTTATCGTTGCGGTGGGAAAGGGCACTGGTCAAAGACTTGCCGAATACCAAGACACTTGGTTGACCTTTATCAAGCATCTCGAAAGAGAAAAGGCCCTGAAACAAATTTTGTCTATGACGACAATGAGGACATCACCCACCTGGATGTGGCAGACTTCTTTGAGCAACCCGAAGGGAAAATAGACCACCTAATCGGCGATGGGTCCATGATGGAGTTATTTGATTTTATTCTACTTATTTGTATTAGTTAGTGAATAAACTAATAGTCATTAGTATTAGCTCGTATTAGTTAGTTCATGATGCAATGTTAGCAGTAGTTCTTTAGAATATCTTCAATATGCTCAAATATCAATAATATTTTTATTTTCAGAAGAGGTAATCGACTAGCCTGAAAAACTAGTCGATTATCTACTATTTTCGCATTAAAGCTGAAAAATAATTGATCAACAATCGATTGTCTTTGTCTAACAATCGATTGTCGTTGAGAGTGTAATCTAGAATTTTTCAAAAATCATCCACAATCGATTGTCTTTGTCTAACAATCGATTGTCGTTAAGACTGTAATCTGGAATTTTTCAAAATAGCCAACAATCGATTGTCTATGCACAACAATCGATTGTCTTGAAACAGTGCTGGAATTTTTCAAAATAGCCAACAATCGATTGTCTATGCATAACAATCGATTGTCTTGAAACAGTGTGTTCTGGAATTTTTCAAAATAGCCAACAATCGATTGTCTATGCATAACAATCGATTGTCTTGAAATAGAGGTCGAATTTTTTAAAAATAGCCAACAATCGATTGTCTATGCATAACAATCGATTGTCTTAAGACAGTGATCTGAAGTTTTTTAAAATAGCAAATAATCGATTGTGTGTGTTTAACAATCGATTGTCAATGTTCAACAATCGATTGTTTGAAAGTAACAATCGATTATTTGAAGAAAACGCTTAAACTGAAATTTTCAAACTGCAAAGTAATGGATAACATATCTGATTTTGTTAGTCAACTGTTAGCAGCAGATTTTGAAAATATTATGTGACACAAAAGAATTGAACTTGTTTATTCTTATGTTCTTGTATCTCTTTTGTATGTCAAACTATGGGATAGCAAATATGGATATCTCACAAAGCGAACTTGGATCAACATCCAACTGTTAAAGTATTTGCCTAGTTGATTCATGTACTACACATACAATACTCAAAGAAAGGAAGTATTTCTCTCAACTAAATATGTGTAAGGCAAACGTTACTACAATCTCTGGAAGTAGTAAATTGATTGAAGGCTCCGGAAGAGCAATTGTAACTCTGCCCAAAGGCACGATGTTAATCATAGAGAATGCAATGTTCTCCTCTAAGTCTAAGAGAAACTTGTTGAGTTTTAAAGATGTACGCCGGAATGGCTATCATATTGAGACAATGGATGAAGATAATCTTGAATATCTCGTCATCACAAAGAATGTCTCCGGCCAAAAGAGGGTTATTGAGAAATTCCCGTCTTTTACTTGTGGCCTGTATTGGACAAGAATTAGTGCAATTGAGGCACATTCAACAGTAAACCAAAGGGTTACTGATTCCAATACCTTTGTACTTTTATCATGATCGATTGGGACATCCAGGATCGGTCATGATGAGACGGATTATAGAAAGCTCATATGGGCATCCGTTAAAGAATTTCAAAATTCTTTCGAATAATGAATATCCTTGCACTTCGTGTTATCAAGGCAAGTTGATCATCAGGCCATCACCAACAAAGGTTGGGACTGAGTCACCCACGTTTCTGGAACGTATACAAGGGGACATTTGTGGACCTATTCACCCACCTAGTGGGTCGTTTAGGTATTTCATGGTCTTGATAGACGCATCCTGTAGATGGTCTCATGTGTGCCTATTGTCATCACGCAACCTTGCGTTTGCGAAATTGATGGCACAAATAATTCGACTACGAGCACAATTTCCAGATAATCCAATCAAGTCCATTAGACTGGATAATGCTGCTGAGTTTACATCCCAAGCATTTAATGATTATTGCTTATCAATCGGGATAAAAGTTGAACATTCTGTAGCTCATGTTCACACTCAAAACGGTCTTGCAGAATCGTTAATTAAACGCCTGCAGTTGATTGCAAGGCCATTACTTATGAGAACGAGGCTGCCCACTTCGGTATGGGGTCACGCCATCTTACATGCAGCAATGCTAATTCGTCTCAGACCGACGAATTACCACAAGTATTCCCCGTTGCAATTGGTTTTGGGTCATGAACCCAATATATCCCATTTAAGGATTTTTGGATGCGCAGTATATGTGCCTATTGCACCGCCATCCCGCACCAAAATGGGTCCGCAAAGAAGGTTAGGAATATATGTTGGGGTTTGAATCGCCCTCCATCATTCGCTACCTCGAAACATTGACAGGCGACTTGTTTACTGCACGATTTGCAGACTGTCGATTTGATGAGACACTTTTCCCAAAATTAGGGGGAGAAGTTGGTGAAACCAAACGGGAAATTTTGTGGAAAAATGCATCATTATCTCATCTTGATCCCCATACCTCTATTTGTGAAAGAGAGGTACAAAAGATTATCCATTTGCAAAGAATAGCAAATCAAATGCCTGACGCATTTACGGACTTGAAAAGGATAACGAAATCCCACATTCCCGCGGAAAATGTTCCAATCCGTATTGATGTCCCTGTTGGAAAATCATCTAGTGTCATATCCAATGATCGAATGCACGCCTGAAGCGTGGCAGACCATTAGGTTCCAAAGATCGAAATCCTAGAAAGAGGAAAAAGAACGATCAAAATGACACCACGAAAGAATCTCATGATTTAACAAATTCTGAGATTCATGAAGAATCCATTGAGCCCGAGACTCTGGAAAATACGGAACTATCCCTAAATCCAATTAATATTGAGGCAAATATTAATCGAGTGGATATTGTGGTGGATAATGCCTTTGCTTATAATGTAGCATCTAGCATTATGCAAGAATGTGAGGATCTCGAACCTCAATCTGTTGAAGAATGTCGAAAAAGACAGGATTGGCCAAAGTGGCAAGAAGAAATTCAATCAAAATTGAATTCGCTGGCAAAACGTGAAGTTTTTGGCCCTATAGTTGAAACACCTAATGGTGTTAAGCCTGTCGGCTATAAATGGGTCTTTGTACGCAAAAGAAACGAGAAAAACGAGGTACAAAGATATAAGGCACGCCTTGTTGCACAAGGTTTTTCTCAAAGGCCTGGTGTCGATTATGAAGAGACATATTCGCCTGTAATGGATGCGATAACCTTTCGTTATCTCATAAGTTTTGCTGTCCATGAAAAGCTTGACATGCACTTAATGGATGTAGTTACTGCCTATCTTTATGGCTCACTTGATAATGAGATATACATGAAAATTCCCGATGGACTCAAGGTGCCAAACGCGCACAACTCAAAATCTCGGGAAATGTTCTCAATTAAATTGCAAAGATCCTTGTATGGTCTAAAGCAATCAGGACGAATGTGGTATAATCGTCTTAGTGAGTATTTGTTAAAAGAAGGCTATATAAATGACGCCATTTGCCCGTGTGTTTTTATAAAGAAAACAACATCGGAATTTGTTGTACTTGCCGTATATGTCGATGACATAAACCTTATTGGAACCCCTATAGAACTCCAAAAGGCAATTGATTATCTAAAGGATGAATTCGAGATGAAAGATCTCGGAAAGACTAAACTATGTCTTGGTTTGCAAATTGAATATTTGGCAAACGGAATTTTTGTTCATCAATCTACCTATACAGAAAAGGTACTGAAACGGTTTTACATGGATGAAGCACATCCTTTAAGTACACCGATGGTTGTTCGATCACTTGATGTGAACAAAGATCCATTCCGACCACAAGAAAGGAATGAAGAGCTACTTGGTCCTGAAGTACCATATCTTAGCGCAATTGGCGCACTAATGTATCTTGCAAATACTACAAGGCCTGACATATCTTTTTCAGTTAATGTCTTAGCAAGATTTAGCTCGGCTCCTACGAGGAGACATTGGAATGGGATCAAACACATATTGCGGTACCTAAAGGGAACTACCGATATGGGCTTATTTTATGGCAAGAATTGCAGCCCGGATCTTGTTGGTTATGCTGATGCTGGATATTTGTCCGACCTACACAAGGCTCGATCTCAAACGGATTATGTGTTTACCTGTGGAAAAACCGCCATATCTTGGCGATCGACTAAGCAATCAATTGTGTCTACTTCATCTAATCATGCCGAGATAATTGCTATTCATGAAGCAAGTCGGGAGTGTGTGTGGTTAAGGTCGATAATACATCATATCCAAGACAAATGTGGTTTGAAGTGTGATAAACTACCCACAACTTTGTATGAAGACAATGCAGCATGTATAGCTCAATTGAAGGGAGGATTCATAAAAGGAGATAGAACGAAGCATATTTCACCAAAGTTATTCTTCACACATGATCTTCAAAAGAATGGTGATATCAATGTTCAACAGATTCGTTCAAGCGACAATATGGCTGATTTGTTTACAAAATCTCTACCAAAGTCAACCTTCAAGAAGCTAGTTCACAAGATCGGGATGCGAAGACTTAAGGACATAAATTGATGTTCTTATCAGGGGGAGTTAATGCGCGTTGCACTCTTTTTCCCTTACAAGGTTTTGTCCCACCGGGTTTTCCTTGCAAGGTTTTTAACGAGGCAACCAATAGGCGCATATTCAAACATGTGTACTCTTTTTCCTTTCTTTAATTTTTCCCAATGGGTTTTGGTTTTAAGGTTTTATGAGGCACATTATTGAATAGACATTCAAGGGGGAGTGTTATAAAATAGAAGTCTATTTAGAGTGAATGTCTAAGAGTTTTAGCTTGAAGCTAAGTCATTCCTCTTCCTATAAATAGTGGGGTCTTACCCCATTGTAGATTACCCCAAGTATTAATAAGAATACTTCTCTCTCTCCCTATTCTCTCTCTATTTGCTCTTGTTCTTGAGTTATTGTTCTTGTTTTTATATTATTTCATAACAGTATTAGTGTTTTTATTGAATTTTAGTTCTAAAAAAAATTAAAAATTTAAAAAATTTGAAGCACACGTGATTTTTAAAAGTTTGATAACCAATTCAAATTTCAATTATGAGTAAACCTACCCATGATCTCCCAAAACCTCCCACTTCCTCCACTAAGCTCACTATTAACTTACATATCTATATATAAATAAAATACACACATATTCACAGAGTGTGTGTGTGGGGTGGGGGGGGGGGGGGGGCAGCAACAATAGGAAAGGAGAAAAGATAAATAAGTCGAGAGGAAGAGTTGAAGTTACGTTTGAGTCTCTTAGTCCATAAGAAGCTCTCTGTCTAGGTATTTTGCACCAAGTGCTCATTGAGTTTCTTTGCTCATCCCATTTTAAGTAATGCAAAAATTCTAGATTTTGTTTTGTTTCCATGTGTTCTTTTTGGCAATAAAATATAATTTTTTTTTCACTGTCTTTCTTCATATATGTATATACAATGGTGTGATTATTTTATTCTTTTCTAGTTTAGCATATTAAATTGCTGATTCGTAAATTTGGATAATACACTATCTATTTTATTTCTCATCACTGATTTAATATTTTTTTCCTGCCATGCAATGAAATGCGTTGGATCTTTGTTAGCTACCCCATTTCTTAATATTGTTTAGACTATTATGTTGTCTTTTCTTGTTAAGTTGATGCATAAATATTTACTATGAATTAATTGGGTGATGGAATTTAATTAGGAGTAAATGAGTTTGGATTTAAATGATGGTAGTAATGAAGCATTTGGAGTAGTAGGAATTGGTGTTGTAAAGTTAATTTTCCTTATCAAAATAACTTAACAATTTGAGTTACTTCCTAATCCTAGAGTTTTATCGTTTGGCAAGAATAATTTCAAACATTGTTTAGTGACTTTGTTGGTAATTTTATAATCCTTTAAGTGGTTAGTTTTAGCTCCATCACTGATCTTCCCCTTTACATGTAATTAGGGTTGATTAGAGTTAATTCAAAAGATAAAATTATTAAGTTGTAACTGGTTCTATAATTATGGACGACTTGATAGCTAAACCATATTGTAACAAATACATATCTATAATCCATGACCTCACAGTAATCTCAAACTAGCTTTGGACAATAACTCTCGAATACTCATAGAATGCTTTAGGCATGCTTTGAATCTATTATCAATGATTATGTATACGTTCGCGTGAAACGATTACTATCCTTTTTTAAAATTAGAGTATGCATTCACGCAACTTTGACCAAATTTCTTAATAATAATAAAGCGTTATTAATTGTGAATATGTTCGCGTGACATAATTTTTTACGAGCCAAACAAATGGTACACGTGCGCGTGACCTGTTTCAAGATAATTTTCTTAATTTAAAAGCGATAAAAGGTAAATGCACATAGGTTATAAAATGAGTAATTAAATAATTTTAATAAGCCAAGTATGATCAAAGCGACCGTGCTAGAACCACGAAACTCGGGAGTGCCTAACACCTTCCCCCGGGTTAACAAAATTTCTTACCCAAATTTCTGTGTTCGCAGACTGTAAATAGAGTCAAATTTCCTCGATTCGGGATTTTAAACTGGTGACTTGGGACACCATAAATTATCCCAAGTGGCGACTCTGATTTTAATATAAACAATCCCGTTTTGATTGTCACGTAAATTGAAAAAACTCCTTTATACACCATTCAGGGGTAAAAAAAGAGGTGTGACAGCTCTGGCGACTCTGCTGGGGAAGATAACCCTAAACTTCTGTTCAGGGTTTAGAATTCGAGCTTGTAATGTGATCTACACTTGGCTTTATTAATTTGATGTTATTATTGTGTTTTTGGGCCTAATCTGCTAAATTGCTGTTTCTTTATGGCTTTGATATTATTTAAACTATATTAAACTATCTTCTTACACCTCCCTTCTGAGTCTTCTGAATTTATGGCGCACACGTGCACGTGGCCCACTTTTCTGTTAGAAGTCATACCAATTATAACGAGAGTGGGACAAGTACCTAGGCCAGGTAGACTTTTGTGCTCCCAGTACGTTGCCCCCACCTCGGCTCGAGCTGTCCGCTTGGGTAAGCAAGGTCTAAAATACTCCCCCATGATTTAAACCTAGAATAACATAGCCTCATGCCGGATCCCTAGTAGGAACGATTGTTTGCATCATGTGCATTTGATTTTGAGGACTCAACACAGGGTTTGGGTCAGTCTAGAACAGGTGTACCCGAGAATTACAAGACCATCCTGATGCATCTTATGTGCTACTTGTGCATTATGTTTGATTCGACTTGTGCATATTGACCGGCTTCTAAAAAATAACAAAATAAAATAAATATATGTAAATTTAGGGAAAAACAGAAGGGAGGAAATTTTACCTGATTTTTTGAAAACTGTCAATATTTACCCCAAAAAGATTATTGCAAAATAAGCATGATTTAAAAAAAAAAGAAAGTCTCATCCTATTCCTAAAATATTTACGAACTACGCGGGTCTGATTCTCACCGGATGTGAGATACATATACAACCTTAACCGGGTCCAGCCCCCACTTTTTTTTATAAAGAAATAAAAAATATTTTCTTCTAAATTATTCTTAAAATCCAAACAGATTTTCGTTCTTTTTCAAGTGTTTTTATTTTTAAAATTCCCCCAAAAAAAGCTAAAAACAAAAAAAAGTTCTTATTATTTAGAAGTCTTTCTTTAGAAAATATCCGCTAAAAAAAAGAGTTAGTTTATTTGCTTTATTGCTGATCTTCTCGAACTACGCAAGATCTGATTCATGTATCCACTTGATACGTAGGCAATCCACATCAGGTTCGATCGAATACTTTTGAAAAAAAAGTAAAAAAAAGAAAAAAGAAACAAAAAGAATGTTTATTCTAACATGCTTGCTGTTTTGAAATTAAAGTTAATTTACGGTGGTCGCTTTGCAATGGCGAGTCACGCAAACAATCCAAGATCCTCTGAAGTAAAAGAATCTTCTCAATAAATGGAACAAGCACCACTGTTGTTGATCCAAGATAACGAAAAGGCAAGTAGGAAAGTTGGCGGTGAAATATAAAACCTGAAGGCAAATGTGGCCAGCCATTGCCGCGGCAGAAGAGAAACCTAAAACGGCCGCCAAGCCATAAAAAGTTCTCGCTCAGATGGGAATATCGGTAGTCGGTCTTGCTGTGCTTTTTGCGTCCAGATTATTTTAGGATGTAATCCGTATATTTTTATTTTACTGTCTTACATTATGATTTAAACCCCTTTATCTTTCTTTTTTTCAAATAAATGCAACCAATATTTCATCATCCATGAATGTCTCTTTTCTTAATCTTTGTCACCTTTCCTATTATCTTTTCAGTTCTGTAGATGCAGCTTTTAATAACATGACATGCTTGCGGGCTTCATGCGTTGTCAGATTTTGAAAAAATTAACCAAGAAGCATAATGTGTTGAAGATTAGGCTTGTAAGAAAATAAACAAAGAATTGAAATAAAAATGAGATTCCCTCTCTTCGAATCATTATTGAAGCAGAGATTGCTGATGGAGATTGAGTCAAGATCTGATTGAAACATTGTCTTTGATTGATGGAAAGTAATTGGTCGGAGTCTACCATGGGCAGTTGTACAACAAATAATGGCCCATGCTTACAACAAGAATGTACGTCCCAAAAAATTTGAACTGGAGCAACTCATCCTGAGACACATTCTCCCGTACCATGAAGAAGCTTAGGAAAAATTTGCTCCAAATTGCAAAGGTCCATACATTGTAACAAGAGTATTTCCAAATGGAGCGTTGTATTTGGGAGACATCTAAGGAAATATCCCCGGGTCAAATGTCAATGTGGATGCAGTCAAAAGATACTGTGTTCGATTCCTTATGCAACATTAATGTTCTCTGATTGAGATGATAAAAGCTTTCTTTCTCGCAACCCAAACACCATTAACCCTTTTGCAAAACCTTTGAGCCGATTCCCTCTCTTTAATTACCCTCTTTGGAATCTGGAAGTTATTATTAAAAAATACAAAGAAAAAAAAGAAAAAGAAAAAGACAAAGCAAGAAAAAAGGAGAAAGAAAAGAAGAAAAAAAGCAAAAGAAAACATAAATGAAAAAAAAAATCAAAAACAGAGTTCCCTGAACTACGTTCGACTTAATTCCGAAAGGATACGTAGGCAACATCTCTCTGAGGTTCAGTCACACCAAAATAAAAATTTAAATTCCCTAAAAAGTGAAACTAGGACACATATTATAATGTTTTGGCAATGGTTTTACCTGAAAGGTTCCAAAGTTGTAATGCAATCCAAATTCTTTTTACCCAAATTCTTTCGAGCAATCGGCGAGAATGTTCAAGAACTGGAGGATACAGTTACTTGGATCAGATGCAACTGGAACTCTGTGCGGAAGAAATGAGGTCCACATCCTTGATCTGCGACCAGATTCTGGACCGCATATTTGACCTTTTCTGGAAAAATTTTGACTCCGAATTTTTAAGTGCAAAATAGTTATAAGAATCCGACCCACGCAGATAGACTTGGCTTTGTGAGCTGCTAGCATTTGAGCACTCATTTTCACGGGGCCTTACATCCTCCCCCGCGTAAGATCGTTCGTCCTCGAATGAGGACTTGGAAATCGAATGAGTTTGAAAACATGATATGCAATTTTCTACACCTTTATTAACTTTCAAGTTTGTTAGAAAAATTTTGCCAGAGTCTCCTTTGTAATATGGACATAACCACCTATCATAGAACCTCCAAAACATATTTCCAAGCACTATTACACTTGCACACACACAAGTATAACACTTTTGGCACTCTTCATCCATGCAAAAACTAATCATTACACAATTAGAACACTTTGGTACTCTCTATCCATGCAAAATTAATCATTAATTGTTGGCACTATTATGAGTTAACTACTTACCATGAGAGTAGAAAACTGAGAGTACAAAACTTTCATTACCCAGAAGGACTGCACATTGTTCAAATAATCTCAACACATCAATGTTTTTTGGCATGACTTGGAGGGACTGTAATGGTAAGGCACTTGGGGGAGAGAAGGGATTTTTCTTACATCTAATGGAACACAACACTAGTTCTCCTAGGGACGAGATTCACACGATCATTTTTAGACTTGTTCAAATAGATGGGGGTATTTTCTTTTCATCTCATCTTCTGCCTCCCACATGGCTTCCTCGACTTGTTGGTTTTGCCACAACACTTTAATTGAAGCAATCTCCTTGTTTCACAACTTTCGGACTTGCCTATCTAGAATAGCAATTGAAATCTCCTCATATGATAACTCTTCGGTAACCTTGATGTCTCCAACTGGCACGATTGTAGACGGATCACCCACGACTTTCCTCAACATGGACATATGAAATACCTGGTGTACTAAGGACATTTAGGGGCAACTCCAACCTATATGCAGCTTGACTGATCCTTTGAGTAATTTGATAAGGCCCGACATACCTAGGACTTAGTTTCCCTTCTTCCCAAAGCGCATGACTCCTTTCATAGGAGACACCCTCAAGAATACCTAATCTCCTTCTTGAAACTTCAATTCTCTTCGACGCATGTCCGCATAGGATTTCTGGCGACTATGAGCTGTCTTCATCCTCTTCTGAATGACTCTTACCTTCTCCATGGCCTAGTGCACGAGATTTGGCCCTATCAATTCTGCTTCACCAGCCTCGAACCACCCGATCAGGGACCTACACCTTCTTCCGTACAATGCTTCAAAAGGGGCCATCTGGATGCAAGTGTTGAAGTTGTTGTTATAAGAAAACTCTATAAGGGGCAGGTGAGCATCCCAGTTACCTTTGAAATCCAAGACACATGCCCGCAACATATCCTCGAGCGTCTGAATAGTCCGCTCTGCTTGACTGTCGGTCTGCTGATGAAAAGTCGTGCTAAGATTTATTTGAGTACCCAAACCTTGCTAAAATTTCCTCCAGAAGTTAGCTGTGAATTGAGCTCCTCGATCCGAAATAATAGAAAGCGGCATAGCATGAAGCCTTACTATCTCCTTGATATACAATCGAACATATTTTTCTGCAGCATCGGTGGACTTGACTGGCAAAAAGTGAGCTGACTTGGTGAGTCGATCCACTATCACAAAAATTGAGTCGAACTTGCGCTGAGTGCGAGGTAGTCCTGTCACGAAGTCCATATTGATAATTTCCCACTTCCACATTGGTATTTCTATAATCCGAGTCAACCCGCCGGGACGCTGATGCTCGGCCTTCACTTGCTGGCAATTCGGGCACTTATAGACGAAGTCCGCCACACTCTTCTTCATACCACTCCACCAATAGATTTCCTTGAGATCATGATACATCTTTGTAGAGCCTGGGTGCACGGAATACCTGGAATGATGAGCCTCCACCATTATCCTCTCCCAAAGATTATCCACACCCGGAACACATAACCTATCATGGCACCGTAGCACACCATCATTGTTGCCGAGTGAAAATGCTGAAATTCTGTTACTTAGAACTACATTCTTCAATTTTTCCAATACTCGATCAATAAACTGATTTTCTTTAACCTCCGCCACGAGAAGTGATTCAGCTGTGTTATGCACAATAAGTTCCTCCTCATTCGGGGCCGAGATACAAACCCCAAGGCTGGCCAGTTGGTGCACCTCACGAGCTAGGAGCTTCTGATCCGCTCTCAAGTGACTACCCATGGATTTTTGACTGAGGGCGTCGGGCACCATGTTCGCCTTCCCTGTATGGTACACGATGTCCATGTCATATTCCTTTAGCAATTCTAGCCATATTCGCTGCCTTAAATTCATCTCCTTTTGCTTGAAAAAATACTGGAGAATCTATTGGTCGGAAAACACATCTACATGAACCCCAAAAAGATAATGCCGCCACATTTTCAAGGCAAACACAACTGCTGCAAGATCAAAATAATGTGTCGGATAATTCTTTTTGTGATTCTTGAGTTGCCTGGAAGCACATGCTATGACCTTCCCGTGCTGCATCAGTGCACACCCCAAACTAACCCTGGAGGCATCACAATAAACCACAAACCCCTCTGTGCCTTCAGGCAAGGCCAATACTGGTGCCGAGGTCAACCTCGACTTTAATTCCTGAAAAATTTTCTCACAAGCATCTGACCACTGGAACTTGACTGATTTCTGTGTTAATTTAGTCAATGGGGAGGCGAGGGTGCAGAATCCATCTCCATCGGGGTCGTGGGCCTAGGCCAATCCTTCACTGCTGCAATATTTTGGGGGTCCACCTGAATCCCCTCACTGGAAATAACATGACCCAGATAAGCGACGTACTCTAACCAAAATTCACATTTAGAAAACTTAGCATAAAATTGGTGCTGATGAAGAGTCTGCAAAACTGCTCTGAGGTGATTGGCATGATCCTCCCTGCTCCGCGAATACACGAGGATGTCATCAATGAAAACAATCACGAAGGAGTCCAAAAATGACTTGAAGACCCGATTCATAAGATCCATAAAAGCTGCCGGGGCATTGGTTAGCCAAAAATACATGACCAAGAATTCAAAGTCACCATAACGAGTTCTGAATGCGGTCTTAGGAATATCTTGCTCTCTGATCTTCAATTGGTGGTACCCGGACCGCAAATCAATTTTGGAGAAGGACCTTGCACCTTGCAATTGGTCGAAAAAATCATCTATCCGAGGCAAACGGTATTTATTCTTGATGGTGACTTTATTAAGCTGCCGATAATCGATGCACATCCGAAGCGACCCATCCTTAGTTCTGACAAAAAAGAACCGGAGCACCCCATGGCAACACACTTGGCCGGATAAACCCCTTCTCCAATAGATCCTTCAACTGCTCATTTAACTCCCGTAACTCTGTTGGCACCATTCTGTACGGTGGAATAGATATGGACTGGGTATCTGGCAATACATCAATCCGGAAATCAATATCCCTATCTGGCAGAATTCTTGGAAGTTCATCTGGAAATACCTCAGGAAACTCATTCACAACTGGCACGGACTCTGGGGCAGGTACTTTTGGAGTGGTGTCCGCCACCCGGACCAAATGATAGATGCACCCCTTTCTGATCATCTTCGAAGCCTTGAGGTAGGAAATAAACCTACCCCTTGGCACAACACCATTTCCTTTCCATTCAACAATCGGCTCGTTAGGGAACTCGAGTCTCATGACTCTCGTCCGGAAATAAAAATTAGCAAAACACGAATAGAGCCAGTCCATCCCCATGATTACATCAAAATGCACCATCCCAAGCCTGATAAGGTCGGTCGTGGTAACACGACCACATACCATAACAATACAATTCCTATAGACCCGTGCGGCTGTAATAGAATCACCAACCGGAGTCGATAAAGAGAATGGCTCAAGAAGCTGCTCGGGTTCAATCCCAAAACTCGAGGAAAAAAACGGAGTAATATAGGACAAAGAAGGCCCCAGATCAATAAGAGCATAACAATCAATGGCCTGGACAGATAGTATACATGTGACAACATCTGGGGAAGCCTCAGCACTTTGACGACCGCTCAATGCATAAAACTTGCTAGGTCCTCCCCTAACCTGGGATGCACCTCTGGCTTCACCACGCCCAGTTGGGGCTGGAGGGCTCACTGATGACGTAGCAACTGATGAACTGGACGACTGAGCAAGTCCCTTACCCATGTCCTGCCTGGGCGCACAGCAGTCCCAGTGTATGTGACCTCTCATCCCGCAATTGTAACACACTGGAGCATCCAAGTGACATGCCTCTGTATGAAATCTCCCACACTTGGGACATATACCTCCCTGCTTTCGAGGTCTCATCCTCGAATGACTGAACTGGCGGGGCCTCCTGCTGTCTGAACCTGGCCCCGAAGGGCTACCCTGCTGGTAACGGTGCACGGATGGTGGTACACTGGCTAAGGACTGGGCATAAGATTGAGATGGTCCTAATGACCCTCTTCCTAGAGCTGAACTCCCTGAGTGACCCATCGATCGGGCCTTGCTGCTACTCTACCTGTCCGCCCGAATATTTAACTTCCTAGCCTCTGTGGGCTGAGCGAAACCACGATCTTCCCATAGGTCATGCCTGAATACAAAGCCGCTGTAGCAGCCTCATTTACTACCAATGGACTGAGACCCTGAACAAATCGCCGAACTATAGCCTCCATAGTCGACACTAACTGAGGAGCATACTTGGACAACCTCACAAACTCCATATGATACTCCCAAACGCTCATACTACCCTGCTTAAGAACTTCAAATTCAGTGGCACGGGCTGCCATTGTCTCGGCAGTCAGGAAGTGCTCCATGAAGGCATCTACAAATTCATCCCATCTAGCCGGAGGTTTTCCTTCCTCACGGGAATTCTCCCACATCTCAAACCACAAATGCGCTGCTCCCTTCAACCTGTATGAAGCCAATTCTACCCCTTCTATTTCTGTACCCTTTATCACCCAAAGGGTCTTGTACATCTCATTAAGGAAATCTTGCAGATCGGCCTCTGGGTCTGTGCCTGAGAACTCTGGAGGATCCAATCGCAAAAACTGGTGAACTCTGGAGATGGTCGAGTCTCCCTGTCCGCTGGAGGACACATGGGCACCATGAGATCTTTAGGCCTGGGCGGCCACTAACTGGGTCAACATACGGATGGGTCCTCTAAGGTCCCCATCAAAAATCCCGGGACCGGAAGCTGGGGCAACATCAGAATCAGGAGCATCGGCAGGAGGGATAGTGGTACCCTCGGCCACCACTGGAACACGATTGCTTGGATCAGGATGGATAGAGCAGGCAAATTCAAAACCGGGGAATCACTCTCACCCGTGGCAGCCGACACATGATCCACAACCGCACTGGGAGTGGCATTGGCCCATAGGCCGAGTCTAGCTTTTTTCTTAGGTACCATTTCTGAAAATTTGAAATAAAGCACGAATTAGACACAACATTACTTCACCGCACGAACTGGAATAATAAAGAAGGGTATTGTTTCCTAAATGCCCGTGTATCCCCCAACTTATAGATGTGGTCGACAACACACCGATGAGAAGGGCTCTACTAGGCACGGCTCAGAGACATTCTAGGACACTTCAAACCTGGCTCTGATACAAAGTTTGTCACGCCCCAAATCAAGGGACATGACCTGCGCCCAACCGGGTAGCCCCAGTCAAGCGAACCTGGTTACCTTTCCTATTCCCACGTGTTACCCCACAATATTCACTATTAATTAACCGATGATACTTGATGTAACTGAAAGTAAATAAAACTCATCTTTTACAAAAATATGCATATTATCATTAACAGCTAGCGTGATTTACATATCACAAAGCTCGCTACGTACATATTTATTACGCCAGTTCCATAACCCATATCATCCAGTCAACGGAGCCACTAAGATGAAGAAAATAATACAATACTTTCCGGCGACAAGGTCCTGACTATACCTTTACAATAACGACACAAAACTCCAAAATACAACAACAAAGGTGGCATGAGCCACGCAGGGCCCCGGAAGGAAAGGGGCTCACCAATTACTAACACTGCCGATGGAGAAGGAGGAGGAGCTACAGACAGTAGACTA
The DNA here is from genome assembly GCA_034376525.1 of Nicotiana benthamiana. Classification (NCBI taxonomy): domain Eukaryota; kingdom Viridiplantae; phylum Streptophyta; class Magnoliopsida; order Solanales; family Solanaceae; genus Nicotiana; species Nicotiana benthamiana. Next base: position 8,966,868 of record CM067334.1, read on the forward strand.
GAGTGCCTGCCACGGATCCACCTACAATAATAACACGAATGTAGCGCCCCCGGCAAAAGGGACGTTAGTACATTTGAATTGTACTGGTATGTATGAACAAACTCTATCCCAAGTAAACTCAAGCCGAAGATACATATACAGTAGAACAACAACCAAACACTTCACAAATAGATGATACAATTAGCCAAACAAAAGGGCAATAAGTGCCCCCACAGGTTACAAACTCTCCTGCTGTCTCCTTTCACGATTTCACATTGATCATTTCATAATTTTTGTTCATTTCGGTAGTGATATTAGATCACTTTTTCCACCCTTATTACCTCTTTCGTCCTTATTACCTCGGGCACCCTTATCCCCCTAACCCACACCTTATTTCACCTGTTGCGGCGCGCAACCCGACTCTGCCTGACAGTTTCAGTTCACAAACAACATACAACACAACAACAAATATAAGAAATCAACTATAGCACATTGTTAAGATATAACCACAACAAGGGTAAAGTATTTCCACAACTAACAACAAAAATTTCCTCATGTACACAATCCGAGTTACCACAATGGAAGTCCATAACCAACCATATACGCTGTTACCACAATAGTTCCGATTTAACCATTCAAGAATTCTTTTCAATTACATATTCCTCAAGTTTTGCCACACGATGTTACGACACAAGTATAAATCACAAGAGTTTCACCATAACCCCACATGAATATCAATTATCTAGCAATTTCACACACCAACACAGGGCGATTTCACAAGGATCACAGTTAGCCATACATATCTAGAATTAAATATCCCCTTTAAACTTCTTCTCCAATTCACCAAGCAATCAAGACGGGTCAATCTAGTTCATGGTCAATACATAAGCCTTAGAATTGGAACTCATAATTTACTACCCAATTCCCTTTTTACTAGATTTCTGGGTTTTAAATACATGCATGATAGTTTTGTCGAGAGCTTAAAAATCTAGGGCATGAGGTTCTCTTCCCAAGCTTAAGTTTGAAAATTTAGGGGAAATGGGTTAGGGATTTTAGTTGTGAAATCAGAAGTGAGGATAATGCACGATAGGAAGTGAATAAAGAGTAGTCTTTTCTAACACCCTATAGCTTCTCAAAGATAAATACAAACGTCTCCGTACCGATCTACAAGACTCTATTAGGTTTTTCCCGTAACACTGTGAGGCTACGTGAATCTAGTGCTCTGATACTATGTTGTCACGACCCATTTCCATAATAGGTCATGATGGCACCCAACAACCTTGCCGGGCAAGCCAAGTGCGGAAAATATTTCTAAGTTTAACAACATCAACATTTTTATGAAGGGGATAAGCATCACAAAAGGGTTTTCAGAAACCCGATACAGTAATTAATGTAGGGAAAGAATATTACAGCCCAAAACTAGTCTACTAAAGTGTGTGCCAGGACCTGGTATCACAGCTACGGGCAACTAGTAGAGAATATACAAAAGAATAATATGTTATCCTACTGTCTGAACTAGGATAGAAAGAAAACAAAAGTGCAGAGATAACTTCTTCGGCTGCAGATCGTCAATGAAAGGAGGCAGCTCATCATAGAAGTCCAAGATAACTCACTGATGCGCGCCCGAATGATAACCAGATCCACTTGCCTCAGATCCTGCACATTTAAGTATAGAAGCATAGCATGAGTACATAAACATCAATTACCCGGTAAGTATCCCGTCTAATCTTGAAGAAGTAGAGACAAGAGATCGACTTTATACTTACTAAGGTCAATTAATATATGAGATTATTTATAAGCATGGAAGCTACTAGTATCAACATGTTTAAGAAAGAGAGATAAGTCATATCTTTACAATATCATGATTTACAAATTCCAGTCAATGTATAATAACAAGCACTATGAGTACAAGTTTTCACATAATAGTCATGCGCACATTATACCGAGGCGATGGCCCGAACCAACATATGGAAATGTGCACTTGACGAGGGTTAACGGCGCATCTATAGATGCATCTATTCGTACCGAGGCGATCGGCCTGATCCAGAAACAACAAACAAGCATCAGGAATGCACATGATGGCGATACATATTCAATTATGACATACAAGAGTTCAACAAGTGTACAAGTTACTTTTATTCTCCTTCAAGCCTCTAATATATCCTAGGCAATCACACCAGCGTGATGATATATAGATATTCATAGATAAAGTATGATGTGGGTCCTAAACTACACGGTTAATTAATATGGTAATAGCTACGCATAGACTCTCGTCACCTTGTGCATATGTGGCTCCCGGGTTTGAACAATAATTATTGATTTTATTAATCTTATGGGGACATTTTCCTCTTACAAGGTTAGAAATGAGACTCATCTCGCTCCGAAGTGCTCTTTAAATAACAAGAATAGGCTCCAACCTAAATTTGAAGCCGAACGAGCAACAACTAGTTAAATAAAGCAAGAACTAGCCAATAAGTGCTTCCAAGTTGAATTCTAAATAATTTAAGTAATTTTCCAACCTTTCTTGCAAGTTTCCTAAATTCTGACTCCAGGCCCACGTGCCCGGATTCCGAGATTTTCAAAGGAAATTACTCTCTATAACCTAAGTATTACAAATATGTAATTTTAGTTCATTACATAACTAATTAGGTGGTCAAATCTTAATTTTATCAAAATACTAGGTCTAGATCTAACCCTTGATTTTACTTGATTATTGGTGTTAAATCAATCTAATGTTCATGTATTTAAGCTAAGAATGAGTGGGGATTACATACCTTGTGATGTTACGTTGAAACTCCCTCTTTGGAACCACTAAAATCAACTAAGTGTTGAGAGAAAAGTGAGGAAAATGACTTGGGGTTTGAATTAAATAAACCCTCTCTGCCCAGTTGTTTCTGCTTCTACGGTTAAGGGGACCGCTTCTGCGGTCCCGCATCGGCGGAAAGGAACCTACTTCTTCGAAAATTGGAAAGACTGGGTCGGACCGCTTCTGCGGTCAAGGGGTCGTAGAGGCGAAATTGCTTCTGGGGTTTCTGGGCTGCGTTTGCAGTTTCCCAGGCCTGGCCCCTTTTTCGCTTTTGCGGATAGGTGACCACTCCTACGATCTCACTTCTGCAGTCCAAGAGCCGCAGAAGCGATTATGACAGAAGCAGCAAGCCCTGGTTCTTTTTAAAGATGCAACTTCACTCGAGCCTTGACAAATTGATGCTCGGGGCTCCCGAGCCCTGCCCGAACATACCAACAAGTCTAAAATCACAAGGTGGACTTAGTCAAACCTTTCAAGCACCTAAAATAATGCTAAATCAAGGAATCGAACCCCAAAACCAATTGAATCAAGTAATTGAACTTCAAGTTCTTAATTTCTTTTCAACGGGTCAAAACAGCCTTAAACTACTCGAATTGAAACCAAAATTTACGGGTAGGTATTAACTGATATTTTGGACTTGTACCAAATTTCAGAACTAGAATCGGAACCCGATACCTAGGATTTTAATGAATACTTAAATTCATTAATTCTTTAAAACTTCGATTTAATAATTTTACATAAAAATTCATTACTCGGGTTAGGGACCTCAGAATATGATTCTGAGCATATGCCCAGGTCCCATATTTTCACACGGTCCTTGCGAGATTGTCAAATTATGAATCCAGGTTTGTTTGCCAAGAAAGTTGATCGAAGTCAAATTTGGCCTTTTAAGAAAACCTTAAGGAAATAATTGGATTTAATTTTACTCAAAACTCTTCTAACTTCCGAACTATTCGCCGCGCAAGTCATAATTTAGATAAGGAAAGCACGGGAAGTTTTATTTAAGGGAACGAGGTTCTAAATAGTAAAATGACTAATCGGGTCGTTACATTCAGGCATCTCACAATGCTTCGGGTAGTCGTGGTCCTTGCGTATTTCATCTTGAGTAGCTAGCCTAATGCACCAACAACTCCTATTAGTAGACCTCCGATCTAGAGTTATTAGAGTGGTTACTCAAGTCGACAGGGCCAGTTCCAAGGTCCTGAGTCATAGTAGTCGAGGGACTCCTGACCAATTTACTAGTAGGGTTATTTCTTATGTGAATGTTCGACGTATGGTCGATACGGGATATCTTACATATTTGTCCTATGTTCGTGATTCAAGTGTGGAGGTTCCTTCCATGGATTCAGTACCTATTGTGCATGAGTTTCCAGATATGTTTCTTACAGATATACCAGGGATGCCACCCGAGAAAGATATCGACTTATGTATTTATTTGGCTCTGGGCACTCAGCCCATTTCAATTCCACCACACCATATGGCCCCACTAGATTTGAAGGAATTGAAAGATCAATTGCAAGATGTTCTTGATAGTGGATTCATTAGATCTAGTGTTTCGCCTTGGGCTACGCCCGTGTTGTTAGAGAAGAAGAAAGATGGTTCGATGAGGATACGAATAGAATATATTGAACAAAGTCACCATCAAGAACAAGTACCCAATGACGAGGATTGATGACTTATTTGATCAGCTTCATGATACCAAAATATTTTTGAAGATTTATTTGAGGTCTGGCTACCAACAGCTAAAGATGAGAGCAACTGATGTCCCTAAGAAAGCTTTGCGGACTTAGTATATAGGCATTATGAGTTCCTAGTGATGTTATTCAGGTTGACAAATTCCCCACCAGCATTCATGGATTTGATTAACCGGTTATTTAAGCCCTATTTGGATTCTTTTATGATCGTATTCATTGATGATAGCTGGATCTACTCCCACATTCGAGAGAAGCATGGACACCATCTTCGTATTATACTTTAGACTCTAAAAGATAGTCAGTTATATACAATGTTTTCAAAGTGTGAGTTTTTGTTAGATCCGGTCACCTTTTTGGGGCATTTTGTATCGGTAAAGGGCATAAAAGTGGATCCTAAGAAGATTGAGGTAGTGCAAAACTGGACTAGATCTGCTTAACCTATAGATATTCAGAGTTTCATGGGTTCTCCTAGTTATTATCATCGGATAGTATAGGGGTTTTCATCCATAGCAGACCCATTGGCTAGATTGACCAAGAAGGGTGCTCCTTTCAGGTGGTTCAATGAGTGTGAGTTGAGCTTTCAGAAGCACAAGATTACTTTGACTACGACACCAGTGTTGGGAGTGTTGCCCATAGGTTCAGGATCTTACACAGTGTATTGTGATGCATCTCGTATTAGGCTCAGTGTAGTATTGATGCAGGATGGCTGGGTAATTGCATACAAAACATGACCGTTGAAGGTTCATGAGAAGAATTACCCTACTCATGACTTAGGGTTGGCACTATTTTTATGGCATGTCGTGTGAGGTATTCATAGATCATCGGAGTCAACAATATTTGTTCAAGCCGAAGGATCTCAACTTGAGGGTGAGGAGGTGGTTAGAGTTGTTGAAAGGCTATGATATCACCATTTTGTATCACCCCGGGAAATCCAACTTGGTGGTTGGTGCCCTGAGTAGAAAGTCTATGAGTATGGGTAGCCTTGCGTATATTCTAGTTGGGCAGAGGCCGCTAGCATTAGATGTTCAGGATTTGGCCAATTAGTTTGTGAGGTTAGATGTTTTGGAGCCCAGTCGTGTTCTAGCTAGCACAATTTTGTGGTCTTCTTTGTACGAGGGAATCAGAGAGCGTCAATATAATGACCCCCATTTGCATGTCCTTAAGGACACAATGTGGCACGGGGGTGCTAGCGGTTACTGTTGGAGACGATGAGGTTCTGCAGATTTAGGGTCGGATTTGTGTGCCCAATGTGGGCTTCGTGAGTTGATTCATAAGGAGGACCACAATTCCTGGTATCCCATTCATCCGGGTGCCACAAAGATGTATTAGGACTTGCACAACACTATTTGTGAAAGAGAATGAAGAAGGATATTGTTGCATATGTAGCTCGAAGTCTGAATTGTCAGCAAGTAACGTACGAGAATCAGAGGCCAGGTAGTTTGCTTCAGAGGCTAGATTCCTTAGTGGAAGTGGGAGCATATTACCATGGATTTTGTTATTGGGCTCCCATGGACTCAGAAGAAATTCGATGTAGTATGAGTCATTGTGGCCAGGTTGACCAAGTCGGCACATTTCATTCTAGTGGTAGTTACCTATTCTTCATAGCGGTTAGCTGAGAGCTGTATCCGCTAGATCGTTCATCTTTACGGTGTGCCGTGTCCATAATTTCTGATCGAGGTACACGGTTCACCTTGTATTTTTGGAGGGACGTACATTGTGAATTAGTACATGGGTTGAGTTGAGTACATTATTACCCCCAGGCCGACAGATAGTCCGAGTGAGCCATTCAAATATTGGAGCATATGATTCGCACTTGTGTTATGCATTTCGAGATTTCTTGGGATCAATTCTTGCTACTTGCAAAGTTCGCCTACATCAATAGCTACCGGCCGGGTGTTCAAATGGATCCCTATTAGGCATTGTATGGGTGACAATATTGTTTACTAGTTGGTTGGTTTGAGCCAGGGGAGGCTCGATTGTTGGGTATCGATTTGGTTCAGAATGCCTTGGAAAAGGTCAAGATGATTCAGGATCGACTTTGCACAACTCAGTCTAGGAAGAAGATTTATGCCGAATGTAGAGTTTGTGATATTGCATTCATGGTTAGAGAGAGGGTATTGATTCGGGTTTCACCCATGAAGGGTGTGATGAGGTTCCAAAAGAAGGGAAAGTTGAGCCCTAGGTATATCAGACCATTTGAGATTCTTGAGAGAGTGGCTGAGGTGGCCTATAGACTGGTATTTCCATTGAGTTTATCAGTGGTCCATCCAGTGTTCCATGTGTCTATGATCCGAAACGGTGATCCGCCTCATGTGTTAGGTTTCTATTCAAGCCATTTGGACGAGGATTTGATTTACGAGGAGGAGTCGGTGGCCATTCTAGCTCCGCAGGTCCACAAGTTGAGATCTAAGAGTTATCCTTCAGTTAGAGTGCAGTGGTGAGTTCAATCGATCGAGGTATCCACATGGGAGTCTGAGCTCGACATGCGGATTAGATATCCACACCTTTTCACCAGTCCAAACAACTTACTATGTCCTTTCGAGGACAATGTTTGTCTTAGAGGTGGAGAATGTGATGAACCATTAGGCCACTTTAAGTTTTAGCCTTCATTTATGTGTTTCGAGACCTCAGATAGCTCCCATTTAGAATTTCTCAATTTGAGTGCGAAGTCCATTTTCCAAAAAGTATTTATTTGAAAAACTAAAGAAATGTGAATTTAACCTTAAAAATAATTAGAGTTGACTACGGTCAACATTCTGTATAAACGGATACAGATAAGTGTTTTAATGGCCCCGATGGGCCAGTATCGTGATTTGGTATTTGGGAGTATTCCTGGAATCAAACTCGAAACTTCCTAACTTGATTTAACGTGATTTGTTGAAAACTAGTAATTTGAAGGTTTAAAGAATTTTTAAGTTTGATAGTAGGTTGACTTTTCTGCTACCAGATTTGAATTTTTGATTTGGAACTTTGTATAAGTTCATTTCACTATTTATGACTTGTTTGTAAAATTTGGTGCAAAACAGAGTTGATTTGACGTAATTCAAATGTCCGGTTGTAAATTTGGAAGTTCCTAAGTTTCTTTGAAAATTCCATTCATTTTGGTGTCCGATTCGTATTTCTAGGTGTTATGTTAGTATTTTGATTGCACAAGAGAGTTTTTTGATGTTATTAAACTTGTATGCATGTTTGGTTTGGAGCAAAAGCGGCTCAGGTGAGTTTTGGATAGGCTATAAAGTGATATTTGGACTTAGGCAATTGCTGGTTTATGAGATTTATGATACCTGATGCATCGTTCTTTGCGATCGCGAAAGGTAACTGGGGACTGGAATGGATTTCTTCATTGCGAACATGATGTCTTATTTGTGAACGCGTCTTGCCAAACGTGACCAGCCTTTTGCGAACGCGTAGGGTTATGGGGCCTGGGAGAAAAGCTCAGCCATTACTCTTTGCGAACAAGACATCAAGAACGCGAATGCAAAGGCATGTGGGAGTAAGCCTTCGAAATGTAGAGAGTAGCTCGCGAACACGTAGGCCTTTGGATGCTTCTTCTTCGCGATCGTGTCAGGTGTCTCGCGAACGCGATGATCACCTGACGCTCAATTTTTTAAACTTCTAAAAATCGGGATTTAACCCATTTTTCACCATCTCCACATTAGAGCTCGGCCTATAGGCAATTTTGAAGAAGCATTTCATCACCGCTTCATAAGTTAGTAGATTTTAGCTCGTTTTCTTCTATTTCCATCAACATCCATTGATTTCTGACCTTAATCTATGCTCTTTCATGGTAGAAAATTAGGGCTTTGGGTAGAATAGGAGATTTTTTTGTAAAGTATAGATTTATACCTCAAATTGAAATTCGATTTTGAAACTAATCACATAATTAGGCTCGGGGATAAATGGGTATTTAGGTTTTGGTACGAGTCTCGGGAATTGACCAAGAGGGCTCGGTGTTGACTTTTGTTGACTTTTTCCAAAGTCATTAAAGATTGAATCTTTTTCACTCATTGGTAGTTTCTAAAGCTTAGTTTGAATTGTTTGAACTGTATTTGGTTAGATTCGATTGGTTTGGAAGTGAATTTTAGAGGGAAGGCCCTAGTTGAACTATGATTTGATTGCAGAGTGAGGTAAGTGTAGCGGTTTACCTTCACTTGAGGGATTAAGACTTGTTAGTATATTTTCTAAGTGTTTAATGTGTGGGAACAACATATCTGTGAGGTGACATGTACTTATGCATTATTAGTGGGTTAAAGCATGCGGCTGGAACTTGTTTCCTTGTGTTTTATTGCATTACTAATTATGATATCCATGCTTAGGTTAGTTTATTACATATTTGATCATTCCCTCCATAATTATTGCTAATTTTGTAATTATTGAGTATTTTTGAAGTTGAAGTTTGGTATCTTGACATCATATTTGACGCTAAATACATTCTCTGCATTATTTATTTCCCGAATTCATATTATCTTCATTACATGGTAAGGGAGAGATAAAAGCATGAAGGGAGATGCCATGCTATTGCATTTATTTCTTTATTGATTAATACATAGTGAGGAAGAAAATTAAAGCACGGAGGGTGATGCCATGCTATTTATATCATTTATTCACTATATTATGGTGAGGAAGAGAGTAAAAGCACGAAGGATGATGCCGTGCTATTTCATTTTACTTATGTCATTATTTCATGGTATGTACGAGAGTAAAAGCACGAAGGGAGAAACCATGCCATTTTTATATCATTGGTTTATCTGTCTTCAGTGATTGATTGGTTTATTTGGCTACTATGTGATGTCATACTTGTCGTAATTATCATATCGTTTCCTCTTTTGCATGTCCCCTCCCAGTTTGTTCGTTGTTAATCTCTGTTACTATTACTGCTTCGTATATATACTTGTACAAGGTTATTTACGTAGGTGTCCTATCATAGCCTCGTCACTACTTCGTCAAGTTTATCCTCGACACTTGCGGAGTACATTGGGTCGGTTGTGCTCATAATACACTTCTGCACTTCTTGTGTAGATTTTGGTATTAGTCCAAGCGGTGCATGAGGTGTGTCAGCTCGGATCATTGCATACAAATATTTTAGGTAGATCTGCTGGCGTTCGTAGACCTTGAAGTCCCCTTTCTATTCTCACTTTTGATGTTCATTTCCTTCGAAACAATTGTATTTATTTCAGACTCTTTTTGTAGAACTTCTAGTTGCTCGTATACTCGTGACTCCAAATCTATGGAAGTAGATATTATCACATAACTTATGTTGGTACATTATTAGATTGAGTTTCTACTTCTCGTTATATATCATCATTTTGTTTAAACTATTAAAAATTAGTTGTTTAACTATCTCACGCTGGCTTACCTAGCAAGTGGATGTTAGGCGCCATCACGACCCTGAGGTTGGGATTACGGATCGTGACAATAACCTTCCGAATAAAAATATGGTCTAATGAGTAGATTTCGCAAAACCGATGGATCTAATTCATAAGCTCTATAGAATCATTCTAGAATATCTACTACATCACTGTCTGAAAGAAATACAACAGGAAGTAAAATAGGGAAAGTGACTCCGAGGCTTGTGGACGTAGAGCATGTATAACTTGACGTCTCCCAAGAAACAATTACAAACAACCTTTAATAACCGGAACAAGTAGACATACATGGATTTGCACAAACAATATGGAGAAGTGTAGTATGCGTACACCATAGCGGTACTAGTAAGTATAAAGCCCAACCTCAGTAGAGTACTGACAAGGCCAGGTCAAGGCCCCTACTAAAATATAAAATAGACTGTATGAAAATGCAATACGGATATGTAATGGAAAGAGAAGAGACAACTTATACGAAACAAGATGATAACAAGAACTAGTAACATAAATCAACAATAGAATTAACATAAAGGAATCAACTAAAGGGCTATAATGATCATGTACGAACAATAACTGCTAGAATAATAAAGAATGAAACAACAAGATATATTTCCACCAAAAACACTTTGCAACATGAAATAAATAACAAGAATCACAATGAGGAACCACCTCGTGTATAATGAAATCAAAATCGAGGTACTGCCTCATATAACTAAGAACCACAATCAAGGTACCGCCTCGTATTCACATTTCTCAATCTCAATCACAATCTTCCCTTTTGCCGCAACATGAGCCTTACATTTGAAATATGTCTTGAAAACCGTTTTCCTAAAATAGCTACACGCACTTTAGCCCGCCTTCTCACGTCCTTCGACTTCACGTAGTTCACTTAAAAGCAACACGCACATAAGTCCCACTTTCTAATACCGCATGTACACCAATCCCAAGCCTTATATCTCCGCATGCGTGTCAATATCACATCACAATGACAATTCACACCACAAGTGCCCATATATTGCAACTTGCAAACAACAACAATATAAATGTTTCCACAACAATAGCCCATGGCTCCACCACAATGTATACACGAACATCAACAACAACAATGAATGAAAAATGCTCAATAAGATAGATGTTTCAATAATAACTAACATCGCCCCAACGTATTAAATACTTTCACAACTTCAACACTACATAACTCAACAATGAGAGAAATAATGTATAACCACGATATTAGATAAGACTAACTCATAATAATTGAGATTATATTTCACATTGAGTCTCAATAATGGAAATCAACAAGTAAGAAGATAACATGAACAACTACTCCAAGTAACTAAAATTAATAAGGAAAGATATAACACGAACATTAACTTCAAATGATGATAATTATTAATGAAGAGATAGCAAGTAACAATTAAAAGAGGCAACAAGTTCAACTAAAGCATGGGAGCAATTTAGCAAGTAGGATGTAGAATAAGTACTAAAAGCGTCAATTAAGGCATGTAAGAATAGTCTAACACAATTAAGGATAAATTTACTACAAGAATTAGACATGGAATTTAAATTAAAGCATAAAAATAGTCTAAGTAGCCTAAACTGGCCAACTACCACGTAGTATCTGTGTACCCACTTGTCACCTTGCGTACACGGATTTCACGTAGCACACATTCAAATAATACCAATTCTAAGGGATAGTTCCTCCACACGAAGTCAGACAAGACACTTACCTCAACTAGGCCAATTAAACACTCGAAAATACATTTTCCCTTAAAATTCGCTTCCACAGGGCTCAAATGTAACAAAATTCGACTCAATATTATCAAGAAATGTTGGGGAATTCAATTGCAGTATATAAAGTTAAGATCTTTACACTTTTTCTAAAAAGACAACAAAAGTCAACCCAGGACTCGCCCGGCAAAAACCCGGGTCCAATGTAGATTCTATCTATCCATGGCCCCACGAGTTCTTATTTGTGATTTGTTTTAAAATTCGAGTCTAAATTGACTCTCAAAACTCAATTTTCTTATTTTTCAAAAACTTGACAAAGTTTCACAAATTTTACTTTGATTCACATGGTTTCGATGTTAAAATCTGAGATATGTTGATGGAATTTGATAAGAAATAGACTAGAATCACTTATCCAAGGTTTGTAGGTGAAAATCCTCTCTTCAAAAATCGCCTCCTACCGAGTTTAGGGTTAAAAAATGAGAGATAAAATCCCGACTTTCAGCCCTTATGTTCAGCTGCAGTTATTGTAATTGCGATATGGATACACAATTGCAAAAACAAAAGCCTCGCAAATGCAGCACTGAAGGCTTGGGAAGCTCTTCACAAATGCGAAGATGGGATCACATTTGCGACCCCTGTTGCCCTTGCAAAAGCGTCATTTTTTTGCAAATACAAACTACCTAATTTCTTGACTACTTCATAATTACGAGCCTGTCATCACAATTGCGAAATCTGAGGCCCCTTGCTAAGCTCGCAAATGCGACCCTGGTGTTCGCAATTGCGACACTAGAGCACCAAACACCATTTTTTTTTGCTTTTAGTCCAAAACACTCCGAAACATGTTTGATATTCATCCGAGCCCTCGAGGCTGCAAACCAAACATCCACACGAGCCTAAAATTATCGTACGAACTTGTTGGCATGATCAAAACACAAACATAACATCTAAAACTATGAATTGAACTCTATAAAATTTTGCAGACAAGTTCTAAAAACCATAACGGACCTATTCCAAGTGTCAAAATCACATTTCGAGCACGATAGCTAAAATCCAACCTACGGTCAAACTTTTCAACTTTAAACCAAAATTTGTCAAATCAATACAAATCAACCTATTGACTTCCAAAATCAATTCCGGGCTTACTCATAAGTTAGAAATCATGATACGAAGCTATCGGAGCTATAAAAACACAATTTCAGGGTCATTTTCACAAAATTTAAATTTTGGTCAACATTTTTAAATTTATACTTCTAAGTCAAGTATCAAGGGTCTAAATCAACCCGAAAGCTTTCTAGAATGAACTAATTGACTTCACAAGTTATATAATCATAAACACACACGTGTGAAGCAATAGAAGGGGAAATAAGGTGAAATTACGCAAAGTGACTGATCATGTCATTATATTCTCCCCCTCTTAAAATAAATGTTCGTCCTCGAACATGCATAAGGACATACCTGAAGTGGTGAATCGATAAGGATAACGACTCTGTATGTCGTGCTCGGTCTCCCAGGTCACCTTCTCGACTAGATGACCCCTCCATTGTGTTAGTTAATACGCTTAACGCTAGAGGGGGGGGGGGGGTGAATAGCGTTATAATATTAGCGTATACTTGCGGAATTTAAAATTTGCAGGAAATAAATAAGTGCGATAAATAAGAAAGAACACACCGAAGTATTCTGGTTCACCACAACCCGTGGCTAGTCCAGTCCCCGAGAGACTCTCTCGAGATTTCCACTAACTTGTCAAGCTTCCGGGTGCTTAACAAATCTTTACAACTTGAGGACACAAGCCTCAACACCTTTGCTCGGAGATACAACACTCCAAGACTTCAACCAACGGAAACACAAGTTCCTTCACAACTTGAGGACACAAGCCTCAACTACCTTTGCTCGGAGATACAACACTCCAAGACTTCAACCAAGGAAACACAAGTTCCTTCTTACAACAAGAGAATCTTCAAGTGTACAATACACTAAGCACTCAAACAAGACACTCCTTAATGAGTAGAGATGAGTAAAAGAATACGCTCAAGATCACAACAACTTTGAACAATATTTTGGCTCTCAAAAACTTATGTAATGAATATAAAATAATAAGCAATAGAGTATGCAAGCTTTAGCAATTGAATAATCAGTTGTTGTGTGTTGTTGTGTTCAAAACACTGAAATGAAGCTGTATTTATAGTTGAAAAACTTGGCATTACCGTTGCCTAATTGCCAATTAAGAGTTGCTGATTTTACTGTGTGACAATCGATTGTCAATAATCCACAATCGATTATTTGCCAATCGTTCCAAAAATCAATCCCAGATTTTACGCTTAACAATCGATTATTCAAGATCAACAATCGATTATTGGCAACGTTCAAAAAATCATTTCCAGATTTTACGTAAAATAATCGATTATACAAAATCAATAATCGATAATTCAGCAACGTTCAAAAAATCCTTTCCAGATTTTAATTTCAACAATCATTATAGAAGATCAACAATCGATTACTTGACGGTATTTGAAAACTTTACGACAACGGTCAGCTTCACAATCGATTGTGCAATGTTAACAATCGATTATTTATCAGTCTTGAAAAAACAATTTAGACACTGCCTCGTGACAATCGATTGTTATATACTCACAATCGATTATTTAATAACTTTGAAAAAGTCTGGAAGACACCGCCTCAACACAATCGATTGTCATATGTTCACAATCGATTATTTTGTGACTTTGAAAAATCTGATGGACACTGTCTCTTCACAATCGATTGTCATTAACTTCACAATCGATTATTTTGAGCATTGAAAAACTTTGATGGACACTGCCTCATCACAATCGATTGTCATTAACTTCACAATCGATTATTTTGAGCGTTGAAAAACTTTGATGGCCACTGCCTCATCACAATCGATTGTCATAAGGCTCACAATCGATTGTCATGCAGATTTGAAAAATCTGATGCTCACTGCCTTAACACAATCGATTGTCATTAGTTCACAATCGATTGTCATGCAGTCTTGGCTTAACATAATCGATTATCATAAGTACATAATCGATTATCTTAGTCCAGATTTTTGAGGCATGTTTAAAAATCATTTTGACTAAAGTAAATATGCATGATTTAAAATCATTTAGCATTAAATAAAATATGCATGATTTTGTAAAAATAATTTTACGAGAGAAGCCATGTCATGAGTCAAGTTGTCGGATCAAGATCACAGTTAAGAACGACTCATGTAAAACTATAAAACTTGGTCTTGTGCTTGAATCTCGTTATATATATCAATTGTGCGCTTGTACTTGAACTTCGTCATATATCAATTTGCGCATCGTTTGTCATTCATCAAAACCTACACATATGAACACACGTTTTAGTATAATGCTTTGAGAACGTGTTTCCAACAATTTCCCCCTTTTTGATAATGACAAACTTTAAGCGGGATATGCAAATTAAATAATTCATAATGACGATTCAAGACAAGTAAAGATATGCAACAAATATATGGATATGCAATTTGTTCCCCCTCAATATATGAATTCCCCCTCAGTTTATGCCGATAAGTATTGAGAGTGCATACCCGTTATCTTCCCCCTTTTGCCATTAGCAAAATAATGTAATAAGATGGCAAGGATTAAAAAAACTTGTTTATTTATTGAAAATAAAGCGTGATTTCTTAAAGAAAGGACAATAACTCAAATAATAGCAGTACAATCGATTATTGATACGAGATAATCGATTATTAGACGACAGAAACCGATTTTTCTGATGAAGACTCGATTATTGCGCGTCATGCTTTATAATTCCCCTACCTTTAGGGCGAGACCTGCAAAAAATCGTTAGACGTCTCCGACGCTCAAGTTAGAAATCATGTATATAAAAAATGCAATGCATGACCTAGATCAACGTGGAGTCAAGAATCCCGAGTTCACTACGAATTCGGAAGAAGGACTCTTTCTCTAAGGGCTTTGTAAAGATGTCGGCCAATTGATCTTTGGTTTCGACAAATTCGATTTCGACATCGCCCTTGAGAATGTGATCTCTTATAAAATGATGTCTAATTTCAATGTGTTTTGTTCGCGAATGGAGAACGGGGTTCTTCGTCAAGCATATGGCACTAGTATTATCACATCTAAGAGGGATATGATCAAGACTTAGGCCATAGTCCAAGAGTTGTTGTTTCATCCATAGGATTTGAGCGCAACAACTCCCCGCAGCTACATATTCAGCCTCGGTTGTGGACAACGCAACACTTACTTGTTTCTTGCTAAACCAAGAAACGAGAGAGCTACCGAGCAAATGGCAAGTGCCACTAGTGCTCTTGCGGTCTAATTTGCATCCAGCAAAATCGGAGTCGGAATAGCCAACGAGTTGGCATGAAGAACCTTTGGGGTACCATAGACCCACATTTGTAGTACCAACAAGGTACTTCAAAATCCGTTTTACCGCAGTAAGGTGAGACTCCTTCGGACACGATAACGGGCGCATAAGCACACGCTAAACATGATGTCCGGACGACTAGCAGTAAGGTAAAGAAGAGAGCCAATCATACCTCGATACTTCTTAGTGTCGACTTCCTTACCTTTCTCATCTTTGTCTAGATGATCGGATGTGCTCATGGGAGTCTCCATTGCTTTTGCATTGTTCATTTCAAATCGTTTCAGCAATTCTTTGCAATATTTGGCTTGGCAAATGAACGTACCTTCTTTCATTTGCTTTACTTGTAATCCCAAAAAGAATGTTAACTCACCCATCATAGACATCTCAAATTCGCTTGTCATTAAATCGGAAAATTCCTTGCACAAGACATTGTTAGTAGCACCAAATATAATATCATCCACATAGATTTGAACTAATAAAATATCATTGTTTTTATGCTTAACAAAAAGAGTGGTGTCAACTTTCCCTCTAATGAAATCATTTTCCAATAGAAATTTACTCAATCTTTCATACCAAGCTCGGGGAGCTTGTTTTAAACCATAAAGAGCCTTTTTGAGTTTGAAAACATGATCGGGAGATTTAAAATCTTCAAAACCGGGGGGTTGTTCAACATAAATTTCTTCTTGAATAACACCATTTAGAAAATCACTTTTCACATCCATTTGATATAAATTGAAATTCATAGAAGAGGCAAATGCGAGCAATAGACGAATAGCTTCTAATCTAGCTACGGGAGCATATGTTTCTTCATAGTCAATACCCTCTTCTTGGTTATAGCCTTTTGCTACGAGCCTAGCTTTGTATCTAGTGATTACACCATTTTCATCTAGTTTGTTTCGAAAAACCCATTTCCTACCAATTATGGTATGATTTTCGGGTCTTGGCACCAAATCCCAAACGTCATTCCGTTTGAATTGGTTAAGCTCCTCTTGCATTGCCAAGGTCCAAAATTCATCCCCAATTGCTTCGGAGATAGTTGTTGGTTCAATTTGAGAAACAAAATCAGTATGTCCTAAGGTGTTCTTAAGGAAGTTTCGGGTACTTACCTTTTCTCCGACGTTGCCAATTACCTGTTCGAGAGGGTGATCTTTGATTGTCCTCCATTCGTTAGGCATTTTAGTTTCTTTCTCCAATTGTGGCGCTTCCTCCGTTGGTTGTTTCAAAAATTCGTCTTGATTTTCCTTAGGCGTTTCCTCTTGTATTTTGTCTTTCAAGCTATCTAAAATACCTGCAAGATCAAAACCGGAATCCTTTCTCGCCAAGCGAGCATTATTTTCGGAAAATACAACATGAGGGGATTCCTCCACAGTTTCGGTTCTTTTATTAAAAACCCTATATGCTTTGCTACGTGAAGAATAACCAATGAAAATTCCCTCATCGAACTTAGCATCAAATTTTCCCAATTGATCTTTTCCATTGTTATGAATAAAAACTTTACAACCGAATACTCTAAGATGGGAGATATTTGGTTTCTTTCCCTTGTAGAGTTCATAAGGGGTCTTCATGAGTATTGGCCTTATAACTACTCTATTTAAGATGTAGCATGCGGTACTCACGGCATCCGCCCAAAAATGTTTGGGAATCTTAGCCTCTTCGAGCATGGTTCTAGCCATCTCTTCGAGACACCTATTTTTCCTTTCCACTACCCCATTTTGTTGTGGTGTTCGTGGAGCGGAAAAGGTATGCTCGATACCGAGTTCGTCACAAAAGTCCACAAAGAGATTGTGATCAAACTCTCCCCCATGATCACTTCTAATTGAAGTGACGGTTGTTTCCTTTTCGTTTTGAACACATTTAAGGAAATATTTAAAATTCTGAAAAGCATCACTTTTATGGGCAAGAAATAAAGTCCAAGTGAATCTAGAATAATCATCAACAATCACAAAAGCATAACGATTTCTTCCTAGACTTTCAATGCGAGATGGTCCAAATAAATCCATGTGAAGCAATTGCAATGGTCTAGTAGTTGAAACAATGTTTTTTTGATTTGAAAGATGCTTTTGTTTGCTTCCCTTTTTGACAAGAATCACAAATAGAGTCGTTTTCAAATCTCAAATTGGGAAGACCAATAACTAAGTTTTGTGAAATCAATTTGTTCAAAAGATGCATGTTTATATGTGCTACTCTACGATGCCATAGCCAAGTATCATCCTCTTTGCTCATAAGGCAATCCATATATTCGGGTGAGGAATTAGCAAGATCAACCATATAGATATTATCCACTCTAAAACCACGAAGGATAATTTTGAAATCACTACGTCTAAATACTAAGCATTCATCCGAATCAAATAAGGCAAGATTTCCCTTGTCACATAATTGACTTATACTCAAGAGATTATGCTTTAAACCTTTAACAAGTAATATATGCTTAATAGAAGAATTTTCATCTTTATCGACCGATCCGATGCCGATAATCTTTCCTTTATTGTTGTCACCAAAAATAACACTTCCTCCTTCTTTGTGTTCTAGTTGAAGGAATTTGGATTCGTCTCCCGTCATGTGCTTGGAGCATCCACTATCAAGGTACCATAGTACACTTGATCCCTTAAAACACACCTACAAAATAAATTAATGCGTTTTAGGTACCCATGCCATTTTGGGTCCTTGAGGGTTAGGCATATCATAATGATGCGATTGAGTAATATGTCTATGTCGTGTAAAACATGCAGGAGCAATATGACCAATTCGTCTACAATAATGACAAGTCACGTTGGGATTATGCATCCTTCTAGGTTCATAGTAATTAGACGGACGAAAATTGTTCACTCTATTTTCGACACTATGGCTATTGCGCATTTCATGAAAGTCATTCCTACTATTATGAGCAGCATTTCTAGAATAATTATTTCTAGGTTGAGGGCCATTTCTAGGTGTTCTAAAAGATTCAAACTTCCTTCTAGTGTGTGGCCTAGAATATGCATCATTTCTAGAGTAGTTATTTCTAGGTGGTAAGTCATTTCTAGGTCTCCTAAAATGTTCAATATTCCTTCTAGTATTTGGTCTAGCATGCATATTGGTTCTAGGATTGCTATTTCTAGAATGAGCATTTATTTTATTAATCCTAGGTTGAGCCTTAGGTGGTTGGGGTTTGGCTTCAAGCTTTTCTTTAGGCTCATTCTTAAAACCTATGCCATGCTTGGTTGACTTCAAACTAACAAGGACCTCATTCAAATTTTTGTGAGAAGAATTAAACTTATCTAAGGTGCCCTTAAGCCTTTCTACTTCATTTTTGAGATGCATGCAAGAAGTACAATTTCTAATAGAGCTTTCGGGCTTGTCGGCGCTTCTTTTTCCGAAAAACTTGTTTTCCTCTTTCAACTTCTCATTCTAAAACCAGTTTTTCCAAATCCTTTTCTTTCAATGAGAGTTGTTTTTGAAAATCTTTTTCTTTTGAAGAAGCATTTTCCTTTATGCATTTAACAGTTTTTGAAGCTTTAATAAATTCACTATATAACTCATCAAAAGCATTTAGCATTTCTTCAAGGGAAAAGAAATTTTTAGAAGAGATTTGACATACCTCATCTTGCTTGTCTTCTTGTGCCATAAGACAAAGGTTTGCGCTTTCCTCTTCTTCTCCTTCGCTTGACTCATCTCCGGAGTCTCCTCCCCAAGATATATATGCACGTTGCTTTTTGAAAGGTTTCTTTTCCTTTTTGATGTTTGGGCAATTTGATTTGATGTGCCCGGTTTCTCCGCATTCATAGCACTTTATTTGTTCTCCTTGATTTTTGCCCTTTCGTTCATACTCTTTTCGCATGAACTTTTGAAATCTTTTGATAACGAGTCCAAACTCGTTGTCTCCGTCCTCATCAACTTGCGGTTGGCTTGTGCTTGCCTTTAGAGCGCTTCTTTGCCTCCTTTGATCATCAACAAGAGGGTTAAGTATAGTAGATTCATAAGTCTTAAGATTACCTCTTAATGCGTCGATGGTAACATTTGAGACGCCAATGGACTCTTGAATCGCGTCGGCCTTTGATCGCCATGCCGGAGTGAGACTTCTAAGGATTTTTAGGACAAGTTCCCTATCCGTGAAAGTCTTCTTGAGAGCATGTAGGTCATTTACGATTATTGAAAATCGTTCAAACATTTTATCTACCTTTTCACCTTCCTTCATGTGAAATAATTCATAAGCATGGGTTAGGAAATCAATTTTGGCTTCCCTTACCTGGTCCGTACCTTCGTACGTAATTTCCAGCTTGTCCCACATTTCCTTCGCCGTTGTGCAACATGATATTTTCCTGTAATCGTCAGCATTTACAGCACAATATAATAAATTAATTGCTTTAGCATTATTTTGCACCTTTCGGACATCATCCGCGTCATATTCTTCTTCGGACTTGGGAACCCAT
Source organism: Nicotiana benthamiana (assembly GCA_034376525.1). Classification (NCBI taxonomy): domain Eukaryota; kingdom Viridiplantae; phylum Streptophyta; class Magnoliopsida; order Solanales; family Solanaceae; genus Nicotiana; species Nicotiana benthamiana. The sequence goes on from CM067334.1 coordinate 8,987,221, forward strand.
TCGTTTTCAACCTTTTTGGTTGGAATTTGATTTCCCTTTGTTATCACCTTCCAAAGATGAAAATTGTTTGCTTGAACGAAGATTTTCATCCTCTCCTTCCAGTACGTATAGTTTGTACCGTTGAATAGTGGTGGTCGGGTGGAGCACTGTCCTTCCTCTATTCCTGCAAAAGAGTCACGAGTAGAAGCCATGGAAGTTTCTCTCAAACTGTTAAGTCTTCAGAGAGTTGGGCTCTGATGCCAATTGTTAGTTAATACGTTTAACGCTAGAAGGGGGGGGGGGGTGAATAGCGTTATAATAAAAATTAGCGTAAAATTGCGGAATTTAAAATTTGCAGGAAATAAATAAGTGCGATAAATAAGAAAGAACACACCGAAGTATTCTGGTTCACCACAACCCGTGGCTAGTCCAGTCCCCGAGAGACTCTCTCAAGATTTCCACTAACTTGTCAAGCTTCCGGGTGCTTAACAAACCTTTACAACTTGAGGACACAAGCCTCAACACCTTTGCTCGGAGATACAACACTCCAAGACTTCAACCAAAGGAAACACAAGTTCCTTCACAACTTGAGGACACAAGCCTCAACTACCTTTGCTCGGAGATACAACACTCCAAGACTTCAACCAAGGAAACATAAGTTCTTTCTTACAACAAGAGAATAACAATTCTCTTCAAGTGTACAATACACTAAGCACTCAAACAAGACACTCCGTAATGAGTAGAGATGAGTAAAAGAATACGCTCAAGATCACAACAACTTTGAACAATATTTTGGCTCTCAAAAACTTATGTAATGAATATAAAATAATAAGCAATAGAGTATGCAAGCTTTAGCAGTTGAATGATCAGTTGTTGTGTGTTGTTGTGTTCAAAACACTGAAATGAAGCTGTATTTATAGTTGAAAAACTTGGCATTACCGTTGCCTAATTGCCAATTAAGAGTTGCTGATTTTACTGTGTGACAATCGATTGTCAATAATCCACAATCGATTGTTTGCCAATTGTTCCAAAAATCAATCCCAGATTTTACGCTTAACAATCGATTATTCAAGATCAACAATCGATTATTGGCAACGTTCAAAAAATCATTTCCAGATTTTACGTAAAACAATCGATTATACAAAATCAATAATCGATTATTCAGCAACGTTCAAAAAATCCTTTCCAGATTTTAATTTCAACAATCGACTATAGAAGATCAACAATCGATTACCTGACGGTATTTGAAAACTTTACGACAACGGCCAGCTTCACAATCGATTGTGCAATGTTAACAATCGATTATTTATCGGTCTTGAAAAAACAATTTAGACACTGCCTCGTGACAATCGATTGTTATATACTCACAATCGATTATTTAATAACTTTGAAAATGTCCGGAAGACACTGCCTCAACACAATCGATTGTCATATGTTCACAATCGATTATTTTGTGACTTTGAAAAACCTGATGGACACTGTCTCTTCACAATCGATTGTCATTAACTTCACAATCGATTATTTTGAGCGTTGAAAAACTTTGATGGACACTGCCTCATCACAATCGATTGTCATTACTTCATAATCGATTATTTTGAGCGTTGAATAACTTTGATGGACACTGCCTCATCACAATCGATTGTCATAAGGCTCACAATCGATTGTCATGCAGATTTGAAAAATCTGATGCTCACTGCCTTAACACAATCGATTGTCATTAGTTCACAATCGATTGTCATGCAGTCTTGGCTTAACATAATCGATTATCATAAGTACATAATCGATTATCTTAGTCCAGATTTTTGAGGCATGTTTAAAAATCATTTTGACTAAAGTAAATATGCATGATTTAAAATCATTTAGCATTAAATAAAATATGCATGATTTTGTAAAAGTAATTTTACGAGAGAAGCCATGTCATGAGTCAAGTTGTCGGATCAAGATCACAGTTAAGAACGACTCATGTAAAACTATAAAACTTGGTCTTGTGCTTGAATCTCGTTATATATATCAATTGTGCGCTTGTACTTGAACTTCGTCATATATCAATTTGCGCATCGTTTGTCATTCATCAAAACCTACACATATGAACACACGTTTTAGTATAATGCTTTGAGAACGTGTTTTCAACACATTGAACCTTAACTGAAGCAATATCCTTTGATCTCAACTTGCACACCTGTTAGTCTAAGATAGCCATATGCTTCTCAATATAAGTCAAATCCTCGTACAATTGGTTGTGCCGAAGTCTAGAACATGAGGTGAATCACCATATACTTCCAAAGCATAGAGACATTGAATACTGGATGAACCGCAAATAAAATAGGTGGCAAGGAAAGCTTGTAGGCTACCTTCCAATCCTCTAAAGGATCTCAAAAGTTTCGATATACCTAGGGCTCAAACTTTCCTTTATTCCGAACCTCATCATACCCTTCATGGGTGAAACCTGGAGCAGGACTTGCTATATAATCATGAATGCAATGTCGTCAACCTTCCGATCCACGTAACTTTCTGTTTAGATTGGGATGTATGAAGCCGATCCTGGATCATATTGATCATCTTCACAACATCTCAACCAGATCCATGCCTAATAGCGTAGCCTCTCCCGGCTCAAAACACCCAACTGGAGAACAAAACCATCTACCATATAGAGCCTCATACGGTGCCATCCGATTGCTCGACTGGTAGCTGTTGTTGTAGGCAAACTTCAAAAGTGGCAAAACTGATCCTAAACGTCCCTAAAATCCATAACACATGCACGAAGCATATCCTCCAATATCCAAATAGTGCGCTCTGACTGTCTATTTGTATGAGGGTGAAATGCTATACTTAACTCAACCCATGTGCCTAGATCATGCTATACAGACTTCCATAAATGCAATGTGAACTACATACCCCGGTCAGAGATGATGGATACCGGTATGCCATGAAGTCAGACAATCTCGTGGATATAAATCTGGGCTAACTGCTCTGAAAAATAGGTAGTCACAACCGGAATGAAATGAGCCGACTTGGTCAACTTGTCCTCAATTGCCCATACTGCTTCAAAATTCTTTTGAGTCCCTGAGAGCCCAACAACAACAAACTCCATGGTGATATGCTCCTATTTCCACTCAGGAATCTCGAGCCGCAAAGCAAACCACCCAGCGGCTGATGCTCATACTTCACCTGTTGATAATTTAGGCACTGAGCTACATACTCCACTATGTCTTTCTTCATGCTTCTCCACCAATATGTTGTCTCAAGACCTGATACATCTTAGCAGTACCCAGATGAATAGAGTACCACGAAATGTGGGCCTCTTAGAGGATCAAGTCATGCAAGCCATCCATATTGGGCACACATAATCATCCCTGCATCCGTAACACAGAGTCATCCCCAATGGTAATCTCTTTGGCATCACCATGCTGAGTCGTGCCTTTGAGTAAGCAAATAGGGGTCGTCATACTAACGCTCTCCAATACGGTCATATAGAGAAGCCTAAGAAACCATGTAGGCAGGAACTCGGCTAGGTTCTAAAACATCTAATCTAACAAACTAGTTAGATAAGGCTTAAACCTCCAATGCTAATGGCCTCTCTACTACTAATAGATATGCTAAGCTACCCAAATTCTCCGCATTTTGAATCAAGGAATCGGCCATCACATTTGGCTTTCCGAGATGATATATAATGGTGATATCGTAGTCCTTAAGTAACTCTAACCACATCCGTTGACACAAGTTAAGATCCTTCTGTTTGAACAGATGCTGTAGATTCTGATGGTCGGTAAAAACCTCACAAGGAACATTGTAAAAATAATGTTTCCAGATCTTCAATGCATGAACATCAGTTTCCAACTCCAAATCGTGGATTAGATAATTCTTCTCATGGGTCTTCACCTGTTGAGACGTGTAGGTAATCATCTTACCGTGTTGTATCAACACTACGCCAAAGTCAACACGTGACACATTACAGTACACAATATAAGTACTCTTGATACTGAACAAAGAAGTGCTATTCACACTTTGATTGATTCTAATGATGGGTCACAAAGAGAAGAACCTAGTCCCTTATACCCCGAAGTTCAAGTGTCAACTGGAATTATATGAGTCACATCCTCTTTAAATTGTGATCACTCCTTTGGACTATGGTATTCAAACTAGATCTAAGACAACAAATATGTTTGCCTTCTTAGACTTCTTATCTCATATTAAACCAAAAATATCAAGGAAACATTAAAAGATACCGCCGGATTGTTACTATGCCAGAAGAACTCCATCAATTTAAAAGGAACAAAGTGTGGAATCTAGTTCCCCGACCCTCAGATAGATATGTGATTGGAACTATTGGGTCTTTAGAAACAAACTTGATGATTTTGGCAACAACAAGAAACAAAGCTAGGCTGATGGTCCAAGGTTACAACCAAGAAGAAGGAATTGACTGCGATAAAACTTTTGCTTATGTTGCTGGAAAGGAAGCCATCAGAAATATCATTGCATTTTGCATCTCATATGGAATTCAAAATTGTACCAAATGGATGTCAAAAGTGCATTTTTAAATGGATATTTGAAGAAGGAAGTTTTTTCAAGCAACCACCTGGCTTTGAATGTTATGAACATGTCTTCAAGCTTGACAAAGATTTATATGGATTGAAGAATGCCCCTCGTGTATGATTGTCCAGGTTCTTCCTTGAGAATGGCTTCACTAGATGAAAAATTAACAATAATATGTTTTTGAAGAAATGAGGGAGAAGCCTGTTGATTTTACAAGACTATGTTGATGACATCATTTTTGTGCAATAAATGATTCTCTTTTGTGAGGAATTTGCAAAGGTCAGGGGAGGAAAATTTGAGAAAAACGTGATGGGGGAACTAAAATTCTTCCTTGGGCTACAAGTAAAGAAAACCTCGAAAGGAACAATGATAAGTTAACACAAGTGAAAGTACAAGGGGGGGGGGGGATTATGAATAAGTAAAACTAATCAGAAATAAGTCGACTTAAAACTTTATTTGTCGACTAAACATGAAGATACTGCAAATGAAGATAATTAAAGATAATTATGCTGAAAATAAGTGCAGAAATATAATGACACCCAGAATTTTATACTTATCCGAATTCAATGTGAATCCTAATCCAGTCCCCTTGGGTTGCAAGGGATTTCTCTTCAGATCAATGATTTCCTTTTGAGAACAGATATGATATTTGTCGCACACCCTTCTTTCACTCGTTTGATACAATGCCTCACCAGTTGAGAACTCTCTTTCTATCTCTAACTTGTTACATAGTTATTCTATCTAGACTACTATGCTTGTTTGCAGTAAATTGAAGGGAGCTATTTTGGTTTGATCAAATATACTAATGGTACGGAGCACTAGGAATTTATATAGCAAGGAGATGGTGAAGGCTTGTCAACCCAAGGGTTTTGATCCTTGGAAAGAGTTGATTCTTTCCAAGAATAATACACTAGCCGTTGCTTTGATGTAGATTATTTTCCTTTGGCTAGAGATATTACTGAACACAGATTATCTTTAATTGCGGGTCTTCCAGTCTTGATTTCCATCCAGATCTTCCGTTATTATGAATCATCAGAGATTTGCGTTGAATATTTTTTTTTTGTATCTGGATAGATATTATTTCCCCAAAATCATAGGAGAATTTCTGATTTGCTGACGAGATGCTGATCTTTTCGTTAAGCGTCGACAACTTTCTTTAAGAAAGATTTCCTTCCTTATTTGCTACAACAATTTTTCTTCCTTATTTGAACACAATGAGATCTTCTATTTTAGCTCTTTCCTTATTTATTACATCCGTTCCAATAATTGCGCTTCCTTTTTTTGAATGTCTGCACATGTATATTAATTGCATCATTAAAATATGATATAACAATCTCCCCCTTTTTGATGATGGAAAAATTAATATAAAAAAGAGTAAACAACAGTTGACTTCCTTGTTTATATGCAGCCGAATTGCTCCCCCTCAATGTGTGGTAAACTGGACTATGTACAGTCGAATTGCAGTCGAATTTCTCCCCCTCATTATGTGCAGTCGTATTGCTCTCCCCCTTATTGTGTGCGGTCGACTGATACCTATCAAGTATTATCTAACAGTCAGAAAGAGCATGAGGTATTGGCTGCAAAATCAACTGAAACATTTTATCCAACATAGTCGACTTTATCCTGTTCAGATGAGATAATAGCTATGCCACATCATAGTCAGCTTAAACATATATATATATATATATATATATATCCTGTATAGTCGACTTGTCCTGTATAATAACTATGCCATAGCATAGTCAACTTAACATATATATCCTGCATATGAAAAAAGATGGCATATATTTCTCCCCATTTTTGACATCAGCAAAGAGGGAGCTTTAGCAAAAATATTATCCATAGATAAGAAAAAAAGATAAAAGCATCCACGGGCATAGCCCAAACACAACCAAAAAGTTAAACAACCAAAAATATTGTCTGTAAACCACAACCATCAACGACGCAGGAAATAAGTAAGGGTGTTGCAGATAGCCTCCTTCATCTGGTCAAAGCTGGTGTTGGCAGCAATGTTCATTCCATCCAGCCTGTCATGCACCTCTTTGAATGGTTTGACTGCATTCTCTCTTACCCTTTGCACAATCACCCTGATTTTAGACATTAGACCCCGTTTCCTTGGAAATAGTATGAATGGCATCCACACTCGACTTGATATTGAAGAGTTGAGATTCAAAGGAGCGCAGTTTTTTACTGAGGTCTATGGTAATAGGGGAGGGTGGAATGACATTAGACGACTTGGTTTCCTTAGGAGTGGGTACTTTTTCTCTTTTTGACCCAGACCCCTTTGATACTCACATACCCCATGCTAGAGAAGGCTATAGAGTTATAGCATTGTGACACAGAAACAAAGGGGTAGTCTGAAAGAAAACTTTGGTGGGCTTCCAGAATATGGGTAATGGCCATACCATACAGAAGGCTGGTGGGATCTTCAGCACTCTCAATAATAAAGTTGATAACCCTGGAGGACAACTTGATTTTGAGTTTGGATATGAGACAATAGACGAAGAAGGTGTCCCTTTAAGAGAGAGTTGAGAAGGAACCATTTCAGGGAAGGAGAGTGGTTGCAACAATGTGAGCAAGAACCCTAGTTTCGAAGCTAACATCAACCGGCCCTAATTGATTTGGAACATTGTTAAAAGGGTTTTCTGCAATGATCTGTTTTTTCTGATCAAAAGAGATTTCAGTCCATATATTTTTAAACATAGTAGGGAAGCCAGAACATCGGTAGATAAAAAGGGAATCAAACAGGCTACAGTCAAGAACAATGCGTTTACCAAGGACAAGGGTTTCAAGCCTATCATGTTTATTAGAGCGAAGATTGGCATAGAACATATATACTTTAGGTGGAGAAATAGAGAGAAATTTGTCCCACCCTTGATAAACAAAAAGTTCTATTACCTTACAGCTGAGGAATTCCATACTATCGAGGTCTACCAAACGGCCATGGGCTATGGGCTTGTCTTTGAAGGAAATAAAAAGATACCTATTTGGGCAGTCCGAGAAATTGAGGTCGATTCAAGAGAGGCAGAGAAATCAAACTTGGTTTTCTTGGGAGTGGGGGTTCATCCATTGGTCGTTTACCAGCGGCTTTGTCACCAAGAAGCAGGGAGTGCGCAGATTATGCACCTTGAGAAGAGGCACACTCCTCAGACCGGTCAGACCCTAGGTCTACTTGCTCAAGAGGAGTGGAGGAAGGTTTTATTTTAGAACAAGTGCTTTTTCTTGTGGAGGCAGAGGAATTTTGGGAGGTCTTGGCCATGGCAGAGAGGAAGGTTTGGAACTGGAAGTGTAAGGGTTTGGTAGAGAGGATGAGAAGAAGAGACATGAAAGGGACTATCTAAAGAAGTGGGATTTGACAATTGAGTGGAAAAGGAAAAGTTGTCAGTTGGACCGACACAATGACTGGCTTTCCATCTTCGGTTGCAACTAGTTGATGGGAAATCTATAGCAATTGTGCACAACATTGTCCAACAGTAATTAGCTTTAATAGTCAACAATGCAACTGATACTTGATTTTTTACTATTCCAAGATATTAGAGCTTTTCCTAGTAGTTGACATGTGCCACTTGCGCTTTTCCTATCTTCTTTATCACCTGCTAAATCTGCATCCGAGAAACCTTCTAATTTAATGAGATTAGATCGAGGATACCATAATCCATGAGATACTGTGCCAATAAGATATACAATAATTCTTTTTACAACAGTTAGATTTGACTCCTTAAGACTGAAACCTGGCACATTTACATATGCTGAACATAATATCTAGTCGACTTGCGGTCAAATATAGTAGCGTTCCAATCATTCCTCTGTATTTGGTTTCATCAACTGGAGTACCCTGTCCATCCTTATCTAAATTTGTAGTAGGGCTCATTGGAGTTCCAATAGATTTTTGCATTGCTCATACCGAATTTTTGAATCAGCTCATTAGTATATTTAGGTTGACAGATAAAGGTTCCTTCTTCAAATTGATGAATTTGAAGTCCAAGGAAGAAAGTGAGTTCGCCCATCATGCTCATTTCAAATTCGCTTTGCATGAGATTTCAAAATTCGTTACACATAAGAGGGTTAGCACTACCAAAGATAATATCATCAACATAAATTTGAATATAAGATTACATTCTGATGATCTTTTAATGAAAAGAGTGGTATCAATTTTACCTATGGTGAACCCATGATCAATAATAAAGGTACTTAACCTGTCATACCAAGCAAGTGGAGCCTGTTTTAACCCATACAGAGCCTTAGTAAGCTTGTACATATGATATGGGAATTTTTAGCTCTTAAACCATGGAGGTTGTTTCACAAATACTTCTTCTTAGATGAATCCGTTTAGAAAAGCACTTTTGATATCCATCTGAAATAATCTGAATCCTTTGAATGAAGCATAAGCTAACAGGATTCATATTGACTCTAATCGGGCTACTGGAGAAAAAGTTTCATCGTAGTCGACTCCTTCCTATTGTGAATAACCTTGAGCGACTAGTCTGGCTTTGTTCCGTACAACTTGTCCTTCTTCATTTAACTTGTTCCTGAATACCCATTTAGTTCCGATAACTGAAGCATTTTCAGGTCGGGGTATCAGCTCCCATACATGATTTTTGTTGAATTGATCTAGTTCCTCTTCATAGCATTTACCCAGCTTGAATCCTTTAGAGCTCCCTCTACCTTCTTTGGCTCTATTTGGGAGATCAGTGAAATATTCATCTTCTTTTTGAGAGCTGCTCTGGTCTTCATCCCTTCGTTTGGATCTCCAATAATGGATTTCTGTGGATATTCAATTTCATTTCTCCACTCATTTAGTCTATCAGTGTTTGTAGTTGACTTTACACATTGCTCTAGAGTGTTATCACTTGCTTGGTCAGTCGACTCTACCGTACCTGTGGGAGTAGCTGACTCTTGCGATTTTCCCGTGTCCTGAGCCTCCTGAGCTGGATCCTCATCACCTGCATTAGATCCTTTCTCGACCAAGGGATTATTTTCATTGAACATAACGTGAACTGAGTCTTCTACGCATAAAGTGTATTTATTAAAAGCTCTAAAAGATCTGCTATTTAATGAGTAACCGGGAAAAATACCTTCATCGCTTGTTGGATCAAACTTTCCAAGATTATCCTTACCATTGTTATGAATGAAACATTTGCTTCCAAATGGATGAAAGTAGCTGATGTTAGGACGTTTCCCTTTCCAGAGTTCATACGGAGTGTTTTTCAGAATGGGCCTTATAAGGCACCGATTGAGAATATGGCAAGCAGTACTAACTCCTTCAGACCAGAAGTGATTTGGCAATGAGTGTTCCAAAAGCATAGTTCTGGCCATGTCTTGCAACGTTCTATTCTTTATTTGAATCACTCCGTTTTGTTGAGGAGACCGGAGATCAGAGAAATTATGGGTATAGCCTTGATTATTATAGAAATCTTCAAATGCCTTGCTTTCAAATTCACCTCCATGATCACTTTGAATTATGGAGATTTGATAGCCATTCTCTCGTTCAATTTTTTTATAAAAGATCTCAAAGTTTCGCAAGGCTTCATCTTTGTGAGATAGAAAATCACCCAAGTGAAACGTGAAAAATCATCAACATTAACAAATGCATATTTCTTGCCACCTATGCTAGCAGTTCTAGTTGGGCCAAATAAATCCATATGAAGTAGTTGCAAAGGTTTTAACGTAGAAACTATGTCTTTGTTTTTGAAAGAGTTTCTAGTTTGCTTACCCATCTGACATGCATCACATATATGAGTTCTAGAGAAGTTCAATTTGGGTAACCTGATGATTAAATCATGTTTGGACAATTTTTCGATTAAATGCATGCTAGCATGTCCTAATCTTCTGTGCCATTACTAAGGATCATCATATATAGATTTTAAGCTTATGTGAACATCTATATATATTGAAAACCATCAAGTATATAAATGTTTCCATACCTTTTTCCTGGAAGAATTATTTTACCTGACTCGTCTTCAATGGAATATCTAGTTCTCTTGAATAATACCTCATATCCTGAGTCATAAAGTTGACTTATGCTGAGGAGGTTGTAGTTTAGTCCATCAACTAGATACACTTTAGTAATATCACATCTATTGTTGAATGGAACAATTCCAGTTCCAACTATTTTGCCTTTTGATTCGTCTCCAAATTTGACACTTCCTCCATCAATTTATGTGATTTCTTTAAATAGGTGTTTGTCACTTGTCATGTGAATGGAAAATGCACTGTCTAGATCCCATTTTCCTTTGCATTTTACTCTGTGGTATTCCTGCAAAACCAAATTATTACTTTCTGTAAGGTACCCAAATTTGCTTTGGTCCAGGTGAGTTAGTGTTACTAGATTTAGAATTCTTAGGTTTCCAAATCCATCCGGACATATGAGATATAAAAAAGTGACAACTAGAACATCTATGTCCATTTTTATTGCAGTAATGACATTTAACACTAGACCCTTTTTCAGGTCTCTCATGAGAGTTGGAGTTAGCAGTTCTAGGGTTTGTCGACTCCTTCCCAGCTGACTTGTAAGTCGATTGGTTTGATCGACTGGTCGATCTAGTTTTGATTTGATCTTTTCCAGTTGACTAGTAAGTCAACTGATTAGACCAAACAGAACTGTGACTAGTGGATTTGTGCAAGCTGTTAAACTATATTTCAATTGCTCAAACGCTTCTTGAAGTACTTCTTTTTCAATTTTACATACTTCATGATTGAGATTCCAGTCTTTGACTTCCCTGGTGAGTTTTTAAAGCTCGTTCATCATCTTTTGAGATTCTTTAAGGGTGGAGTCAAGAAAGTCTTGCAATTCATTGCATCTTTCACAGTCATAAGATCTTACCTCTCTAGTTTCTCCCTTTGCCATGAAGCAATTTTCATTGTATGAATCGTCTATATCCGTCCAGCATCCTGAAGTTTTATTGATATCGTTTTCTAGAATCATCATGAAGCATAGATTTGCAATCTCTTCATGGCCTGAATCATCCTCATCACTCCAGCTTCCAAACAATCTGTTCTTGTTGAATCATCCAGAGATCTTTTTCTTTAGTTCTGGGTGCTCCGCTTGGATGTGTCCAAACTTTCCACATTCATAGCACTTTCAATCATTCTTGTTTTGATCGTTGTATTGTCTAGATCTTCTTGGTGGAAATCTTCCTTTCTTTGTATTTCTATATCTTCTCATTAACCCGTGCATGTTTCTAGAAATCATAGCAATTTCTTCTTGTATGGCTTCAGGATCATCAGTTTCATTCTCAACTACCTTAGTGGTAGCTTTGAATGCAACAATTTTCTTTTTCTCTTCTTGATTTGTTTTCTTCAAATGTGTTCCTTTCAAAAGCAATGAGTTCTCCTTGCAGTTCATCATAAGATAGTTTATTCAGATCTTGAGATTCCAACGTGACAACTTTAGTCTGCCAAATGGTTGGTAGACTCCTGAGAATTTTCCTGACTTGATCGCCACTGGTGTAGGGTTTGCCAAAAGCTTTTAAGTCGCTGATTATCTTGCTAAACCTGGCAAACATTACTTCGATGGATTCTCCTTCTTTCATGGAAAAAAGTTCATAGTCATGAACAAGCATATTTATGTGAGTTTCTTTTACTTTGCTGGTACCTTCATAGGTGAATTTGAGTTTGTCCCACATTTCCTTTGCCGTATCACAACTGGAAATCTTTTCATATTCTTCACCACTTATTACATTGTGAAGTAGATTCCTTGCCTTGTGGTTTATTTGAATAACTTCCAATTATTCCTTTGAATATGAATCAATGTCATCAGCGTCAGTGAGCGTAGGAGTGCTGGCAGGCAATGGATAATTTCCTTTCTTGATACCTCTCCATACTTTGACATCGTATGCTTTGGTGAAGATTTTCATGCGAATTTTCTAGTGGGAGAAGTGTTGTCCATTGAAGTAGGGTTGTCTTATTTGAGACAAAGCTCCAACAATAACCTGATTTGCCATGATTTTTTCTCACAAGCTATTAAGCAAAAGTAAAAAGTGTGAGCCTGGCTCTGATACCAATTAAAAGTACAAGGGGGGGGGGGGGGATTGTGAATAATTTAAACTTAATCGTAAATAAGTCGACTTAAAACTTTATTAGTCGACTGAATGTGATGATACTGCAGATGAAAATATTTTAAGATAATTATGCAGAGAATAAGTGCTGAAATATAAAGATACCCATAATTTTATAATTGTTCGAATTCAATGTGAATCCTAATCTAGTCCCCTTGGGTTGCAAGGGATTTCTCTTCAGATCAATGATTTTCTTTTGAGAACAGATATGATATTTGTCGCACACCCTTCTTTCACTCGTTTGATGCAATGCCTCACCAGTTGAGAACTCTCTTTCTATCTCTAACTTGTTACATAGTTATTCTATCTGGACTACTATGCTTGTTTGCAGTAAATTGAAGGGAGCTATTTTGGTTTGATCAAATATACTAATGGTATGGAGCACTAGGAATTTATATAGCAAGGAGATGGTGAAGGATTGTCAACCCAAGGGTTTTGATCCTTGAAAAGCGTTGATTCTTTCCAAGAATAATACGCTAGCTGTGTCTTTGATGTACATCATTTTCCATTGGCTAGAGATATGATTTGACAATGATTGTCTTTGATTGCAAGCCTTCCAGTCTTGATTGCCGTCCAGATCTTCCCTTATTATGAATCATCAGAGATTTGCGTTGAATCTTTTATTGTATCTGGGTAGATATGATTTCCGCAAAATCATGGCAGAATTCTTGATTTGCTGATGATATGCTGATCTTTTCATTGAGCGTCGACAACTTCCTTTAAGAAAGATTTCCTTCCTTATGTGCTACAACAATTTTGCTTCCTTGTTTGAACACAACGACAACTTCTCTTTTAGCTCATTCTTTGTTTGCTACATCAGTTCCAATAATTCCGCTTCCTTTTTTGTATGCGTGCATATGGATATTAATTGCATCATTAAAATCTGATATAACAAGAAGTACATGAAGTAGCTGCTGAAAATATTTGAGATGGAAAGCTCAAAGATCATTGATACTTCGATTGCTACTGTCACTCTCGACATGGACAAACCTCGTTCCCTATAAAATAAAACTATGTATAAGGGTATCATTGGATCACTTTTGTAGTTGATGCCATCAGACCTAAAATTGTGTTTAGTGTTGGGTTGTGTGCTAGATTTAAATCAATTTCAAAAGAATCTCATGTGACGGATGCCAAGAGAATCTTGAGGTATCTCAAGAGAACACATAACTTGGTCCTCTATTATCTCTCAGGAGATAATTTTGACTTAATTGGGTATGCAAATGCTGATTATGCTGGATATCTAATGGATAGAAAGAGTACATATGGAATAGCATATTTTCTGGGTTCATGCTTGATCTCATGGGGTACAAAGAAACAAAACTTTATGGCTCTATCTACTGCAGAAGTTGAAATATATGGCAACTGCTTCTGTTGTGCCCAACTGTAACTAGAAGATTTTTGTGTGTTTCTAGACCGTGTGCCATTATTTCATGATAACACACCTCAATATTACAAAGAACCTGGTTAAGCATAAGAGGACAAAGAACAATGATGTGCAATAACACTTCTTGAGGGATAATGTTGAAAAAGGACTCATATGCATAGAATTTTGCAAAACAGAGGACCAAGTAACAAATATTTTCACCAAAGCACTTAGCATATAAAATTTTGAAAGAACTTATCTGGAGTTGGGATTGGTCAAGCTGAGCTGAGAACCCGATCCTTCAATGATTGGCTATGGGATTATGGTAAGATAAAATGCTAAAAAGTGTTTTCAAGGAGACTTCTAACTTAGCTCTATACCGTTACAAGTAGACATACATGGAAAATTTAGGACAAACAAGTGCCAAAACATTGAAAATATTTGGAAGTTGATGTTCATTTTTTTAAAAATTTGCCAAGGAACCTAGTTCCTATGACTCATCTTAGTAGTTACTCTTACACTTATATGCATTTTGAATGGATAGAGTGCCACGTCATTAATTGCTCCCGTCTTTACTGATACATTTTGAGGCTAGATGTTGCACCCAGAACAAATTGACTTGACAACCTGTCTTTTCCCATACCCATTTGCAACCGGTCCCCCTTTTCACTTTATAAACCCCAAAAGTTGTTCTCTCATCTCTACATTGAACAGATCTCTTCTATTAAAGCCTCTTCCTCATGTCTTCTTGTTCTCACAATAGAACATGATTTCACCATAGACCATGGATCCAAAAGCCATTGAAGAAAACCATGTTATGCCTCTATCTCACGAGGCACAACAATCTGGATTGGAGTCATGCTCGTCACCCACTGAAGCCCTAATTTCCAACCAACCCACACTCACAGTCCCCTCACCTACACCATCTGGTTCTGGTCCCCATCGTAATCGTAAAAGTCAAAGTCCTAAAAAATTTATTGTGTATCTATCCCCATCTACTCTTACTAACAAGGTGGACTCCAGGAAACGATATATATCACTTAGTTTCTATAAACCATTATAGAAATAGTGGAAGGGGATAAAGGAATTAAGGTCTCCAATCAGCGCATCGTAACATAGGACGTGAGTGTGAATAAGGAGTTGTTCCCGTGTTGTTGAAGGGTGACATGTATCAGAAGCTTCTAGGTTCAAAGTGCTAAAGAGTTGTCTCTGATTCAAATAAGCTTCAATCTTGTCCTCTTCATTAAGAAGGCTTGGGTACTGAGGTGACAAGGATGAGAGTAATATACTTAAATAGGGCTCTATATTTTTGAAAAAGAGCTTTCTTGTTACAACATATATTCGTGTACGTTACATCATGTCGTAAGTTAGTCGATGTAAATATGAGAAGTGATTATCATTGAGATTATAGGAAGTTAATCCAATTGGTCTTAAATGAAATAAGAGTGTATAAGAGTGGTTAACAAGTATTAGAAGTAAAAAATAAAACGAATAAAGGATGTTGTAACCCGTATTTTTGGGTAAGACTAGAGGTGCTTAATATTCAAGGAGGTCATGTTTTAAGGTATTTAATCATATAACATATGTATCATAAGTCTTGAAGTCAAGCGAGGTATGAAACAAAAGTCGACAAAAGTTGTCGCAACTTACATTCATAATTTCACTTAAACTTTAGGTATAATGTTACTAAGATTTTCTCTCAATGTACTTGGAATTACGGGGGGATCAACCCACTAAATTAATTATCTACGAGTTTATTTTCCATCACATTAAACCGTTCGTTGATACAACATCGGAGTAGAGAGATATTTACATTTTGTAAGATTGCGTATATAGCTCTCTATGGGACCCACATAGACGGTTGAGATATATTGATATATATGAGACACCTAAAGCCCGTTTTAACTCATTATGGTTCACTCTCTTCAGACCTTAGACACCTAAAAACTTTCTCTCAAATTTCTTTCTAAGTCAAGATCCAAACAAAGGGAAAACAACACAAAGCAAGTGTTGGGAATCCCATGTCGCTATTGTTCTTCTTGTTGTTGCTGATTTTTGTGTGGTTACAGTTCAAGTGGGAGGTAGTTTTAAGTGATTATGTTTTGTAAAACACTCTCTCAAGTTTTTAATCTCAACCCTATGTGGTTTCAAGTCTTCCAAAGTGATTCTAGTGTCGAAAAATCCGATTAGATTGCTAGCTTCACTTCCTTGATCTTGTGGCTGCATTGGAAGAATATTTCGTGGTGAATTAAGCTCAAATTGGAGTTTTTATATCTGTTTAACGTTAAGGAACCTATTACTCTATATGTATTCAATTTATCCAAGTTTCTTCAAAGTCGTTGAAGCTAGGACACGTTAGATATCTATTGGAAAGCTTGTTAGCAATGTTGTTGATTGGTGGAATGTTTGGGAGGCTTAATATGATTATTATTGATGTTGTTTGGTTGTTTGGAGATTGTTGTAACTTGTGTGAAGTCATATACATAGGTAAAGTGTTTTCCATTTTATCGTAAGATAGGTTGTGGTTGATATATTCTAGTTATGACGTTTAAACAATAACGATCGTATCATTTCTCTTATTGTAGACTGAGGAGCCATGATACTTGCATAGCTTGAGGTTGGGAATTATATACAAAGTTTGTGAGTCTATCTTTTTCCTTTTTCTACATGACTCTGATTGTACATATTATAATGAACGAGCTACAAAAGATACTCCATTCTTATAAGCTAGCAGTACTTACATTACTTCCCTTCTTATGGAACGATTGATGTTGATGTTGCTTCTCTTATCCTTATGTTATCGATGTTTGTTGTACTTCCTAATTCTTATAAGATCCATGATGAAGAGTTAGTACTAATAACATGTACGGAGGTTACCAACCTTACATCACTCTGAAAGGTTCAAAATGTGATTCTAATGAGTCCAACTTAAATTATATATGTACCTATTTTACTCTACCGAGTCACACTATAGTCTACCAGGTATGGTACAGATTGTGCAACCACAAATTATTTGGACTTTATCGAGCCCCACGTGGCTGGTTATGATTCTACCAAGCCTTATAATGGCGGGGTACATTTTTACTAAGCCTATTATGGCCGAGTACAAAAAAATAAAGATGATGATGACACAGAGGCATATGTTTTTAAAAGTATACACACACATAGTGATGTAAACATGGATAGAGAATATACAACCTGTAACATATGAGTGTCTCTGAGGGCAGTCGGCATAAAATGTATGATATATACACACACACATCTGTGTATCATGCATTTTATTTCAGTCACCCTCAGATGTTACATGTTGTATATTCTCTATCCCTATTTACACCACTATTCTTATTTCTACTTTTCTGCCTTACATACTTAGCACTTTATTCGTACTGACATACCTTTTATTTGTGGACACTGCATGTTGTGCTACAGGTCCTGATAGTTAAGTAGACAAAGCTCCTTCACCGTAGTAGGCTGCCAGTTCAGCGGTTATTGACGAGATCTCATCTCTAGACTTGCCATGGTCTTTGTATGCATTTTAGTTATAGACATTATGGGTGTGTCGAGGGCATATTCCGACAATGTTGCAGCACTTAATCCGTCTACTAATTGTAATTGCTTAGAGCGGGATGTCGTCTCATACCTCATCTAATCTATCTCCTCTAGAGGATATTAGGAGGGAACCAACACCTCTAGTTCCTCCGTCTGGAACTACAAACCAGGATATGTGCAATGCAGTACAATACTGTTGTTGACTAGATTGGTAGCTAATCAGACTCAGAGATAGAATACCGGTGTTGCTAACAGACCGGTTAGTGCGGGAGTTTGTGATTTTATTAATCTAGACCCTCTAGTGTTTATCGTATTAGATCTCAAGGAAGACCCACAATTTTTTTATTGATTAGGTTCATCGAACACAACGGGTTATACACGTGCGTGATATTAAGGCAGTAGAGTTAGACTCTTATTGGTTACGAGAGTTAGTAGTTTTCTGGTATGACAGTTTTGAGATATGTATGGATCCGAACGCTCCTCTAGCTTTGTGTAAAGAATTTTTTGAGGACTTTCTCTGTCACTAATTTCCAGTTGAGATACACCGAGTTAGAGCTAATAAGTTCTTGAACCATCAACAAGGTAATATGAGTGTGCGAGAGTATAGTATGCAGTTTGATTCTTTAACGAGGTATGCTCCCCATATGGTGAACCTTTTCATGAATGGGTTGGGATCACATCTATTAAATTAGTACACGACAGACTCCTTGGTGGAGGGCATGGATATTTCTTGTATTCAGGATTATGCCCAAACACTAGGGGATCACAAGTGCCAGCAAATGGTAGATAGAGAGCAGTATAAGGGCCAACATAAGAGGCGAGATTCATAGGGTATTCTGGTAACTTCAGAGGTAGGTTTAGGCCCCAGTCTTCAAGGAGTTCGGTGCCACCTTTAGCTAGTGATCCTCCACAGTTTTAGAGGCATCGGTATGATTAATCTATTTATTCTTGTCTAGGTTATAGTTTGCGAGCATTAAACTTGCAATATCATAGAAATACTAGTTAGACGAGACACCAACACCCCATTTTGATCAGAGCGGAAAGGTCTACTTTGAACTGTGCCATCGAGGTTCCGATGCATGCTTTCTTGCAGATAGCTTGGCCATGTGATACTAGATTGTCCTGACAGAGGAGGTGGTGGTATGGCTCAGCCGATTAGATATGTGTCTACTTCATCCTCATAAGTTTGACCTCCAGTATGGGGATTTCAGTAGTCAACATGTGGTGGTAGAGGTAGAGGTGCGGTGTTGAGTTTGAGCGGTACTTGAAATCGAACCTATGCTCTAGCAAGTCGACAGGATCTCAAGTTGTCTCTAGATGTTGTTACAAGTTTATTTGTGTTTTCTTATGATGTATATGCACTAATTGTCTTGGATCCACATTATCATATGTTACACCATTTATTGCTAATAGGTTTGGCATTTAACCTAAATTAATAAGTAAACCACTTGCAGTATCCACCATGATAGGAGATTCTGTTTTGCTAGAAGGGAATATAGAGGTTGCAAAGTGATGATTGTAGTCATCAAAGCTCAGCAAATATATTTGAGTTAGAAATGGTTGATTTCAATTGATAATATGATTGGATTGGTCAGAATAGTGTTATACAAACCTTGATTGTCATACCAAGATGGTTAGGTTTCAGTTTCCTAGTGAACCCATAATTGAATGAAAGGGGAAAATTGCTACACAAATGGTAGGTTTATTTCCTAAGGCAAGGAAGATGATCTCAAAAGGTTACATTTATCATCTCGTTTATGTTAGATATGTGGAGGCAAAGTCACCTGTTCTACAATCAAATCCTATGTCAATGAATTCCCATATGTTTTCCTTGACGAACTCTCATGGCTTCCTCGTTAAATAGAGATTGAATTTAGCATTGATGTGTTGCCTAAAACTCAGCCGATCTCTATCCCCCCTGTACTAGGTGGCCCCAATAGAGTTGTGAGAGTTGAAGGCATAGTTGAAGGACTTTCTAGATAAGGGCTTCATTAGGTCTAAAAATTCACCTTGGGGTGCGTTAGTCTTGTTCGTGCGGAAGAAAGATGGGTCGCTAAGGATGTGTATCGATTATCAATAGTTGAATAAGGTTACCATAAAGAACAAGTATCCACTTCCGAGGATTGTTGACCTGTTTGACCAACTCCAAGGTGCCAAATGTTTCTCCAAGATTGAATTATATTGAGGGTATCATCAAGAGAGGGTTAAGGAAAATGATATTCCGAAGATGACATTTCGAACAAGATATGGTCACTTTGAGTTCTTGGTGATGTCCTACGGGCCAAAAAGGCCCCGACAAACTTTATGGATCTTATAAATAGTGTATTTAAACTCTATCTTGATTTGTTCGTGATCATATTCATTGATGACATCCTGGTGTATTCTCGTTCCAAGGCGGAACATGCAGGTCACTTGCGAATAATATTACAGACCCTTCAGGATTGTAAATGATATGCTAAGCTCTCCAAATGTGAATTCTGGCTGAACTCAATAACATTCCTTGGCCATGTGATATCTGATGAGGGTATCAGTGTCGGCACTCAGAAGATCGATGCAGTGAAGAATTGGTTGAGACCTATAACGTTTTTAGAAGCAGCAGCTTCATGGGGCTAGCATGATATTATAGGTGGTTTATGAAAGGGTTTTCTTCTATATCAACACCATTGAATAAGTTAACTCAGAAAGTTCCAGTGGTTGATGCTTGTGAACGTAGTTTTCAAGAGCTGAAGAATCGATTGACATCCGTCCCAATGCTCAATCTCCCAGAAGGAACAAAGGTTATGTGGTATATTATGATGTCTCAGGTATAGGTTTTGGGTGCGTATTGATGCAACATGGGAAGGTGATTGCCTATGCACTAAGACAGTTGAAGAAACATGAAAAGAATTAACCGACTCATGATTTGGAATTGGCTGTAGTGATATATTCTTTGAAGATATAGAGACACCTATATGGCCTTCATGTTTACATCTATATAGGTCGAAAGAGTTTACAATACATTTTCAAGCAGAAGGAGCTGAATTTAAGGCAGCGTAGATGGCTTGAATCACTGAAAGATTATGACGTCAGGATATTGTACCATCCCAATAACGCCAATGTTGTGGCATGCACTGTCAATCATAAGTCAATGGGAAGCTTAGTACACATTAAGACAGGTAGACGAGGGTTGACTAAATAGCTTCATTAACTGACCAATATGAGAATCACATTGTTAGACTCTGATGACAACGGTGTTACAATACAAAATATGTTAGAATTATCTTTGGTAGCTGAGGTAAAAGCACGACAATATGAAGACCCTACCTTAGTGAGATTAAGAGAGGGTATTCAATAACATAAGATTATTGCTTTCGAGATCATAGAAGATGGGGCACTAAGATACCAGGGCCGATTATGTGTGCCTAATGTGGCAGGACTGCAAGAGAAGATTATGATTGAGATTCACGAGTCCCGATATTCCATCCATCCCGGCAATGTATCATGAAATTAAGGAGCTATATTGGTGGGACAACATAAATTATTACAAAATTTGTAGCCCAATGTCCTAATTTTCAAAAAGTAAAGATCGAGCATCAAAAACCCAATGGACTGATCCAAAATATAGAGGTTCTGACATGAAAATGAGAGGCGATCAATATGGACTTCATTATTCGATCACCTCGATCTTATCATAAGTTTGACTCCATATGAGCCCAATGGACTTCACTATTAGGTAACTATGGAATAATAAAGGAAGAATATGGTAAAGTCGAAAGGAATGAGATCACATTTATACAGACCCTACAGATATGTTACGACTCCAGACTATTACACAAGCACGCCACGGAGTGGCAGTAAGGGTTCTCATATCCGATGCTATTGAAAAATAAGTGTGAATGAACACTTGATACATAAGGAGCCAGTATGAGTGGTAAGTTAAGATAAATAAAATAACCTAAGAGAGATTACACGGAATATATAGATATGAGAATGGACCAACGAGTAGCTAGTAGTTTATTCGGGAAGAGACTAGTTATGGCTAGACAAGAGGACATACAAACAAATCATGCAGATTGTGGAAGGTAAACGTAGTGAACCCCAACATAGTGAATTTGGTCTTGCAGATATAATGACATCGTGATCCTTGGGATTTTTATTTTCGGATAGGATTTGGGGTTGTTGAAATTACCGTATAAATATTAAGTAGATGAAAGAAAGTTCCACCATGGAGATAGCCAAAATTTCAGTTCAGAAACAACTATACGAGCACAAGAGCGTGGAGGTAGGTAACTAAGGATAATTATAGGTAAGTAAAAACATCAAATATCCCTTCGAGTTTACCACGTAATCACCTTTGGAGCTTTATAGGAGTGAGAGGATCTCCCTTAAGTACTACAATGAAAGACTAGCTGAAAAAAGAAGAAGGATTCAACCTAATCATAGTAACTTGAAGAAGAAATGTCATTGTAACAATAGTCTCACTACAACATTATATACACTCCATAAGAAAGTGGTACCTATCGAGGATAATGAACGGGAAGTAAAAAAATCAAAAGATGATATTTGAGACCATTTGAGTTACATGATACTTCGGTATTCGCGGGCACTAAGATAAGACAAGCATTCATGCAGCAAGTGATAGAACGACCAAAAAAATAATTGCCTAGTTTAAATACTATTGAGAAGGTATGAAAGGAGATCTATGGTGCTAGCAAGTTAAAGGAAGGTTTCGAATAGTATAAATAGTTATATGTAGGCCGCAAGCTAAATTATCATAGAGTGACAAGGTTTTAGGTAGATATGAGTAAGGATAACAAAATATGAGTGGGGAGGTGACAAGAATAGGTAAGTCCTCAGGATTAAAACCATCAAAACAAGAGAGCTAATGGCTTCTGTAAGTTATTGAAAGCCCGGTACAACCTGAATGAACTCAGAGGAGCCTAAGACTAGGTGCATTTAGAAGAGATAGAATGCTGCCCTGGTAGTAGAATAAGGGTATGATTGTGATAGATAAAAGGATGACACTTAGGACTTTGATAGAGTAACAATTTAACTAAAAAGGGATTTCATGAATTGCACGGGATTAGAATAAACCCCATAAGATAAATTGGGTTGGGATGCTATGAAATACGGTTATTGAAGAATAGTATAATCCCTAGAGGGATCGGGAAAATCACTTCAGATGTTCCCCGATGAGACGTGAACCCTAGTGATAGTGTATTACATAAGAGGTTGCAAGTTATTAGTGGTAGATTATAGATCAACATTTAAGTGAATTAACAATAGACGGATAAAACTTCCAAAGTATGTGATGAGATTAGGTTATCATTCTTAAGATGACCATCAATGAGGAAACATTAAAAGACTTAGATTTATACATGTAGGATAAGCAGCGAGAGAATAACTTGGAGCTGGATAACGGACTCGATAATAATAAAACAAAGTAAGAGTTATGGTATAGTT
Source organism: Nicotiana benthamiana (assembly GCA_034376525.1). NCBI lineage: Eukaryota > Viridiplantae > Streptophyta > Magnoliopsida > Solanales > Solanaceae > Nicotiana > Nicotiana benthamiana. The sequence continues at coordinate 9,010,147 of CM067334.1, forward strand.
TGACATGATTAGATGCAGCAAAGCCATAATGATAGATATCTGAGGCTATGAAACAAGATATATCAATAGTCTTATGTTCAACAAAGTACCAAGCAAAGAACTTCAATACACTTATAGATGCCTAGAGGGATATCTTGTCATAGTTCTGTATATGTTCATAAAGTAAGGCTTAGATATTGGCTAAAAGATGGAGGAAAAAGGGGAGGAGAGTCGCTAGTTACTCATACAAGAAAATAGTCATACATACTCTATGACATAAGGTAGCAATAATTACGAGATTGGAAGAATTTCAACCACATGTCATGGCATTAGAAAGATGTCTAGGGGGGGGGGATGCCCCAACGTTTGGATTTATTCGAAAAATAGTTGCTTAGATGGCAAGATGAGCATTAAAGTCTTCATAAGAGCTATATTTTATGAAACTGATAAGAGAATCAGTCAACATTCGAGGAACAATGTTCCAAAGTTGGGAATGAGGTTGTACCCCAAGTTTTCATATGTGAGAATACGTAGTAAGCCATTGATGTAAACTCGGAAATGAGATAATATTTGGAAGCTAATAAAGTAAGTTAATCATGTTACTTTGGAGGCTAAAAATATTTAAGATCATGAATAATGAGTACCAAGAAAGTTGGAAAGCTTAGAAGCTAAACCAATTGAAGAAAATAATTTTCGTCGAAAGTCGACAAGTTTGAAATCTTATAACATGTACTTTGGGATGATACTAGGGTTCTTAAAATGATAAGGAGGTTATATTAGTCGTATGATAGTCATTTTCTACTTTTTGAAGGCAAGCAAGTTGCGGAATAAGATTTGGTAAATGTCATCACAAGTTAGATTCATAAATTTGCTGAATATTATGTCCAATGCATATGAGCTTTTCTCTATATATACTTGGAATTATGGGGTTATCTACCTACCAAAGTTTAAGATCTATGAGTCTAGTTTCTAATGCATTAAACCATTCGTCGATACGACACCGGATAGAGAGATATTCGGTTTTTTGTGAGACCTCTCAAGCAACTCCCAATGAACCCACTGTCACGCCCCAAAATCCGAGAAGCGCGTCCGACGCTCAACCGAGTAACCCAAACGAGCAAGCCTGCTAGGTCTCATGATACTCAAACTAACTCATGAATAAATAGGAGATGGAGTCCATTAATCAAATTCTATAAACATATAATTAACAATTCCAATTTCATTTTCATTAGCAACTTCATTCGCCACTTTAAAGGTATTACAATTTTTATACATCAATATTTCTATTTTAATTTCCAATACCTGACACTACCCACAACATATCTACTGAGCCTCTAAATACAACTAAATAAAATATGGACATACCGGCAACAAGGCTCCGGCTATACCTTACACAAATACCAAAAAAAGAGTCTGGAATAAAAGTGGAATGAGCCACGCAGCGCCTCGAGAGGAAGGGGGCTCACCAATGCAGCTGATGGAAAGTGGAGGAGGTGCTACTGTCGGTGCACTGGAGTACCTGCTATAGAGCCACCTACAATCATAACACGAATAGCGCCCCTGGCCAAAGGGACGTTAGTGCCATTGAATAGCACTAGTATGTGTAATTAAACACCATATAATTAGAAAGAACTATCAAACAAGAATAAGTAAATCACAAGTAAAACTCAAACACTTTAAATGATCACAACGTTTTCAAATAAAAGGGATCACATAGCTTCCACAAAAATTTCCATACTTCTAGGTTGTGTTTCATAGCCCGTCCAATGAGTTCATGTATCAAATTGTACACCTATGCGTTTCATAGCCCGTCCACAGGGATAAAACCTCATATTATATGATACACTTATGTGTTTCATAGCACGTCCATAGGTCCCACATAATATAGCATACACCTATGCGTTTCATAGCCGTCCATAGGTCCCACATATTATAGTATACACCCATGCGTTTCATAGCCTGTCCATAAGTCCCACATGTTATATAGTATACACCTCAAGTTTATTAACAATGGAACTTTAAACTTGACGGATTCTTCAAAATCAAAAGGGGGGGGGGGGTATACACCAACCCATAATAAAACACATAAAAGGCGTCACCAATTACATTTATAATTCAAGTTCTCAAGAATAACACATTGATCACATTGGAATGCATCTTGCACAAATATAGGGTCACAACACCAATTCATGTAATGTATCAATCAAGAAAGAGTCCAAATATCAGTCTTACCACATTTACACAAGCATCGATAGAGCTCAATTTCTAAAAGACGGGGTTTTAGCCATACATACCTTTCTTGAGCTTTCCTTTAATTACTACGATATTCCAAAAATTCTAGAAACCTCAATCTATTTTTAAACATAGCAAAATTAATCAAAAATTAGAATTATATTTATGGTTTAAACTTATTTGAGCATTTTATCAAATACTAGATGAGCATCTTGATTTTAAATCCTTTTTTCAAGACTTCGTTCATTCCCTAACCCAATCTTTACTTATTTATGTTAAACAATCTTCTCACAACCTAATTTGTACATGCATGTATACATAATACCTAAATACCCAAGAATCATACCTCAATAACCCATCTTATACTCTAAACTCGAAATTAATAACCTAAGGCATAGAATCTTACCTCTTAGATGAAGAACTTGCGATTGGGTTCTTTGATTCTTGAAGATTGATGCAGGTTTGGATGATTTAGATGTTGGGTTCCTCCTTCTCTCTCTAAAAGTCTCTCACCACTCTCTAAATCGATTAGAAAATGACCCTAAATTGAATCTCAAAGCCTTTATATTGAAATGGGGTCAGGTTATAAAAATTAGAAATTTAACCCTCCGATGTCAATTCTGCTATAGCAGAATGCACCCCAGTATAGACATGCGGGCCGCAGAATGCACTGCAAAATTGGTGCCCAAAAATGAGCTACACTCGTTCAATCTGCTGTAAAAATGCGGACCGCAGAGCTAAGATGCGGATCGCGATTTGACATGACACAGGATCACATTTTCCAGCCTCTGGTTATTTGATCATAACTTTGTGTAGGAATGTCCAAATGATGAACGGTATGAAGTGTTGGAAACTAGACTCAAAGATCTTTCATTTGATATGCTATTCACCATATTATACAGTATACATAACTATATATGCTCGTTTAAAGTGGAGCCTTGTGCGAATCCATTTGGAATTTTGGCCTATTACAAAAACTTTCCCATTTGGCATACACTTAGGCTACCATTTGGACCTCGCATTACTTACCATAAGACTTATACTTATATTTACCAAGTCTAATTTATGTCCACCATATTAATAGTATATAAAAGTATCATAATAAGCATGGGTGACACTATGGAATCCTAAATTACTTAGCGAATTTTTCCGGGGGCTTACATTCTCCCCCCTTAGGATCATTCGTCCTCGAATGAGGAGTAGAGTCTTCCCCAAAACACTTTAACATCACACGTCTTTTTTCTAACCTACCTCAAGTCCCGAAATTTTTGACTAACTCCAAAATTCTTCAGAAATTTCGGTAGAGTCTCCTTTTGTAACTAGGCCTATCCACCTGTTCAGAGAACCACCAAATTCGTCCCAACAACACACCCACAACTATGCATAGAACCACAATATGTATATTCACAATCCGAATACCAGTATTAGAGCACAAAATTATCATAAAGATACCTAAATATGGACTGCACAACTTTAGATCAAAATACCTATATGGTACCTTCCAAGTCAAGACTAATTGGTGCTCAATCAAGCGAAAATATTTTCCTTCCACGATACTTTCAGCTTTCCAGATAACATTATCGACTTACAAGCTTTGTCATGATACATTCTAAGAAATAATATCAACTCCTAAACAAACATAACAAGGATGAAAGATAGGCACATTGTACGAGTTAACTATCCATTGACTTTACCTTTGATAATTTCCACTGTACAATTACATTTCACCGGATATTGCAATTCATGGCAACAAAAACAACCCACAATTCCCTCATATAGCATTATATCATCAAGAATGTCATTTCATTGTAACCAAACAATTATGTTATCATTGTATTCCTTACTAGCCATTAATGTAATCACAAATGTGTTCATCAACAAAAATAAATTTTTGTTTCAATCAACAATCTGTATGAAGTCAAGCCACGATGATTCTTGCTAGTAGTGCATCATATAGGATATTACCATGGTCATATATTTCATCCAAACCAATCCATTACCTTCTTAGACATACCATATGGAAACACAAAGTATTTGCAAAACAGTTAGGGGGAATATCATACTCCTATTTCAACCTAAAGTGTAATACACCTATGTAACCTTCACTATCACTAACACAAAATCTACATGGAAAAATATTGGGAATAGCCTTCTCACCCTCAAAGCTTTAAATCTCCACGCGAACGCTCACACTAAACCTTTGATGACCTTCAACAATTACTATAAGATGTACTATCATAAACTGGCCCTACAGTTACTTATAAATATATACGTGATCGCACTGTGAAGTTTCATCTTTGACTCATTTGAACTTACAATAACCAATGGATCTAATACAACGAAGAACAACAGAGTTCAAGATCAGGCTGGAGTTATTCAGAAATCCATTAATGCACTGAGTAGAGTACTTTCTGGGGTTATATGCTAAGGAACACGAAAGTTACAACCAACAACACTGACATAGTTAATCACTACGAGGACACCAATTATTAGGCAAATAAGCCATATGGGTAGCTCTTACATTGGCAATAGTAACTATTAAGGAGTAATACTCAAGTACGTGAACTACTCATTTCCTAGAGTGTAGGGAAAAATTCGTTTATCAAGAATGAGAATATTCTAGCACCATGAATGCAATGGGTTGCAAACACATGAAGCTGAATTATACTCTTAATGTTATTGACACAAGGAATCGATGCCACAAGCCGATGAGGATGAAAAGAAGTGGAATACTTATGAAATCATCATATTATCAAACAATTTAACCTGCCATGATAGTTGATCCTATATGAGAGGACTAAAGATACGAAAACTTAGTCTTTCAAATCAATATGCTCATGATATGTGCAAAAATCTGGAGTCATCTAATCCCACCCCTTCCACGAGTGAAACTCCATAGCTAGGTCTTTTCGACATGGGATGAAATCATGAATTGGTTAGATAGTTATAATAGTTAAAAATTATGCTCCATGAAGAAGGTAAATAACACTCATATCCAGCCAAGTAGGTGAGAAACCAAAGGTAGTAAAATTCCCCACTCATGACAACATCATAGTCAATGATTCTAGAAGTTGAGGGTGTAAAGACAACCAAACTCAATGGGACAATATACAATAATCATAGAAGGTTTACAGATGTTCATGATGAGCTCCCCATAGGTTTTGAATTGAAAAGGAAGTGTCATAGTGACGCATAGAAGGGCGTGTTCTCTCATAGTTGTTGTACAAGTGTTGGGAACTAGCGCAATGAATTCCCTAAACATGAATACAATTAATAAATTGTGGAGACATAAAGAGAAAATAGACATTTGTTGTGAGCTACATACTTCTGCTAACCCCAGACCGCATTTGCAAGACCACATCATGGGCAACCACAATCCTAGAAACCAAGTAAGATACATACTATGGGATAACCTAAGTGAACACAAAATTTATGGTGACACACTACCTTCCTGTGATGGGGATGTAAGAATATCAATTTTTTAATAAACCTTTATGCACACTGTGACCATTTCGATTGATACACACTCATGTGGTAGCTGTTAAGGTATGCTATTATATTACTTGACATCGAAAGCTTCCATCGTGATACTCATGAGAGAGTAGATTGGGTGCTCAAACCATATAAACCATATGCACAACTGAGTAAAAGAGTGACCCGAGAAGGATTGAAACACAAGGATGATTTATTTGAAACCTGATACCACATAGGTAAACCTTACGACAGTGCATGTATAGGCGCAAGTTAGTAGATTTTTATCCATTTACAAAAAATGCCTCTATAAAAAATTCATCGGGAATGATACCTTTTAAAAGATTTAGGAAAATCAAGTGAGAAATATCAATAGTGTTATAACTCAATTCAGGAACATAATTAAAGAGCTCAATTCCACAGAAGGCCATAAATAAGAGAATCATGATCGGGAGACTTTGTGAATAGTACGTCTTATTCAAAGAGCAAGTGCATACAATGTTTTGTGATTTAAATTCTTTTTAAGAATAAATATGTGCAAGGATAAGGAAATCATTAGGGTTTAACAAAAGCGTTAAGCAATCACCGCATTACCAAATAAAAGAATCATGCCATTTTCACATATATTAGTTCATCGGCACTTGGAGCCACAATTGTCACATAATTATTGGCACTAGACCACATTTCTTAACACAATCTCTTATGTCCCGCATTTCACATCATTTCCGCATATTTCACATCAATATAAATTCATCATATTCAAGAAATCATGTGCTATTTAAGTCACCACAATAATTATCCACAACAAGCCAAATACGATATTACCACAGTTGTTCCAATTGCATAATTTACGACTTCCTTCCATCATTTATTTCTCAGCTCTTACCACATAATACTTTCACAATCAAGCATTTATTGCCAATTACTTGCACCATTACATCTTGAGGCTTAACAACAATTACTCAAATCAAACAAATCACAAGAAATTCATAAATAGTCCACATAGGTATCACATACCAAATAGTCGTACACCAAACAAAGTGACTCTACAAAGGTCAAAGTTAGCCATGCATACCGATGATATACTACATGATCTGGTGGTGCAGTGACATTAGTTGGAAAATGGGTACTCTCCTTAACAACAAATTCTACCAATCATTCCATGGCTCAACACATTCTTCTAACAAGTCCTTGGGTAATTCACTCGGACTCAATGGTGGGGATAAATCCCTCCTTACATGCTTCAAATTTGCAGATTATGGTATAAAAATTACCAATCTTGAGAATAATACTTAGAGAGGAAATTAGCTGCCTATCTTGAGCCATATTGCACGATCTGGAATGTCAAAGAAGGGTGAAATTCCTAAATGTTCAAATAGCCTCCAACTTATAGATGTGGTCGACAGCACACCGATAAGAAGGACTCAACTAGACACGGCTCCGAGACATCCTAGGACACTTTAAAACCTTAGGCTCTGATACCAAGTTTGTCACGCCCAAAAACCCGAGGAGCGCGGCCGACGCTCAACCGAGTAAACCTTACCGAGCAAGCCTGTTAGGTCTCATTCTACCCAAAATAACTCATGAATACATATGAGATGGACTCCATTAATCAAATTCTATAAACATATAATAAACAATTCCATTCTATTTTCATTTGCAAATTCATTCGCCTCTTTAAAGGTATTACAAATTTTATACATCATTGCCAAACATCAATATTTCTATTTTAATTTCCAATACCCGACAATACCCACAACATGTCTTCGGAGCCTCTAAGTACAACTATAGGAAAATATGAAAATGTCGGCAACAAGGCTCTGGCTATACCTTACACAAATACCAAAATAAACTCTGGAATAAAAGTGGCATGAGCCATGCAAGGCCTCGAGAGGAAGGGGGCTCACCAATGCAGCTGATGGATTGTGGAGGAGGTGATACTGTCGGTGGACTGGAGTACCTCCTATAGAACCACCTACAACCATAGTACGAAAGTAGTGCCCCCGGCAAAAAGGACGTTAGTGCCATTGAATAGAACTAGTCTGTATAACTAAACTCCATCTAATAGAAATAACTATCAAACAAGAATAAAGAAATCACAAGTAAAACTCAAACACTTTAAATGATCACAACGTTTTCAAATAAAAGGGATCACGTAGCTTCAACATAAATTTCCATACCTCTATGTTGTGTTTCATAGCCCGTCCAATGAGCTCACGTATCAAATTATACACCTATGCGTTTCATAGCCCGTCCATAGGGTTCACACCTCATATAATAGTATACACCCATGCGTTTCATAGCCCGTCCACAGGTCCCACATATTATAGTATACACCTATGTTTTTCATAGCCCGTCCATAGGTTCCACATATTATAGTATACACCTATGCGTTTCATAGCTCGTCCATAGGTCCCACATATCATATCATACACCTATGCGTTTCATATCCCGTCCATAGGTCCCACATATTATATTATACACCTCAAGTTTATTAACCACGGAACCTTAAACACAACGGATTCTTCCAAATCAAGGGGGGGGGGGGATACACCAACCCATAATAAAACACATCAAAGGCATCACGTCACCAAGTACATTTATAATTCATGTTCTCATGAATAACACATTGATCACATTGGAATGCATCTTGCACAAATATAGGGTCACAACACCAATTCATATAAAGTATCAATCAAGCAAGAATCCAAAGATCAGTCTTACCACATTTGCACAAGCATCGATAGAGCTCAATTTCTAAAAGACGGGGTTTTAGCCATACATACCTTTCTTGAGCTTTCCTTTAATTACTACGATATTCTAAAAATTCTAGCAACATCAATCTATTTTTAGACATAGCAAAATTGAGCAACAATTAGAAAGATATTTACGGTTTAAACTCATTTGAGCATTTTATCAAATACTAGATGAGCATCTTGATTTCAAATTCTCTTTTCAAGACTTCCTTCATTCCCTATTCCAATATTTACTTATTTATGTTAAATAATGTTCTCACAACCTAGTTTGTACATGCATGTATCATGCCATTTTCACATATAAATGAATCATGCCATTTTCACATATATAGTTCATCGGCACTTAGAGACACAATTGTCACAGCATTATTGGCACTAGACCACATTTCATAACACAATCTCTTATGTCTTGCATTTCACATCATTTCCACATATTTCACATCAATATCAATTCATCATATTCAACAACTCATGTGCAATTTAAGTCACCACAATAATTATCCACAACAAGCCAAATATGATATTACCACAGTTGTTCCAGTTGCATAATTTATGACTTCCTTCCATCATTTATTTCTCAGCTCTTACCACATAATACTCTCACAATAAGGCATTTATTTCCAATTACTTGCACCATTACATCTTGAGGCTTAACAACAATTACTCAAATCAAACAAATCACAAGAAATTCACAAATAGTCCACATAGGTATCACATACCAAATAGTCGTACACCAAACAAAGTGACTCTACAAAGGTCAAAGTTAGACATACATACTGATGATATACTACATGATCTGGTGGTGCAGTGACATTAGTTGGAAAAAGGTACTCTCCTTAACAACAAATTCTACCAATCATTCCATGGCTCAACACATTCTTCTAACAAGTCCTTGGGTAATCCACTCAGACTCAATGATGGGGATAAATCCCTCTTTACATGCTTATAATTTGTAGATTATGGTATCAAAATTACCAATCTTGAGAATAATACTTAGAGATGAAATTAGCTCCCTATCTTGAGCCATATTGCACGATCTGGAATGTCAAAGAAGGGTGAAATTCCTAAATGTCCAAATAGCCTCCAACTTATAGATGTGGTCGACAGCACACCGATAAGAAAGACTCTACTAGACACGGCTCTGAGACATCCTAGGACACTATAAAACCTTAGGCTCTGATACCAAGTTTGTCATGCCCCAACATCCGAGGAGCGTGGCCGATGCTCAACCGAGTAAACCCCACCGAGCAAGCCTGTTAGGTCTCATTCTACCCAAACTAACTCATGAATATATAGGAGATGGACTCCATTAATCAAATTCTATAAACATATAATTAACAATTCCATTCCATTTTCATTGCAACTTCATTCGCCACTATAAAGGTATTACAAATTTTATGCATCATTGCCAAACATCAATATTTTTATTTTTATTTCCAATACCCGACACTACCTACAACATGTCTGGAGCCTCTAAATACAACTAATGAAAAATATGAAAATGCCGGAAATAAGGCTCCGACTATACCTTACACAAATACCAAAATAGACTCTGGAATAAAAGTGGCAAGAGCCACGCAAGGCCCCGAGAGGAAGGGGGCTCACCAATGCAGCTGATGGAAAGTGGAGGAGGTGCTACTATTGGTGGACTCGAGTACTTGCTATAGAACAACCTACAATCATAAGACGAATGTAGCGCCTCCGACAAAAAGGACGTTAGTGCCATTGAATAGCACTACTATGTATAACTAAACATCATCTAATTAGAAAGAACTATCAAACAAGAATAAAGAAATCACAAGTAAAACTCAAACACTTTAAATGATCACAACGTTTTCAAATAAAAGGGATCACATTGCTTCCACATAAACTTCCATACCTCTATGTTGTGTTTCATAGCCCGTCCAATGAGTTCACGTATCAAATTATACACCTATGCATTTCATTGCCCGTCCATAGGGTTAACACCTCATATTATATTTTACACCTATGCGTTTCATAGCCTCTCCATAGGTCCCACATATTATAGTATACACCTATGTGTTTCATAGCCCGTCCATAGGTCCCATATATAATAGTATACACCTATGCATTTCATAGCCCGTTCATAGGTCCCACATATTATTGTATACACCTATGCGTTTCATAGCCCGTCCATAGGTCCCACATATCATATCATACATCTATGCATTTCATAGCCTGTCCATAGGTCCCACATATTATAGTATACACCTATGCATTTCATAGACATCCTTAGGTCCCACATATTATATAGTATACACCTCAAGTTTATTAACAACAGAACATTAAACACGATGGATTCTTCCAAATCAAAAAGGGGGCGGGGGGATACACCAACCCATAATAAAACACATCAAGGCGTCACCAAGTACATTTATAATTCAAGTTCTCAAGAATAGCACATTGATCACATTGGAATGCATCTTGAACAAATATAGGGTCACAACACCAATTCAGTTAATGTATAAATCAAACAAGAATCCAAAGATCAGTTTTATCACATTTACACAATCATCGATAGAGCTCAATTTCTAAAAGCCGGGGTTATAGCCATACATACCTTTCTTGAGCCTTCCTTTAATTACTACGATATTCCGGAAATTCTAGAAACCTCAATCTATTTTTAGACATTGCAAAATTGAGCAAAAATTACAAAGATATTTACGGTTTATACTCATTTGAGCATTTTATCAAATACTAGATGAGCATCTTGATTTCAAATTCCCTTTTCAAGACTTCCTTCATTCCCTAACCCAATCTTTACTTATTTATGTTAAACAATATTCGCACAACCTAGTTTGTACATGCATATATACACAATACTAAAATACCCAAGAATCATACCTCAATAACCCATCTTATACTCTAAACTCGAAATTAAAAACCTAGGGCATAGATTCTTACCTCTTAGATGAAGAACTTGCGATTGGGTTCATTGATTCTTGAAGATTGATGAAAGGCTTGGAAGATATAGATGTTGGGTTCCTCCTTATCTCTCTTAAGTACTCTCACCCCTCTCTAAAATCAATAAGAAATGACCCCAAAATGAACCCCAAAGCCTATATTTTGAAATGGGATCGGGTTATAAAATTAGAAATTTAACCCTTCGATGTCATTCTGCTATAGCAGAATGCACTGCAGAATGGACATGCGGGCTGCAGAATGCACCGCAAAATCAGTGCCCAAAAATGAGCTACACTGGTTCAATCTGTGGTAAAAATGCCGACCATAGAGCTAAAATGCGGATCGCAGATTTGACATGACACATGATCGCATTTTGCAGCCTTTGGTAATTTGATCATAACTTTGTGTAGGAATGTCCAAATGACAAACGGTTTGAAGCTCTGGAAACTAGAATCAAAGAGATTTTATTTGATATTCTATTCACCATATAAAACCTTATACATAATTATATATGCTCGTTTAAAGTGGAGCCTTGTGCGAATCCATTTGGAATTTTGGCCTATTACGAAAGTTTTCCCATTTGGCATATACTTAGGCTTCAATTTCGACCTCACATCACTTACCATAAGACTTATTCTCATATTTACCAAGTCTAATTGATGTCCACCATGTTAATAATATATAAAAATATTATAGTAAGCCTGGGTGACACTACGGAATCCTAAATTACTTAGCGAAATATTCCGGGGGCTTACACCCACTTAGGCGATGGTCGACCTACTTCACTTTATAAATGATTTGGACGCCTATTTTAACTAATTTTCAACTCAAATTCGTCTCCAAACTTCTCCTAACCCTTCTAAACAGATACCACAAGGGGTTGAAGTGATTCCAAAGTGATTACACCATATTTCAACATCAAAACTTAGTTCTAGTGAAGAACAACACCTCATTGAGGATTGCTGTGAGCTGTGTTTAGCTAAAATTCCAAAATTTTGCTACTGGTTAAGGTGAGTATAACTGCCTACTAATTCTGCTTAAGATTTCTTGTATGTTGGTTAAGTTATTAGGATGATAAACTACAAGATAATATTTGGATTAACTTAAATCAATTCTATGGTGTTGTTTTGCCATTGAGGGTTGTTGTAAGCTGAATATAACTTGGATTTAGACTTGAAGTTACTGTATGAGGTATGTGTATTTTGGTCTTGCATGTGCTTAAGGTTATATTGCTGTTGATTTAGTTAAATGGATGGAGTAGACATGAACTAGTGAATAAAGTTACTACTTGAAGATAATTGGAGTCGGTGATTGTTTCCTTTGTTATAAATATATGGTATAAGGATGGAATCATTGATGAATGACTTCAATAATGTTAATGATATTGTTAAGTTAATTTAAGAAGTATATAAGGGTTGATATGGGTTATATGGATTCCAATCGGAGCTTGCCGCTCGTCGTGAAGTGGTTGTGACTTGTTGTCGATATATCGTTTCTTGTTACTGATATTTATATATTGATGGATTTCTCTGGTTATTGTGTTTGGTATATGTTATTGTAAGAGTCCCTTGTTACAGGGGAGATGCTGCCCAAATTTACGTAAATGAGCTATTAGCTTAAGCTACAGACTTAGCCTTTGCTCAGCACTGATTTGAATCTCCTTATGCTAAGATAGATTGAGTTGACTTATTTGAACAGTTGATTGGAAGGTATTAATGAATCAACATGTATAAGGTATGTTAAGGCACTTCTTTCTTTCTTTTGTCATGATCTAAAGTGGAACGAACATAAATGATACACTAATTCATAACGGATCTACTCCTAGCAACTAAGGCTACCCATATTGTTCTTTTCTTATAAAGTCATTATAATAATGTATATATATGATCCTTGAATCCTATCGATGTTCGTATTGATGGTATGGATGTCCATAATGTTAGTGAAGGTGTAACGACCTTATGTCACTCCGAAAGGTTTATAACTTGATTCCATGAGTCCAACATGCATTATATTTATGTATCTATTTTACTCAATCAATCCGCACTATAGTCGGCCAGGTACGAAACCGATTTTGCAACCACTGATCAGTTGGGTTTACCGAGCTTCATGTGGCCGGGTACGATTCCACCGAGCCTTATGATGACCGGGTACGTTTTTACCGAAACCTCTTAGATGTCATGTACGATATGATGATGATGATGCCAATAGAGGCATATATTTTTAAAAGTTATATATATATATATATATATATATATATATATATATATATATATATATATATATATATATATATATATATATATATATATATATATATATATATATATATATATATATATATATATATATATATGTATGTATGTATTATGCATTTCATATCAGTAGTCCCTATAGGCACTTAGATGTTACAGGTTATATCTTCTCTATCTCTCATTTACATTACTGTTCTTGTTTATGCTTTCCTGCCTTACATACTCGGTACCTAATTTGTACTGATGTACCTTTTTCCTAGGTATGCTGCATTTCATGCCCGCATGTCTCGATAGACAGGTTAACATTCCTCAAAGTAGGCTATAAGCTCAGCGGAAGGTATTGGTGCACTCCGCTTGCTCCGGAGTTGCCTATTTGGTCAGTATGGTTTGGATATGTATTGATTGGTATGGCGGGGACTTGTCCCAAACTTTATGATGTGTATGTATTCTTCGAGGCTTGCATATGGATGTCATGTATATGCAAAATTATATGGCCTTCTCCTACGTTCAGTGTATGAGTGTTTATTTTGGTCTTATAGGACCATATGCCACATGCATAAGTTTGTATTACATGTTGGGTCGTCTTATGTCAAGTATTCCCTTACGTTTTATTTTGGTTATATCATGACGGCCCTTCCGGCTCATTTACCCATGATGGTATGATAAGAAAGATATGTTATATTGGTACTTGGTTGGGTAAGGCATCGGTTGCGACCCTCCAATTTTAGTCGTGACACCAGCTGGGGTTGCCTCAATTAGAGTGGAAAGGGACTCCTAGCAATTCTACCAGTAGGATTATCTCTTATATGAAAGCTCGGCATATGGTCGAGAAGGGGTGTCTAGCTTATTTGGCTTATGCCCGCGATGCTAGTGTGAAGGTTTCTTTCATGGATTTGGTACCACCTGTTCGTGAGTTTCCAGAGGCATTTCCTGCAGACCTTCTGGGGATGCCACCTGACAGGGATACTAACTTCTGTATTGACTTGGCTCCGGGCACTGAACCCATTTCTATTGCGCCATACAATATGCCCTGCCTAAGTTGAAAGAATTAAAGGAGCAGTTGCAGGATTTGCTCTATAAGGGCTTCATTAGACCTAGTGTCTCACCCTGGAGTGCACATGTGTTGTTTGTGAAGAAGAATGTTGAATCGATGAGGATGTGCATAGCTTATCGACAGTTGAACAAAGTGACAATCGAGAACAAGTATCCATTGCTGAGGATTGATGACTTATTTGATCAGCTTTCGGGCTCTAAGATGTTTTCAAAGATTAATTTGAGGTTTGGCTACCATCAGTTGAGGATTAGGGTATTTGATATCCCTAAGACAGCTTTTCGGACTCGGTATGGGCATTATGAGTTTCTAGTGATATCATGGTGGACAAATTCCCCAATATTATTTATGGATATGATGAACCGGGTATTCAAGCCCTATTTAGATTGCTTTGTGATTATGTTTATTGATGATATCTTGATCTACTCCCACAATCAGGAGGAGCACGAGCACCATCTTTAGATCGTACTTCAAACTCTGAGAGATAGCCAATTGTATGCTAAGTTTTGAAAGTACGAGTTTTGGCTGGACTCGATCACTTTCTTGGGGCATGTCGTATCGGCATAGGGCATTCAGGTGGATCCTAAGAAGATTGAGGCATTTTAGAACTAGCCTAGTCCCATTTTAGCTACGGAGATCCGGAGTTTCTTGGGTTTGACGAGTTATTACTATCGGTTTGGGGAGGGGTATTCATCTATAACATCCCTATAGACCGGGTTGACCTAGAAGGGTTCCCCGTTCAGATGGTCAGACAAGTGTGAGGCGAGCTTTTAGAGGCTCAAGAATCCTTTGACTACGGCGCATTGCCCACAGGTTCAGTATCTTATATAATGTATTGTGATGCATCTCGTATTGGTATTGGAGCAATATTGATGCAGGAT
This sequence comes from Nicotiana benthamiana, assembly GCA_034376525.1. Lineage (NCBI taxonomy): Eukaryota > Viridiplantae > Streptophyta > Magnoliopsida > Solanales > Solanaceae > Nicotiana > Nicotiana benthamiana. The sequence goes on from CM067334.1 coordinate 9,025,694, forward strand.
AGTAGGGTTATTGCATATGCATCGCAGTAGTTGAAGGTTCATAAAAGAAGTACCCTGTTCATGACATAAAGTTGGCAATCATTGTTCATGCGCTGAAGATTTGGATACACTATCTTTACGGCATGTCGTGCAAGGTATTCATAGATCGTTAGAGTTTGCAGTATTTGTTCAAACAAAAGGATCTCAATTTGGGGTAGATAAGGTGGTTGTAGCTATTGAAAGACTATGATATCACCATCTTGTATCATTATAGGAAGGCCAATGTGTTGGCCGATGCCTTGAGTAGAATGTCAGTGAGTATGGCTAGCCTTGCGTACATTCCAGTCAGTGAGAGACCGCTTGCATCAGATGTTCAAGCTTTGACCAATCAGTTCATAATATTGGATGTTTTAGAGCCCATTCGTGTTCTGGCTTGTACAGTCACTCATTCTTCCTTGTTTGAGCGCATTAGGTGACGGTAGTATGATGACCCTCATTTGCTTGTCCTTAGGGACACAATGCGACACGATGATGCCAAGCAAGTTACTGCCGGAGATGATGCTATCTTGAGGATGCAGGGTGGTATTTGTGTGCCCAATATAGATGGACTTCGTGAGTTGATCTTTGAGGAGGCCCACAGTTCTCGGTATTCTATTCATCCCGGTGCTGCCAAGATGTATCAGGATTGGCGACAACATTATTGGTGGAGGAGGATGAAGAAGGATATAGTTGAATATGTAAGTCGATGTCTAAATTATCAGTAAGTTAAATATGAGAATTAGAGACCTGGTGGTTTGCTTCAGAAGTTAGAGATTCCTGAGTGGAAGTTGGAGCCTATTATTATTGTTTTTTTTGTTGGAATCCCACAGACTCAAAGGAAGTTCGATACAGTTTGGTTCATTGTGGACAGACTAAACAAGTCAGCACATTTCATTCCTATGGCAGTTACCTATTCTTCAGATCGATTGGCTGAGATGTACATTTGCGAGATCGTCACTCTTCACGGTATGCCCATGTCTATCATTTCTGATCGAGGTACGCAGTTCAACTTGCACTTTTAGAGTGCAGTACAACATAAGTTGGGAATGCACGTTGAGTTGAGCACATTATTTCATCCTTATACGGACTGATAGTTCGAGCGTACTATTTAGATATTGGAGGATATGCTCCGCACTTCTGTCATAGACTTTGGCGGCTCTTGGGATCAGTTCTTGCCACTTGTGGAGTTTGCCTACAGCAACAACTACCAGACAAGCTTTTAGATGGCTCCCTATGAGGCATTATACGGGATGCAGTGTCGTTTTCTAGTTGGATGGTTCGAGCCGGGGGGGGGGGGCTCGGTTGTTGGATAATAATTTGGTACAAGATTCCTTAGATAAGGTCAAGATTATTCAAGATTGACTTTTCACATATCAGTATAGGCAGAAGAGTTATGCCGATCAGAGGCTTCGTGATGTTGCATTCATGGTCGGAGAGAGGGTATTGCTCCGAGTTCACCCATGAAGGGTGTGATGAGGTTCGGAAAAAAGGGCAAGTTCAGCCCTAGGTATGTCAGACCTTTTGAGATTACTTAGAGGGTGGGTGAGGTGACTTACAAGCTCGTATTGCCACCTAGTTTGTCAGCAGTCCATCTGGTGTTACATGTTTCCATGCTTCGGAAGTATCAACATGATCCATCCCACGTGTTAGATTTGAGCTCGGTCTAATTGGATACAGATTCGACTTATAAGGAGGAGCCGATGGCTATTCTAGCCAAGCAGGTTCGTTAGTTATCTAAGAGTTATCCTTCAATTCGAGTGCAGTGGAGAGGTCAGCCCGTTGAGGTAGCTACTTAGGAGTTCGAGCCATACATGTGGAGTAGATATCCACACATTTTCACCAGTCCAGGCACTTTTCTATGTCCGTTCGAGGACAAACGATTGTTTTAGAGGTGGAGAATGTGATGACTCAATATGTCATCTAGTATTTTAGAACCTAATTCTATGTTTCCAATCAAATACCTTATTTTAACCTTCCTCGATTTGCATGCGCAGTCCAGATGTTTTTCCGGAAGTCTTTTTTGTTAAAGACTGAAAAAATGTGAAATTTTGCCTTAAAAAATTATTTGAGTTGACTTCGGCCAATATTTTAAGCAAACAGACCCGGATCAATATTTTGACATTCCAGGTGGGTTCGTATTATAATTTGGGACTTAGGCATATACTCAGAATCAAATTCAGAGGCCCCTAGCTCGAGTTTTCGTATTTTGTTGAAAAATTAAAGTTTGAAGGCTTAATGAATCAAACAGTTTGACCAATATTTGACTTTATTGATATCGGATACATATTTTGGTTTCGAAACCCGGTATAGGTCCATTACTATATATATGACTTTGCCTGTCAAATTTTGTGAGAAACGGAGTTAGTTTGATGTGATTCGGACATCCGGTTGTTAAAATAGAAGTTCATGAGTTTTCTTGAAAATTTCATTTGATTTGGTATCTGATTCATAGTTCTAGGTGTTATTTTCGCGATTTGATCGTGCGGCCAAGTTCATTTGATATTTTTGGACTTGTGTGTATGTTTGGTTTGTAATACTTAGGGTTCGTGTGAGTTTCAGATAGGCTATGGAGTAGTTTGGACTTAGAAATCATAATTGTTGTGCTTCAGTTCTGGTGCAGGCCTCTGATCTCGCAATTACGAGGTCAAATTTTGCAATTGCGAGGAATTCAGGTAGATGTCTTGGTCGCAATTGCTAATGTCTTTGCATTTACGAAGATGGACGGCCCGACACTGGATCACATTTGTGGATGGACACTGTTCGCAATTGCGAACAAATCATCGCAATTGATATGATAGTAAAAAATATGGGACTTCGCATCTGCGAAGAAAAAGCTCGCATTTTCGGGGTTCGCAGTTTGCAATTGCGACGTCTGCAACTGGTCAAATATGAGTTAGATGAGGTTCTCTCTCAATCTTCAAAATTTTAAACCTAGAGAACCCTAGAGACGATTTTCCCAAGAGCCTTCATCCCTTAATTCATTCGTAAGTGATTCTAACCTATTTTCTTATATTCTTCCATTACATGTCATAAGATTTCAACCTAAAATCTAGTATTTTCATGGAGAAAATTGAGGATTTGAGTAGAATTAAGGATTTTTGTAAAACTGGGATTTGGACCTCAAATTGAGGTCGGATTTTAAAACAAATTACACAAGCACAGGTGAATGGGTAATCAGATTTTAGTTCGAATTTTGGGTTTGAACCAAGAGGGCCAGGAGTTGACTTTTGTTGACTTTATCAATAATGACCTAAATTGAACCTTTTTCATTTTTGGGTAGTTCTTATGGCTTATTTTGAATCGTTTTGCTAATAATTTGCTAGGTTTTGTTGGTTCGGAGGCTTGTTTGAATGCCAAAACAATGGTTGAGCTTTGAGTTGATTTTTTGAGCAAGATAAGTGTCGTGGTTAACCTTGGCTTGAGGAATTAGGACTTGTTTGCTTAGTTTCTACTTGTTTAAATGTTGGCTATAACGTATATGTGAGGTGACAAGTACTTATGCGTTGTTGTTGGGTTAAAGCATGTGGGTGAGACTTGTTTCTTGTAAGTTATTGCTTTTCTTGATCATGATATTCATGCTTAGACTAGTTAGTTACTAAATTGATCGTTCTTCCCACGTTTATGGACTATCTGTGATAACTTAGTATTGTTTATGAAATTGAGGTTGGTATTTGCGGAATAACATAAATATTTAGTACAACCCGAATCTGGAAGCACAATTCACGAGCTTCTAGAATTTCTACAAACAGGGTCTGAAATAAGTACAACTGTCTCAAATCAAAAGAGCAGTAAATAAGGGAAAATGGAAGGGAACTTCAAGGTCTGGGCATGCCAGCAGATCTACCTCGAGCCTCCAAAAGTAGTTCCAAGCTGAAACGCCTAATAGACAGTTGGGACCAGTACCAAAATTTGCACAAAAAATGCAGAGTGTAGTATGAGTACAGCTGATTCATTGTACACCATAAGTGTCGAGCCTAACCTCGACGAGGAAGTGACGATGCTATATAGGACTCACACGTAAATAACTTGTCCAGATAACAATATACGTACAAGATAACAACAAATAAAGGCTAAACATGTACTATTGGGAGGGGACATGCGAAAGGGGTACAAGCTACGATAAATACAGCAGGAAATGATAACCACAACGGTCAATATGCCTTTAACTAGTAAAATGAATGAACACAATGAATAAAACTGTACGGTATCACCCTTCGTGCATTAACTCTCACAATATGGCACGACATCATTCTTCGTGCATTAACACTCACATATGGCACGACATCACCCTTCATGTATCAACACTCTCCCTTACCAGATAACAATGAACATATAACAATAGTGAGATAGAATGAACAAGAACAAGAGCCAAAACTAAAATTGGTTAAAATTGGCTTAAAAATCCTCTAATATTGATTTGCCTAGCAATGAAATGTTAGGCGCTAATATAATCTCGAGTGGGAATTTCGGATCGTGACACTCATCCACTTTAAAACCCCGTAGGTCTCCTAACTTATATTTACAGTTAAATACAACATTATGATTATTAATAACTCTACGTTTAAGGTTAGTATCCATGCCCCTAAAATGTTGGGTCCACCACTTCTAATGCGACACTAGTCCTTCATATATATACTTATCATTTTGGAAAAAGTTGACAAGTACTACAAAGTTTGTCCATCCACTAACTGAAACAGAAAACTTTATTTCAGATTTTTTATGAATAATTGTGCGGTAAGGGCAGCTACGTGTTCTTTTAGGAACTATTCCCTTTTTCGAGTCAGTATATTATAGAGAAATAAATATTTGGGTGCTGCACGAGATTTTGTATTTATCTTTATTTGAGAATAGTTTCATTAATGGAAATCGTTTTCGGGGGATGGGGGTTCTTTTTGATGATCCAATCGTGGTTTTCAAGTTGCAACTCTTGTGTTAACTTTCATATAACAATATTGAACCTTTGCAGCCTATTATTTTAAAGTTTATGGATTCGAATCTTTATTAATTTAAATCACTCTAAATATTAAATTAATAATTTGTACATGTATATTCAACGAATTTCTAAAGACGAGTACAATATCTATATCAAAACTATTGGACTGGGCTGGACCCTTAACCTAAGCTCTAGAAACCGGAAAATTTGCACTAGCGTCCTATTTGGTCATTCCCATTTAACGTATACTTACTTTTTAAAAGTGTTTTAACCTGCACCTACTATTTAAATAACTTCGAATCACTTTCTCCTTCTCTTTCTCCTCATTCGTTTTCTGAATGCTGAAGATTGAGATATTATTATGCGTTTTAGCCTGATGATTAATATCTCAGCTTGTTCCATTATGTTCAGTTTGGTATTATTCACAATAATTTAACCTCTTAGATATTTTAGCTTTACAAGCACTGGTTTTGGTTCTAGTGTATATGTAGTAACTTATTTTCATGTCGCAAAATTTTCATTCTTTAATCTTTGAAATGAACAACATCAATCGGTGCTAATCATGATCTATTAAATTCATTGTTCTAGAACTTGAGCTCTAAGAATATTGAAGTTCAACAAATATAAACAAAAACTTCAGCTCCTAGAATGCTGAAGTACAACAAATACAAAATAAACTTCAGCTCTGGAGTTCATCACAAACAGAACAAAGCTTCATCTCAAACATGCAAAAGTCCAGCAAACACAGAATAAAACTTCAGTTAAAACATGCTGAAGTTCAGCAAATACAGAACAAAGCTTCAGCTACTAGAATGCTGAAATTCAATCAACACATGTTGTTGTTTTATTGAATTGAAGTTTTCCATTATCACTATGAATTGAAGTTTGCAAGTCAGGCAAAACTTCATGCAAAAAATATCTGAAGTTTTGCTATACTTCAGGCAAAATTTTTCGCTACTTCAAATTCGTATATCTGAAGTTACGCAAAAAGTGGATACACTTTTAATTTGTTTTGCAAAACGGGTATCAGTTAAAACGTGATTCAAAAAAAGGGTATAAATGCAAATGTCCTATTAGAAACATTTGGAAGATGAAACTTCTCTCATATTGTCGAAGCTCCTAACTAATAAGCTTGCAGAATAGTAATGTTAGCATACAAATTCTTTTTATATAAATATAATCGTGATAGTAGATATATTAGTTATCATTTTTACCAAGTAATTAAGTAATATCATCGAAAGTGACCCGTAATAATCTTAAAAGTAAATTAGTTATTTAAATATTTTTATAATGTGAGTACATAAGACTTATACTCTTTAAAATTTTCATAGTTTTGTTGGCTTCGTGATTTTTCCCTCTTTATCTAGCTAGATCATTTTCTTTGAACAAAATAACTTCTAATAATAAAGAAAGCTACAAAACTTTTAAGTAGTTGTAACTCACATAATGAAGATTAGTCAAACAGAAATAGACATATGATTCTCATTATTAATTATATAACTAAGCATCAGATGATACAATATCTGAGTTACAAACACTGCCGATCATAATACAGACTACCTTCTTATTTAGGGACTAACAGGAATTTTACCAATATTTCTATTTAAAAAGTTAGAGCTAAACTTTTCTCATAAATCCTACACCAACTTTATAATAAATTACCTTCTAATAAAGAGTCTAAGTTTTGTGTACTGACAGTGTAATGTTCATTTTACACTATGGGGTCAACTTAACCTATAATGAGATGATGGTAACTCTTTCATATCAAACATGATATAATAACATGCTATAGCTGGTTAAATTGAACTGATACCGTAAAAATTCTTTCCACTGTCAGCATATTTAACTTAAATTCTCAAATGAATAACCCCTTGTTAGCCAGTAAAAAATGTGTTATTCTGATTGTCCAAGCAATAAAACTGAGGAAACATCTTAGTTTCTTCTTCATCAGTCATCCATAGAGGACTATCTGGGCAATATTCCCACATAGTTGATGGCAAAATTGGTTTATTTTTTGTCTCATTTTCTTCTGATAATAATTCAATATCTTTCCATATTTCATCCATAGAGTACACCTTTATGCTTTTCCCTTTCTCTTGATCACCAGCTTTCTTTTTCCCTGCATTTTGCAAACTACTTTGTCCATGCACGCCCAACAGTCCACCAGTATCGTAGAAGTTTCTTTCGTTGTTTTCGGTAATGGGCATAAATTCCACATCAGGACTGTTGGAAGAGAAATAAGATGAACAGTTGGAAAAAGATGAAGATGGAGAAATAGAAGCCTTATGTTTCCTGTCATCTTGAGCCTTCTTCCTCATATGAGTTCTCCAGTAATTCTTGATTTCATTGTCAGTTCTCCCTGGTAATTTCCTTGCAATTCTTGACCATCTGACACACGACCAAGAAATTAAAATTATATGGTAATTACTCAAACAATAATGCATAATAAGATTTAATAACGAACAGAACCAAATATTCTAATAAGGAATTCAAACAAGTTCAAGAATACAATATTTGAATCACCTTTGCCATTATATTAGAAGCTTCCCTTACGTTAAAGAGGTTTAAATTTTTTTAAATAAATTTTTTTATATTTTCCGGTAATTGTATAAAATATTTTTTTGTTACACTATTTATGCCCCTGATAGCGGATTTTGATAGTTCGAATAGATTCAAAAGCAACAACATTTAAGTTCTGAATTTGCCGTTGTATTAGAATTTATTATATTAGGGAGCGTACACTCTATCCTCCCCAAATTCCACTAGTAAAATTTTTACTGAGCTGTTATTATGGTTTGTTGTTGCATATACTATGGAAAAAGTGGAAAAGTACTCAAACCTATTTCCCCATTTGGAGTGGAGTTCAAGAATAAGGCGTTCTTCTTGAGGTGTCATCTTGCCACGTTTAAGACCAGGATGCAAGTAATTTACCCAACGTAACCTGCAACTCTTTCCTGTTCTTTTCAAACCTAATACAGATATTAGGGTTAGAAATTGCTCCAAGAAAAAAGGATTTCATGTCCTAAATATTACCTATTATATGAGTCTCCCTCCAACCTTTAAAAACCTGAAACTTTGGCCAAGAAATCCCATCGTCGATCTCCAAATAAATTCACATAAAATGCTAGTTGGAGATCTTCTTGTTCACTCCATGGACCTTTTCTTGCTTCCTCTTGCGCCATTTTTTGCTCTTTTTCTGCTTGCTTCTCTCTCTTTTGAAGTACTATGGACTCTCTAGCTTTACCTTTTTCTGAGTCACCTAATTAGTTGGTGCATAGGATTGTGCTAATGAGTGATATTTATACTTGAAATAATTGGGTTGACATGTTTGACACCAAGGGATGTGAGGATGGGCTTTTATGTTTCGCTTTTCTTTAAGAGATCTTCTTTTTCGGTATCCGAACTTTAGTGACTTGACAAATTCAGATTTGTACTGTGCACGCGCACTAGCAAAGGGAATGAATAAAACACTCTAAAGGTTTTCCTCTCACTGCTTGATGCAAGTAACGGGGACTGATTTAATATTTAAACTCGATTGAGTTAACATTTAAGGTTCTTATTAGCAATAAATTTATTTGTGCTTTTGAAAATTACGGGATTAGAGTTAAATATAATTTGTCGAAATCTAGAGCTTTTTCACACATATATTTATGTTTGATATCAAAAGTATATGAATATTTTGCTCCATCTATACTTGATTAAGGTCGTAGAGATTAATCTCAATCATCCCATCACATTCTTTTATTCTTTTTCTTTTTTTTTTTTTAAAAGAAGTTTATACTCCATTAAAGAATAGAAGTGTATCTTCACTTTCTAAGTGGTGTGCGCGTGCTCATTGTGGTGGAAGAAACCAATGTTGCTATGATGTAAGCCATTAAGAGGAAAGAGCGTAAGTGATGATAAATTTCGATAAGAGGTTGATATGTTGATGCAACTCTCATAACCAGCCGTCCATTTCACTGTAAATTGCATTCCTTGTTGGAATTTCTCTATACTGACTTACATCTCTAGGAAAGTTTAAACAATTAAATAGACGTGTGGAATGCACAAGTTATGCCTACTCGAATATTTTTTTTTAATATGCGAATCCATTAATAAAGGTACAAGTGGCAAATAGTGGATAGTACTCCCTCCGTTTCAATTTATGTGAAACTGTTTAATTAGGCAAGAAGTTAAAGAAAAAATAAAAATTTTTAAAATTCGTGGTCCTAAACAAGTCAAAAAGGACTTCAATGTATTTGTGTAGTTATAAAAGCTTCCCATTAAGGGTAAAATTGAAAGTTTAAGCTAAATTATTTCCAAATTTAGAAAGAGATCATTCTTTTTGGAACAAACTAAAAAGGAAATAGGTTCATATAAACTGGAATGGAGGAATATCAAATTTGGGCGGGATAAACAAGTCAAATCAATAAATTAGACGGTTGTGATTCAATATGTTCAAAATGAATCGAGCCAAAATTGATCAAATAACGAGTCATTATCTAACCCTTCATGTAGGAGTGTTCAAACCGAACCGAAAAATCGCACTAAATTGAAAAGTCAAACCAACCTGATTAGGTTTGGTTTGATTTGACTTGGTATTGAGTAAAAAAATCCAAACCAAACTAACATATAAATATATAATTTTCATATATACTTTTAAGACTTTATATATATTGAATTTTCTTTTAAAAAAATATATCTAGAAATATTTGAGATCTTCTCTTGAAATGGAATATTTAATATAACTATGAAGTGCATTTATTTTTATTTATTTTAAGAGGTTGTCCTCTCCCGGCCCAGTTCCGCAACTACTACCGTGGGTGAAAGAAAGAATGAAACTGTTCAAGGAGAAAGCTTTGAATCACAAAGATCTATTCTAGAGAACGAGACCCCTAGAAGGGAATCTTCCATCTCTTTGTTCTTCCATATTCATATGTCAAGATTATATATTTTTTTGAATTTGAAATAATATTTGGATAATTTAAATTTAGTTCCATATCAATATTGTAACAACTCGGCAGGTTGTTTTGAGAGTAACAACCCTAATCTCGTATCTACTGCTTCCCGTATCTTTTTTTGCTTGTGTGACTTGCCGGGAGGTTTTGTTCTTAGTTTTGGAGTGCTTTGGGACGTTTAGTCCTAAAACGAAAGCTTAAATCTTGGGATTTTAACTGTGGTTGGAACTATGTGAAGACGACTCTATAATGGAGTTTCGTCGGTTCTGTTAGCTCCGTTGAATATTTTGAACTTACGGGCATATTCTAATTGTGTTTTGGAGGTATGTAGCTTATTTGGGCTTGAAATGGAAAAAGTCAATCTTTTCAATATTTTGATAGGTAGTGGAATTTTTGATATTGGGGTCGGATTCTGATTACAGAAGTTGGAGTAGGTCCGTAATAATGAATATCACTTATATGCAAAATTTGAGGTCAATCGAATGTGGTTTGATCAGTTTCGTCATCGACTGTAGAAAATTAAAGTTTCAAGTTCATTAAGTTTGAATTGGAGAGTGATTCGTGTTTTTAGAATTAACTGATATGATTTGAAGGCTCGAGTAAGTTCATCTTGTGATTTAAGACTTGTTTGTAGGTTTGGTTGAAGTTCCGGGTGTCTCGGGTATGTTTCAGATTCTCAACGGATTGAAATTTGGACTTATGCAATTGCTGCAGATTGCTGGTTGCTGGTGTTTTCGCACCTGCGGTTAGGGGGCCGCAGGTACAGTGTCAAACGTGCATGAGTTCAGGAGTAGAAACAGAAACGGAAGTAGTTTCTAGGGGTCGCAGGTGCGAAGGAACTGCTGTATTCTGTTGCCCGCAGATGCACTATAGGAACCGTAGGTGCAGATAGAGACCACAGAAGCGGACCACTGTCTCCAGGTGCACACACGCAGGTGTAGCCACCTTATCGCAGATGCGGACCAAGGGGATTTAAGTTAAGTCCGCACCTATGATGTAATTTCCACAGGTGCGGCATCACATGTGCGTTTGTTGGCCCGTAGATGCTAAATCGGTGGGCAGAAAAGGGAAAATTCGAGGATATTATCCCATTTTCAATTTTGGGACATTGGGAGCTCGATTTGGGTGATAGTTTGAGAGATTTTGAGAGGAATATTTTGTGTAATGACTCCTAACTCCTTTATGGTTATATTTCACTAATCTGTTGTTGATTTCTTCATTAATTAAGGAATTTGGCTGAGAAATTTGGGAAAAAAGTTGGAAGTTCATCAACCAAGTTTTTGAGTTTTGATTGGGATTTTATTATCGGACATGGATAAGTCTAGTACGAGCGAACTCGTGAGTGAATGGGTGTTTATATTTTGTGACTTTTACCCGATTTTAAAACGTGGGCCCAATGAGACTACTTAGGGCGATTTTCTAATTTCTTGCTTTATCTTCGATTTTATTAACTAGATGAGTTTCTTATAGTTATATTTGTGATATGTAATTGATTTTGGCTAGATATGGGCCATTCAGAGTCGGATATTCATCGAAAAGGCATTGTTACCAATTGATTGAGCTTGGTTCGAGGTAAGTGGACTGCCTAACCTTGTGGGGGAAAATTCCCCTTAGGATTTGGTGTTGTTATGTTATGTGAGCGCCCTGCATGCGAGGTGAAGAGTGCGTACATGAGCTAAGTATTGAAAAACCTGATTTTTTCCAAGTAATGACCTGTTTTCATATTATCTGAGCATACTAGCATGTGTAGTTATCCTATTAGCCAATAGCACGTCTGTGTGCCTTAATTTCTTATTTGAACTCTCTGCAGCATTTTTAGCAGATTCTTGCTTCTTGTCTTAGCTTGTACTTAGTCTAAATTGTAGGTTTTCTTGTTGTAACTATTATCTTTGTTTTTCTTGAGCTGCGTATTTACTTTGGAACTACAGAACAGTATTTCGAGAATCATCATGTATGTTTACTTTTGAGACTACGAGGTGGTACCTCGGGAATTCTCCCTACAAATTTACTTCGGGGCTATGGAATGATATTCTGGGAGATCCCCTTGCATAATTACTTTGGGAATATGAGACGGTATCACGGGAGATCCCATGCACATTTACTTTCGGGACTACGAGATGGTATCTTGGGAGATCCCTAGTTGTTATTTTTGTACATTGTACTGTATTGTTTTTTGTGATTTCCTTGTTGTTACATTTCAATCTTTTATTATACTGTAATATTTCATTCCGTCTTACTTTTATATATATATATATATATATATGTTAGGCTTGACACTTATTGAGTACCGTTGTGGTGTACTCATGCTACTCTTCTGCACATGTTTTTGTGTGCAAATCCAGGTACATCATTCCAGTCTCGCTACTAGTTGTGCACTTGCTGCCGTTACGAATACTTCAAGGTATATCTTCCGCGTTCGCATACCTAAGAGTTTCCCTTCTATCGTTTGTGTAGTTCTTCCTCTATTATTTCTAAATACTGATGTATGGAACAATTAGTAAATTCTTAGAAGCTTGTGACTAAGATATTCCATATGTTGGGAAGATTTTGTATGAATTCTTTTTGGGAGTTGCTATTGTATATGCCGAGCGACATTTCAATCAATTACTTCATTACTGTTGATGTTAGTGATTTAGATGTATGATTTCATTTTCGTTGTTTTTTTGCAATACTAGGCTTACCTAGTCGTAGAGACTAGGTGCCGTTAGAGCGTCTTACGAAGGTTAAATTGGATCGTGACAAGTTAGTATCAGAGCTCTGGATTCATGGGTGTCGTGAGTCTTAAGCCGGTTTATTAGTGTCTCATGGATCGATACGGAGATGTCTGTCTTTTATTCCTTATCATGCGTGTTTACTTCAAATTTCTTAACTTTTGTATTCTATTCTCTCACAGATGGTGAGGACACGTATAATCGGAGGTTACCAAGCACTTGCGCCCCCTGCTAGTTCCGCTAGAAACCGGAGCCAGGGTAGAGGCCGAGTGCATCCACGTGGTGCATCTAGAGCACCTGTATGAGCTTGCACAAAGGAGATACCAGTAGCTCTCATCGGAGTGCAGGAACCTGAGATGACTACTACTGCCGCACCAGCTCTTTAGGAGACCCTTGCCCAGTTCATGAGCATGTTCATTACTCTAGCTCATGCAGGGTTGATACCCTTTGCTCCTGGCGCATCTCAGTCTGGAGGAGGAGCACAGACTCCTGCCTCCCGCACCCTAGAGCAGCGGGTTCAGGTTGATCAAATTCCATAGGTTATATCGGTGCCACCTGTAGCCCCAGTTCATCCCGAGGGTAGGGCAGTAATTTGAGAGGAGGAGTAGTGTACACTCGAAAGGTATAAGAAGTACCACCCTCTAGTGGCCTAGCGTCAGAGGATGCTCAGGGATTTTCGGAGGAGTGCCATTGTATCCTCCGTACTATGGGCACAACAGAGTCGAGAGTGATTTCTTTCATTATGTTTTAACTTAGAGGAGCAACTTATCAATGGTGGCATGCTTATGAGTTGGACAGTCCGCGTGAGTCAACTTAACTTACGTGGACTCATTTCTCGGATATGTTTTTGAAGAAGTATGTTCCCAGAGCCTCAGAGATGCATGGCGCATCGAGTTTGAGCAGTTGCACCAGGGTAATATGATTGTTTCCAAGTATGTAGTTCGTTTTAGTGATTTGTCTAGATATGCACCAGGCTTGGTTTCTACAGCTCGAGAGAGGGTCTGCCTCTTTATTGAGGGGCTCCATTCCAGCATCAGGACTAGGATGGACTGGGAGTTAGAGATAGATATCTTGTACCAGCAGGTTATGAATATTGCTAGGAGAGTGGAGTGTATGCTTGCTCGGGAGAGAGGTGAGAGAGAGGACAAAAAGTCTCGAGAGATTGGTTCTTATTCTGGTGCTCGTGTCCCAGCTGCAGTTCTACATTGTAGGGGCTATGTGAGTCGCTCCTTTCATTAAGATCTTCTAGCCGTCAGTGGTGTTCCAACCCCTTATAGGCCCCATGAGGCTTATTGTGCACCTCCAGTATTTAGTGTGCCTCCTACACAGGGTGATTTCAACTGTCAGTCCAGCAGACCAGGCCTGAGCCAATCATAGCCACCAGGCCCTCCCAAAGCTTGTTTTAAGTGTGGAGACACTCGCCATATGATGAGGGATTGTCCCAGGCTTAGGAGGGGTACACCTCTACAGACTTCTCAGCCACAACGTGCTCCATAAGGTTCCTAGGATATGAGTACAACAACAGCTGTCACCCCACCTACTCAGCCAGCTCGCGGTGAAGGTCGGGGAGGTAGAGGTCGCCCTAGAATGGGAGGCCAGGGCAAATACTATGCCCTTCTTGCTCGTACAGAGTCAGTTGCTTCTGATTCTGTCGTTATAGGTATTATCCCGGTCTATCATTGAGATGTGTCAGTATTATTTGATCTAGGCTCTACATATTCTAATGTGCCCTCTTGTTTTGTCCAGTATTTAGGCATATCTCGGGATTCTTTGAATTCCTCTGTTTATATGTGTACTTTTATGGGATATTCTCTTGTTGTAGACTGCATGTATGTCGTGTTTGATTGCTGTTAGTGGTTTTAAGCCCAGAGCCAATTTGTTATTGCTCAGCACGATAGAGTTTGATGCTATCTTATGCATGGATTGGTTGTCACCCCATTATGATATTCTTGATTGTCACACCAAAATTGTGATGCTGGCTATGCTAGGTTTACCTCAGTTAGAGTATAATGGTACCTTAGATTACACGCACAGCAGAGTTAATTCATTTCATAAAGCTCAACGAATGGTTGAGAAGAATTGTGAAGTGTCAGTATTGATACCCCTACAGTTGTGTCAATTGCACTAGTGAAGGACTTTCCAGATGTGTTTCCAGCTGATCTTTCAAGCATGTCGCCCTATAGAGATAGCGACTTTGGTATTGATTTGTTGTCGGATACTCAACCCATCTATATTCCTTCATATCGTATGGAAGCTCCTAAATTGAAGAAACAGTTATAGGAATTGCTTGGTAATGAATTTATTCAGCCCAGTGTGTCACCTTGGGGTACTCCTTTCTTGTTTAGGTAGAGAAAGGATGGGTCTATGCATATGTGCATTGATTATCACCAGTTAAACAAAGTTACAGTGAAGAAAAAGTATCCTTTGCCTCGTATTAATGACTTATTTGATCAGTTACAGGGTACCGAGTGTTTTCCAAGATTAACTTGCGTTCAGGTTATCATTAGTTGATGATTCGGGATCCAGATATCTCGAAGATTGCATTCAGGACTTGGTATGGTCATTACGAGTTCCTTGTGATGTCTTTTGGGCTGGCCAACACCCCAACAACATTTATGCATTTGATGAACAGTGTATTTCGGCCCTATGTTGACTCCTTTATCATTGTATTTATTGAAGACATTCTGGTGCACTACCGGAGTCAGGAGGATCATGAGCAGCACCTCAGGAATGTGCTTCATACCTTGAGAGATAAAACTATATGGAAAAATCTCAAAATGTGAGTTCTATTAGATTTCATGGCAATTTTGGGCCACATATTATCGAGTGAGGGGATCAAGGTAGATCCGAAGAAGGTGGAAGCAGTACAGAGTTGGCCCAGACCGTCCTCAACTATTGAGATCCCGAGCTTTCTTGGTTTAGCAGGGTATTACCGTCGGTTTGTTGAGGGATTTTCATCTATTGCAACACCTATGACCAGGCTGACCCAGAAGGGTGCTCCGTTCAGGTGGACGGAAGATTGTGAAGTGAGCTTTCAAAAGCTTAAGACAACTTTGCCTACAGCCCCAGTATTGGTATTTTCTATAGGTTCAGGGTCTTATACTGTTTATTATGTGTGTCGCGGATTGAGCTCGGCGTGTTGTTCATGTAGGAAGGTAAGGTGATTGCCTACGCATCCAGATAGCTGAAGGTGCATGAAAAGAACTATCCTATCCATGACCTTGGGTTAGTAGCTATTATTCACGCCTTGACGATTTGGAGGCACTATTTGTACGGTGTCTCTTGTGAGATCTACACTAATCACCGGAATCTGCAACATCTGTTCAAGCAGAAGGATCTCAACTTGCGTCAGCGAAGGTGGTTAGAGTTGCTTATGGATTATGATACTACTATTATGTACCATCCCGGTAAGGTCAATATGGTAGTCGATGCCTTTAGTCGCAGGGCAGATAATTTGGGGAGCTTAGCATATTTGCCTACATCAGAGAGGCCGTTGGCACTGGATGTTCCGGCCTTAGCCAACCAATTTTTCATATTGGATATTTCTGAGTCAAGTCGAGTTTTAGCTTGTGTGGTTTCCCAATATTCTCTTTATGATCTTATTTAGGAGCGTCAGTATGATGACCCATATCTAGTTATCCTGAAGGACGCGGTTGGGAGTGGCAATGCTAAGGAGGTCATTATTAGGGATGATGGTGCATTGAGGAAGCAAGCTATGTGTGCCCAATGTAGACCAATTGCGTGATTTGATTCTCCAGTAGGCTCATAGTTCGTGGTAATCCATTCTTCTGGGTGCTACGAAGATGTATCAAGACTAGAAGTAGCATTATCGGTGGCGTATAATGAAGAAGGGCATACTAGAATATGTAGCTCGGTGTTTAAGTTGCTAGCAGATGAAGTATGGGCATCAGCAGCCGGGTGGATTGCTTTAGAAGTTAGAGATCCCAGAGTGGAAATGGGAGCAAATCACTATGGATTTCATTGTTTGAATCCCATAGACTCAACGGAAGTTTGATGTAGTTGGGGTAATTGTGGATAGGCTGACCAAGTCAGCTCATTTCATTCATGTGATAACTACCTATTCTTCTGAGCAGCTCGCTCGAGTTTACATACGCGAGATTGCCAGGCTTCATGGTATGCCAGTATCTATCATCTCTGATCGCGGTAGGAAGTTTACATCAATGTTCTGGAGGGCTGTACAACATGAGTTAGGTACTCTGGTGGAGTTGAGCATAACATTTCACCCTCACATAGACGGGCAATTCAAGTGCACTATTCAGATACTAAAGGATATTATCCGTGTGTGTGTGATGGAGTTTAGAGGTTATTGGGATCAGTTTTTGCCACTTTTGGAGTTTTCCAACAACAACAGTTATTAGACCGGTATTTAGATGGCACCGTATGACGCTCTGTATGGTAGAGAACATCGGTGTCTAGTGTGTTGGTTCAAGCCATGCGAGGCTAGATTATTGGATATAGACTTGGTTCTGGATGCTTTGGAGAAGGTTAAGGTGATTCAGGATAGGGTTTGCACAACCCAGTCCAAACAGAAGAGTTATGCGAATCAGAAGATTTGCGATATTGCATTCATAGTTGGAGAGCGAGTCTTGCTCCGGGTTTCGCCTATGAAGGGCGTTATGATGTTCGAAAAGAAAGGCAAGCTAAGCCCAAGGTTTATTAGTCTATTTGAGGTGTTGTGGCGAGTTGGGGAGGTTGGTTATGAGCTTGTCTTATTTCCAAGTCTGGCAAGAGTTCATCCAGTATTCTATGTTTCTATGCTCCAAAAGTATCATGGTGATCCGTCTTATGTGTTAGATTTAAACTCTATCCATTTAGACTAGGATCTATCTTATATTGATGAGCTAATGGCTATTTTTGACAGGCAGGTTCGAAAGCTGAGGTCAAAGAACATTGCTTCAGTGAAGGTTTAACGAAGAGGTTAGCCAGTCGAGGAGGCGACTCGGGAGACCGAGCGGGATATGCACAGCCGTTATCCTCATCTTTTCACCACTTCAGGTATGTCTCTATGCTCGTTCGAGGATGAACGATTGTTATAAAAGGGGGAGGATGTAACAACTTGACCGGTTATTTTGAGAGTAATAGCCCCGATCCCCTATCTATTGCTTCCCATATATCTTCTTTTGCTTATGTGACTTGCCGTGAGGTTTTATCTTTTGATTTCGGAGTGTTTTAGGATACTTAGCCCCTAAAATGGAAGCATAAGTCTTAGGATTTTGATCATAGTTGGAACTATGTGAAAATGACTCAGGAATGGAGTTTCATATGTTTCGTTAGCTCCTTTGGATAGTTGTGGACTTAAGGGTGTATTCGGATTGTGTTTTGGAGGTATGTAGCTTATTTAGGCTTGAAATGGCCAAACCTAAATTTTTGGAGATTTTAACCATAGTGGGCTTTTTTATATCGGGGTCAGATTCTAATTCCAAAAGTTGGAGTAGGTTCGTAATGATAAATATGACTTGTGTGCAAAATTTGAGGTCAACTGGACGTGGTTTGGTAGGTTTTGACATCGGTTGTAGAAATTTGAAGTTTCAAATTCATTAAGTATTTTAGCAGTGTTTGATGTGATTTGAAGGCTCGACTAAGTTTGTATTGTGATTTAGGACTTGTTGGTATGTTTTGCTAAGGTCTCGGGGGCCTCGGGTGTGTTTTGAATTCTCAGTGTATTTGACTTATGCAATTGCTAAAGATTGCTGGTTGCTAGTGTTTTCGCACCTGAGATTGGGGGACCGCAGGTGCGGGGTCGCACGTGCGTGAGTTTAGGCGCATGAGCAGAGATGGGAAGAGTTTGCCAGGGATCGCAGGTCGAAGAAAATTCCGCATTTGTGATGCCCGCAGATGCTCTACAGGAACTGCAAGTGTGGATGGAAACCGCAGAAGCAGACCACTGTCCGAGGTACGCAAACGCAGGTGCGACCCTTATCAGAGATGCAGACACATGGGATTTAAGTTATGTCCTCACTTTCGATGAAATTTCCGCATATGTGGTATCACATGCGTGATTTTTGGCCCACAGATGCGAAATCGCTAGGCAGAAAAGGGCAAGCTCGAAGGTTTTATCACATATTTAATTTTGGGACTTTGGGAGCTCGAATTTGGTCCATATTTTGAGAGATTTTCAGAGGAAGATTTTGGATATTGATTCCTTACTCCCTTATGGTTATATTTCAGTAGTTTGTTGTTGATTTCTTCATTAATTAAGGAATTTGGACGAAATTTGGGGGAAAAGGTTGGAAGTTCATCAATCAAGTTTTTAAGTTTTGATTGAGATTTTGTTACCGGACTTGGATAATTTTTGTACGAGTGAACTTGTGACTGAATAGGTGTTCATATTTTATGAATTTTATCCGTTTCTAAGACGTGGTATCGGGGGGACATTTTAGGACGATTCTTTAATTTCTTTTTTTAGCTTTTTATTTCGTTAAATAGATTAGTTCCTTATGGTTATATTTATGATAACTAATTAATTTTGACCAGATTTGGATTATTTGGAGTCGGATATTCGTGGAAACGTCATTGCTACCAATTCATTGAGCTTGGTTCGAGTTAAGTGGCTTGCTTAACCTTGTGTGGGGAAATCCCCTTAGGACTTGATGTTGTTATGTTATGTGAGCACCGCATACGCGAGATGACGAGTGCGTACATGAGACAAGTGTTGAAAAACCTGATTTTTACCGAGTAATAATATGTTTTCATCTTATCTGAGCACACTAGCATGTGTAGTTATCCTGTTAGCCTAAAATATCATGTTTAAGTGCCTTAATTGCTTATATGAATTTTTTGCAGTATGTTTAGGGGATTTCTTTTTCTGTTCTTCACTTGTCCTTAGTCTAATTTGTAGGCTTTCTTACGTAACTGTTATATTTATTTTGTTTCAGTTGAGTTGCGTATTTACTTTGACGACTACGGAACGGTATTAGAGGAGATCCCCTTGCGTGTTTACTTTTGAGACTACGAGGTGGTACCTTGGGAGTTCTCCTTGAACATTTACTTTTGGGACTGCATAATGGTATTCCAGGAGACCCCCCTGTATATTTACTTTGGGATTACAGTATGGTATCTCGAGAGTTTCCCCTACACATTTACTTTTGGGACTATGAGACGGTATCTCGGGAGATCCGCATTTGTAATTTCTGTACACTCTACTGTATTGTTTTTATGTTATTTCCTTCTTATTATATTTCAATCTTTTATTATCCTGCGATATTTTTTTTCTGTCTTCATATATATATATATACACACATACAAAGACGCACACACCTAGAAGAGCCCTGATCTGATATCGTCACTACTAGACTGAGGTTAGGCTTGGAATTTACTGGGTACTGTTGTGGTGTACTCATGCTACTCTTCTGCATATATTTTTTTGTACAAATTTTGGTACATCATTCTAGCCTCGCTATTAGTTGTGCACATGCTGCCGTTACGGAAAATTCATGGTACATCTGCCACGTCCGTAGACCTAAGAGTCTCCCTCTATCATTTGTGTAGTTCTTCCTCTACTATTTCTAAATATTCATGTATATAACAATTAATAAATTCTTAGTAGCTTGTGACTTTATGATGTTCCTGGTCTCGGAAAGATTTTGTATTTTATTATTTTTGGGAGTTGTTATTCTATATGCCAAGCGAGATTTCTATCAATTACTTCATTGCTGTTGATGTTAGTGATTCACATTTATGTTTTCATTTTCGTTGTTTTTCCACAATATTAGGCTTATCTAGTCATAGAGATTAGGAGCCGTCACGATTTCTTACCGAGGGTAAATTGGGTTGTGAAAATTATTTAGGTATCATATTTGATTTTTCTGTTTAATTATTAAATTCGATTAACCTTGAAAGCATACATAGTAGAAAAATTATTATCTAATAACTAAAAAATATAACTTTCATGTGTCACTAAAATAATCTCTCATAAGAATATTTTAATATATTATATATTTGTATTTTTTTTATTTTTACTAAACATATATTCGCTTATCTCCTATATTCGCTTATCAAAAATTTATCTATTACTTTAGCAAAGTAAGATTGAAATAATATTCATGTAGTAAAAAATTCGAAAAATCTGAAAACCCGACAAAATTGAACCAATCCAAACTAATATAATTGATTTAGTTTAATTTTGATAAAAATCAAACCAACCCGGTCCAAGAACACTCAGGCATGAGCCAACTCCCATTGTTTCATTTTGTGGTTTGGAGAAAAAAACATAAAAACTAATACTCCCTGTGTCCATTTTTTGATAATTTTTTTTGTTTGTCCCAAAATTAACAATCTTCTATTTTTTCTTAAAACAAATCCTTAAACTTCTAATCTTTCATTAGATGATTAGTCATATAAATGTCTATATCTTATATTAGATCACATATTTCAAAACAATTTTGTTCTTTCTTACTCAAATTTCGGTCAACACCGTAATATAAATTGGGATGAACGGAATAAATAGTTTTCTTCAATAATTATTTTAAGTATTTTCAGGTTTTCATGTGTATATAGCGTTATTTTTTTAGTGATTTTTCCTAACTATACTATATATGAAACCTTATTATAAAAAATATGCATAGTTTGTATATTACCTGCCCAGTCCACACTTTAACTATAATTTATATACCAATCGTTAATTAGGCAGAATCTGCCATTTATAGTGCACAAAAAATCAGCCACAAAATCTGGGATTGATTTATTCCATATTAAATTCGAAATTTGAAACGTAAAGGTGTTCTGGAAGCTGCGTAATTTTGAAACGGAAAGGAGATTTCTGTTCTTCATCTTTATCTTCATCTATTCTTCCATAAATTTTCCACCATTGATCGCCATTAAAAAGATTGAAATCTTTGAATTCAAATTTGAGTTTTCAAAAATAATTATTTATTTGGATTGGATGTAGTTGAAAATAATTGGGAATATGGTTTGGAGTTTATATCTCAATTTTGAGGAGTTTTGGTGAAGATTAGACTTGATTTTGACTGAATTTCACATTGAAACTCGAAAAGAAGAAGAAAAAGACACAATTTATCTACAGATTTTGAAAATATGTCTTCTTCTTCGACTTTTTCGAGTTTCAATGTGAAATTCAGCCAAAACCGAGTCTAAATCTTCACCAAAACCCCTCAAAATCGAGATATAACCTCCTAAACATATTCTTAATTATTTACAACAACACTCAATCAAAACAAATAATGATTTTTGAAAACTCAAATTTGAATTCAAAGCTTCAAAGTGTTTTAATTGGGATCAATGATGGAATTCAAAACAGAAACGTCGGCGGGGGGTTGGTACACATTTTCCCTCAATATAAGAGAGTGCTTGTAAAGATTAATTAAGGTCCAAAAACTCACAATGAGTAGCTTATAATTTTTGCAAATATACTGAATCTCAATCTGTACACCAAACTTCATTGCAGAAAGTGCTGGAGTTATCGAATTCAGTTTGTAAAAAATGACATTACTTAGAATACGATGATTGAAGGCACTGCCGATGATTGCGGAAAAATAAGGAAAGAGAAGATACGGTCATATAATTATGCCTAATATAAATGCACCCTTAATTATATTTATAATTTGAATTATGACATATAAATGATAATTTAGTATACTGAAATGTAAGTAACTCAAACCTTAAACATTGAACGTAATAAGGTTTCATATATAGGAATGTAAAAATTCTTTTTTTTTTTCCAATTGACCCAATCTTCACGGGTCAATTAGAGATTTAATCCTTCATTTCTATTCAACAAAAGGATCAAAATATAACACGTTTAAATTTGAACAAATTGGACGGATTATTCAAAAAATAGTAAAATTTTCTAACTTTAGATAAAGATAAATATTGGACGAAGACATTACCGATGGATCATTAACGCTCTTCATGGTAATAAGCCCCTTCTAATTAGTGATGTATTAATGGAAATGCTAGCATTGATGAAGCAATTCTATATATATATATATATATACACACACACACATTAACTTGTTTTATATTTTCTTGAAATTTTATGTAATTTTATATTTTTTAATATTTATTTGTATTATATTAATATACAAAAGTTAAAAGGTAAAGATCTACTAGACTTACGTCTTACCTCGTATTAGGTAAAACTGACTTTCCTTCCCCCTTACCTTTTAAAACAATCTTATTTCTGAATTAATGGAGAATCAGTGTTGTTGTGATTTCTCAAATTAGACACAAACAAAACACATGAAAAGAGAGAGGCATGTTCGGATATTATGGGAAAAGTCAGACTTTGAGAGAAGAGACAATTCTGCTTCCTCAAGTACTTTGATGAGCTCTTGCCAACTTTTTTGTCCCTTGACTTCAGCAAAGGCCATTGATCATCTGGTGATGTGAGGCATAGGATATGAAAAAATACGTGAAAAAGGAGATCAAATAAAATAATAGGATCCTAGAAGTGGGAAATCAATAGTAGGAAACTATGCATAAGTCAAGGCTACAGTACAATTATAACTGTGGGGCGTATCTATAGGTTGAATATGTGTTAGACATATAATTATGCTTTCAATAATTTTAGTTTAATTTCTATATTTATCTTAAAAAATTTATTTACTATATAAGTTATTAGGTCTATTATATAGGGATGAGGAGATTGACGAAGATGTCACCAATGGCGAAGCCAGAAATTTACTTATGGGTATTCAAATTTGAAAGAAGTGAAAAATATTTACCGAGAAAGAGTGTTCAATATATGCTATATACCTTTAAATCTAATATTTTACCTATATACATAGTATCATTTCGCCCATGAATGTCACACATCGTATTAGGGCAGGATGGATGAAATGGAGATTCACCTTTGATGTTTTGTGTGACAAGAAGGTGTCGCTGAAACTTAAGGGTAAGTTCTACAGAGTGATGGTCAGACCAACGATGTTGTATGGGGCTAAGTGTTGGCCAGTCAAAGATCGCTCATGTCCAGAAGATGAAGGTAGCAGAGATGAGGATGTTGAGATGGATATGCATGCACACCAAATTAGATAGGATTAGAAATAAGGTTATTCATGGTAACGTGGGTGTGGCCCCTATTGAGAATAAGATGCGGGAAGCGCGACTTAGGTGGTTTGGTCATATGAAGAGGAGGAACACAGATGACCCGGTGAGGAGGATTGAGAGGTTGATATTGGAGGGTCTACGGAGAGGTAGAGGAACGGCAAAAAAGAGATGGAGAGAGGTGATTAGGCAAGATATTACGCAACTTTAGTCTCTATCCTTAAAAGATAGGGGTAAGGTGTGTAAATATTCTACCCTCCCCAATTTCACTATATAAAATATTATTGAATATAATTGTTGTATTTAATTCAGAACCTAACGACTTAAAATTATGAAATCTCAAACTCAATGAGTTTCAAATATATCCTTGATCAGCCTCTATCAGTATAGTATATTTTCGCCGTTCCTTTTTATTATTATTTATGTTTCCCTTCTGATTCACATTGAAATAAAGGGTTGACAGCATCTACCCTACCTCCACTCAGTCATCCAAAAAA
Source organism: Nicotiana benthamiana (assembly GCA_034376525.1). Lineage (NCBI taxonomy): Eukaryota > Viridiplantae > Streptophyta > Magnoliopsida > Solanales > Solanaceae > Nicotiana > Nicotiana benthamiana. Next base: position 9,049,815 of record CM067334.1, read on the forward strand.
ACAAAAATGAAAGGAAAAAGATGAGAGCTGCTTTTTCATGTGTTAAATTTGAATACGTAACTGCATTCCTTTTAGATGTTCCAATTATATCTAGCACGTAAATTGTCACGACCCAAAATTTATTTACTTCTGATAACATCTAATCCGATTTGTTATGTAAGAAAATTATTCAACAAAAATCTACTGAAATTAATATATATGAATTAAATAAGTAAAATAATTGAAATTTATACAACTTCCTAAGAATTGGTAATACAAGTCACGAGTCAATATGATTTTAATTTACAAATCGGTACGAAAAATAATTACAATATTTCTTTGAAGTTTACATAAATGGAATTTAAAATTCTATACTATCATGAGCAAAAGGTAGCTTGAGTTTGGAATTATGGGGATGTCTTCAATACCAGACTTTGTCTTCTACGGGTATGCAACATCAAGATCTGCACACAAGGTGCAGAAGTGTAGCATAAGTACAATCGACCCTATATACTCAGTAACTACCTTAACTAACTTCGGCGAAGCAGTGGCGATATTTTTAAGTCAAAAGATACCCACACACTATTTTACTTGTGCATATGGTAAAGCAGAAAGAGCGACACGAGAAAGAGATGCAAATAACCACGTCGTAAATGAAACAAGAACACAAATAACAGAGGGTCTCAGAATAACATCACGACTCAGTCTTACAATACAATATTGTAACAAAAAACAATGGACATGAATAACCATAATTCGTCTTATCTATTGTGGCGTGCAATCCGATCCACACACACATTATAAATATATATGCGCACACACACTCCTGATCCACAAATATATATAAAGAAAATGTTTTCTTTGATGGAAGACTACCCACAAATATAAATATAATTATCATTACGCATGTCGATTGGAAACAACCTCTCTGCCCTTACGGGTAGGGGTAAGGCTCGTCTACATATTACCCTCTTCAGACCCCACTTTGTGGGACATTACTGGGTAGTTGTTGTTGTTGTTGTTATCATTATGCGTGTGCAATCCGATCCCATATATCATATCAATACAATTTCAGTGTGCAATTCGATCACACATATAATATCTTTTATATTGCAGCGGACAACTCGATTCACAACCAAGCACAAGAAACTTATAATGTAAGATAAAAAAAAATATTCAGAAATCAAATAAAAATACAAACCCAACTAAACAAGATGAGCACCACATAGCTAATCTCACATATATAAAGACAAGATTTCGACAAAGCGTAATCACATAATCAATCTACAATTCACCAAACCCGGTTAAATAAAGGGAAGTGGAACATGAAATGGTTACAGATGTTTATCAAGTAAGAATAGTGATCAAATGAGGGCATTCACTATATATGAAATTGTGTAGAAAGTAGAAGCATGTTGTAACGACCCGAACAGTCGTTTTGAGCTCTAGCGCGGTGTTCAGGAGTCTGAGGTCATGAACAACTTCATTTCAGGTATTATAACTTGTACGCGTGGTCGAAATTGAATTTCAGAAAGTTTAGAGTTGATTTGGAAAGAGAATTCTCATTTCGGAAGCTTAAAATTGAAAGAATTAACTAAGATTGAATTCTTGAGTAAACGACCTCGGAGTCCGGATCTGAAGGTTCTTAGATTTGTATGACAACTTTGGACTTGGGCGTATGCCCGGATCAGGTTTTGAATAATCCGGGAGCGTTTGGCGCCTATTGTGGAAGTTAGCAATCTAGAAGAAATTTCATAAGTTTGGCTTGAAGTGTGTTTCAGTGTAATCGATGCCCATTTGGGATTTCGAGTCTGGAGTTCGCTCCGCATGGTGATTCAAGAGTTGGAAGCACAATCGAAAGTAAATTCGAAGGTCCATAGATCATTTTGGAGTCACTTGGCTAAAGTGAGAAGATTGAAGGTTTTTGGAGAAGTTTGATTGGAAGTGGACTTTTTGATATCGGGGTCGGATTTTTATTTCGAATATTAGAGTAGGTCCGTAATGTTAAATATGACTTGTGTGAAAAATTTAAAGTCAATTGGACGTGATTTGGCGGGGTTCGGAACCGAATGTAGAAGTTTGAAATTCTAAGTTCTTCAAGTTTGAAATGGAGTGTGATTTGTGATTTTAACATTGTTTAATGTGATTACAGGCTTCGTGCGAGTTTGTATTATGTTTTTAGACTTGTGAGGGTGTTTCATTTGGAGCCCCGGGGGCTCTGGTATGATTCAGGATAGATTGAGAGTCATTTGCTAAGGAATATGGTATGACCGGAATTGCAATGCATGGATAGCAAATGAGACTTCGCATTTGCGAGTTCCTTCTCGCATTTGCGAACCTGGGCTCTAGGGGGAAAGTTTGCAATTGCGAAATGAGGGATGGGAATTGCGAGGCTATGATCTTACGAAGATTTTTGTTGCAAATGCGACCAGGGCAGGTCAGGCTAGGCTTCACATTTGTGAAGCTTTTGTTGCAAATGCGACATCGCAATTGCAAGCCTGGAATCGCAAATGCGACTTTTGCGTCTGGAGCTGTGGCTTTTTATTCTGAGACTTAGCCCATTTCCCACATGGCCTTAGGTGATTTTTGATAGCATTTGATAAGGGATTCCGTCATCATATAAGAGGTATGTAATTTCTACACATCATAAGTTAAATACATAGATTATGTGTAGATTAACATGTGAGAATTAAGGAAAATAAGGGTTTTAGATGAAAATCCTAAAATTTGATAAAAGAAAGATTTAACAACAAAAATTGTTAGGAAATAGAGCAAAAATCATATATTCTTGAGCCTTAAGTTATGGGTAACAATATTCTTCAAAAGTTTTTAGAATCCGGGCACGTGGACCCGGGGATGAATTTTAGAAATCTTGCATTTAGGATTGGGAAATTGGTTTAATAAGTAAAATATGAACTTTTAAGCATGTATTGACTAGTTCTTACCCTATTTGAATAGTTTTAGATCGTTTAGCTCCAAATTGGAGGTTTGAACGCGTTCATAAATCGGAAAATAGGCTCCAGAGCGAGGTAAGTCTTCTTTCTAACCTTGTATGAGGGAATTGTCCCCATAGGTATAATAATTGGTTATGTGCTCTTATTTGTGGGGGCTACATATGCACGAGGTGACGAGAGTCCGTGCGTAGCTACTATTATGCTATTGTCCGGGTAGTTTAGGACTCAAGAGCATGTTATACTTGGATTGTTTGTGAATTATTGACAATTTGAATTGGTTAAATCATATTTAATTAGCAAATGAATTCCTAAAAGGATTAAACTTCATTTTCTTAGATTGTTTAAAGAGTATTGGCTATTATTTTGATAAATTTTCCCCGATAAATCCTTAATTGATTATTTGAGCATGTATTTCTATGTGTACCTGCATCGCATGTATGATCCAGGAGCATGATATTTGTTTATTTTATGTTGACCGCGTCGCAGGATAGTTCGCGAGTGGGGTAATAGATGCATCTATGTTTCGAGCCGTTCGACCCTTGATAGTGCACTGTTTATATTTCTGGTGGAGAAAGCCGTATGACCTCGGCATGATATGTTCATGCTTATATTGCTTGACTGAGCATTTCAAATTTTGGTATTGCCTTTCATGGCCGGATATAAATTGATAAAGATACTGAAAAGTACATCTTGAAAATCCCTTATTGTTTGTTGAAGATGTTTACCTGTTTTCTAGCTTGTGAGTTATAACTGCTATATAAATCTATAATTTCCTCACATTTTTATTATATTATTATTGGACCACTAGTAAGTGTCGAAGTCGACCGTCTCGTCTCTACTTCTTGGAGATTAGACGGGATACTCATTGGGTACACGTTATTTTCGTACCCATACTGCACTTCTATACATTTTTGTTGCACATGCACATGCACCTCTAGTGGCCTACTAGGCGTAGCAGCGTGGTTGATAGGGGGACTAGGTGAGCTACATTTCTTGAGGCGAGCTGCAGATAGTATAGTCTCTTTCAGCGTATTGTATTTACTTTTTGTCCATTATATTCCGGACTGTTGATGTATCCTATTGCTTCCTAGAAATAGCTCATGCACTTGTGACACGGGGTTCTTGGATAAGTTTTGGATTATTCTACATTAAATTGTCAAGGAACCTATAGTCATTTCGGCAAATTTCATTATTTATTATTCCAATGTATAAGGACAAATAATTTCAACAAGCACTAATATTGGAATTAATTAAGTATTTTCAGTTGTCTTGCCTGACAGCGGTGTCCGACGCCACCACGACCCTTAGTGGATTTTGTGTCATGACAACATGATATAAGAGCACTAGGTTCCCTTTGGTCTCACGAGTCATAAGCAAGTCTAGTAGAATTTCGCGGATCCGTACGGAGACGTCTGTACTTATTATCCGGATGCTACAGGGCTGTTAGGAGTAGTACGCTTCTTGATTCTTCATCGTGTGATTTGATTCCTTTGAGGCTAATGCCTATGTTTCTTTCCAATTCCATCTTATGCGACGCAAAGCGCTTTTTATAAATCGATAATTGAAGAATCGTAATGGTATTGCAGATGTGGTGCGGGAAGTTCCTCCCGGTATAGTTGGTTGGACTATTATCATCGCCATGTGGAAGGATATTCTATTGTTTCAGCTTAGTAGCAGTAATTCTAAAAAATCTGAGGCTAGGCACAAGTTTCCCTGATGCTTATGATCGATTGTTCCACAGTATTGATACGATGGTAGGATATTTGCCCACGTGTCAGCGCAGTGAATAATTTGAAGGGAGATTTACTCGGTACATGGTCTAGAGATTCAGTATTTTATTCTCGGCAAGGGAAAAACAATCGGCCTATGGATGTTCAGAATCAGGCCGAGGTGGTAACAAGACTTGGTATTTTCGAGCGTGGTGGAATTTTCATTTGCGATGTAGTATCGCCATCCTCGATTATTTGTGTGAAGTTCGTCGGTGTTATGTTCTTCTACAATTCGTCTTGGGGTAGGACATTGTGAAACAATATATGGGGAAACGATTATAAGATATCACGAGGTAAGGTGGTTCAGGATTTAATCAGTGTTTCTAATATAGACAGCTCGAGAAAGATGGTCTTCAGAAAGGTTAAGAGTTAGTAGAGACTGTGGGTTCGAAGTGCTTCAAAGATGGATTTCATTTAAGGCAACAACTTAGCAGAAAAAGATGAGGAAAGACATGTGGGAAGTGTCACACAGTGGCTAAAACTTCTAGAAGGCCAATTATAAGAAGCAAAGATCGAGTAGTCAATTAAAGGGATGAGTTCCACTAAAGTGGGAGAGTGGTGGAGTTACATATGGGAATTGTTGTAGCATGACTACAAACTTTAAGGAGAGTTTGGAACGATTTGGGAATTTCAAAGATTAGTGACTGGGGCCTACGGATTTTGTCACGACCCTAGTTCAATGAACCTGTCATGACGACACCTAGTCTTCACGACTAGGTAAGCCTAACACATTGCAAAAGTAACAACATTTACGAAGTTTATAATAAAAAGCTAAATAACATAAATAACGTATACAGTTTCGGGCTTGCACATACACTTGAACACTTTAAATTCTGAAACCATCCCAATGACCCGGAATCTCACGGGTAACACAGGCTAAAAGAGTACCATAATACGCTCTACCCCAGAATATCTAAAACAACATAATAGGAGGGAAGCGACTATCTATTGTAGGTGGAATAGAATAGAGACTTCGGATCTGTGGACATAGCAGATACACCTCGAGTCTCCACTAGTGCTATCCGCTGTGAGGGTGAATTTTTGGAATACCGTCCCGTAGTCCCAAATCATAACACCACAAAAATTCAAATAAGGTAAAATGCTAAGTAAGAACAATTAATAGAATTCCTAGTCTAGCATGCTTCACGAAGGACATGTAATACAGTTTAGGCAATTAAGAAAGTAAGTCTGCTAAAACATGCTTATCCTAAGCTACACGGTTTAAATTGCATTTAGAATAGGCAAATACACAAGAAAACACAGTTAAATATTCTAAGTAAAATGGATTTTCAACAACTAGCACAAGTACACGCTCGTCACCTCGTGTACCGGGTTTTAACATGACAAGTAATATATCCTAAGGGGAAAGGTCCCCCATACAAAGTTAGACAAGCCACTTACCCCGAACTGGTACAAAATCAACTAAGGAATGATGCCTTTGTCACGAGTATCCGACACCGAATGACCCAAATATATTCAATCAAATTACGTAACGTAAATAACATTGCAAAAAACCGATTTCATTATTAAGATTAAAGCTAAGGCGCAAAATAGGTAAAATGACCAAAACACCCCTTAGGCCAACAACTCAGAATCGAATAATTTTTACATTTTCAAAACCCTTATACTCTCATGATTTTAACCGTATAAAAATTTCCCAAATCGGAGGTCTAATGCCACTCAAAATCAAACAATCAAGTCTAAGGAATTTCACCTATATTTCCCAATTTTAGACCTTGAATTTGAATTCTAATGGTGGATTAAAATAGATATTGATGAAATATAACTAGAAAGGGTCAAAACAATGTTACCCAATGACCTTCTCTTCGAAACCCACTCAAAATTTCCTTCTCCCGAGCTCTCAATCGATTTTCCAACTTTTGAAACTTAACCTTTGATTTTTATATATCTGAACAGTGCTTTCCGCTTCTGCGGAAAAGGGACCGCTTCTACGGTCTCACTTTTGCAGAAACAAGGCCGTTTATGAGGTGTTCATTAAATGGACAAGAACCACTTCTGTGGAGATACAACCGCTTTTGCGGTCCCGCATAAGCGGACAGGGGACCGCTTCTGCGGTTTCTTTAGGAAGGGAAAAAATCGCTTATGCAATGGGCAAGCCGCTTCTGCGGTTCCCAAGCCGCAGAAGCGGAAGGGACACCTCAGCTGCTGCAACACTTAAGGGTTTTCTCCGTTAACCACCGGAAATCATCCTGAAGCCCCCGAGACCTCAACCAAAAGTACCAATAACACCTAGTACCTTATTCAAACCTTCACCAGTCCTTAAAACATATGAAACAACACCGGAAACCCGATTAAATCAAAGATTCAAGCCTAAGAACTTCAAGTTCATCCAAAACACGCTTTTGAGTGAAAACCTAACTAACACTCGTCCGATTGACCTGAAATTTTTCACGCATGTCCCAAATGACACGACGGTGCTACAACAACTTCCAAAATCATGTTTGGACCCTCGAATATGAAATTCATTATCGGAATGGAAACCTCCAAATTCTAACTTTCGACATTTCTAGCCTACATGAGTTACAGACATCCAAAATACATTCTGCATACGCTCCCAACCCCGAAATCACCTAATGGAGCTAACGAAACTCTCAGATTACATTCCGAGGTTGTATTCACACTGTTCCGATTACGGACCACTTTCCAACACTTAAGCTCTCATTTAGGGACTAAGTATCCCAAAACACTCCGAATTCAAACACTGAACGTCCCGGAAAACCAAAATAGCAGAAATGAACTTAGGGGAAGCAGTTTATAGGGGAACATGGAATAAATTCCAAAGATGACCGGCCGGGTCATCACATCCTCCTACACTTAAACATTCGTTCGTCCTCAAACCAGCATAGAGAACATACCTGAAATAGTGAAAAGTTGAGGGTATCGGCTGCGCATATCCCGCTCGATCTCCCAAGTCGCCTCCTTGATCGGCTAACCCCGCCACTTAACCTTTGTTGAAGCTATTTCCTTTGGCCTGAGCTTTAATACTTGTCTGTCCAATATTTCCACTGGCTCCTCAACATAGGACAAATCCTTGTCCAACTGGACTGAACTGAACTCCAACACATGAGACGGATCGCCGTGATACCTCCAAAGTATCGAGACGTGAAATACCGAATGAACCCCGGCCAAACCGGGAGGTAAAGCAATCATATAAGCAACCTCCTGAACTCACTTCAAGATCTCAAAAGGGCCAATTAACCTCGGACTCAACTCCTCATGACGCCTTTCATAGGCGAGACCCGAAGAAGAACCTGCTCACCAACCATAAAGGAAACATCACAAACCTTCCGGTCTACATAACTCTTCTGTCTGAACTAGACCGTACGAAGTCTGTCCTGAATCACCTTAACCTTCTCTACCGCATCGTGTACTAAATCAGTGCCCAATAGCCTGGCCTCACCCGGCTCAAACAACCCATCGAGGATTTGCATCTCCTACCATATAAGGCCTCATTAGGCACCATCTAAATGCTGGATTGATAACTGTTGTTGTAAGCAAACTTAGCCAATGGCAAGAACTATTTCCAAGGCCCTCTAAACTCTATCCCGCATGCATGGAGCATATCCTCAAGAATTTGAACTATCCACTCGGACTGTCCGTCCGTCTAACGGTGAAATGTTGTACTCATAGTCTCTTGAGTACCCTATTCCTACTAAACGGCCCTCCAGAACCGTGATATAAACTAAGGACCCCTGTTCTAGATGATAGAAACTGGAATGTCATGCAGACGGACAATCTCTCTGATATAAATCCCCGCTAACCGCTCCGTTGAGTAAGTAGCACACACTGGAATTAAATGAGCAGACCTGGTCAGCCGATCCATAACAAACCAAATAGAATCAAATTTCTTCGCAGTAAGAGGGAGACTAACTACAAAATCCATAGTGATCTTCTCCTATTTCCACTCCCGAATCTCCACCTGCTGGAGCAACCCTCCCGGTCTCTGGTGCTTAGCCTTAACCTGCTGACAGTTGAGGCATCTAGCTAGATACTATGCTATGTCCTTTTTCATTCGCCTCCACCAATAATGCTGCCTCAGATCCTGATACATCTTCGTGGCACCCGGATCATCGAGTACTACGAGCTATGGGCCTTTGTCAATATCAACTCTCGAATATCATCAACATATGGTACAGAGAACCGACACTGCATCCTCAATACCCCATCGTCTCTAATAGTCACATCCCTAGAATTACCATGCTAAACTATGTCCCTGAGAAAACACAAATGAGGGTCATCATACTGCGGTTCCCTGATATGATCGAATAATGAAGATCCAGAAACCACACATGCTAGAACCCGACTAGGCTTCGAAAGGTCATATCTCACGAACTGACTGGCTAAGGCCTGAACATCCATCGCCATGGGTCTCTCTGAAGCTGGTAAATAGACCAAACTCCCCAAACTCTCCTCCTGGCGACTCAAGGCATCGGCTACCACATTAGCCTTGCCCGGGTGATAAAGAATAGTAATATCATAATCCTTTAGTAGATCCAACCATATCCTCTGGTGCAAGTTCAGATCTTTCTGCTTGAACAAGTGTTGTAAACTCTGATGATCCGTGTAAATCTCACAGGGCACGCCGTACAAATAATGACGCCAGATCTTCAAGGCATGAACAATAGCAGCTAACTCAAGGTCATGGACAAGATAGTTCTTTTCATGTATCTTCAATCTTCTGGATGCGTAGGCAATCACCCTATCGTCCTGCACCAACATCGCTCCAAGTTTGACTCGTATGTCATCACAATACTATATCGAACCCCAAACTAGTAGGCAATATCATAATAGGGGCTGAAGTCAAGGCTGTCTTGAGCTTCTGAAAGCTTGCCTCACACTCATATGTCCACTGAAAGGGAGCACCCTTCTGGGTCAATCTAGTCATAGGGGCTGCAATCGATAAGAACCCCTCCACAAAACGATGGTAATAACCCACCAGGCTAAGGAAACTGCGGATCTCTGTAGCTGAGGAGGTCCTGGCCCAACTCTGCACAGCCTTCACCTTCTTTGGATCCATCCGAATGCCCTCACTAGATAGTACGTGGCCTAGGAATGCCACATAACTCAATCAAAACTAACATTTTGAGAACTTTTCATATATTTTCTTCTCTCTTAGGGTCTGAAGCACTGTCCCCAAGGGCTGCTCATGGTCTTCCTTACTCCGGGAGTATACAAGAATATCATCTATGAAAATAACGACGAACGAGTTGAGATAGGGCCTGAATACACTGTACATCAAAATGCATAAAAGCTGCTTGGGCGTTGGTCAGCCGAAATGACATAACAAGGAACTCGTAATGACCGTACCGAGTCCTGAAAGCAGTCTTCGGGATATCGGGCTCCCAAATCTTCAACTGGTGATGACCTGAGCGCAAATCAATCTTAGAAAACACTTGTGGTCCCTGAAGTTGGTCAAATAGATCATTGATACGAGGAAAAGGATATCGGTTCTTCACTGTAACCTTGTTCAACTGACGATAATCGATACACATGCGAATAGAACCATCATTTTTCTTCACGAACAAGATAGGAGTACTCTACGGAGAAACACTGGGTCGAATAAAACCCTTATCAAGCAATTCCTGTAACCGATCCTTTAACTCCTTCAACTCAGGAGGAGCCATACGGTAAGGAGGAATGGATATGGACTGAGTGCCCGGTAGCAAATCAATACCAAACTCAATGTCTCAGACGGGCAGCATGCCCAGAAGATCAGATGGAAATATATTGGGAAAATTACGTACCACTAGGATAGAATCAACAGAAGGGGTATCAGCACAGACATCTCGCACATAAGCTAAATACGCGACGCACCCATTCTCAACCATATGCTGAGCTTTAAGAAAGATGTTACTCTACTGGGAGTGTGATCAAAAGTACCACTCCACTCAATACACCGAACACCTGGCATAGCCAGCGTCACAGTCTTAGCATGACAATCAAGAATAGCATACTGGGGGGACAACCAGTCCATGCCCAAGATAATATCGAAATCAACCATATCGAGTAATAAAAGATCTGCCCTGGTCTCAAAACCACGGATAGTAACCAAACATGACCGATAAACACTGTCCATAACAAGAGAATCTCCCACGGGAGTAGAAATATAAATAGGAGAGCTCAATAACTCTCGGGCTATCCCTAAATGCGAAGCAAAATAAGATGACATGTAAGAATAGTAGAGCCTGGATGGAATAGAATCGATGACTCTCTGTGACTAACCAATATTATACCTATGATAACAGAATTACAAGAAACAGCCTCGATACAAGCAGGAAGAGCATAATATCTGGCTTGGCCCCTCCCTCGAGGGTGACCTCTATCTCCCCGACCATTACCCTTGGCTGGCTGGGCAGGTGGGGTGGCAGCTGGAGCTGGAACAATAGCCTTAGAATCCTGTTGGGAACATTGCGACTGAGTATGCTGTGGAGGTGAACTCCTCCAAAGCCTAGGGCAGTCCCTCACTACATGGCGGGTGTCCCTGCACTCAAACCAAGCTCTGGGAGGGCGCGGTGGCTCTGACTGACTAGGCCCACCCCTGGTGTACTGACCTTTGGAAGCACTCTGTGCAGGAGGCGCGCTAGAAACCAGAGGTGCATAGTAAGGCTGCTGAGGTCTGGGAGGAGCTGGAGTACTGCTGGATGAAGGAAGAGCTGAATGAACTCGGCGACCCATATAGGCCCTACCAAGATGCCCTGCTTCTGGGGTACGGGTACCAGAGTAGCGACCCGACGCTCGAGACCTCTTGGCATTTATCTCGTCTCGCTCTCTGGCGTGCAAACCCTCGAGCCTCCTAGCTATGCTCACTACCTACTGATAAGGTATATCCACCTCCAACTCTCGAGCCATGCTAGATATGATGGGTGGAATAAGATCCTAAATAAACTGGCAAACCCTCTCATGGATAGCAGCAACCAAGGCCGGCGCATGTCTGGCCAATCTAGTATAACGAATGGCATACTTAGAAACGATCATAGTGCCCTGGTGTATATAATCAAACTCTACGCGCCATGCATCCCTGAGGCTCTAGGGAAAAAACTCCCTCTGAAACGTATCCGAAATCCGAGTTCAAGTCGGGGAGGCAGCCTCATCCGGACTGTGTAACTCAAAGGTGCGCCACCAATCATAGGCGGGCTCCCCGAAGCTGGAAAGATGCGAAAGAAATCCCGCTTGAGGCAGTAATACCCATAGTGCGAAAGGTGTGTTGACAATCCTCCAGAAACCCCAAAGAATTATCCGTAGCTAATTCGGTGAAAATCGGAGGGTCATACTTGATGAACCTCTCTAGTCTCTTCTGCTCATCCTCAGAAGCAGGTGCCCCATCCTTGGGCTAAACCGGTACTGCAGGCTGGACAGGGATGATATTTGGGACCTTCTCAATATGCACTCTCTACTCAAGAGTTCAGTCTGCGGGAGTCTGGGCTCCTCCCCCGGCCTGGGATGTGGCTGCAGGAAGGGGAAGCAACCCTGCCTATGATAGCATAGTATACATGCTCATAAACTGTTCCAATACTTCCTGAACAACTGGAGTAATGGTGGCTATGGGCGTGTCAGGTGCATGAGCCCCGACTAGATCTACTGGTGGTACCTCAGCGGTAACTCGCGTAGGTGCTCTCGCTGGACCACTTGCGCGTCCACGCCCTCTGTCTTGGCCCATGCCTTTAGCGGCTACAGGAGAGGGTGTGGGTGCCTGATCGTCTTGGGTAGTATGTGTTCTCACAATCTGTGAGAGAATAGAAGATAGAAGTTTAGAGTCGATGTCAAAAATATAGGACCATAAGGAATTCAATGAAGTGAAGATTTTTCCAAAACAGTTACATAGCCTTTGGTAGATAAGTACATATGTCTCCATACCTATCTGCGAGACTCTAATAAACCGGCATGTCCGTGACTCCTATGAACCTAGAGCTCTGATACCAACTTGTCACGACCCTAGTGCACCGATAGTGAAACTGTCATGAGGACACCTAGTCTTTACAACTAGGTAAGCCTAACACATTGTGAAAGTAACAACATTTATGAAATTTATAATCAAAAGCTAAATAAAATGAATAATGTATACAGTTGTCGCCTGACACATACACTTTAACATTTTAAACTATGAAACATCCCAAAGACCCGAAATCTCACAGGTAACACAGGTGAAAAGAGTACCATAATACGCTCTACACCAGAATATCTAAAATAACATAATAGGAGGGAAAAGGCTATCTACTACAGCTGGAATAGAATAACGACTTCAGATTTGCGGATGTAGCAGATATACCACGAGTCTCCACTAGTGCTCTCCATTGTGCGGGTGATACGCCTCAGAAGAAGTACCTGGGTCTGCACATGGAAAACATGCGCAGAAGTGGCGTGAGTACACCACAGCGGTACTCAGTAACTGCCAAGCCTAACCTCAGTCGGGTAGTGAGGAGGAAGGTCAAGGACTACTGAGATAAAAACATAATAATCAATAGGATAAGGAAATGACAATATGGATATAGGTGAGAATCTAGCAAAATAATAAATAGGGCAGTAACCGAGAACTAACACAGTAAATAAATAGATGTACAAATCCCTACCGAATATTTATCATCAGGGATCTCCTAGTATACTAATCATATACTCGAGGGATCTCCTAGTATCCTGAGGATCTCCTAGTATCTTCCATTTATACGCGAGGGATCTCTTAGTATCCCGAGGATCTCTTGATATCTCGCACTCTTAGTCATAGAACGAAACACATACAAGGGGAGTTTTCCGGATACGGTCCCGTAGTCCCAAATCGTAACACCACAAAAATCAATAAGGTAAAATGCTAAGTAAGAACAATTAATAGAATTTCTAGTCTAGCATGCTTCACGGAGGATAGATAATACAGTTTAGGCAATTAAGAAAGTAAGGCAGCTAAAACATGCATATCCTAAGCTAACACTGGTTAAATTGCATTTAGAATAAGTAAATACGCAAGAAACCACAGTTAAATATTCCATGTAAAAAGGATTTTCAACAACTAGAACAAGTACACACTCATCACCTTACGTACCGGGCATTTAAAATAACAAGTAATATATCCTAAGATTTAGACAAGCCACTTACCTCGAACCGGTGCAAAACCAACTAAGGAACGATGCCTTTTCCACGAGTATCCGATTCCAAATGGCCCAAATATATTCAATCCAATTTCGTAACGTAAATAACATTGCAAACAACTGATTTCATTATAAAGATTAAAGCTAAGACGCAAAAATAGGTAAAATGACCAAAACGCCCCTCAGGCCAACATCTTGGAATCGAATAATTTTCACATTTTCATAACCCTCGTACTCTCACGAGTGTAAACATAAAAAAATCTCCCAAATTAGAGGTAAAATGCCCACTCAAAATCAAACAATTAAGTCTAAGAAGTTTCACCTATTTTTCTCAATTTTAGACCTAGAGTTCGAATTCTAATGATGGATTTAACTAGATATCGATGAAATATAACTAGAAAGGGTTATAGCAATGTTACCCAATGATATTCTCTTCAAAACCCACTCAAAATTGCCTTCTCTTAAGCTCTCAATTTATTTTCCAACTTTTGTAATTTAACCCTCGATTTTTGTATATCTGAACAGTGCTTTCTGCTTCTGTGGACAAGAGACCGCTTCTGCGGTCCTGCTTATACGAAAACAAGGGGACCGCTTTTATGAAAACAAGGCCGCTTGTGCAGTTTTGTGCAGTTTTCATTAAATGGACTAGAACGGCTTCTGCAGAGATACAACTGCTTCTCCAGTCCCGCATATGCATACATGGGACTGTTTCTGCTGTTTCTTGAGGAAGGGACAAAATCATTTCTGCAATGACAAGCTGCTTCTGCGGTTCTGAAGCTGCAGAAGCGAAATTATCAGAAGGGACATATCCGCTGATTCAACACTTAAGGTTTTTCTCCGTTAACCACTCGAAATCATCCCGAGGCCCCCGGAACCTCAACCAAAACTACCAATAATGCCTAATACCTTATTTAAGCATGCAACAGTCCTTAATACATATGAAACAACACCATAAATCGGATTAAATCAAAGATTCAAGCCTAAGAACTTCAAGTTCATCCAAAACATGCTTTCAATCTAAAACCTCTTTAACACTCGTCCGATTGACTTGAAATTTTGGATACACGTCCCAAATGAAATGAAAATGCTAAAGCAACTTCCGGAATCCCGTTCCGACCCTCGGAAAAAAAAATTCACTATCGGACCGGAAACCTCCAAATTCTAACTTTCAGCATTTCTAGCCTAAATGAGCCACAAATATCCAAAATGCATTCTGAACATGCTCCCAACCCCAAAATCACCTAACGAAGCTAATGGAACCCTAGGATTTCCATTCTGAGGTCATCTTCATACTGTTCTGATATCGGACCAATTTCCAACACATAAGCTCTCATTTAGGGACTAAGTGTCCCAAAACACTTCGAATTCTAACACCGAACGTCCTGGTAAACCAAAATAGCAGAAATAAACTTATGGGATACACTTAATGGGGGAACGAGAAATAAATTCTATAGACGACCGGCCGGGTCGTCACAAATTTAATCTGAGGTATGGGCCATTATGTAGCAGGAGATTTGATATATAAGGAAGGATCTGCTTGAATGTAGAAGGATACAACATAAATTTGAATTGGAATGTTGTTGCCGCACATTTAAGTGATATCCACGGGAAGGAATGGACTTGTGTAGCTAGAGAGAGAGCCCGAACTCAGGAGGGGTTATTAATGTCATAGTGATTGTACCTCATGCAGTAGCATTGGAAGATGTCGGGAAGTGATTTCCATAGGTGTGTTATATCTGGAGAGAAAATTAGCAGTCGCGTGGTTGGCAAAGCTTCTGCAAAGAATTTTATCGGCTATATAGCAAAGAGATCGGTCGTGCGAATGCGATTGAGGATTCAGAGTATGAAAAGGGGGTTTCAAAGAAGGATAACGAGAATTCTGGCGGTTGATTGTGCAAGGTTATGTCAATAAGAGATTAAGGAATCCTGTTGAATTTTAGAGTTGTGTAACAGTGGCTTCGAGCTAAGTGGGAGAGTCCCACAACCTATGGTTGGGTTGCATGGATAACTACTTGCGTGGTTTATGGTTATTGGCATGTTGATGGGTTATTTCAGCTGTGGGGAAAAACATAAGTGTTAATTTGAGCAAAGGGATTGTTAAAGGCGTGCTATGGTCGGCCTTGTTGGCATGTCTAGACTTGGGGGACAAATTCATGATTTATGTCTTGTATAAAAGTGGGTTCAAAGGGGAGTGATATTACTAGGTGCTTTGTCGAGAGGCTATTCATGTGCTAGAAGATTCATGGAGTTGATTATATTCGGGACCAAGTCAGAGCTGGTTGCTCTCAGCAGCGGTCCTAGTAGATTTTAAGGGATTAAGTGTGGTGCCTTATGATTTCGAGCCTATAAGTACATTTACGAATCAAGCTTTGTAGCAGCTTATGAGAAGGTTCCTAGAATGTTCTATGATATTTTGACTTGCGGTGTAGCATTTGAGAGATATGTAATGGTTTGTGGGATTTGAGACATCATAGTCTCGTGATTCAAGATCACCCAAGATGAGTGTGGATGGAGTGTGGTACGTGTTGAATGGAGTTATTATTATTTCCAAGGCAATCAAGGATAAATTGGAAAGAAGATAGGTTGGTTAGCCATAGTTTAATTGGCATAATGCTGGTAGTGATCAGCTCCTTCAGTGTGATCAAATTATGCAAGTGAGTGTGGCTGAACGTATGAGGCTTGCGGCTGCCGTAATTGATGTTATTTAGAAGCCTTCTATTGTTATGGACTTTTATGTGTAGGTGGATCCCGAAAGGGCTATGGTGGCTTAGACCACTACCTAGAATTTTGCATATTCTAGGGTTGCAAGAATTCACCTGCATGTTGCTTTGGTTCTCCTGAAGTGAGTTAAGTGAAAAGCTTTTATATGATGAAGTGTTCGCCTATTAGTGGTTCCGAAATTGTGATAAAAGTCGTGTTCTATCGCATATTGGCATGATGGGTGCAGTAAGTGGTATGGAAATTGAAGTAAGGATCAAGGTTGCAGTTCCGTGTTGACAAGAATGTCGCGAGCTCGGATGAGCAGGAAGAGAGTCGATGTTTAAAGTAAGTTGGTATTGTCCTCAGCGTCACCTGAGATTGGTTCTTGCTGAAAAAGTCTGTGCTTCTGTAGACGCCCCCTTTTTCTTTAAGAAAAGCGAAATAGGGTTTTACGACATTATGGACAGAAAAACTCTCATTCCCGTTTGAGAATTGGGTTATGAAATTTGAAGAGTCGCCGCCTAATGATTATAGTGCATTAGGACACTTTTAGAAAAGAGTATTTTGAAAAGAAAACTAGAGTTCGGGTAAGGGCTTGAGATTATCTCGAGGGGAAGGTGTTAGGCACCCCTCGAGATCAACGAGTGTGGTTCCCATCCGTGTTAACTGTGACTTTATAAAGAGATGAAACAATTTAAACAAATAAGGTTCACTTATATGCCATTCACACAACTTGAAAAGTTTTAAAGAAGAAGGAAGGACATAAATTTAAAAATAAAATAAAGGATTGATTTGGAAAAGCATTGCTATAGGAGAACATTTAAATAAGTCAAACAAAGGAGAGAATGGTCCTAGGTTTAACTATAATATGGATCATTCGATGCAATGTCCCGTACATATTCCCAAAGAGGGGTCGCTTTATGATATTATCGCCTCATCATCATCTCCATATTCTACCCTTCCCACCCTGTTGAGATTATTTAAGCGTGTGGATTGGTCACGAATACTTTTTGCGTGCTATTACGTGTCCCATCCTATAGATCCTAGAGGGCATTTAGGATCGCTATTCCTATGAGGTAGGAACTAGGTGGAATCCTTAAGTTTAATGGTTAAAATGCTAGGCGACATACAAAAGCAAATAGGACTACACGTAATGGAATCATATAAAGGCATATAAAAAGGCTCAAATATCCCTCCACGGATAAACACATAATTAGCACATCTCAATCACATTTAAGGTCTAAGAAAGGGAGAATTTTGAAAGCTGGAGTGTCGAAAATATAATTAAAATAGAAGCTGAATAGTTTCAAACAGAATTCGCAAAAAAGAGTGGGATGAAAACTTTTGGGACTTGAGAGAAAAGACAGTGGATGTATAACAGTTTAGAAATCGGAAGGGAAACATTTTAAGCACATTTGAAGATACATGCTAAGACATAACACATATGATAAAATAGTTTTCGGATAGGAGAGGTTGAAAACAGATGCAAAGCTATTCAGAATTGTAAACGAATGTGTAAGTATATTAGTTTTGAACAATAGTTTTGAAAATTGCGGAAGATATAATATTCAGATAAGTTTTAGAAAATACTAGTCCAGTTGTGGACTGGTAAGACGAGTAACTTAGTAAAAAATATTTGCACAAAAGTGATTGAAAATAGGGCAGAAGTTAATGTAAAAACCAGCGGACTTCAGAGAGACAAACAAATTCAGACGATTTAGAGAGGGTGAATAACTTAAGCATGACTTAAGGTGATTAATCAATTTTATCTAACCTATGGTTTACCTAGGCGTTGTTTAACCGTCAGAAAAGGTGAACATTCATGTTTGTTTCCTAGTCTTAAAAGGAACCTATTGACTATTTTTACGTCTGTTTAACAAAATTAGTGAGGCATTCAACAGTTGCAAAATAAAAACCCTAAGTACATGATATCTAATGCATATAAAGGACCTAAAACATGGTATCTAAATGCAATGGCAGTAACTTGATTATTAACTGATTACGATTATAAAAAATAGGCAAGAATAACAAGCTGAAAGTAAAAGACCTAGGAATAGGATTCCTACATGTAAGATGCATGTCCTAAACATGATTGCTATTACGCAAATTGGTAAGTATAATCCTATAAACATATTTTCTACCCATTCCCCTTGACTAAGCATGTATAACCCTCCCAATTTCACTATAAACCCCATTATTCTTTACAAGTTAATACATACCAAGCAATTTAAAATACAACAGTGATAAAAAAAGAAGAAGAAGCTATTCTATAGGGAGCCTATAACCAGACCCAAGATCTCCAACCTCACTTCTTTTGAGTTCATAGCCATCACCAAGGCTTGGGTGTGGCAAAGTTCCCTAACCCCTGGCCAATACCAAGCACCCATAACATCATAATTATACAAGCGTGGAAGTGCCAGCCCTGTGCATCAAAGTTCAATGGGTGCTCAAGGCTCCCAAGGCAACGCTTACATTAAGGGGGCAGACCCTAAGGTTCTAATAATGATATTGTGATTAGAATTGAGAGAGTTGAAAATAGTTGAGAGACAGTTTAAGAAAACATTTGAAAGAGTTAAAAAAGTTGAGACAGTTTAGAAAATAGTTGAAAGAGTTGAAGTTCTTCTGAAATCATTTAGACTGACAAGTTTTAGAACAACAGAGCATCACACAAATAAGGGCAAAGGGGAAGGGAACAAATAAACAAAGTAAGCTACTCACACAGGCAACACATTGGAAGTAGCCAAGCAGGCATGGATGCGTGGTAGTAGTACACAAGGAAAAAATTGAACATTCATTGAGACAGGGGAGGGGGAAGGGATCATGTTAAAATGAACCAAATAGACTAGTAAATAACATGCTAGTGACGAAAAGAGCAACAAAACCATAAGTAAAAGCACACAAGAAACATTATGAAATGCAAAATTAATAGAAATATGTTGTTGTGGAAACTGTATCTTAAAGGGGTGACATACCAGTCGCAAGTAATAGACCACAATAACAATAGTGCACAGAGGAACAAGGTGATCATACAGTGTAAGCAGCAGAGAGAATAATAGTGTGCAGTAGCAATATGAGAATAGCAGCAGCAACAAGCCCAAGTAAACAAACAATAAAACCCAGTAGTGTAGAAGTAATCAACCCAGGTTACTCAATCTTGGCTTTCAACCGATTGAGTGTTCAAATAAGAGAGTAAGAGAGTATAGAAGAGAAAGAGAGAATCCAGAGGATCTGAAGTCGTGAGAAGTATGCAGTGTGTCTTGGTAATTCGTTCAAAGAGAAATGTGAGGAGCATTTATAGTTTTGAAAATAACGGAGAATAGGGTAGGGAGTATATAATTATAGAAATAGTACCAAATTTAGTCAATCATAGGTCCTAATTCAAATTAATCTGGGATTCATGATTTGAATGGGAATGCAGCTATATTATATAAGGAAAGAATCAATCAGATGAATAATCACACCATTGTAAAGTAGTAGGCCTATAGTATGTAATAGATGCCAAATACATAATATTCGAATAAGGAAAATACATACTGAATATTGTACAAATATTTAAGAGCACAAATATGGTAAGAATACAAAATTAACTCTGAAATTAGTTAAAGAATCATGGATGAGACAAAAAATTAGAGGGGTTCAATGCTAATTATAGAGAGCATTTCACAAGCAAGGAAATAATTCAAGAAATCAGTGTAAGTACCTATAAGGAAAACACGTACATATTAGGGATTCAAAGAGATGCACTGAATCATTCGAATAATAATTAGACCTATAAACACAATAGGCGTGAAAAATCAGAGAACATTATGCAAGAAATCACAGAAGAGTAGAGGGTTGGAACCCTAGTAAAAAAGTTTAAAGCATGGAACTCAGAAACCAAACATGCTCGTAACAAAAACAAACATATAGTACCTGCATAAATAATACTCAAAGGAAGAAGAAGATGTAGTGGCATTGAAAGGGGGTCAGAAACCCTAGCAAGAAAAATTAAAGTATGGAACCCAGGTTAACAAGGAAACCAAACAAACAAGTAAATCAAACGTATAGTACTCAGAAAGAGCAGAAGCAGCGATTTTGAAGAAGGGGTCTGAAACCATAATTTGAAAGAGTAGTAACCATCTGAAATTCAAAATAATGAGAAATACTAAGTAAAAAATAAAGTAGAAAACAAAATCAAACTGAGAGTTGTTTTAAAAAGAGCAGAGGTTAAAGAGGCTCGAGTAGAAAAAATTAGGGTTAGAAAAAACTTTAGGGAAAACGAAGAACCTGGCCGTGAAACTCGTATATAATGCCATAGAAGGCATCATCGGACAAAAAACACCGGAGAAAAGCCGGCGAAGGACCCAAGCAAAGCTTTCAGCAACCGTCTTTCATGTCGGAGATCTTTGGGCTTCAAGCTTCAGAGGGGAACAATGATGATGAGGGTTCCATGGCGAATGGAGATCAAGAGAAGTGAGGGAGAGGTATGGTCGGAGAGCTGAAGAGTTTCATCAGAAAGAAGGACAGGACCAGAAGGTTCTATAGAGCAATCGTTAGAGAGAGAGAGAGAGAGAGAGACTGGTCTGTGAAAATCAGGGGTTGGGGAGGGGGTCATTTTATTTAATTAAGGAAGAAGATCTTGGCCGTTGATGTTATTTAATCAACGGCTCAAATCAAAACTGAGCTGAATCGAGTAAAAAATTGACGGGTATGGGTTATTAAATTGGGTTAAAATTGGGCTGAAATGGGGGGTTGAATTGGGCTATATTTTAAATAAAATGTGGCTAACTTTTAAATAACCAATTTCTCCTAATTAATTTATAAAATAGCTAAAATAGTTTAAAAAGAAAAATTAAAAACATGGAACTAAATAATAACATATAAATATTAATCTATAAATACTAGAAATAATTTTATAACTATGAAACACAGTTAATTACGAAATTATCCATAATTTCAATTTGTGCAATTAGCCTTAAAAATTCCAAATAAATTTGTAAAAAATGTGCAAAAAATTTCATAAATTATATTTTATTGTAAATATGGGAGTGAAGCACATTATTCACCAAAATAATAATTTGGAAAATGATTTTGGCCTTTATAACTATAAAGATCGTAGGGATGTGATTAAATTGAAAGTTGATGCTATAGGGCACACGGTTTATTGAGTTGTAGACTGCGGAGGATTACTCCGGTTATGATGGTTGTTCTTGTGTACTATGAGAAAATGGAGTTATTATGCACCCTTGAAAGGTTATTAGGTTAGTTCAGTGTGATCAGAATCAGCTTGAGGTATGCGAATAGATCTAGATGAGAGTCTGGGCTTTCTATCAGGTCAGATGTGTTCAGTTCAGCAATGCTCTCCTTATGGAAGAGTATTTAGGGTATTATTTTGTCGCCAGTAATTTCATGCAATGCTATATTGTTTTGTGTGAGTTGTTAGTATATTGATGATTTTCTAATGTGTTGAGGTTCCGCATAGAGATAATGTCATATGAGTAGGATGGCTCTCAAGATTCAAATCTTATATCGCACCTCAATTGTGCTCGAGTTTGTGTATTATAGCGTTATATGTCTCCCAAATAATGGTATTATGCACTTAGCATGTTTATGACGGATATTCGATATTTAATTTTAATGAGAAATTATCTCGTTGTATATCTCCTTATGTGAGGGCTATGTGTGGACCGGGTGGCATGCCGCTATATGTACGTTGTTTGGATCGGGTTGCGTGACGCAACATGGTGATATTCAGTAAAGTTCCCATATCAGATTCTATGTGTTTTGTTTGCTATTTTCCCAGGAAAGCTCGTTTTATCTTTGAGCCCGCGTCGAATATATGATTTGCGAGCTGGGTAACTATTTGGTATGTTGCCCGCATTGCATGTATGATTCACGAGCAGGGCAATTAAATTTCCTTATCAGGGTTTGTTTTCCTTTTGTATCACATTCTAATTAGCATCCTATTGGCGCATTGTGGCATCATATCAGACTTTTTATCATGTCCGGGATGGTATATTGCATTAGCAGTTCGTACTAGGTGAGACGAGATCATTGGATTTAGGATCAGTGCAATCTGATTATGTAAAGTATATTAAAGAGCTAAGACCATTATCTAGTTTAGAATGAGGTGATGGTTCTTGTCAGGGGATAGACCCAAGGGATTGTTGAGTCAGCAATTGGTTATGAATTTCTGCGCATATCTTCCGTCGTAGCGGTATTGTAAGAGTTAGAGTAAGAGCTATGTATATCATGAGGTGCATTGTGAGCATCATATTCGTGGAATTTCGACTATTATGTCCAGAGAATGTTATTGTGGTCCTGTAAGTAAAATGGTGCAAGGGGTGAATTCAGCTAAGGTATGCAGTCGTGTTTTGTTGATGCGTATAGTTATTGATACAGTGAGCGTATGTTGGAATCATATCTGGCATTGAATTCCTGATGTTGGAATTGGGCTCTAATGCTTACTTGCTTGAATAAAAGGGGTTATCTTCAGAATTGATCAAACCGATGTGCTCAACTGATTTGTGGTAGCACGAGAAGGTGCATGATGATGTTAAACAGTGATTTCAGACTACTTTAGTGTATTTCTCAGCACGTTCGAGGACGAACGTATGTATAAGTAGGAGAGAATGTAATGACTTGACCAGTCGTTTTGAGCTCTAGCACGACGTTCAGTAGTCCAAGGCCATGAGCAGCTTCATTTCAAGCATTATGACTTGTACGCGTGGTCAATATTGAGTTTTGGCAAGTTCAGAGTTGATTTATAAAGAGAATTGCCATTTCGGAAGCGTAAAGTTGAAAGAATTAACTAGGATTGAATTCTTTAGTAAACAACTTTGGAATAGGTATATGAAGGTTCTAGAAGGCTCCTATGATCATTTCGGACTTGGGCGTATGCCCGGATCATGTTTTGGATGATCTGGGAGCATTTTGGCTCCTATTGTGGAAGTTAGCAATTTGGACAAAATTTCGTAAGTTTGGCATGAAGTGTATTTAAGCGTTATCGATGTCTGTTTAGGACTCTGAGTCTTGGAGTAGCTCTATATTGTGATTCTGGAGTTGGGAGCATGATTGGAAAAGAATTCGGAGGTTTGAATGTCATTTTGGAGTCACTTGGCAAAAGTGAGAAGATTGAAGGTTTTTGGAGAAGTTTGACCGGAAGTGGACTTTTTGATATCGAGGTCAGATTCCAATTTTGGAAGTTTGAGTAGGTCCGTAATGTCAAATATGACTTGTATTCAAAATTTGAAGTCATTCAGACATGATGGCGAGTTTCGGCACCGAATGTAGAAGTTTGAAATTTTAAGTTATTCAAGTTTGAAATGGAGTGTGATTCGTGATTTTAGCGTTGTTCGATAAGATTTGAAGCTTCAAGCAAGTCCGTATTATGTTTTTAGACTTGTGTGGGTATTTGGTTTGGAGCCCTGGGGGCTCGGGTGTGATTTGGGATCGCTTCAGAGTAATTTCCTAGGGAATATGGATGTTGGTACCGGTATGATCGCAATTGTGATGCATGGGTCGTAAATGCGACCTCGCATTTGCATGTTCCTTCTCCCATTGGCGAGCATGGGATTTAGAGGGAAAGTTTGAAATTGCAAAACTGGAGATGGGAATTGCGAGGCTATGATTTTTGTATTTCCGAAGATTTTGTCTCAAATGCGACCAGGGCAGGGCAGGCTAGGCTTCGCTTTTGTGAATCATTTGTCGCAAATGCGACATCGCAATTGTGAGCCTGGAGTCGCAAATGCGACTTCTGCTTCTGGAGCTGTGACTTTTTATTCCGAGACATAGCCCATTTCCCTCAATTCGCACTTGGCCTTAGGCGATTTTTGAGAGCATTTGAGGAGGGATTCCGTCATCATCAAAGAGGTAAGTGATTTCCACACATCATAGGTTAAATATATAGATTATGGGTAGATTCATGTGAAAATTAGGAAAAATCAAGGGTTTTAGATGAAAAATTTAGAATTTAATAAAAATAAGATTTAACCACGAAAATTGTTTAGGAATGGAGTAAAAATCATATATTTTTGATCCTTAAGTTATGGGTAACAATATTTTTCAAAAATTTCCGGAATCCGGGCACGTGCGCTGGGATGAATTTTTGAAATCTAGCATTTCGGATTGGGAAATTGGTTTAATAATTCGAATAAGAACTTTTAAGCCTGTATTGACTAGTTCATACCCTATTTGAATAGTTTTGGATCGTTCGGCTCCAAAAAGGAGGTTTGGCGTGTTCTTGAATCGGAATATAGCCTCAGAGCAAGGCGATTCTCCTTTCGAACCTAGTAAGAGGTAATTGTCCCAATAGGCAAAATAATTGGTTATGTGTTCCTATTTGTGGAGGCTACGTATGCACGAGGTGACGAGAATCCGTGCGTAGCTACTATTATGCTATTGCTCGGGTAGTTTAGGACTCAAGAGTATGTTATACTTGGATTGTTTGTGAACTTATTGACACCTTGAATTGCTTAAATCATATTGAATTAGTAAATTAATTCCTAAAAGGATTAAACTTTATTTTCTTAAATTGTTAAAAGAGGAGTGGCTTTTATTTGGATAAATGTTCCCCAATAAATCCTTAATTGGCTGTTTGAGCATGTATTTCTATGTGTACCTCCGTTGCATGTTTGATCCGCGAGCAGGGTAGTTGTTTATTTTATATTGACCGCATCGTTGGATAGTTCGCGAACGGGGTAACAGATGCATTTATGGTTCGAGCCATTCGACCCTCGGTAGTGCACAGTTTACATTTCTGTTGTAGCGGGTCGTGCGACATCGACATGATATGTGCTTGCTTATATTGCTTGTCTGAGCATTTTAAATGTTGATATTGCCTTTCATGGCCCGATATAAACGGATAAATCTAATTAAAAGTAAATATTGGAAATATCTTATTGTTTGTTTAAGATGTTTACCTGTTTCCCGGCTTGTGAGTTATAACGACTATATAAATCCATGATTTCTTCACATTTTTATTATATTATTTTTGGACCGCTAGTAAGTGTCTGAGTCGACCATCTCGTCTCTACTTCTTTGAGATTAGATGAGATACTCATTGGGTACAAATTATTTTCGTACTCACACAACATTTCTGTGCATTTTTATTGCACAGGCACATGCATCTCTAGTGGCCTATGTGGCGTAGCAGCGTGGTTGATACAGGGACTAGGTGAACTGCATTTCTTGAGGTGACCCGCAGATAGTATAGTCTCTTTTAGCATATTGTATTTACTTTCTGTCCATTGTATTCCGGACGATTGTTGTATTGTATTGCTTCATAGAAATAACTCATGCACTTGTGATACCAGGTTCTGGGATAAGTTTTGGATTATTCTACATTAAATTGTCAAGGACTCTATAGTTATTTATGTAAATTTCATTATTTATTATTTCACTATATAAGGCAAAATAATTTCAACAAACATTAAAATTGAAATTTAATTAAGTATTTTCGGTTGATTGCCTGATAGCGGTGTTCGGTGGCCACAACTCTTTGTGAATTTTGGGTCGTGACACATGTAACAGATGAATGCATTCTACATGTAAAAGTATATGATAAGTAAAAAAAATATGCTAAGTGAAGACAACTAGTAAGTGAGGGCATGCAGTGAGTGAAAACATGTAGCATGTTAAGGCTTCTAACAAGTAAATCACGTGACAACTAGAGGCAGATAACATGTATGCGCTAATAGTCATGAATTCGAAGATGGCATGTAACACAAGTAAATCAAGTAAATGGTATAACAGTAACATAGAAGGTAAAGGCATAGCTATAGTTGTAATAGGACAAAGGGAAATCACAATAGGTAACTACATAAGGAACTCAAATATAAGGTATCATATAAAAACAACCAACATTAATAAAACCAAAGTGAAGGGTATGTAAGTACTTAACGAATGAGTAATTATAACAGATATCCAATTTCCTTTCATTTGATACGGTAATAACCAACAAACAAAAATCTTTTCAAACCGCGCAAATATACTTATTGTGCCAACACCATATCAACCGCATGGAATAACCCTCATGCCCAACATAGCCCAATGCTCCAATCCTTGCATATATTACCAATAAAGAAACTCAAGTTGCAAGATAATTACATGTATAATGGGTGTTCATAATGTTACAATAAATTAAGTATGTAAATAGTCCAAAATAACATATTAAATCCTTTTGAAGATGCCATATGTTCTAACATGATCTCTAACACAGTTAATTGAGTTTATTAGTCCTCGGATTAAATAAAACATAAGTCAAAGAATCACCAAGTTACATCGAGGCACAAAGAAAGCATATAATTTTCCATCTCGAGCATAAAAATCGTGGCACATGCATATACGATTGTCACCTCGTATATGTATCACTCCCGCATGTAGAAAATAGTAGAAAACATTTCTTCAATAAAGCTAGGCAAGATATTTACTTCAAAAAAGCCAAATCGATAGACTAGAAGCGTCTTTCCATATAAATCAACTTCTGAACAGTTCGAAACTAGCCAATAGCAGCTCAAAATCATCAAAAATATCATAGGAAGCAAACCCAAACGATAAAGGTCGAAGTTTTAATCAAATACGCAATGTCAACCCAAAAGCCAACCTCGGCATCGCACCTTGAAACCCAGTAAAACCCAAAATTTTTGACAATCTATCGGAATACGAGTCCAATGCGACTCCAAATCAATGTTGAAATCTCAAATATTAAATGTAGAAATGTTTATACAAAACCCTTAGTTTCTCTTTTAGAATTATCAATCAAGTGCCAAAATTAAAAATGGAATCATGGAATATAATTAAAATCGAGTTTAAAATGCTTATCCCTATCCAAATGGTGAAAATTCCCTCTAAAATCGCCCAAATCGAAGATTCCCTACTAAAAATGTGAAAAATATCTCAAAGTCCGAAAATAGAGTACTTTATACTGCCCAGGTGAACCATTTACGAACGTCGAAGAAGCTTTGCGTTCATGAAGCACAAAAACGCCTCCAACTAGAAACTTTCATAGCGATCGCGATACACTGCTCACGAACTCGATGACCAGCACTCCCAACCATCATGAACGCGAACGCACCCAACGAACGCGAAGTACAAGGGCCCAACTGCCAATCACCATTTGCGTCCATGGTTGAACCTTCGCAAACACATATACCTTCATGCACAGACCTTTCGAGATCACTTCCCCCCTAACCGTGAATGTGTAGAACAAATCTCCTCCAACTCACCTGACTTTTCACGAACGCGTTCTCATTCTCGCGATCGTGATGCATTACTTGACTCAAGCAAATTAGCGACACAAAACCCATCCGAAATGATCTGAAACCACCCCGATATTTACCCGAGCCTCTCGGGATCCCGCCTGAACATGCCAAAAAGTCTCAAAATACTATACCCAGTAAAAGCCTTAAATTATCCATAACAACATCAAAATCACGAATCATACTTCAAATCAAGTTTAATAAACTATTTTCAACTTCCAACTATCAAACTTACACTGAACACGTCTAAACAACTCGGAATCACCTCAGATTTTGCACACAAGCTCCTAATGACATAACGAATCTACTTCAATTCCCGGAATAATAATTCGAACCCGATAATATCGAAGCCAACTTCCGGTAACACCTATGAACTTTTTAAACCTTCAAATTGCCAATTTTCACCAAAATAGCGCTATAACCTTCTAAAAATATCCAAATGCAAATCCGGGCATACGCCCAAGTCCAGACTTAACAAAGTCATCAAAACTCCGATTTAATGTCTAATACACAACAGTCAAACTTGGTCAACTCTTCCAACTTAAAACTTTCTAGTTAGGAATCATCTTCTAAATTAATTCTGAGGCATCTGAAACTAAAAGTAACGATACACACGAGTCATAATACACCATATGAAGTTATTCGTGACCTCGAGGTATCGATCTAAAGGCAGTTTTTCAAAACGACTGGTCGAGTCGTTAGATAAATTTAATTTGATTGAAAAAAAATTCGAGGAAAAAGAGTTGTTTTATGTCTTCAAACATTGTTCATACATCGATGTCGTATTCATTTTCGCAAGAGATGCAACATAACTCCATTTTTCTTTGTTT
Source organism: Nicotiana benthamiana (assembly GCA_034376525.1). NCBI lineage: Eukaryota > Viridiplantae > Streptophyta > Magnoliopsida > Solanales > Solanaceae > Nicotiana > Nicotiana benthamiana. Next base: position 9,078,382 of record CM067334.1, read on the forward strand.
AAGAGATATTCAATTGATCATTCTTTTATTCCTTTTTATTTCCTCAGTCTTTTTCCTTTGAACTTTTGCCATTCTTCCCCCACTTTTGAACGTACAATGTCATGATGTAAGTAAATTCTTGTTTCACATGATTTCTTGCTGATATTAACCTCATGTATTTTTTTGGAATAGAAAATCTCTTTCCTTCGGTTTTCTTTCTTGAGTCTAATTTGTTCTCAGAAGTCGGAACATAAATTTTCTGCAAAATACTTCATTGCGTGCGTCATTTTCTACTAGGTTGTATTTTTTTTTTCATTATTACGTCCAAGATTTCTTTAACTGAGAAAAATATTTGAGCTTTGAGGAAGTGATTTATCAGCCTCATCATATTAATATATTACTATATACTTGTTAGACACCAAACATGATTACGTTAGACATATATTAAAAATCCACTAAGAAACAGAATGATATATAAAATATATCTGAAAGTGGAATATGACATCACTTGATCCATTTTGTTAAAATCACGTTGAAAAAAGGTTGTTTCAAAAAAGTTATAATTTAGAGCAAACATAAAATAAAACAGAAAGACATATACAGGCCAATGATACTAACTAGTTGGAATCAGGGCGAAACCACCTTATAAAAAGGTGATTTAACTGGTCATCCTTCATCGAAATATTAAGAAAAATTATATTATATAGATAAGTAAAATATTAATTTTAAATGTATAAACTATATATTGAATATCTTTTGTCGAGAATTTCTTTTTTATATAAATAAGTAAAATATTAATTTTAAATGTATAAACTATATATTGAATATCTTTTGTCGAGAATTTCTTTTTAGTTTTTTCAAGTTTGAACACTCTTAAAAATATTCTGGATTCGCCACTGGTTGAAATTAAAGTTTATTTATTCTGTACAGGTGTTAATAATATTACATAAGGTTTAATTAATGCGCAATGAAAATCTTTTTTTCCTGCTAAAGATTTAAAGCTCAAGAGAAAGTATAAAGAACACTAATTAAAGAATTTAATATTGAATTGAACGGGTCCAAATAGTGCAGCATAAATAATAGTGAAAATTGAAATAAATGGTGACTTCTTTAAGTGGTAATATTAGTGGTGGCTGCTGGGGGTTTCTTTCAAAGACTTGGCCCAAGAAAAGATGAACCATGGATTGACGTGGATATCACCACTTTTATTTTACTCCACTTAAAAATATTAATCGCTTTTAACTTTTAATAGACTTATCTATTACGGGGCAAACATTTTTTCATGAATGGCATCCTGAATTTTAGATAGGACAAAGCATCTTACTATACTAATCATTATCTACTCAATGTATCTTGACCAATCCCTTATAAGTAGGATTTCTTTAGAAATTTTCAAATTTTTATTTGAAGAGGAATCAGGGAGAAACTTACAAAATTATTTTTGTATATAAGGTCACGAGTTCGCGCTATGAAAGTAGCCATTACTGTTTATTTTGGAGTAAATTGTTTATATAACAATTTTTGAGGTGCGACTGTTTTCCGTAACGTGCATAAATACGGAATGCTTCATGTTGCTGCTTTTTTAATTTTTTATTTAATAAAAAAATTTGAAAGTACCATACTCCAAGTAAAACTTCTTCCATCCAAATTTATATGGTTGTCTTTGACTAAGCATGAAATGTAAGAAGAAAAAAAAGAAGATTTGTACAACTTGTGATTTAAAATAATTCACAGTTATCTGTGTGGCTATAAATTATCTCATCAAAAATAAAATAATAATTTTTAAGTTAAATTATTTCTAGATAAGAAAATTTAATATTCTTTTGCAGATAACAAAAGAAAAATAAAACACATACTTTGGAAAGAGAGTATATGCTCTTTATATAACACTAAGATATGATTTTCTGAATCATCTTATCTGGATAAGTTTGGTGGCCATATGCTAACATTACCTGCTGGCATGTTTGAGACCTCGTACTAAGAATTGTTAGGCAATAATTCTAATTAAGAAGCCTATGCCATTCCACATGGCACATAATTAAGGATGAATGTCCGAAACGTTTCTAATTAACTCAGCAAATTCTTTCAGATACTACTAATTAGCATGGTGGGAGTTGGAGAAGGAAGTAGATATATCCTCTAGATTTGATAAAATATTAAACTCTGTAGATAGTGCAAAATAAATTGTAGATTTAACTTCACCGATAAAGCTGTATTGCCAAAAAGTTATTTGAGTACTTAAATAGCTCTAAAACAATCAAAAATAATATAGGTTAATCGAAATCAAAAGTAATATGAGCTTGAGAACATAAATTGATCAAGATCTGTGATTATAGTGTCAATAATTCGAGATATAAGAGAGATAAGATAAGTAGTAAAATTTGCACAAGAGAGAGATAGAGAATTAGATAGAGAGAGAGTAGTATATTTTCAATAGTAAAATACACATGAGTCTTTATAAAGGGAAGGTCCCCTTTATATACTAAGGGACATTCCTCGAAATAATCAAAGAAAAGTACAAGGGTTGGTGACCTCAGTGTACGAGTGTCAGAGCTCGAAACGACGTTGCAGTGAGTCATGTCACTCGGCCCATCTACTGTCTGAGGCCGGCCTTCCTCGAGTCGGCCATAATTAAGCTGCTTTCTTCACCGAGGACGTATGTAGATAGTGTAGGGACGTAAGGAACCAAATTTTCCCCATGCAGATAGTCCCTCAGTTTATTGGAGACGTAGTCGGGAGGCGTCTTCAATGGACGGACATACATGCTCGACACTTATGGAAATTTGGCCGTTCCTATCGATACCCCTGTAAAAGACGTGCCCGTATGTGAAGAGGTCAAGCCGTTGACGTATTACCTCCCTTTGGGCTTCCTTTTTAAGATAACGTCATCGATCACGTGCGTGATCATTACTTATTCTCCCGTGACGGTTCAGGTTATGATGTGACGTTTGGGTTTCCTGCGCTGGTTTTCGAGTCATGCCTTTTCGATTTCCATGTATCCTTTCCTACAAATAGAGGGGAAGTTGAACTTGATTCATCTTTTGAACCTTTTCAGAGAATATTTTCCTTGTCTTTTTCTAGTGCTCGTTGTTCTTTCTTTTTTTAAACTCCCGTTCTTAGGAATCGAACCCGAGACCAAAGGCGCCTTTTACTTATAACTTTCGCTATGGCTAAACGTCGTCATGATGACACTAGAACTAAGGACGATGGTCCCTCTAGGGCTTTGTCATCCTCAGATGATGGGGATGCCGAAGAAGTTTTCGTTCCATTATCGACGACCAATTTGCTTCCCCTGAATATGGATAAAAGGAAGGATTTCTAGAACAAGTGTAAACTCCCTCCATGGGACCACAGTGACTTGATGCCTCCTCACTTGGCCGCTCTCAAGAAATCGAATAATATTCCTGATCATGTTGAGATGGTCCCTGCTGGGCTAAACCATGCTAATGTGCACATGCCCGGGTACTGTGCATTTTACGAGTACGCCTTTCGAATCGGGTACAGCCTCCCATTTTACCCTTTGGCGGAAGAGCTCTGTCGTTGGTTCGGGGCATTCCCGGCCCAGCTTACTCCGTACGCGCTGAAGGTGTGTAGGGTACTTACCATCTATGCTAGGAAGGATGGGAAAGAGGTTACCGTTCATCACCTCCTACAGATGTTCAGTGCCATCTTTATGAGAGGCTCGATGCTCCAGTTAAGTACTCGGGGCAAGAAGAGCTTTGTGTCGTAGGTGGATGACAAGGCGGACCGCAAATTTTGGACGAGATTTTTCTATGTGCGTACCGAGCACATTGTGTCTAACCCTGAAGGGTTTCCAGAGGTGTGGAACGATGCATGTACGTATTACTGTGCACAAATTTTACTAAGGCAATCTTGCCTTGCTGTATTTGTTCGTCGTATACTTTTCCTTGTTTTCATGCAGTGACGGCTCGCCCTCCTCGTAGGGTTGACGACATTCGGTCGTGGGTGTAAGCGCTAGTTCCACTTGCAGAAGAATGCAATTCCTAGCCTGCATTCCTTAGGCTTTATGGCCCGGCAGGTAATGGCCTTACCTAATTTTTCCTTCTGTTATGGTTTGAGGGTTCCCCATAATTTGTCTTTCCCGACTCATACTTACTTTGGATGGTCGGGACACCTCTAAAGAGGCGCAGAAGAAGAAGAAGAAGACCTTGGCATCCCCTACTAGGGCGGTATCTGACCTTGAGTGGGATATGATCCTCGTTGGCACGTCCAGGGGCAGTACTTTGCCCCCTCAGGACAAGAGGTCGGACTAGAAGCGGCTCCAGAGATATTACCTGAGGCCGTGTTGGGGGTTGTACCTGAGACGACGCCTATGGAGATACTGAAGGTTGTTCCTAAGACTGCCTCTGGGGTTGCCCCCATAGGGGCGTCCATTGTTCAACCGACTCCATCTGAGCCCGCTCTGCATACCATGGAGGGGGACCATGAAGAGGAGGAGACATTAGAGATGAGTCAGCGTCGGGTTCTTGCCGGCAAGGTCGTGGCTACTCAGACAAGGAAGGTTAAGCTATCCCGCCCTGAGTCGAGGCTGGTCTTTATGGCCGAGGCCATTCGCTCATGGAGGTCCTCTCTTAGGAGGGAAGCCACGGAGAGGAGGAGCAAAAGTGTGGACGTGGCGGGCCCGGGGGCCGCCACGGAGGACGTGGGCAGAAGAGGTGGGTCCTTGGACCAGGTGGAGATGGTGGCCAGCCGGTCCTCTCATCGTATAGTGATTCCAAGCCACTATATCTTGTTGGAGAATTGCGCGGAAGCGGCCACCACTATGACACTCTTCTGTGCCGGTGCTGAGCGTGCGGCGCTGGCGGAACCTAGCGACAAGGTCTTGGCCCAAAGGGTGGCGGGTGCGGCCTTGCAGGTATGCCTTTGCCTTGATCGATGATCTTTTCTTTTGTGTTAGTGGAGGGTGATTTTCCTCGTACTTACTTGGTTTCTTTTTCAGACTCTTCTCTTAAAGGCGGAGAGGAGTCCACGCCAAAAGGAGAAGGTGGCCAAGTACAACAGGCTGATTCAGAAGTAAACAGGATGCGCGAGGTTCACCGGACCTTGGCTGATATGTATAAGCAGTACCCTAACTTCAGGGTGGTTCATGAGGGCCTCGTGGAGTCCGAGGAGCGGTTGAAGAAAAGGGTGGCTGAGCTGGAGAAAATTGATGAACGGCTCATGGCCGCTATTGCTCGGTGACATCCTTATTCAGGCTAAGGACGAAGAATTGCAGCTTGGCCGCATAGTGGCGGAGGAGGCAGCGAAATTATGCACCCGGGTGGTGACCTTAACGGCAGAACTTGATTCCACGAAGGCCAAGGTCGAGGATCTCAAGCGAGATCTTGCACAGGCCGACACGTCCCATGATGCACACGAGATGTGGGTGTACTCGGAGGCCAGGCTAGTTGTGCTCGAGGAATTTTTGGCGGCTGGTCGAGCATTTGAGGCAGAAGTTGAGAGCCAGTGCTAGTTGGTTAGAGCCGCTCGTGAAGTGGCTAGTTATAGTCCTAAATCACCGGCTGGGGAGGGGGGCAACTCTACACGCTTATCGTTTGATATCCAGCTCTTGGATTTCGAAAGCGTACCCTCCTGAAAATGAGGACGGGCCACCTGAAGGTCAGGCCGGGAAGGATAAGTAGTGGATTTTTAGGATCCTTGTAAATATACCAGTAAATACTGATTTTTGTATCATGAGTGTTTGACCCCTATGATAAAGACATATGATTTTTGTTGTAAGTAATCTTTTCTATTCTTGTTGGCATATTGTTGTATTTGTTACTGTAGCTGTGTAGAGCTTGACGACTTTAGCTGTGTAGAAACGACGACAACATCCGTGTAAAACAATGACCGTAGCTTTCATAATTCGACGACCCTAGCCGTATGGAAATGATGGCCTTAGCCTGATGGCTTTAGCCTTTTAATATGATGGTCATAGCCTGATGGCCTTAACCATATAAAAATGCTAGTCGTAGCCTTATGAAAACGATGGCCATAGCCATGTAAAATAATGGTCGTAGCCTGATGGCTTTAGCCATGTATAATGATGGTCGTAGCGTGATGGCCTTAGCCATATAAAATGTTGGCCGTAGCCTTATGCAAACGATGGTCATAGCTATGAAAAATAATGGTCGTAGCCTGATGGCCTTAGCCATGTAAAATGATAGTCGTAGCCTGATGGCCTTAGCCATATAAAATGTTGCTAGTAGACTTATGTAAACGATGGCCATAGCCATGTAAAATAATGACCGTAGCCTGATGGCCTTAGCCATATAAAATGATGGCCGTAGCCTTATGAAAACGATGGCCATAGCCATGTAAAATAATGGCCGTAGCCTTTTTCTTCATTTGGAGATGGCCGTAGCCTTTTCATTTATTTGGAGATGGCCATAGCCTTTTTCTTCATTTGGAGATGGCCATAGAATTTTCATTCGTTAGGAGATGGCCGTAGCCTTTTCATTCATTTGGAGATGGTCGTAGCCTTTTCATTCATTTGGAGATGGCCGTAGCCTTTTCATTCATTAGGAGATGGTCGTAGCTTTTCTATTCATCTGGAGATGGTCGTAGCCTTTCTATACATCTGGAGATGGCCGTAGCCTTTCTATACATCTGGAGATGACTGTAGCCTTTATATACATCTGGAGATGACCGTAGCCTTTCTATACATCAGGAGATGGCCGTAGCCTTTCTATACATCTGGAGATGGCCGTAGCCTTTCTGTACATCTGGAGATTACACTAATCCAGTCCCTTTATCATGTCGGGCTTGGAGAGTACATGGAGTGACGGGCATGATGCACTTGTGCTGCAAACATCTCCAGGTGACCCCTTTGCCGCCTCATTAAAAACCTTCCTGAGAAAACCCAATTGGGACAAAACCCAGGTAAGGGAAAAAGAGTACGACTCAGGTGACACCCTTTTAGAAGTGGAAACGTTTGATGTGAGCGACGTTCCAGTTGTTCTGGAGTGTCTTTCCTTCCATTGTCTCTAGCTGGAATGCTCCATTCCCGGCCGCCGCCGTGATTTTGTTGGGTCCATCCAAGTTTGTGCCAAATTTCCCTTCACTTGGGTCTTTAAGGCCAAATTCTTGGCTTTGAGGACGTAATCCTCTACTCTGAGCGGACTTATTTTTTCCCTTTTGTTGAAATATCTTTCGACTTGTTGTTTTTGGGCTACCATCCTGATGTGGGCCATTTCTCTTCTTTCATCGGCTTCATCAAGATCTTGGAGTCTGCTGATATCGTTTTCTATCCTGCTGGTGTATGAATACCATGGGCTGGGTTCTCCCACTTCAACGGGTATGACCGCATCAGTTCCATAAACCAGAGAGTAGGGGGTTTCCCCAGAGCTGGACTTGGGTGTGGTTTTGTGAGCCCACATGACTTCGGGTAGTAGTTCCGGCCAAAGCCCTTTGGCATCTTCGAGTTTTTTTTTAGTATGTTTAGAATTGTTTTGTTGGAATACTCTGCTTGACCGTTGGCGGCAGGCTGATATGTCGTGGACAGTATCCTTTTGATGTGCCATTTTTCGAAGGACTCGGTCGTTTTCTAACCAATGAACTGGCGCCCGTTATCGCAGCTGATTTCTTTGGGGATGCCGAAACGGCATATGATGTTCCTCCATACGAAGGTGATGACTTCTTGTTCGGGTATTTGCACGTAAGCACCTTCTCCCACGCACTTGGAGAAATAGTCAGTTAAAACAAGAAAAAATCGTATCTTTCCTCGTCCTGAGGGTAGTGGGCCGACTATATCCATTCCCCACTTGATGAATGGCCAGGGGGAGGTGACAGAATGGAGGTGTTCTCCTGGTTGGTGTATCATTGGGGCAAACTTTTGGCATTTCTTGCATCGGCAGACATAATCAGCTGCCTCTTTCTTCATGGTGGGCCAGTAGTAGCTGGAGCGTATCCAGTGTGGGCGCCGCAATGGATATTGTGTACTTCTTTGAGTACCATTCTTGTTTGTTAGGGCCCGAAGCATTTGGATAAGGGGCCACCTAACGTCCTCTTATAAATGTCGTTGTTGATAATGCAATATCGGGTGGCCTGTATGCGAAGCTTTTATGCCTCTTTTTTATCGGGGGGTAGTATCCCGTCTTGCAAATAAGATATGAATTGGTTGCGCCAGTCCCAAGTCCGTTTTAAGGAAAGTACCTTGGTGTGATCAATAGCTAAGTGGAGGAGTGTGACCACACTTTCTTTGTTGATGTTTTTGGTGAGGGCAGCCAATTTTTCCAGGCCGTTCGCTTCGACATTTAGTCCTCTGCGAATTTGTTTGAAGCGGCATTCGTCGAATGTAGCCATCAGTTTGTGGATTTCTGACTGGTATTTTTGTAACCTCTGCTCTTTGATTTGATAAGTCCCAGTGATCTGGTTTACCACAAGTTTGGAGTCGCAGTGGAGGAGAATTCGGCGAGCCCCATACTTGGTGGCCAGTTTCATACCTGCAATAACGGCCTTGTACTCGGCCTCGTTGTTAGTCATTTTCGGGCATCGTATGGACTGGCGAATTGTTTCACTTACGGGGACCTCAAGAACGAGTCCCAGTCCCGTTGCCGATGCATTGACGGCGCCATCTGTATAAAGGACCCATAGGTCATTTTCGGAGGATGCACATTGTGCTTCGAGTTCTGCCGCTGGCATGACTTCCGTACTGAAGTCGGCGATAAAGTCAGCTAAGACTTGTAACTTGATGGCGGTCCTTTAGAGGTACGTAATATCATGCTCGTTGAGCTCGATGGGCCATCTGGCAAGCCTCCCTGATAGTTCGGGTTTGTGTAAGACGCTCCTTAGAGGGACGGTCGTTACTACCCTTTTGGGATGGCACTGGAAATATGGTCGTAGCTTTCGTGAAGCTACTACGAGTGCTAATTATAGTCTCTCAAGGTGGGGGTACCGCGTTTCGGCATCTACTAATGTTTTGCTAATATAATAAATAGGAGATTGCGTACCTTTAATTTCGCGCACCAGGATAGTGGTGACTGCGACTTCTGATACGGCCAAATATATCAGCAATGGCTCGCCTGGGTTGGCTTTCACCAGTAGGGGTGGTGATGATAAGTATGCTTTCAGGTTCTTCAGGGCTTCTACACATTCTTCGTTCCACTCCAGTCCCTGGTCTTCCTTCAATACACCAAATAACTCCTGGCACCTGTCGGAGGAGCGTGAGATGAACCCGGAGAGGGCGGCTATCCGGCCCGTCAACTTTTTCACCTGCTTGGCATTTCTGGGATGGCCTATGTGGCCTTGATCTGGTCAGGGTTGACTTCGATCCCTCTTTGTGATACCAGAAATCCCAGGAACTTTCTCGAGGATACTCCAAAAGAGCATTTTTCGGGATTCAGTTTCATGGCGTACCTCCTTCATATTTCGAAGGCCTCCTTCAGGGGGGTGAGCTGGTCTTCCTTTTTTGAGGACTTGACCAACATGCCGTCGATGTATACCTCCATTGTCTTACCGAGTTGTTCTTTGAACATTGCAGTCATCAGCCTTTGGTAAGTGGCCCCTGCGTTCTTAAGCCCGAAGGGCATTAACTTATAGCAATACGTCACCTGGTGGGTGATGAAAGTTTTCTTCTCCTATCCTCCTCGGCCATCATGATCTTTTTGTAGCCGGAATACGCATCAAGGAAGCTTAGCAGCTCATGTGCTGCCGTTGCATCTATCATATGGTCGATCTGGGGTAGCGAGAATGAGTTTTTTGGACATGCTTTGTTTAGCTTGGTGAAATCTACACATATACGCCACTTCCCGTTTTTCTTTTTGACCATTACGATGTTGGCGACCCATTCCAAGTACTTGGATTCCCTGATGGAGCCATTAGCTAGAAGCTTGTCTACTTCTTCACTCACCGCTTCGTTGATGACGGCATTGAATTTTCTTCTTACCTGCCGCACAGGCGGGTGTAGTGGCTCGACGTTAAGTTTGTGGGAGGAAATTTCTCATTGAATTCCCGGCATATCTTCATGGGAATAGGTCCGCATGGTTAGATAAAAATTCACGATACGGACCTGGATTTGATAGGTCGTGGCCTATATAAGCTTTCTTTGCGGGGTCACTGTTGTTTAATTGGATGGGATCGAGGTTTTCGACCTTAACCTTGCTAGCCTCGACGTCCTCGAGATATTTGATGGCGTTCTTTGTTGGGTGGACGTTAGTTCCCGACAGGGCTGATTGCTATGCTTCAGCACTTGCTCCTTTAAGTTTCTTGGTATGTGTGTAATCTTCAGCTATTTTATAGCATTCTTGAGCGGTGCGGGGCTCGCCCTGTATGTTGTGCACTCCCCATGGGGTTGGGAATTTGATCACATTATAGAAATTGGAGGGGACGTCCCTCATGGCATGTATCCATGGGCGTCCGACAATGGCGTTGTATGTTGTTTCTTGGTTCATTTCGTGGAAAACGGTTTCCATCGAAACTCCTCCTGCCAGAACGGGCAGCGTCACCTCGCTTGAGGTTCTTTCCACTACATTATAAAACCCGTTAGTGTTATGCATCGTGTAATTATTCTATCCTTGAGTCCCGTGAGTGCAAGACTCTTGGATGAATAATACATGCGATGCTTCCGTCGTCGATGATTATGCTTTTAACATCAGTATCTACTATACCTAATGTAATAACTAAGGCATCATAACGAGGAAAACACAAACCGTCGGCATCAGAATTATCAAAGGTGATACTATCTTTGAAGTCGTCATATCGTTCGTGAGCGATGGTTCGCTTTAAGTTGTGGGTGGTGGTGAATTTGACGTGATTGATCGCTGAGTCATTGCCATCCCCAATGACCATGTTGATAGTGCGTGTTGGTGAGGGCGGCCTTGGCGGGCCGTGGGGTTGTTCCCGCCCGCGTGCAAAGTTGAGCTTTCCTTTGTCGCTGAGCAGTTTTTTCAAGAACCCTTGGTTTAGCATTCGGACCACCTCTGTCGGAGACCTATTCAGTCCTCCGTTCTGTGCCCCCGTTCTTGGTGGAACTGGCACAGAGCGTTTGATTTTCTGGTGGTGCGGTCGGACTTCATCGTTTCTGGCCATTGTACTTTGTTGCCCAGCTTTTCCAGTGCGTACACTACTTCTGAAGGAGATACACAAAAGTTATGTGCAGGTAATGAAGGGGGCATACTTCTGTCGTTCATCAGTGGGGTGACATGTCATTGTAAGGTGTCCGCATGCCTTGTCGGTGGCGGATGCGAGGACCTGATGTATGGTTGGTGTCTTTCCCAATTAAGGTGTGAGACTTGCTCCCGCCGTGCGTCGCTGCGCCGGTCCCTTCGGATTTCTGGGTGCATCATCGTCAACCGTCGGGTTGGGCCGTTAAGGTCGTCATCATTCCCACGTGCCTCGGTGCAATTGGCGTTTTGTATCTCTACCCAGGTGGTGGGGGATATTCTAGAAGACGGCTGAGTAGTTTCTTGGTTGCCCTTGAGCCATCTCTGCTGAGCCCATTCTGAAAGGCCGCAACTGCCATGCCTTCAGACACATTTGGTAGGTTCATTCTGACCCTGTTGAACCTGGCGAGGAACTCCCTGAGTCCTTCTCCTGGGGTCTGTCGTACAACAAAAATATCGTTGACCCATGTTTCCACCTTCCTTGCTCCTGCATAGGCGGTGGCAAATTTATCCGCCATCTCCTCAAATGTGGAGATGCTTTTGGACGATTGCTGTGAGTACCACGTTAGGGCCCCTCCTGTTAGTGTTTTGCCGAACTTTTTCAGAAGTACGGATGGTACTTGTTCTTTTGATAGATCAATGCCTTTGACGGTTGTGACATAGCGGATTAGGTGGTCCTTGGGATCGGTGGTCTCGTTATATATTTTCAAGTTGGGGGAATTTTGAAGGTCTTTAGGATGGGGTATGGCACAACTCCTTCTATGTAGGGTTGTTCAACGAACCTCTCCACGTCTCGCTTTGGTAGCAACTTGGGCGCGCCTGGGATCTTATTCACCCTTTCTTGATGCTCCTTCATCTGGTCGCGAAACGACCTATTTTCGTTTTCCATTTCTTCCATCTTTTTGAGGATGGCTGTGAGTGTGCTGCCGTTAGCTTGAGCATCGGCGGTCACGTTGTTCGTTCTCATGACTTTGAGTTCATCTTCGGCTGCAACGTGATCTGTCGCTGGGGTTCATCTATCATTTTGAGGCGGCTTCTTGGCTAGACTGCTTAGAGATTTTGTCAGCCACTGTAACAGTAACTTCTTTACCTTCGGGGGTGCTTCTTTGGTTGTAGATGTTGAAGTCTCTCTTTCTCGTGGAACCACCAGATCTTCTGACGAGGAAGGTAGGTGTTCAATGCTTACCAAGGTACTGGGGGTTGCGTGTAGGGCATCTCCTTCAGCAGCTGCGTTGAGAGTGCCTATGAGATCTGTTCTTATATCCAAGATAGCTTTCATTCTCGCGTTGTTCTCAGCCATTTTAGGTTGCGGAGAGTGATTTTTCCAAGGGTCTCTAGAAACAACCTACAGCTTTGATTCTTGAAATCCCCACAGACGGCGCAAAATTGTTTTGCCAAAAAGTTATTTGAGTACTTAAATAGCTCTAAAACAATCAAAAAATGATATGGGTTAATCGGAATCAAAAGTAATATGAGCTAGAGAGCATAAAATGACAAAGATCTGTGATTATGGTGTCAATAATTCGAGATATAAGAGCGATAAGATAAGTAGTAAACTTTGAACAAGAGAGAGAGAGAATAGGATAGAGAGAGAGTTGTATATTTTCAACAGCAAAATACATATGAGTCTTTAAAAAGGGAGGGTCCCCTTTATATACTAAGGGACCTTCCTCAAAATAATCAAATAAAAGTACAAGGGTTGGTGGCCTCATTGTGCGAGTGTCAAAGCTCGAAGTGACGTCGCAGTGACTCATGTCACTCGCCCTGTCTACTATCTGAGGCTGACCTTCCTCGAGTCGACCATAATTAAGCTACTTTCTTCACCGAGGACGTATATAGATAGTGTAGGGATGTAAGGAAACAAATTTGCCCAATACAAAAGCTAAGTGGCAAAGAATGATACACATAGAAAAGACTATATATTACCATCAACGGATATGATACAATGGATGAGACCACTCTTCCCTTAATCGGAGGTTTCGGGTTTGAGCCCTGCGTATGAAAAAATTCTTGGTAGGGAGTGCTTTCCTCCGATTCGGATATAGTCGGACTCCAATGCGAATAGCGAACATCGGGTGGTAAACCAAAACAAAAGGAAAGACTATATATTACTTTTTTTGAATATCACATTTTCATTGTTGACTATATTCCTATGCACGGAGAAATACTATGTGGTTGTTAATGAATGGGTAAGTAAGTTTCGGTTTAAGTGTAGTTTTAATCTGGAGTAATGGGATCAGCATGCGATTTCTTGAACGTACCATCAAACAAACCAACATGCATAACCCGTGAATGAGATCAACAAAACATGAAACATTTCATAAAAATTTCCATGAACTCTTGAATATCACAAAACATCATATATTCAAAAATAGTTATTCACACATGTAATGTAACACTTCAACTAACGTGACATGATGAATAAAAGAATACTGACACAAGACCATAGTGAGCATTTTTCGGTTGTTATGGGGTTGCACCAAGAATTTGTGTTCAGCCCATTCTTATTTGCCTAGTTGTTGATGCACTGACATACCATATTCAAAGAGAGGTGAAATGATACATGTTATTTATTGATGACATAGTTCTGATCGATGAGATGCAAGGTGGTGCTAACGAAAGGCTTGAGGTTTGGAGACATACCCTTAAGTCTAAGGGTTTCAAATTGAGTAAGAGAAATATAGAACACCTAGAGTACAACTTCAACGCCGGGTTGACAGAATCGGGAACGGATGTGAGGCTTGGATCATAGGTCATCCGCAAGAGAGACAATTTCAAGTACCTTGGGTCGGTTAACCAGGGGGATGTGGAGATCGATGAGGATGTCACACACCGTACAGAGATGGGCTGGATGAAATGGAGGTTAGCATCTAGAGTCCTATATGACAAGAAAGTGCCACTGACGCTCAAAGGTAAGTTTCATAGAACGCTGGTTAGACCAACTATGTTGTATAGGGAAGAGTATTAGCTGTCTTAAGAACTCACATATCCAGAAGGTGAAAGTAATAGAAATGAAAATATTGAGGTGGATGTGCAGGCACGCTAGGATGGATAAGAACAGGAATGAAGATATTCAGGAGAATGTGGTCGTGCCTCATATGGATGATAAGATGCGAGAAGAAAGGATCAGATGGTTCGGACACATATGTAGGAGAAGCCCAGAAGCCCCAGTAAGGAGGTGTGAGCAATTGACTTTGGCTGGTACGAGAAGAGGTAGAGAGAAGCCTAGACATGGCATGACTTCGGATTTCTGAGCACATGACCCTTGATAGGAAGGTGTGGATGTCGAGCATTAGGGTTGCCACGACCCGGATTTCCAACCATCGGGAGTCGTGATGTCGCCTAGTAATAGGAGGTAAGAAAGCCAAATATCAAATACTTTTTAGCAAACAATAACAATATTAAAAACATTAAAAAATTTAACAATATAGTTGAAGTCTCAAATATAACTTACTGAAATAAAAGCGGAAGTTTAACAAATTCTCTACCCAAGACTGGCATCACTACTCACGAACTTCTAGGATTACTAAATACAATCGTCTTAAAGAAATCATAATAGTCTGTTTCAATATAAAAGCTAACAAACTGAATAAGGATGGAAGAGACTCCGGGCTTGTGGACGTCATTGTTAGATAATACGCTTAACGCTGGGGGGGGGGGGTGAATAGCGTTATAATAAAAATTAGCGTAAACTTGCGGAATTTAAAATTTGCAGGAAATAAATAAGTGTGATAAATAAGAAAGAACACAGCGAAGTATTCTGGTTCACCACAACCCGTGGCTAGTCCAGTCCCCGAGAGACTCTCTCGAGATTTCCACTAACTTGTCAAGCTTCCGGGTGCTTAACAAACCTTTACAACTTGAGGACACAAGCCTCAACACCTTTGCTCGGAGATACAACACTCCAAGACTTCAACCAAAGGAAACACAAGTTCCTTCACAACTTGAGGACACAAGCCTCAACTACCTTTGCTCGGAGATACAACACTCCAAGACTTCAACCAAGGAAACACAAGTTCCTTCTTACAACAAGAGAATAACAATTTTCTTCAAGTGTACAAAACACTAAGCACTCAAACAAGACACTCCTTAATGAGTAGATATGAGTAAAAGAATACGCTCAAGATCGCAACAACTTTCGACAAGAGTTTGGCTCTCAAAAACTTATGTAATGAATATAAAATGATAAGCAATAGAGTATGCAAGCTTATAGAAATTATATGATCAGTTGTTGTGTGTTGTTCTTCTCAAAAGACTGAATTGAAGCTGTATTTATAGTTGAAAAACTTGGCATTACCGTTGCCTAATTGCCAATTAAGAACTGCTGATTTTACTCTGTGACAATCGATTGTCAAGAAGCCACGATCGATTGTTTGCCAATCGTTCCAAAAATCAATCCCAGATTTTACGCTTAACAATCGATTATCCAAGATCAACAATCGATTATTGGCAACGTTCAAAAAATCATTTCCAGATTTTACGTAAAACAATCGATTATACAAATATTCAATAATCGATTATTCAGCAACGTTCAAAAAATCCTTTCCAGATTTTAATTTCAACAATCGATTATAGAAGATCAACAATCGATTACCTGACGGTATTTGAAAATATTTTGGCAACGGTTAGTTATACAATCGATTATATATCAATCTTGAAAAATCAATTTAGACACTGCCTCGTGACAATCGATTGTTATATACTCACAATCGATTATTTAATAACTTTGAAAAAGTCTGGAAGACACTGCCTCAACACAATCGATTGTCATATGTTCACAATCGATTATTTTGTGACATTGAAAAATCTGATGGACACTGTCTCTTCACAATCGATTGTCATTAACTTCACAATCGATTATTTTGAGCGTTGAAAAACTTTGATGGACACTGCCTCATCACAATCGATTGTCATAAGGTTCACAATCGATTGTCATGCAGATTTAAAAAATCTGATGCTCATTGCCTTAACACAATCGATTGCCATTAGTTCACAATCGATTGTCATGCAGACTTGGCTTAACATAATCGATTATCATAAGTACATAATCGATTATCTTAGTCCAGATTTTAGAGGCATGTTTAAAAATCATTTTGACTAAAGTAAATATGCATGATTTAAAGTCATTTAGCATTAAATTAAATATGCATGATTTTGTAAAAATAATTTTACGAGAGAAGCCATGTCATGAGTCAAGTTGTCGGATCAAGATCACAGTTAAGAACGATCATGTAAAACTATAAAACTTGGTCTTGTGCTTGAATCTCGTTATATATCAATTGTGCGCTTGTACTTGAGCTTCGTCATATGTCAATTTGTGCTTGTTTGTCATTCATCAAAACCTACACATATGAACACACATTTTAGTATAATGCTTTGAGAACGTGTTTCCAACAAGCAAGGCTACCTCAAGAGTCCCTAGACTGATGGTCTGCTCCCGATCTAATACCGCTGCGGTCCGAAAGCCTCGTCCTGATCTATGCAAACAAAATGCACAGAGTGTAGCATCAGCACAACCGACCCCATGTGTTGGTAATTGCCTAGCCTAACCCCGACGAGGTAGTGACTAGGCTAGATAGGACCTACAATAAATAACTTGTAGAGATATATGTGCAATAACAGGGAATATATTAATTTAAGTAGTTAAAGAGAGGGAAACATGCTGTGGGGTACGACTGTCTAAATACAGAAATCATCGTTAGATAAATGAAACTGAACAATAATAACTGATAAGGAAAGTACAGGAAGTCTCCACATACGAAAACAATACACTTACTCCATAATCCGTTGTAGCGCGCAACCCGATCCTTAATAGATGTCATCGTTGCGGCGTGCAACCCGATCCTCAATATTCTATGCAGTTGCGGCGAGCAACCCGATCCTCAATATTCTTCAACACCGTTGAGGCGTGCAACCCGATCCTCAATATTCAATACCGTTGCGGAGTGCAACTTGATCCTCAATATTTAATACCAATAACTCACCCAAAGAATGATCGCAATTCAAGTGCCATGGGAGTAACAACAATTATAAGAAATCCCGGCAATGAAATACAACTAACAATTCAAATATCCCGGCAAGGAATAATCCAATAAATACTTACGTCCCGGCAAGGGAATTATCACTACACGTTCCGCTTTTAATTACCTATTTCACGAGTAACAACTTCTAGTCCAAGCCGATGCTCCAAATGGAATACCAATCACAAACCTTCCTCAACTATTCACTTTATGTTATACTTATCAACCAAGCAAGAAGAAAGTATCATTTAATCGGAATCCAACACATATAAGACTCACGCTCATACTAGACTCAGTTGCATAGATAACCGTCACCATGCCTATGTACCATAATCCACAATTAGCTGGTAGCAAATAATATCCTAATCCTTATGCCTCTAGGCAAAGTTAGAACAAACACTTACCTCGGTCCGAAAATAGCAATCAAGTCTTTAACACCACCTTTCCTCTAGAATCCAACTCCGAAACAATGATATCTAGGCATGATTTAGTTCAATAGTGTCAATAATGGCTCAAAGACACAATTCCATAGCCTTGAAATGAATTTCCTACATTCTTCCAAAAATACCAAAATCCGACCCCGGGCCCACTTGGTCCAAACATGAGGCTCGGACCAAAATCCAATCACCCATAACCCCACGAGTTCAAATATATAATTTGTTTTAAGATTCGACCCCAAATTGAGGTTGAATCGCCCAAAATCCTAAAAGTCCTAACTCTACCCAAAAATTTGCTTTCATGATTTACGGCTAGGAAATTAGTAATTAGATGAAGAAATAATGACTGAATAATGTTAAGATTACATACCCAAAGAGTTATGGTGGAAGGAGAACTTGAAATTCGTCTATGGTAGGTTTAAGGGAGGAGCTCGTGTGAAAAAAAATGAGATGATCCCGAGTCTGCTACTGTTTTAAACTTAAAAGTTTGCTGGGAGAAAATGCCCTTCGTGTTCGCATGAGAGGGACGCGTTCGCCAAGGCTGAATGGATTCAAAGCTTCGCTATCGCGAAGAGACAACGCGAACGCATAGAAGATAGAGGGTTGGGGTCTGGAACGGCCTTGTACGCGAACACGTGATGCGACTCGTGAACGCGGAGAAGGGAATACCTGGGCTTCGCGAATGCGAGGCACTGTCCGCGAACACGATGAAGGGAAAGCCCAAAGGTATGCGAACGCGAGCCTAGAGCTGCGAACGCGAAAAAGGTTTATCTTCAGTGAAAACTGCAGAAAATCGGAGTGCGTCTAAGTGTAAAAACTAACCCGAACCACCTGCGAATCACTCCCGAGCCCTCAGAACTTCCAACCGAACAAAACAACTAACTCAATAATATCCTACAAACTTAGTCGTGCGATCAAATCGATAAAATAACATCCAATTCAAGGAATTAAACCCCAAAATCATCATTTTTTTATTTCAAAGTTCATCAACCTCTAACTTTAGATATTTAGGTTAGAAACACGTCAAACGACGACCGATTTCGACAAAATTTCACAGAAAGTGCTTACCGCATATTTACAACCTGTACTAGGTGTCAGAACCAAAGTACAATCCCGATACATATATTTCCTTTCTCATTTTCATTTCAATTTTATATATCTCTTTCAGAAAAATAATTTCTTTCAAAAACTCCATACTCGGGATTGGGACCTCGAATTTTGATTCCGGGAATACTCTCGAGTCCCATATTTTTCTACAGACTTCTCGGGACTGTCGCATCACGAGTCCGGATCCATTTACCCAAAATGTTAACCAAAGTCAACTATATCAATATTAATATCAAAATTCTTCAAATTTTTCACAGAATTCACATATTTTAACATAGAAATTTTCGGGCCTCACGCCCGAACTATGAAAGCAAATCCAGGCAACTAAAGCGAGGTTTTCAAGGCCTCAGAAGAACAAAAAAGGGAAAAATACGGTGATGACCCTTTGGTCGTCACATCCTCCACCTCTAAATAAATCGTTCTTCCTCAAATGGACAAAAGAAAGAAGTACCTGAGTCGGAGAATAGATGAGGATTGCTTCTATTATCAGACTCGGACTCCCAGGTAGATTCCTCAGATGGCTGAACTCTTCACTGAACAAGCACTGAAGGAAAACTCTTCGACCTCATTCATTGAACATGGCGGTCTAATATAGCCACCGGCTCCTCCTCATATGATAGATCCTTGTCCAAATGGAAAGTGCTGAAATCTAACACGTGGGTTGGATCGCCATGATACCTCCAAGCATGGATACACGAAAAAATGGATGCACGGTTGACAAGCTAAGCGGCAAGGCAAGTCTATAAGCCACCTCTCCCACTCGCTCAAGAATCTCAAATGGGACAATGAAGCTAGGGCTAAACTTGTCCTTCTTCCCGAATCTCATCATGCCCTTCATAGGCGATACATAGAGCAATACTCGCTCACCAACAATGAATGCAACATCCCTGACTTTGCGATCTGCATAACGTTTCTGCATAGACTGAGCTGACCGATGTCTGTCTTGAATGATCTTGACATTGTCCAAGGCATCCTGAACTAGATCTTTACCCAATAAATGTGCCTCTCCCAGCTCAAACCATCTGACTGGGGACCTACACAGCCTACAATACAACGCCTGATACAGAGCCATCTGAATGTTGGACTGGTAGTTGTTGTTGTAGGAAAACTCTGCTAAAGGCAAGAATTGGTCCCACGAGCCTCCAAAATCAATAATGTAGGCTCGGAGCATATCCTCAAGAATCTGAATAGTCCTATTAGACTGGTCATCCATCTGGGGATGAAATGTTGTACTCAACAGAACCTGAGTTCCCAACTCCTGCTGCACCACTCACTAGAGATGCAAGGTAAAATGCGGGCCTCGATCCGAAATGATAGATATAGGCACACCATGAAGGTGAACGATCTCCTTGATATAAATCCTATACAATCTCTCGGACGAATAGGTGGTGGTAACCAGAATGAAATGCGTTGACTTGTTCAGCCTATCAATAATGACCCATATAGCATTAAACTTCTTCCGAGTCATCGGAAGGCCAGAATTAAAATCCATGGTAATGTTCTCCAACTTCCACTCGGGAAGCTCAATCCTCTAAAGTAAACCACCGGCCCTCTGATGCTCGTATTTAACCTGCAAACAGTTCAGACAACGAGCCACATATGCAACAATGTCTTTTTTCATCCTGCGCCATAAATAATGCTACCTCAAATCCTGATTCATCTTCGCAGCGCCTGGATGAAAAGAATACAGAGAACTGTGGGCCTCTGCTAAGATCAACTCCCGAATACCATCAACATTGGGCACACAAACTCGCCCCTGCATTCTCAATACCCCATCATCTCCCAAGGTCATTTCCTTGGCACCTCCATGCTGCACCGTGTCTCTTAGAACACACAAATGGGGATCATCAAACTGCTGCTCACGGATACCATCAATGACAAACCAGTGACTGTGCAAGCAAACACCCTGCTAGTCTCGAAATATCCAACCTCACAAATCGATTGGCCAAGGCCTGAACATCCAAGGCAAGCGGTCTCTGGCTGACTGGAATATAAGCAAGACTACCCATGCTGGCGGACTTCCTACACAATGCATCGGCCACCATATTGGCCTTTCCCAGGTGGCATAAGATAGAAACATCATAGTCTTTCAACAGCAACCACCTCATCTTCCTTAAATTGAACTCCTATTATAACAAGTACTGAAGTCTCTTGTGATCTGTGCACACCTCACACGTCACACCATATATATAATGCCTCCAAATCTTCAAGGCATGAACAATGGCTGCCAACTCTAGGTCATGAACTGGATAATTCTTCTCGTGGATCTTCAACTGCCTCAAAGCATATGCTATGACTCTTCCATTCTGTATCAACACTACGCCAAGCCTAATACGGGACGAATCACAATAGACGGTATAAGGCACCTGTCCCGTGGGAAAAACCAATATCGGTGCCATAGTCAGAGTGTCTTGAGCTTCTGAAAGTTCGCCTCACACACATCTGACCACCTAAACTGGGCACCCTTCTAAGTCAATCTAGTCATCGGGGCTGCAATAGATGAAAACACTTGCAAGAACCGCCGCTAGTAACCTGCTAACCCCAAGAGACTCCAGATATCTATAGCTGATGCTGGGCGAGGCCAGTTTTTGACTGCCTCATTCTTCTTTGGGTCCACTTGAATACCCCCTGCTGAAACCACGTGACCCAGGAATGTAATAGAACTCAACAAAGACTCGCACTTCGAGAACTTGGCATATAACTAACTATCCCTCACAGTCTGAAGTACCACTCTAAGGTGTTGCTCATGCTCCTCCTGACTGCGGGAGAATATCATAATGTCATCAATGAATACAATCACGAACAAATCCAAATAGGGTCTGAACACTTGGTTCATCAACTCCATAAATGTTGTCGGGGCATTGGTCGACCCAAAGGCTCTGAAGCGATTGTGCATTGATGGGTTGCTGCTCAGAATAGTGCGACTAAGAACCGCTACCTCCTGTGATAACATGTGTAACCTAATATTCTGACTGAAAGGGCCTCGGAGGGTGGCCTCTACCATATGAATCCCTACCTCCAGATGAGGTACCACTAAAACTACCAGAATGACGAGCCTCTTATTTTACCACCAATCACCTCTTCGTGCAAGTGCCATCTCTATCCGGAGGGTCGCATTGGCCACCTCCTGAAAAGACATATCACTACCGGCTCCCATAGCCATCTGAAGCGGGATCGGCTGAATCAACGCATCAACAAATCTTAGCACACTCACTCTCTTAGTGGGGAGTATAAGAATAGTATGGCGTGCCAAATAAGTAAAATGAGTCTCATGCTGCGTGACTGTCATAGTAGCCTAATGAAGACGCTCAAATTGCCTGCGTAGAGCATCTCGCTCAGTCACTGGGAGAAACTTCTCCAAGAACAACTCTGCAAACTGATCCCAAGTCAATAATGGCGACCCAGCGGGCTATATAAACAATTGTCCCTCCACCAAGTCTTGGCGGATCCTGCAAGCCGAAAAGTGATGAAGTCGACCCCATTGGTCTCCACAATACCCATAGCCCTGAGAACATCATGGCAGCTGAATATGAAGTCACGGGGGTCCTCTGTAGAAGCACTGCTAAAGGTTGTAGTGAAGATCTTGGTGAACCTATCAAGCCTCCACAAAGCATCCGCGGACATCGCCGCACCATCACTGGTCTGAGCTAGAATTCCCGGCTTTGCTGCCACAGCTGGCTGAATTGCTAGAACCTGAGGCTGAGGAGCTACCTGCTCCGGAGTACGTGTAGGAGGAGTTTGAACTCCTCCCCATCCTGAGGTGTGGCTGGTGCTACGGGAAGCAAACCCGTTCTAGAGACGCTCTCCGTAAAGCCTATCAGTTGGACCAGAGCGTCCTGGAGTACAGAAGCAGCTATGAAATCCTCGGTGGCCTGAGTTGGGCCCACCAGAGCAGCTGGTGCTGGAACCTCCTCATCATAGTCAACATGAGGTTCCACCTCTGGGACTGCTGCTCGGGACTGAGTTTTGCCCTGACCTCGCCCTCTGCCCCTAACGGGAGCTGGTGCTGGGGCCTCGAGCTGCTGCGTGGTTGAAAAAGAAGCGTGCGTTCTCGCCATCTGCGAAAGAACATAGTAGAATGGCAATCAGTATTTCAGAAATAGAATCGCATGACAATAATTAACAAAGTGAAATTTTTCCTAACTCTGTAGCCTTTGCGGGATTAATACTGATGTCTCCGTACTGATCCCTCAGACTTTACTGAGTTTGTGCGTGAGTTGTGAGACCAATGTAACCTAGTGCTCTGATACCAACTTGTCACGACCCAGATTTCCCACCATCGAGAGTCGTGATGGCGCCTACCAATATGTGCTAGGCAAGCCAAATATCAAACACTTCTTTAGCGAACATTAACACTATTAACAACATTAAAATATTTAACAATAAAGGGGAAGTCTCAAATATAATTTACTGAAAGAAATGCAGAAGTTTAACATATCCTCTACCCAAGATTGGCATCACATTACTCACGAACTTCTAGGATTATTAAATACAATCATCTAAAAGAAATCATAACAGTCTGTTTCAATACAAGAGATAACAAACTGAATAAGGATGGAAGACACTCCGGGCCTGCGGACGTCAGCAAGGCTACCTCAAGAGTCCCTGGACTGAAGTCCTGCTCTCGATCTAATACAGTTGCGGTCCGAAAGCTGCGTCCTAATCTGTGCAAAAGAAATGCACAGAGTGTAGCATCACCACAGCCGACCCCATGTGCTAGTAAGTTCCTAGCCTAACCCCGGCGAGGTAGTGACAAGGCAATACAGGACCTACCACAAATAACTTGTACAAATATATGTGTAATAACAGAAAATATACTAATTTAAGCAGTTAAAGGGAGGGGAAACATGTTGTGCGTTATGACATTCTAAATATAGAAATCATCGGTAGATAAATGAAATTTAACAATAACAACTGATAAGGAAAAAACATAAAGTCTTCACATACAAAAACAATACACTCAGTCCATACTCCATTGCGGCGCACAACCCGATCCTCAACAGATATCATCATTGCGGCGTGCAACCCGATCCTCAATATTCTTCAACACCGTTGCGGCGTGCAACCCGATCCTCAATATTAAATACCGTTTCGGAGTACAACCTGATCGTTAATATTTAGTACTAAGAAATCACCCAAACAATAATCGCAATTCAAGTGCGAGGGGAGTAACAACAACTATAAGAAATCCCGGCAACGAAATACAACTAACAATTAAAATATCCCGGTAAGGGAGAATTCAATAAATACTTACGTCCCGACAAGGGAATAATCACTAAACGTTCCGCTTTTAATTACCTATTTCACGAGTAATAATTTGTAATCCAAGCCGATGCTCCAAATGACAAACCAATCACAAACCTTCCTCAACTATTCACTTTATGTTATACTTATCAACCAAGCAAGAAGGAAGTATCATTTCATCGGAATGCAACACATTTAAGACTCACGGTCATGCTAGACTCCGGTGCATAGATAACCGTCACCATGCTTATTCACCGTACTCCACAATTAGCTCGTAGAAAATAATATCCTAATCCTTATGCCTCTAGGCAAAGTTAGAACAAACACTTACCTCGGTCCGAAAATAGCAATCAAGTCTTTAACACTACCCTTCCTCTAGAATCCAACTCCAAAACAATAATATCTAGGCACAATTTAGTTCAATAGTATCAATAATGCCTCAAAGACACAATTCCATAGCCTTGAAATGAATTTCCTATCATTCTTCCAAAAATACCAAAATTCGACCCGGGGCCCACATGGTCCAAACCCGTGGCTCGGACCAAAATCCAATCATCCATAACCCCACGAGTTCAAAATATAATTTGTTTTATGATTCGATCCAAAATTGAGGTTGAATTGCCAAAATCCCAAAAGCCCTAACTCTACTCAACATCACCTACTTCTACTTTGATTTCATGATTTAGGGCTAGCAAATTAGTAATTATATGATGAAATAATAAGGGAATGATGTTAAGATTACTTACCCAAAGAGTTATGGAGGAAGGAGAGCTTGAATTTCGTCTATGGAAGGTTTAAGGGAGGATCTCGTGTGAAAAAAATGAGAAAATCTCGAGTATGCTACTGTTTTAAACTTACAATTCGCTAGGAAAAAATTTGCTTCGCGTTCGCGCGAGAGGGACGCGTTAATGATGGCTGAATGGGTTCAAAGCTTCGCAATCGCGAAGAGATAATGTGAATGCATAGAATGGGGGGGATGGGGTCTAGAACGACCTCGTACGCCAATGCGAGATACGACTCGCGAACGCAGAGAGAGGAATACCTAGGCTTTGCGAATGCGAGGCACTATCCGCGGACGCAATGAAGGGAGAGCACAAAGATACGCGAACGCGAGCCTAGTGCTGCGAACGGGAAGAGGGTTTTCCTTCAGTGAAAATTGCAGAAAATCTGGGTGCTTCTAAGTGTAAAAACTACCCTTAACCACCTCCAAATCACTCTCGAGCCCTCAGGACTCCCAATTAAACACACAGAGTAACTCAGTAACATCCTACAATCTTAGTCGAGCGATCAAATTGCCAAAATAACATCAAATTCAATGAATCAAACCCAAAAATCATCATTTTTCATTCAATGTTCATCAACCTCTAACTTTAGATATTTAGGTCCGAAAATCGTCAAATGACATCCGATTTCGAAAAAATTTCACAAACTGCGCTTGACGCATATTTAAGACATGTACCGGGTGTTGGGACCAAAATACGAGCCCGATGCCAATAATTTCTAACTCATTTTTTATTCAAGTTTTCATATTATTTGCCGAAAAATTATTTCTTTCAAAAATTCTATGCTCGGGCTTGGGACCTCGGATTTAGATTTCGAGAATACGCCCGAGTCTTATATTTTTCTACTAACCTCTCAGGATCGTCATATCACGGGTCCGGGTCAGTTTATACAAAATGTTGACCAAAGTTAACTATATCAATATTAATATCAAAATTCTTTAAATTTTCCACCGAATTCACATATTTTAACATAGAAATTTTTTGGCTTTGCGCCAGAGTGTGCACGTAAATCGAGCCAAAGAAAAGTAATAAAGCACGAAAAAGGGATAATTATGGTGATGACCCTTTGGGTCATCACAAGGGTTGTAGGTTAGGAGGTAGTTGCAAATTTTCTACATCACTCTTGGTGAGAGACTACTCTGATAGGGTTTCGTTTCCACATTTCTTTTTAGACTAATTTTCATGTATTTTCCTAATTACCTATTTATTTTAACCTTTAATCTATGATTTTCATGGTAAAAATTAGGGATTTTATAAATTGCGATTTAGAATTCAAATTGAAATCAGATTTCGAAACAAATTACATAAGCTTTTTTGGGTGAATAAAAAATTAGGTCTTGGTCCGAATCTTGAATTTTGACCTAGTGGGTCCGGAGTTGACTTTTGTTTTCTTTTTTTAATTTAATTACATATCGAATCTTTTTCACTTGTTGGTAGTTTATAAAGTATTTTGAATTTTTTGAAGTATATTGGGCTAGATTTAATTAGTTTGGAGGCTAATTCTAAAGAAAAAAAATCATGGTTGGGCATTGACTTAATTGCAAAGTGAGGTACGTGTCGTGGTTAGTTTTCACTTGAGGAAATTGATACTTGTTTGTCTATTTGCTACGTGATACATGTGTGGGGAAAATGTATATGTAAGGTGACGAGTATATATGCGTCATCATTGGGTTAATGCCTTAGTTTGCTTATTTTGGAGTTGTAGAGATGTTGAAGGTTGAGTTTGTCTAGCATGAAACTATAATTGAAGTGAAATTTGCTTCCCAACTTGCATTGCTATTGTCAATTAGTATTGCTTCTTGGTAAGAAAGAGTGAAAAGCACGAAGGTGTTGTCGTGTTTTATTTACTGATACTATCATTTATCTGAGAGATTGTGATGATTAAAGCACAGAGGGTGATGTTGTGTCATTTTATTTATCATAGCATTATTGTATGGTGAGGATGAGAATAAAAGATGAAGGATGATGTTGCGCCATTACATTTATGATATTACATACTGATTATGAGAGTAAAAGCATGAAGAGTAAAGTCGGGACATTGTTGATTTCATTACTTTATTTGATGCCCGATTTGTTGATTTAATCACTTGAATTGTTGTTTATTTCATGAAAATACTACTTGGTGATTTTGTACTTGTCATCCTTAGCGTACTTTCCTTTCTACTTCTTCCCTCCCTGTTATATTATGTTGAATGTCCAATTTGTTATTTGAATTGTTATATATATATATATATATATATATATATATATATATATATGCATATGATCTTAGTACGTGTTTGGTGATAGTCTCGTCACTATTTTCTTGGGGTTATTCTCTACACTTATGGAATATATTCGGTCGGTTGTACTTATGCTATGCTTCTACACTTCCATTACAGATACTGATGCTAGTCCCAACGGTGTCTAGTTGTGTTTCTGCTCGGATCACATCTACAGCAAATAGTTGAGGTAGAGTTGATGGCGTTCACTAATTGTGAACCTGATATGACGACACCTAGTCATTTCGAGTAGGTAAGCCTAACACGTTACGGAATTAACAATCTCTACGGAAAATAACCACATAATACCGACTAACATAGCGAAATGTATAGAGTTGCCGCCTGGCACAATGCACTGAAATACCAAATACTGTAGATAACTCCCAAAACCCGAATCTTACGGGCTACACAGGCTATAGCAAAACTACGATGCTCTAAACACCAAAATAGTCTAATACAAGAGGAACAGAAAAACAACTAGCTAACTATAGGTAGAATGAGAGGGAGACTCTTCGGATCTGCGGATGCGGTAGATGCATACCTCAAGACTCCGAGTATAGCTCTTGGATCACTAATAGTGCGCTCGACCAGAAGTACCTGGCTCTGCACATGAAAAACATGCACAGAAGAGGAATGAGTACACCACAGCTGTACTCAGTAAGTGCCAAGCCTAACCTCGGTTGAGTAGTGACGAGGAAGGTCATGGCCCCACTGAGAGTACATATAATAACAATAATGAACGGTGTAAGGCAGAGAGTAATCAGGAAAAACAACAATAAAAATTAGGATAGAAGCTTCATGTCAATGACAATTAAGCTAAGTAAGGAAAATAACACAACCAAGTATCACTCAATATGAGGGTGCCATGTGAACCTCCCTGGATACCGTCCTATAGTCCTTTTTCCTCAAATGTCCAGTGGATCTCCTGGGAATCTAACCCGTAGTCCATCACACTTGAATATATAGAGGATCTTCTGGGAATCAAACCTGTAGTCCATCCGACCAATATCTGGAAGATCTCCCGGGAATCAAACCCGCAGTCCATCATATAAATTACTGGAGGATCATACGAGAATCGAATCAGTAGTCCATCATCCCAATATCTAGAGGATTTCCCGGGAATCGAACCCGTAGTCCATCATATTAATTTCTGGATTATCTCCCGAGAATCAAACCCGTAGTCCATCATATCAATTTCTGGAGGATCTCCCGAGAATCGAACTCGTAGTCCATCATATAATTTTAAATGCGCAACCACAACCAATAATTTACAGGAAAAATCAAATATGGAACACCAACAATCAGGTATGACTAACTTAGCATGCTTCACGTACAACAACTTAGGCATATAAGTAATTAAACAATTAATTCTATCTAATCATGCTTTTCTAATTAACGCAAATTAATCTTGCATTCGAAATCAGTCGAATAAATGGACAAACACAGTTTAAACAACTCAAGTAGTGGATTTTTCAATAATTAGCACAAGTACACGCTCATCACCTCGTATACAAGGCTTTTAAATCAGCAGATAAGAAGTCATAAGGGGAGAGGTCCCCACACAAGGTTAGACAAGCTACTTACCTCGAACCGGTACAAAAATCACTATGAAACAGTGCCCTTGCCATGATTATCCAACTCCGAGTAGCCCAAACATAATCAAACCAATTACATATTGTAAATAAAATCGCAAGTAACCAATTCCACTTCTTAAAATTAAATCTAAGGCGCGAAAATAGGTAAAACGAACAAAACACCCCTCGGGCCAATATCTCGGAATCAAATAATTTTAATATTTTCGAAAACCTCGTACTCTCACGAGTCTAACTATATAAATATCTCCCAACTCGGAGGTCAAATGCCCCCTCAGATATTCGCAATTAGGTCTAAGAACTTTACCCCAATTTTCATTCAAAATCCGAAATTAAAGGTTGAATTTGACGTTAGATTAGTGAGTATTAATAATAAGGGAGCAAGGAATCGCTACCCAATCATTGCCTCTGAAAAGCCTTTGAAAAATCCGTCAAATCTGAGCTCTTTAGCTTGAGTTTCGTTAAAAATGGAAGAAATCCTCGTTTTTGAAATATTAATATTGTTTAGGGGTTTTGTTCATCGCGAACGGGAGGAAATCTTCCGTTCACGGAGAGGACATTAATAGGCTGGAAAAATGACCTTCGCGAACGCGAAGGTGAGGATGCGAACATGAAGAAACTGGGGATGGACCCTATGCGAACGCGATGTTCCATATGCGAACGCGTAGAAGGAACTGAAGGGGGTCCAAGACTGGGCTTCGCGATTGCGGGAAGGGTACGCGAACGCGGTGGGGGGAAAAGGTTATGCTTTACAAAAGCGGGTATTGCTCCGCGAACGCAAAGAACGAATCACTGCCTGCAATTTTCTATTGCAATTTCAAAACTCTAATCGCTCCGTTGAGCATCCGAAACATACCCGGGGGCCCCGAGACCTCAACCAAACCTACGGACACATCCCAAAACATAATTCAAACTTGTGAGAATCCTTAAGCCACCTAAAACAACATCGAAAACTCGAATTAAACAATGATATGAACCTAAGAACTTCAAAGCTCATCTAGTCTCGCTTTCGATCAAAAACCTAACCACACCAAGTCCGGTTGATCTGAAATTTGCACTCACGTCCCAATTGACATAACGGTGCTAGAGAATCTTTTGGAACCCCGTTCTGTCCCTCTGATAAAAAATTCACTATCGGACTGGAAACATTAAAATTCTAACTTTCGGCATTTCTAGCCTAAATGAGCTACAGACATCCAAAATACATTCCGAATAAGGTCCCGACCCCGAAATAACCTAACGGAAACATCAGACTCTCATTCTGAGGTCGTCTTCACACTGTTCCGATTACAGAACATTTTTCAACACTTAATCGCTCATTTAGGGACTAAGTGTCCCGATTGACTCCAAATTCTAACACCGAACATCCCGGCAAACCAAAATAGCAGAAATGAACTTAGGGGAAGTAGTTAATGGGGAAACGGGGCATAAATTCCAAAGACGGCCAACCGGGTCATCACATTCTCCTACACTTAAACAATCATTCGTCCTTGAACGAACATAGAGAACTTACCTGAAGTAGCAACAAGATGAGGGTATTGACTGTGCATATCCCGCTCGGTCTCCCGAGTTACCTCCTTGGCCAGCTGACCCCACCACTGAACCTTTACTGAAGCTATATCCTTTGACCTGGGCTTTCAGACCTGCCTGTCTAATATCGCCACTGGCTCCTCAACATAGGACAAGTCATTGTCCAACTGGACTGAAGTGAACTCCACCACGTGAGAAAGGTCACCGTGATACCTCCGAAGCATCGAGGCATGAAGTACTTGGTGAACCCCAGCCAAACTGGGCGGTAAGGCAAGCTCATAAGCAACCTCCCCAACTCACTTTAAATCACAAAAGGGTCAATGAACCTCAGACTCAACTTTCCTTTCTTCCCAAACCTCATGACGCCTTTCATAGGCGAGAACCAAACCAGAACCCACTCACCAACCATAAAGCAAACATCACGAACCTTCCGGTCCGCATAACTCTTCTATCTAGACTGGGCCATAAGGATTCTATCTTGAATCACCTTAACCTTCTCTACCGCATCGGGACCAACTCAATGCCCAATAGCCTGGCCTCACCCGGCTCAAACCAACCCACCGGGGGTCCGCATCCCCTACCACATAAGGCCTCATACGGCACCATCTGAATACTGGAGTGATAACTGTTGTTGTAAGAAAACTCAACCAATGGCAAGAACTGATCTCAAGACCCTCTAAACTCAATTACGCACGCACGGAGCATATCCTCCAGAATCTGAATGGTGCGTTTGGCTGTCCATCTGTTTGATGGTTAAAAGCTGTACTCATAGTCACATGGGTATCCAACTACTATTGGACGGCTCTCCAGAAACGTGATGTAAGCACTGAACCCCTGTCTGAGATGATAGAAACTGGAATGCCATACAGACGCACAATCTCCCTGATATAAAGCCCCGCTAACCGCTCCGCTGAGTAAGATGTACACACTGGAATGAAATGAGAAGACTTGGTCAGCCGATATACAACAACCCAAATGGAATCAAATTTACTCGCCATCAAAGGGATACGAGTTACAAAATCCATAGTGATCTTCTCCCATTTCCACTCCGGAATCTCCATCTGCTGGAGTAGCCCTTGTGGCCTCTGGTGCTCAATTTTTACCGGCTGACAGTTGAGGCATCTAGCTACAAACTCTGCTATGTCATTCTTTATCTGCCTCCACCAGTAATGCTATCTCATATCCAGATACATCTTCGCGGCACCCAGATGGATGGAGTACCGTGAGCTATGGGCCTCTGCCAATATCAACTCCCAAATACCATCAACATTGGGTACACTGATCCGACCCTGCATCCTCAATACCCCCATCATCTCCAATAGACAAATCCCTAGCATCGCAATGCTGAATTGTGTCCCTGAGGACAAACAAATGAAGGTCATCATACTGCCGCTCCCTGATACGATCAAATAATAAAGACCGAGAAACCACAGGCTAGAACCTGACTGGGCTCCGAAAGGTCCAATCTCACAAACTGACTGGCTAAGGCCTGAACATCCATCACCATTGGTCTCTCTGAAGCTGGTAAATATGCCAAACTTTCCAAACTCTCTGCCCAATGACTCAAGGCATCGGCTACCACATTGGTTGACCGAATGATAAAGGATAATAATATCATAATCCTTCAGTAGCTCCAACCATCTACTCTGGCGCAAGTTCAGATCCTTCTACCTGAATAAGTGTTGTAAACTCCGATGATCCGTGTAAATCTCACAAGGCACGTCGTACAAATAATGATGCCAGATCTTCTAGGCATGAATAATAGCAGCTAACTCAAGGTCATGGACATGATAATTCTTTTCATGTACCTTTAACTGTCTGGACGCGTAGGCAATCCCCCAACCGTCTAGCATCAACACCGCTCCAAGTCTGACTCGTGAGGCATCACAATAAACTGTATAGGACCCCGAACCAGTAGGCAAAATCAGAATAAGGACTGAAGTTAAAGCTTTCTTAAGCTTTTGAAAGCTCGCCTCACACTCGTCTGTCCAATAAAAGGGAGCACCCTTCTGGGTCAATCAGTCATAGGGGCTGCAATCGATGAGAACCCCTCCACAAAACGACAGTAATACCACGCCATGCCAAGGAAACTGTGGTTCTCTGTAGCTGAGGAGGGCCTGGGACAACTCTGCACGGCCTCCATCTTCTTCAGATCTACCCGAATGCCCTCACTCGATACCACGTGGCCCAAGAATGCCATAGAACTCAACCAAAAATAACATTTTGAGAAATTTTCATATAATTTCTTTTTTCTCAGGGTCTAAAGCACTATCCTCAAATGTTGCTCATACACTTCCCGACTTCGGGAATATACAAGAATATCATATATGAAAACAATGACAAACGAGTCGAGATGGGGCTTGAATACACTGTGCATCAAATGCATAAAAGGTGCTAGGGCGTTGGTCAGCCCAAATGACATGACAAGGAACCCGTAATGACCACACCAAGTCCTCAAAGTAGTCTTCAGGATATCCAGCTCCCAAATCTTTAGGTGGTGATAACCTGAGTGTAAATCAATCTTAGAAAACACATGTGCGCCTTGAAGCTTGTCAAATAGATCATCGATATGAGGAAAAGGATATCGGTTCTTCAATGTAACCTTGTTCAAGTGACGATTATCGATACACATGCGCATAGAACCATCATGTTTTCTTTACGAACAAGACAGGAGCACCCCACAGTGAAACACTGGGCCGAATAAAACCCTTATCAAGCAATTCCTGTAACTGATCCTTAAACTCCTTCAACACAGGAGGAGCCATACGGTAAGGAGGAATGGATATGGGCTGAGTGCCCGGCAACAAATCAATACCAAAATCAATGTCGTGATAGGGCGGCATGCCCGAAAGATTTGTTGGAAACACATGAGGGTAATCCGGTACCACTGGGACAAAGTCAACAGAAGGGGTATCAGCACTGGCATCTCTCACATAAGCTAAATACGCGGCGCACCCCTTCTAACCATTCGAAGATGTTTAAGAAAAGATATAACTCTAGTGGGAGTGCGATCAAAAGTACCACTCCACTCAATACGCGGATTAACTGGCATAGCCAGCATAATGGTCTTAGCGTGACAATCAAGAATAACATACAGGGGCGACAACCAGTCCATGCCCAATATAATATCGAAATCAACCATATCAAGTAATAAAAGATCTGCCCTGGTCTCAAAACCATGAAAATAACCAAAAATGATTGATATACGCGGTCCACAATAAGGGAATCTCCCACGGGAGTAGAAACATAAATTGGAGAGCTCAAGGTCTCTCGGGATGTACCCAAATTCGAAGCAAAATAAGATGACACGTAAGAATAAGTAGAGCCTTGATCGAATAGAACCGATGCCTCTCTGTGACTAACCAATATAATACATGTGATAATAGAATCGGAGGCGACAGCCGCAACACGATCAGGAATAGCATAAAATTTGGCCCGGCCCCTCCCTCGATGGTGACCTCTATCTCCTTGATCCCCATCCCTAGCTGGCTGGGCAGGTGGGGTGGCAGCTGGAGCTGGAGCGATGGCTTACTGACCCTGTTGAGCATGCTGAAGCTGTAGAGTTTGAGAAGGCGCACCCGTCCCACGTCTGGGCACTCCCTAACCATGTGGCGGGTATCCGCGCACTCATAACAAGCTCTGGGAGGGTGCGGTAGCTATGACTTACTGGGCCTACCCCCGCTAGACTGACCTCTTGAGGTACCCCGCGCATGAGGCACACTAGAAATCGGGGGTGCATAATAAGGCTCCTGAGATCTGGGGGGAGCTGGAGTACTGCTGGATGAAGGAATATCCGAGTGAACTGGGCGACCCATATAGCCCTTAACATGATGTCCTTCTGCTGATGTACGAGTACCAGAGTAATGACCCGACTCTCGAGACCTCTTGGCCTCTCTCACCTCTCGCTCTCTGGCATGCATATCCTCTATCCTCCGGGCTATGCTCACTACCTGCTGATAGGGTATATCTATCTCCAACTTGTTAGTATTTATGCCCGTCACTAGAGGGGGGTGAATAGTGCGGCATGAGAATATTGATAAATATTGTGGAATTAAAATTGCAGGAGTAAAGTAAATGCGGTAATTAAAATAGTAAAGAAAGAACACACCTAATTTATACTGGTTCACCACAACGTGTGGTTAGTCCAGTCCCCGAGAGACTCTCTCGAGTTTCCACTAACTCCGTTAAGCTTATGGGTGCCTAACAAACCGTTACACTTGCTCGTAGATGTACACTCTACAAGACTTCATCTTGCTCGAGGATACCACACCTCAAGACTTCACCTTGCTCGTGGATACCGCACCACAAGACTTCACACACTAAGATTGAGGGTACTTAGCAAACCCGACAATCAATGAGAAGATATGGTCTTCTCAAACACCTTTCTCTTTCACAACAAGAACTCTCTAAAAAGAGTAGATAAAGAGATACAATATTAGCTCTATGAACAACTCAAAGTTTTCTCTCAATTGGCTCAACATAAGCTCTAAAATGATGCACAAATAATATCAATATGAATATGAATAATGAGAGGTGTTGTGTGTATAAAATCAGCTCAAAAGACCTCTATTTATAGGTGTTAGAAGTTGCATGTCCGTTGCTTAATTGACAATCAATTATGCTAATTTTATGCAAGATAATCGATTATCCACTTTTCATAATCGATTATCTTCTCAACGTTCATAAAACGGAACGTTGGGAAGGCAACGGATAGTGAAATAATCGATTATTCCAATCACATAATCGATTATGTTGCCTTGCGGAATTTCCAGCAAAGCTGGAATATACCAGAGTATACCAGAATCAAAGCTGGAGTATACCAGAATATACCAGAATCGAAAACTTACTTCAAAAACCATTTTGGTTAAAATGAAGACGTTAAAATCATTTTGTTTGAAGTGTATTAAAAATGTTTATGATATATATGATTTAATAAAAATATTTTATGCATATTAATGATGACCTATGTTGAGCCAAAAGACGAGATAACCTAAACGTTGCTCTTACATTGGTTCTACCTAGCGACCTATGCCTTGGGTCTTCGGTCTTGAACTTTTGAGATCGCCTTGGCTTTTCCATGCAATCCATTCATCAATATGCTTCTCGGCATTCAATCTTGATTGTTTGCTAATGCATCTTCATTGTTTGTCATACAATAACATTGTTTAACAAGTTGACTTCATTGTTTGTCATTCATCAAAACCTATACCTGAAAATCATGCTAGTACAACCAAAGCACACATATCATGGATAGAATGATTTTCTACAATTTCCCCTTTTGATAATGACAAACAACAGGAGATATGCATATCGGATTCCCCCTAATTCATGCTATATCTCAACATACAATTCATGCAAACTATTCCCCTTAATAATAATTCCCCTCAAATAAGGCATACTATAACGTAGATTTATTCCCCCTTATTTGATGCATATCGCCTAATTTTTTCCCCCTTTTGGAATTAGCAAAAAGAAGAGTATACAAAGGCTACTTTCCCCCTTCAATACTTCCCCCTTTTGGGTATATCAATTGTTAGTGTCAAGAATAAAATAGGAAATACAGTGAGGAATATACATTGACGATATTTAAAAAATCATACCAACATGAAATAATACCAAATGTTAGTAAAAACATAACAACCATAATAACGGTTATTTTTCGCAAATCATATTACTTAAGAACATATCAACAGTTAATTTTTAACAAACCAATAGTTGTATTAAAAACATGAATCATTTATTTTTCAAGAATATATCAACTGTTATTCAAACCAAAAAAATATTCATCAAAACATGAATCAATCATTATTTTTAACAAAAATAATTGATACCAATTGTTATTCAAGATAAAAGTTATCAAAACATGAATCAACAATAATAATTAATATCAATTGTTAACAAAGATATATTAATTGTTAACACATATCAACTATTATGTTTTTATCAAAAATATGATAACTAACCGAAATTCCCCCTCGATGCAATAAGGTTTCGTGCTTGGTGCATCTACTACGATATTGTAGTCTTCAAGCACACCTACAAACGTACCTAAAAATAGGTTTTCGGTACCCAGGCACTTTTGGGTCCTTGGGAGTTAGGCAAATAATAATCATAGTCAAAAGATAAATCTCTATGTTTTGCAAAACATACTGGCGCAATGTGTCCTACCCGGTTGCAATAATGACATATAACATTCGGGTTGTGCATATGTCTTGGTTGAGCCAAAAATGTTCTAGGTGATCTAAAGTCATTATTCCTAGACGTATTGCGATTCCTAGTTATTTCTAGGTGGTCTAGAATTATTCATTCTAGACTCATTAACAAAATTCCTAGAGTCGTTTCTAGGTGGTCTAAAATGATTAATTTTAGACTCATTAGTGAAGTTCCTAGAATTATTTCTAGGTGGTCCAACTTCATTTCTATCATCCTTTCTAATATTCTTCTTAATTTCTTCAATTGTTTTAGGATCATCAACACTACGTTTTTCTAGTGTGTTCCTAAGTTCTATGTTCTCTATTTTCAAAGAACTACAGGAAGAACAATTGGAACTTTGATCAATTGAAGAGGCTTCATTCATTTTCTTAATTTTATTTTTAAGATCAATATTATCATTTTCTAAAAAATTATTTTCTTCTTCTAACTTCTCATTATCACGAGTCAATTTTTCAAAATCTTTTTCTTTCAAAGAAAGTTGTTTTTCAAAATCTTTTTCTTTCAAAGAAATTGTTTTCTTCAATTCTTTTATGGTTTTGGAAGCTCTAATAAATTCACCATATAATCCATCATAGGCATTTTGCATTTCTTCAAACGAGTAAGAGTTAGAATTACTTACCTCTTCTTCCTCATTGGCCATGAGGCATAGTGCGGCACTTTCATCGCCCGAGCTGTCCGAATCCCATGTCACGCGCCTATGGTGTTTCTTCTTTTTCTTGTCCTTGGGTTTTGGAAAATGTGATTTGGTGTGGCCAAGTTTTCCACAATTTTGGCATGAAGGACTTGGTTCTTCCTTCTTTATTTCCTTCTTCATAAACTTATAAAACTTTTCAATTATATCATTGGAAATAATATCATCATCGCTTTCCGAATCACTTACCTCTACTCTTTTAGAAGATGAGGCTTTGAAGGCAATATTCGAACTTTTACTTCTAAGATAGGGACTAAGAATTGTGCTTTTATAAGTTTCGAGGTTACCTCTTAGTCCATCAATTGTGACATCCGTGATTCCTATCGACTCTTGGATGGCATTGGCTTTGGAACGCCATTCGGGAGTGAGACTCCGTAGGATTTTTCGAACAAGATCTTTGTTCGTGTACACTTTCCCGAGAGCATGAAGATCGTTGACGATTTTTGAGAATCGTTCGAACATAATACCGATGGGTTCTTTCTCCCTCATTTTAAAGAGTTCATATTCATGTGTTAGAAAATCAACTTTAGATTCTCGGACTTGATACGTACCTTCATAAGTGATCTCGAGTTTATGCCACATCTCCTTGGCGGTTGTGCAGCAAGAAATCTTCCGATAGTCATCCGGATTCACCGCACAATATAATAAGTTGACGGCCTTTGCGTTATTTTCAACTTTCTTGACGTCCTCGGCATCATATTCATCTTCCTCCTTTGGAGCCGTGGTTTCCCCAACTTTCTTTGTTGGCATTTGTTCACCGTTCTTGATGATTTGCCACAAGCGAAATTATTTGATTGGATGAAGATTCTCATCCGCTATTTCCAATATGTGTAATTTGTTCCGTCAAATAGTGGAGGCCTATAGGTGGAGTGTCCTTCGCTCATCATTCCCGCGTTCAATATTCTCAACAAAAAATATATATCGTTCTCTCAACCGGTTAAGGCTTTCAGAGAGTTAGGCTCTGATACCAATTGTTAGTATTTATGCCCATCACTAGGGGGGTGAATAGTGCGGCACGAGAATATTGATAAATATTGCGGAATCAAAATTGCAGGAGTAAAGTAAATGCGGTAACTAAAATAGTAAGGAAAGAACACACCTAATTTATACTGGTTCACCACAACGTGTGGTCAGTCCAGTCCCCGAGAGACTCTCTCGAGTTTCCACTAACTCCGTTAAGCTTATGGGTGCCTAACAAACCGTTACACTTGCTCGTAGATGTACACTCTACAAGACTTCAACTTGCTCGAGGATACCTCACCTCAAGACTTCAACTTGCTCGAGGATACCTCACCTCAAGACTTCACCTTGCTCGTGGATACCGCACCACAAGACTTCACACACTAAGATTGAGGGTACTTAGCAAACCCGACAATCAATGAGAAGATATGGTCTTCTCAAACACCTTTCTCTTTCACAACAAGAACTCTCTAAAAAGAGTAGATAAAGAGATACAATATTAGCTCTATGAACAACTCAAAGTTGTCTCTCAATTGGCTCAACAAAAGCTCTAAAATGATGCACAAATAATATCAATATGTATATGAATAATGAGAGGTGTTGTGTGTATAAAATCAGCTCAAAAGACCTCTATTTATAGGTGTTAGAAGTTGTATGTCTGTTGCTTAATTGACAATCAATTATGCTGATTTTATGCAAGATAATCGATTATCCACTTTGCATAATCGATTATCTTCTCAACGTTCATAAAATGGAACGTTGGGAAGGCAACGGATAGTGAAATAATCGATTATTCCAGTCACATAATCGATTATTTTGCCTTGCGGAATTTCCAGCAAAGCTGGAATATACCAGAGTATACCAGAATCAAAGCTGGAGTATACCAGAATATACCAGAATCGAAAACTTACTTCAAAAACCATTTTGGTTAAAATGAAGACGTTAAAATCATTTTGTTTGAAGTATATTAAAAATTTTTATGATATATATGATTTAGTAAAATGATTTATGCATATTAATGATGACCTATGTTGAGCCAAAAGACGAGATAACTTAAACGTTGCTCTTACATTGGTTCTACCTAGCGACCTATGCCTTGGGTCTTCGGTCTTGAACTTTTGAGCTCGTCTTGGCTTTTCCATGCAATCCATTCATCAATATGCTTCTCGGCATTCAATCTTGATTGTTTGCTAATGCATCTTCATTGTTTGTCATACAATAACATTGTTTAACAAGTTGACTTCATTGTTTGTCATTCATCAAAACCTATACCTGAAAATCATGCTAGTACAACCAAAGCGCACATATCATGGATAGAATGATTTTCTACACAACTCTCGAGCCATGCCAGACCTGATGGGAGGAATAAGACCCTCAATAAACCGACGAACCCTCTCACGAACCATAGCCACCAAAGCCGGTGCATGTCTGGCCAACCTGGTATAAGGGATGGCATACGCAGAGACAGTCATAGGGCCCTGGCGCAAATGCTCAAACTCCGCTCGAGTCATGCATCTAGGAGGCTTTGGGGAACAACTCCCTCTAAAACATATCTGAAAACTGAGTCCAAGTCAGGGAGGCAGCCTCGCCCGGACTGTCTAACTCAAAGGTGTACCACTAATCATAGGCGGCATCCCGAAGCTGAAAAGCTGCAAAAGAAACCCCACCCGAGGTAGTAATACTCATGGTGTGAAAGATGTGGTAAAAATACTCCAAAACCCCAAAGCATCACCCGTAGCTAGTCCGCTGAAAACGGGAGGGTCATACTTTTTGAACCACTCCAGTCTACGTTGCTCATCCTCGAAGCATGTGCCTCATCCTCGGGCTGAACTGGTACTGCAGGCTGGATGGGATAATATCTGGAATCTGTCGCATATGCACCCTCTTCCCTGAAGTGCAGGCTGTGGGAGTCTGAGCTCCTCTCCTGGCCTAGGACGTAGCTGCAGGAAGGGGAAGCAACCCTGCATGTGACAGAGTAGTATACATGCTCATAAACTATGCTAATGCCTCCTGAACAGCTAGAGTAGTAGTGGCTGTGGGCGTGTCAGGTGCGTGAGTCCTGGCTAGATCCGTTGGTGGTATCTCGGCGACCACTCGCGCAGGTGCTCAGACTACACCACGCGCGCGTCCACGACCCTTGAATTTGAAGTCAGTCAAATAAATGGAGAAACATAGTTTAAACAACTCAAGTAAAGTTGATTTTTCAACAATTAGAACAAGTACACGCTCGTCACCTCGCGTACAATGCTTTTAAATAATCATATAAGAAGTCTTAAGAGGAGAGGTCCCCCACACAAGGTTAGATAAGCCACTTACCTTGAACCGGTACAAAAATCACTATGAAACGATGCCCTTGCCTGGAGTATCCGACTCTGAGTGGCCCAAATATATTCAAACTAATTACATATGGTAAAAAAATCGCAATTAACCAATCTTACTATTAAAATTAAAGCTAAGACGCATAAATAGGTAAAATGGCCAAAATGCCCTTCAGGCCAACGTCTCGGAATCAAATAATTTTCATATTTTCTGAAAGTTCGTACTCTCACGAGTCTAACCATATAAAAATCTCCCAAATCGGAGGTCAAATGCCCCCTCAAATCCTCACAATTAGGTTTACGAACTTTACCACAATTTTCATTCAATATCCGAAAGTAAAGGTTGAATTTGAGGTTAGATTAGTAGGTATTAATCATAAGGGAAAGGAATCTTTACCCAATTGCTTCCTCTAAAAAGACTTCAAAAACTCCCTCAAATCCGAGATCTCTAGCTTGCGTTTTGTTAATAATGGAAGAAATCCTCGTTTTTGAAATATTAATACTTTTCCGGGGTTTTGTTCATCGCGAACGCAGAGGAAATCTCGTGTTCGCGGAGAGGAAATTAATAGGTTGGAAAAATGACCTTCGCGAACGCGAAGGTGAGTATGCGAACGCGAAGAGACTGGGGCTGGACCCTATGCGAACGCGACGTTGCATACGCGAACGCATAGAAAGAGTTGAAGGGGGTCCAGGACTTGGCCTTCGCAAACGCAGAGGCTGGAACGCGAACGTGGAAGAGGGGATGACTGGGCTTTGCGAACGCGGTAAGGGTACGCAAACACGATGGAGGGAAAAGGTTAAGCTTCGTGAACGCAGGGCTTGCTTCGCGAACGCGAAGAACGAATCACTGCTTGCAATTGTCTGCTGCAATTTAAAAACTCCAATTGCTCCGTTGAGCATCCGAAATACACCTGAGGCCCTCGGGACCTCAACCAAACCAACGGACACATCCCATAACATCATTCAAAGTTGTACAAATCATTAAACTTCCTAAAACAACGCCGGAAACTCGAATTAACTAATGATTTGAACCTAAGAATTTCAAAACTTAACCAATCTCGCTTTCAAAAAAAAACCTAACCAAACCAAGTCCGATTGACCCGAAATTTTGTATGCACGTCCCAAATGACATGAAGGTGCTACAACAACTTCCGGAACCATGTTCTGACCCTCGGATCAAAAATTCACTTTTGGACTGGAAACTTCAAAATTCTAACTTTCGGCGTTTCTAGCCTAAATGAGCTACGGATATCCAAAATATATTCCGAACACGTTCCCGACCTCGAAATTACTTAACGGAGCTAACAGAACCATCAGATTTTCATTCCGTGGTCATCTTCTCACTGTTCCGATTACAGACCATTTTCCAACGCTTAAGCTCTCATTTAGGGACTTAGTATCCCAAAACACTCAGAATTCTAACACCGAACATCCTGGCAAACCAAAATAGCATAAATGAACTTAGGAAAAGCAGTTAATGAAAAAACGGGGCATATATTCCAAAGATGACCGGTCGGGTCGTCACACGTTCGTAGTACCTGAAGTCCCATTATATTTTCGTCTGAACTGTTTATTTTATTTCAAACAATTGTATTTCGTTCAAACCATTTTTGTACTATTCTAATTGTCCATGCACATGTGAGTCCAGATTTCTGA
This sequence comes from Nicotiana benthamiana, assembly GCA_034376525.1. Classification (NCBI taxonomy): domain Eukaryota; kingdom Viridiplantae; phylum Streptophyta; class Magnoliopsida; order Solanales; family Solanaceae; genus Nicotiana; species Nicotiana benthamiana. The sequence continues at coordinate 9,120,274 of CM067334.1, forward strand.
GATTAGTCTAGACCGTGTTATTTTATAATTTTATCTTATGTGTTACTATTTTATTAATCGTTAATAATTATTATTACTCTGTTTTAAGTTGTTAAAATGGTTAATTGGTTATCTCATATTTGCTTGCCTAACAGTTAAATATTAAGCGTCATCATAATTTCGATGTTTGGGAATTCGGTTGGTGACACAGGTGTTTCTAGTAGGAGTGCTAATAGATGAATCTGCACAAATTAAAGTAGTAAATGACTGGGTGAGCTAACACCTAGTAAGATCACCGACTTGCCCTTATCATGTGGAGCTATTCTTCATAATATCATGCACACCATGAATTAGTAAAATTTGTCTACTATTCATTTCACCATATGAGTAAGACTATCACATAATGGCACCTTACATTGCATTAGAGCGTCCATAGTGCACAATGTTACCTGAGTTGAACTATGCGTTTCCGTCGTCCATCCATAGCCAACACTTACCTCATAATACGCTCGACCAATTTTGCGCCTCAAAATAATGCAGCAGAATACATAAAATAGTACTTGAATTTATATTCAAATTTTTGTTATATATTTATTGATCACGGACAACCTTTTATATACCTAATTTTTTAAAAATATATAAGTTACACAGCATTTTAATTACATGGCAAGATAGTGTTTTACACACAAATTAGGCGAGTGAATAGAAAAAGAAACTTGTAAAGTCTCATGTGTAACTGACAGATGTCCATTTTTTTATTTTATTATTAAAAATATCATCTTCTTTGTCAAGAGCTTAAACAAACAACCAGTTCTTGCAACAATGGAGAAATTATTCCCTTTTCTTTTTCTCCAAAATCTCACCATATTAAACTTCCGTCCCTCTCCCATAGAAAACAAACAACCAATTTGTTGTTGTCCTTCCCCCTTTTCCCATTTTCGTCTTCTTTTCCACCTATTTTTCTCATCTTTCATTTCCACCATTTTAAGAATAACAATAATATAAAATAGCTTTGGAAGAAATTGGTAAAGAAAGTTAAAAGAAATCTATTTCAAGAGAATTTTATAAATTTGGGTTTGAATCTATACCACAAATCGAGCAACCATGGATTTGGCCATAACCAACTTTAATGGAGTTTTGAGTTTTGCATTATATTTCTTCTGTCAGATAATCTTGACTCACAAACTCGTGATTAATGTACTTGAGTTCCTAATTTTGCTTTATAAAATGAAGGTAATTAAATGTGAATTTTTGGTAGTGTTAGGCGTCAATCTCCCATGGAGAAGAGAAATATATGAAATGGAGAAGATGGTTAAGGGGTATAGGTGTAATTTTAAGTGTTTTATTATTTAAATAAAAAATAGTGACACGTGTCACTATCTGATTGGAGCGTGAAATCACACATGTTTTGAAAAATTGATCAAGAAAAAAGTAGTGTGTATTTGACACACTTTTAAAAGGTTAGATGTGTAAAAGGTTGTCCGTGATCAACAAGTATGTAACAGGGATTTGAGTACAAGTTCATATGCTATTTTATCTCATCTTTTCAATCAAAACACATAAGATATACTCCCTTCATTCCAGCATACGTGGACCTTTTTCCTTTTTGGTCAGTTTTAAAAAGAACGATTACTTTGTGAATTTAAAAATAATTTATCTTAAACTTCCAATTCTACCTTTAATGAGAAACTTTCGTAAACACACAAATACTCTAGACCCCTTTTGACTTGATTAAATATTGTAGGATTTCATTGTACTTCCTCCGTCTCCAAATATATAAATATGTTTAATTGGGCACGGAGTTCAAGAAAAATAAATTCATACTCCTATCAATGCATACTATATATTATGAATCTCGGACGCTTATGTAAATGACATATATCACAACAAGCTTCCTATCAATGCATACTATCATGGCATGTACGTCTATCATACCATCCGTCCAATTTATGTGCCACTGTTCAAATGTAGAGAGTCAAATGAGTTTTTTTTAGTTGTAATTTTTTATATGCCTTTCTTAATAGTTTAATTATTAATTACTATGACTTAAAGTACTTTTTATGTAGTTTTTAAATATGTTAATTTTATTCAAATAATTCTAAAAATTTACTTCCAAAATGACAATCAAAAACTAAGAAATTTAATTCTTGAAAGCTAAACATACCCCATAAATATGGACATATGGAGTAACAGATACTGAACATGAAAAGCTGCATGCCGTATGCTCTTGCAGTCTTGCCCCTCAATATACTAGGTAATTTTAAAAGAATGTATGCATGTTTTAAATCATACTTTTGTGAAGTCAAGAGGTTAATAACCTGTTTGGCCAAGTTTTTAAGATCATCTTATTTTGAGAAGTTTCTTTTCAAAAGTGTTATTAGTGAGAAATAGTTTATGTTTGCCTAATTAATTTAAAAAGCACTTTTGAGCAGTAATTAGTGTTTGACCAAATTTTTAAAAACTGCTTTAAGTCTATTTTTCTTAAATGTACTTTCCAGAAAAGTACTTTTGAAGAGAATTAAGCTATTTTTTATGCTTATCAAAAACTGCTTCTGCTTCTCCTCAAAACCATATTTTTTTCGTAAAAATAGCACTATATCGCCAGTTTTGGACCGACCAATCAAAAATAATCATTGTTTACCAAGTTAATAAAAAATAACCACTATTTTGCTGCAACAAAGACCGGTCCAACATAATATGTGGGAGTTCGGTCCACCTGTGTATGAACTCAAACATATTATGCATGACCGGTATACTTTGCTGACTTCATCATAATATACTGGAGAGTGGAGCACCGGTGCTCCAAACTCTAGTATATTATGCTGGACCGGTATACTTGTTGGAACTCCAATATATTATGCTGGAGTTCAAGCATACTTATGCTGGAACTTCAGCATAATATACTGACATATTTTTTGAGTTTTGAACAATATTTTCGCTCAAATTTATTTTTACATAAAAAATAACTAAATTTTAATTACTTTTGAAATTGAGCTATTTTAAATGATCAATTATAATTTGGCTATTTTTAAATTTCTCCCTTTTTCTTTCTTCCAAAAGCTTAGACAAACAGCTAAATATTTAGCCCAAAAAAACATTTTTGGCCACAAAACTTGGCCGAATAGGCTATAAAAGTCTCGCCTCGAAACCAACACGTTCTATATCCTTGGCTTGTCTATAATTCCTCAAAGACGATTTTCAATGACCCAAAAAATAAGTTTGCGCTCTTACTTTTTGTGATTAATTAGTTCTTGACTAAGTTTTTGGTTTGAATTTTTTTAAAAAAAATCAAATCAGTTTCTGCAAGCTTATCTCACAAAATATTTCTGTAACAAGCTAAGAATTTCAAGAAAAACATGTTCATTTACTAACTATATAGTCTGTGATAGTATATAATACTGTAAAAGTTTTAAAATTCAAGGAACAATCAATTCATCCCTCCTCTGATGTGTTCTATCATTTCTAACATGTGAATGGCGATGTATATGGATCACGTTATTTCGATTTTTATAAAAAACGAATCAAACTAACTATATTAATTTGAATTGGCTCAATTTTCTCGGGATTTTTGGATTTTTGTTACTTAAATATTATTTCAATCTTACTTTCTTAAATTTTTTATAAGCAAATAATATATGTTTAGTAAAAATATAAAAATTGAGAAACATATTATCTATTAAAATATTTTTATGGGAGAATTTTCTTAATAACACATAATAGTTATTGTATTTTTTTAGTTGTCTGATAATATTTTTTTATTGATGTATATTTTCAAGGTTAACCGAATTTAGTAATTAAACATAAAAATCAATATGATCTCTAAATAATAATAATAATAATAATCACTTTACATTAAAAAAATATATGAATTTAACATATCTTAACAAATAATATGAATACGAAAGAACAATGAGATTGACGCATATCAGTAACATTTGATGAGAAAGTGAAGATACAATCCATTTTACTTAAGGTTAATAAATATGGAACACTTCATATGCTATTAATATTATATTCCGCATGAGAATCCTAAGTACTTTAAGACATTTTTTAAAGAAAATCTATATAAAATCTTAAAAGTACATATAAAAATTATATATATATATATATATATATATATATATATATATATATATATATATATATATATATATATATATATATATATATATATATATATATATATATATATATATATATATATGTTGGTTTGGTTCGGGTTTTTTTACTCAATACTAAATTAAATCAAACTATACTTAGTCGAGGGTTTTAATCGATTTGATTTGACTTTTTTGTTTGGTGTGATTTTCCGGTTCGGTACACCCTTACTTGTGAGCATGTTTTGTACGCCTCCTTAATGTTTATTTTTTTTAAAAGAAAAGAACATCCTAGATTAATTAAACAACCATTTTAAATTAAAAAAGAAATAAAACCTCTTTCTTTTGTTCAACTTTTTAGTGCTTACTTTTCCAGAACGGCCAAAAGTAAAAGGACGTGGTGCAGCTTATGTCCACAAAAATACCAAGTTAATTAATAAAGTTTGGCAATGACGGGAGTGATTTACAGAAGGCAGGCAGATTTAGATAAGAAAAGTTTATTATGTAGTTATTAATTAATTTTTGAAAAAAGAGTGGTTAAAATGAGTTTTAGAAAATATTTTCTCTTCTCTTGATAGAAAAAATATTTTTTTTAATTGAATGAAAATATTAGGTGTTTGCCATCATTTTCTTACATTATTTGGTTTTCCTATTTGTTGAAGGAAAGGGCAATATAATTACCTTAACTGGATTTTCCTTCTTGTAGAAGGATTATAAATCCCCCATATTTGGCTAGTCATTTTTTTTAGGAAAAGGTTTAGAGTTCTATAAATTAAGGATACTTCATTCTCATTCAGTAGCATCCACAATGTAGCCATATGAAATTGAGAGTAGGGTTTAGGGGGAGAATTTTACGGGACAAGTGTTAGTGTGTCACTTGTGTTTGCCTCTTCGTGAGGTTGTTCTCTCGATATTTTGTACTCTCTTTTTATTATAGAGGATTGATCATCTCCAATTGGACGTAGGTCAGTTGACCGAACCACGTTAAATATTTGTATCTCTTTTGGTAGATTTCTCTTTTGTTATTCTATGATTTATCATCGTTCAAGGTTTTCTTTGCTAGATTCCGTGTGACACCTGAATTTGTTGTGATCCTAAAAGGTGGTGTCAGAGCCAGCTTCGAGCGAGGTTCAAGACAGGTTCACTACTAGAAATTCGGAAAAAAGCGACCGCAAAAAGCGACCAACTTTTATCGATTTTTGGCGAAAAAGAGACCAAAAAGCGACCAAAGTGGCCTGGTAGCTATATTGATGGTTTCTTTTAATTAGGGACAAAAGTTGGTCGCTAATTAGCGACCAACTTTGGTCTCTACTTTAAATGGACCCATTTTTTCGGATGTTGACTATAGAGACCAACTTTGAGCGCTATATTAACTTAATAAAATAATTTTATGATCAAAGTTGGTCTCTAAATAAAAAAAATATTATTTATTTATTTATTTATTATTAATAATTAAAAAGAGACCAACTGTGGTCTTGTGACGACCCGACTCGTCATCTTATGTGTTACTACTCTGTTTTTCCCTTATTGTGTTGCTTCATGTTTCAATATCACTAATTGAGTCGATTGGGTGTAATTGAATTGGGTTTTGGTTGAAAATAAGGCACATGGCTTCTTAAAAGGAAGCTTGCTTTGGAAAAATCAACCGGAAGTTGACTTGTGAGTTAGAATGCTCGGATGTGATTTTTGATGATTCGGTTAGCATCGGGAGATGATTTGTGACTTGGGATAGAAAACGTAATTGAATTTGGAGGTCCGATGTAGAATTAGGCTTGAATTGGATAAGTTGAATTTCGGCGAATTCTGGTTGATAGGTGAGATTTTGATCCGAGGGTCGGAATGGAATTCCGAGAGTTCCAGGAGTTTCGTTAGGGGATTGTGGATATGTCTGCAAATTTTCAAGTCATTCGGACGTCGTTTGGTTTGGTTTTTGATTGTATACGCATTTCGGAAGTTGTTTTAAGAAATTTTGTCTTGGATTAGAGGAATTTGGTGATTTTTGATGTTAATGATAGTGCTCTTATGGCTCGAGCAAGTTTGAATACGGTAATAGGTCATGTCGGCGTTTCTGGTTGAGGTCCCGGGGGCCTCGGGTGTTTCCGGATTGTTGATCGAAGGTTTTGGAGTTTATTGCATGAACACATATCTGGCTTCTGGTATTTTCGCTTCTGCGGAAGGAGAGCCACTTAAGAGGTGACCCCAGAAGCGGCAGGTGAGCGCGAAGGCGGAAATGGAGGAATAGGCGTGGATCGGGGAAGCGGAAGTTGGACCGTATAGGCGGTTACCGCTGAGGCGGAAGTTTGACCGCAGAAGCGGTCTCTGGAAGTTAAGTTGGACCGCGTAAGCGGTCTCGTGGCCTCAAAAGCGGAGACTGCAGGAGCGGTCAGTGACTGCGTAAGCGGAAATCGAGCTGGGCAGAAGGCATAAGTTATTATTTTTCATCCGCGAGTTTAAGTCATCTTTCCACCATTGTTGAGGATTTTGAGAGCTTTTGGGAGCAAATGAAGAGGGTTTCGAAGGCAATCAATGGGAGGTAAGTTCCTTGGCCTAATTATTCAAGATTATGGAAGAATTAACATGGAAACTTGGTTGAATTCATTAAAAAGGGGCTAAAGTTAGGGCTTAAGTTTTGATATTTCAAATTGGAATTTGATTGGTCATTTGAGCTCGGATTGGGGAGTTCTTGGTATGTATGAACTTGTAGCGAGACGAGGATTTCGGAAATGTATGTTTCGTAATTTTTTGAGAAGCAGACCCGGGGTTCGAGTTTTGCTAGTTTCGAGGTTCTTGATATAATTCGATTGCTTTTTATTGGGCATTGTCCCATTTACATATTGTGATGTATTCGCTCTGTTTTTGGCTAGATTCGATGCGTGTGGAGGCCAATTTGAGGGGCAAAAGAGTCACGAGCTTGAGATTCCGCCGGTTTGTGGTGAGTAATATTTGGGAATGATATCTTGTGGGTTTGAAACCGCGGATTTGCACATCTTAGTGCTGTATTATGGTGACTTGCACGTTGCACCTTAGCGTGGGGTAGAGCATCATTGGGATTGTGACTTGGTCCGTCCCGATTGTTGGTTTTTACCACTAGATTGTAAATGTTCTGTTGTTATCCTTATGACTTGGGCTCATTTCCTTACTCGGGGCTTATTGCCGATTATTTGAAAATCCGGTATTACATTGTGACGCTATATGAGGCGAGACACGCACTCCATGGCTAGTGCGGGGTCAAATATGTGGGAAACGTTTTACTCGGTTCAAGCTGATGGATGAAATAATACTATATTGCGAGTGCTTCGCACCCTATATTGATGTTATCTGGGCTTTATGCCATGTTTGGGGTCTTGTGCCGGCTTGTAGAATCTTTTAAGGATTGATGTATCAGAGTTAGCATGATTTGCATACTATTTGAATTCACTCCTGGGTTATTAACACTATTTTTGCTAACTCATCCAAAATTTTATGTTTTGAAAACACAAAAGCTTCTTAAATGATATTTCGGGCTGACGATCATTATCTCACTATTTTTTTGGACTGCATATTATTTCACGCAAACGGTGGTAACTATTGACACCGTATATTGAAATGGAAACGGTGGTAACTATTGACACTTTGTATTGTAATGGAAACGGTGGTAACCATTGGCACTGTGTATTGTAATGGAAATAGTGGTCACTATCGGCACTGTATGATATTGCGCTTGGGTTGAAGGAGCCCCTCCGGAGTCTGTACACACCCCCAGTGAGCGTCGTCGACGTTAAATCATATGCATGGTTGGCTCGGGCTGCATGTCGCAGCGTATTCACGTCCATTGCATTGGATTCATGCCATTACTCTTGTTTGTACTATGTGGCATGACATTTAGCACTCATATATCGTTGGCATACATACGGTTACTTGCCTAGTTGACCAGATACCTTGGTGTTATATGTTAAGGGGTGCTGAGCCCGAGAGGCTGATGTTGGATATTGTGAGTTGATATTGAGCCCGATGGCAGGTCTCTGATTATTTCCTACTTGTTGAAATTACCTTTGAAATTGTTGAAAAGCATATTTTCAAAAGAGATTTTTGAACAGAACTTTGGATTTTTCGAAGAGTTTGGTATGCTCATATGTGTTTTCTTATCACTCAGATATTATTCTCTCTTATTATCACTGAGTTGGAAGTACTCACTTTACTTTCTGCACCTTGCGTGCAGTTGCAGGTACTGTTCACCCGGTAGCGGGTTATAAGCATGACCGAAGGCCACATTTTGGTAGTTGAGCAAGGTGACCGCCAGCGTTCGCGGCACTGCACTCCATCTTTGTATTCCGATTTTATCTTGTACATATATACATTGTTGGTCCAGTAGTAGTGTCCCTACTCATTAGATGCTCGTGACTTGTAACACCCCGGTCGGGTTGTATTGGAATGAAATTTAATAGTTAAATGTCATTAAGTAGTATCTCTATTCGTTTATGTTTAATAGCTGCTTAAAGAGGATTTGGGGTTGTTGGCTGGCCTTGTCTTCAGGAGAGGCGCCATCACGACCGGGTATGGAATTTGGGTCGTGACAAGTTGGTATCAGATCCTAGGTTACTAGGTCTCACGAGTCATGAGCAGGGTTAGTAGAGTCTCGCGGATCGGTACGGAGACTTCTGTATTTATCCTCGAGAGGCTGCAGAACCTTTAGGAAAACTTCACTTTCTTGGAATTATTATCGTGCGCACTTGATTCAGCTTGAGATATAACTTTTGAAATTCCTTCCACACTTCTGTATGCGCACGCGAGTGCTCAATAGTATATGTTCCTAGATTGCTTATGATTCCCCGATCGATGGGCGAGAGGTAATTTCCTTGAGTTCATGTTGGGATAGTTTGGAGGGCTTGAGGCCGGATATTTTCCTATGGTTTGAGCCCCGAGGTGCTGATTGTGTGAGCAAGTGTTTCGAACTTATATGTTCAGTGTTGTTCTTATTACCCGGAATGACGGATGGATATCCCTGTGATGAGTATGTTAGTATCGTGGGGTGTATCTATGTGATCTTGGTAGTGACGAAAGAGTTTGCTGAATATCTCATGTCTCCTAGTTGGCAGATAAAGTACATTCCCTGTGGCAATATGAGTATAGACTCAGAAAGACTAAATAGCTATGTATTACATATATGATGGTGGAAGGTATGTGTTGTATTTTGAAGTATTGGGACGCCTAAGAAAGTGGAATCAGCTTATGTGGAAATGAATATGAGGTTTGCAGAGAATGTCAGTGCTAGATGATCTTGTAGTCACAAAAACTTGTAAATGATTTGAGTTTGATCTCATTGTGGCATCATTAGAGTAAAGGTGTTGTGAGTTGTTATGAATGCCTTAATATGTGGCTTCGATCCAAGTTGGGGAGGTTGTTGTTGGTCAGTTGATTGCATGGTTATGTGCTATGTTGGTTCTGTTTGAAGGTATGATGGAGGATCAATTCTGGTTACAAAAATTTAGCCGAGGATGGCTCGTGTGAAGGAAAATTTCTGCAAAGGTTATATGATGCTTTCGTAAATGTGAGAAAGTACTAGGATGTTTTGAGCTGTTGTTGATAAATAATGCCTAATGTATAGAGAAGAAAGATAGAGAAGAAAGATAGTTATTGTATTTGTATGAAATCATGTTCCGCGGTGTCTGGGTACTAATAAGGCACGAGTGGTTTCGTTCATTTAAAGCAGGTAAATTACATCTGAATAAGAGTGAATGGCTCTCGAGAATGGTTTTACTATGTTCAAGATTTTGCATGTAACAATCAGGTGTCTTAAGTTTTTTTATGTGGCTAGAGGCTGTGTATTCATTAGAAAAGATCAAGACTTGTGGTATTTTATCTTAATCATGGGATTCTATGTATCTGTATTTGGAAGGTAATGGCAATGAATTAAGAGTGGCAGGAAGTTCTTCAAAGTAAAGCATTCTGGAATGTGGTATCTCTAGGAAACGTCTGAGAGGGTATTCAGTCACCTATGGATCTTAGACAGTATGGTTTTATGTGCAAGTCTCGTGTGGTATCCTGAGTCGAGGTATTGTGGTTCTACAGCAAACGAGAATATCAAATCAAAGATGAATCGAGAAGGAAATTAGATAAATGAAATAGCTTGATAATGAACTGAATCGATATGGTAAGAGTATGATTAATTCTTGAATGTGTTTGAGGTAATGAGTCTTACCGGGCAGCAAATCTTTTAAGTGTTGGTAGCTTGCTTAACTTGGTCTGGATAGAAGGACTCAGTCCTGGCAGTTTAGCTTGTGCAATGGAATTTGGAGAAAGGGTTCTTGATGTGTTTTACTGTGGTTTGAAAATGGGTATGTTATCCTAGTGTGGAATGGTATGTGTGCTAAGATACAGAGAATTGAGAATTGCGTGTTCAAGGCTTTGGTTCAGTTCATAATGGCAAATCATTAAATTCTTGAGCAGCACGGACAACTTCAGGTGAGTAAAGAATCGATCTTCAGATGATTAAGGTGATGTAAATTGATGATACGTCAGTAGTATTGCGACACTTTCTTATTGGACAGACTATGGATATTCGTGTTTGTTGACGGCACAAGAAATTTTGAATATCTTTCGTTGTATGAATGGATACTTGATGTGTGTTATGTTTCGTACGACGGAGTGTGGGATAAGGCATAGTGATTCATGCGTTATATGTGTTGGAGACTAGAAGTTCTCTTGATCCGACCATGCGGTGGTTGTGGGTCGTGTGTATCGACATCGTCTTGCAGTTATTGGAAACTGGAGGTCCGAGTGGATTTTTCTTTGCTTGGTATGTTAAATTTGGGTTATGATATTAGATTACATACTGGTTGTTCCAATGTCAGGTTGTCTAGACTAATGTATTATGGGCTATGTCACAAAAAGGGCCACAGGTTGCGTGGTAAGGTGCATCGAACTATTGTTCTAGCAGAGTAGTTATATTCCAAGGACCAACAGATGGTTGGTAAGTATTATTTTGTTAATTGGGACTTGGTGGCGGATTTCAGTGGAGAGGTGTCTACCATTGATTCAGTTCCGGCATTGAGGTTTCGGATGTGTTTTCTTGTGACCGGGCATGAGGGTATATGTGTTTATTGTAATGAGAAGATTTGACTCGATGTGCATCTACTTTTGTGAGATATATGTGTGGATTGGGTGGCACACCGCCACGGGTATGGTATCTCTATCAGGTGGCACGCCGCCATGGGTGTGGTATTTGGACCGGATGGCACTCCGCCACGGTTATGTTATCTATACCAGGTTGCGCACCGCGACAGTGTGATGTGGAGAATAGTTTCCTATATGTTACTTTGTATGCCTTGTTTCCTGGTTTGTGAGGACAATCCGTGTTGGGTGTTGCTCAGTGAATAGCGCATCGGTTGTAGACTTTCAGGATTGAATAGTGTATAATACTTGCTTCACCGTGGGTGTGATGGATTGCGAGGATTCAGATCTCAATCTGTGCATGCTAATCGTGTTGAGAACGATGACTTGAGGTGCTTCATGGTAATAGAGCTTGGATAGAATTGCACGTTGTGGCAAGGCCACGTGATGTTATGACCTTTCGAGGAGGATTCAGGTACTCTATTTCTATGATGCGATATGGGATCTCAGTTCTGTGTTGTGATCGTACAAAGGAATTTGAAGTGCAGCTCTTTCGTTTGAGTCAGTTGTCATGATTTGAGTGTGTTCGGATCGTTTCTTATTGGTGCCTGTGTTTACCACGATGTGTCTTAGGCCGGTATTGAGGTGTCATATCACCAGAGTGGCGTGTTGTTGGTTAGACGATCATTGGGGTCATTACTGAGTACGAGCATATTCGATTTTAGCCTGTTAGAAGGGTAATATCGAGGTTTGGCTCCGAAAAATCTGTTGTAGTATCAGTCAAGAGGGAAATTGATTCATGAATGGTTGATCTGAGAGATGGGTTCGGTTTATCGTGGGTTTCATTTGTCGTTGGCAGTATATAAAGGTGTTGGGATAAGACTTTAGCTAATAAAAAGGGTTTTCTATCGGTATTTGGTTATTGTGGGAAATTGCTGTGAATGGAAGCTATCGCTCTATGTTATGTGGTATATCATATGATTGCAACCGAGGTTGCAGGTATGGATTATTATAGCTGGTTCGGGTTAATTCTGAGTATAGACGTGGGGTTCTGATCTGGTGCACGATATCGGGAAGTGCAATATGGTTTATGGTTTAGATGGACTGTGAAATTCCGGCTATGTTGTGTAATCAGACCTATGTGAGATAGGGTGACGTGGGATCACCTCGAGTATATGCTTGGTAAGGTCATTCGGCTAATGGGTTGCTCCTAGTACCACTCTTGGTTCGCTCGAGGACGAGCGTTTGTTTAAGTTGGGGAGGATGTGACGACCTAAACCGTCGTCTTATGTGTTACTGCTCCGTTTTTCCCTTATTATGTTGCTTCATGTTTCAATATCAGTAATTGAGTCAATCGGGCGTAATTGAATTGGTTTTTGGTTGAAAATAAGGCACATGGCCTCTTAGATAGAAGCTTGATTTGGAAAAGTCAACCGGAAGTTGACTTGTGAGCTAGAAGGCTCGGATGTGATTTTCGATGATTCGGTTAGCTCCAGGAGAGGATTTGTGACTTGGGAGAGAAAATGGAATTAAATTTTGAGGTCCGGTGTAGAATTAGGCTTGAATTGGCTAAGTTGAATTTCCGCGAATTCCGGTTGATAGGTTAGATTTTTATCTGAGGGTCGGAATGGAATTCCGAGAGTTGCAGTAGCTTCGTTAGGTGATTTTGGATATTTCTGCGAATGTTCAGGTCATTCGGACATCGTTTGGTTGGGTTTTTGATTGTATGCGCATTTCGGAAGTTCACAAGAAATTTAGTCTTGGTTTTGACGTATTTAGTGATTTTTGATGTTAATGATAGTGTTCTTATGGCTCGAGCAAGTTTGAATAAGGTAATAGGTCATGTCAGCACTTCTGGTTGAGGTCCCGGGGGCCTTGGAGTGTTTCCTGATGGTTGATCGGAGGTTTTGGAGTTTATTTCATGAAAAAATATCTGGCTTCAGGTATTTCCGCTTCTGTGGAAGGAGATCCACTTAAGCGCTGACCGCAAAAGCGGCGGGTGAGGTGTGAAGGCAGAAATGGAGGAATATGAGTGGATCGGGGAAGCGGAAGTTGGACCGCATAGGCGGTTACGGCTGAGGCGGAAGTTTGATCGCATAAGCGATCTCTGGAAGTTAAGTTGTACCACATAACCGGTCTTGTTGACGCAAAAGCGGAGACCGCAGGAGCGGTCAGTGACTGCGTAAGCGAAAATCGAGCTGGGCAGAAGGGTTAAGTAATCATTTTTCATCAGCGAGTTTAAGTCATCTTTCCACCATTGTTGAGGATTTTGAGAGCTTTTGGGAGAATATGTACAGGGTTTCGAAGGGAATCAAAGGGAGGTAAGTTCCTTGGCCTAATTATTCAAAACTATGGAAGAATTAACATGGAAACTTGGTTGAATTCATTAAAAAGGGGCTAAAGTTAGGGCTTGAGTTTTGATATTTCAAATTTGAATTTGATAGGTCATTTGAGCTCGGATTTGGGAGTACTTGGTATGTACGAACTCGTGGCGAGACGAGAATATCGGAAATGTAAGTTTCATAATTTTTCGACAAGCGGGCCTGGGGCTCGGGTTTTGCTAGTTTCGAGGTTCTTGCTATAATTTGATTTGTTTCGATTGGGAATTGTTCCATTTGCATATTGTGATGTATTCGCTATGTTTTTGGCTAGATTCGACGCGCGTGGAGGTCGATTTGAGAGGCAAAGGCGTCGCGAGGTTGAGATTCTGCCTGTTTGAGGTGAGTAATATTTGGGAATGATATCCTGAGGGTTTGAAACAGCGGATTTGCATATCCTAGTGCTGTATTGTGGTGACTTGCATGCTGGATCTGAGTGTGGGGTATAGCACCGTTGGGATTGTGACTTGGCTCGTCCCAGTTGTTGGTTTTTACCGCTAGATTGTAAATGTTTTATTGATATCATTATGACTTGGGCTCATTGCCATACCCAGGGCTTATTGCCGATTATTTGAAACCCTGGTATATTACATTGTGACGTTATATGAGGCAAGACACGCACCCCATGGCTAGTGCGGGGTCATATATGTGGGAAATTATGACTCGGTTTAATCCGAGGGATGAAATTATACTATATTGGTGATTGCTTTGCACCCTATATTGATGTTATCTAGGAGCTATGCCATGTTTGGGGCCTTGTGCCGACTTGTAGAATCCTTTAGGGATTGATGTATCAGAGTTAGCATGATTTGCATACTATTTGAATTCAGTCCAGGGTTTTTAACACTATTTATACAAACTCAGCGAAAATTCAATGTTTTGAAAACACAAAAGATTGTTAAATGATATTTCGGGCTGACGATCATTATATCACTATTTTCTGGACTGCATATTATTTCATGGAAACGGTGGTAACTATTGGCATCATGTATTGAAATGGAAACATGGTAACTATTGGCACCGTGCATTGTAATGGAAACAGTGGTAACTAGTGGCACTGTATGATATTGCACTTTGGATGAAGGAGCCCCTCCGGAGTCTGCACACACCTCAGTGAGCGCCGTCGACGTTAAATCTTATACATGGTTGGCTCGGGCTGCACGCCGTAGCGTATTTGTGTGCATTGCATTGCATTCATGCCTTTACTCCTATTTGTACTACATGGCATGACATTTAGCACTCATATATCGTTGGCATACATACAATTACTTGCCTTGTTGACCAGATACCCTCGTGTTATATGTTAAGGAGTGTTCAGCCCGAGAGGCTAATGCTAGATACTGTGAGTTGATATTGAGCCCAAGGGAAGGTCTCTGATTATTTTCAACTTGTTGAAATTACCTTTGAAATTGTTGAAAAAGCATATTTTCAAAAGAGATTTTTGAACAGAACTTGGGATTTTTCTAAAGGGATTTTTCAGAGTATTTCAGTTTTTCTCAAAAAGGGTTGTTCTGGCTTTTATTGCAGTTTGGTGTGCTCATACGTGTTTCGTATTGCTCAGATATTATTCTTTCTTATTACCACTTAGTTGGAAGTACTCAGTTTACTCCTTGCACCTTGCATGCAGTTGCAGGTATTGTTCATCCGATAGCGGGTTATTAGCAGGACCGAAGGCCACATTTGGTAGTTGAGCAAGGTGAACGCCAGTATTGGCGGCACCGCACTGCATCTTTGTATTTTGGTTTTATCTTGTATATATATACATTGTTGGTCCAGTAGTAGTGTCCCTACTCATTAGATGCTCGTGACTTGTGACACCCCGGTCGGCTTGTATTAAAATGAAATTTCACAATTAAATGCCATTAAGTAGTATTTCTATTCATTTATGTTTAATAGCTGCTTAAAGAGGAATTGGGGTTGTTGGCTGGGCTTGTCATCACGAGAGGCGCCATCAGGACCGGGTATGGAATTTGGGTCGTGACAAGTCTCTAATCCAAAAATTACATTTTAAAATATGGAAACTAGAGACCAATATTGGTCGCTATTTTATTCAATTATTTATTTATTTTATTAAATTAGCGACCAAATTTCATCCCTAAATACATGAATTTAATTTAATTTTTAAATAATAGCAACCAATTTTGGTCTCTATATTAATTTTTTTTAATGAAATAGTGACCAACTGTGGTCGCTTTTGTAGAAATCTGGGAAAATAGCGACTAAAGTTGGTCGCTTTTCTCCTGGAATTTTTTTTTATTTGAAAAGCGATCAAAAAGAGACCAACTTTGGTCTCTTTTCTGTGTATTATTTTACCAGAAACGACCTGTTTCTGCAGCTACACCGCCTGCCAGTCATACCAATTTCCTAAATAGGCATTTTATGCTAACGACAACAACAATAAAAAGCAATTAAAAGCAACAAAGAATAAACTTCAATAGAACTAATACATTAAGCTAGCAAAATTAAGTTAACGCTTATTACAAGCCCATCCGAACTAAAGAGAACTAACACAATACTAAATTGGTATGTAAATTAGTTCTAACACAATAGAACTAACACATTGTAAATTAGTTCTAACATAATAGTAGATTAGTTCTAACACATTAGAACTAACACAATAGTATATAAAGTACCGAAGGAGTGTTCTTTCAGCATCCTCGTCTGAAAGTTGGATTGCCTCGCTCGGTTCATTAGGTGGTTGGCTGCGCATGAATTCCCCCACGTCAGATGTGAAGAGAATTGAACCTATATGAAAAATTATATTGAATTAGTATTTCAAATTCTATATAAAATCAAATCAAAATATTTAATTAAAAGTAAAAAAAACTTACATGTATGCAGTCGAGGCTCGACCCTTCTTTCTGAATCCGTCTCTTTCTTCTTCTTTACAATACGAGTTTCATTGAATAGCTCATCTTGCTTCATTGGCATCATAAAGTTGTCTGATGGCTTTGGCGATTATCCTCGTGCTTGGGATGAACTTTGATATAGAGAATAACTTGGATATGGTACATGACAGAGTGTGTCTTTGATCAATTGTTTATCTCATTAGCTACAATGATAATAAGAAGGCAACGGCATGTGTTTCAAAAAAGTGATGGTGTAGGTAGGATTTAACATTTCCTAAGTAGATAAAAGAGGTTATAGAGAAATTCTCTACTTCACTTTCCAAGAGGAAAAGAAGTTTGATTGATAGTGACAAGGTTGATGACGATGGAAATTTTTCCGTTGGTCGTCGCAGTTCCCATAAAACGTGGATCATAAGACTTTATGATGACAAAGATTATAGGCAGTTTTGTGCTCAACTTTCTTTCAAGTCTGATCTGGACAAGCTTAATATGATATTGGATGATATTTCTTCGGATTCAGACAATAATTTGACCGACAAATTATGGGAAATGCTCTTAAGAAGAATTAAAGGTAAAACATTTTTCTTGGTAGAGAAGGATGCTGAAAAATATTTTACCTTTAATTCTTTTTAAGAGCATTTGCATACTTTTTTCGGTCAAATCATTATCTGAATCAGAAGAAATATCACCAATATCACATTAAGCTTGTACGGATCAGACTCGAAAGACAGTTGAGCACAAAACTACCTATAATCTCTGTCATCATAGAGTCTTATGATCCCCATTTTAGGGGAAGTGCGACGACCAACGGAAAAACATCCATCGTCATCAACCTTGTCACTCTCAATCAAACTTCTTTTCCTGATGGAAAATGAAGTACATAATTACTCTATAAGCTCTTCTTTTATCTACTTAGGAAATACTAATTTCCTACCTACACGATCACTATGTGAATTACATGACATTGCCTTCTCATCACCATTGTCGCTATAATGAGAAGAACAATAAAGGCACATTCCATCAAGTATTATAAATCTTAGTTATTCTTCGTGGAAATTCCATTTCATGTCTAATAACGTCATCAACCTCTTCGCAGTACTATTACTCGGCATGAACTTTGATACAGAGAATAAGTTCGATACAGTACCTGACAGGGTGTGTCTTTGATCAATTGTTGATCTCTGTAGCTACAATGATAATGAGAAGACAACGACATGTGTTTCAAAATAGTGATGGTGTAGGAAGGATTTAGCATTTCCTATGTAGATAAAATAGGTTATAGAGAAATTCTCTACTTCACTTTCCAAGAGGAAAAGAAGTTTGATTGATAGTGACAACGTTAATGAAGACGGAATGTTTCCCTTCAATCATGTCAATTCTTATAAAGCGGGGATCATAAGACTTTATGATGAAAAAGATAATAGGAAGTTTTGTTCTAAATTTTCTTTCAATTCTGATCCACCATGTTTAATGTGATAATTGTGATATTTATTCGAATTCAGAGACTGATTTGACCAACAAAAGTATTACAATTATCATATTAACTTGTTGGATCAGACTTGAAAGGAAATTTAGAACAAAACTTCCTATAATCTCTGTCATCATAGAGTCTTATGATCCCTGCTTTATGGGAATTGCCAGGACCGACGAAACACATTCCGTCTTCATCAACCTTGTCACTCTCAATCAAACATTTTTTCCTAATGGAAAATTAAGTACAGAATTACTCTATAAGCTCTTATTTTATCTACTTAGGAAATACTACCTTCCTACCTACACAATAACTATTTGAAACACATGCCATTGTCTTCTCATCATCATTGTCGCTAATGAGAATAACAATAAAAGGCACATTCTGCCAGGTACTTTATCTTAGTTATTCTTGGTTGAAGTTTCATTGCATGTATAATAACGGCATACACCTCTTCATGGTACTCTTACTCGGGATGAGCTTGGATACAGAGAATAATTTAGATACAGTACCTGATAGGGGGTGTCTTTGATCAATTGTTGATCTCATTAGCTACAATGATAATGAGAAGCCAACGCCATGTGTTTCAAAAAAGTGATGCTGAAGGTAGGATTTGACATTTCCTAAGTAGATAAAAGAGGTTATAGAGAAATTCTCTACTTCATTTTCCAAGAGGAAAAAAAGTTTGATTGATAGCGATAAGGTTGATAAAGATGGAATGTTTTCCGTCGTTTGTGCCAATTCCCATAAAAATTGGATCATAAAACTCTATGATGACAAAGATTTTAGGAACATTTGTACTCTACTTTCTTCCAAGGTTAACAAATACAAGCTTAATTTGATATTGGTCAGATTCAGATGACGATTTGACGGACAGAAGTATGGAAATTTTGATAAAAAGAATTAGAGGTAAAAGCATTCAGCCTCTAATTCTTTTTATCAAAAATTCCATACTTCTGTCCATCAAATCATCGTCGGAATCCGACGAACTATCACCAATATCACATTAAGCTTGCAATTATTAACCTTGGAAGAAAGTCGAGTACAAAGATTCCTAAAATCTTTGTCATCATACAGTCTTATGATCCCCTTTTTATGGGAACCGTCATGATCGATGGAACACATTCCATCTGTATCAACCTCGTCACTCACAATTAAACTTCTTTTCCTCCGGGAAAATAAAGTAAAGAATTACTCTATAAGCTCTTCTTTTATCTACTTAGGAAATACTAAATTCCTACCTAAACCATCACTTAGTGCAATACATGCCATTGCCTTCTCATAATCAATGTCGCTAATTAAAAAACAATTAAAGGCACACTCTGCCATGTACTTTATCTTAGTTATTCTTGGTGGAAGTTCCAATTGCATTTCGAATAACGTCATCAACCTCTTCTGACCGTTTACCTCCCACAATCTAAAATTCCAAAACATAAACCAAAATTTCAATTCATATCCTAAAGTTTCAACTCATTGCTTAATGCTTCAATTTATATCCTAAAGCTTCAACTCATACCTAAAAGTCTCAATTCATATCCTAAAAGTTCAAGTCCTATCCTAAAAGATTCAAGTCATATCCGAAAATTTCTATTTATAACTAAACTATCAAGACAATACAAAGATTCAAGGTTCAATATATATCCTAAAAGTTATATTCATATCCTACGAGTTTAAACTTAAACTAAAATGTTCAATTTATATCCTAAAAGCTTCAACTTATACCTAAAAGGTTCAATTCATATCCTAAAACCTCAAGTCATACCTAAAAGGCTCAAGTCATATCCTAAAAGCTTCAAGTCATATCCTAAAATTTCTATTTATAACGAAACTATCAAGACAATACAAAGATTCAAGATTCAATTTATATCCTAAAAGTTACATTCATATCCTACGAGTTTAAACTTAATCTAAAAAGTTCATTTATATCCTAAAAGCTTCAACTCATACCTAAAAGGTTCAATTTATATCGTAAAGTTTTAACTCATACCTAAAAGGCTCGAGTCATATCCTAAAAGTTCAACTCATATCCGAAAAACTTCAAGTCATATCCTAAAATTTCTATTTATAACTAAACTATCAAGACAATACAAAGATTCAAGGTTCAATTTATATCCTAAAAGTTATATTCATATCCTACAAATTTACACTTCAACTGAAAAATTCAATTTATATGCTGAAAACTTCAACTCATACACAAATGCTTCAATTTATATCCTAAAGCTTCAACTCATACCTAAAATGCTCAAGTCATATCTTAAAAGTTCAAATCATATCCTAAAAGCTTCAAGTCATATCCTAAAATTTCTACTTATAACTAAACTATCAAGACAATACAAAGATTCAAGGTTCAATTTATATCCTAAAAGTTATATTCATATCCTATGAGTTTAAACTTAAACTAAAAAGTTCAATTTATATCCTAATAGCTTCAACTCATACATAAGTGCTTCAATTTATATCCTAAAGCTTCAACTCATACCTAAAAGGCTCAAGTCACATCCAAAAAGTTCAACTCATATCCTAAAAGCTTCAAGTCATATCCTAAAATTTCTATTTATTATTAAACTATCAAGACAATACAAAGATTCAAGGTTAAATTTATATCCTAAAAGTTATATTCATATCCTCCGAGTTTAAACTTAAACTAAAAAGTTCAATTTTATATCCTAAAATCTTCAACTCATACATAAATGCTTCAATCTACATCCTAAAGCCTCAACTCATACCGAAAAAGCTCAAGTCATATCCTAAAAGTTCAACTCATATCCTAAAAGCTTCAAGTCATATCCTAATATTTCTATTTATAACTAAACTATCAAGACAATACAAAGATTCAAGGTTCAATTTATATCCTAAAAGTTATATTCATATCCTACGAGTTTAAACTTAAACTAAAAAGTTCAATTTATATCCGAAAAGCTTCAACTCATACATAAATTCTTCAATTTATATTCTAAAGCTTAAACTCATACCTAAAGGGCTCAAGTCATATCCAAAAAGTTCAACTCATATCCTAAAAGCTTCAAGTCATATCCTAATTTTTATTTATAACTAAACTATCAAGACAATACAAAGATTAAAGGTTCAATTTATATCCTAAAAGTTATATTCATATCCTACGAGTTTAAACTTAAACTAAAAAGTTCAATTTATATCCTAAAAGCTTCAACTCATACATAAGTTGTTCAATTTAAATCCTAAATCTTCAACTCATACCTAAAAGGCTCAAGTCATATCCTAAAAGCTCTATTTATAACTAAACTATCAAGACAATACAAAGATTCAAGGTTCAATTTATATCCTAAAAGTTATATTCATATCCTACGAGTTTAAACTTAAAAAAAAAAGTTGAATTTATATCCTAAAAGCTTCAACTTATACCTAAAAGGTTCAATTCATATCCACAAAAGTTCAAGTCAAATCCTAAAGGTTCAACTCATACATAAATGCTTCAATTTATATCCTAAAGCTTCAACTCATACCTAAAAGGCTCAAGTCATATCCTAAAAGTTCAACTCATATCCTAAAAGCTTCAAGATATATCCTAAAATTTCTATTTATAACAAAACTAGTTTTATACTGAAGGTTCAACTCATTGTTATTTCAAGCATTATTACACGGCTAATGTTAGTTATCTTCTATGTGCGTGACTCGTTGTACTCAAACAAGAGCCGCGCAACGATTCGCTTAAGGCCTTAAACATTAAATCATGTTGAACTTTAAGAAAAACCCCAAATATATAAACTATTACGTATCTACATTAAATATATACTTATAAACTAATCAAGATTAAACTAATAGTTCAATTTATATCCTAAAAGTTCGATTCACAAGAAAAAATCATAAACCCTAAAAGTTTAGGGTTTTTTCTCTTCGAACCATTTCCTTCCCAAATTAATATGCTAAACCAAATATTTCAGCTACTAACAGTTATCATAGATTTAATTTAGTAATTTTTAGTGTTCAAACTAGAAGGAATTAAACAAATTAAATATATAAGTTTCACGACCCTAGTTCACCAATCGTGAACCTGTCATGACGGCACCAAGTCTTCGCGACTAGGTAAGCCTGACACACTGTGGAAATCCAACAAAACTTTGCGGAAATGATAAATAAAACATGAATAGCATAAGATAATGTATAGAGTGCCGCATGGCACATACATGTCAACTCAAATAACGTAAAAAACGCCAAGACTCGAAAACCCACGGGCAACACAAGCTAAGATTAAACTATAACACATGGCTCTAACATCCAGAAGTGTCTACAATGAATGAATACATGGGTAAAACTACTAACTAAAGGTAGAAAAGAGGGAGACTCTTCAGCTCTGCGGACGCGGCAGATGCATACCTCAGATCTCCGAGTCTAGCTCCTAATCACTGATAACGCGCCCGATAAAAAGTACCTAGATGTGCACAACTAAAGTGTGCAGAAGAGTAGCATGAGTACACCACAGCGGTACTCAGTAAGTGCCAAGCCTAACCTCGATGGAGTAGTGACGAGGAAGGTCGAGGCCCTACTGAGAAGAACATAAGAAATAATGTAAAAATAACTAAATAGTAGATAATGAAATAAATCTGAATATCTATCAAGACAGTAATTAAAAACGGAACGGCTACAAGTACAAACTACGAACACAAAGCAAATCACTAAGCAGTCAGGGTCTCTACATGGAACTTCGGAATCGAACCCGCAGCCCAACACCATATAGAGCTCCGGGAATTGAACCCACAGTCGACTTTACCAATATTTGAGGATCTCCGGGAAGCAAACCTCCAGTCCATCGCCACGTGGAGCTTTGGGAATTGAACCCGCAGTCCACTTTATCAATATCCGAAGATCTCCGAGAATTGAACCCGTAGTCCTTCATACCAATTTCAAAGTATCTCCGGAAATTGAACCCGCAGTCCTTTATACCAATAACAAAGGATATCCAGGAATTGAACCTGCAGTCCGTCATATCAGAGGATCTCTCGGGAATTGAACCCGTAGTCCAACATAGCAATAGCAAAGGATCTCTCGGGAATTGAACCCGTAGTCCAACATAGCAATAGCAAAGGATCTTCGGGAATTGAACCTGCAGTCCAAAAAGTGAAATACACCACAACAATTCAATATTTAACGGAAAGGAACCAAATGCGAACAAGTAAAGTCGAGAATCTGACATTCTTTGCAACAAAGGCAAACATGGTAATTTAATCAAATAGAGCAAATAAGTTTCTATCATGCTTCCTAAGGAGAAATAGATATTTCAATTTAGTCAAATAGAGCAAATAAGTTACAAACATGCTTTCCCTAAATCGAAACAAGAGAAGTTTCATTTTTAACAGTTAAATATGGAATAAGACACAATCTAAATAAGCCAGGTAAGGTGAATTTCCAACAATTAGCACAAGTGCACGCCCGTCACCTTGCGCACCAGGCTTTTAAATAATAACAAAGATATCCTAAGGGTAGAGTTCCCCCACACAAGGTTAGACAAGTCACTTACCTCGAATTGGTACAAAACCGCTAAGAAACAACGCCCTTGCCATGAGTATCCGACTCCGAGTGGCCGAAATCTATTCAAACCAATTACATATTGTAAATAACATCACAAGTAACTAATTACACCGTTAAAACTAAAGCTAAGGTGCGAAAATATGTAAAATGACCAAAATGCCCCTCAGACCAACGTCTCGGAATCGAATAGTTTTTACATTTTCAGAAACCTCTTACTCTCACGGGTCTAACCATATAAAAATCTCTCAAATCGGAGGTCAAATGGCTCTTCAAATCATCAAAGTTATGTCTAAGAACTTTACCCCAATTCTAATTCAAAATCTTAAATTAAAGCATGAATTCGAGATTAGATTAGCGGGTAATAATCATAAAGGAGAAAGGAATCGTTACTCAATGGTTGCCTCTGGAAACTCCTCGAAAAATCTTCCAAAACCGAGCTCTCTAGCTTGAGTGTTTGTAAAAATGGAAAAAGGGTTCGTTTTTAAAAAATATGCACTGGTCAGACACTTGTACATCGCGATCGCATGGATGGGAACGCGTTTGCGGAGAGTAATGTCTTAAGTGGCTGAAAAATGGCCTTCGCGATCGTGAAGACAGGGATGCAAATGCGATGGTCTGTGGCTGGACCCTACGCGAACGCGAAGGGTATCACACGATCGCATTGAGGAAACTGAAGGGGGTCCAGGGCTTTGTCATCGCGATCGCAGGGAATGGAACGCGAACGCGATGAAGGGAATGGCTGGGCGATACGAACGTGGGGAAGGGTATGCGATCAGGATGAAGGGGGTAAGGCAAATCTATGCGAATGCGGTGCCCACTTTGCTATCGCGTAGAAGGATCACTGACTGCAAATTTTCTGCAGCAAACTTCAAACTCCAATTGCTCCGTTGAGCATCCGAAAAACACCCAAGGCCCCTGAGACCTCAACAAAACTATGGACACCTCCCATAATATCATTCAAACTAGTACAAATCCCTAAATCACCTAAAACAACACCAGAAACTCGAAGTAATCAATGATTTGAACTTAAAAACATCAAAACTAAACCAAACCCGCTTTCGATTCAAAACCTAACCAAAACACGTCTGATTGACATGAAATTTTGCATGCACATCCCAAATGACATGACGGTGCTATAGAAACTTCTAGAATCCCGTTCCAACCCTCGGATAAAAAATTCACTATCGGACCGGAAACTTCAAAATTCAAACTTTCGGCATTTATAGCCTAAATGAACTACGGACATCCAAAATACATTCCGAACACGCTCCCAACCCCAAAATCACCTAACGGAGCTAAGGGAACCATTTGTTTTCCATTACGAGGTCGCCTTGACACTGTTCTGATTACGGCCTATTTTCCAGCACTTAAGCTCTCATTTAGAGACTAAGTGTCCCAAAACACTCCGAATTCTATTACCGAATATCACGGCAAACGAAAATAGCAGAAATGAACTTAGGGGAAGCAGATAATGGGGGAACAGGGCATGAATTCCAAAGACGACCGGCCGGGCCGTCACATCCTCCTACACTTAAACATTTGTTTGTCCTCTAACGAGCATAGTGAACATACCTGAAGTAGCAAAAAGATGAGGGTATCGGCTGCGCATATCCCGCTCGGTCTCCCAAGTCACCTCCTTGGGCGGGGTTATATCCTTTGACCTGAGCTTTCGAACCTATCTATCCAATATTGCCACTGGCTCCTCAACATAGGACAAGTCATTGTCAAACTGGACTGAAGTGAACTCCAACATGTGAGACTGGTCACCATGATACCTCCGAAGCATCGAAACATGAAATACGGGACGAACCCCGGCCAAACTGGGAGGTAAGGCAAGCTCATAAGTAACCATCCCAACCTGCTTCAAAATCTCAAATGGACCAATGTACCTCGGGCTCAACATTCCTTTCTTTCCAAACTTCATGACGCCTTTCATAGGCGAGACCCGAAGCAAATCACGCTCACCAACCATAAATGAAACATCACGAACCTTCCGGTCCGCATAACTCTTCTGGCTGTACTGGGCCGCACGGAGTCTATCCTGAATCACCTTAACCTTCTCAACCGCATCCTGAACCAAATCAGTGCCCAATAACCTGGACTCGCCCGACTCGAACCAACCCACCGTGGATCTGCATCTCCTACCATGTAAGACCTCGTAAGGCACCATCTGAATACTGGACTGATAACTGTTGTTGTATGCAAACTAAACCAATGGCAAAAATTGATCCCAAGACCATCTAAACTCAATTGCGCACGCACGGAGCATATCCTCAAGAATCTGAATAGTACGCTTGGACTACCCGTCCGTCTAGGGGTGAAAGGTTGTACTCATGATCACCCTGGTACCCAACTCATGCTGGACGGCTTTCCAGAACCGTGATGTAAACACTGAACCCATGTCTGAGATGATAGAAACTAGAATGCCATGCAGACAGACAATCTCCCTGATATAAATCCCTGCTAACCACTCCGATGAGTTAGAAGTGCACACTGGAATGAAATGAGCGGACTTGGTCAACCGATCCACAACAACCCAAATAGAGTCAAACTTCCTCACTGTAAGAGGGAGACCAGTCACAAAATCCGTAGTGATATTCTCCCATTTCCACTCCGGATCTCCATCTTCTAGAGTAACCCTACTGGTCTCTGAATCTCAGCCTTCACCTACTGACAGTTGAGACATCTAGCTACAAATTGTTAGGGTGTATGCCCGTCACTAGGGGGGGTGAATAGTGAGGCACGAGAATGTCGGTAAATTTTGCGGAATTAA
This sequence comes from Nicotiana benthamiana, assembly GCA_034376525.1. Taxonomy (NCBI): domain Eukaryota; kingdom Viridiplantae; phylum Streptophyta; class Magnoliopsida; order Solanales; family Solanaceae; genus Nicotiana; species Nicotiana benthamiana. The sequence goes on from CM067334.1 coordinate 9,146,415, forward strand.
AATTGCAGGAGTAAAGTAAGTGCAGTGATTAAAAGAGTAAGGAGAGGACACACCGAATTTATACTGGTTCACCAGAACGTGTGGTTTGTCCAGTCTCCCGAGAGACTCTCTCGAGTTTACACTAACTCCGTTAAGCTTACGGGTGCCTAACAAACCGTTACACTTGCTTGTAGATGTACGCTCTACAATACTTTAACTTGCTCGAGGATACCTCACCTCAAGACTTCACCTTTGCTCGTGGATACCACACTACAAGACTTCACACACTAAGATTGAAGGTGTTGAAACACGTTCTCACGGCACTATTCTAAAACGTGTGTTCATATTTATAGGTTTTGATGAATGACAAACTATGCGCAATGGACATATGACGAGGTCCAAGCACAAGCGCGCAATTGATATATAACGAGATTCAAGCACAAGAACAAGATCAAGCAAAGATATAAAGTTATACATGAGTCGTTCTTTAATTGTGATCTTGATCCGATAACTTGACTCAAGACTTGGCTTCTCTCGTAAAAACATTTTTATCAAATCATGCATATTTAATTTAAAGCAAAATGATTTTAAATCATGCATATTTACTTTAGTCAAAATTATTTTTAAACATGCCTCTAAAATCTGGACTAAGATAATCGATTATGTACTTACGATAATCGATTATGTTAAGTCAGCTGCATGACAATCGATTGTGAACTTATGACAATCGATTGTGTTAAGGCAGTGTGCATCAGATGTTTCAAATCTGCATGACAATCGATTGTGTACCTCATGACAATCGATTGTGTTGAGGCAGTGTACATCAAAGTTTTTCAAAGCTACAAAATAATCGATTGTGAACTTATGACAATCGATTGTGTTGAGGCAGTGTACATCAAAGTTTTTCAAACCTACAAAATAATCGATTGTGAACTTATGACAATCGATTGTGTTGAGGCAGTGTCTATCAGACATTTTCAAAGTCATAAAATAATCAATTGTGTACCTTTGACAATCGAGTGCATTAAGGGAGTGTCTAATTGATTTTTCAAAGACTGATATATAATTGATTGTTCTCATAGCATAATCGATTGTGTAATTGACCGTTGCCAAAATATTTTCAAAAACCGTCAGGTAATTGATTATAGATTTCTAATAATCGATTGTTTTAAACAAAATCTGAAAAAGATTTTTTGAACGTTGCCAAGTAATCGATTGTAGATTTCTGACAATCGATTGTTTTAAGTAAAATCTGGAAATGATTTTTTGAACGTTGCCAGTAATCGATTATTGATCTTAGATAATCGATTGTTAAGCGTAAAATCTGGGAATGATTTTTGGAACGATTGGCAAACAATCGATTGTGGCTTTTTGACAATCGATTGTCACTGAGTAAAATCAGCAATTCTTAATTGGCAATTAGGCAACGGTAATGCATGGTTTTGCAACTATAAATACATCTTCAAATCAGTCTTCTAAATACAACAACTGATCATATTATTGCTATATCTTGCATACTCTATTGTTCATCACTTTCTATTCATTACATAAGTTTTGAGAGCCAAAATTCTTGACAAAAGTTGTTGCGTTCTTGAGCGTATCTGTTTACTCATATCTACTCTATTAAGAGAGTCTTGTTTAAGTGAGTGCTAAGTGTTTTATACACTTGAAGGGAAGTGTTAGTCCCTTGTATTGTAAGAAGGAACTTGTGTTTCCTTTGGTTGAAGTCTTGGAGTGTTGTATCTTCGAGCAAAGGTTGTTGAGGCTTGTGTCCTCAATTTGTAAAGGTTTGTTGAGCACCCGTAAGCTTAACAGTGTTAGTGGAAATCTCGAGAGAGTCTCTCGGGGACTGGACTAGCCACGGGTTGTGGTGAACCAGGATACATCGGAGCGTTCGTTCTTATTTATTTACTTATCGCACTTATTTCTTTCCTGCAATTTTTAAATTCCGCAAGTTTACGCTAATTTTTATTATAACGCTATTCACCCCCCCTCTAGCGTAAAGCGTATTTTCTAACAATTGCTGTCAGAGCCCAACTCTCTAAAGACTTAACCGTTTGAGAGAAACAATCCATGGCTTCTACTCGTGATTCTTTTGCAGGAATAGGTGAAGGACAATGCTCCACCCGACCACCACTATTCGATGGTACAAACTATACGTACTGGAAGGAGAGGATGAGAATATTTGTTCAATCAAATAGTTTTCATCTTTGGAAGGTTATAATGAAGGGAGAACAAATTCCAACCAAAAAGGTTGAAAATAAAGATGTTCCAAAGTCCGAAGATGAATACGATGCGGATGATATCAGAAAGGTGCAAAACAACGCTAAAGCCATTAATTTATTATATTGTGCTGTAAATTATGATGATTACAGGAAAATATCATGTTGCACAATGGCAAAGCAAATGTGGGACAAGCTGGAAATTACGTACGATGGTACGGACCAGGTAAGGGAAGCTAAAATTGATTTCCTAACCCATGCATATGAATTGTTTCACATGAAGGAAGGCGAAAAGGTCGATGAGATGTTTGAACGATTTTCAAAATCGTTAATGATTTACATGCTCTTGAGAAGACCTTCACGGATAAGGAACTTGTCCGAAAAATTCTCCGAAGTCTCACTCCGGCATGGCGATCCAAGGCCGACGCGATTCAAGAATCTATTGGCGTTTCAAATATCACCATCGACGGATTAAGAGGTAATCTTAAAACTTATGAATCTACTATACTTAACCCTCTTGTTGATGATCAAAGGAAACAAAAGATCGCTCTCAAGGCAAGCACAAGCCAACCTCAAAATGATGAGGACGGAGACAATGAGTTCGGACTTGTTATTAAGAGATTTCAAAAGTTCATGCAAAAAGAGTATGAACGAAAGGGCAAAAAGCAAGGAGATCAAATAAAGTGCTATGAGTGCGGAGAAACCGGGCACATTAAATCAAATTGCCCAAATGCCAAAAAGGAGAAGAAACCCTTCAAGAAACAACGAGCATACATATCTTGGGGAGGCGACTCCGGTGACGAGTCGAGTGAGGAAGAAGAAGACGAAGCCGCAAATCTTTGTCTCATGGCTCACGAAAACAATCAAGAAGAGGTATGTCAAATTTCTTCCAAAAATTTCTATTCTCTTGAGGAAATGCAAAATGCTTTTGATGAGTTGTATAGTGAATTTATTAAAGCTTCCAAAACTGTTAAAAGCATAAAAGAAAATGCTTCTTTAAAAGAAAAAGATTTTGAAACACAACTCTCTTTGAAAGAAAAGGATTTGGAAAAACTGTTTTTGGAAAATGAGAAGTTGAAAGAAGAAAACAAATTTTTTGGCAAGAGAAGCGCCGACAAACCCGAGAGCTCTAGTAAAAATTGTACTTCTTGCATGTATCTCAAAAATGAGGTAGAAAGACTTAAGGGCACCCTAGATAAGTTTAATTCTTCTCATAAAAATTTGAATGAAGTTCTTGTTAATTTGAAGTCGACCAAGCATGGCATAGGCTTTGAGAATGAGCCTAAAGAAAAGGTTGAAGCCAACCCCCAACAACCTAAGGCTCAACCTAGGATTAATAAAACAAACGCTCATCCTAGATATAACAAACCTAGAAATGGCTTTCAACAATCGCAAACTAGAAATAATCATTCTAGAAATAATGCATACTCTAGGCCAAACACTAGAAGGAACTTTGAACCTTGTAGAACACCTAGAAATGGCTTTCAACCTAGAAACAACTATCCTGGAAATGTTGTATATCCTAGAACAAATAGTAGGAGAAATGATTTTCATGAATTGCGCAATAGTCATATTGTCAAGAATAGAGTAAATGAATTTCGTCCGTCCAATTACTATCAACCTAGACGATGCATAATCCTAGTGTTGTTTGTCATTATTGTAGACGAATTGGACATATTGCTCCTGCTTGTTTTACACGGCATAGACATAACACTCAATCACATCACTATGATTTGCCTAACCCCAAGGACCCAAAATGGCATGGGTACCTAAAACTCATTAATCTGTTTTGTAGGTGTGTTTGAAGGGGTCAAGTGTACTTTGGTACCTTGATAGTGGATGCTCCAAGCACATGAATGGAGACGAATCCAAATTCCTTCAACTAGAACACAAGGAAGGAGGAAGTGTTATATTTGGTGATAACAACAAAGGAAAAATTATCGGCATTGGATTGGTCGGTAAGGATGACTCCTCTTCCATTAAGCATATATTGCTAGTTAAGGGTCTAAAACATAATCTCTTGAGCATAAGTCAATTATGTGACAAGGGAAATCTTGTTTTATTTGATTCAAATGAATGCTTAGTTATTCGCCGTAGTTATTTTAAAATTATTCTTCGTGGATTTAGAATGGATAATATCTATATGGTTGATCTCGAAAATTTTTCATCTGAATATGTAGATTGTCTTATGAGAAAAGAAGATGATACGTGGTTATGGCACCGTAGAGTAGCTCACATCAACATGCATCTTTTGAACAAATTGGTTTCACAAAATTTAGTTATTTTTCTTCCAAACTTGAAATTTGAAAAAGACTCGATTTGTGATTCTTGTCAAAAAGGGAAGCAAACAAAAGCATCTTTTAAATCGAAAAATATTGTTTCAACTACTAGACCTTTGCAATTACTTCACATGGACTTATTTGGACCATCTCGCATTGAAAGTCTTGGTAGAAATCGTTATGCTTTTGTTATTGTTGATGATTATTCTAGATTTACATGGACTCTATTTCTTGCTCATAAAAGTGAAGCTTTTCATAATTTCAAATTTTTTCTTAAACGTGTTCAAAACGAAAAGGACACAACCGTCACTTCAATAAGAAGTGATCATGGGGGAGAGTTTGATCACAATCTCTTTGCGGACTTTTGTGACGAACTCGGTATCGAGCACACCTTCTCCGCTCCACGAACACCACAACAAAATGGGGTGGTGGAAAGGAAAAATAGGTGTCTCGAAGAGATGGCTAGAACCATGCTCGATGAGGCTAAGATTCCCAAATATTTTTGGGCGGATGCCGTGAGTACCGCATGCTACGTTTTGAATAGAGTAGTCATAAGGTCAATACTCATGAAAACCCCTTATGAACTCTACAAGGGAAGTAAACCAAATATCTCCCATTTTAGAGTATTCGGTTGTAAATGCTTTATTCATAACAATGGAAAAGATAAATTGGGAAAATTTGATGCCAAATCCGATGAAGGAATTTTTATTGGTTATTCCTCACGTAGCAAAGCATATAGAGTATTCAGTAATAGAACCGGAACTGTGGAGGAATCCCCTCATATTGTGTTTTCCGAAAATAATGCTCGCTTGGCGAGAAAGGATTCTAGTTTTGATCTTGCAGGTATTTTAAACTCACTAAGTCCTCAAGACAAAGTACAAGAGGAAACTCCGAAGGAAACTCAAGATGAAATCTTGGATCAATTATCGGAGGAAGCGCCACAATTGGAAAAAGAAACGAAACTACCTAACGCATGGAGGACAATCAAAGACCATCCTCTCGAACAGGTAATTGGCGACATTGAACAACAGGTAAGTACCCGAAACTCTCTTAAGAACACCTTAGGACATACTGCTTTTATTTCTCAAATTGAACCCACAACCATCTCCGAAGCAATTGGGGATGAATTTTGGACCTTGGCAATGCAAGAGGAGCTTAACCAATTCAAACGGAATGACGTTTGGGATTTGGTGCCAAGACCCGAAAATCATACCATAATTGGTACGAAATGGTTTTTTCGAAACAAATTAGACGAAAATGGTGTAACCACTAGAAACAAAGCTAGGCTTGTAGCAAAAATGCTATAATCAAGAAGAGGGTATTGACTATGAAGAAACATATGCCCCCGTAGCAAGGTTAGAAGCCATTCGTTTATTGCTTGCTTTTGCCTCTTCTATGAATTTTAATTTATATCAAATGGATGTAAAAAGTTCTTTCTTAAATGGTTTTATTCAAGAAGAAGTTTATGTTGCTCAACCCCCAGGTTTTGAAGATTTTAAATTTCCCGATCATGTTTTCAAACTCAAGAAAGCCCTTTATGGCCTTAAACAAGCTCCCCGAGCTTGGTATGAAAGATTGAGCAAATTTCTTTTGGAAAATGATTTCATTAGGGGGAAAGTTGACACCACTCTTTTTATTAAGCATAGAAACAATGATATTTTATTAGTTCAAATCTATGTGGATGATATTATCTTTGGTGCTACTAACAATGCTTTGTGCAAGGAATTTTCTGATTTGATGACAAGCGAATTTGAGATGTATATGATGGGTGAGCTAACATTCTTTTTGGGGCTGTAAGTAAAGCAAATGAAAGAAGGAACTTTCATTTGTCAAGCTAAATATTGCAAAGAATTGCTGAAATGATATGAAATGACCAACGCAAAAGCAATGGCCACTCCCATGAGCACATCCGATCATCTAGACAAAGATGAGAAAGGTAAGGAAGTCGACACCAAAAAGTATCGAGGTATGATTGGATCTCTCCTTTATCTTACTGCTAGTAGACCGGACATCATGTTTAGCGTGTGTTTGTGCGCTCGTTATCAATCATGTCCGAAGGAGTCTCACCTTACTGTGGTGAAACGGATATTGAAGTATCTTGTTGGTACTGTAAATGTGGGTCTATGGTACCCCAAAGGTTCTTCATGCCAACTTGCTGGCTATTCCGATTCCGATTTTGCTGGATGCAAATTGGACCGCAAGAGCACTAGTGGCACTTGCCATTTGCTCGGTAGCTCTCTCGTTTCTTGGTTTAGCAAGAAACAAGTAAGTGTTGCGTTGTCCACAACCGAGGCTGAATACGTAGCCGCGGGGAGTTGTTGCGCTCAAATCCTTTGGATGAAACAACAACTCTTGGACTATGGCCTAAGTCTTGATCATATCCCTCTTAGATGTGATAATTCTAGTGCCATATGCTTGACGAAGAACCCCGTTCTTCATTCAAGAACAAAACACATTGAAATTAGGCATCATTTTATAAGAGATCACGTTCTCAAAGGGGATGTCGAAATTGAATTTGTTGAAACCAAAGATCAATTGGCCGACATCTTTACCAACCCCTTAGAGAAAGAGTCCTTCTTCCGAATTTGTAGCGAACTCGGGATTCTTGACTCCACGTTGATCTAAGTCATGCATTGCATTTTCCCTTTCACATGATTTCTAACTTGAGCGTCGGAGACGTCTAACGAATTTTTGCAGGCATCGCCCTAAAGGCAGGGGGAATTATAAAGATTGATGCAGAATAATCAATTTATCCTAAGGATAACCAATTTCTCATTAGTATATAATCGATTATCAAGTATCAATAATCGATTATGTTGGTAGTATTTGCTTTATTATGTCTTCTTATGCAACTTTTGCTTAATCAATAAACAAGTTACTCACCTTTTCCATTTTTGCTAATGTCAAAAAGAGGAAGAATAAGGGATATGCACTAATTTTTTATTGGCATAAATTGAGGGGGAATTCATATGTTGAGGGGGAACTAATTGCACATCTAGAGACTTGTTGCATATTGTTGCATATCTTTACTTGTCTTGAATCGTCATTATGAATTATCAAATATGCATATCCCGACTAAAGTTTGCCATTATCAAAAAGGGGGAAATTGTTGAAACACGTTCTCAAGGCACTATACTAAAACGTGTGTTCATATTTGTAGGTTTTGATGAATGACAAACTATGCGCAATGGACATATGACGAGGTCCAAGCACAAGCGCGCAATTGATATATAACGAGATTCAAGCACAAGACCAAGATCAAGCAAAGATATAAAGTTATACATGAGTCATTCTTTAATTGTGATCTTGATCCGATAACTTGACTCAAGACTTGGCTTCTCTCGTAAAAATATTTTTATCAAATCATGCATATTTAATTTAAAGCAAAATGATTTTAAATCATGCATATTTACTTTAGTCAAAATTATTTTTAAACATGCCTCTAAAATCTGGACTAAGATAATCGATTATGTACTTACGATAATCGATTATGTTAAGTCAGCTGCATGACAATCGATTGTGAACTTATGACAATCGATTGTTTTAAGGAAGTGTGCATCAGATGTTTCAAATCTGCATGACAATTGATTGTGTACCTCATGACAATCGAATGTGTTGAGGCAGTGTACATCAATGTTTTTCAAAGCTACAAAATAATCGATTGTGAACTTATGACAATCCATTGTGTTGAGGCAGTGTCTATCAGACATTTTCAAAGTCATAAAATAATCGATTGTGTACCTTTGACAATCGAGTGCATTAAGGCAGTGTCTAATTGATTTTTTAAAGACTGATATATAATCGATTGTTCTCATAGCATAATCGATTGTGTAATTGACCGTTGCAAAAATATTTTCAAACACCGTCAGGTAATCGATTATAGAATTCTAATAATCGATTGTTTTAAATAAAATCTAAAAAAGATTTTTTGAACGTTGCCAAGTAATCGATTGTAGATTTCTGACAATCGATTGTTTTAAGTAAAATCTGGAAATGATTTTTTGAACGTTGCCAGTAATCGATTATTGATCTTAGATAATCGATTGTTAAGCGTAAAATCTGGGAATGATTTTTGGAACGATTGGCAAACAATCGATTGTGGCTTTTTGACAATCGATTATCACTGAGTAAAATCAGCAATTCTTAATTGGCAATTAGGCAACGGTAATGCATGATTTTGCAACTATAAATACAGTTTCAAATCAGTTTTCTAAATACAACAACTGATCATATTATTGCTATTGCTTGCATACTCTATTGTTCATCACTTTCTATTCATTACATAAGTTTTGAGAGCCAAAACTCTTGACGAAAGTTGTTGCGTTCTTGAGCGTATCTGTTTACTCATATCTACTCTATTAAGAGAGTCTTGTTTAAGTGAGTGCTAAGTATTTTATACACTTGAAGGGAAGTGTTAGTCCCTTGTATTGTAAGAAGGAACTTGTGTTTCCTTTGGTTGAAGTCTTGGAGTGTTGTATCTTGAGAACCCTCTCACGAACAGTAGCCACCAAGGCAGGCCTATGCTTGTCCAACCTAGTGTAATGGATGGCGTACTCATAAACAGTCATAGAGCTCTGGCGCAAGTGCTCAAACTCCGCGCTCCATGCATCTCGGAGGCTCAGGGGAACAAACTCCCTCTGAAACATATCTGAAAACTGGGTCCAATCAAGGAGGCAGCCTCGTCCGGACTGTCTAGCGCAAAAGTGCGGCACCAATCATAAGCGGCTCCCCGAAGCTAGAAAGCTGCAAAGGAAACCCCACTCGAAGAAGTAATACCCATGGCACGAAAAATGCGGTGACAATCCTCCAAAAACCTCAAGGCATCTTCTGTATCTAGTCCACTGAAAATAGGAGGGTCATACTTCTTGAACAGCTCCAATCTACGCTGCTCATCCTCCGAAGCAGGTGCCCCATCCTCGGGCAGAACTGGTACTGCGGGCTGGGCAGGAATAACATCTGGAATCGGTCCCATATGCACCCTTTGCTCTGGGGTGCGGGCTACGGGAGTCTGGGCTCCTCCCCCAGCTTGGGACATTGCTGCAGGAAGTGGAAGCAACCCTGCCTGCGACAGCGTGGTATACATACTCATAAACTGCACCAATGCCTCCTGAACAGTTGGAGTAGTAGTGTCTATCAGAGTCCCGAATGGGTCTGCTGGTGGCACCTCGGTGGCTGCTCGTGCAGGTGCTCTGGCTGCACCCCGCGCACGTCCAGAACACCTGCCCTGGCCCCTGCCCCTAGCTTCTGCAGGAAGGGGTGCGGGTGTCTGATCGTCCCAGGTCGTGCGTGTCCTCACCATCTGTGAGAGAATAGGAAACATTTGTTAAGAATCGAGGTCAAAACATAGCACGACAAGAATTCAAATGAAATGAAGATTTTCCTAAATAGTTACATAACCTCCCGTAGATAAGTACAGACGTCTCTGTATCTATCAGCAAGACTCTAAATAACCAGCCTGTATCCCATGACTCCTATGAACCTAGAGCTCTAATACCAACTTGTCATGACCCTAGTTCACCAATCGTGAACCTGTCATGACGACACCCAGTCTTCGCGACTAGGTAAGCCTGACACACTGCGGAAATCCATCAAAACTTTGCGGAAACGATAAATAAAACATGAATAGCCTAAGATAATGTATAGAGTGCCGCCTGGCACATACATGTCAACTCAAATAAAGTAAAAACCTCCAAGACCCGGAAACCCACGGGCAGCACAAGCTAACAGTAAAGTATAACACATGGATCTAACATCTAGAAGTGTCTACAACGAGAGAATACATGGGTAAAACTACTAACTAAAGGTATAACAGAGGGAGACTCTTCGGCTCTGCAGACGCGGCAGATGCGTACCTTATATCTCCGAGTATAGCTCCTAATCACTGATAACCGCCCGATCAAGAGTACCTGGATGTGAACAACAAAAGTGTGCAGAAAAGTAGCATGAGTACACCACAGCGGTACTCAGTAAGTGCCAAGCCTAACCTGGATGGAGTAGTGACGAGGAAGGTCGAGGCCCTACTAAGAAGAACATAAGAAATAATGTAAAAATAACTAAACAGTAGATAATGAAATAAATCTGAATATCTAACAATACAGTAATTAAAAACAGAACGGCTACAAGTACAAACTACAAAAACAAATCAAATCACTCAACAGTCAGGGTCTATACATGGAACTCCGGGAATCGAACCTGCAGTCCATCGCCACATGCAGCTCCGGGAATTGAACCCGCAGTCCACTTCACAAATATCCAAGGATCTTCGGGAATCGAACCCGCAGTCCATCGCCACGTGGAGCTCCGGGAATTGAACCCGCAGTCCACTTTATCAATATCCGAGGATCTCCGGGACTTGAACCCGCAGTCTTTCATACCAATTTCAGAGTATCTCCGGGAATTGAACCCGCAGTCTTTTATACCAATAACAAAGGATCTCCGAGAATTGAACCTGCAGTCCGTCATATCAATATCAGAGGATCTCTCGGGAATTGAACCCGTAGTCCAACATACCAATAGCAAAGGATCTTCGGGAATTGAACCCGCAGTCCAAAAAGTAAAATACACCACAACAATTCAATATTTAACGGAAATGAAACCAACTGCGAACAACAAGTAAAGTCGAGAATCTAACATGCTTCGCAAGAAAGACAAATATGGTCATTTAGTAAAATATAGCAAATAAGTCCCTAGCATGCTTCCCAAGGAGAAAAAGATATTCAATTTAGTCAAATAGAGAAAATAAGTTACTAACATGCTTTCCCTAAATCAAAACAAGGGAAGTTTCATTTTTAACAGTTAAATATGGAATAAAACACGGTCTAAATAAGCCAAGTAAGGTGAATGTCCAACAACTAGCACAAGTACACGCCCGTCACCTCGCGCACCAGGATTTTGAACAATGATAAAGATATCCTAAGGGGAGAGGTCCCCCACACAAGGTAAGACAAGCCACTTACCTCAAATTGGTATATAACCGCTAAGAATCAATGCCCTTGCCACAAGTATCCGACTCCGAGTGGCCCAAATCTATTCAAACCAATTGCATATTACAAATAACATCACAAGTATCTAATTACATCGTTAAAATTTAAGCTAAGGTGCGTAAATGGGTGAAATGCACAAAATGTCCCTCAGGCCAACGTCTCGGAATCGAATATTGTTTACATTTTCAGAAACCTCGTACTCTCGCGAGTCTAATCATATAAAAATCTCTCAAATCGGAGGTCAAATGCCCCTTCAAATCATCAAAGTTAGGTCTAAGAACTTTACCCTAATTCTTATTCAAAATCTGAAATTAAAGCATGAATTCGAGATTAGAATAGCGGGTAATAATCATAAAGGAGCAAGGAATCGTTTCCCAATGGTTGCCTCTAGAAACTCCTCAAAATATCTCCCAGAACCGAGCTCTCTAGCTTGAGTTTTTTATAAATGAAAGAAGGATTCGTTTTTGAAATATATGAACTGGTCAAACATTTGTACATCGCGATCGCGTGGATGGGCACGCGTTCGCTGAGAGTAAAATATTAAGTGGCTGAAAAATGGCCTTCGCGATCGTGAAGACAGGGATGCAAACGCGATGGTCTGTGACTGGACCCTACGCGAACGCGAAGGGTATCACACGATCGCATTGAGGGAACTGAAAGGGGTCCAGGGCTTGGTCTTCGCAATCGCGGGGAATGGAACGTGAACGCATTGAAGGGAATGGCTGGGCTACGCGAACGCGGGGAAGGGTAGGCGATCGCGATGAAGGGGGTAAGGCAAAGCTACGAAAACGCGGTGCCCACTTCGCTATCACGTAGAAGGATCACTGACTGCAAATTTTCTGCTGCAAACTTCAAACTCCAATTGCTCCGTTGAGCATCCGAAACACACCCAATGCCCCCTGGACCTCGACCAAACCTACGGACACCTCCCATAACACTATTCAAACTTGTACCAATCCTTAAACCACCTAAAACAATGTTGAAAACTCGAATTGATCAATTATTTGAACTTAAAAACTTCAAAACTAAGCCCAATGATTTGAACTTAAAAACTTCAAATCTAAATCAAACTCGCTTTCGAATCAAAACCTAACCAAAACATGTCCGATTGACCTAATATTTTCCACGCACGTCCCAATTAACATGACTGTGCTACACAAACTTCAAGAATCCCGTTCCAACCCTCGGATCAAAAATTCACTATCGGACCGGAAACTTCAAAATTCAAACTTTCGGCATTTATAGCCTAAATGAGCTACGAACATCCAAAATACATTCTAAACACGCTCCCAACCCTGAAATCACCTAACGGAGCTAATAAAACCATCGTTTTTCCATTCCGAGGTCGTCTTGACATTTTTCTAATTGCGGATCATTTTCCAACACATAAGCTCTCATTTAGGGACTAAGTGTCCCAAAACACTCTGAATTCTATTACCGAACATCCCGACAAACCAAAATAGCTGAAATGAGCTTAGGGAAGCAAATAATGGGGAAACGGGGCGTGAATTTCAAAGACGATCGGTCGGGTCTTCACAATAAGTCTATTTCGAAAAAAAATAAAGGAGAGAGAAACCTACCAGCTGGGCAGTGGAGGACACCAATGGAGCTGCTGCTGTCGCTGGCAGGCGTCGGTGGCGCCGCTGCTGGAGGGAGATGGAAGGGGGGTTTGAGTGTAAGAGAGAGAAGAGAGGATTTGGGGAATTTTTTGAAGAAAATAATAAAATGGGAGGGGGAAACCCGTTTTTAATTCTCTTTTTTCAAAAAGCGATTGGTCGCTATTTTTGGTACCAAATATGTTTTGACTATGTTGACCAAAATAGCGACCAAAGTTGGTCGCTAAACTAAAAAAAATTCAAAAAGAATTCTGACAGTATATCCAGAATAGCGACCAACATTGGTCGCTATATCAAAAAAAAATTAATTATAAGTCAATTTTAAATTTATATTTATTTAATTCAATTAATTTTAATTCAATTTAAAATATACAATTAATTTTAGTTCAATTTAAAAAATTCAATTAAATTTAAAATACGCCATACTCGATATAGTATTGCGTAAGTACATATTTTGTATATATATAAGTTATATTCGATACAGTAATACTTCATACACTTATATTTAGTGCATAGTATAGCGTAAATACATATAGTATATACTAGTCTACGGATACGTGCGTTGCACGTGTGTCCAATATAAATTATTTTAGACTTTTAGATTATATAGATAATATCAAAAAATATGTAAGCAAAGAGTAACTGAAATTTCTAAGAAAACTGCAATAGTATGCAGTTACACGCAATCAATTGAAAACCTTTTTCTCATGTAGTGTGACATTTTCTTTTTTGATATTTCCACATATAATATAGTATAGATGTGAACATGAATAGCGTCATCTATGTTTATAAATGCTTAATGCCTTAAAGTTTGCATCGTCTTTAAGAAATTATAGCATCCTCTTTTCACTGTTACATACCTATCAAGAAAATGCTGTGGAATAAAAAGTCGTAGTATTTTGTGAAAGTTGTACAAAAATTTTACCTGCTTATGTCTCCTTTAAACTGTCAAGTATATCATTATTAGTCCCATGGTGTTCACTTTCAAAACAAATAGTAGTAATTCGTGATAAAGATAGTTAATAATTATACTATTGATATTAGAAAATGTGATAGATCGACAAAAATAATAAATTGCATGTACAGGTATCCATTGATTGCTTCGATTATGAATGATTTCGTCTGATTTTGACAGAACAATATGATTTGAATTGTTTAAATATAATTATATTACGAAATAAGACAAATTCGATCCATGTATGCGCTTACATGAACTTGAATAAACTGTTCAAATATGTAAAAATTGTTTTAAAATAATGGATGTTAATATCTAAAAAAAGCATCCAAATGATTTCTCAAAGAACTAATAATTATATGTTGCATCTTAAGTCTATATCTTTTATATTTCTCAAAGGTTTCATACATATATGCATCACAGTCTCCCCTACAGATTTATTATATATTTCTATGAAGTTCTTTTAAAAAGGAATGCTGTAAACATCATATTATTATGTACCTGATGATGTGATTGAGAAGTAAAGACTGCACAACTGCAAAGTAAATCTGAAATAAAATGAAACAAATAAGAATTAGTTAGTAAACAAACTCAAGAAAGATTCATACAATATTAGAGCAAAGCAAATGCAAGAAAGAGAACTACAAAAGTGTTTAACCAAAAAATGCAATTTGGTCAAAGCTTGAATTTTAGAGAGAAGAAATCGGGTTACTTATAATCAAAGAGACCAAAATATAATTGGCTTTCAAAGAGTAAGAATAAAATAATAAGAAAGTTGTATTTCACTATATGATCTCTCAAGAGTGTTCTGTGTCCCCACAAATGATAAACTTTCCTCCTTTTATAGTTAACAAGGAGTAACGAATTAATTTATAATAAAGAGCATTTAATGAGACATTGCATAATCATTGCTATTAAATATTGAATAACTAACGTATCAGGTATTTAATAATGAGACAATACATGATCATTGCTATTAAATACTGAATAACTAACGTATCAGGTATTTAATAATGAATGTAGACTACTTTTTGTCATCAGGTTCGTGTCTTCACTGCCCTTTTTATCCGTTGATATTGAATGACTTGGATAGACACGAGAAGTATCTAAGATTCTCTCTCGTGTCTATTTTCTTTCCTCCCACCGTGTCTGTTGTCTTTCGTGCCTTTTAATCATTTATTCTTCTTTGACTGTTTGACCAATCTACGTATCATGCCACGTCAACTTTAATAAAAACTCAATTTTTTCCCAATACATATAGTCCCCCCACTTCTTATTTATTTATCAATTAATTAATTTGGAAATGGATCCTAAAAAAGAATTTTTGTCACAATTAATGCTTGTGTCAGTATCGACGTCTCATCTGTCTTTCTCGTTTAATGCTCTGTACACGTGTCATCTTCTGGTTGAATCTGCTGTTTTGTTCCCATTTTTCTAGGCATGTTCAACTTCCTCTGTTTACGAAGTGACAATTATCTTTAATATAGGCTTTCCATTATTGCTCTCCTTAATTTTGACAGTTGTTCCCATATGAACTTTTAATTCATACTTTCTTTGTCCTCTTCTTCATCAACTTCCATCTAGCATTCGAATTTTCTTTTTTGCTTTTACTTTCTTCAAAACTATGTTACAATGGCATCTCCAAACCCTAACCTCAGAAAGGTTTTACTTCTCGATCAATTCCCTAATGCACCTGCTCCTATCAAACATTCAAGAGGCAGAGGAAGAAGACTCCGAAGTATGGGATCTACACGTGGAGGCTCAACTGGTTCTAGAATTAAAGGTTCCTCTTTTAAAACTCAATCTTCAAAGGGTAAAGAAATTTCAGAGCCTTCTCTAGAGCCCATAGTTGAAGAAATTATACCAAGTGATTTGTCTTTTGCAAGCAACAAAGCGTCCCTTCAAAAGCAAATTGCAAAATTGGAAAAGACTGACTCTTATCCCTCTCTTATAAATGAACTCAATATCCCCACCGTTAGGAAA
The DNA here is from genome assembly GCA_034376525.1 of Nicotiana benthamiana. Classification (NCBI taxonomy): domain Eukaryota; kingdom Viridiplantae; phylum Streptophyta; class Magnoliopsida; order Solanales; family Solanaceae; genus Nicotiana; species Nicotiana benthamiana. The sequence continues at coordinate 9,162,432 of CM067334.1, forward strand.
TTTGCAACTGGATAGAGGGCGTCATTCGTTTATCAATTGCATCCATAAGACAAAGAATTTCATCTTACAGAAATGGGTATTCCTATGTTTATACCTACCCCTTCACTTTGGGGTTTAATCCTGCTGTAGACCCAGTTATCATCGATTTTTGTAGAATTTTCAACATTTGCTTAGCCCAGATTGGACCTTTAGTGGGGGGTTGTAGCTTGTTTAAAATTTTTTGTCTAATAAGGCAAAAGTTACTTTCACCTTCCTCCATCTCATCCACTTATACCACCCTAGTCTGTTACGCCATGGGGTTTTTACTTTAACGGCAAGGAGTAAAAGAGTTTTGGTAAATGCTGATAACGATAAAGATCGTGGGTGGTATCTTCGTTACATTGGTGTTCGCACAGTGGATTTATTGGGAGAATCAAACATTCCCTTACCCGAGATGTGAAATTTTGCACGTAAGTTTTTGTTTTACTTTTCCCGTACCTATTTTATGAGATTTTGATTTTCTCTTTAAATTTATCCCATTTTTGGTTTTTTATTTTGAGTCCTGACTTTCATGTTTCATAATTGTAGGCAAATCTCATTGGGACAGAGCTAATGGGGCGAATATCTTTATTGGAGAAAAAGGATCGTGAGTCTACAAAGGCTATCTCTGAAGCTAGGAACATAGCTGAGGATGAATTACTTGAAGCACCAAATTGGAAGGACCAATATGAGAGTGCTCAAGGGCTTATAGAAGAGTTACAAGAAAACAAAGTTCATTTGGAGCAACAGAATCGTAGCTTATCTTAAGAGTTGGGTGTTGCTAACGCTTCGTGGGGTCAACTTAAAAAGGATAAAGAGATGTTGGAAGGCTCTTTATCGAAAGCTAATGATGAGGTTAATGAATTCAAGGCTCTTTTGAAGAAAAATGAGGAATATCCAAAGGAATTTGCAGAGAACTTGTCTTGTGCTCAGAATGATTTGAGGATTTCCTCCGATAAGGTTCATATGTTGGAGAGTTCTCGTGTCAATCTTCAATCTTCCCTTGATTTCCACTTAGCTGAGCATGAAATAATGAAGAACACTTTAGCTACGTGGGGAAGAGAATATGAAAACATGGAGAACGATTACAATTCCTTGGTTGAGAATTTCAATTATGAGGTTAACTGGGCCTTCTTGAGATCTCGTCGTGATGCTTTAATGGAAGCTTCTCAAGTTAGCCAAATTTTAGACATGATTGAGAAGAATGAGCAACCTACTGAAACTCCTTCTCCTGATCCGGTAATTGACATCTCTTCTCCAATAGTGGAAACTTTCGGGGTTGAAGAGACTTTGAACTTAGAGTCAATAGCTGAAGTTATTGAAGTTACTGTTCCAGTGGCCGAGGGTAACTTACCTACAACACAGCCTTTAGGAATGTAAGTCCCCGTGTCTACTGCTTCTCTCGAAAATGTTAGTACTTCAATTTCAGCTGAGACTTCCTCTGTTGCTGCTTCTTCAGAAGTTTCTACCGAGCCTAGGCGGCGGCTTCTAGCTTTCCAATCTCTTCAGTGACCAATGAGAATGTTTAACCTTACCTCTTTTGTTTGTTTTTGATGATGTAATTAATGAAGTCCCCAGTTTGCATATTGGGGCATCTGTTTTAGAAAAACAAATGTATTGTAATAGCTAAGTTTATCCCTTAGCTTTTTATGTTGAGAAGTTGTATAATACTTCTTCATTTTATCCTTGTCTATTTACTGATTTAATCTTTGCAGAATGATTTTACCCTACTCTTGCCTACTTTTCTTTTTAGGACTTAGAGAATAACTTAGCATTTTTTATCCTTTTCAGAAAATGCTTTCATAATTCTTCTCATGTGTTACCAACATAAGGAAAAATAACTGAGGGCCATTTTATTTATTGACACTTAATGAAGAAGACGTCTCAACTTCATAATGGTGTTATCATACAATGAAAGAAATAGAAACATACATGTTTTGCATAAAACAACTTTTGTAAAGTTTTTATTTATGAACTTTGATAAGTTTCTTGAGTATTACATGTATTGAAGTACATCTATAACTTTCTCGCAACTGTTTTCTTTTAACAGATTTACAAAATATACAAGGTTTTTTCATAACCTGTTCTGATACATAATCATATCCCTGCCTTTACATATTTAGCAAGGGTTTAAGCAATGACTTTATTGTTCGAAAAAGAAAAAAACACTAGGATGAGTGTTTTTATATTGATACTTGAATTCTCGTAATTTGATTTGATTTGTAAATCTTGAATTTTACTCTCTCATATCTATTTCTGCAAATACTCGTGTGTATATAGTACAGTCCCCCAAGTGTTTGAGCGGTGAAGTATGAAGCCTTGAACACTTGAGTATTTGCTCCAAATTTTTTGTCCTTTTCCTAAAACAAAAAAATATATGGGACTCGGAGGCGCGATTGTAGATTAAGACTGCCTAACTCGTGTGTATTTCCATCAGATTAATGTAACCCTGGGCTAGGAATTTAATAGTATTTCAATTTTCCGTGCAAGCCGTGACTCATCATTTAGCACGAGTTAGGGTTTTTGCCTAGCATCTAAAATTGCTAGTATAATTTTAACAATTCAAAAGAAAAATTTAATATGTCGATACCTGACCGTGGGTACTTTCCTTATAAGTAATACCTCTTTAAATGAACAGCATTCCAATGTGAAGGTAAACCTTGCCCTCCATTGTCTCTAGCTCGTATGCTCCTTTGCCTGTAATTTCACGAATTCGATAAGGTCCTTCCCATGTTGGACTTAGCTTTCCAGAATTAGCTGACTTTGTAGATTGAAAAACATTTTTTAACACAAAGTCCCCAACTTTAAAAAACTTGAGGCATGCTTTCCTATTGTAATATCGCTCAATTACTTGCTTTTGAGCCGCCATCCTTATCAACGCAGCTTCTCTTCTCCCTTCAAGTAAATCAAGATTTACTCATAACTCTTCATTGTTTGAGTTCTCCTCGGTTTGAACACGTTGTGTACTAGGTTCACCTATCTCAACTGGTATCAAAGCTTCCGCACCATAGACCATTGAAAATGGTGTTTCTCCTGTACTTGTTTTTGCTGTTGTTCGATATTCCCATAATACCGCCGGTAATACTTCAGGCCAATTTCCTTTCGATTCTTGTAACCTTTTCTTTAGGTTGTTGATAATTACCTTGTTTGTAGACTCTGCTTGCCCATTACCTACTGGATGATACGATGTCGATGTAGTTCTTTTGATTTGCCAACTTTGAAAGAATTTTGTGATTTGAGCTCCTATTAATTGTGGTCCATTATCACACACTATCTCCTTTGGAACACCAAAGCGGCAAATTATATTTCTCCAAATGAAGTCCTTAACTTGTTTCTCTCGTTCCTATTTAAGCACTCCTGCTTCTACCCATTTAGTGAAATAATCAGTAAGTACGAGTGGAAACATTACCTGACTTTTTGCTTGAGGTAATGGTCTTACGATGTCCATCCTCATTTCATGAAGGGCCACGGAGCTATGACAAGATGTAATAACTATGCTGGTCTATGCATGTTATTTGCATACCTTTGACATTTATCACATTTAGATACGAAATCATTCGCTTCTTCTTCCATTTTAGGCCAGTAATATCCCGCTCGAATCAATGTTTTAACAAGTGATCTGCCTCCTGCGTGATTTCCACAATGCCCCTCATGTACTACTCTTATCACATATTCTGTTTGAGAAGGTCCAAGACACCTGGCTAATGGTTCACCAAACCTTTTCGGTAAAGGTTTCCTTGATATAAGCAGTAACGAGCGGCTTTCTTTGTTAGTGCATGAGCCTTCACCTTGTCTTCAGGTACGATTCCATGCTGCAAAAAAGACACGATTTCGTTTCTCCAATCCCAAGTAAGTGATTGAAATTTACCTTATTTTTATCAGGGTCAAGAACGGAATGGAACAAATGTACAATTGAGGCATTCACATCTTTTGCTATATCTGCTGCAGATGCGAGGTTGGCTAAGGCGTCTGCTTCAAAATTCTCATCTCTTGGGATTTACATCACTTTCCAAGTTTAGAACTGTCTTATTAACTCCCCTACCTTTCCGAGATATTCTTGCATTCGAGTTTCTCTAGCTACGTAAGTCCCCAGTATTTGATTGACTACGAGCTGTGAATCACTTTTTATTACAATTTGCATGATTCCAAGTTCTAATGCTAGCTCCAAACCTGCAATCACAGCTTCATACTCAGCTTCGTTGATAGTTACAGGGTGACATTTTATAGCTTGTCTAATTATTTCACCCGTAGGTGATATAAGAACAATTCCCAAATCTGCCCCCTTTACATTAGATGAACCATCAGAAAATAATATCCAAGTCCCCGGATTAGCTCCATTAAAAACTTGTAATTCTTTTTCTGCTTCTAGATGTATGCGTTGACTAAAATCAGCTACGAAATCGGCGAGTACTTGAGATTTAATAGAAGTGTGAGGTTGGTATATTATTTCGTACTCAGTTCTATAGCCCATTTTGCTAATCTTCCTGATAGTTCATGTTTATGCAATATATTTCTTAAAGGAAAAGCAGTAACAACAACAATAGGATGGAATTGAAAATAAGGTCGTAATTTTTTACATGCCATGATGAGAGCTAATGCTAATTTTTCTAGTTGTGGATACCTTGTCTCTGCATCTAATAAATTTTTACCTACATAATAAATCGGAGATTGCTTACCTTGATCTTCTCGTACTAAAACGGCACTTCCCGTTGATACTGCTAAATAGATGAGTAAATTTTCACCTTCTTTAGGTTTAGCCAGTAAAGGAGGATTTGATAAATAAACTTTCAAGTCCCTCAGTGCTCGTTGACAATCTTCATTCCACTCAAAATGGTCTTGTTTTCTAAGCGCAGAGAAATATTTGAAGCATTTTTCTGATGATTTTGAAATAAACCTCCCTAAGGCCGCTATCCTTCCTGTTAACCTATGAACTTCCTTTTTACTAGTAAGGACATCAGGTATTTCTTCAATTGCTTTAATCTGGGAAAGATTCACTTCAATTCCACCGTTAGAGACAAGAAAACCTAAAAATTTACCAGAAGCAACTCCAAATGCACATTTTTCAGGATTGAGTTTCATATTAAATTTTCACAAAATTTCAAAGGTAACAGTTAAATGAGAGATATGGTCATGGGAATGCTAGGTTTTGAAAAGCATGTCGTCTATATATACTTCCATTGTTTTTCCCAAATGTTCTTGAAACATTTTGGTAACTAAAATTTGATAGGTTGCTCCAGCATTTTTTAGACCGAAGGGCATTACTTTTTAATAGTAAGTCCCCCGGTCTGTGATGAAAGAAGTCTTTTCTTCATCACCAGGGTCCATTTTAATTTGGTTGTACCCCGAATATGCATCTCAAAAACTTAAAAGTTCATGACCTGCAGTTGCATTAATCAATTAATCTATATGAGGTAAAGGAAAAGAATCTTTTGGGCAAGCTTTGTTTAGATCAGTGTAATCTACACAAACACGCCACTTACCATTCTTCTTAGGTACGACCAGTGTATTATCTAACCAATCAGGATATTTTACCTCACGAATTGACCCGATTTTCAACAACTTTTGGACCTCGTCTTGAATTACTTTATTTTTGAAAGCTCCTTGCTTTCTTTTCTTTTGCTTAACTGGGGTGAAAGATGGGTCTTCCTTAAGCTTATGAGTCATCGCATCCGGTGGAATACCTGTCATAACAGAATGGGACCAGGAAAAACAATCTACGTTAGCTTTTAAAATTTTGATTAACTTACCTCGCATGCCGGGATTTAGATTGGCTCCTACGTAGACCTTTTTCTCTGGCCATTGTTCAAATAATACCACAGCCTCGAGTTCTTCTATTGTCGTTTTGGTGTTCTCGTTTTCTTCAGGTTCTTGAATTACATCGGGCATCGAATCTAAATCTGTTGTTTCAGCTAAAGTTTGGTTACTGACACCTTCAACTCTTTCCGATAATTACTATTTCTCTTTACTTGCGGTGCTCATATCTGTTATTCCATTGATACTCTTCGCTATTTGTTGATCCCCTCGAATTTGACATATTTCCCAAGGTGACGGAAATTTAATGACATGATATAAGGTTGATGGAACAACATCCATATCATGGATCCAAGGTCTCCCTATGATCAAATTGTATTCTATTTCCAAATCCACTACCTGAAACTTAGTTTCTTTAACAACTCCTGCAACATAAGTTGTCAGAGTTACCTCACCTTTTGTTACCACGCTTGAATTGTCGAAGCCTGACAAAGCATGCGCTTTTGGTATCATCTTGTCTTCAGCTTGCATTTTTGTCGCAGCACTCTTAGTAGAATAATATTTACATAGCTACCTGGATCAATCAAAACTCTTTTTACATCAATGTCATATATAATTAAAGATATTACCAGAGCGTCGTTATACTGTGTAGTCACTCCTTCCGTATCTCCATCATCGACGCTTATACTCTACTGTTCTTAAGGTTTTCCGCACTCGCTTGCCGTGTGTGATCGTTATTGTGGAAACTTTTTTCGAAGTCGTATATGTTACTCTGTAAATATCTTGTCCTCCACTTATGATATTTACTATCCTCTTAGGTGAAGCTGGTTTTGGTGGCCTCTGCCTATTTTTCATGTAGGCTTGCTTTCCTTTTTCACTGAACAGCTCCGTGAGGTAGCCTTGCTTCAACAAATGATCTACTTCACTTTGTAAAAATTTGCATTCTGAAGTTTTATGCCCATGGTCGTTGTGAAATTCACACCAATGGTCTGGGTTACGTCTGTTTAGATTGGACCACATCTCTTTTGGCCACCGTACCTTATCTCACATACTCCTTAGAATAGCTACAAGTTCGGAATTAGTTACATTGAAACTATGACTAGCAAATCGTGCCATTAAATTTCTATCATCATCCCATGACTCTTGGTTGTTTCGATCACCTTTGAATATGGATGAAGATCTGATTCACCTATCTCTCGACCTTTAATCATAATGTTGATTGTTTTGCCTAGAACGTGGGTATTTTCCTGCAGGTCCCATATATGGATCGTATCTGTTCTTACCTGACCTTTTATTGGCTTCAGACCTTCTGGATCCGCTTCTATCTTCTCGTTGAGGTTGAGATACGGTACCTTCTTCAATTCTAAGCTTCGTATTGTACCTGTTATAAACATCATTCCAAGTAGTTGCCGTAAATTCACGAAGACTTTCTTTAAGTCTTCTCATGGGTTCTGAACTTTTGTCATTCAAATTGCTAACAAAAGCTATTGCAGCCCAATTATCTGGTACACTGGGCAACATCATTCTTTCACGTTGGAATATATCAACGAAATCTCTGAGAAATTCAGTGTTCCCTTGTTTGATTTTGTAGATATCCTCCATTCTCCCGAGTGTTCTTTTATGAAAGAATCTGCAATCTCAACAAAAGAATTTATAGAACTTTCAGGTAAAAGAGAATACCAGGTTAATGCTCTCTTGGTGAGTGTTTCTCCAAACTTTTTAACCAACACTGATTCAATCTCTTGTTTGGTCAAATTGTTGCATTTCACTCATGTTGTAAATGCAGTTACGTGATCACGAGGGTCCATTATACCATCATATTTTGGGATATCAGGCATTTTGAATTTCTTTGGTATTGATAAAGGAGCATCACTTGGTTTCCACGGTTGTTGCGAGTATTTATCCATATCCACTCTTTTATCACAGGTGAAACTCCAGGTATTTGCTCGATACGCTCGTTCTGCTCCTTGAGTTGTTTCTGTAAGGTTAGTACCAAATTTTGAAGATAAGAATTACCTGTATTACCTGGTTCTCCATCTTGTGAGTCATTAGGAATTGCTCCATTGCCATAATCAACTAGACCAGAGCGAGGGTTTTCCAACATGTTGTTGTTTAGTGTTGCTAGTGCAGCAGGCAATTGATTAGCTAGGGCTCGCAAGGCTTTGTCAATTCGTGAGTCGATTATTTTATTTAACAGTTCATCTCTTGTTTCAGCTCCTCCATCATCATGTTCAGACATATCGTTTGGAGTTCCTTCACGAGATCCACGTGGAGAAGCTTTGTTGAGTTCCTCATCATTAATTTGATGGTTCAGATTTGCCTGGTTGTTGTTGTCATTGTTGTTCGACGTACTAGCAACAGGTTGAATGTTAATTTAGAAAGAATGGATTATCAGTTTCCCGGTAACGGAACCAATTTGTTTAACCAAAAAATGCAATTTGGTCAAAGCTTGAATTTTAGAGAAAAGAAATCGGGTTACTGATAATCAAAGAGACCGAAATATAATTGTCTTTGAAAGAGTAAGAATAAAACAATAAGAAAGTTGTATTTCACTATGATCTCAAGAGTGTTCTGTGTTCCATAAATGATAAACGTTCCTTCTTTTATAGTTGACAAAGAGTAACGGATTAATCTAAATAATAAAGAGCATTTAATGAGACGTTACATAATCATTGCTATTAAATACCGAATAACTAACGTATCAGGTATTTAATAATGAATGTAGACTAATTTTTGTCATCAGGTTCGTGTCTTCAATGCCAATTTTATCCGTTGATATTGAATGACTTGGATAGACACGATAATCGTATCTAAGATTCCCTCTCGTGTCTATTTTCTTTCCACCCACCGTGCTTGTTGTCTTTCGTGCCTTTTAATAATTTATTGCTTTTTGACGGTTTGATCAATCCACGTGTCATGCCACGTCACCTTTAATAAAAACTCAATGTTTTTCCAATACAAAAAGGTTAATAGATAAAGATATAATTTTCAGTACACAATACCAGTCCACAATACATGTATATAAAGGAATTAGCTGTGTAAATTCGTAACATATGAAAGCAAGGGATTAAAGAGTTTTTTTTTGGGATTTTAGTGCATCATTAAATTTATTTAAATGATTAAAAAACTGAAATAATAACTGATCTTTCAGGTTTTGAGTACTTGAAATTGTAAGGTTGTGTGTTTCAGATTCAGTTTACGTTAAACCTAGGAGGTGAAATGGGCCAAATTAAATATTAATTAGGAATTAGTATAGTACCTGCGCGATGCTCGAAAATTATGTAGGGAAAAATGTAAATAAATTATTAACTTAGTTGCTTAATTACCTTCTATTTTTATAACATGATCATACGGAAAATTTAAACCATTTGATTGACAAAAGTTTATAATAAGGCAAGTAAGGTAGGGATAATTTATTTTATGTAGGCTAAAATGCCATAAGATATTGTGGTATGTTCAATGACAAAATAATTTAATTTAACTTACTATAATTAAGGATTAGTCATGAGGATAAAAAAGGAATTACCAAGTGATTTAATTCCAGAATATCATTGACAATTTGCATTAGCATATATGGAATCCGGTTCTACGATAACATGCTATACATTCCCTTTGTAACATTTCAAACCAACACTAATGGCTGCATCAGCCTTCTCAAATGACTAATAAGTATATAATTACAGGTAGTCGTACAGGCGGATCTCCCACTAATCTTCAAATTTAAGAATATAGACCCAAAAAGGTTTATTTGGCCAAACCTCGTAATAAATGTCTGTTAAAATACTACCTAAAGGTTGTGCAAGTGAATCTACTAAAATTACTAATGTTTCACAATCATATAGTATAATTTTGCCTATAGCATCTATTAGTGCATCTCGAGTAACCTTATAATTTACAATATGTATATCTAGTGTAGGTCTAATCTCTCAAAATTTCTTTCTCTTTCTCTTCTTGCAACTCTTCTATCTCTTAATGAATATCAGGTCCAAAAAGATGCTGCTTCCTTTGTAATTATAAACAGATGCCTATTGTCAGTGAGCCTAAAGATGTAGGATAAAGAGCCTAAAAGAGCACAATGAATAACAATGGGGAAGAGCTATAAAAATCTATGTATATTGACATTGAATTTCCGAAAAGCACAAACAAATTATTAAGGCAATAACAAAATAAAAGTATCTTTTCATCTTGTAGAACCAATTCAATAGAGAATAAAGAGCTTGGATTAAAACGATCTGATTTTTCCCACTTACAGACAATGCGAACTTTCAATTTCCACTGCATCTTTGAAATAGTTATATCCTTAATGAAGTCATTGTTAGCGGCTATGTTTTTGCTAATTCGTAAGTTTTGTTGAAAGCTTTGTAGAAGAACGAAAATTAGAATTGAATCAGTTGTATGTGTGGAAGAAATATATATTTTTGAGGTTTGAGCAGTTGGTACCCAGTAAAGTAAATCGTGGGTTAGACAATTAAGCCTAACGCAGAGACACGTGAGTTTGCAGAGAAAATTTAGGGTTTATTGAAGAAAAAATAGTTTTACAATTTAAATTAAACTATATATCTTTTATATGTATTAAGGGTAGTTGGACGGTTTTTCCCCATAAACACACGTTCAGGTAATGCTTTTACATAAAATTAAATTAACAAAATTATTAGGGAATGTTGAGAAGCGGTTTTAATCTAAGAAACACGTTCAATTTAACATTTAAAAACAAATATTATTAATATTCGAATTGTTTTTTTAACATCGCAGTGATTAGGCTTTTTTTGAACAGCGCAGCGGTTTTTTTTTTTTTAAACACGTTCAATTAATGTAATTTTAAAAAAATTAAATTAAAAGATTATAAGATATAATTGTTCAGTAGTTTTTTTGGAATTTATTTGAAACAAAATATATACCAATAACTTATATGGAAGAAAACCTAATTTAAGTAAGATCGTTTTTTAGTTGGTTATTAGAATATTATTAATATTCGAATTGATTTCGTAACATTGCAGTGGTTATGTTTTTTTTAACCCCTCAGCGGTTTTTTTATTTTGTTTTTAGACACGTTCAGTTAATGTAAAAAAATAAATAAAAGACTATAAGATATAATTGTTCGGCAGCTTTTTTGGAATTTTTTTAAAACAAAATCTATATAAATAACTTATATGGAAAAAACCTAATTTAAGTAAGATTTTTTGTAGTTGGTTATTAGAATTCCTAATATGTTGGAGCCTTGTCCGAAAATGCCATATATAAGTGTATTATTATGACACTTGGCTTCATGAGAGGTCTTTATCCTTGACTATTAATTATATATAGATTAGTTATACACATTTTAGATTAATTATATAACAGACATTAGTTATCTGGGAAGCAGTTCGGTTTCATGCCGGGTCGCTCCACTACAGAAGCTATCCACCTTGTCAGGCGCCTGGTGGAGCAGTTCAGGGATAAGAAGAAGGACCTGCACATGGTGCTTATCGACTTGGAGAAGGCGTATGACAAGGTCCCAAGGGAGGTGCTATGGAGGTGCTTGGAGGCGAAGAGCGTGCCGGAAGCCTACATCAGAGTAATCAAGGACATGTACGATGGAGCTAAGACTAAGGTTAGGACGGTGGGTGGCGACTCAGATCATTTTTCAGTGGTTATGGGGCTCCATCAAGGATCGGCGCTTAGCCCTCTCTTGTTTGCCTTGGTGATGGATGCTCTAACCCGACATATTCAAGGGGATGTGCCTTGGTGTATGCTATTTGCTGATGACATAGTCTTGATAGATGAGACGAGGATCGGTGTTATTGAGAGATTAGAGGTATGGAGATAGACTCTCGAGTCTAAAGGTTTCAGGATAAGCAGATCTAAGACAAAATACATGGAGTGCAAGTTTAGCGCCGAGACGAGCGAAGTAGGCAGGGATGTGATGATTGGATCTCAGGTCATCGCCAAGAGGGACAATGTCCGATATCTTGGGTCGGTGTTTTGGGGGGACGGAGAGATTGACGGGGACGTCACTCATCGTATAGGAGTGGGGTGGTTCAAGTGGAGGCTTGCATCAAGAGTCCTGTGTGACAAGAAAGTTCCACATAAACTCAAGGGGAAATTTTATAGAGCTGTGATTAGACCTGCAATGTTGTATGGGGCGGAGTGTTGGCCCGTGAAGAACTCTCATGTTCAGAGAATGAAGGTTGCGGAGATGAGGATGCTCAGGTGGATGTGCTGGCTCACTAGATTAGATAAGATTAAGAATAAAGTTATTCGAGAGAAGGTGGGGGTGGCTCCGGTGGATGAGAAGATGCGAGAAGCGAGGCTGAGGTGGTTCGGGCATATGCGGAGGAGAAATCCTGATGCCCCGGTGAGGAGTTATGAGCGGCTGGCGATTGTCCGCGTTCGGCGAGGCAGAGGGAGGCCTAAGAAGTATTGGAGAGAGGTGATTAGGCATGAGATGGCTAGAATGCGGGTTTCCGAGGACATGACCCTTGATAGAAAAGTCTGGAGGTCTAGTATCAGGGTCGTAGGATAGGGGCTCCTAGAGTTTTTCGTACTCCTCACCCAACCTGTGAGGCTTGGCAGGGCTATCCATAGATGATTCGTGTTTTGGATTGTGTCTCCATTATGATAGTTATTTATGGTAGTTACTGTATTATATTATTGCATGCTATTTTATTTATGTTTCTTATGTTTAGATAATTATTTACGTTATTTCTGCTGGAGTTACTAACGCTCATTTGTTTTTGTTTTTGTTTTGCCTTTCGTTCACTGCGCCGAGGGTCGATTGAAAACAGCCTCTCTGCCCTTCGGGTAGGGATAAGGCTCGTCTACATATTACCCTCCCCATACCCCACTTTGTGGGACTATACTGGGTAGTTGTTGTTATTGTTGCTGTTTAGTTATACACGTTTAGAGAGAAGTGAATGATAGACATTAAAAAAGGATTTATGAGCTTCTTATTCACTCAACCTTTATAATTAGGATTAAATACCCTGAACCTGATTAACTTTGATGTATTTATTATACAAAAATGTTTAATTTTTTATTATATTTAACTTTAAATTAAGTTATAACAAGGGCAAAATTGTAATCCAACTTTGAAAGTAGGAGCTTCCTACATTTAGCATAATATGATATATATATATATATATATATATATATATATATATATATATATATATATATATATATATATATAAGTTGTATTCGATACGGTATTACCTCATACACTTATACTTAGTGCATAGTGTAGCGTAAGTACATTTATTGTATATATATAAGTTGTATTCGATAATACCCCATACACTTATACTTATTGCATAGTATAGCGTAAGTATATTATATATATATATATATATATATATATATATATATATATATATATATATAAGTTGATTTGATACGGTATTATCTCATACACTAATATTTAGTGCATAGTATAGCGTAAGTACATATATTGTATAAATATAAGTTGTATTCGATACGGTATTACCTCTTACACTTATACTTAGTGCATAGTATAGCTTAAGTACATGTATTGTATATATATAAGTTGTATTCGATACGGTAATACCTCATACACTTAAACTTAGTGCATAGTATAGCGTAAGTACATATATTGTATATATATAACCTGTAATCGATACGGTATTACCTCGTACACTTATAATTAGTGCATAGTATAGTGTAAGTACATATTTTATATATATATATGTGTGTGTGTGTGTGTGTGTGTATTTATATATATATACATATACATATATATATATATATATATATATATATATATATATATATATATATATATATATATATATATATATATATATATATATAAAAGTTGTATTCGATACGGTATTACCTAATACACTTATACTTAGTGCATTGTGTAAGTATAAGTACATATATTATATATATGTAGTTACGCTATACTATGCACTAAGTATAAGTGTATGATGTATTACCGTATCGAACACAACTTTTATATATATATATATATATATATATATATATATATATATATATATATATAAGCTGTATTCGATACGGTATTACCTCATACACTTATACTTAGTGCATAGCATACCGTAAGTACATATATTATATATATATATAAGCTATATTCGATACGGTATTACCTAATACACTTATAATTAGTGCATAGTATAAGTACATATCATATATATATAAGCTATATTCGATAAAGTATTACCTAATACACTTATACTTAGTGCATAATATAGTGTAAATACATATTATATATATATATATATATATATATATATATATATATATATATATATATATATAAGCTGTATTCGATACAGTATTACCTCATATACACTTATACTTAGTGCATAGTATAGCGTATGTACTTATATTATATATATAAACACACACGCCCGCTTCATTGTACTATTCATCTATTGTATTACAAAAGTATTAACTACTTGCATTTATATTATTTACATAGTAAATGCAAAAGTGATTTTTAATTTTGACTGTATAGAGACCAACTTTTGTCACTAACTTTAACTTAATTTAATTTAGCGACCAAAGTTGGTCACTAACTGTACATATATTTAATTTAGATACCAAATTTTGTCACAAAAATTTAATCAGATTTATTTATATTTTATATAATATTATTAAAAAAATTAAAAATTGTTAAACATTAGAACTGGGTCCCACAATTGCGACCAACGGTGGTTCCTATTTTCTTTAGCGACCAACTTTGGTCGCTAAATTTTGAATTATATTTTTTTATGTTTCATAAATTTTTTAAATAAATATATATTTATTAAAATATTATAACTCGGTCCCACATTTATATCCAAACTTGGTCGCTAACTTCTTATCCTTCAGTTAGCGACCAACTATGGTCGCAAGTTTATACTATATATATTTATATTTTATATGTTTTATAAAATAATAATAAAAATTTAAAAATATTATGTGGGTCCCAATTTTTTGCGACCAATAGTGGTCGCTAAACTCAGAATATCTTTGACCAAGTTAGTCTGACCAGTCCAGTCAACAGTTTGACTAAATTTGCTTCCAAATAGCTATCAATTATGGTCGCTAATGTATTTCAAATATTTTTCTTTATTATTTTTGTAAGTTTGGCGACCAACTTTGGTCGCTTTTTTTGACAGACTAAATTTGGCCGCCATTGATTGGTCGCTTTTTGACCGAATTCTAGTAGTGATTCATCTTGGAGGGTTCATTTCTAGCCGCAACATATTTGACGATTATCGTGATTTTTATCTGAGAAATTTGACCGATGTGCTACGCACGTTGAGACAAATTCGTGGTGGAGATTTGGAGATACGACTTGTTGAAGGCTATGTGAATAAGGTGAATCAAGTTTATTTTGTCAGAAAATTCAGGCCAAGGGGGAGAATTGTTAGGTGTTCCCCATAATTTTCTTACCATATTTGGTTTTCCTATTTGTTGAAGGAAAGGGCAATATAATTACTTTAACTGGATTTTCCTTCTTGTAGAAGGATTATAAATCTCCCATATTTGACTAGTCCTTTTTTTAGTAGGAAAAGGTTTGGAGTTCTATAAATTGAGGATTCTTCCTTCTCATTCAGTAGGATCCACAATGTAGCCATAGGATTGAGAGTAGTGCTTAGGGGGATAATTTTACGGGACAAGTGTTAGTGTGTCACTTGTGTTTGCCTCTTCGTGAGGTTGTTCTCTCGATATTTTGTACTCTTTTTTTACTATAGTGGATTGCTCATCTCCAGTTGTGGACGTAGGTCAGTTGACCGAACCACGTTAAATATTTGTGTCTCTTTTGGTAAATTTCTCTTTTGTTATTGTATGATTTATCATCGTTCAAGGTTTGCTTTGCTAGATTCCGTGCGACAGCTGAATTTTTGTTATCCTAACAAGTGGTATCAGAATTGTTAGGTGTTTGCCATAATTTTCTTACCATATTTGATTTTCCTATTTGTTGAAGGAAAATGGCAATATAAGTACCTGAAATGGGTTTTTCTTTTTGTAGAAGAAAATTATAATTCTCCTATATTTGGCTAGTCCTTTTTTTTTGGAAAAGGTTTGGAATTCTGTAAATTGAAGATCCGTCCTTCTCATTCAGTAGCATCCACAATGTAGCCATTAGGGGCTTGAAAGTCTTGTTTAGGGGGAGAACTTTACGAGACAAGTGTTAGTGAGTCACTTGTGTTTACCTCTTCGTGAGGTTGTTCTCTCGATATTTTGTACTCTCTTTTTGTTATAGTGGATTGCTCATATCCATTGTGGACATATGTCAATTGACCGAACAACGTTAAATATTCATGTCTCTTTTGATAGATTTCTCTTTTGTTGTCGGACTTATCGTCGTTTAAGGTTTGCTTTGCTAGCTTCCGCATGAAACCTCATTTTTTGCGATCCTAAGAAGTGGTCTCAGAGCGAGGTTCAAGATAGGTTCTTCTTGGCGGGTTCAGTTATAGCCACAACCTATTTGACGGTAATCATCATTTTTGTCTGACAAAATTTGATCGGTGTGCTACGCACGTTGAGACAAACTTTGTGGTGGACATTTAGAGATGCGACCTGTTGAAGGTTATGTGAAGAAGGGTGATCAAGTTTATTTTGTCAAAAAATTCAGGCCAAGGGGGAGAATTTTAGGTGTTTGCCATAATTTTCTTACCATATTTTGTTTTCCTATTTGTTGAAGGAAAATGGTAATATAATTACATTAACTGGGTCTTCCGTTTTGTAAAAGGAAATTATAATTCTCCTATATTTGGCTAGTCTTTTTTCTTGTAGTAAAATGTTTGGAGTTCTATAAATTGAAGATATGTCCTTCTCATTCAATAGCTTCCACAATGTAGCCATTAGGGGCTTGAGAGTCTTGTTTAGGGGGAGAACTTTATGAGACAAGTGTTAGCGAGTCACTTGTGTTTACCTCTTCGTGAGGTTGTTCTCTCGATATTTTGTACTTTCTTTTTATTATAGTAGATTGCTCATCTCCGTTGTGGACATAAGTCAATTGACCGAACCACGTTAAATATTTGTATCTCTTTTGGTAGATTTCTCTTTTGTTGTTGGACTTATCGCCGTTCAAGGTTTGCTTTGCTAGCTTTCGCATGACACCTAATTTTTTATGATCCTAACAAAAACTGAGCTAATGAGAAGAATATTTTTCAAACATTTAAATCAATCTAATATGAGAAAAATAAAAAATATTTTCCTTCATACCAAACACACCCTAAGTTGTTTCTTCCACGGATTATGGTGGATGGTTGCAATTACTGGGTAAGCCGGGAATTCTACTAAAAGAATTTTTTTTAAAATCTAAAAGTATCACACCTTTTGATTTTATTCAGTGTTTTTCTTATGTCAGGGAAATTCAAAATTTTATATTTGTATAACAAATTAATTTTGCGCTATTTTAGACTCTTGATTAAAATTCTTTAATTTTGAACTTTGGAAATGTAGAACCTTCTAAAAAGAAGTGTTTTGCCATTGAACAGGACTATCCAATGCTTCCGTCCACAATAAATGACGAATTTACTTTTAGCACGTTCATTAAGAAAATATTAAATTCTATTAAAAAATATATAATATGACGTAATTACCCTTAATTAAACATTTAATGTGAGCAGTAAGAATACTTTTTAGGAATATGCATATAGGATAATTTTATAAAAACAATTGAATTTTTTTTGATTCTATAAATGATCACTTATTTTAAACCAAGATAAAAAAGTAAATTGATTAGAGTAATAATAAATTTGGATGACGAATGATTCAAATTGGGAAAAAAGTGTTTCTTCCTTTTTCGTCCATGATAAAAATCTTCATAGAATTGACAAGGACTAT
Organism: Nicotiana benthamiana; assembly: GCA_034376525.1. Classification (NCBI taxonomy): domain Eukaryota; kingdom Viridiplantae; phylum Streptophyta; class Magnoliopsida; order Solanales; family Solanaceae; genus Nicotiana; species Nicotiana benthamiana. Next base: position 9,180,006 of record CM067334.1, read on the forward strand.
TCCTGCTTATTGATAGCGTGTTAGCACTTACCATGAAGGCTTTCAAACCGTTAGCTTAATATCGATTTCTTCAATTAAGACATTGCTGAATTCATGTTGGCCACTTATCCTTGTCTTTGCTTGGCATTAAAAAATAAAATCTTCACGATTGAAAATGACAGGCAATTTGGTTTTATTCAATTTGTTTTATTCTCAAATTTGCTGAAGTGGGACCAAGCCTGTCAACCGGTTCCACCGGTCCGGTCCGGGTCGATTTTTTTTCGACCCGTCCGGTTACCGGTCCGGGCCGGGTCCAAACAGTGCCGGGTTTAACCGGGCTGGGTTGTTAGGGGTTAAGATTGAACCGTACGGGTTACGGGTTGTAATGGTCCGGGCCGGGCCGGGTTTCGTTATTTTGTATTTTTTTTTTAGAATTATGTATAAATATTAAGTTATATTAATACTTTGTAATAATTGAATGAAAACAACAAAAGATGGCAAAAAAATTGCACTTATTGCAAGTGCTACTTTATTTCTCAATTTCAAATTAATAAGTAGATAATGAAATGTTTACATTTTTTATAGTGAAGTAGTAATTTCAAATGTTTTGCATCACTTCATCAGTTCATCACTTCATCTTCATCATAATCAATATCTCCAAGTTAAAGTTCTTCGTCTTCTGGGCTATGAAGTATGAACTGTGAAGTGTGAACATCTTCCTTTCCTGATTTCTTCGTTCCAATCTATCTAATCCAATCTCTGAAACAAAGTACAAACAGTCAAACATACTAAAAGTCTAAAACTTACAAATCATTGCTTCCCATAATTATTGACCCATTCTATAGGATGGACAGCTCTCATATGTCTTGTAAATGGTCCAGTCCCTCCTAAATTTCCTTCGGTCAAATGTTGAAAAGTTTCGTTACAAATTTTGCACTTAATACTATTAGTACCTTCTATTATTTCAAAAAAATTCCATACCCGACTTCTTCTTTTATGATTAGAAGTCGGGTGATCATTATTACTAGTACTACCAGAAGCTACAGGATTAGCATCATTATTGACCCATTCTATAGGATGGACAGCTCTCATATGTCTTGCAAATGGTCCAGTCCCTCCTAAATTTCCTTCGGTCAAATATTGAAAAGTTCCGTTACAAAATTTGCACTTAACACTATTAGTACCTTCTATTATTTCAAAAAAGTTCCATACCAGACTTCTTCTTTTACGATTAGAAGTCGGGTCATTACTATTACTACCAAAAGCTACAGGACTAGCATCATTAAACATATTGTAAAAATGAAAATATAAGCTTAAATTAAATATGCAATTAAAATATTAAATAAGAGAAAGAGTTGGAAAGAGTGCACCGAATTCGACAATAAATTGAGCACTTGATTACGCAAATTCGGTGTTACCACGAACAAACGTCAAGCAAGTATTTCAATGTTGAACACTTGAACTTCAAGCTTAGAATTCCGATTTCCGAATGAGAAATTACGATAAATTAAATTCGGGAAAACAAAGACAATAAAATTATAAAATTAGAATATGAATTCTTGAAAATTGAAGAGAAGAGAGTGATTGATAATTTGAGAATTGAGAGAGAGATTGATAATTTTGAGTGAGGAAATGAAGAAGAGGGGAGGGTATTTATAGATTTTAAGAAGGGTTAATAATGTAATTTAATAAATACAAAAAAAAAAACAAAAAAGTGGCCATTTCTGAAAATACTCCCGTTGGCCAACAGTTCTGGACCGTTGCCAACGGTCCTGTGGGGCCCACATGCTCAGAAATTTTATTTTTTTTTTAATTTTTTTGACCGTTGTACCGGTCCGGGTCGACCGGTTCAAGCACTGTTTTGCTTAACGGGCCGGTCCGGTCACGGGTCTTAATCCTAAAATCCTAACCGTTCTAACCCCTCTCCCCCCAACCCAGCCCAGCCCACCCCTTAAGAACTGGTCCAGTCCGGTCCCGGTTTATACCGGGCCGAGCCGGTTCGGTCCCGGGTCAACCCGGACCGGTTGACAGGCTTAAGTGGGACATCATATGTGAAAGCAAAGTCCAATATCCAGAAGATACTTGGTTTTAGGATTGACATGAATAAGTCGTAATGGTCAAGACTATCTCGACCTTACCCTTACACTCAGCTTAGAGCATTCAATCAGATGCAAAAGAATTAACAGTTCTTGTCTCCTTACCACATTTCTTTGGAACCAGCTGAGAAATATGTAAAACTTTACGCGACTTTTTCGGTTATTATATTTAAGTTTTTCTTTTTTTAAATAAAAGGTGATATTTTCTCGAAGAATTAATCTTGTATGGGTCAATATATGACCCAGTGATAATTAATAAAATCAATTATATCTTAAGTTAATTCTTAGTTAATAAGTGTTATAACTATTTATTAATTACGATACCTGATTGTCAGCCGACTCAATCAATAAGGCTATGGCCCATCCGCCGTCATAAGAACAAAACATCAACGTGGTCACGGCCATCCATTGCTACCTCATACAGCTTACAACTATAAATACTAAGAGAAGGAACCCTAGAGGGGGGTGCTTCTTCTTCATCACTACTCTCAAGAAAAGAGATAAGATCATTGTAAGGCTCTGAACCCCTCCATGGAGGGGCAAACCAAATCAATTCTATCAATAAAAGCTCTCTACACATCTCTCCTTAATGAATAATACTTGCTTTCCATTTCTTTCGTTTGATCTCTTGACTTATTACGATCTGTTATGATTGGCCCTTGATTTATTTTATTGTTTTATGCTTGCAAAGTATATGATAACTTTGAGCTAAACAATTTGGCGCCGTCTGTAGGGATTCCATAGCAGAATCACGTAGTTCTTCCGCAGACCAAAATGAAAGAAACGCCAAAGAACAACCCAGTTCAAACAAGCTAAAGAGGTATATTGGACAAAGGGAACTCGAAGATCTTGAATCGAGACTCAACTCCTCTCTCGGATAGTGCAAGCAAGAAGAAAAAGCGGCCCCCTTCCCCATGGGAGGATCTCTGTAAAACATCTCCCGTACCCCTGATATGGGATCCAACCGGAAATCAGCGTGAAGGTATCTCGAATTGAGAGTCACCTCAAGCCAACCTACATACCCCGGTTAGGAAGATAGCGCATGAGCTGTTCAAGATCTTGATTCAAAACCGAGCCTCAACTCTCAAACACTGACATAACAAGGTCCAGGCTATGTGCTTCTAATAAAAGTTCAACTACGATTGAACCATGACAGGCTATGTGCCTTCGCCAATAAAAAGTCCAACTACGGTTGAACCAAGATAGGCCACACGCCTTCACCATCGAATTTATCAAAGTTCAACTACGGTTGAACCGGGACTCAGGCTATGCGTCTTCACCAATAAAAAGTTCAACTATAGTTGAACCAAGACAGGCTATGCGCCTTCGACAATAAAAAGTCCAACTACGATTGAACCAAGATAGGCCACGAGCCCTCACCATCGAAGTTCAACTACCGTTGAACCGAGACTCAGGCTATGCGCCTTCTCCAATAAAAAGTTCAACTATGGTTGAACCTGGACTCAGGCTATGCGCCTTCACCATTAAAAATAAAAAGTTCAACTACGAGTTAAACTAGGAATCAGGCTATGCGCCTTCGCCATAAAAAATAACAAGTTCAACTACGGTTGAATCGGGACTCAGGCCATACGCCCTCGCCATCGAATTTATCAAAGTTCAGCTATGGTTGAACGGGGACTCAAACTATGCGCCTTCGTCAATAAAAAGTTCAACTACAGTTGAACCAAGATAGGATATGCGCCTTCACCACTAAAAAGTTTAATTACGGTTGAACCAAGGCAGGCTATGCGCCTTCGCAAATAAAAAGATCAACTATTGTTGAACCAAGACAGGATATGCGCCTTTGCAAACAAAAAGTGCAACTATGGTTGAACCGAGACTCAAGCTATGCGCCTTCGCCACCAAAAATAAAAAGTTCAACTGCGAGTTAAATTGGGACTCGGTCTATGCGCCTTCGCTGTCGAAAATATGAAGTTCAACTACGGTGGAACCGGGACTCAGGTCACGCGCCCTTGTCATTGAATTTATCGAAGTTCAACTACGGTTGAACCGGGACTCAGGCTATGCGCCTTCGCCAATAAAAAGTGAACTACGATTGAACCAAGACAGGCTATTCGCCTTCGCAAATAAAAATTTCAACTACAGTTGAACCAAACAGGCTATGCGCCTTCGCCAATAGAAAGTTCAACTATGGTTGAACCAAGACAGACTATGCGTCTTTGCCAATAAAAAGTTCAACTACGAGTTGAACTGGCACTCAGGCTATGCGCCTTCGCCATCAAAAATAAAAGTTCAACTACGAGTTGTCAGGACTTGGATTTCCCAGCATCGTGAGTCGTGATGGCGCCTACAAATAGGAGCTAGGATAGCCAAATATAAAATACTTCTTTAGCGAACATCAACAATGTTAACAACATTCAAACATTTAACAAATAAGCGGGAGTCTCAAACATAATCTTCTTAAAGAAATGCGGAAGTTTAACAAATCCTCTACCCAAGACTGGTATCACATTACTCATGAACTTCTGGGATTACTAAATACATTCGTCCGAAAGAAATCATAACAGTCTGTTTCAATACAAGAGCTAGCAAACTGAGTAAAGACAGAGGAGACTTCGGGCCTGCGGACGTCAGCAAGGCTACCTCAAGAGTCCCTGGACTGAAGGTCTGCTCCCGATCTAATACTGTTGCGGTCCGAAAGCTGCATCCTGATATGTATAAAAGAAATACACAGAGTGTAGCATCAACACAACCGACCCCATGTGCTGGTAAGTGCCTGGCCTAACCCCGGCGAGGTTGTGACGAGGCTAGACATGACCTACCAAAAATAACATGTACAGATATATGTGCAATAATAGGAAATATACTAATTTACACAGTTAAAGGGAGGAGAAACATGTTGTGGGGTACGACAGTCTAAATATAGGAAGTATCGGTAAAGAAATGAAGCTGAGCAATAACAACTGAAACGGAAAACACATGAAGTCTCTACATACGAAAACAATACACTCAGTCCATACTCCGTTGCGGCGCGTAACCCGATCCTCGACAGATATCACCGTTGTGGCGTGCAACCCGATCCTCAACAATAAACACCGTTGCGGCGTGCAACCCGTTCCTCAACAATCAATATCGTTGCAGCATGCAACCCGATCCTCAACATTTAATAACAAGAACTCACCCAAACAATGACTGCAACTCAAGTACGAGGGGAGTAACAACAATTACAAGAAATCCCGGCAAGGGAATATAATTAACAATTCAATCATCCCGGCAAGGGAGAATACAATAAATACTTACATCCCTGCAAGGGAATAATCACTACACGTTCCACTTTTAATCATCTATTTCTCGAGTAACAATTTCCAGTCCGAGACAATACTCCAATGACAAACCTTCCTCAACTATTCACTTTATATTATACTTATCAACCCAAGCTAGAAAGATATATCATTAAATACGAATCCAACACATATAAGACTTACGGTCACGCTAGACTCCGGTGCATAGATAACCGTCACCATGCCTATACACCGTACTCCACATTAGCAAGTAGAAAATAATGCCCTAATCGTAATTCCTCAAGTCAAAGTTAGAACAAATACTTACCTCGGTCCGAAAATAGCAATCAAGTCTCTAACACCGCCTTTCCTCTAGAATCCAACTTTGAAACAATGATATCTAGGCACAATTTAGTTCAATAATATCAATAATGGCTCAAAGATACAATTCCATAGTCTAGGAATGAATTTCCTATCATTTTTCAAAAATACCATAATCCGACCCTGGGCCCACGTGGTCCAAACTCGAGGCTCGGACCAAAACCCAATCATCCATAACCCCACGAGTTCAAATATGCAATTTGTTTCAAGAATTGACCCCAAATTGAGGTTGAATCGCCCAAAATCCCCAAAGCCCCAACTCTACCCAAAACTCCCAAATTACCATTCATGAAAACCTTTGATTGAAGTTGAAATCATGTTAAAAGATGCTAAAAAGTAAGGAAACTAAGTTAGAATTCACTTACCAATCATTTAGAAGGAGAAAAATCGTTTGGAAAATCGCCTCTTAGGTTTTGGGTTTTTGAAAAGTGGAAAAATGGCTGAAATTTTCGAACTTTTATACCTTTATGAGGGCCTGGCGCGGACCGCACAAAAATGTGCTGCAACCGTGCCGAGTGGGACACAAATTGGGGCTTCTCTAAACCTTCCTAGCGCGGACCGCATATAAAGACATCGCGGCTCCAGTGTGGACCGCGTGGAAATGACCGCAGCCGCGCTGGTGTCTGCAACACCTAAACCTATTTTTATCTAAGTCCAATACTTCCGGGGCCTCACTCAGAAATCACCCGAGCCCCCGGGGCTCCAAACAAAACATACACACAACCTCAAAATATCCTACAGACTTACTCTTGTGATTAAATCTCCAAGATAACATCAAAATCTAAAGATCAAGCCTCAAACACATAATTCTTCCTTCAACTTTCACAAATTTCAAATTTGGAACTCATAGTCTGAAACACGTCATACGATGTTCGTTTCCAACAAAACTTCACAGAAAGCGCTTAAACAATAATGAGACTTGTACCAAGCCTCATTACAAAAATACGATCCAGATACCATAGTCTTTTAATCAATTTTCATTCCTATTTTCCTTAATAGAAAAATTCTTTCACTCGAGTTCTAGAACTCGAATTTCGATGCCCGAGTCCCATATTTTCCTACGGACCCTCGGGGACCGTCATGTCATGGGTCCAAGTCCGTTTACCAAAAATATTGACCGAAGTCAATTTTAGCCATATTACTATCAAAATTCATCTTTTCCTACACAGAACTCATATCTAAGCCTTTCGGCTACAGGCTCGCACTGTGCACGGAAATCGAGGTAAATAAAATTGAGGTTTTCAAGACCTCAAAAGTGCAAAAAAAGGAGAATTTGGTGATGACCCTTTAGGTCGTCACACGAGTTGAACTGGGACACAGACTATACGCCTTTGCCATCAAAAAGTCTAGGTTCAACTACATACTCAGGCTATGCGCATTTGCCATCAAAAATAAAAGTTCAACTACGAGTTGAACGGGGATTCAGGCTATGCGCCTTCACCATCGAAAATAAAAAGTTCAACTACAAGTTGAACTGGGACTCATGCTATGCGCCTTCTCCACCGAAAATAACAAGTTCAACTACGGTCGAATCGGGACTCAGGATATGCGCCTTCGCCATCAAAAATAAAAAGTTCAACAACAAGTTGAACCAAAACTCAAGCCACACGCCTTCACCAACAAATCCAACAAGTCCAACCTCACTCGAGCCATAAGGCCAGACGCCTCCGCCCTTGAATCTATCGACTCAGGCCAAACACCTTTCTCGTCGAACTCGGCAAAACTCGGCCCACGAAAAATAGGGGCGCAGGTACAACACTCTCACCATTCAAGTAAGTACTCCCAACTTGAACTACGATTGGGACCACTTCAAGTTCAATACAAGCTCGAATTTTTTACCATCACGACCAGTAGTTTGATCACTTACGAACTGGGACTAAGGCTAAGTACCGCTATTGCCAAATAACGGCTAAAACTCACACACACCGAGTCGAAGAGGCAGACCGTAAACAAACAAAAGCCAACACGCCTACCATAGTCCTACTCTAAGGCAAATCACCCTTTGAGAGCATGCAATAGAAAAATCTAAAGAAGGAAAAACACAAAATAAGCACAAGACCAGCAATGGAAAAAGTAAGCTTATATATACATATATTTACAAAGTCATGTGCGGCCAATGCCTGCTTACACTCGGCCAACCAATCAGTACGAAGAAAAGAAAAACAAAAATCTAAAAAATACCCAAACGCAAATGGCGAAAAAAATAAAAAATACATCAAAGCTTTTCACTCGGCATCACCCACGCCACCATCAGCACCATCAGCACTATCATCAGCCCTCAGCGTCGCTGGGTCAAAACCACATTCAATGCGGGCTTCACGAGCCCTCTGACGGGCTACCTCAAAAGCTGTTTCGGGCACGATGCCGGCCTCATACAGGTTATCATATACATCTCATTGGGCCTCGGCAAACATCCACAGCTCACGAGCCTGGTTGGAAGAGCCTGCCCGATCCCTTAGGTGTAGAATCTCTCCCTCGAAGACCGTGATCCCATCCGCCATGTCTTGGGCGTCCTGCTCATAAACACAAATGCGGTCCTCTAGCCTCGCCTCTCTAAAGGCCACGACAGCTCTCTCCAACTCCAGCCCCCTCTCGTGAACGCGGATCGCTGCCTCCAGCATGGCAGCCCTCGACGAGGCACCCCTTGCTTGTAGCCGCAAAAGGGAAACCTCATTCTCCAATGCAACCACCTTCCCGTTCAAAGTCTCGGAGGCCTTCGCCACCATAGCCTGACTCTGGCGCTCCCTTTCATCTGCAACCCTCCTTTCGGCCTCGATCTCCTTATCTTTTTGATGAAGCTTCTCCTCGATGTCGCGTATCATGTCAAGTGCCTTCTGCATCTGAAGCTCTCGCCTCTCTAGATCCTCGACCAAGGCCCGGCTACATGGGTCTTTCCTCAAGCGCTCGCGCAATTCGAGGCACCGATCCTGGTAGCGGCGGTACTTCTCCAAGGTCCGCAAAAGGATTTCTCTGCAGACGTTTGCTCGATAGATGCCCTCCACCTCCAACAGATAAGAATCCAAAGCAAAGAAAACGATTAAAGTAAAAACAAACAAAGGTAAGAAGAAAGTAGAAGATGGTCATCATACGTACCCTCAGGACAATCACGACCATCTCGTTCATCCACCCGACGTCCGTAGCTTCCCTCAACGACATGTTTTCCGCCTCCAAGCATAACACATAAACAGCGGCACCAAGTTGTTCCCCTAAAGCAACAAGTTCTGCTACGTGGGAATCTCGACGTAGCAAAGGTTCCCCTCCACGTGCACCGTTGAGTTAGTGATTCCGTTATAGAAGAAACGGACGTTCTCTGGGTCCAAGTCAGACTCAGACTCATCTTTACCTCCTATAGTGCCTCTTTCGCCTTTTTCCACAGCCCGAAGGACCGCTCGATTCTCTAATAAAAGCAGCCGCTGAGGAATGACCTCCTTCCTCAGCGATTGGAACAATTAATTGAGTCGCCGAAGCGATACTATCATCATGGCTTGAGCCAACCAGGGCAACCCCCACTGTTTTTCCGTCCTCAAGGGCGGGTGTCGCAGCCTCATGCCTCTCCGCATCCAATGGGGAAAATCTAAATTGATCACTACGGGAGGGGCCGGTCTGAAGGCAACCCTCCACCTAACTAGCGGCCTTTGCTATTCCTCTTCCTCTTTATGTGAGGGAGACTCCGACCTAGGACGCACCATCCTCGATAGTCCTTCAGTTTGAAGTACGGCCCATGTTGGGGAAGGTGACGCTGAAGATTCAACTGACGATGCCCTCGGTATTATGCGCGGTATCGACACTACAAAACGAGTAGTCGCACCCGACCGACGGAAGGCTAGTTGAGGAGCCTTGATGCGGTGTGACCTCCCTGATAACAAAAAAACACAGACAATAAATGGATTTGGAAACAAGAACAAAACAGAAGGAGAAGTCAAATCCTCACCAGTTGCAGGCCTGCGGCCATGCCTCGCCCAGAAAGATGTCTACGTACGTATTCGCGCTGTATGCGAAAGAACGACCACGACTCATTCACGTATCCCAAACAGCAGAGCACACGGTGGTCTGTCAGCTATAGAATCAACACATGTTAATGCTTATGGGCACGGGACGTAAGGAAGAATTAAACAGAGAATTCAACGATTAAAGAAAGCTTACGTGCATGGTTCCAAGACTTTGGGAACCCAGGAAGGGATTCCACCAAATGATTGGTTCTGGTATAGATGAAGTGCTCAAAAGGGTGAGGGTCGACCACGTCATCCAGTTCTGCAGCTAGGCCCCTCGACCCACGAGGGCTCGCCTGAATCATCGTGCCGCGGGTCCTCTGTGGGGCGTAAAGGCTAAGTACATATTGAAGTGTGAACTCCCTGCCTACGAACTCCGCATAGTTGATAAACATGGAAATCAATTTATAGATAGAGGGAGAAAGCTGGTCAGGGAATACGCCATAGTAGCAGCAAAAATCTACTACTAACATTAGAAGCAGGAGCCTAAATCCCTACTTAAAAGGATAGGCGTAGAAAATGCAATATCCTCTATGGTTAGTGTGGACCCTCTCCTCGCTTCTAGCTAGGAAAAAGTCAGCGTAGTTGTCAATGCCCCATTATTCCCGAAGTTGGGCAATTCGAACATCCCCCATTAGAAGGGCTTCATCCACTGGATCTTCTCCACCGTCAGCGGTGAAGTCAGTCGCCGGGCCCCCGGGCAGAGATAAAATCTTGTCAACCAATGGAACACCTTCGATATCCATCAGTTCTGCACCTCTTACCACCGGCGATGGCCCTTCAGCCACCAGAGGGTTAACCGGAATAGTCGTCATTGGAATATTTTTGGAAGAACTTCTTGCCATTGCTGAGTAGAAAACAAGAAAAAAGATAAGATTCAACGGCAAAAATGGGGATTGTAACGAATAGAGAACAACTACGAAAATGAACTAACAAGAGAGAGAGCTCTTTCAGAAATCTTACTCAGACAATCAGCGAAAAGGTGAGAAATATATACCTGTACCCCCTATTTATAGGCAACAAAAGTGGCTTTCACGAATTCCAAAAGTTATCATTAACTACATGACCAACCGCAAAATGGTTGAGTTCCACAGAGACGTGCGTCATTATAACAGACTCCCCGAAACGGCTTTTCGATCACCAATCGGCGTTTCCCTTCCAAAATGGTTGGAACAACCTGTGAATGTTGAGGACATCCTTTGCACCTCAAAACTTTGGTCATTGCCAAATGTATACCAAGTGTTCTCGTACTCCCTTCGCCACGCAACATGCGACTCGTCCGCCAAGGGCGATGACTATGCCTCCAAACGAACAAAGATTCAAACACCATCGAGCTCGACCCCACCCAAAATAAGCTAAAAAATTAAGCTCCTTCACCAAGGGGGATAATTCTACCTCCCTCGAACGATGATGCAGTGACGCCGAAATAATATCAACATCCTACGAGACTGAGGTCGTCGCCCAAACAGATCACGGCCTTTGCCAGAAGATCATTCAACCTATAATATTAAGGCTATGGTCATCACCAATACGTAAACGACTAAGGCCGTCCACAGTATCAAGGCTATGGCCATCTCCAGCATGTAAACGGCTAAGTCCGTCCACAGTATCAAGGCTATAGCCATCCCCAATATGTAAATGGCTAAGGTCGTCTGTAGTACTAAGGCTACGACCATCCCCAATGCGTAAGCAACTAAAGCCATCAACTCGAAATGGCTAAGGCGATCGATTTCGATGGCGTAATCTCCCACGTATAAACGGCTACGACCATTTTGGCCTCGATCAAAATTGCACTCGGTAAAGTCAGCACATCGAGCTCGGCCAAGGCACGACCTCAATAAGTGGAGGGACTAACTGTATGGGTCAATATATGACCCTATGATGATTCATGAAATCAATTATATCTTAAGCTAATTCTTAGTTAATAAGTGGTATGACTATTTATTAATCAAGATACTCTATTGTCAGCCGACTCGATCAATAAGGCTACAGCCCATCCGGCGTCATAAAAACGAAACCTAAACGTGGTCACGACCATCCATTGACAGCTCATACAGCTTATAGCTATAGATACTAAGAAAAGGAACCCTAGAGGTGGGTGCTTCTTCTTCATCACTACTCTCAAGAAAAAAGAGAAGATCACTGTAAGGCTCTAAACCCCTCCATGGAGGGACAGACCAAATCAATTTTATCAATAAAATCTCTCTACACATCTCTCCTTAATGAATAATACTTGCTTTTCATTTCTTTCATTTTGTCCCTTGACTTATTACAATCTGCTATGATTGGCTCTTGATTTATTTTGATTGTTTTATGCTTGCAATGTGTATGACAACTTTGAGCTAAACAAACCTAAATACCCGTCTTTTATATATATATATATATATATATATATATATATATATATATATATATATATATATATATATATATATATATATATATATATATATATATATATATATATATATATATATATATATATATATATATATATATATATATATATATATATATTTGTGTGTGTGCATTTATGTGTGTGTATAATCTATATATACTTGCTAGAATAAGTAAATAATGAATCCGGCCGGCTATTCGTATACATATTTATACTTTTTTTTCTTAGCTAAATTAGGTCATATATAGTTCAAGTCTTGTCACGATCAAAAATTTCACCAAAAATCTATTGTTGCTACTGTGTTAAAACATAAAATCAGAAAGACTGTTAGAAGAAAAACGGGAAAAATAGTAAAGTATAACAAATATTCCGAGTCCACAATTTGCTTATGTGTCCTTAAGGAATTTTAACCCCCTCACATGTTGCAGGAAGGTTTATTCAATTTTATCCTGGGAGGATAATCGATCGATCATTTGACAAATTCGAATTCGAATTCAAAGCCGAAGCCGAGCTAAGCTAGCAACGACGATGGCGCGAGGGTTAATTATTTTCAACTCATTTTAAGAGCTCTATGAAGAGATCCTATATATATATATACACACAAATGTAGTTCTCCCTCACAATTGAGGGACAAAGTTCATGACAAAATCTCACTTCATTCAAATTTTTATTTTTCACCATTTCCAATTCACACTCTTAGACTTTCAAATCTTTCCTGTGCGTCCTTATGGAATTTTAATCCCCTAATACGTCGCAGGAAGGTTTATTATGTTTCATCTTGGGAGGATTATAAATCGATCATTTGACAAAACCAAATCCGAATCTGAATCTGAATTCGAAGCCAAAGCCGAAGTTGAGCCGAGCGAGCGAGCGACGACAGCGCAAGGGTTCATTCTCTTCAACTCATTTTAAGAGCTCTAAGAAGTGGTCCTATATATATACACACAAATTTAGTTGTCCCTCACCAATGAGGGACAAAGTTCATGATAAAATCTCACTTCATTCAAAATTTCATTTCCCTCCATTTTATTTTCCGCCATTTCCAACTCACACTCTTAGACTTTTGAAGCCCAATGCATAAAGTCTCTTAAGCCCAATGCTTAAAGTCCAACAATCCCCCACATGAATAGGAATGGCTATAACAAGAATGATCATAGATGAAGCTGTGTGATTTGCAAGTAAGGATTAATTGCATCTGGATTAGTATGTTCGCCTTTGAACTTTCCGTATTGAACATATGTCGGATATACTAGGTCAATCGGTAGATTTGATATCTTTGAACGTCAAACTTTAGTGTATACCTAGACAACCATATGTCACACTAGGGGTGTGCATTCGATTTATCGATACGATTTTTGTCCTTATTGATAATTACTTATCGATTATCGATTTTTACATATGCTTATCGTTATCGTTTCAATAAGGTTTCGATTTTTTCGATTTCGATTTATCGATTTTTGGGGCTTAACGATTCGGTTATCGATAACACCAATAAGCCAAGAGGCGGGCTGCACACTTTGGTTATATATATATATATATATATATATATATATATATATATATATATATACGTTAAGCTGTAGATATTAATTGAGAGGACAAAAAACAATAAATTAATTTACAGTATGCATTGATTTGCGATAGAAGTTCAGATAGAGATGATACCAGTATTGTTTGTAAACTTTGAAAGCCCAAGCACTGATTTGAGTTGTTGTAGACCAATCACGCAGGCAGCACAAGCCATGAAACCAACAGTAGCAGCATGTGACAGAAAATCAACTAGAAATCCTAACCTGTAATTTATTATATCATTACACAATAAGTAGTCCAAAGGCAGCTTGAAAAGTACCCGCGAAGATAGCAGTAAGCACAATAAGTAGTCCAAATGTAATTTATAATATCATTATACAATAGGTAGTCCAAAGGTTACAGTAAGCACTACTTTTGCGTATGCAGCTGGATTAACAGTCGGATCTTCAAATTTTTGAATCATTGAGGACAAGAGTAGTGAAACAACAGCAACTGATCTTTCAGAACAGATGCAGTTATGCACTGATTTTTTAGAACTTGATAAACAAAAGCAAACTAAACAAAAGCAAGGAACTGTTGCAAGCTAAACAAAAGCAAGAAACTGTTGCAGCAGGCTAAACATACGATCTTGCATAGAGGGTACTTGCAACTGTGTATACCATATTTTTTGGACAATCAAAATTCATATGTATTGTTTTGCGGTCCAAAAACCTTTTTTTAAAACATTATGAGTTTCATTCTCATTTTCCAACTCGACTATAATCCTCCTCCACGTTTTACCTTTCTTTTAACAACAGAGCTTAGATGTATACAATCATTTTACATTTTTATAGTTTACAGTTTGCCTACATGCTTTATTTTTATTTTTACTTGCATTTATTACGGCGATTGCAGTAAAAGAATTCAAGGATGTGATTCCACAGTCCCTTTATACATATCACTGTTTGCGTAGGTTCTTATAACTTTACCTTTTATTATAGAAGTATCGACTTATTAATTGACCGCGAACAAGCACAAATAAGTTCCTTCTCCACAACTGTTTAATAACCTCACCTCACATCCTGAAAAGGTGAGGTTATTTTCTCTGCAGTGAAGAATACTCAACAGTTTCAATATCTAAGTACAACATGAGCTTCCCCACATCAACAGGTTGTGAATTTTTTATTCTTCGCTTCAAGCAAAGAATTAAAACAAAAAGCATACTATGAAACAAAAACCATCAAAGCACCAACAAGTGTTTTCTGGAAAGAAATTACAAGTACCTTTCAACGGAGACTATCTTTCCAACAAACCAGATCTCGATTCAATGGTGGCGAGTTGCAATTTTAAAGACACTGAAGTGAAGACTCACACTCACTGAAGACCGAAGAGAGGCGGGCAAGCCATGGCTGCTAATTGAAAGACAGTGAAGGAAATAATAGGGTATTAGGGATTTAGGGTTAAATGAAGGAAATGGTAGTAATAATATTATAAAATAAGGGTATATTTGTCTTTTTAATATATCTTATCGGTTTATCAATAAACCGATAAACCGAAGATGACAAATCGAAATCGAAATCGATTATTCGATAAGGAAAATTTCAAAATCGAAATCGATAAACCGATAAACCAATATCGATAAATCGATAACAAATAATCGATTCGTTTTATCGATAAACCGATTCGAATGCACACCCCTATGTCACACAACCAACCCTTCACCTTATTTTGGTTCTCATTGTTGTGTTCGTTTCAGCCATGAACATCGCCTGGTAGGATAACATGAGAACTCCATCTCCCTTTTCCTAACCACAAACATCTACGTACCCAACTAATCGAGAACTCTCCATTGGTCCTATCTAGAAGAAAATCACTACACATCCCATGCTTTGCATGCCCATAGACAATATATACATCTCCACACCACGATAAAACTCATCAAAAACTCTCTCCCCAATTCCATTGGACAAGCTAAGCTGCCAGGATTGAATCCTTCTACCTGAACCAAGCTAAGAAAATTGTCAGTACTCACAAGCTTCGTTGCACAACACTTGTAAAAACTCATTATCTCGAACACATATGAAGAATTAATCATATCTTTAACATACTGATTTGGTCTACTAGCAAACTATTCCATCTATCTAATTTCACCCTTTGGTTCAACATCAACTTGATATTTCTCCCTCGTCGTAGCATCACAATGCCTCAGCATGGGCTTACCACACGAGACTCGAACATAAGACCACACTGACTATGACCCTTAGTCCACTGAATACTCTCTCAATTGTTCCCAAAAAATACCACATTCTAAAATACCCTAGTCTGAAGAACTTTTTACGAATCTAAGTCCGCTACCTTTACTTCCATTATACTGATACATAGAATCCCATAAATAACATAAAAATATCGCAAGTTTTGACCTGTTCTAATGAAAATATTGTCTTGGTCACATACACAACCTTAAAACACTTAACTTATAGAATCTTGAAAACATTAAAACCATTCTCAAGAGTCATCCACTCTTATATACACTGCAAATTACCCGTCTTAACGAATCGAACAACTCGTGACTTATTAGCACTCTGACACCGCAGGACATGATCTCATTCTGATACAACCAAACAACTTCCTTCTCTTTACACCGAGCATTCTTTATTCAACAACAACTCAAGACATCCTATTATTTTCTCAGATCTACGAAGCACCATATAATCTTTGTCAAAATTTTGCTTCACTCGTGCCACCCTCGGCTTAATTTCTACATCCAAAACTGATCCGCTAGCACACCTCGAAACAGAATCACATACGACATATACGTGCAATCAGCTACTCAACTGCAACCTCCCCAACTTGGCTCGAAGCTATATATCAGGACATACACAGCAATTCATAACACGTTTACTCTGATGATACCACCATGCCATAGTGAGAAGAAACTCAATTCGCCAATAAGTTTATGAAAACACAGACCATCTATTACTGTAATCCCCTACTAATCTCACATTTATCCCCACATCATTTAAGCTCACTCTCTTAGGCGACCCGAAATTCTAAATTTCAACATATAATTTCACGTACACATGAGATCTTCAAACATACACATAAGGATCACACCACTTCAGAACACTCTGTAGGAGATAACCCACCTGCTTCGCCTCAATATAACCTTTCTGTATACCTTCCAGCGCCATACACATTACACAGCCACTTAGTCTTCTTGAGTTTGAACTCATATTCTAGCATGAAATTTACTTCACTCCCACTAGGAGACCTAAAAAGATCCTTCACGCACCCATAACTCGGGGCAACACATCCAATCACAATGGAAATCAAACACTTAATGGCTCATCTATCACCCAGCAGACCTTCTTCGAGCGATCATTGCTAACATTGGGTGTCGCAAATGCCTCTTCCACTATAGTTACAAATGAATTAACCTCTCTCGTTAGTGCAGTCTGCGCAGAATTTCCCCACAGCACCTCGGGATCAAATAAATTAGTCCCAACCTGGGATGAAAGAACATCAACATAAGATCTGGCATACAAGTATACCAACAGAGTATATAGTTGTTTTGCTACACTCCTGCATCACATATTATATGATACCAGTATAATATACAACTATACCAACAGAGTATATAGTTTTTTTGCTACTCATCTGCACCTACCTATAACTATACTACTAAATGCGATGCTAAATTAATATAGTGTGTTGTAATTGATATTTTTTTATTTGGGTTTACAGGACAAATTCTACCCCTTGCATATGCAATTGTTGATTCGGAAAATGATGCATCGTAGGAATGGTTCTTCTTGCAGTTCAGAGAAACCTATGGACAAAGAAAGGGAATGTGCATTGTATCAGACAGGCATGATGCTATATGGAAAGCAAATTCAATTGTCTATCCAGAAGTCCCTCATTGTGCATGTATGTTCTATATGTGGAACAACATAAAGATAAACTTCAGTAAGAGCCAAAAACTAATCAAAGAAATATATTTTGCGTAATCAAGAGCATACACTGATGAAGAATTCAACAGGCATATGGCAGAATTAGAAGCTATTGATAGAAGAGTTAAAACATACATGATGGATGTTGGATATGATAAATAGTCTCGGGCTCATGCCAAGGCATATAGAACCATGACCATTACATCGAATATTGAGGAATCAGTAAATGCAGCAAACAATCACGCAAGAGACCTTCCAGTTGTGAATTTGCTTGACTTTATTACAATATTGATTCAAAAATAGAATTACACCAATAGGAAGGATGCACTGGAATCATTTATGAAGATTGGTGCAAAGTATAAAAATATATTGGCAGATAATACCATCTTATCACAGACGATGACGGTATGCATTTTCAAAATCATAAAAATAATGCATGTACTGTATTTTTACTTTTTTACCTTAGTGATTTCACTAAACAACTTAATATTGTTATTTTAAAAATACTATTACTTCATATAGCTAATGACTTTTCTTAATTAAAATTAAACTATGTGTTGCCATCAACTAAATTCTTACATTTAGTAATTGATGGCCAAAGAAGAAATGTGGTGCGCCTACATGAAAGAAACTGCACTTCTAGGAGGTTTCAGCTAGACGATATTCCATGTCCACATGCAATGGCAGTTATACAAAAATTCCATATGGATTCATACAAGTATTTCTATGATTACTACAGCAAAAACTACTTGCTGAAAACATATGAGGTACTAGTAAATCCATTGCGTGATGAAACAACGTGGCAAATTCCAGAACATGTCTCTCGCAGGTGGTACTACCACCAAAAGAAAAAATCAAACCAGGAAGACCGAAAAAGAAGAGAGGCATTGGAGGCTGGAAAGGAAATACAGTTACATGTGCACTATATGGGAGGAAAAGACACAACCGGAGAACATGCCAAAATATTCCAAAGAGAGATTGATATAATTCTTCAATGTTTTTATAGAACTCATATATCGTAGAATCATAGCATTTCAATTGCAAAGAAATAAAATGCATTTCTTGCATTAGACATATATTTTGTATGATGATTCTTTGCGAAATTACTTTTTGGCAACAAATTTATATGGCTACTTGTACTTTCAATAACAATCTGTTTGTTTTCTATTTTAGCATATAAAAGTAGGATACATTTACATATACTTGCTTCAGGAAAAAAAGATGCTAAAATATATATATGTGATACCCAAGTTGTATATCTTTATACCTTATTGGTATATCTCTATAACTTATTAGTATCAAAATATGTGCAGAAATAGAAGTGATGATGCAAATAAAACATTTGCACATACTTTGTTAATAAAATGGGCACGCTTTGTAGCTCACGTCTGTATTGAAGTATAATAAATTGGAAACCACTTACATACAGTTTTTGTACATCATCAGGTACATTAATGCAGGCTGGTACCCAAATTTTATATTTGTATACCTCGCTGGTATATAGTGGTATTGCACTAATATGGCTAAAACAAAATATGCGCAGAAATACAAATGGTGCACCAGATACAACATGATACCCAAAATGTGCACACTTTCCAATTTATGTCAGTACTTACATCTAGTTGTTGCAGGAAAAAAGATGAGTCAAATACAACGTGATACCCAAATGATATATCAGTATACCTGATTGGTATATAATGCTACTACACTAATACACCATCTATGCTAAAACTACAAATGAACATTAAAGCTTAGTTCGAAAGCAGATCACTTAACTTCACTTCATTTGCCACTAATTTTCACTTGCAGAATCCATTAAATCTTAACCTCTAGCAAATGAATGAACCTCGTCATCCTAATAAATCAATAACTTTATGGAAGAATCCTAAGAAAATCCTACTAAAACAAGCTGAAATCAGAAATAAAATCAGCAAATTTTCAGCATCAAGAGACATAACTAAACTGAACCAGAATAATTAAATATGAAAAAGAAACATTAGCAGCTGGAAATATTTTATAAATTCACAAGTTTCCTGAAATCTTGAATCAACAGAAGGTCATTTACTACTAATATTACCATACTTCACCAAAAACTAAAATCTTGCAAAGTTTTCATGATACGATTAACTAAAACAAAAAAATACCTGTACTACTTCTTGCATTTTTTTCACGAGTCTTTTTAGGTGCTACTGGAGCCTCAGATTCACTTGATTCACCATTCAACTGCTTGTTCCTTCCATAGTGTCATAACAGTATACCAAACCTAGCTCGAAGACCATCGACATCAAAATTGACAACAGGGATTGGAAGATCTTCAATAATATACTCAGCAAAGCAAGCAACATATACTCCACGATCACAGAAATAAAACAAATGAATAGAATATAAAAATCAATTAGAAGTGAAAATGTTAATATGAATGAGGAAAAGAAAGTAAACAATAAAGTAACTATTCTTATGAATGTTGCTGTGTTGGAAGATTAGTAATCAGTTCATCTCAAAAGGATCAGTCAAATTCTTTCCCATGTGGAGACCATTTTCTACTACAATGTCACTTCTTTGGTTATTAAAATCAATACTAGCTAGAAATAGGGGGATCAACACAGCATAAGACTCTGCCACATTTTGAATAGTTTTTTTGTGCTTGCGGCTATGTAGCGAATCATATACGTAAAAATATCTCTTGTGGAATGACACACACCCCAATATCACATACTAACTTTCTGCCAAATTAATTGGAAAAAGGACATGATCAACCTGGTGCCATGGAGTGTTGCAATGCATCCTAAAGCCTTTCATGTATTGCATGATATCATCTGATCTATCAATCAAATGATCTTGTTTCCCACCTTTTACAAATTCTTTGAAAACCCTCTGAATGATACTATTAAAGAGAGTATCAGTAGTTTTCACTTTTTTGGGCATATTATTTCCATATTTCGCCTTCTTCCTAAGATAGTAGAATATAATATTCAAGTGCTGCAAAAACAGAGAGGAAGAAAATATGACTACCACTAACAACATGAATGAACCACTACAACAACAAAAAATAAAAAGCAGTACAACTAATCATATCATGCATATTACAGAATTTCCACAAACATGTCCCCATGTATATATGTTTCAAAAATGCAGAAATACTTCTCAAACTTATTTGAAAAATAAACTAGTACCACTTACACTAAGGAACTAATGTCATGTAACCTACAGAAGCATATTGGTGTGCATTCGAGCAGGAATAATAACTATATTACCAAATTCACTAAGAATTAGCTAAAATCAGCACATAAAAGCGCAAACTTGGTACCATAAAAAGCAATAAGAATGTATTTAAAATAACACCAACCAACTTTAACCTAAAGAATGGAGAAAAAAGAGGAAGAAAAGAGATCTTTCGTAAATTCTGTGTATATGTGCTTAACTTTTTTTCATGTAAAGTTTCAGTTGCATAATGGAATGTGAAGCTTGACAAGAATCAATCTTGTTAACAGCACAGAGAGATTCAATATATTTACAGATTTATATCTAAAGGTGACAAAATTGGAAAAATAAAAGGAAGAAAAATAGAGGATAAAAATAAACTTTAAACTACGCCAATACCTTGAATGATAAGATTCAGGTGGGAAATTACGTGGCCAAAACCTCAAAATGAACTACTACAACAACAAAAAATAAAAATCAGTACAACTAATCATATCATGCATATTACAGAATTTCCACAAACATGTCCCCAGGTATATGTGATTCAAAAATGCAGAAATACTTCTCAATCTTATTTGAAAAATAAACTAGCAATAGTTACACTAAAGAACCGATATTATGTCTCCTACAGAAGCATATTGGTATGCATTCGAGTAGGAATAATAACTATATTACCAAATTCACTAAGAATTAGCTAAAATCCAGCACATAAAAGTGCAAACTTGGTACCATAAAAAGCAATAAGAATGTATTTGAAAGAGCACTAACCAGCTTTAACCTAAAGAATGGCGAAAGAATAGGAAGAGAAGAGATCTTTTGCAAATTCTGTATATATGTACTTAACTTTTTTCCATGTGAAGTTTCAGTTGCATA
The DNA here is from genome assembly GCA_034376525.1 of Nicotiana benthamiana. Classification (NCBI taxonomy): domain Eukaryota; kingdom Viridiplantae; phylum Streptophyta; class Magnoliopsida; order Solanales; family Solanaceae; genus Nicotiana; species Nicotiana benthamiana. Next base: position 9,201,624 of record CM067334.1, read on the forward strand.
ATGGAATATGAAGCTTGACAAGAATCAATCTTGTTAACAGCACAGAGAGCTTCAATATAGTTACAGATTTATATCTAAAGGTGACAAAATTGGAACAATAAAAGGCAGCAAAACAGAGGATAAAACTAAACTTTAAACTACACCAATACCTTGAATGATAATATTCATGTGGGAAATTAGCTGGCCAAAACCTCAAAATCTACGACTCTTCGAGTTTTATTTAACTCGCATTCTTGATTTTGGCTAAGGTCTTTTTTTTTTTGGACAGGTACACCAAGCACCACGCTTGCTCGGGAAGATTCATAATTTAATGTTAGTGAGTTTGAAATAGATGCAATCTAATAAATATACATACCAAACTAGAAAGCTGCCTGCCACAATTGTTTAAGGTATGGAAAAATATCTTATCATCAATTTGTTCAACTCCAAAGTCAAAACAAGGCTCTAGATTTTGATCCGCGGGTAAATGCACTTCCCTATTTCGTATAAAGAAGATATTAATAAGAAATATAACAACAAACATTAAGGAAAAATGAAAACAAAAGTACATCGAAACGAATATTCACCCTCCCAATTGCATGTTTGCTTCAACAAAGTTGGAGAATGCAGTCGTAAGCTTAAAATCAACAGTCTCTGAAATGTCATTTACAAATGGAAATCTTCCTTTGATAACCTTTGAGGATCCCCCAATTGCACTAACACCAGATTACCAGTCATTCCTATATGGCGACTGTTTTATAGCTGTGGGGCGCCTTTTCTGTGTCAAAACTGCAGGAGTAGTTTCAACGTCTGTTTGTATCTTGACAATACTTCTTGATACTGACTGATGAGGTTCAGACTTATTTACATCACCAGTTGCCAGTTCATTTCTTGATTGATTCACATTAGATCTCCCTCCTTGTGTTATGGCAGCAATTTGATCAAGTTGAGAATCGGTATATTCAAAATCAGAATCCAAGTGAAGATCAACCCCGTGTCGACATGGAGCTTAAATAAGAAAATTCTAATGAATAAATAAATATACAAAGTTAAGAAATTTAGGAAAAAAGAATGAAAAGTTATATATAGAAGACATTACCAGAAGGCAAATTCACATTACTGCCACCAACATCCACTTGACCAACACCATCAACCCGACATGCTAAACACATAAAAGCATTATCAACATAACTACTTAAATAAAAAATAAAAAACTATCAAGAGCCTATCATTTACATACTAACTACAGAATTAGTAATATCAACGTCGTACCCTGTGGAGCAGTATTGCACTCAATAACAACATTTGCTTGTATCTGTACAGGCATTCCTGATGGCGATGGAGCAGGACCTGACTTTTTACTCAATAACAACATTTGCTTGTATCTGTACAGGCATTCCTGATGGCGGTGGAGCAGGACCTGACTTTTTAACATCATGAGATGACTGTTTATATGTTGCTTGTTGTGTAATGGCAGTGATTTGATCAAGTGCAGATGCAGACGGTTCAAAGTCAAAATCATGCACATTTAGGAAGGGGGCTGGAAAAACTTTTTTTACAAGAAGGTTAGTCAATGCACAAATACATAGAGTTAAATGAATAAAAAAAGACTAAAGAAATTACATGTACAACATCTTACCAGAAGGCAAATCATCATTAACTATGCCATCACTTGTTGTGACGTTCTTCACATTGACACCAGTGGCACATCCATCTTGACCAACCCCACCAAAACCAGATACTAAACATATAAAAGAATAAGCAACAGTACTATTTTCAAAAAACAACAACGACAACAACAACAAGAAATAAAAAATCAATCAAATCTGTAATTTACATACTAGAAGGTGCTTTGGGGGTGCCATCTCCAATAACTACAGGATCATTCCCAAATTGGCCACTTTCAAACTTGTCATAATTATTACGCATCTCACGAAAGTCAGGATCATTATACTGTTGCTTATGCTGAAAATGAGAAACTAACAATTTTAGTATTATGTATATTATAAGCATATATTGCATTTTTCAACAATATACTATAGCATTAAATTATATAAAAGATGAATACCGCTGAATTTCCATCTGGTTTCATTGATTGCCTACCAATAGTTGCAAGCACCTCCTCAAACTTGTTCTCTATAAAAACCTTCAAAGCTTTTAACTCCTTCATTACCTCAGCATTGGTAGGTTAGGAATCACCTCAAGTACTTTCAGCCATACTTTGTGTTAATGGTAATTGAGTGCCAAAAACCTGAAAGCTATCGGGCTGGTTGGGCTGCCTGGGCTAGCTGTCACTGCACTCAGCTTCAATTTCAAAGCTTAGACCACGCATATCAAATTGTTTCTTCTCATCATCAGTTGGGGTGATGTTCTTTCCCTACAATTTCTAAGCACACTAGTTAGAAGTAGAAATAATAAAACTATATTGGTATCATGTATACTATATGATACCAATATAGAATACATGTATACCAATAGAGTATATCACTGAACTGGGATATAGTATACATGATACCAATATAGAATACATATATACCAACATAGTATATCACTAAACTGGTATATTGCTACAACGGTGACTAAACTAATGTACCAAAACATTAAGAGAAGCAATAAAACTATGAGAAAATTACATGTTCGAGTTGCAATCTACACATTCGCAAAGCAACTCGCTCATTCGAGATTTGACCCATGACCACCCAATTCAAAATTCTTGGAAGTTTGTTGTTTGCGAGATGATCAGCAAATTGACCATCCAAACTTGGGCAGCATTCATACAACCAAGTCTGTAAAACTAACGGGAAGCCACCAAGTCTATAAAAAGAAGGTTTCTCTTGAAACTTATTGGAACACGACTCAATTGTAGCTTTATAAACATCAATAACCCAGGGATAATTATTAAAATCACCAGACTCAACCAAGTCAATGTAAGACCGTGAAATAGCTTTTGTTTTGAGTTGAGAAAATAAGAAGTTGTTGACAAAATACAGAACTGCTATCTTCAACGCATCATCATCCGTTTCCCATTTCTTCTTCTTAAAACAGTCTGCTAGTTGGGCAAAGGTCACGGATGCAGTCCCAAAATAATTCGAAATCAACCTATTCTCTGCTATGCTCTCTACACTTGTAGCACCCTTACATTTCAACCCAATGACAAGTGCAAATTCACTCAAGCCAAACCTCAACCTAGAATCATTCACTAGAAACCGCATCTCATTTTTAACCTCATGAAGGACTTCTCTCATAAGTAAATGATGCATAACACGAATTTGCACAATCACGGATGGCATATCCAAAAAATAGCCAAAGCAAATTTTCTTAAACAGTCGAAGTTGCCTCTTTGATAAATTCGCTTTCAATTGATCAATAATATGGCAGTTAGTATCCCAATCAACCTTTCGTTTATAATTTAATTCAATGGGCACAAGGAAATCCCAACACTGTATAACATGTTCATATAAAATAATTTCAAAAGTAGAATTCACTTAAAATAGATCAATGGTAGAACAGATTCTTATCTTTCAGTTCATCATAAAGTTCTATCATCATAACAATATTTAACTGATAATAAGAAAAACCAGAGAGAACTAATGCCAAATATATGAAAAAGAACAATAAAAAGGAGGGAGAATTGCTTCAAATATTACGCTTTATCTATTAGTCAACTTAATGAAAGCGAGCTTAACCTGAAATTCATAAAATTATGCAACTACCAGCGTCAACAAAAGATTATCTTTGTAAAGACAAAAGATGTACCTTATCATAGAAACTTGTTACATTTTTGTTAAACCAAAAACTGAACCATAAAGGGAGACAAAGTTGCAACATAATAGGCTTCAAAACTCAACTCCTTAGGCTAATTGTAAAGAACATATAGAAATAACAACTAATGCTCGTGAGCCAATTGTACATATAACGATCACAAAGAAACATGACAAGCAAAGCTAAGTCGCGCAAACAGTTTCAACTATGTGTTTCAGCATACTAAGCTTAATCAAGATTAGCAAAGCCAATTCTTTCTAGAGACAACATTATGTACAGAATGGCTAAAATGAAAATTGTGCCATCGCCGAGCAGCTACATACAGAAGTGCAATCTCATGCATGAATGCATTGGTGGACATGCTTTCTGAGCAAAGATTTCTTTAACCCATTATCATTGCCTCCCCCATCTAGACTCAAGTACTATGTCAATGATGTAACTGAGTACTTGGCTTCTTTTTTATATGCTACTTAGCATCAATTCAACAAATCATTTTCATAATTGCTTCTCCCCATCACTCTCAACTGGCCTAAACACTAGATCACCCACAAAATCATCTAATGCAAAGCTGAAAATCAAAAATAACACAGAGCAGCTCTGACTTCAATAAATTTGGTTGACAACAACAGCTATTGATTGACAGCACTAGTGAATCGGCGACCATTTTTTTAAATCTCAAGGAGAACATTAATTTAATATGTCTATTTAATTAAAAAAATTAATACAACTGATTATAACTATAATTTAATACAAAATCATAACAGAAAATGAAAAGATAACAATGTACTATACATTAAAAATCGCAAAGATTCATAATTGTAAGAAAATTACCTTCTTGGGTGTGACACCAATTTTTCTCTTCTTTATTTGAGAATCATCACTACAATCAACATCTACTGATTGAGTTTCTGTTTCAGGCACAGATTCACGTCGGCTTCCCCTAACTCAGAATCCTCAACAACTTTACATTTTCCCTTATCAGTCACAGGAACACCTACTGGTTCGGAATTTGTATCGGGTACTGACAAGTAGGGAGTTTCATCGACTGACCCGACATTAATATTTTTTACTTTTCCACCCTCTAATTCTATATTTTCAGTTGTGTTTTCAACATGACTACTGCTAAGGTTACGACTAAGTGGAGACTGAGAATCTGAAAATAAGGAAAAACTAGGCCCAGACATGGTTTAGGCAACGGATACAGCAGCTACTTCTTTTGAAGAATGATATTGTCCAAAGCCCCAACATCTACGTGCATAACTCTTCCGACCCATAGAGAAAACAACAAACCATAGACATTAATTCACAAAAATGCAAAGGAAAACATAAAAATCTTATGATTTTGAAAACACACTTTCACTAAAATATACTTTCAGAAGCACAAAATTCACCCAAAGCAAAAATGTCACCCAAAATTAGGTACTAGATGAAGAGATAAAACAGAATCGGAAGAAAAAAATTACAACTCGAATGTGTTTCACTTTTGCTTTCTCGGTTGGCTACGGAGTTTTTTTTAGAAAGTGTACTTTGTTAACTGATAGAGAAAGAAGAAAGAACCGTGGGAAGAATGGGCTGGATCGAAGGGAGAGATGGGATCGTGGGAAGAATGGGCTGGAAGGGAGAGATGGATAGATTGGACCGGGGCGGGTAAATAGATTGGGCCGACTAGGTAGGGAGAGTAAATAGTTTGGGGATGGGTATTAAAAATTAGGGACTTTTACCTATCTATACCATATAGCAAACCTTATTACCAAAAATATTTACCAATTGGTATTTACCCGTGTTGTCCACATTATCCCTACAAAATATATACCAAGCCCATAAATAGCGAGATTCTACCAAAAACAAATGCGCGAGATTGTAGGGGGAGGATCTGCATGTGATCCTATCAGCATTTAATTCAAAATTTGAAACGGAAGTGAATCTGTTGCTGCGTAAATATCTCTTTCTCCATATATTTTCCACCATTGATAGTCATTAAAAAGCTTGAAAGCTTTGAATTCAAATTTGGGTTTTTAAAAATCATTATTTGTTTGGATTGGGTGCTGTTGTAAATAATTCGGAATACGTTTAGGAGTTTATATCTCAATTTTGAGGGGTTTTGGTGAAGATTATACTTGGTTTCGACTGAATATTAGATTGAAACTCGTCGAAGAAGAAGAAAAAGACATATTTCCAGAAATTGTAGTTAAATTGTAGTTAAATTGTAGAATTGTAGATAAATTGTAGATGCAATGTAGATAATTTGTAGATAAATTGTAGATTGGGAAGACTAAAACTTCTACAAGTCTTCTACAATTATGTCGAAAATGCCAATTATGCTACAATTGAAATGGGGATTGGGGTATTAAGATTCAATATATTCAGTTTGTAGATCTCTTGTAGGTAAAATTTCTGCTAATAAAATACAAATCAGTTTAAGTATTGTATAAAGTTGTATTGTTTTTAAAAGTATCTACAAAATTACTATATTTATACTACAATTAAACTACAATCTTTTGTCATAAAAAATGTTGACAACAAAATTTGGTTTTCATCTACAAAATTTCTACATACAAACTACAAGAACTATAGTACGTACATTTAATAAAATTAATAGTAAGAAATGTTTAATCTTGTGTTTAGAGAACTGAACACATTTTTTTTCTTCTTGGTTTTTCATAAAATTAAATTGCCATGGAATTAACTGAAGGTAAAATTGGATGGCAACGGAATAGTACTGGATTGAGGTCCGAAAGAATAGCTAGTTTAACAAGATAGAAAATTTGGTTTTGAGCATTACACATTTATTAAGGAAGGGATAAACTGACTTCTCCGTAGAATTAGTTTACATGAATGACGAATTCATGAAATCGACCAATCAACTATGTTTCAACCCCAAACTAATCGGATTTGGCTATATAAATTCGCTGTAATGTAGGGGTGTGGGGGTGGGAGGAGAGAGAGGTACATAAACTAAAATTGGAGAATATATGCTCCTAAAATAATGCCTAGAATAAATGAAGCAAAATTATACCCTTAATTTGAATTATGGTATATAAATTGAAATTTGGTATGCTTAAATGTAATAAACACAAACCATAAACATGATAGATAATAAGATTTGCTGTACGGTATACATAAATAAAAATCCCTAAAAAGTAAATAATTTGGGCCTAATAGGTATAAAATGAAATTTTCCCTTCTTTTTATTTGATTCATTCCCACTATTTTTATATGTACGTGCCATAAAGGCAACTCGTATGCACGTTGTTTAGCTATATTTTTTGTGAAATTAAGTGACTCAAATATGGAAAAGTAATATTCCTTCCAACATGAATAGGTATTTGAACAAGAATGCAGGGGATTATAAATCACTGGAAAATGCCATATATGGACCAATTATAGCAACACATAACATAATTACGACCATGTTCGTGTTCTTCATATAGATTTTTTGGTCGCAGACCTACAACCCATTGGGTTAGGTTTCATTTGCATTATATTTTCTCGTGAGTCCCATAAGTGAGTGAACGCTACTTAATTACTATATAATTAGATAACTGTTATGAAACAGCCCCAATCCAATATTGGGCTGAGAAGAGCTATTGGGCCGAGAAGAAGCCCAAGGGCTAGAAGGCCTTCAAAAAGGTTAATTTGGGATCCAGGCCCACAAAGTTCAATTAGGAGCTGTTAAAAAGGACTAGCTGCTAGCAAGAAAGGGCATGCGAATTGTTGTGGAAAACTCCTCTCTCCTGGTCTCTCTCCCTAGTCTATTTCTCTCTGTAGCTCTGTCTCCTCATCTCCTTTCTTTCTGTTACTATTTTCTTAGTTATGACTATATCCTTTGCTTCTATTTTAATCAGTTTATTCGGAAGTTTAATCAAGGTATTGTTTTGTTGAGTTTATAATAATAACCTAGCCTAATTATGTAGTAAACTTCCATTCTCATCTAGAATCAGAGGCTGATTCAGGATTTAATCCTTATGGGTCCTTGAGTAAATTTTCAATAGTAACTTAATTCACATTCGAACAGTAATAGATATTTAGAAAATTTTTCACATTTACGCTGTTTGAACAAAATTTATTAGGTTCATGAAAACTAGTAGGTCGGGAGGTTGGATCCACCCCATTCTACAATCACCCTTTCTTAGAAATGTTATATAAGTCAAAATATTGCAATAAACCCTAGTGGTGAGATCTATTTCTGAAGCAAAAGAGAAGAACAAAAACATAAGGCTGCGAACTAATAATGTTGAAGATGGCCGGAATGAAGATCACGGTGAATCTGATGGAAAAAAAAAACTAAATGATTTTATTTCACCTGTCTATGACTATTATGCTAGATACGCGGGTGTAGTCTTTTGGCTACGGGTTCAACTAAACGCATAACTTTCGATACGGAATATAAATTTATATGTAAAAATTTCGACAAATATTAGATTTGACCCACAATTTTAACAGTATAATAAGTTCAATGCTAAAAAAATTAAAAGTTAAACCCATTAAATTTAAATATTGGATGTAGACTCGTTTGTTCCGATATTTTTAACTGCTATAATAAAGTGTTGTTACATATGACATATATTATCACAATAATATAAAAATCGGTTTGAAAATATTTAATTTTTTTATAATGAATAACTATTATATAGGAACGTTGTTATAAAGAGATTTGACCCTCAATTCATTGTTAATTTTTTTTAAAGAAAAGAATCTTTTCGTCCATTCTTGTTTTCTTGAAAATCCACATGCAGTAGTCAAGAAAAGGAAACTAATAATAGCACACATTCCCTCCACGGGACGGTAAGCAGAACTAGATGTGTACATGAGGGTCTGCAAAAATTAATGTCATCTCTATTTTAAAGGACTCTATCTTTGACCAGTTTTTCAACTCCACTTTCCCTGCTTTGTAAACTACGAACATTTTTGTTCTAAATCCGATTGCATGGCCAAACCATGAATGAAGACTAAACAGCGAATAATACACGCTTTATTCTAAAATAGCAACCTTAATTAACACATGTTAGTTTTGGTTACGGGTTTGACAGAATTCAGTAGTTATGGCCCGTACCTTATAATTAACCTTGAATATTTGTATTAAAAAATTTATTTAATATGTATAAATAATTTATTTATGTGACGATCCAAAGAATCATCACTTGATTTCTTATTCATTCTGTGTCTCCAAGGCCTTCAAAATCCCATTATCTTGATTTGCGTACACAGCCCGGGCGCATAGCCGGAAAGCTTAAATATGAATTCTATGAGAAAAATAATAAATTTTGATATTAAAATGATTAAATTTGACTTCGAACAATATTTTAGGTAAACGGACCCGGACCCGTAATTTAACGGTCTCCATAGGAAAATATGGGACTTGGCGTATGCCCGGAGTCGAATTTCGAGGTCCCAAACCCGGGAAATAAATTTTTGTGTGAAATTATTTTCTGGAATTAGTTAAGAAAAATAGAAATGAAATTTGATTGGAAGACTATGGTATCGGGCCCATATTTTGGTTTCAGCAACCGATTCAAGTCTTATATACGATTTAAGCACTTTTTGTGAAGTTTGGTTAAAAACGGACGTAGTTTGACGTGTTTCGGACTTAAGATGAAAATTTGATATTTTATGAAAATTTGGAAGGAATCATGAGTTTTGAGACTTAATCCGATATATATGATGTTATTTCGGCGATTGATCGCATGAGCAAGTCTGTAAGATATTTTTTAGGTTGTCTGTATGTTTGGTTTGGAGCCCCGATGGCTCGGGTGAGTTTTGGATAGGCCACGAGTTACATTTTTGAACTTGGAAGTTAGCTGGTATGACCTGACCTGCAGACTTCGCATTTGCGAAGTCTGGCTCGCAAATGCGAAGGTTTCTCGCAAATGCGAGATAGCCAGACCGGACCCTCCATCGCAAATGCGATGATTTATTTCGCAAAAGCGAAGGTACCCATTTCAGCCAGGATTCAAAAATGTGATGGAAAACTCGCAAATACAATGTCCCAAAAGCGATACAGTGTCCGCAAATGCGAAAGCTGGGGAATTTCTGCTGGGTTCGCAATTCATTTCCCACATCTGAGGCCCAGCAAATTTTATGCTTAGTCGAATTTTCACCATTCTTTCAAAACTCACACTCCTTAGGCGATTTTTCAAGAACAAGTTTTATTCCAAATCATATATAAGTCGATTTTTATTCAATTCCTTCAATCTTTAACATAATTGAACATGTTTTCAACTTAAAATCAAGGATTTCCATGGGTGAAATTGGGAATTTTGGGTAGAACTTAGGTTTTTCTAAAATATGGGATTTGGACCTCAATTTGGGTCCGATTTCAAAAAAAAAATTACATATTTGGGTTCGTGGGGGAATGTGTAACCAGGTTTTGTTCGAACCTCGGGTTTTGACCACGTGAGCCCCGAGGTATTTTTGGACTTTTTGGAAAATACTTTGGGAAACTTATTTTTGTGCAAAATCATTCAATTAGCATTTGTTGATGTATTTAAGTGATTTATGACTAGATTCGAGCGGTTTTGTGGTGGAATCGAGGGGTAAAGCCATAGTTGAGGCTTAAGTTAAAATCAAGGTATCGAGGTAAGTGTTTGGTCTAACCTTAACTTGAGGGAATATGAGTAGAGTCTTGTTTGCTACTTGCTAATTGTCGAGTACGGTGTATAGACATGGTGACTAGTATCTATACATTTGTGTCTAGCATGACTGTGATTCCTTAAAATATGATTATCATGATTTTATTATAATTTCCATGTTTAAACTGGGAGTTTCTATATGTTGTAACGAACATGTGAAAAACATTATTGTCATTTGATTCGGGAGCATTGGCTCAAGTTATGATACGAATTGTGAGGGTAATTGAGAGGAATTGATTCTCGGGAGCGTTAGCTCAAATAATAAGGTGAATTATAAAGTAGGAGATGAAAGAAAGAGATGAGTTATTGGTTATTCCCTTGTCGGGATATTGAGTTTATTAATATTGTTCCCTTGCCGGGATCTAACTGTTTATGGTATAACATTGCCGGAATTTCTTCCACTATTTGTTTACTTCCTTGCCTCTTAATTGTAACTGTTTTTTGGGTGAGAAAAACGTAATATATATGATATGGATCAGGTTGCACGCTACAACAATGATATATGAGGATCGGGTTGCACGCCACAATAGTATTGTTATACATTAGGATCGGGTTGTGCGCCGCAACAATTGTTGGTTCCAGTGTGTTTATTTTGAGCATTTGTTTCTGTTTGGCTGCTTCTATCTTTAAATTGAGATCTGCTACTTGTATTTGTTGTCTCCCCACAGCATGTTTCCCCTTCTTTTACGACTGTTTATTTTCTGTGTTTCTTTCCGTTGCATATATACGTTTTAACTGCACGAGTTTATCTGGTAATCTGGTCCTAGCCCCGTCACTACTTTGCCGAGGTTGGGTTAGGCACTTACCAGCACATAGAGCCGGTTGTGTTGATACTATACTTTGTGCTATTTTGCACAGATCCAGGCTTTCGACAGCAGTAGCCAGGGAGCAGTCCTTCAGTCCACGAGATTTTGAGGTAGTCCTGCAGGCGTCCGCAGGCCCGACATTTCTTCTACCTTTTCCATACTATGTTTCCCTTGTACCGAGACAGAGTTTATTTTTATTTGTTTCGACTTTTATATTTAGCATTCATAGATAGTCCGTGAAATGGTTGTGACTCCAGTTCTTGAGTAGAGATTTATGTTGGAATTTCGTATTTTATTTAGCCATTTAAATTTAGGAGTTCTGCCTATGATTTTAACTCAGTACTTCTATTTTAGTTCTGTTAATTGTTAGAACTATGAATAAGTGTTTAACGAAAAATGACTATATTTGGCTTGCCTAACTCTTATTAGTAGGTGCCATCACAATCCCCGAGGGTGCAAAATTCGGGTCGTGACAATTTAAAACCAAGTGTTGCTACCTTTTTAAAAACACATAACCCATAAACTAAAAACATGATAAATACTTATTTATACCAGGTGTTTGTATCAAACTATATTAACTCATTATAGTTTCGCTTTAGATGTTATGCTCACATGCACCATGAATTAATTAATGGCACCGTTTAGAGCATGTTTCTATTAATCAAATGGTACAAACGCTAAGCTAGTCTTCTCTTACAATTCAATATTTAGGTTTAAAAAAGGCACGCACATAATGTAATAAACCTATAGAATCCTTTTGTATCATTTTCCCCACACTGTTTAAATTTCTATCGTTGTTCACCGGACAAAATTGAAGTTTTGTACAAGATATATCTATTAAAGTCAAGTGATAGATTGAGGCGATACACTAGTTAACCATGGTTTGTGTGTATAACTATAGTTAGTTTGTCTATAGAATGCACATGTTATATGCTTATTAGTTTGCATAAAATCGAGTGTGAATTAATTACTTTTAGATAAGGTGTTGTTTTGAATACAATTCAAAAGAAATGCTAACTAGCTAGTGTTAGAGACATAACATAATTAAGAAATTAGCAGTGTATTTTCTAATAACTAAACTTTTAGATAAGATGATAATATACTACAACATGATTAGAGATGTTATCTTAACTTAAGCTTTTGAAATTAATCAAAATATTTAAGGAATTTTAATTTCTTACTCTCAGCATGTGGGTTGCTAAAAAGGTGATGATAATTTTCAAAAAGATAAGAAACTTCCTGTTAAAAAGACTAATTATAGTACCCGTTAAAAGATTTAGAAGGTGTTTGGATTGTCTTTTAAGCTTGTTAAATCAATTTTTAAGCTTTTTTTAGTTTTTTTTAATGTTTGGCAAAATTAAAAAGTGCTTAAATTAAGTTAAAAACGGCTTAAAACAAGTCAAAAGCAATAAGCTGGACAACCTGAACTAATTACTTTTTAGCTTAAAAATTATTTCTGCGAAAAAACTACTTTTTTAAGCCAATCCAAACGGGCTCTAAGTCAAGCTTGCAAAGAAATTTATGCCAAAAAATTATTGATTTAATTAATGCAGTACCTCTTAATCATAACGATGACCATAATAAACCATCTTGGAATTTTAGCTAATCCCCAAATTAAAGCACAAAATGGAAGAAAAAACCATGATTATTCTTGGTGGTGTGTAATAATTCTGCTGAAAGGTTTAATTTATATTTGATTATTTGCTGACTACATTAATTAACTTTGTATAGTCCCTTTCCATCTACTTTTCCCTTTAATTCTAGGTGTTCTTCTAAATTAATTAAAAAAACTCTCTCTGATGGGATACATGAAAACATCTGCTCTTTAATTAATGTCCCACAAGTTCTTGTTGCTACGACAAAGAATCTCACTTTTTCATACAAAAAAGTCAATCTTTGACCATATTAGAAAGCTCTCCTTTTCAGTTTTTGCCGCCATACACCTACTTATGCACCAATCACTGTGTGTTTATACTATCAATAGTCGAATATACACTCACCAAAAAAAGAAAATCTGTCTTTCCATAGCAGAAAGATCACTTGAAGCCACTATATACCAACTTAGGGCTCGTTTGGTACGAAAGATAAGGAATAATTAATTTGAAATTAATTTTCAAACAAGTTAGCTCGGGATTATAGGTTCTTTTATTCCTACGCTATGATGAAATAACTAATCCTCAAATAATTAATTATAGGATAACTTGTTTTTCACCACACGACTCCGTAGGGTTCTCCTAGGCCCTAGCTTTTAGTTACTTCTATAAGCTTAATAGCAATGAGGAAATCGGATTTTTTGTTTAATTAGATCAAGATAGTTTAACTATTGAACGTCAAATGGACGGCTTTGGTCGAATTTGTACAAATTACGTTATATTTGAATCTTTCCCTTGATCAGACGTCTCAAGTTCGAGCCTGAAAATAGAAAAACTTTTAATAGGAAAACCTCCGCCCCATAATTAATATGCCTATACAACGAAAATCTAGATTAGTCAGCTACACATCACAACCAAATCCTTTCAAATTTACCTAAATTAGAATGATTTTTAAGATGATTGATTGAGCAGGGTGATAAACAATTTGCTAATACAAATTTGAATGAGTTGAACGGAATACACTTTTGGGATGAAAATTTTCACCTCTTAGAAAACCAAAGTTTTTCCCTCCCAATTGGTTCGTCAATTATACATTTCAATTGGTGTTGGAGACACCCTTTCGCTAGGTGTGTCAAACTACTTTTATATATGTGTGTAAATAGTATTTTTTCTAGAAATAATATGCATATATATATATATATATATATATATATATATATATATATATATATGTGTGTGTGTGTTCAAGTTGGACGACTGTTAAAGTAATATATGAGGCAATCATAAATTATAATGGGGATACCGTTTATACTGTTTTGGGCTAGTAGGTTAATGTTGTATAATATATCATTTCACTTAAAAGTAATCAAAATGATTACCTTTTTGTAAGTTTTAGTCAAGTCATAATTTATCTTTTTTCAGTCAAAGTCATTGTTAGTTATGCTGATAGTAACTTTTTTTAGCTTGTTATCTTTTCTCAGTTTACTTTTTTTCTCCTTTAGGATTTGTTAGAGAGGAAGGGTTTAATTGCCTAATGTGGATAGGCCAGGTACTGGATTAGGGTATCCTATGACCCATAGTCCCATAATTTTTATTAGTATACACTATTAGAATTCCTGCAAAAAGCGACCAAAAAATAGCGACCGAATTTGGTTTATGGGAAAAAACAATCAACGTTGGTCGCTAACTTAAACTAAATTCTGGAAACAAAATAGCGATCAAAGTTGGCCGCTAACTTAGTCAAAATATTGACTGGCTTTGTCAGACTTACTTGGTCAAACTTTTACTGAGATTAGCGACCAAATTTGGTCGCTAACGTGAGACCCGTTTAAAAAATTTTAATTATTATATTATTATTTTGAAAAAACTACAAAATATAAATAATATATATATATATATATATATATATATGAGTTCCTCGATTATCACGGTTGGAGTCTAGGTCTGTGGCTAAGGTGAAGAGATCTCATTCATTCCACTACACGACTTCGTGATCAGTGGCGAATGTATATAGAGCTAAGGGTGGAAAAATTATACTGTATATATAGGTAAAACTATTAAATTTTAATGATATATGTTGAGTTGTCCCACATCGGAGGGATTTGAGGTCCTTGGTCTCCTTATATGGCTTGGGCAATCCTCACCTCATAAGCTAGCTTTTGGGGTTGAGTTAGGCCCAAGATCCATTCTTATCATGGTATCAGAGCCAGGCCCATCCCAATTTATTGTTACCGATGTTGGGCCCCCATTTATGTTGTCCACGCTCCAGAGATCTGGGCGTGATGGGGGGTGTTGAGTTGTCCCACATCGGAGGGATTTGAGGTCCTTGGTCTCCTTATATGGCTTGGGCAATCCTCACCTCATAAGCTAGCTTTTGGGGTTGAGTTAGGCCCAAGATCCATTCTTATCAATATATGACATATATTAAAACACTCTTTATCTAAATTTTTTTTTATTTCAAATTTAAATATTCTAAATCAAATTTCTATCTTCGCCACTATTCATGATATAGTTAGAAATAATAATGTTTGTTCCATAAAATGACAACATCTTCATAATTTGAGACAGTTTAAAGGCTAAAAGATGTTTCTTGTCTTCTAAAAAGCAGCTATATATTCCAGTCTTTATTAGGTTTGCGTGAGTAAGACTTTTGCTTGCTTAACAAATAATAACGCGGTTACTCAAGTCAATTGTTGTATCATTAGTTAGCTTTCTCCCCAAAGGTGAAAAATGGAAAGTATATAATAGAAAACAGATTCTAAAAAGTAATGATTGCGGGGCTATTTGAAATCATGCATTTTGTTTTATGCAAATGAATTTCATAAAACAAAGTAATACTAATATTTACATTATTATCTATAAGGTAATTATAAGTAAATGTTTATGGTAAACATTAATTTATAATTTTAATAAAAATATTATTATATATATATATATTAGAAAAAATCATTGCATGTCATATATTGTGCAATAACGTGGTTCATATAAGCCATCATTTAATGAATAAGTAGAAAACGTGGACCTATTATATGTTTCCCTACCCCACAAGCAACCATGATAGCTAGTATTATGCACCAATTGATTCAATTCTTGCATCTAACAAATTAATTGATTCAATTCTTGCATCTAACAAATTAAGAGCTCACTGTTAGATTCTTTTTTTCTTATAATAGTCAACAAAAGAGAGAAAGAAAGACTCAGTTGAGTAACAATAACGAAGAAAATATATCAATTTTGAACGAGTGACACAGCAGTTACAACAATAATATATATCTCCTCGTAACTTCGGAAAAAAAAAAAAAAATATATATATATATATATATATATATATATATATATATATATATATATATATATATTTATATATATATATATATATATATATATACGTATATATCTTACCCCTATAGAAAGTAGGCGTAGAATAGTGGTGTTTACTTTCAAATTCTAGATCCGTCTATGAACGTACGTGTGATTTTTAGCTCGATGATAACATGTAGTTAAGTTTGTTACGTCAAAACGGACAATAAACACCGTAAAATTCGTAAGTCCAAATTAACACACACTGAAGGTGATTTATTTTATCAACACTATTTTTTTACCTGTCATCCATTGGAAAAATTGAAATCCAACGTACTTATCTACTTCTCAGTCAATCAACTATAGGATGATTACTTTGCAGGACACAGAGCTCACATGAAAATGTCGAGAAATTAGAAATATATACTAGAATGCTTATATGATTAATATCCTTTTATTTTAAGGAATATAATCTATTGCTCGAATGGCAGTTCTGCAACAATCGGACTTCTCAGTCTCAGGTGTAATTTGATGAGTTTAAAACATTATTCTACTTCCTTTTTAAAAATTATTGACTCATACTTAATGTAATCATTTTTAATTAACTTTTAAGTGATTCAATTTCTTAAATACTTTTCATAAGAGAAAATTCCAAGTTGAGATGTGGGACGGCAACTAACCGGGTCCAATCCATGCTTTGGAGTCAGGAGACCCTATGTAGAGACCAACAGCTCAAAAGGGCTGGCCCACATGTACTATACTCCCTTCGTTTAATAAATATTTTTGACTGGGTATAGAGTTTATAAAAATAAAAAATTTTATAATTTGTGATCCTAAACAAGTTAAAATGGCCAGAATATTTGTATAGTTATAAAAAAAAAAATTTATTAAGGGTAAAACTGTAAGATTAATTTAAATTGTTACCAAATTTAAAAATACGTCATTCTTTTTGGAATAAACCAAAAAGGAAATAGATTCACATAAATTAGAATAGAGAGAGTACTTACTATCTCCCTTCCAAAATTATACTCCATCTATTTTAATTTATTTGAACTTATTTGATTGAATACTGAGTTGACGAAAAAAGGAAAAAACATTAAACTTGTAGCATAAAATGAGGCACATATATTTTGTGTGTCTATAAATCATTGCATAACAACAACAACAACAACAACAATTCAGTATAATCCTATTTAGTGGGGTCCGGGGATAGTAGTGTGTACGCAGACTTTATCCCTTCCCTAGGGTAGAGAGGTTGTTTCCAAATAGACCCCAAGCATCCTTCCCTCCAGGAACTTTCCACCATACTATTGGGGAGACTCGAACTCACAATCTCTTGGTTGGAAGTGAAGGTTGCTTATAAATCATTGCATAAAGTGAATCATTCTTTTTGTTTACATTTTTATTTTTAGATACTTCCTCCGTTTTAATGTATGTAGACATGTTTGATATGGTACGAGGATTAAGAAAATTGAAGACTTTTGGAATTTGTGGTCCTAAATAAGTCAAAAAGGGCCCAGGGTATTTGTGGGGTTCTAAAAATATCTTATTAAGGGTAATTAAAATTTAAATTAAATTATTTTCAAATTTAAAAAATGGCCATTTTTTATGGAACCGATCAAAATGGAAATAGAGTCACATAAATTGAATTAATGAAAAAATGTAAAATATAGTATATTTTTTGTAGAAATTAAAATAGATAGAGTATATATTTTTCTAAACAGAGCCAAAAGGAGACCAAGATTTCAACAGGAATGAGGCACGTGCCACCTACAAATTCCTACTAAAATCACTAATAAGATGAAAGGGCATGTGCCATGCGACATGGTCGTGGTGCCAAGTGTCCAAGAGGAGAGTGCACGCGAAGCACAAGGATGTTATTTTTCTTTCTTTTATGTGTTTGTACTTTGTGCATCATAAACTTATACCTACTGGCTACTGCCTACTACTGAAGCTAATGCTCTTTACTTTTGTGAATGACGACGTGTGGGTCAGCTTGTAGAATTTTTTTCTATATTTTTTATGCACTATACAACAAAATATAGTAATACAAATTGTTATACTCTATGTGCTTCAAAGGATATTTACTTGCATCTAATATTAGTATCAATCAATAATATGTAATAAATTCAATTTAAGCAAATCTTATTAGCCATAAATATTCACTTATAAATATTTATTATCACTTTCGGTTGTAATAATTTTGTTATACTCTTTATTTGATATGATCAGGGGAGTCTGGCGAATTTTGTGGCCTAAAGTCAAACTTTACGAGGAGCCTTAACTTTTTAAAAATATTTATTTATTTAAAATTTATTTTTCTAGCTTTACTTAGATACAAAGTTATTAATGATTTTATTATAATTAATAACTCCTAACAAGTATTTCTCAATTGATAATATAACTAATCCACTTAACCTTTCTTGAGACCTCGTGGGTCTTTGGTAAGATTTTATTAATTTTAATTTGAAATTTTCTTTTCACTGAAGCACCGGTAACATGAGTTATTAACATTATTTCATAAGTAATATAGACATTTGGAAAAGAATCAGATCTTTTTATTTGATTGAGTGTATCAATTAAATTGTTATCTTCTAATTGTACTATTTTTTTTAATACTTTTAATTAGAAAATAAATCTAAATAATCAATATCGAATTGATTATTTTGCTTTAAGGAACATTCAAGACTAAGGCAATATGTTTTCAAATTTTCATCATCTAGTAATCTTAGTTTTTACTGTTAAATAGAAAACCAAAAATATTTTCATATGCTTCGAATTGCTAAAATCTATTTTGAAATGAAAAAAATAGTCTTGTGTATTATGTATAAAGTAATCGATGGGTAACTTAGGAGGCATCTCTATTTTTTTTCCAGGGAATTTTTTGAATTTCCATAGCTTAGCTTTTACTTCGCTCCATCAAATAAAATGTGAATAACCCGTCCACTAAAGGACTCTTCGAAAGATTTTGAGATTTCATTATTATCAAATTGTTACTTCATATATATCACTCGTTTCTTATGAAATTTGGGTTCGATATTTATTTCAAGTGCAAATTTTCTTGGCAAAAATCTTAGCAGTTGCAAATCGTTATATTTATTAAAGGTAGAAACAAGCTTTTTTTAAAACTGATGCATAACCTATTAGGTGTAATAAAAATGAAGCTTCCACAAATATGGGGGCTAAAGCAATTGCTTTACTTGCTTTATGGAAGGGTCGATCCTGTATATGATACAAATATGGTGTAGTGTAAAATCTTCTTTTGTTCTTGAAAAATATTAACTCGTTCGCCAATATTTATGTTAAAGAAAATTTAACTTCATGCGTTTACTAATCGTATGAAAATATGAACTATGAGGTGAAGGGTGTGTTTGGCATTGAAAAAATGTTTCCTGGTTGATTGGCTAATTTTTTGTGTGATTGACTTGAATATTTGAGATAATATTTTTCGTATGAACTCGTTTGTTTCCAATTTAAGAAAAATCACTTCCCTACCAAGGTGAGAAAATATTTTTTGAAACTATCTTTTATTACTCCCCACCCACAAATAGGCCCCCTCTCCATCCCCGCCTACCTCGCCCAACCCCCAAACCCGGCCTGATTAACCCTTCTCCAGCCACCCATTATCCTTAGCCCCCGATCTCTGCTGCCCCCTCTACACCTTCCCAACATCCGCGCCCGATCGAGTCCCCTGACCCCTAACCCTAGATCTTATTTAGCCCTGAACACCAGACACATACATTGGTTCCCTACCTCCTGATTCGGACCCTAGACCATGACCCTTGACTCTTGGCCCAGAACCTCGATCATTGATTCTCTTCTTTGGACCTCGACCTGAACACCCAACCTCGAGCCCTAACCTCAATTTTGAACCATAGACCTGAACCCCAAACCCTGACCTCCAAACCCTAAACTCCGACCTTTCGACCTCATACCATGACCCTCGAATTAGACTTCCGATCCCAAACCCCGGATTCCCGGCCTTGAACACCCAACCTTGAATCCTAACCTTGATTTTGAACTCTAGGCATGAACCCCAAACCTCGACCTTTCGACCTCGGGCCACGACCCTCGGACTCGACTTCCAACCCCTGACCCCGAATTCCCAACCTCGAACCCCTGATACTTGTCCTGCATCCCAAATCTGACCTTATTCATTCCGTTCTCCATAGTGCTTGATCATATTATATATAAATGTTCTTGGTATCTGCTTACTAACTAAATATCATAAAATAAGTCAGAAAATTACTTATTTTTGAGAAAAATATTTTCTGTAAAAATATTTTGCTTCGTACCAAACACACCCGAAAAGTTTTGATGCCCGCACAAAGCGTTCGTTAAACGGTTACAAGCTTTATCAAAGACATTTCCTTGGTCTTTGGTTTACTTCTATAAAGGCTAAAAGCATCCACCACCGCTGATAAAGACATGCCATTTAACATCGTTCTTTTTCGTATTTTATCTTTTGGTCCTTAGTGTATCGGGCTGAAGAAGTCTCTTTGTTTCACTATTGTTTTTTCAAAAGTAACATAATCATAATTAACAGTTTGCTTTTTATCCATTCAATTACTAATTTTATTGATCTTACACACACAAAAAAAAACTGATGATTACGTTTCACACATTATATAACTTATCTTTTCACCCCAAACCCTTGATAATTTGACAGGTCCTATAAAATTATTAAAGAGGCGTTTAGTAGGGCGGAGCTACAACTATGCTTACGAGTTCGACAGAACTTAACAGTTTCGTCCAAACTTTGTATTTATATTAAAACAATAATTACAGTAACAATAATTTAGTATAATTTAATTTAGTGGGGTTTGGGGAGGGTAGTATGTACGCAGACCTTACCTCTACCCTGTGGTAGAGAGGCTGTTTTCAAATAGACTCCCGGCATTTTTACCTCCAAGAATTTCCCACCTTACACCTAGGGAGACCCGAACTAACAACCTCTCGGTTAAAAGTGGGGATTGCTTACCATCAGAGCAACCCCTCTTGTCTTTGTATTTATATTAAAAATATACTCAAAAATCTAGCCCGCCTCTAATGTTTAGCCGTGTAAACTTTCTCTAAGAACCTTTGACAAGTTTATAGTTTTCCCATGAGAACACTTCTTTTTGAGAAAAAAAATTCCCAAAAAGTTGTCTAAACAAGCTAACTGCTGAAATCCTTAAATTTCTAAACTACGTTACACAAGTACTAGTAGAAATAATTCTCACAGAAATACTTTTTTCTGTGAAAATACTCCGTTAAAATTTTCTTCCAAAAAGTTGGCTAAACCAGCTAAATGTTGAAACCATGATTTTAAAATTATTTTACAAGGGTTTGAATATAGATAATTGTAGATATAATTTTTTTGACATCAAATGATGGAATTTATCCACGTAATCAATTAATATATTTCGGTGTATAAATTAAAAAAAAATCAAATTAAGAAATGGAAAGAGTGTTAGGGATATAGTAGATATGCCCTAGATCCAATATCATATTTGATAACTTGAACATAATTTTGTGAATGTCATTTGATAAAAAAAAATATATGCCATTTGATATTCTTTTATCATTATTAATAATTATTTGATTAATTTGATAAGGTCCTTGATTAAACTTTGAGATTTGTCATCGTGATAGAGATCATGATAATGAGAGCAAAGTTTTTTACAATTTAATCTAAATTTGTTCTTGATCGTAGGATTATTGATTTGGACATTAGTAATCCAGTTAGATCAATATTTATGTGATCGTCTTTATCGGATAACGATTAGTTGATCTCATTAACTAAATCACATAGATAGATAATGCATATAGAGATATGACCATTGAACCGACTCATTGGATAATTCCTAATGGTTAGAATTACCATAATTGTCAATAGGATATTTTCTTGAAGAATGTGATGTAACCGTTTCCTTTGACTCGAGATCGTCATAGTAATTGATAAGTTATTTACTATGCTTTGATACTAGACACCTATGGCCCTAGGGCGATAGTTGAAAGGATCTTTATTGGGTACGATTGAACACTTGTAGAATTAGTGATTGATCAAGACGGAATCTGTCAACTCTTGGTAATGAGTTTAAGCTCCATGTTGTCATGAATTATAAACGACCAAACTAAGACCTTGGCCAGGGCAATTGAATGAAAGAAGAAATGAGTTTCTTAGGTCATTCAATGGTCGATTATATTTGACGTGAACACATAGTTGATCGCCTATTAGGATTTGACAGTTGAATCATATCCTAGGGTGATCCAGAGCTATAAGGACAGAAGGAATTACTACATTATTCTTCTACTGGTTCTTGAGAGTAAATTGTATACTTCGTGCTATCCGGTCGTTAAGGAGTGTTGCTAGACGCCACCCTTGATTAGTATATTGATATGATCAATTTACTACCGGTTTAGTATTGAACCTATGGGCTCGCACACTAACGAGTGTTCTGATCTTAAAGGATTAATTAACTTATTATTTGATAATTAAATTTAAAAAATTAATTAGTCAAATATATTAGTTGTTAGTCCAAATGAAATATTATTATATTCTTTGCTAGCACAAAATTTATAATTAGTATTGTGAATAAATTGAAGTTTCTGTTTGGAATAGAAATTAAATAATATCTCTTGGTTGAAATATATGTGATAGATATAATTAATATTATTTTATATAATAGATGTATATAAAATATAATATTAATAAAGGCTTGTTAACAAATCTAATTTTGAATTGGATTATTAATTGAAGTTTTATCCTACCTGGAATGAGATTAATATTTTTAATAGAAAAATATTATATTAATATAAAAAATAAAATAAAAAAAGTTTATGAACTTGAATCCAATTGAGAATTGGATTCAAAGAAGGAAAATTTGTCGGCACTAACAAAGAAGGAAATTCGAATTTTCCATAAAAGTTTTCCATAAGTTTATTTGTGGAATAAACTTTTACCCTAGGAAAATTATTACCTCAACCAAATAGAAAAAGGGTTTGTAGGTGATGCTATATAAAGGGTGATGGAGAAAATTTGCATGCTTTTTTTTTCCGGTTTTTTATTATTATTCTTGAGAAGAAAAACCTACTTTGTGAAAGTGAGAGTGCAATACAAAGCCAAGAGAGAAAATACAATTACAAGAAAAGTGTTTCTTATTCTTCTAATTTGAGTTGAGATTTTTGAGAAAAATTTCAACACAATATTCTTCGTTCAATTTGTTCGCGGGTTTCATTGATCAAAGAGTTGATAGCAAGGATCGGTCTCGGTGTGGATATGCATAGAGTCTTCGCGCTACCGAAGAAATTTTGAAAAGGAAACTCTCTTCACCAGGTACGTCATAGATCCGATCTTTGACACGTAAATAAATTTTAAACATGAAAAAATCTACCCAGGATTGTTATTGTCTTCCGCTGCGTGTTACGAACACCTATACGCAATCCTTCAGTGGTATCAGAGCCGTGGTTTATTGTGTCTAAAATTTATTTACGAAATATTTTAATATTATATTTGAAGAGTTCAAACCATAATAGATGTGCCTTGTGCAATAGTCAAATCGTTTGAATGTTGATATTATTTTATTGTGGATAAAATATGCATTCATATAACTATTGAGATAGTTCATAACTTGAATTTGAAATTTTGTATTAGATACAATGGGAATCTATAATAGGTTACATGATCCTATTGTTATTTTAATTGTTATTAGTTCATGAGATGTTAATTAATAATAATATTCTAGCATGAATTCTTTTTATGTGATATATAAGATAAATATGTTAGAGGATGTTGAATTGTGTTTTATGCCATGTGCTTGTCCATTACATAATTTAGAATTATTTATTATATATGATATAAAGTAATTTAGGACTAAGCATGTAGACAACTTGAACTAAATTCACATGCTATAAAAGATTTGATCTTGGTGTTATTAAAAAAAAATTATTTTTGTAACAATTCCCTCTTACTTAAAATTTGAGTTCTTAAATAATAAAATATAAGATATTTTATTATAGAGCTATCCATCAAGGTAATTAATTTTACTTATTTCTTGTTTATACGGAGCGGCTTGACTACCAGGAGACTTATAGTTCGAGAATATGTTAAAATTATTTATTGCATTAGATGTATGGATTGAAAGAATTATTCAATTTTACATTGGACGCCTGGACTACCCCGGGGAGTATAAAATTTAATAAGTTCTTTGCTATCATGATGGTTGAACTCAACTATGCCAATAGGATCGACCTGACTATCAGGGGACTATTTGACATAGAGCTATTTAAGGAAATTGTATGGGGATACAATTGGTAAGAGTACCTACATTTAAAATATATGTGAGAAATGACTTGATTTTCAAGGGGCTCATACATATTGTTAAAGGATTCCTTTACTCCACTAAATTGGGCTGAACATGGAAATTGAAATAAAAGAAAGTTTGTATTAAGTGCTTAGGGAGGTTAGTCACTATATCTAAATATATCCTACCCGTCCCTTAGCCTACATTAAAACCAAATAAAGACCTCTTGATCTTTGACAGAACAGCTCGATTAGTAGAGTATCACACTAGGGGTAAGCTTATGGTGTATTTGTGTGGCATGTGAATGTTCTTTGCTGAGAGTGAGTGAATTTTGTCTTCTATGGTTCCTTGTTACTTGAATTTTATGTGTGTGGAAATTCTCTTAGAATTGTGATGTGAGGGCATGTGACTCGGGAAGAAAAAGTGAGTGTTCACGTTTGTTTAGAGTCACTAGAGTAAGCACGAGTGTGTCATGGCGTTAGAGTCTGTATCTGAGGTGTGACTGTTGCACTGCTTAGGTTGTCCCTTCATAATGGTGGGAGTGACATAAATTAGGGTAATGCATCAAACCATTAGGCCTATAAGTGTGGTTTAACTTACTCGAGGACGAGTAAAGGGTTATGTGTGGGGTGTTGATAATAGGTGAATTTAACTATAATTAGGCCCTAAAGAACCACCTTCTTATATAGTTTTGATGATAAAAATGATAACAAAATGCTCTGATTAGCGTTTTTCATGCTTTGTAGGTTTTATATGACAAGAGCAGGCTATAGAGTACTTTTGGAATCAAATATGGAGAAAAGGAGGTCACTCGTAACATATCCACCAAGTGAACCACGCGAAGGCAGCTCAAGCCAAACCCAGAGAAGGATTGTCGCGGTTCCACCGTAATTGCGGCAGAAACACGGTAGAGGACTGTCGCGGACAAGTTGAGATTCAGAGAAGGTGTTTTGACGCGGTTCCACTGTAACCGCGGCAGAACCGCGGCAGTGTGCAGCTGCAGACATTTGGAGAATCAGAGAGCATGTTTGGCCGCGGTTCTGGCGTAACCGCGGCAGGACCGCGGCAGAGGCGGAAAAGTTCAAGGACCTAAGTGCAAAGCACAAATTTTTAGCCCAAGACCCTATTTTAAACACTAGACTTCGCCCAAAGGAGGATGTATTAATTTTGAGAGTATTTTGACAGGGAAAACAGTAGTGAGAGATCACCCAAAACATCTTTCTTCTTGTTCTTTGATTTTTCTTGCAATTTTCATGATGAATATTATTTTAGTTTATTTACCCATAGTTATGAGTAGCTAAATCTTTTGTCTAGGGTTTTGATGGAACGGATGAACTTCTTGTTTATGTGAATACAGTTTGCCAGTTTTATTTTCTATTTATTCAACTATGTGTTTGTTATAGTTAATTGATAGGATCCTTAACTAGTTGTGCCTAATTAGTATGCATAACTGGGGAGAGAGTGCATATTTAGGTTATTGTTGAACAACACAACTCCCAAAGTATAAGAGGAATCTATAACTGCGAATTTAAAGGCGGGATTAGGGATAACAAAGCCTTGGGTGCAATCTTAAGTGAACCGTGATAAACAAAGCTAGCCATTGTATCTCGGGAGATTACATTTAGTACATTACTGTGATTACTCGGGAGAGATTTATGGTAAGAAGAGAGATCATGATTGATAGAGACGTGTTGGTGAATTTGTATGAAATATAAACAGAAGGAATTCCATCAATATGGGAAATCATTACCTTAGTGTTTTCTCATTATTGTTTACAACCTTAGCATCCTTAGTTTACAGCCGTTTATTTACTTGCAATCTTAGTTATTAAAGACACCATCAAGTGTGATTCAAACGTTTGGGAAATTCGTTTTGAAGAGTTTAGTAGGTCTAAAGATAGTGATTGATAGGTTAATTCTCTGTGGATTCGACTCTGGGCATAATACTCAGGTTATATTTACAACGTCCGCGTTGTCCTTTTTATAAGGCATAGTGGGCGTGATCACACGGTAAACAATATTAAAACGGAATCATAATCAAAATACTAAAACAAAAACAATAACAACCCAGTAAAATATTACAAATGATGTCTGGAAAGGGTAATGTATATGCAAACCTTACCCCAACTCGAAGGAACAGAGAGGCCATCAAAATACTGAAAAAGAAAAGAGTCAACAAGGAATGAAAATAGACAACAATTGGGGAAAATTCAGATCAAACTCAAATTTATCTTATTTAACTTTCCCCAACTTATAGTTTGCTCCCTCATTTTCTCTTCCCTCATAGGTGAAGCTAGAATTCTAGCTATGTATTTGTAGAACCGACCCACTAAACTGCCTTTTGTAAAAGCCAAAATCCAGTAACTCAACAAACAAAAACGAAGGAAAAAAAAAAGAAGTGGTAAGAAGTTTTGGTTAAAACGGACACGTAAAATCGTCACTCGTAAAAATGTAAGTCATTTTGCAATTTGTGGCTTCTAATTAAAAGGAAATTCACTAAAATTAGTTTCTCCAAATTTAAAATAATAACTATGTTAAGTACAAATATAATAATGATATTGTTCTAGAAACAAGTAGTAATGCGATAAACCCAATTGATCATTTTTGGCACACTATTAAAATATTTAAGAGCTCTAATGCCCCAAAGGATCGATCTTTGCATGCAGTAACATGTGATGATTTTATTATTATTATTATTATTATTATTATTATTATTATTATTATTATTATTATTATTATTCATGATTTTCTCTCATTGGAAATTTAGTTAGAACGACGTGAATGAAATTGGTGTACCCCAGTGTATCAGATTTGACCACATAAAAAAGGAAATAGAGTCACTGTCAACTATGAATTGTGCAAAAAGAAAAGTTCTTCTAGAGGGATTTACAGAATTTATGGTCATATCAATAATTATTTAATTCTAATGCTCATAGCTTAAAACCGTGTTCCAGATGTATGGAGATATGGCTAAACTTATGTTGATGTAAAGTTTGGTGTTTTATGTTTATTTTTTGTGACCTGTAATACACTCGTGTAGAGTTTATATGAAAGGATAAGTCAAGTTATGCAACTAAAATGGACTCCACAAAATATTTAATTTCTCGTAAATAAATAATGGGTCTTGACACAAAATAAGGTTGAATATTGAACTTCAGTTACCAGTTAAAGTGTAATTGTAATGGATTTAACCTCATTTCTACTTAAGGTGAAGAGAGGCATGCTAGGTAAAAATCAAGGAGACATATTTTAGGTGACTTTTAAGCTTAAATCATAAGTTAGAAATTTTAATGTTTGACTTTATTTTTTTTTGTTATTTTAGCTTAAAATATTTTTACTTTATTCAAATATTGCAAAATGGCTTAAAAGCTATTTTTAGTTAAAAATAATTAAAATAAATCAATCCAAACGGGCTCTTAGTTATGAGAAATAGCACAGACTAGCTGGTTTTCAGATTAGTAATTGAAAAAATAGCCAGCGTGTGCAAAGTTATTGAAAAATAGTCACTATTTTATTGCAACATGAAAAGTTCCTTCATAATATACCGGAGATTGGTGCACATGTGTATGAATTTCCAGCATATTATGCTGGAACTCCAGCACACTGAAAGTTCCGGCATAATATATCGGAGATTAGAGCATCTATGTATAAACTTCCAGCATTTTATGCTGGATCAATATATTATTCTGAAACTCTAATATATTATGCTAGAAGTTCACATGTAAAAACTTCGAACTCCAGTATATTATGCTAGTATTTTTCGGATTTTAAACAATGATTTCGTTCAAATTTATCTTTACATGAAAAATAGCTAAATTTCGATTACTTTTAAAATTATGACTATTTTTCAATTACCATTTGTAAATCTGACTAATTCGAATTTTGCCCCTAAGTTATAGCTCAACTTATTATTTTATTTTTGGTTTTATTATTTAATATTCGGTATCCACACTTCCAAAGAATTCGTTAGACTGTAATAAGAGAACGTGACACATAAATGAAAGGAGCAAAAGAAAGGAAAAAAGAATACTATTACTTTGTGTTTCCATAAACGGGGACTTAATACAGAACATTCTTTTAATGCAGGACACTGTTTGTTTAACTAATTGTAGCAAATAAGTAAACCTTATATATGCCTTAGTCAAATAAATTGAGAAGCTAAAAGAGGTAATACCAACAGTACAGCAACAACAACAATTCAGTATAATCTCACTTAGTGGTATCTGGGGAAGGTAATGTGTACGCAGAACTTACCCCTACCCTTGGGTAGAGAGGTTGTTTCCAAATAGACCCCCAGCATCCTTCCCTCCAAAATCTTCACACCTTGCTCTTGGGGAGACTCGAACTCACAACTCTCGGTCAGAGCAACCCATCTTGTCCTTGTAATGTAAGATATATGGACTTATATCTACATACATATGAATAATATATAGATAAATTATATGTTATGTGCTATCTTTTAATTTGGCCTAATTTTGTGGTCTTATGGACATTAAGTTAAGGGGGCCAATGTGTTGTCATATAAAGTGTAGGACTAATGTGTAGATACCCAAAAGGGTAACCTTAGTTAATGATGGGCTAACTAAGGTTACATATATGTAACCATGGTTACATGCTTGTGACTCTTGAGTTTTGTAACTCATTTGTTATAAAGTGGGGGTTATGGTTCCCACATTATAGCAAGACATATCTTCTTCCTCCCATTGAATTAAGATAATCATTTTTTCTTGTCTTGCATATTTTTTGTGGAAAATCATTTCTCCAATTTTGGTTCTTGTGTTATATTCTTGTGTAATACTTCAAGACAATTTTGAAGTAAGGATCAAGGAGCTTGCAAACACTTAGGACAATCTTCATAAGGAGGACTAAGAATATCCACAAATGGATTTAGGTACGCTTCCGCTCATGTTATTGTTGTTGTTGTTCTAAATTTTTCGATATGAAGAATATTATATTTTAGTCGGAATCATTAGTCTTACATGTAATACCAACAGTACAAAGACCAAAATTCCATCCCATTCCTTCCTTCCAATCCAAATATGACTCAAGGAAAGAGCTTAATTAACGCCTATGATTAGACCGAATACAGTCATTTACCTTTTATATGGTATATATTAAAATAAAATGTATTTAAGTGATATATACATATAATATTAAAAAAGTTACACAATCGTATTGTTTAACCTGTAATAATAGGCCAGTTACTATTTTTACCAAGTTTAGCTGAAATTATTTTGAAAATGACAAAATTAGGAAAATATTTTAATTTACACTGTCTGTATAAAGAGCATATAAACGTTAGTACAATAACTTCATCTTTTATAAAATTTCTCTACAAGGAATTTGTTTGGAATTTTCATTTATGAGACGGTGCAGGTTAGTTCATTTTTCTTCTCCAATATATAGAAAATACGACTTATCATATTTTTCATTCTTGGATAAGCTGTACCCACCATATTATTAACAGAGACATCTCCATATTATCATATTTAGAATTCGGAAACGCAAAAAAAAAGGATAATTGTATTATTTCCAGCAGGATAATCTGATTTATGAAACTTAAAAATTATTAAACAAACAAAACCGTGTAAAAGTACAGCTTGCTTTTATATTCATATACTTAGAGAGAAAAAGGAGCAACTATTTTCAAACTCAATGGAATATTTATGGAAAATCTAACTGGATTTTAGCCATTGACCATATGATTTATTGTACTATTTATGAAAGAGAGAGGAGTATATATATGAGTATATCTATATGTGTAGAGAGAAGAAAAAGATAGAACCAATTTTCTACAAGAAAGAAAAAGTGAAGCTTTAAATATATACAACTTGTTATAAACTAAAGCAAAAGACAAGAACAATAGAGCAAGAACAATAGCAATAGAGAGAAAAGTAGAGAGAGTTCTTCTTATTGTGTTGAGAGGGGTGAATTACAATGGTAGAGAGCACCTCTATTTATAGGGAGGAGGAAGATCTTGCTACCAATAATAGGACTCTAAAATCTCTCTAATTAAATACATTAAAGACATTCACCTTAAATAGAAGTGTAAGAATCTTCTATTTCATAACACTCCCCCTTGAATGTCTATTCAATGATGTGCCTCATAAAACCTTAAAACCAAAACCCAATGGGAAAAATTAAAGTAAGGAAAAAGAGTACACATGTTTGAATATGCGCCTATTGGTTGCCTCGTTAAAAACCTTGCAAGGAAAACCCAGTGGGACAAAACCTTGTAAGGGAAAAAGTGTGCAACGCGCATTGACTCCCCCTAATGAGTACATCGATTTATATCCTTGAGCATTTGCATTCCAATCTTGTGCATCATCTTCAAAACGATCTTTGGTAGATGCTTGATGAATAAATCAACCATATTGACTTGAATAAATATTCCGCACCTTGAAATCATCATTCTTGATAGATATAAACATCTTCATATAATGTCGTGGAATAGCTCTTCAATATCTCCATAGATGCATTCTCAATGCCATCATGCTTATAGTTATAGCAAGATACATATGTACACAAATTGTACTTAGGATGTGGTACTTCAGGACCAAGAATTGCATATGCTTCAAGCAACTTAAATCTTTCAAGTTAAGTCATATAAGTCGCATAATAGACTTTAGCTGCATATCAAATTTTCATGTCATGCTAAGCAAATAAGATATCGAAAATTGACTATACATACCTTTGACTTTATACTTTCAAGCATTTGAACTATAGGTTCAAAACTACATGTCTTTCATATGGAATCAATTCTTCTTGAATTGTATCTCTTCCATTTAGTTGCTTTCTTTGAGTCAGCAAATGCGTATAGCATGCTTTGCAATATGTTGCAATTGCATTTCCCTTTTTATGAACTACAGGTTCATATCATGATATTCGGGGATATACATATACAAATGAAAATTCATCCCATGTAACATTTTCTCAAGTGTTTATCATGTCTCCCCCTCATGTTAGTAAAGCTAACATGTTTCCTTAACTTTGGGAAATCATCTTTGTGCATTATGTCAATATACACAGCACCTTAATAATAAGATGAAATTATTTGGTTCCTGACCCTGAACCACTTGTGAGGGGAGAATATACTCTTGTATACAACTTATATCAAACTGATATATACAACTTCGTTCTCATAAGGAACAGTTTAGCTATTAAGTGGAAGCACTCAATAATTATCTTGCTAAACCAACTTTGATATAAACCAACTTATCAAGATGAACTGTCTTGAGTAGAGAATCTGGAAACTATGCTCGAAGTTAGATTACTGAGCGATTTACCTCGCAAGCACCGGCCAGGCTGCGGGTCAACAACAATTGCGCATGTAACCATTTCATAGATGCATCATATGTGGTATACATGGCAGGTGAATGGGCCCATATTCACCTTTGATATTTCCAGAATCAAGGGGCTTCAACCCGAACTCTTTAGTTGGTCAGTTCATTACTGAGAACAAGAACTTCTAGTTCTTTGATATTCACCTATGTGAATTTGCACATCATACTTCAAATGAGATGGCTAACACGAATGTCAACTGAATAAATTATCAATATTGGTAAACTTCAAATTTACACCATGACATGTGCACTTATCAATAAACTTCGGGTTTATTATGACATGGGTTTTATACCAATAGATATCCACTTTATTGTGGCATTCTTTCGTTTGTGTAGTACAAACTGGAGAACAAAGCGGGTAGCTTTTCATATACAAATTACCCCGCTACAAGTTGTAGTAATAGGAGAATCAAAGCCTTCCTTTATTTATAGTCTCAATATCATCAATCGCCTTCGCGTGTACTTTTGGAAACTGGATAAGTTTCTTTGAGACTTACTACATCACAATACTCAATTGTGTTTCTCCAACATAGTAATAATTGGCTCTTCGAGAGCTCTCAATTAATTTTGTACTACCACAGATTCATCAACATTCATGTGGTGAATTTCTTT
This sequence comes from Nicotiana benthamiana, assembly GCA_034376525.1. NCBI lineage: Eukaryota > Viridiplantae > Streptophyta > Magnoliopsida > Solanales > Solanaceae > Nicotiana > Nicotiana benthamiana. Next base: position 9,233,931 of record CM067334.1, read on the forward strand.
CTTAAAGGGAAAGTTATACCATTATGGTCATGTCGAACTTATATGCAAGATATGTTTCTTGCATTATCGTTGTCTTTTAATGGTCATATTTCCAAAATACTTTGGCGTACAATAGGTACGCGACCAACGATCATTCATGCCATATATCATCTCAAACCTCCTTCTAGGGGTGAGGGTGGTATCATCTCAAGCCTCCTTCTAGGAGTGAGTGTGGTATATTCAATACCAATTTCATGTTCATATTCTTCCAACATTGAATATGTATTTGTGAATCACATTCACTTCGAGGATATGTGATTTTGTTATCCTTTTCAAATCTATAAATGCTTCAGGCATTTGATTTGTTATTCTTTGCAAATGGATAATCTTTTGTGCCTCTTTCTTTCAAATAGAGGTATGTGGATCAAGATGAGATAATGATGCATTTTTCCACAAAATTTCCCGTTTGGTTTCACCAACTTCTCCCCCTAATTTTGGGAAAAGTGTCTCATCAAATTGACAGTCTGCAAATAGTGCGGTGAACAAATCTCCTGTCAATGTTTCGAGGTAGCGAATAATGGAGGACGCGTCAAACTCAACATATATTCCTAACCTCCTTTGCAAACCCATTTTGGTGCGGGATGGCGGTGCTACAGGCACATATACTGCGCATCCAAAGCTTCTTAAATGGGATATATTGGGTTCATGACCCAAAACCAATTGCAATGGGGAATATTTGTGTCAATTCGTCAGTCAGAGACAAACTAGCATTGCTGCATGCAACATGGCGTGACCCCAAACCGAAGTGGGCAGCCAACGAACTAGCATTGCTTCATGCAAAATGGCGTGACCCCAAACCGAAGTGGGCAGCCGACAAACTAGTATTGTTGCATGCAAAATGGCGTGAACCCAAACCGAAATGGGCAGCCTCGTTTTCATGAAGAATTCAAGATTATTCTCATCTATTGTCTCAATATGATATCCATTTTGAATGATATCTTTAAAACTCAACAAGTTCCTTTTAGACTTGGAGGAGAACACTTTGATTGATATCATTAAAACTCAACAAGTTCCTTTTAGACTTGGAGGAGAACACTTTGATTGATATCATTAAAACTCAACAAGTCCTTCTTAGACTTGGAGGAGAACATTGCATTCTCTATGATTAACGTCATGCCTTTGGGCAGAGTTACAATTGCTCTTCCGGAGCCTTCAATCAATTTACTACTTCCATAGATTGTAGTAATGTTTGCCTTACACAATTACTCTTCTTTTCTTTGAGTATTGTATATGTAGTACATGAATCAACTAGGCAAATACTTTTACACTTGGACGTTGGTCCAAGTTCGCTTTGTGAGATATCTATTTTGCTTTCCCATAGTTTGACATACAAAAAAAATACATAAATATAAGTATAAACAACTTCAATTCTTTTGTTTCGCGTTTAAACAGCGTTTTGAGAAGCAGTTATTTAGGATATTCGAATATTGTATTCTAATATTCGAATATAATGCCTTGCGGAAAAAATAATACTTTAATGCGAAAAATATTAGATATTCGAATATTTAAGCACATATTCTAATATCTTGCCAGATATTCGAATATAGGAATTCTGATATTCGAATATCTGGCCCAGATATTCGAATATCAGACTCTGATATTCGAATATCTGGCCTGGCGGAAAAAAGTTCGTTTTATTGCTAAATATTAGACGATCGACTAGTTTTTAGGTTAGTCGATTACCTCTACTGTACAATAAAAATATTTGAGCATATTGAAACATTCTAAAGGGCTAATACTAACATCATGTCATGAATTAACTAATACGAGCTAATGCTAATGACTATTAATTTATTCATTGACTAATACAAGTAGAATCAAACAGCTCCATCTTCTTTCATCATGGTTCCATCACCGATTAGGTGGTCTATCTTTTCCTCGGGTTGCTCAAAGAAGTCTGCCACATCCAGGTGGGTGATATCCTCATTGTCGTCATAGACAAAATTTGTTTCAGGGCCTTTTCTCTTTCGAGATGCTTGATAAAGGTCAATCAAGTGTCTTGGTATACGGCAAGTCCGAGACCAGTGCCCATTTCCACCGCAACGATAACATATAGTTTCTGAACTATTTTCCTTAGGATCTTCTGGACCCCGTTTCTGCTTTCGGTGGTTATCTCTCTTTGGGGGGTGACGGACTTCTTTGGAATTTCTTCCTTGTCCACGTCCTTGGCTTTGACCCCGTTTATGACCGTGATCATGGTCCCTTTTATGTTTGGCATAATGCGAGTGCACCATATCTGCTTCAGGCAGTGGTGTAGACCCAGTTGGTCTATTTTCGTGATTTCTCATGAGCAGATCATTATTTCGCTCAGCCACTAGTAAGAGAGAAATCAGTTCAGAGTACTTCGTGAAGCCTTTCTCTCGGTACTGTTGCTGTAGTACCATATTGGAGGCATGAAACGTTGTAAACGTTTTCTCAAGCATATCGTAATCGGAGATGTTATCTCCACATAGCTTCAGTTTAGAAGTAATTCTGAACATAGCAGAATTATATTCAGAAACGGACTTAAAGTCCTGTAGCCTCAGATGGGCCCAATCATATCGTGCTTGTGGCAGAGTGACCAACTTCAGGTTGTCATATCTCTCCTTTAAGCTGTTCCACAAAACGAGTGGATCCTTGACGGTGAGATATTCAATCTTCAAACCTTCGTCAAGGTGGTGGCGCAAGAAAATCAAGGCCTTCGCACAATCTTGGGTGGATGCTTTTTCTTTATCTTTGAGGGTGTCTCCGAGACCCATAGCATCTAGGTGGATTTCAGCATCCAACACCCATGTCATATAGTTCTTGCCCGAAATTTCAAGGGCAACGAACTTTCTTTTCATAATGTCAGACATACTCGAAAATTAAATTAGGAAGAGGGAAAATACCTTGGATTTTCGAGAATGATACTTGAGACGGTAGAGTCTCGTGCTGATAACGTGTTATAAACTAAAGCAAAAGACAAGAACAATATAGCAAGAACAATAGCAATAGAGAGAAGAGTAGAGAGAGTTCTTCTTATTGTGTTGAGAGGGGTGAATTACAATGGTAGAGAGCACCTCTATTTATAGGGAGGAGGAAGATCTTGCTACCAATAATAGGACTCTAAAATCTCTCTAATTAAATACATTAAAGACATTCACCTTAAATAGAAGTGTAAGAATCTTCTATTTCATAACACAACTGACGATAGAACCAGAATTTTCGTTAAGGAGTATTAAAATATATAAAAGTTAATATATCAGAAAATTAAGAGGAGTTAATACACATACACACACACACACACACACACACACACACACACACACACACACACATATATATATATATATATATATATATATATATATATATATATATATATATATATATATATATATAATATATATCTTCTCCAATATAATTTATTTTTTGCATATAATTAAATAGTGTATTTTTCATGCAAAGGGGTGTCGAAGGTGACTCCGCCACCGACATTATTGATAAAATTGTCTCTGTGTTACCTATAGGTCACGATTCAAACTGCAGAATTAACTATTGATACTTTTATCAGGTTAGGCTACCTACGACACATCCCCTTAGGGTGAAGCTCTTCCTAGACTCTATATAAATACGTGATGCTTTGTATACTGGCTTGTCCTTTATATATGAACTTTGAATTTGTGATAGTAGGTTACTTATCATTATTACCATATTAATAATCAATATTTATCAATAGATTTAACAAAAGTTACCTAATAAGTGAATAGTGTAAATATACTTTATAAAATCCATGCATATATCTTATAAAATATATATCTATATAAGTAGAGATTAGAGAGACAGAGTCAATTTTTCACAAGAGGAGAAAATGTGAAGTTTTTTTTTTTTTTAAAAAGAAAGAAAATAATAAAAGAAGAGAAATTATGTTATGGAAGGTCTTAAATAAGATTCCATAATAATTTAGCCTTTCCATGATGGGGATTGGTTGGTCTATACCGCACCTTCTTTTGTCCTGTTTGGTTCTTGTTTCCTTCTATAAAATATATACAGCACAATTCTCTTCTTATATAAAACTCACTCTCAATAACTTTTCAAGATTACATTTCTATAGTTTTCTCTTCTTCTTTACAAGTTCAAAGAGTGTGTCACTTAGAGAGAAAATGGACCAAATGGATTCTTTATGGAGTTATCAAGAGGTAGGAATTAAGTCATTCTTTACTCTCTTGTTTGATTAATGTCTCAGTTCATTTCCTCTTCACCATTTTTTCTTCAGAATTTGAAGCCTTCTTAATTGTTTAGATTTACTCTATTCTATTAAATTCTTTTCCTCCTTTCTGTTATTAATGCATCTTTTACTTCTTTTCCTCAATAAGTTTTCTTGTGTTCAATTCACACTTTTCTTCATGTTGTCACTAATGACAATGATCCTATATTCTCTCTGTTTGAGTTCTCTTTTTCTCAGTCAATGATTATATAATAACTTGAACTGAAATAGACTTAAATTGAGAATTCATATAGCCGACTCCAACTTGCCGGAAATGAAGTTTAGTTTTTGTTTTTGTTGGCATAGTAGCTTGCTGAAGTTTTTTTTGTTGGGTAAAAGTGGTGCAATACCATTTTCTCCTAGTTGAGGACATGTTTCTGTTAAGGACTTTCAAAAGTAGCAGTAGAATTTTATAAGTGTCCCAAGTATATTTCAATTTTACAGGGCCCAATGCACCATATTTTCTTTAATCTTATAAAGTATCCAAAGGTGAACCATGGTTTACATTCACTTTTCTAAAGTTATGGAGTTGACTGATATATTTCATGACCTAACTCATGGGCCCTGTCTATGGTTTTACTATTACTCCTAACTTTGAATAACTTATTCATATAATAAAAATAATAATAATTACTGATTAATCCAAATCTGTTAAATTACATCCATGATATTTATGATCTTTCATGAGTGTGAACATGGCTAAAGGCTTTGTTTCTGGATGAGCTGCCAGTGAACAAGGCATCTCGCGTTAATGCAGGGTTAAAGGGCCATATTCCCAGGGGTATGATGTAGTCATGTAGACAGCATAATGAAAGGATTATTGGCTGCTTCCACGGCTCGAACTAATGACCTATAAACCATACATAGATAATTTTGTTGTTGCTAAGGCTCCCTTCCACTTTGTTTCTGGGAAGGAATTAAATTCTTGAGTGATTTTCTCTGACTTAACTATTTATAAATTTTGCAGACAATGGAAGAAATGAGACAGAAGCTTCTATATACTAGTCTTGAACTTGAAAAACTGAAAATGGAAGCAAGTGAAGAGAAGAGAAACAACAATGAATATGTGAAGCAATTAATACAACTTATAAAGATGGCTTATCAAGAAAGAGATGAAGCAAGAGATCAACTTCAGAAACTAGTCAACAAAATCAATCAGGCTGATTTGCTCATTACCCCCTCTCAAATCCAAGTTGATTGTTCACTAGTCAAGGCAACGAAGGCGAATTCAAGCACTATTGAATCGAATAGTCTCACTGAAACTTACAATTATCAATCACAGAATTCATCCCCCGTCGAGTCCTTTTTGGATGCTGTTACATCTCCTGAACTTTCCAACATCAATGTAGCTGATTCAAATGCAATGCCATTCGTAAACCAGCCTCTCGTTCCGGTTTCATACACTGTTGTCCCTCAAGAAATGGCAAAAGTTGATCTTGATCCTGCCTCGTTGGTTATTGAAAGTCTTGCTAAGGGAAAGACATTGCCTCAACAAGGGAAATTCCTTCAAGCTGTTCTTGAATCAGGGCCACTTTTGCAAACATTACTTGTAGCCGGACCGCTTCCTAGATGGCGTAACCCGCCTCAGTTTCAGCCATTACATATTCCACCAGTTTCAATTAAAGGCTGTGAAGCTGGTATTGTCACTCAGAATAATGCTGCAAATTCTAGTCATCTTGTTTTACCGCTCAATTCTCAGCCTTACTTCGAGATGACTTGTGGATCATCACAAATGTTGTCACCTTATTTAGGATATCAGAGATTGGTATCTGCAGGTGAAAATTGTAACAGTTTTGTTCACCTGGACAAGAGACAAAGGTTGCAGTGAAACAAGTTGAAGCATGCCTATGTTTCTGATTTTTGTATAAATTCTGATTTTTATTGAAATAGCTATAATTTTGATGAAATAGTTGAAGAAAAGAGTAGTTTAAATTTCTTTGTCAGACCTTCTACCCTTCATTAGTATAATGTTTGTAGTTCTTGGAGGCAATTACAAGTGCTATATTAACATTTTAGTTTCCAGCATGCTGGAGAGATGGAGACTATAGAAAGGAATTTGTGTTTACAATTTGTAATTGTTGAATTTGTACCAAGAAAAAAGAACAAAACCATGGTTCCCTACTTTCTCCTCCATCAGATTATCTTAAAAGAAGACAGTTATAAACACGAAAGAGTTTTTGATTTATTCTGATGAGAACATGTGAATGCATAAGTACAACAACAACAACGCACCCTTTGAAATCCCATAAGTGGAGTTTGGGGAGAGCAATATGTAGTGGTGTCAAAATGGATAAAAAAAAGTAATTACCATTCGTATTATCCACTAAAAAATGGGTTAAATATTAATAAAAACCATATTATCCACTTAGAAAATAGATAACTAATAAGTTTAACTTTTACATTTGTAAAGACTCAAATTGAGTATTTGTCGAAAGATTAGGAATTCTTCATCCTATTTTCTATTTGGAGTAAATATGGGTCGGTCGGATAATTTATTCGTTTTTGTATCAACCGTCTTCAACCCGCCTATTTCCGACCCGACCACCCGTGTGCCACCCTGCAGACCTTACCTTTAATTTATGAAGGCGGAGAGTTATTTCCGATAGATTATCGGCTCAAGAACCGACGTAAATGCAGAAGTACGTATTTCTTGGCAAATGGGAAATTCTGTATAAATGTTAATTTTCCACTGAGCTACCAGCAAGACTGAAAAACAACCTGGTGAGATTTCTCAGTGAATGATAGCAGTATCAGAAAGTTTGTATAATCTGTGTAATGCAAAGAGTTCACGCCACGGAATGTATCGGCAAACTAAGGACGTTTCCAATACAAAATATAGGCTAAACAAGTGGTACACTGAATACCAATAAAGGACTCCGCAAAGCTAAAAGCAATTCTTGAAATGCACTCTTTTTATAATTAACGAAAGGAACTCGTATATTATGCATTCACTACGTAAAATCAGTTCAAAAATAATGATGAGCAAACCAGAGGGAATGATACTACAGATTGTGCAGTTTGCTTAGGTGAATTTGAAGAAGGTGAATGGCTGAAACATTTGCCTAATTACCCTGATGCCTTTCACGTTTCCTGCATTGACACTTGGTTTCAGATTCATTCCAGCTGCCCACTATGCAAATCAAATGTATATAGTTCCAAATGCAACAAGGGCATTCCATTTCTATGGACACATTACTGGTACCTCTAAGAAGAGAAGATATCCATCATGAAAGATCAGCAGACTATCAGGACACCAGGTCACATACACTACATAATCCTTCTCTTGGCAATGGCATGTCTAAAATTTAGATATTATTGTTTCTAAGTTGAGAGATTAATTATGACAAACTCTGGGATAGCTTAAAAGAAAATATATTAGCGGAATTTACATACAATAATAGCTATCAATCGAGCATCCATAAGTGCTCTGTATAAGGCCTTATAAAGGAGGCGATGTCGTTCCCAATTGGTTGGCTTGAACCTAGCCAGGCTAGGTTATTAGGCACAAATTTTGTTCGCGTGCTTTGTAGAAGGTGAAATTGATTCAGGTGCTGCTTTGTACAACACAACCCAAACAAAAGAGTTATGGTAATAGGAAGGTTCATGATGTGGCTTTTATAGAGGGTAAGAAGTTCTTCGAGTTTTGCTTATGAAGGGCGTAATGAGGTTTGGGAAGAAGGTCAAGTTGAGCCCTCCGTATATTGGTCCATTTGAAGTATTAGAGAGAATAGGTGAGGTGGCCTCCATACTTGCTTTACCACCCAGCTTATCACGAGTTCATCCGGTAGTCCATGTTTGCATGCTTCAATAGTACTTTAAGGACTAGTAACATGTGTTGGATTTCAATTCAGTGCAGTTGAATAAGAATCTACATTTTGAGAAAGAGTTGGTGGCTATTTTGGATCGATATATTCAGAAGCTAAGGTCTAAAGATATTGCATCAGTGAAGGTCCAATGCAGGGTCAGCCAGTCGAAGGCGACTTGAGAGACCGAGCATGATATGTGGAGCACATATCATCACCTTTTTGTCACTCCAAGTATGATTCTAAACTCTTTCGAGGATAAACGTTTGTATAACATGGGGAGGATGTGAAGACTCGGCTGGTCGTTTTATGTATTTGAGCCATGTTTCCCTATTTGATACTTCTATGCTTGTTTGTCGTGTTGTGACTTGCGGAGATGGTTAGTTTAGTTTCAACAAGGTTTTAGAGTGAATTAGAATACTTAGTTCTGTGGTTGCAAGCTTAAGTTATAAGAGTTGACCAAAGTTTGACTTTCGAGTATGATCACGGATTGGTATTTTGATGGTTTCAATAGGCTCGTATGGTGATTTTGGACTTAGACGTATGTCAGGAGTAAGATTTGGAGGTCCCTAGGAATGGATCTAATTGTCAAAAGTTGGAAGTTTGAAGATTTGAAAGGTTCATAGGTTTGACGGGGAGTTGACTTTTATGTTATCTAGTTTGAATTATTATCCCGAGACCTGGAATAGGTTCATTATTTCATGTAGGACTCGTTCACAAAGTTTGTTTGCAATCCTAGTTGGTTTCATAGGAATCTAATGCTAAGTTGGAATCTTAGAATCTTATGAACTTAAGAGAAGTTCTATTCGTGCTTTGATCGTCAATTGGTTGATGTGATGATCTTGTATGTGTTTGAGGCTTTGGATAGGTTCAAGTAGTGTTTACGGATTTGTTGGTGCAATAGGACATGGTCTTGGGTGGCTCGTGTAAGTTTCGGACCATCAAAGCTTGGTTGATATTGTTGATAACTATTGTGTCTGGTGTGCTTCGCGAACGCGGAGTTGGTCACGCAATCGTAGAGGTTTATTTCAGGTCAGGGGGTTTTGTTCTTCGCTTCATGGATGTCTTGTTTCGTTCACTAAGGTATATGAATAGTGCCCTTCGTGTTCACACTTCTAGGATCGCATTCGCATAGAGAAATGGGCTGTTGGAATTGGTAGGAAGTTTGGCCTTCGTGATCGTGAGGAGGGGACTGAGTTCGCATAAGCTTAAGACGCCAGTGCATTGCTTCACGGGATATGGACCGCGTTCGTGAAAAGTCTTTTGGGTAGTGACTGGATTATGCTCTGCGAACGCGAGGCAGTGGTTGTGTTCGCAAATGGGGGAACACATTTAAGTTTTGTATTTTCGGGACTTAGACCCAATAAATTTTGACTCCTAGACTTGGAGAGATTTTGAATGAAATTTTCATACAAGGCAAGAAAGTAAGTGATTTCTATTTTATATTGATATTATATTTTGTTTCCCAGTGGATTATTACACATAGACTATTTGATTTAAAGAGAAAATTGAGGGTTTTGCCTATGGCTTTGGAGAGTAAAAATTGGGATTTTAGGATCCAATTTGAAGTCGGATTTGGACAAAACTTGTATATTTTGACTCGTATTAGAATGGATAATCGGGATTTGTGACTTTTATCGGGTTCTGTGAAGCGAGCCCGGGTTGAATTTTTAGTTGACTTTGCATAATTTGATAAATGTTGGGGATTTATTATTTGGAATCGATTCCTATAGCATTGTTTGACGTTATTGAGTTATTTTTGTCTAGGTTTGACATGCTCGGAGGCTGGTTCGAGAGGAAAGGACTATTTAGATTATTGATTCACACGCTTTGAGGTAAGTAACTTGTCTAAAATTGGGTTGAGGGTAATTTCCCATTGGTTATAGTATCTGATACATGTTGGGGGTGACGCACGTGCTAGCTGACGAGCACATATGTGTACATTGAGGTTATTCGTGATTCAAATAGACCTTAAACTATTATGTGTCTTATTTTGCTATCACGCCCCATTATTTATGTGTTCTCTTCACTTGCCTAACTACGTGAGGTATTATTCATGTTAGAAATACTTTCTAGGCTATATGCTTTTCTGTTTGAGACACGATATGGCTATTCTTGCTATATTGAGATGTTTTTGGCTTAATTGTAGTCATATTCTCACTCATGATGTTACATCCACATAATATATTTTTGTCTATGTGGATTCTTTATATGTTATCTCACATGTTGTTGATGCCCTTATATGTATGACACAGTTTGAACTAAGACTGCGAGACATGAGCATTTGAGACTTGAGCGGTTGATGACTGATCTTGGGCGATAAAGTTAATTTGATACTTGTACTGAGGTGACACACATGCTAGGCCTTATATTGGATTGAGTGGTATTGATTATGAGGTGGTGCATGCGCCAAGCCCCATATTGGGCTAAGTGATATTGATCGTTGAATTTGATTCGATCACCGGTTATATATGTGCTTGGTGAGGGACATGTGTCAAACATCCGTATAATGTAAATTGTGGTTGTGTGTGATGATTAAAGGGTATTTGTGTCAACCACTATACATGCGCTAAGATTGTGTATATTAGATAATTCAACTGCGAAGTGTTAATTCTAGCATGCATACTTGTCATGCAGGTATAGAGTTGTGGTTCCACCCTCATGCTACTTGGTACTTTATATCCCCATTTGATGTGTAGAACGTGGAATCATAGTTAAGTTGATAAAGAGCATGTTTAGGCGATTTCTGCGGAAGAATTTATGCCTTAACTATTATTGTTGAAAAGCATACTTATTTTTATTCTTATTGTGAAAAGATTAAACTTGATATTACTTGAACTTCTTTTTCTTTTTGATGTTATTATACTGCTATTATTGTTATTGGCTATTGGAAATGAATACTGTACCTTGCTAAACTCGTCACTATTTTTATCTCGAGGTTAGGCTTGTTACTTATTGAGTACATAGAGTCGGTTGTACTTATACTATACTCTGCACTCTATGTGCAGATCCAAGTGCTGTTGAGAGGGGGTGATTGCCAGATAGAGACATCAATACTAATTTTGGAGATTTTGAGGTCGCTGTTGTTTTCGTTCACAGGACTTGAAGTCCCTTCTCTCTTAGTTTATATTCTACTATTCTATCTTTCAGGCAATATTTTATTTTGAGATCGGACACTGTATTTGAATTTTGTAGTTCTCACATACTCGATGACACCAAGTGGTAAGATGGATTTTAGACGTGTTATTGCTATTGACTTTAGTTATTTGTGAGTATTCCGTTGTTGAGACTATTTAATAATGTTATTTAAATTTATTTCTACTTATTTATTATTAGCTTACCTAACATTCGGCGTTAGGCGCAATTACAGCTCCGATGAAATTTTAGTCATGACAGGAATAAAATCAAAAAGGAAGAAGAAAAAATATGATGGACCTACTGGCACGCCACATTCAAGAGGAGGCGTCGTGGTGCGTGCTATTTGCAGATGATATTATATTAAATGATGAGATGCGAGGTGGTGTGAACGCGCAATTAGAGGTATGAAGGCAGACCCTGGAATCTATAGGTTTTAATTAAGCAGGACTAAGACAAAATAATTGTAGTATAAGTTCGGTGGTGAGACTCAAGATAGAGAAGGGGAGGTGAGGCTGGACTCGCAGGTCATCTCTAGGAAAGGGAGTTTTAAGTAGCTTGAGTCTATTATTCAGGGGATGGGGAGATTGATGAAGATGTCATAAATCGTATTAGGGCGGGATGGATGAAATGGAGACTTGCTTCCGGTGTTTTGTGTGACATGTAGGTTCCACCAAAACTTAAGGGTAAGTTTTACAGAGTGGTAGTCAGACCAACGATGTTGTATGGGATGGAACGTTCGTCAGTCAAGATCGCTCATGTCCAGAAGATGAAGGTAGTATAGATGAGGATGTTGGGATAGATGTGCGGGCATACCAGGTTAGATAAGATTCGGAATTAGGTTAATCGCGCAAAGTGAGTGTAGCCCCTATTAAGGACAATATTCGGGAAGCGTGACGTAGGTGGTTTGGTCATGTGAGGAGGAGGAGGAGCACATACATCCCGGTGAGAAGGTGTGACAGATTGAAACTGGAGGGTCTATGGAGAGGTAGAGGTAGGCCAAAGAAGCGGTGGGGATAGGTAATTAGGTAAGACATGGTGCAACTTCAGCTGACCGAGACAATAACCTTTATTGGAATGTATGGGGGTCGAGGATTAGGATAGTAGAGTAAGTATGCTAGAATATTCACAATACTAGTATTGGCACGCAATCTTACTTTCTGTTGGTAGTAAGTTTTTGTGACTAGCCGTTATTTTCTTTCATTTTTAATCACCTTACTATCTTATTATTTTTATTTTGCTTTTATATGGCTTTTGGTACTATCCCTTCTTGTCTATATCTTCATTAATGTGGTGTTTATACTTTCCTGAGCCGATGTGTCATGGCCCAAACCGAAGGGCTGCGATGGATACCCGGTGCCTTACTCAACCGAGTATCAACGTAACATGTACTTCTTATCATACTACCATGAGTAAATAATCCAGAAAACTCTTCATGAGAAATAAAACGTAAGGGAATACTCAACATATGAAATCCAACATGATATACAAACTTATATAAGTGACATACAGGCCTATAAGGCCGACATGATCACTTGTAAATTCAAAACATAGGCCGATAAGGCCATACAAGTATCCATGCACCTGACATCTATCTACAACTCTCTAAAATTACATAAAATCATAAAGGTCGGGACAGGACCCCGCCATACAAATCAATGCATGTCCAAATGCATACTAACCAATAGGGAACTCTGGAGCAAGTGGAGTGCACAAACACCTTCCGCTGAGCTGATAGCCTACTTGGAGGATTGTCAACCTATCAATCGGGACCTACGGGCATGAAACGCAACATCCCCAAGTAAAAGGGACGTCAGTACAAATAAAGTACCGAATATGTAAGGCGGGAAAGCATAAACAAGAATAGTAACGTAAAGTGAGATGGAGGAGATACAACCTGTAACATCTGAGTGCCTCTAGGGGGATACTGATATGAAATGCATAATACATATGTAAACATAAACATTTTTAAAAACATTTGCCTGTATGGGCATAATCATCATCACATCGTACCCGGCCTCAAAAAGGACTCGGTAAAAACGTACCCGACTATCATAAGGCTTGGTAGAATCATGCATGGCCATGTGGAGCTTGGTAAACCCAACTGATCAGTGGTTGCACAATAGGTTCCATACCCGGCAGACTATAGAGCGGCTCAGTAGAGTAAAATAGATCCATATATATAATGCATGTTCGACTTATGGAATCACGTTCTAAATCATTCGGAGTGACGTAAGGTCTTTGCACCTTCGGTTAGCATTATGGACATCATACCATCAATATGAATTTCACTATGACTCAAGGATCATACATACTTTCTTAGAATAACTTTGTACGGAAAGAACAATATTGACAATCTTAGTTGCTACGAGTAGAATCATTATGAAAAAACATATCGTTTATGTATATTTTATTTTAGATCATGCTAAAAGAAAGAAGAAAGTTCCTTAACATACCTGGCATAAGAATAAATCCGCATTTTAATATTTTTCGAGTATCCCTGAAAAAATCCTAAACATAGCCATGAAAGTTCCAAATAACCCAGTTTTAAGATGATTAAGGACCGCAATAGCGCAATATCAACCTATTGTGACCAACTCCTTTGCCTCATTATCCATGAGGTGTAACAGTTTCTCAGTCTGATACTTGTCTGATATGCAAGAAATTGCCGAAACTAATGATCCATTTCTACATTGAAAGATGGCATGGAGTTTTGGAGTACACATTTTTCCTATTTGATGAAACGTGAATATCTAAGGAGGTTAGATCCTCCCTTCAAAACACACACCCAAAGAGAGATGCACATTCACTTTATATTAAAACATGGAAGGAGAAACTTTCTGAAGATATGTTAATACTCATTATCCATCTACAAGATAGCACCTCATGAAGAACTAGTCTCGACAAAGTCTACATTTAACAAGTACCAACCATAAGTTCCTGGCCTCGTTTAAATAAAAAAGACAAGCTCCATTTCTCCACATTTGAGATATCTCAGAGGTGTTTCGGCTCACGTTCTAAGCAATGAAGATGAACAAACATAGTTTTTTAACCAAAAATATGATTCTTTGGTCAAAGCTCAAGATAAATAGAAATTCGGGTTACTGATAATCAAGACACTAGTATATAATAGACTTTTTGTGAATAACAAATAAGCAGTAAACGTGTTTCTATTCCAGTGTAATATCGATGATATTGTGTGTCCTTACAAATAATGAGACATTCTCCTTTTATAGTTGATTCGAAGCAAAAGAGTAATACTTAGTCTTAATGAGACACTTATTAGCAAAAATGACATTAAATAAGATGTTACACAATCATTCCTATTTAATACTAATACTCTATCGCATTGGGTATTTAATACTGAATTTGGACTCCTTTTCGTCATCATATCCATGTCTTCAATGCCTTCTAATCTCTTGGCTTTAAATGACCTAAATAGGTACGAAACTTGTATTATTTGAATCGCTTCTCGTGCCTATTTGGCTTTCCTTTCCCCGTATTTGTTGTCACTCGTGCCTCTTGACTAATTATCATGTTTTGACCATTGACCAGTCCACGTGTCATGCCACGTCACCTTCAATGTAAATTTAGTTTGTTCCCAATACAAATAGTCCCCCCACTTTCCATTTATTTGTCAATTAAATATTTGGAAAGTGAATCTTCATAAAAAGGGAATTTTTCCATAATTAATACAATGACAGTACTAACACTTCAATTGTCCCTTATAATTAATGTTCTGCACACGTGTCACCTTTCATTTAATGCTCTACACACGTGTCACTTTTTGATTGGTTCTGCAATTCTGCACCCTTTTTTCAAGGCTTTTTCATTCCCACTATTCACGAAGTGATAGTTACCTTTATTATAGGCTTTCCATTATTACACTTCTAAGTTTGACGGTTGTCAATATAAACATATTTTACCCTCTTTCTTTTGTCTTCTTCTTCATAAATCTTCAACAAGTAACTTATTATTCATTTTTGCTCTTTCTCTCCTTTAGTTCATCCTTCTATAACAATGTCGTCTCCAAACCCTAACCCTAAAAAAGTTTCAATTCTGGATCAATTCCCCAATGCTCCTGTAAGACATAGGAGAGGCAAATGAGGTAGGCTTCGGAGCTTGAGCCTAGGATCCACTCGTGGTGGTTCATCTGGTTCTGCTTCTTCTTCTGGTATTAGGAGTTCTGTTCCAAAGACCCCTTCTTCTAAAGGTAAAGAACCCTCTGAACCTACTCAGGAACTATTAGTTGAAGAAATCATACCCAGTGATTTATCTTTTGGGAATGATAAAAGTTCTCTCCAAGAACAAGTTAAAAATTTAGAGAAGGCTGACACCTATCCTTTTTTAATAACTAAATTTGTAATTCCCACTGTTAGGAAAGACTATAATTGGAGAGATGATCTTCATATGATGATTCCTGCCCAGAATCAGAGTCTCTTCTTTTAGAATTGGATTCTCTTTCGTTTATACCTACCCTTTTACTTTAGGATTCAATCCTGCCATTGACCCAGTTATACTTCAATTTTGCCAGTTTTTTAAAATTTGCTTAGCACAAGTAGGTCCTCTTGTTTGGAGAGCTGTGGCTTGCTAAAGGTATTTATCTACCAAAGCCAATGTCAATTTTACCTTTTCCTATCTTATTCACCTATACCACTCCAAATTATTCTGCTATGGAGTTTTTACCTTAACTGCAAGAAGCAAGAAGGTTTGGTAAACCCTAAAGATGACAAGGATCGAGGGTGGTATGGTCATTACATTTCTGTACGCACAGTGGATTTGTTGGGTGAAGCAAACATTCCCTTCACCTGTGAAGTGGAACTTTGCATGTAACATTTCTTTTACTTACCGTATCTATTTTTTAAGAATTTTGATTTCTTTTTTAATCTCGTCTCTTTTTGGTTTTTTGTAGCAACCATGGGAGATATGGAACCTGTTCTAACTTCCGTGGTTGGGTAGATTCAATTCTGAAGATGCGCCTATGGAGGCGAGAACCAGTTCTTGATGAAACTCCCCTTTATTGCTTTATTCCCACTTCTTCTACTCCTCTGACAACCATGGGTGTTTCTTTGCTTGTTTTATCGACTCTTATTTCCTTACCTGTTTTGGTCCCCATGTCTGCTCCTTCTGCCCCTGCTTTGACTCATGCAGTTCCTATTGTTTTTACCTCTTATGTTACTCCTCCTTTTATTGCTCCCCCTCCTTCTGTCGAACATACAGAGGTGGGTTCTAGCAGCAGAGGCATGGCTATGAGATCCTTCCAATCATAGCCATTTGAGAAAGACTGATGGAAGTGATGTTTGGCTCGAGCCTCTAATTGGAGATATTGAGAATAAGAAGATGGAGAGCCACAGTTGCTTGACTCTGATGAATGACATAGTTCATTCTACCTTAAAGGTACTTATCTTTTAACTTACAAATTTTTTGTATCTCACTATATTCTCACATTTAATGCATTTCTTGTAGGCTAATCTCATAGGTACTGAGTGAATGGGAAGAATCTCCACTCTAGAGAAGAAGGATTGACAGTCTGCAAGGCTATTTCTAAGGTTAGGAGAATAGCCAAGGAAGCCCAGCTTGAGGCAGCAAATTGGAAGGAGCAGTTTGAGAATGCTCAGGGGA
The DNA here is from genome assembly GCA_034376525.1 of Nicotiana benthamiana. NCBI lineage: Eukaryota > Viridiplantae > Streptophyta > Magnoliopsida > Solanales > Solanaceae > Nicotiana > Nicotiana benthamiana. The sequence goes on from CM067334.1 coordinate 9,250,755, forward strand.
CCATAGAAGAGTTGCAAGAAAGCATAAATCACCTGGAGTAGCAAAAGCGTGGAAAAAGAACAGAGGAAGGAGCCTAGCCTATCCTATATAGTAGAGTATTAGGCCTAACTCACAGGTGTTTGACTTATGAGCTAGCAATTGCCAAGGCTTCTTCGAGCCAATTTGAAAACGATAAGGAGCTTTTGAAGTGATAATTTTCTGAAAAACTGTCAAAGGCCAATGAAGAAATCAGAGAGCTTAAGGCATTTGTGGAGAAGAAAGAAGAATATGCAGGGGAGTTAGTGCAAAGCTTGACTCAAGCTCAGGATGACTTAAAGATCTCCTCTGACAAGATACGTGCCTTGAAGAGTTCACATGCCTCCCTTGAAGCTTCCCTTGATTCCCACTTAGTTGAACAACAGATATTGAAGAACGATCTTGCTATGTGGGAAATGGAATATGGACTTCTTGAGGAGAATTTCAACATAGAGTTAAGTTTGACTTTTCTAAAATCTCGCTGTGATGCTTTGATGGAGGCTACTCAAGAAAACTTTGATTTGTAATCTAAATTAGCCAAAGTCTTAGACACTATTAAAAAATCCAACAACCAATTGATACTCCTTCTCCTGCACTTAGAACTCCTTGGACAGAAAAGCTTTTAAATGAAGAAGTGGCTACTGTGGAAATTGGAGTTGCAATTCCAGCTCCCGAGGGTGAAACTTCTACGACACAGTCCACGGAAGCTGAAGCTCTTGTGACTCTTGCTTCCCTCGATGAAATTAACACTTCGGGCCCAGTTGAAACCGCTCATATTTCTGCTCCTTCGGAAGTTGTTACCGTGCATGTGGCTGCCCCTGAAAATGAGATTGCAACTTCTGATGTTCCAACCCCTTCAGTGACCAGTTGAATCTATCTCAAACTTTACTATTTTTTTAATTGATTGGTGGTGTTATCCCTTGGTAACTTTAAGGGATCTTTTGATGAAGTCCCCAGTTATCATAATGGGGCATTTGTAAAAAACAAATATTTTGCTGACCAAGTTTTACTTAGTCTTTTTTTTATATTAATAAGTTTTATCGGTAATTCTGTATATTCTATTCTTGCCTATTTATCTAGGACATATAAAATAGCTTAGCATTATCCTTTGAAAATGCTTTATGATTCTTCTTATGGATTATCAACATGAGGCTTATAAAAGAGGGCCCTTTTATTTTATCGACACTTAAAGAAGATGACGTCTCAACTTCATAATGGTGTTATAATACGATGAAAGAAATAGGAATACACATGTTTTGTATGAAACAACTTTGACAAGTTTTTATTCATGAACTTTGATCATGCCCAACAATGCCTTATAAAAGAACAATGCGGTTGTTGCAAATATAATCCGGTTTACAAGTCCGGAGTCAAATCTCACGGAGACTTAAGGCTTAGATACAACTGTTCATTATCACCAAGAAGACAAGCTTAAAATATTCCTAACTTATAAATATTAAGATTCTTGTATTTAACATACTGACTAACAAATTAAAATAATAAATTAACAACTAAAGATAGTAAGAGTTAGAGACAAGATTAAGGAGGTCTAGAATTATGATTTTCCAAATTGTTGGAATCCTTCCAGCTATGTCTTCTATAATTTCGCCTAAGTATTTTATACCGATCATGAGCGCTCTTATTACCGTAAATCTCTCCCGAGTAATCACGACAATTTTTAGATGCACTCTCCCGAGCTACGCTAGTTGGCTTTTAATACATCTCACTTCAGATCGCACCCAAGGCTTCGTTATCCCTAATCCCGCCTTTAAACTCGCAGTTATAGATCCCTCTTATACTTTGGGAGTGGTGTTGTTCAACAATTACCTAAATATGTACTCTTTCCCGAGTTATGCATCCTAAAAAGGCACAGCTAATAGATATCTCTTCAATTAACTACAACATGAACGTATTTGAACAAATAGAGATTATACTACGACTCAATTATATAAAAACATAACAAGAATTTATCCTACAAAAGGTTCCATCAAAACCCTATATAACAAATTAGCTATTCATAATAGTATGTAAAACTACAATATTAAAAGTCATAACCAACAATGAAAAATAGGAAGAGGAAAGAAAACTTGTAGAAGAATACTCAAGCCTTGCTCCTATTGTGTCTCTGCCTCCTTAAGTCAAATCTATGTCAAAAATATGTCCCATCCTCTCAAAATAGGTTTATGACCCATTTAATACAAGTTGGAATAGTGTAGGGCCGAAATAAACTTGTCCTGGTCGAAATAGGACTCCTTTTTTACACCTGGAGCTGCGCGACCGCGGCCAAAACGCAGCAGAACCGCGGCCAGATCACCTCTCTGATTTTCTACCGCGGTTCTACCATGGTCGCGGTGAAACCGCGGTGTTTTACCAGTTCCGTTTGGAATTTGAAAAAACTCAAAGCATGAAAGATGTAGTCCTCTGGGTTAGCTTTCCAACCATATATTATGGAGCCCAAACGGAGTTAAAAAAATGCTATGTCCAGTTTACTAGACAGTGCACAATATGCTTCATCGAGTCTTCGTTTGTTCTCAACAATCCAATATGACCCCCGAACACGATCCCGGCTTGATTCCTTGAGCTTTTACTTAGACTTCATAGCTGCATATCACTTAAATTCATTTCATAACATCTATATAGCTTGAAATCATACCTATAAGGCATAAAACACATAATTAGTGCAAAACACTAGCAATAAAAGCGCAAACTCAATTAAAGTGCAGTAAACTCGAGTGTAATAAGCGACTAAAATAGGTAATTATAGCCTATCATCAACACCCACACTTAAGCCTTTGCTCGTCCTCGAGCAATCAAACGTCCACGAGTATTTAAAATAGACTCAGCACAGAAGCGTAACATCTTCACATCAAGATTTGACTCACAAGTACCGCGCATTATTCATAACTCACCTACTTACTCTAACATAAAGGTCACTGACATTACCTTTCCTTCAGGAATCAAGTTCCCTCACACAACAAAAGAGAGTAGTTCCACATAATAAAATTTAAGAACACTTAGGAACTCAAGATAGAAAGAATTCACTCACTCTTTGAAATAATATTCATATGCCACAAATGATACACCATAAGCTTGCTCGTAGTGTACTATTCCACTAATCGAGCTCATTCAATCTAGGATCGATAGGACTTTATTTGGTTGTAATGTAGGCTACAGGACGGGTAGGATACATTTAGATATAAGAGTGACTACACCTCCCTAAGCACTTTAATATATATACTTTAACATTCAAACTCCATACTTATGTCAATCCAAACTCCACCTTCACATCAATATACATCAACTCCCAAATAATTTAAGCATACTTATATCAAGAGTCACCACTATCAAAGTTTTGTTTTTTACAACAATACAACTTTTTTTTTCTTTTTCAGTTCACGTGGCTCTTACTTTTCAAATCAGTGCACCTTTCTCCTTATTTCATTAGTTCCACTCAAAATCCAAACTAACCACCACACAATTTAAATTTTATAAAGTTCATAACAATTCAAGTGCTCCTGAGAGGTTACAATGGTTCAAATAGATGGTTAATTCAAACAACTGGGCAAGGCTTGTAATGTGGTTGCCAAAGAAACAGGATTACTGGCTCAAATGGGTTAACTACGATACATAACAATTAGGTGGGTAAACTATACATATCTGGCTCAACAAAGAAATGTCTATATCACTTCCTAGACTGAATAAAACTACTATTTCGCTTTGCAAATACACGGGCAAGTTCTAGACACCAAATGCAATGCACAAAATACAACAAACCTCACACGCACATGACACATAACTCATTCAACATTGGATTAATGGACACTCTAGTCAAAGCAGTTAAGCAAAGTTAAGATCATATACTTTAAGGAACTTCTACAAGAGTCACAAACTGAGCCTAAGCGTCACAACCAAAGTACTCACTATTCTCAAGGCATAAAAAATTCAAGAGATACTGCTTCACTTCAAAACACAACACAATGGCTATTCCCCCAAAAAAACTACTACACCCGGTTCAAACAAAACCCTTGGAAAAGAACCGTGGTTTAAAGAAAAACCAAGGGGGAATTTCTACACTACCTAACAAAAGAAAATCTTTTTGCTTTTTTATTTAGACTTAAATCCCTCAATAAAATTGAATAGTAGATCCATCGTCAGGAAAATTCAAATCCCTTTTTTTCATTTTTTTAAAAAAAATTATTCAATTAAACTAACAAAACTAAAATAGCATAGATAATTATCCAGACAATCTCCTCACCCCACACTTAAAATTGTGCATTTTCCCCAATGCATACCATACTAATAAGAGGGTAAAAGAAACTCCATGATAGGCCAAAGGCCGAAGCACTAATAGCTCATGGGGTACTCAGACTTCTCCCAAGCTTGGTCCTTTGTGCGGGTACCTCACACTTAGTTCCAACCATTTGGTTTGTTGTTGCATCCTTCAAATACCTTTTGCTTTCCAGACTCCTAGAAAATAAAAAATAATACAATTAAAAAAAATTAATACAAAAAATAAAAGAAAGCAGTAAAGTTGGGTTACCTCCCAACAAACGCTTGATTTAACGTCGCGTCACGACGTGAATCACTTTCTGCCTCCATTTCGAACTTATAAATCGCACCCCAAATTTTGATTCAAGCTTATGATTATGCTCTTGGGGAGGTATAAATTCTTGCGAGCCAAAAATTAGATAGAGTCTTATGCACTTTTTGGCTCTAGACTGAGGAGTGTCACTTTGCGTAGACGACCTTTAGAATTTCAAAATATAAGGCTCATCTACCTCTTCCTTGGACTCCTTTTTATGCTCGTAAAGATCCCCATTTCACCGTCCGAACATAATGCAGAGAAGTATTTGGAATGAGGTCCAACACGCTCTAATACATTAACTTCAAGATTTTCGACCTCCTCAACACCCAAAACACTAGAGTCAACTACATTTGTATCTTCAACGTCCCTAGTTGACTCTAGTATTACTTCTTCAACATCGGCATCCTTAAATTCTAGATGGTTAGAGTGTTGGGGTTCTACTTTGGACCCCTCCATTGGCTTCTTAATTTCCGTCTCTACTGCAAGTTGCTCCTGGCTACTATCCGTAATATTGAAATATTGAGGATTAAAATATTCAATTAGTTGACTCACTTGAGCCTCTAAGTTGTGAATAATTTCATCCTACCTTTCTATCTACAATAGGATATTACTTTGTTGTTCTATAATGCACTTCAACATATCTTTGATCTTCTATAGGTCAGCTTCCCTAGCTTCTTTGTTCCTGTTATCCTCACAAGAAAACGTAAAATCATCATAATAAGGGGTTGGGGAAGACAAAAAATATAAGCACAACCATGAAAGTGACCATCTTGACCACCACACGTATCACACACATTCCACACAGAAGATTGGGTTGGTGCATAAAATTCGTTCTCTGGAATATTTTGATAATTTTGCCAAGTGTGGTTTTCATCATAATATGCATAAGGAGGATTAAAAGTATAATTACCAACATCAAAGCTTTCATTATTCCATAATGCCATATTTTTTTTAAATCAACAAGTAAAACAAAAATGAAAAGAAAAAAATATCAAATACAAAAAAATAAAAATAAAAGTTCAAACTTGAATCCTAATAATATGTACACCCCGGCAACGACGCCAAAATTTGATCACGCCAAACTATGCCTTATAAAAGGATAATGCGGTCGTTGCAAATATAATCCGCTTTACAAGTACGGAGTCGAATTCCACAGAGAACTAAGGCTTAGCTCAGTTGTTCACTATTACCAAGAAGACAATCTTGAACAATTCCTTACAAATATTAAGATTCTTGTATTTAACGAACTGGCTAACAAATTAAAATAATACATTAACAACTAAAGATACTAAGAGTTAGAGACAAGATTAAGGAGGTCAAGAGATATGATTCCCCTGTAGACGTGTGATTTTTGACCCTCCTCGAGAATTTTCATATTATTAGCGTAAAATATTTAGTTTAGGTATAATATAACTATTTTAACTAATTTTGACTATATTACTTTATTTTTCATAAAAAGAAAAATTACAAAAAAAAAGGGGTATATAAAGTTTAGTTTATGTATTTCTCATAAACTTAAAAAAAATAGCACCTTATTTTTAATTTTTATAAAATTTTAGTGTATATATATATAGTTTCATTAATATTTTGTAGTTACTTTAAACATAAAAATACAAAAAGTACTTTATATTTTGCCTTTCTATAAAAACGAAAATTGCAAAAAAAATAGTTTTATTTTGTAGTTATTTTAAATCTTGAAAAATATCAAAAATAGTTTTGTTTTAATTGTTAATCTTATTCTGATAGTTATTTTGCTTACGTAGAATTAATTAAATAAGATCGTGTTTTAGTCTCGATTCCGGGCAAAGAATAATATTTGGGTACAAACTACCCATTTGTCGACCTAATTTTCGTACCTAGACCATAATGATTCGAGTCCACCACACGTGGGGACACACTTGGGGGACAAACACACAATATAAGAACATGGGAGACAACTTTTGCTCAAATTAAAGAGGGAAACAAGGAGAGTAAAACATGGATTAGTCGGTTTTCTTTTAATTAAAATAATAATAATAAAATCTGAAAAGTTTTGAAAATTATTGCTATAAATAGAACAGAATAATTTAGGAAGAGTGTGAGAAAAAAAATAGAAGAGAAAATAGGAGGTCCCTGGGAGAATTTCATAAGTATACACTCAATATACACTCGGGATACAATTAGTATACACAGACAGAATTTAATTTTGGAGAGTTTCTTTTGAGAGTTGAAGAGAGTTCAAATATAGAAAGAGAAAAAAAAAAGAGAGATATCCGGACTATTTTCTTTTTTATTTATACTAGTTTTCTCCGTGTTGCTGGGACTTATGGATTGAGGTGTTGAAACTACTTTGCTTGGTTTGTTGTTGCTGTTGATGTTTGCTACTGCTTTGCTGCTTCCCATCTTCCTCTTCTTTTGCTTTCAACACCAGGTACATTTTTGAATTATTATGATGTAGTTGTAAGGTGTACAAGTGAAATGAAATTCTAGGGGAATTGATGAATCATGTGCGTTATTTCTAGTTTAATAGATTATGTGATAAATATGTAATTTTTTTTATTTTTGCGAGCTCGAGTACATTCTCCATTAGTATTTATTGCAACCTATTAACTAATAAGAGGCCCGAACTTGCCAAGCATATACATAAATTAGGAATTTTTCTCTTTTATTTTAGAGATGGACAAAATAGAAGAATGTAGTCATTTTAGGATTATCCTTTTAAAATAAACGAGATGAGCCTCGCCAAATAAAATACACAAGATGTGGGGCCCTCAATAAATATTTAAAAATACTTACAAAAATCGAAAAGGGTCGTTTAGCAAATTTCACGACCCTCCCAAAAGATAATAATGCGCTAGACTCTTTTAGACGCAATTCTAATAAAATTACATCCCTAAATACATGCGGGCATTTTTATGTAGCCCAAATCCAAATCCTAAAACATTGAATAGAGTGTACCTAGGATTTCGGATTCATTTCATGCGGCGCAATACGAAACACACTTTTTAACGACTTTCACTTTTTTAAATAAATATTATTAAATAAAGGCGGTTAAGCATAAAATGGGCATATAGGCTCTTCATATAATAAAAAAATCATATAAAAGCTAAATGCAACAGTTGAGCGATCGTGCTAGAACCACGGAACTCGGGAATGCCTAACACCTTCTCCAGGGTTAACAGAATTCCTTATTCGGATTTCTGGTTTGCATACTGTGAATAGAGTCATCTTTTTCTTCGGTTCGGTATTCAATCGGTGACTTGGGACACTATTAATCTCCCAAGTGGCGACTCGGAATAATTAATAACCAAATCACGTTTCGATTGTTCTTTAATTGGAAAAAATCCCTCTACACCCTCGCGAGCGCGGTAAAAAGGAGTTGTGAAAGCTCTGGTCACTCTGCTGGGGACAAGACCCAGAATCACTGGTTCAAGGTTAGAATTCGAGCTTAGAATAAATTGTTGTGTTTAGGTTTATCTGATTTTGTTACATGATATGTGCTTAATGTGCTAATTCACTGCTTTTACCGCTTTGATATTTCGTGAACTGTATATAAACTGTGTTGAAAACCCATCCCCTCTCTGAGTCTTCTAAATCATGAAAAAGGGTGCACTTCGTGTGACTTCTTACCTGTTTAGAGTCAATCCCACTTTTAGAACGAGGTTCGGATAAGTTGCAAAGTCGGGTTGAGCTAATGTATCCCCGGTACGCTGCCCCCCCCCCGGCTCGAGCAGTCCGCTCGGGTAAGCCAGGTCTAAAACAAACACCTAGGTACTAAACCTAGAATGACTCAACTCCATGCCAGATCCCTAGTAGGAACGCTTATCTGCATCATGTGCATTCTTAACTTAGGGGACTCAACACAGGGGTTGAGTCCGTCTAGGAATAGCAACCTGAAACATAAAAGACCATCTCGATGCATGCTACTTGTGCTCTGTGCATTTATTTGTTTCGGAACCGCATGTTGACCGGCTTCTGAATCTCGAAAATATTAGAACTTTTTGGAAAATGGAGAAAAAGAAAAATATCAGTGTAGAGTGTTAATTACATGTTTTTAGAAAATCAATTTTCAAATGTTGTCGGAGCTTTGCCGAAATTTTGAGAAAAAAAGAGGAAAAAGAGTATTTTATTTTTGGAAAGTTGTTTGTTGAAGAAGAAATTGAAAAAGAGTCTTTATTTTAGTTTGGAAAAATATGTTGTTTTATTGTTTGTTGAAAATAAAGAGAAGAAAAAAAGAGTCATTATTTTGTTTTGTTTTGTCTTGCCATAAAAATAAAAATGAAAAATAGTCTTGTTTTTAAAAATAATCTTTTTTATGAAATGCCAAAAAATGAAAATGAAAAAAGATTCTTGTTTTAAAAATAGTTCGTGTAATTGCGAACTACGCCGGTTTGATTGTCACAAGGTGTGCGATACGTAGGCAACCCTTATCGGGGCCAACCTCCCCTTTTGCTAAAATAGCCAAAAAAATGTCAAAATTGTCATAAGGAAGTAAGGTGATGCTGTTTAAGTCAAAAATAGCCGAATGTTCCCGAAAGGGACGCCGGAAGGCTGACTTTGCATAAACGACCACCTTTGGTCATTTTTAGGATTTTAGCCGGTTAGTTAACGCAGCCTTAGAATCTTCGTCCCTGAGGCGCTGAAAGGCTATGTTTGCAAATATCTAGTTTTCTACTTTTAAAAAAAAATAAGAAAAGAGTTATAAATAAGTCGGTGATGCTTTTTTTGTCGTAAATAGCCGAATGTTGCCGAAAGGGATGCCGGAAGGCTGACTTTGTGTTAACAGCCACCTTTAATCATCATTTTGGGGATTTTGGCCGGTTAGGTGCTGAAAGGTTGTGTTTGTAAAACCAGGTCTTTCATTTTAATTTGAAAAAAAAAAAGAAGAAAAAGAGTTAGTGGGCAAGTGGATGCCGTTTGGATTTTGGTCGAAATAAGCCGAGCCAGCTTCGGCAGTGTATTAAACAGTTCTTGCTGAGATAGCCTCAGAGTATCTATTAGTTGTCGAAAGGCTATTTTCGTAAAAGAATAGACCAGTTTGTAGTGTCATAAAGCAATCCTCCATGGCCTCAAAATTCATGTAAAACCATTTGGTTGAAATTGGAAAACAGGGAAAGGAAGCATGCCGTTTGTGTTTGAGTTTCTAATTCTTCTGCTTAGGGTGTAGTATGTTTTGGTTTTCAAGTATGTAGGTCGTCTTTTCGTCAAAGTATGTTAGTATGGTCAGTTTTAAACCGTTGTAATCATGTTCGTTTTATTATGAATATCAAAATTTTAAAATTTTTTATTATTATTTTTATCCTTTATTGGTCCGAACTACGCAAGGTATGATTCATGCGGGGTCATGATACGTAGGCAATCTTCATAAGATTCGAACACAAAAAAAAAATGGAAATGAAAAAATGAAAAAAAAAAGTTGTTAATAATGAGAACTGAATGAGTCCATTCTAACTTGCTTGTTTTGAACTGTGAAGAAAATTGAGATGGTCGGTTTGTGGTAAGTCGGAAACACAAGATTCCAAAACCTGATTGTGAGCCAAGAGAGTGACACTCGGAACATCACGCAGAATCCTTTACCTGCACGTCATGATATACACTTTATGGGGATGATGTTTGGTGACATGGAGTATTAGAATCCTCTTGGGAACTTGTTTACTGAAGTGGATGATATTGAAATTGGTAATGGCATCGGCAATATCGAAGCAGAGTTCAGTGGCTAATATAATGTGCTTGTAAATTGCAATGACGCTTTATGTCTGGGTCAGCCAGAGGGTGTCTTGGTAGTGAGCTCTGATTTTCCTTCTTATTTTCTGGATTATTCCGGGGTTTTAATCTGGTTTATCTTATTTTTGTACTTGTCAAAGGGCGAAACCTTTTTATCTCATTATTCAAAAAAATCTTCACTTTTTACTTTAGTTTAATTTTGTTTCTTCTTCTTTCGATTTCTGAACTGTACTTTTTTACTAGTTCTGATGATATGGCATGTACAACGGATCTTCGGCCCAGTCTAAATGATCAATCTAATTACGAGCTAATTATATAAGAGATCGACTGTGATAGTGAATCAGAATATGATGAGGATAAAGTCTTTAAAGAGGTACATATGGGATTAAGCCAGTACGAAGAAAAACCCAAGCTCAACTTAAATGACACTGAAGCCGACAATTAGGGGAATGCGGACAAAGTAAAGGAAACCAAAATCAGCATCCATATTGAAACGGGTTCTCCCACATCAGGAAATTTGAAGTAGGGCAACAGGTATTGAAACGGATTCTCCCGCATCAGGTCGAGGCAAAAGGGCAAGTTCGCCCCAAACTGGCAAGGACCATTTGTTGTGACCAGGGGGTTATCCAATGGCGCTTTATGTTTGAAAGATGTCGAAGGAATATGCATCGACATGGCTATCAATTCTGACGCAATCAAGAGATACTATGTGTAATACCTTGATTGCATTTATCATTATTTTTGTTTGTTTGTACTTGGTGCTCATCGGATAACGAAATGACGAAGGTAATTCTTTCTGCTACCTAAACACTGTCAACCTTTATTTCCCCCTTTGAGTTGTATTTGTTCTTTCATACCCTTCTCTTGGACTCGTTTAAGAAAACAAAAAAGATGGAAAAAAGAGAAAAATAATAAGAAAATCATAAGAAAGAAAATATTTGTGAACTACGTTCGACCTGATTCCTCAAAGAGGTTATGTAGGCGCTTCACGGCTCGGTCATGGTGTGACAAAATGTCGTATTCCATTTTTTTGTAGCATGTATATGAGTTGTGAACTATGTTCGACCTGATTCCTTAAAGAGGATACGTAGGCTCCTCACGGCTCGGTCATAATATAACAAAAAAAAATCAAAAAATCCCCAAGCAAGAAACTGGGGCAAGGGTTGCGCTTTTTGTAAATAAATATGGTTCTGAAGGTTGTAATTTTGAACCCCAAATTGATTTGCTTTTGAGCCTTTAATACCCTTTCTTTATAGCCTATCCAAAATCCCACATTACGGTCCAAAGAAAAACCTTATGATCAGTCTTCAAAAGATGCCAAGTTAGACAAATGATAGTCTTATCGGTGAACATAACACTCTGATCCATAACAAAAAAGAAATAAAAAGAGAGTCTTATGGATAACACCCCAATTCCCAGCTGAAAAGTAATACAAATGAGAGAGTCTTATCGGTGAAGACCTTCACGGGCACCATAAGGCGATAAAAGCTGAGAGAAAAAACAAAATGAGAGAAGCTTGATAGTGAAAACCCTTCGGGCACTACAAGTCGAATAAGATTTAGAATCAAATGGGGAATCACCAAATGAAGATCTTGAAAGATGATTAACGGCAAAGGATAGGCCATATGTGCATGTCATGACCGTTAGAGTTGGTATCTGCGTTTGATAGGTTTTTGTTTATAGTTTCTCTTGTTAGAGAGTCGTCTCTTCCATTTGCCTTTTATTCTGTCCCCCTTTATTTTTCTCATTTCATAGGAAAATTCCCCATGTAGTCTGTTTAGTCAGAACGAGTGAGAAATGACTTCAAAATCTTCCATCAGCTTTCCAATTATGCAAGACGAATCGGATTAATACATCCAAGTGGTATGATTCAGGAGTTCTTTGATTTGAAGTAGGTAAAAGAAAATGGCATTGATGGCGGAAATGCATGCCACAAGGAAGATCATCAAACAGGGGCAGAAAATTTTCCTTCCATTTTGAAAATTTTCCGGAAATCAGGTATCCACTTGGGGAAGAAGGAAGATAAGACAAGCCATAAGGAAAATGGTCTTTGAACTAATGTTATCCCCATAATAACAAGTTTTAATAAAGGAATTTGTATCCCCAGCAGACAGAATAAAGTACCAATTTTGAAGGAATAAAATCCCCCCCCCCAGCAATGTTATCCTAAACAACGTTGTCCCCAGATGACCCAGCGATGTTGAGAGAAAATAAAAATTTTGAAGGAAGTATAAATGAGGGGAAGAAAATTAATTCCCCGGCAATGTCATCTCCAACAAATAATATCATCCCCAGCAAGTTTTGATAGCGTGATGGAACGCAGAGCAGGGAAAGGAGAAAGGGAAAGACCATCCCCAACAGGAGTACCACAACCACCCACCACATTTTAAACTAATAATTTTTTTTTTGATTTGAGTCAGGGAAAGAAAATGATATTGTTGGTGGAAAGACATGCCACAAGGAAGATCACCAAAACAGGGGCAGAAAATTTTCTGCGGTTGTTGAAAATTTTCTCGGAGGAACAAGGAAATCAATTCAAGTAATAAAGGAGAAAACATCCCCAGCAGAAGCGGCACGACCACTCACCACACTTTAAACTGACAAATTTTCTTTGATTTAAGACAGGGACGGAAGCTATGTCCATATCAAGATATTTACATCATATCATGCTTTTTGCACTGCATTAATCATTGTAATTGCCAAATAGAGCACCACATGCAGGTTTGTCCACCTTCAATAGGATATTCTTGGTTCTATCCGACCTCAAATAGGATATACTTAGTTCTATCCGCCCTCAAATAGGATATACTTAGGTTCTATCCACCCTCAAATAGGATATACTTGGTTCTATCCGCCCTCAAATATGATATATTGGTTCTATCCGCCCTTAAATAGAATATACTTGGTTCTATCCGCCCTCAAATTGGATATACTTGGTTCTATCCGCCCTCAAATAAGATATACATTGGTTCTATCCACCCTCAAATAAGATATACTTCTATCCGCCCTCAAATAGGATATACTTGGTTCTGTCCGCCCTCAAATAGGATATATTGGTTCTATCCTCCCTCAAATAGGATATACTTGGTTTTATCCGCCCTCAAATAGGATATACTTAGGTTCTATCCGCCCTCAAATTGGATATACTTGGTTCTATCCGCCCTCAAATAGGATATACATTTGTTCTATCCGCCCTCAAATAGGATATACTTGGTTCTATCCGCCCTCAAATACGATATACTTGGTTCTATCCGCCCTCAAATAGGATATATTGGTTCTATCCGCCCTCAAATAGGATATACTTGGTTCTATCTGCCATCAAATAGGATATACTTGGTTCTATACGCCCTCAAATAGGATATACTTGGTTCTATCCGCCCTCAAATAGGATATATTGGTTCTATCCGCCCTCAAATATGATATACTTGGTTCTATCCGCCCTCAAATAGGATATAATTGGTTCTATCCGCCCTCAAATAGGTTATTTTGGGTCTATCCGCCCTCAAATAGGATATGTAATTTAATCCTTCCTCAAAATGACATTTAATTTATTTCGACCCGAGTGGTCCTGCTTGTATAAACATTGCTAAAATATAAAATTCATAATGCATTTTATTTTCAAAGTTATTGATGCATTCAAGATCCCGCTTGTAGAATAGAGGAATACATTTAAAGTTGAAGTCAGAAGGCAGTAAAGCAGAGGGTCACAACAAAATACCCCCAGCATAAATTCCGCCACAGAGGTCAGAAGGAAGACAACAAGAGCAAGTCTGAAGATATATAGGATTTTGTAATTCCTAGTTTAGTCTAGCTTCTTGTTTTCTTTTAGCACGGTGTATGAAGAGAAGTCAGTAAGCAGTAGCAGCAGCATGCAGCATCAGTAACAACAAAATTACAGTCCCATGGTAGTCCCAGCTACCAAACTTTTCGAACTACACGTGGCCTGATTCCTTTATAGCCAAGGACATGTAGGCACCTCAGATACCAGGGCTTGGTCACATCCCTTCTCTCTTAGTGTTAGTCTGTCTAAATAAGGGTCGGGTCAAAATATGTCTAGTCGTTCTTTGTCGGAAAACTCTTCGTGTTTCCAGTCAAAGAGGGGCAGCTGTTGACGTGTGATTTTTGACCCTCCCCGAGAATTTTCATATTTTTGGCGTAAAATATTTAGTTTAGGTCTAATATAATTATTTTAGCTAATTTTGACTATATTACTTTATTTTTTCATAAAAATAAAAATTACAAAAAAAGGGTATATAAAGTTTAGTTTATGTATTTCTCATAAACTAAAAAAAATATAAAAATAGCACCTTATTTTTAATTTTTATGCAATTTCGAATATATATATATATATATATATATATATATATATATATATATATATATATATATATATATATATATATATATCATTAATCTTTTGTAGTTATTTTAATCTTAAAAAATACAAAAAATAGTACTTGATATTTTGCCTTTCTATAAAAACGAAAATTGCAAAAAAAATAGTTTTATTTTTTATTTATTTTAAATCTTGAAAAATATCAAAAATAGTTTTGTTTTAATTGTTAATATTATTTTGATAGTTATTTTGCATATGTAGAGTTAATTAAATAAGACGGTGTTTTAGTCTCGGTTCCGGGAAAAGAATAATATTTGGGTTAAAACTACTCATTTGTAGACCTAATTTTCGGACCTAGACCATAATGATTCGAGTCCACCACACGTGGCACACACTTGGGGGACAAACACACAACACAAGAACATGGGATACAACTTTTTCTCAAATTAAGGAGGGAAACAAGGAGAGCAAACCATGAATTAGTGAGTTTTTTTTAATTAAAATAATACATAATAATAATAATAATAATAATAATAATAATAATAATAATAATAATAATAATAATAATAAATATGAAAAGTTTCGAGAATTCTTGCTATAAATAGAATAGAAAAATTTAGGAAGAGTGTGAGAAAAAAGAGAGGAGAAAATAGGAGGTGAAGGGAAAAAAGAAGGGAGAGTTTCAGAAGTATACACTCAATATATATTCTGGATACACTCAGTATACATGGACATAATTTAATTTTGGAGAGTTTCTTTTGAGAGTTGAAGAGAGTTCAAAGCTAGAAAGAGAAAACAAAGAGAGATCTCCGGAATATTTTACTTCTCTATTTTTACTAGTTTTCTCCATGTTGCTGGGACTTCTGGATTGAGGTGTTGAAACTACTTTGCTTTGTTGGTTGTTGTTGTTGTTTGCTACTGCTCTGCTGCTTCCCATCTTCCTCTTCTTTTGCTTTCAATACCAGGTACACTTTCGAATCATTGTGATGTAGTTGTAAGGTGTACAAGTGAAATGAAATTCTAGGGGAATTGATAAATCATGTGCCTTATTTCTTGTTTAATAGATTATGTGATAAGTATGAACTTATTTTTTATTTTTGCGAGCTCGAGTACATTCTCCATTAGCATTTTTTGCAACCTATTAACTAATAAGAGGCCCGAACTTTCCAAGTGTGTACATAAATTAGGACTTTTTCTCTTTTATTTTAGAGACGAAAAAAATAGAAGAACGTAGTCATTTTAGGATGATCCTTTTAAAATAAACGAGATGAGCCTCGCCCAATAAAATGCACAAGAAGTGGGGCCCTTAATAAAGGTTTAAAAATACTTTAAAAAATTGGAAAGGGTCGTTTAGCGAATTTCACGGTCCTCCCAAAAGATAATAATGTGCTAGACTCTTTTAGATGTGATTCTAATAAAATTACATTCCTAAATACGGGCGGGCACTTTTATGCGGCCCAAATCCAAATCCTAAAACGTTGAATAGAGTGTGCCTAGGATTGTGGGTTAATTTCATGCGGCGCAATCCGAAACACACTTTAAACGACATTCACTTTTTTAAATAAATATTATTAAATAAAGGCGATTAAGCATAAAATGGCATAAAGGCTCTTCATGTAATAAAATCATATAAAAGCTAAATGCAACAGTTGAGCGACCGTGCTAGAACCACGGAACTAGGGAATGCCTAACACCTTCTCCCTGGTTAACAGAATTCCTTATCTGGATTTTTGATTCACAGACTGTGAACAGATTCATCTTTTTCTTCGGTTCGGGATTCAACCGGTGACTTGGACACCATTAATCTCTCAAGTGACGACTCTGAATTATTAATAACCAAATCTCGTTCCGATTGTCCTTTAATTGGAAAAACTCCCTCTGCATCCTCGCGGGCGCGGTAAAAAGGAGATGTGCAGCTCTGGGTTCGTTCCCCAGCAGAGTCGCCAGAGCTGTCACACCTCCTTTTTACGCCCCCGCGAGGGCACAAAGGAGTTTTTCCAATTAAAGGATAATCGAACGGGATTACTTATTAAGATTCAGAGTCGACACTTGGGAAATTTATGGTGTCTCAAGTCACCGGTTAAATCCCGAATTGAGGAAAAGAATTACTCAGTTTAACAATCTGCGAAACAGAAATCTGAATAAGGAATTTTGTTAACCCGGAGAAGGTGTTAGGCATTCTCGAGTTCCGTGGTTCTAACACGGTCGCTCTACTGTCATATTTGGCTCAATTATCTGATTTTTTACAATTACGAACTTAGCGCAAATTGAGACCATTTACTGCTTTTTGTTGTTATTATTATTGTTATTATTTTACAGAGAATTGTGACATTGTGACAACATATCTCGGACCATGTCTCAGCCAGTGTACCCGTAGTTGTCGACACATTTTGACTTTGTTGAGATTTGGATTTGGGTAGCATAAATGCACACCCGAGTTTAGGGAGGTAAAATTATTAAATACGCGCCTAAAGATACTAACGCGTTATTATTTTGAGAAAGCCGTGGAATTTGCTAAATGGCATGTCCCGCAATCTAAGTATTTTTACTAAATATGTGTACGAGGGCCCCATAATTTACAACTATTTTGGCGAGGCACACCTTATTCATTTTTTAGGATATCCTAAAGTGACTAAGATTTTTCTATTTTTATTTGTCTATTAGAAAAGGTCCTACTTAGTTAGAATTGTTTCAGAACTATTATAATTGGGCCTTGAACATAACCCGTATTAAAATCAAAGCCCAAGTATTCATTCGGGCAGGGTATTCCTTAGCCTGGGTCCAGGTCAAAATGAATGTAGTATTAAAATGAGACCTGGGCCATTTTGTCCAAAAACCGAGGCCCAACTTGCCCAAAACATGCAATCCGTTTTAATTCGTCCAATCGGGTCATAAATTCAAATCAAATGCTCAAACAACTACTTATTGAAATTTTCTCGAGTCACTTTAAATGTATTTAGCAATTTGAAATAAGAAAAAAACCAATGTGCATCTATTCAAAGTGATTGATTGAATTCTGCTTTTGGCCCAGTTCATATTACCTATGGAGCTACTGGTAGACACCATTTACTTAAGCTATTGCCATCTTAACCCAAAAAAATATTGGCGTAACTTTATTCAATTTACACAGTGGTTATTATTACCCCAATGAGTCTGTGAGTTAATAAAGAAATAACTTAATACCTAAGCAAATTGGCACTTAATAACACACGTTTGAAATTTACTCTAAGTTGAGATGTTATCACAGAACTCATGAAGTAAAATAAAAACTTGAGTAAACTCACCATCTCGATTAGCACTATTCCTAAAGTAATCCAATTACTCCAAACCTCAACGACTAATACATGTCCCTTCCTAATGTTAACAGCCTATTAACTCTAATGTTACAAATTTTACTAAAGTACACACACTACTACACATTGGAAATAGATACATTCCAAATTACTTTGAGATAGTCTTAATTACAGTCCACAATCTCATATAAATCAAACCAGTCCAAACAAGTGAGCTAACTACAATGGAATACGAATAATTGAGTTATACATTTAACAATTAACAATAATTCCAAACTCAAACTAACAACAGTCATTCTTCATTCATTGGGCTCAAGATGATTTATACACGTGAATCAACCTCCGGATAAAGGGACAATGAAAAGCGTACCTGGAATTCAAATTGAAATAGAGAAAGGAATGGTCAGCAGCGGCAATACAGCAGCAGTCACAACAGCAATGCAATAACAACGATCAATAGTGATACCACAGCAAGAGACAACCAACAACTATTTCAGCTTGAAAGACACCAACAAATAGACCCAAGAGATGACTGAACCAACCAAATATAGCTCAAAATGACCCACACAATTCGAACACATCCAACTGAACAATTGATCTTAGAAGAAACTCCAGCAACTCAAAACTAGGCTAGAAGATCAAAACCAACTACTGAAACTCGAAATTAAAATAGGAAACTGAATGGAACAATATTTTTTTTGAATCTTTGTAGCTTTTATATGTTCTCCTGGAAAGTCTAATGTTCTTCCTCTCAAAATCAATCTCGCTGCTCTTTGAAGCTCTCTCAAAACTGACTCTTGAAGTCTATCTTTTTGAAACTAACCTCAACTCTTTTTTCTGTCCTCCCTTGCTTAACAGATTGTTCCCCCTTCTAGTGTCAAAATGACTCCTATATATCTAAAACCAAGACTCTCTTCCCTCCCCCTTTAATTATTATTACTACCCATTTATTATTATCCTACTATTTCTAATTTCCAATCAGCAAAAGCAGTCAGACGTGGACCCCACAATCCACTTTCTTTTTAGTTTAATCATTATGCTCACAACATATGCTCTTCTATGTGTATTCTTTACACTTTTTATCATTAAACTACTATTCCCAATTCCAGTTAAGTAAAAGTGGTCAAACACTATCATTTTCAGCGCCCCCCACTAATTAATTCAAATTAAAGCACATTAGGGCCCTACTGGACATAATACTCAGTCAAACCATGTTTTAATTTTGAACTTCCTAAATTACCTCCTACTGATTGCTATTGTTCTGATTCCAAACATCAGCAAGCAGAACCAAACTTAGAACTATCTACTACTAAAATTTAATTACCAGTTGTAACCAATCTTTAATACTAATCTGAACAAAATCCAATAACTGAAACTACACAAATTAGATCAAATAGCAGAGTGATTAAACTATTAAGGTTGTGATTGACATACATATATTACACTAAATAAAGTGATTGGAATCATGGAAATATACTGAATTCAGAGATAACACGATTGGTAATTGAGAGAAAAGGTTCAAATGATAGCACATAGGGCAATTTGAATCACCAGAAACACAAACAATCACAATGCTATGCCAAAACGTATTGACTGACCATTTCGAATAATCAGGACAAAGCAGAAACAAAAACTAGAGTGAACATAATTACACAATGGCGCGAGTGATTTCTACTCTATCCAATTGACTGTACTATCTTATTAACATAGTGATGAAAATAGAACTGGATTCTTATGCAAGAACAAATGAACTACAAAGAACAAGGGAACTAATATCACATAAATTAATTCGAAATAATAATCAATGTTATCAGAACTACTAAACTACAACCAAGACGGAGTAAACGATGAGATTATTTACACCATATGTCGCTTGACAGAAGAAATGGACCAAATAAATAGTCTGATGAGAAGGAGAAGAGTACTGGACAAAACTGACAAGAAATAACTCAAACGGAGACACAATTTAAACAGAAATGAAAACTTATGGAGAAGAAAAAGAAGAAGTTAAGAAGGACTCACTATTCTTGTCTCGGATTCCACCAATATGCCCTTTCGAACTTGAGTTCTAGTTAATATTATACGTCTATTTCATGAGAAATCGGCATATAACACTAACTAGGACCCAATCGACCTTGAAAGCTTGGACACAATCTCAGACCGTCGAACCCTAAATCCGTCATTCGACGGGTTTTACACACATTCGAGCCAATATGGTTAGGGATTAAGGACGAGGGGGTAAAAGGGAGTAATTGGTATAAATTTGGGGTGGTTTGGCATAGATTTGGTTTTGGCTCGAATCTTCAACTGAAGATTCGAGAAGATGCAGCTGGATTCGAGCCAAGGGAATAGGGGATTTGGATTCAGGGTGGGAAGGGGGTTATATGGTGATAAGTTTGTGGCTGGTGGACCTCAGGCCACCAGGTTTCAGGCGGAAGTGCAGGGTGGCGGCTAGGGTTTGGGTAAGGGGATCGTCTCTGATAGAGACGATGATGAACAGGGAAGAGAGGTGGGTGTTTGGATTGGGGGGCTGGGTGTTGGCTTTAGGTTATATAGTATGGGGGAAAGGATCTAAGCTGTTGGATTATTTATGATCGACAGCTTAGATCAACCTATTTAACGAAACGAGGTCGTTTGCATAGGCTTGAGACCGGGTGGGTTTTTGGTGGATATAGGTCGGGGTATAGGGGAGATCGGCAACCGTTGGATCAAATAGAATGAATGGCTTGGATCATCATGCCTAAAACGGCGTCGTTTTAATGATGATGGGGACATACTGGACCGTTTGATCTAATAGAACAACGGTCCAGATCGAGTGCGACTAAAACGACGTCGTTTAGACGTCTACAAAGCTTGATCAGTTGGACCGGGTTAATGCCTTGTTTTGGGCTTGGAATTTGGTCAATAAAAAACGGCCCAGTCCGATTGTTTTCCTATTTTTTTTTCTTTTCATTTTCTTCTTTTAATTCCCCCTTTTAATTACTAATTACAAAATCCTAAAATAATTTATAAAACAAATTATCTCAAAAAGATATTAATTAACCTTTAACAATAATTAGCACACAAGATCAAATATTGACTAAACAAAATTATGCAAGTTAAACAATAAAATGACAAAACTACCCAAAATTCATATTTTTGTGATTTTCATTTTCGTAAAACAAACTTAATTACTCTTAATTGTAAAAAATCCTACATGCAAGTGCGACATATTTTTTCATTTTTTATTAATTTAACAAATAAACATGCACATATAAATGCAAATAATACAAGAAAAACAACACAAAGCTCATGACAATTGCAAGCAAACTAAAAATTGTTTTATTTTGAAATTTCTGGGAGTAATTCATATATATGACAAAAATCACGTGCTCACATCCCCAATTGTTGGAATCCTTCCAGCTATATCTTCTATAATATCGCCTAAGTATTCTCTACCGATCATGAGCACTCTTATTACCGTAAATCTCTCCCGAGTAATCATGATAATTTACTAGATGCACTCTCTCGAGCTAAGCTAGCTGGCTTTTAATACAGTCTCACTTCAAATCGCACCCATGGCTTAGTTATCCCTAATCCCGCCTTTAAACCCGCAGTTATAGATCCCTCTTATACTTTGGGAGTGGTGTTGTTCAACAATTACCTAAATATGCACTCTTTCCTGAGTTACGCATACTAAATAAGCACAGCTAACTGAGAGCTCTTCAATTAACTACAACAATAACTTAGTTGAACAAATAGAGATTATACTACGACTCCATTATATAAAACATAACAAGAATTTATCCTACAAAAGGTTCCATCAAAACCCTAGATAACAAATTAGCTATTCATAATAGTATGTAAAATTACAATACTAAAAGTCATAACCAACAATGAAAAATAGGAAGAGCAAAGAAAAACTTGTAGAAGAATTTTCAAGCCTTGCTCCTATTGTGTCTCTACCTCCTTAGGTCAAATCTATGTCAAAAATATGTCCCCTCCTCTCAAAATAGGTTTAGGACCCCTTTTATACAAGTTGGAATAGTGTAGGGCCAAAATAAACTTGTCCCGGATGAAATAGGACTCCTTTTTTATGCCTGTAGCGGCGCGACCGCGGCCAAAATGCGGCAGAATCGTGGCCAGATCACCTCTCTGATTTTCTGCCTCGGTTCTACCGCAGTCACGGTGAAACTGCGGTGTTTCAACCAGTTCCGTTTGGAATTTGGAAGAACTCAAAACGTGAAAGTTATATTCCTTTGCGTTAGCTTTTCAACCATATATTATGGAGCCCAAACGGAGTTCTAAGCAAAACGTTATATCCATTTTATTAGACAGTGCGCAATATGCCTCATCGAGTCTTTATTTGTTCACAACTATCAAATTTGACCCCTAAACACGATCCCGGCTTAATTCCTTGAGCTTTTACTCAGAATTCAAGCTTCAACTTACTTAAATTTATTCCATAACATCTATATAGCTCGGAATCATACCTATAAAGCATAAAATACACAATGAGTGCAAAACACTAGCAATAAAAGTGCAAACTCAATTAAAGTGCAGTAAACTCGAGTGTAATTAGCGGCTAAAATATGTAATTATAGCCTATCATCAAACTTTAACAAGTTTTTGACTATTACATGTATTAAAGTACATCTATAACTTTCTCGTAACTGTTTTTCTTATAACAAATTTTTACATAATACAAAATAAACAAGGTTTTTCTTCATAACATGTTTTAATACATAATCATGACCCTATCTTTATATATTTAGGAAGGGTTTGAGAGGTGACTTCGTTTATGAGTTTGAGAGATGACTCTGTTGTTCTCATGGGAAAAACATTATGATGAATGTTTTGTGTTTGTTGAACACGATGATGAATGTTGAAGACTTCGTAACTTTTCCTCAACACTTATCTCTCTGTGGCTGGAATTTCTTTTAAATATTGCTCAAACTTGACCGAAGTTGATCGACTTTTGCTCAATATTACTCAAACTTGACCGAACTTGAACGACTTTTGCTCGATATCCGTATCTATTTTTCTACATGTATTTGTGTATAATATGTAGTCCCCTAAGTGTTTGAGCGGTGAAGTATGAAGCCTCGAGCACTTGTTTATTTCTTTCAATTTTGATACTTTTCCTGAAACAGAAAAATATATGAGACTCGGAGGTGCGATTATAGAAAAAGACTGCCTAACTCGTGTGTATTTCCATCAGAGTAATTGTAACCCTAGGCTGGGAGAATACTCCATTTTGCCTTGCAGGTCGTGACTCATCATTTGGCACTAGTTAGGGTTTTTGCCTAGTATCTAAAATTGTTAGTAAAACTTTAATAATTCAAAAAGAAAATTTTAACATGGCGATAGCTCACCGTGGATATTTTCTCAGAAGTAATATCTCTTTAAATGGACGGCATTCCAATGTGAGGGTAAAACTTTGCCGTCCATTGTCTCCAACTCGTATGCTCATTTCCCCCAATGTCACAAACTCCGTATGGCCCTTCCCACATTGGATTTAGCTTTCCTGAATTAGCGGCCTTTGCAGATTGGAACACCTTTTTAAGCACGAAGTCCCCAATTTTGAAAAATTTGAGGCGTGCTTTCCTATTGTAATATCGTTCAATTACTTGTTTATATGATGCCATTCTTATCAATGCAGTTTCTCTTCTTCCTTCAAGAAAATCAAGGTTGACCCGCATCTCTTCATCGTTAGATTCCTCCGTTTCCTGAACATACCGTGTGCTCGGTTATCCTATTTAAACTGGAATTAAGGCTTCCGCACCATAAACCATTGAAAACCGTTTTTCTCCAGTGCTTGTTTTTGTCGTTGTACGGTAAGCCCATAATACTCTAGGTAATATCTCAGGCCAATTACCTTTTGAATCCTGTAATCTTTTCTTCAAGTTGTTGATGATGTCTTTATTTGTGGATTTCGCTTGTCCATTACCCATGGGATGGTATGGCGTAGATTTTATCCTTTTAATCTTCCAACATTGAAGAAATTTTTGTGATTTTAGCTCCTATGAATTGTGGTCCGTTGCCACACACGATCTCCTTTTGGTGCTCAAAAGCGGCATATTATTTTTCTCCATATGAAGTCTTTAACTTCCTTCTCTTGTACATGTTTAAATGCTCCTGCTTCTACCCATTTAGTGAAATAATCTGTGAGTACAAGTAGAAACTTTACCTGACCCTTTGCTTGCGGTAGGGGACCTACGATATCCATTCTCCATTTCATAAAGGGCCACGGGGCTATAACAGGGGTAATAACTCAGCTGGTCTGTGCATATTATTTCTGTATCTTTGACATTTATCACATTTAGACACGAAACTGTTTGCCTCTTCTTCCATCTTAGGCCAATAATATCTTGCTCGAATCAAGGTTCTTACCAGTGACCTTCCCCCAGCGTGATTTTCACAATGTTCTTCATGCACTTCCCTCATCACATATTCAATTTGAGAGGGTCCGAGACACCTTGCTAGTGGTCCACCAAACATCTTTCGATAAAGATTTTCTTGATATAAATAATATCGAGCAACTTTTTTGCGAAGCGCGTGAGCATTTCCTTTATCATTAGGCAGGGTTCCGTGCTATAAAAAAACAATAATTTTGTTTCTCCAATCCCATGTTAAATGACTAAAATTTACCTTATTCTTATCAGGTTCGAGAACAGAATGAAATAAATGTATGACTGAAGCATTTGCGTCATTTGCTACGTCAGCAGCAGATACGAGATTAGCTAAAGCGTCTTCCTCCACATTCTCATCTCTTGGGATCTGCATTACCTTCCAAGTTTGGAATTGCTTTATTAGTTCCCGTACCTTTTCGAGATATTCTTGCATTCGAGTTTCCCTGGCTGTATAAGTCCCCATCATTTGAATAACCACGAGTTGAGAATCACTCTTGATTATAATTTGTGCTATGGCGAGTTCTCTTGCCAGTTCTAAACCTACAATTACAGCCTCGTACTCTACGTCATTGTTAGTTATAGAATGACATTTTATAGCTTGCCTAATAGTTTCACCCGTAGGTGGTATGGGAACTATACCCACACCTGCTCATTTTACATTAGATGACCATCAGTGAATAAAACCCAAGTCCCCGGGTTTACACCATTAAAAACTTGTAATTCTTTTTCTTCTTCTAAATGCATCCCCTCACTAAAATCAACCACGAAATCAGCTAGTACTTGAGATTTAATAGCGGTCCTGGGTTGATAAATGATTTCGTATTCACCTAGTTCTATAGCCCATTTTGCTAATCTTCCTGACAATTCATGTTTATGCAAAATATTTCAAAGCGGAAAAGCAATAACTACAATAATGGGATGACATTAAAAATAAAGTCTTAATTTTCTAGATGCCATGATAAAAGTCAATGCTTATTTTTCTAGCTTTGGGTATCGTGTTTCAGCATCTAGTAAAGATTTTTTACATAATAAATAGGAGATTGTTTACCTTGGTCTTCACGGACTAACACCAATTACCGCAACTTCAGACACAACCAATAGATGAGAAGCTTTTCTCCCACCTTTGGTTTTGCTAATAGCGGTGGTTTGACAAATAAGCTTTCAAACTTCTAAGGGCTTGTTGCCAATCTTCATTCCATTCAAAATGATCTTGCTTTTTGAGTGCAGAGAAAAACTTAAAACACTTTTCTGAAGATTTGGAAATAAACGTCCCCAAAGCTGCAATTCTTCTCGTTAATCTTTGAACTTCCTTATTATTAGTAAGGATATCAGGGATTTCTTCTATTGCTTTGATCTGAGAAGAATTTACCTCAATACCACGGTTAGAAACAAGGAAACCCAAAAACTTACCTGATGCAACTCCAAATGCATATTTTTCTGGGTTGAGTTTCATATTAAATTTTCACAAAATTCCAAATATAACAGATAAATGAGAAATATGATCATGAGACTGCTGGATTTTGACGAGCATATCGTATATATATACCTCCATTGTCTTTCCTAAATGTTCTTTGAACATTTTAGTGACCAACCTTTGATGGTTTGCCCCAGCATTTTTGAGACCAAAGGGCATTACTTTATAATAGTAAGTCCCCTTGTCTGTGATGAAAGAAGTTTTTTCTCCATCACTAAGTCCATTTTAATTTGGTTGTACCCTGAATATGCATCTAAAAAACTTAAAAGTTCATGTCTTGCAGTAGCATCAATTAATTAATCTATATGTGGTAAAGGAAAAGAATCTTTTGGACAAGCTTAATTAAGATTTGTATAATCTACACATACTCGCCACTTACCATTTTTCTTAGGTACAACGACTGTGTTGGCTAACCAATTAGGGTACTTTACTTTGCAGATTGACCCAACTTTTAATAGCTTTTGGACCTCATCTTGAATTACCTGATTTTTGAAAGCCCCTTGCTTTCTTTTATTTTGCTTTATTGGTGTAAAGGATGGATCCTCGTTTAATTTGTGAGTCATCATATCCGGTGGTATCCCTGTCATGTCAGCATGGTACCAAGCAAAACAATCCACGTTAGATTTTAGAAATTCAATTAACATACCTCGCATGTTTGAGTATAAATTAGCTTCAACATAAACTTTCCGTTGAGGCCACTGCTCAAATAATACCACAACCTCGAGTTCTTCGATTGTTGTTTTGATATTTTCATTCTCCCCAGGTTCTTGAATGGTATCAGGTCTCGAGTCTAAATATGTTTTCTCTAGCTCAATTGAGGTTTGATTACTGAAACCTTCAACTGTTTCCCGTAATTGCTATTTTTCTTTATTTACGGTGCTTGTATTTGTTACAACATTGATACTCCCGGCTGTTTGACGATCCCCTCGAATTTGACAAATCCAACACGGTGATGGAAATTTAATAACTTGATGCAAAATTGATGGAACAACATCCATACCATGGATCCAAGGCCTCCCCATAATCATATTGTAGGCCATTTCCATATCAACTACATGAAATTTAGTTTCTTTAACAACACCTGCAACAAAAGTTATTAAAATTACCTCTCCTTTTGTTGCCACACTTAAATTGTCAAAGCGCGACAATGTATGCGCGTTGGGTATCATTTTGTCTTCAGCTTGCATTTCCCAGAATACCCTTGGTAGTATAATATTTACAGAACTCCCTGGATCAATCAAAACCGGTTTTACATTAGTACCATGTACAAGTAAAGATATTACCAGTGCGTCATTAAGTGAGATTATCACTCCTTCGGTATCTCCATTATCGAATGAAATACTTTCGTTTACTAAAACCTGTCGTACCCGTTTTTCGTGTGTGTAATTGTTACTTTAGAAAACTTGTTGGAAGCTGTATAAGTTACTCCATAAATATCTTCTCCCCCACTTATCACATTCATTGTTCTCTTCGGTGAAGGAGGCTTTGGTGGCTCTTGCCTATTTTTCATATATGCTTGTTTACTTTTTTCACTAAATAACTCAGTGAGGTACCCTTGCTTCAATAGATGATCCACTTCACTCTGAAATCTGCATTATGAAGTTTTGTGCCCGCGATCATTATGGAATTAGCACCAATGTCTGGATTGCGTCTATTTGGATTTGACCGCATATCTTTTGGTCATCGTACCTTATATCCCATGATTCTCAAAACAGCCACGAGCTCGGAGGTAGTGACATTAAAGTTATATCCGCTGAACCTTACCTTTAAACTTCTCTCGCCATCTCGTGACTCTTGTCTGTTTCAATCATTTCTGAATCTTGATGAAGAACCAGATCCCATGTCCCTCAATTTTTGATCATATTGCTGGCTATCTTGTTTTGACTGTGAGCCTTTTCTTGCAGGTCCCATATATGGATCGTACCTATTTTTACTTGATCTTTTTTCTGTTTCTGATCTTCTGGAACCGCCCCTTTCTTCATGATGATACTTAGGTATGATATCTTCTTCAATTTGCAGCTTCGTACTATACCTATTGTAAACATCATTCCACGTGTTTGCATGGAATTCTCGAAGGCTTTCTTTTAGTCTTCTCGTGGCTTCGGAACTTTTATCATTTAAATTACTTGCAAAAGCTATTGCAGCCCAGTTGTCAGGTACACGGGGTAGAGTCATTCTTTCACGCTTGAATCTATCAACAAAGTCTCTAAGCAACTCTGAATCCCCTTGTTTGATTTTGAAAATATCTATATTCTTTTCTAAACCTTTTGAGCTCCCGAGTGTCTTTAATAAAAGAATTTGCAAGCTCAGCAAAAGAATTTATAGAATTTTCAGATAAAAGAGAATATCAGGTTAATGCACCCTTGGTGAATGTTTCTCCAAATTTCTTGATCAGTACTGATTCAATTTCTTGTTTGGTCAAGTCATTGCCTTTCACGCCTGATGTAAATGCAATCAGGTGGGTTTGTAGTACCATCATATTTTGGGATGTCCGGCATTTTTGAACTTTTTTCGGAATTCGAAGGGGAGCAACACTTGGCTTCCAAGGTGTTGTGAGTATTTGTCCATATCTACTCCTTTTATTACAGGCGCAACTCCAGGGATTTTCTCAATATACTCATTTTGTTCCTTAATCTGTTTCTGCAAGGTTAGTACTAAATTTTGTAAAAAAGAATTATTTGAATTACCTGGTTCCCCTTCCTGTGGTTCACTAGTGGTTCCTCTATTTCCAGAATTAACAAGACCAATATGAGGATTCTCTATTGTATTATTATTAGGAGTTGGCGTAGTTGGTTCAACATGAGTTAACTAGAGCCTGAAGAGCTTTGCCGACCTGTGCATCAATTATTTTTGTAAAGCTTCATTTGCACCTCCTTCAAAATGTTCAGATTGTTCTTATCGATCAGAAGAGGATTCATGAGCAGGAGTGCCTTCACGAGATTGACGTGGTGAATCTGGAGGGAGGGAGCCACGTCAAAGTTTGGTAGGTTTCCTTGATTTTGATGGATTTGATTTTCATGGTTTCCCAATGTGTTATCACTGTTATTCTTGTTGTTTGACATGTTGATAAAGACGAATATAACGTAGCTTCAAAAAAAAAGATTATCAGATTTCCGGTAACGGAACCAGTTTGTTTAACCAAAAATATATTTCTTTGGTCAAAGCTCAAGATAAATAGAAATTTGGGTTACTGATAATCAGAAGACGAAAAATATATAATAGACTTTTTGTGAATAGCAAATAAGTAGTAAACGAGTTTGTATTCTAGTGTAATATCGATGATATTGTGTGTCCTTACAAATGATGAGACCTCCTCCCTTTATAGTTGATTCTATGTAAAAGAGTAATACCTTAGTCTTAATGAGACAATTATGAGCAATAAATGATGTTAAATAAGACATTACACAATCATTCCTATTTAATACCAATACTCTAACGTATTGGATATTTAATACTGAATTTGGACTCCACGTATTGGATATTTAATACTGAATTTGGACTCCTTCTCGTCATCATATCCATATCTTCAATGCCTTCTTATCTTTGGCCTTTAAATGACCTAAATAGAGTTGTATTCTAGTGTAATATCGATGATATTGTGTGTCCTTACAAATGATGAGACCTCCTCCCTTTATAGTTGATTCTATGTAAAAAAAGTAATTACTTAGTCTTAATGAGACAATTATGAGCAATAAATGATGTTAAATAAGACATTACACAATCATTCCTATTTAATACCAATTCTCTAACGTATTGGATATTTAATACTAAATTTGGACTCCTTTTCGTCATCATATCCATATCTTCAATGCCTTCTGATCTTTGGCCTTTAAATGATCTAAATAGAGTTGTATTCCAGTGTAATATCGATAATATTGTGTGTCCTTACAAATGATGAGACCTCCTCCCTTTATAGTTGATTCTATGTAAAAGAGTAATACCTTAGTCTTAATGAGACAATTATGAGCAATAAATGATGGTAAATAAGACATTACACAATCATTCATATTTAATACCAATTCTCTAATGTATTAGATATTTAATACTGAATTTGGACTCCTTTTCGTCATCATATCCATATCTGCAATGCCTTCTTATCTTTGACCTTTAAATGACCTAAATTTCCAATAAAAAGTTGCTTCATAACGAAATAGAGTTCACCTTGAAATGTATTAAGCAAGACTATTCATTTCTCACTTGATGAAACATAACCACAACACATAAATGAAGAGATGAGAAGACAAAGTAGTACAACCACTATTCAAATGTTAAGCAGAAGCTTGAACAGGAAAAGACACTCCTCTGTTACTAACGATATGCCTTCCTTTTACATTTTTACGTGATACTCACTATATATTGCCACCTATCTAAAAACTATAAGAGTCATCATGTGTTTAAGGCAAAAGCTGCCACGCTTTATTGTATCCAAAATATTTTGGATAATTAGCAATTACCCGTATAATTAAAAATTATTTCAAATTGTTTAAAATTCTGTCTATTTTTAATACACTTTATATATCATCCTATAATGGTCGTGTAATATCACATAAAATAATTCATACATTATTATTTTTATTAAAACATCCCTATAAAAATACATATATATTTTTATCAACTTATAATTTTCCAATCTCATATAACGAGTAAAAATTCTAGTAAACTTAAATATTATAATGGTAAAAAAATAACCTTATTTTTTTGTGCAAAAATAATTTATATTTTTACAATAAAGAAAATCTTATAAGCTTTCTTGTATTTTGTGTATTATTAAAAGTAGTAACGTTAATAACTATATAATTTATATTTTTTTCAAACTATTTTACAAAAATATTCCACTTAAAATATCATATCAAACGCATATAACGGTGTTATTGTTGTTAAACTTAAGATGTGTAACACGAGGGTCTGTTGCAAACAACCTTTCTATCTTTACAAGCTAAGGTAAGGCCTGTATACATACTATCGTCCCCAAATCCTACGATATGGGATAGTATTGAATATGTTATTGTTGTTGTTATAAAGAAACGTAAGAGAAAAGATGATATATGAAAAGGAAAAAAAAAAGATTTGGAAAGTCATATGGTAGCTATACTATGTAATTACCTACAATTCTCACATTTCACCTCATAATTGTAGAGTGTTATTTCAAAAAATTTGGAAAGCCATGTGTAATACCTGATGGTGTAATATCGTGTAACGGGATCAAATCAATTTGTTTGTTTATAAATCATGTTACAAATTTAATTTTTACATTTTACGAATAAATATAAATATATTAAATTGTGTAATTACATCCAATTACATTCAAATTCAATTACAAAGTGACTTTTTGAAACCAGCCCTAAGTGACACAATTATAATGAAGGTCAAGTGTTTAAATGGTTAGAAGTGTTTATCCTTGGTTCGATTATTGGTATTAGGATAGTATCATTTTTATCCTTAGGCTGTTGTTACTATTTATTTTGTATTATTGTTACTTGCTATCAATATATTATTCATCTTTTCTTTGCTATCTTAGTTCGAATTTTTTAAATATTTTGTATTGTTATTACTTCCTCCTAGTTCTTTCATTTTTTTCTTTAGCTGAAAAACTAAGATTGTCTAACGGGCTAATCGGGCCGGGCCGGATTATTTTTTTGACTCGTCCGGGTTTCGAGTCGGGCCGGGCCGGGTTGCACTGTAATGGGTTCGTAGCAGGCTGGGTTAGTTCGGGCAATAATTGAACCATACGGGTTACGGGTTGAGGTTGCCGGGCCGGGTTTAGTATATTTTTACTTTTTTTTGGAATTATGTATAGTATAACTATTAAGTTATATTAATACTTTGTAATAATTGAATGAATACAAGTAAGATGGGAAAAAATTGCACTTATTGCAAGTGCTACTTTATTTCTTAATTTCAAATTGAAAAAGTAGAAAATGAAATGTTTACATTTTTTCTAACAAGTAAACTAGTAAAGTGGTAATTTCAAATGTTTTGCATCGCCCTAGCAAGTTCATCATAATCAATATGAACCGATTGACCTTCTTCTGGCGTGTTAAATTCGGATGGGTTTTCATGGGTTAATATATCTCAAAGTTCCTCGCCTTCTGGGCTATCAACATCTTCCTTTCCTTGATTTCTTCGTTCCGATCTAATCTAATCTCTGAAACATACTAAAACTTCCAAAGCATTGCTTCCCAATGAGTGGCGGTGTCTCCAAGTTATTGTTTTGCTTGGCTAAATGCACTCTCCGATGCAACAGCAGAAATTGACACATTCAGCACGTCCCTAGCCATAGCGAAAAGAACAGGAAATTGCTTTTCATTTTCATGCCACCATCCCAACGGTGAAAATTCCTTTGTGCGAAGCTCCTTTTGCTTCTACAAGTAGAATTGAAGCTCATCAATATTCCTACTACTGGTTTGAGTGTTAGAAAAAGAAAAAGGTAGACAACCCAAAGCAATCATTTTTGCTAATTCCTTACGATCCCTCATTTTATCATATTTTACTAGACCTCCAGTAGTAGGGTTAATAGTTGTTTGACTTCCATCCCCATTATTGCCCCATTCTATGGGATGGTCAGATCTCATATATCTTGTAAGTGTCCTAGTCCTCCCATAAATTTCCTCCAGTCAAATATTTAAAAGTCTCGTTACAAAGTTTGCACTTAACTCTATTAGTACCTTCTATTATTTCAAAAAATTTTCATACCGGACTTCTTCTTTTACGATTAGAACTTGGAGCCACTGGTGGTCTACTACCCCTTGTAGCACTAGCAACTCCAACTCCAATACTACCAACATTTCCACTAGTAGGTGTAGGTGGTATCTCATATTCTATTCCAATTTCATTATCTTCTATTCCAAAATCTTCTTGTAATTGTTCATAATCTATCTCTACATTATCATTAGGCGATGATTCAGAAACATGTGTTATTGGGTCATTACTATTACTACCGGAAGCTACAGGACTACCTCTTATTTTATTTCCACCCCTACCAGTAACTTTTCTACACGCACTTTTAGCAACACTAAACATAATATAAAATTAAAGTATAAGCTAAAATTAAATATGCAATTAAAATATTAAATTAGAGAAAGAGTTGGAGGGAGTGCACCAAATTCGACAATACATTGAGCACTTGATTACGCAATTCCGGTGTTACCACGAACTTCAAACTTCAAATTTCAATTTTCAAATGACAATTTTCGGTAAATTAAACTCAAGAAAAGAGAGCCAAATAAAAATTATAAAATTAGAGTATGAAATCTTGCAAATTGAAGGGAAGAGAGAAATTGAGAATTTGAGAATTGAGATTGAGATAAGAATTTTGAGTGATGAAATGAAGAAGAGGGGGAGAGTATTTATAGATTTTAAGAAGGGTTAATATTGTAAATCAATAAATACAACAAAATAACCAAAAAATGGCCAATTTTGCAAAAGTATCCGTTGGCCAACGGATCTGGACCAATTTTGACCATTGCCAACAGTACCGTTGTACCGGGCCGGGCCGAGACGATTTACCCGGTTTGGTGCACTGTGAATCAATATCAAGCCGATCCGGTCCGGTTCCAACAATAAAAAGTTCAAACGGATCAACCCCTCCCCAAACCCAGCCTACCCTTACACCGAAACCGGTCCGACCCGGCCCGTTTGACATGTTTATGAAAAACGGCCTTGTTGTCTTTCTAAGGTAGACATAAGCTCTGTACAAGCTCTCGGCCTTGTTGTCTTTCTAAGGTAGACATAAGCTCTGTACAAGCTCTTACTGCCGTTACAGCTACTATTACCGAGTGGGTCCTCTCAATCTGACGTGTCCTCACACTCTCAGTAATTACCTAAAACAATAAAAAGATATTAAAAAAAGAAACATAAAAAAGAGGAAAGCGGTCATAAACCCGCCGGCGAAAACACTAAAACGGGTCTTTTCCCTCAGTCTAAAAAGCTCGCTCTCCCGGAGTTAAAACACCGGCCATCTGCAGAACTGGACTCCGGCGACCATCCGTACATTCCATAGCCGTGGTGAGCTGGTCATTTTACTTTCCCCATTTATCCCTTTGTACATTTCTATAACGTCAAATAAACACACACACACCCACATATTAATATATCTGTGTGTATTAATGAGATGTTTTTGTGTGTCGTATTGTAGACAGAGGGTGCGGCGGGTATATTGGATGGGATATGGCGGAGCCACCATCGCCGCCGTTGAAGGACAACAAGGTGCTCAAAGGACTTTTTGCAGTGGGTGGAATCTTGTCTACTCTCGTCATCTACGGAATCTTACAGGCATGTTGCTTAAGATCATGATCTCACTATATATTGATGTGATTAAAAAAGCATAATTAACACAGACACACACATAAAAGATGTGTATATGTTTTCAATTTTAGTATATTATATTAGTGATATTGAAAGAAAATAGCAAAATGATGGCTGCAAAGCAGTGGCGGAGCAAGGAATTTATATGCCAGAGAATGTCATAGTTCGGATTTGGAGTTGTGACTTAAAGCAACTTCTGAACCCCTCTACCGCTACTATAAAAATATTCCCTTGATAAATTCAACAGTTTATGTATAACCAAAGATTTTTATTTTACCTTATTTGCACTGGATAGTTTTCCAACGATGGGATTCAATTGAACTCCTTCCCTCTTTCCAGCTCTGCGCTGTTGCCAATTCAGATTGATATGGAAATATCACATTGATTTTTGCAATCTGATTTTTAATTCAATTAGTAGAAGTTGTGAAAGTTTGATTGAAAATGACTGGCGCAAACATGTTGGGACGTTCTAATATGGAAAGAATGTCATATAAATTGAAACAAGTCAGTATGATTGAGCTACTTCACTTTGTTCATCTTTGCATAGAGGATTTTGTATGTATGGCATCGGTCTTTCTCATTTAATTGAGTGGACAGAGAAAATATTGCACATCGGACATGCTCCTTTGGGAGTTTTGCTTGAATAATGCTATTGAAATGTATGAAGTGTCAAGAATAACTCAAAGAGGGAGGGTTATTCTCTCTCCGAACAGTCCATAGATGATGAGGATGGAACTGTTTCGGGGGGTGGGTGGGTGGGTCCTTACTCTTCAGCATTTCTGTTACAGTCATAGTGTTTGGCATCACATGAATGGGGAATAGCTATGAGATCTATTTGCGAACAGTAAATTTACGTATGGTGTATTGACTTTTCAAAACATAGCAAGCAGCTACAAATGTGTATGCTCCTCTACAAGGAAAAAAGGAGCCTATGGAGGAGAAGAATAGAGCATAATATTGTATTTAACAAGCCATAAAACAAAAAATTATGTATAAAGAAAAACTACAAATTTAGGATTGTTCTTTAATTGATAAATAGTGTACATTCACTTATTCTCTGTAGCAGTTGTCATTTCTGCATAAAAAAAAAAAAAATTCTGTGCGCATGTCTTAAGTTTAAGGGCTTAGGCAAATCAAACTCCTTAATATGCGCCCTAACTGACAATCTACCCGAGTCTATGTAACATAGGCATCATTTAGTTACGGTGGGAGCCAATGTGTGGAATTATATACGTACACATACATATACAGTGGCATACGCATGATATTTCATAAGCGGTGTCACAATTTGAAGAAGTGGGCTAATGAATAAATCACTATAATAATAACCAGTCTCATTTTTTATATTTATCCTCAAAGTTTTTATTTTTTCTTATACATATCTAGTAATAATTTCGGCGAAGTGGTGTATATGCCCCTGTTTTTTTGTGTGTGTATATATATATATATATATACATATAATGTGTGTGTATATATATTATACACACACACATTGTATTATGCATAAAGTGACTCTTTATGTTGCATGTTTCTCACTGAAACTGTATCGGACTATTCAGACACCAGTTAACGCAAATCTTTTTTTTGTGATATAGCATATCTTGGTGAGATATATTTCTCTCAACACCTATGAGGTCGAACTCGTCTTCAACTACATCACGAATATACACTTTCTATTAGTTAATTAAGAATCTATAGCGATGAAGTCCTACTTTAAGTTCTTAGACATCCTGGCGTGCTGGTTTAGAACTAAATGATTGGTGCTTCCTTCAGTTACATAAATCTGTTGAATAAGGGGTTTCCCTTTTCCATGACATCCTTTTTGTTTTGTGGATTCTTATTAAAAGTGACTGCTACTGAATAATTATGACCCCTCTCGGCTCTGTGATTTATGTATGAACTCTTTATGTTCTCAATTGATTCTCATGTAAATTCTGCTACATTTTTTTCTTTTGGAGCTTCCAATTCCTTGATAGAAAGGGGATCTTCTCCATTTAACATAAGTCATTTATCGTTGCGTTTGCACTTTTCTTTCTTTAGCTGCATGCTCCAGAGACACAGGATAAACGTATATCAGTATCCATGCCCTGTTCAACTGCTCCTTTGATTTTATTTTAAATCCTATATTCGTTGAGCAACACTTTTTATGTTTACTTTGGATGTTGTGTGCTTCTT
Source organism: Nicotiana benthamiana (assembly GCA_034376525.1). Taxonomy (NCBI): domain Eukaryota; kingdom Viridiplantae; phylum Streptophyta; class Magnoliopsida; order Solanales; family Solanaceae; genus Nicotiana; species Nicotiana benthamiana. The sequence continues at coordinate 9,287,032 of CM067334.1, forward strand.
ATTTCCTTGACATGATGATGGAATTTGTACTTACAGGAAAAGATCATGAGAGTGCCCTATGGCCCAAATAAAGACTATTTTATATACTCATTATTTCTTGTCTTTTGCAATCGGATTACCACATCTGCAGTCTCTGCTGGAGTTTTACTGGTAATAGAACACTTCAGCTATAAGGTCAAAAGACTTATTCATCTAATACTGCATCTATACCCTAACATGATTCTAATCACTTGACTTCTGAGAGCCTCTTGACGATGCAGAGAACGAAGTCTTCAGTATTGGATGTGATTCTAAGCATTTACCTCCAGTTCTTCTCTGATTTGCAGGCAAGTAAGAAGGCATTGGACCCAGTAGCTCCAATCCATAAATATTGTATTGTTTCCGTGTCTAACATCCTCACAACAACTTGTCAGTATGAGGCAAGTTTTATCTTCTTCCTTATGATTACATGAAGTAATAGACAAAGGAGAACAAAGATAGTTAGCCTTAACAAAGAAGATTGAAAAACAAACACAAATAAGATTCGAACAAAAAGGTTGTTGAAATTTTGGCAGTTGTCAAGTAACAACTAACAAATACTGATAGTTTTGATTAATTCTTGCGCAGGCTCTCAAATATGTCAGTTTTCCAGTTCAAACTCTAGCAAAATGTGCCAAAATGATACCTGTAATGGTAAGTTAACTTGCTGTAGGCTGTTGTAATTGCTGGAAAAGAAAGCACATAGATTTCCTCAGGGTGAAACTGATGTAGAATATTTCTATTCAGTTTCTATAACATTTTTTGTCGAGTGTTGGCATTGCTGTTTCGAGGCTTCTAGCTATGATGTTTTGTTCCTCAAATTCATCACATCCGTGATAATTATATCCGTCTACTTTGAATACTTCACATTTCGAATAATTTTTCCTAGAAATTTGTCCATCCTTATAAAAATATAACTGGTAGAAGCACTAAAACTAAGGGGTCGGTTGATTGGGGAACATGCTTTATCTGGTAATTATAAATGACAGGATTATAATTTATAGATTAAATAATGAGGGCATTATTTGGTGGACTTCACTTTTATTGGTAGATGTTTTGTTCATTGGACTAAAAATGAGATATACAGGAATAATACAAAACTTGTGTTTGGTTTAAACTGGGGTAAACTTTTTTTCCCAATTTTAACCTTACAACAACAACAACTACCCAGTTATCCCACCAGGTGGGGTATGGGGAGGGTAATATGTAGACGAGCCTTACCCCTGCCCGTAAGGGCAGAGAGGCTGTTTCCAAACCAATTTTAACCTTGTCTTTCTTAAATGTTTTTGGAGAAAAGCTTTGGAGAAGGGCAACTGTGTCATTTTTTATCCAAGGATTCTTAATCTCGGGATTTGTGTTATAAATAATCCCGGGATTGCAATATCTGGAATCAGAAATGGTACCAAACATGGGATACAGTAGTCCTATATTTTTTCCGAGATTATAATCCCTTATCGCTCCAACCAAATGACCCCCAAAGTTATGAGGTATTTTCTAGGTTTTCTTTTGTTATTTTAGCGCATAGTATATCTGTAGGCATATAAATTTTAAATCCATAAAAATATAATGGATTATATTTTAAAATTCAAGATATATTAGTCCAAATAAATATTATGGGCTAATATTATTGAATTATTTATATAAGTCCAATATATATGGATTAGATAAATAAGTCTTAATCCATTGGACTAGCCCCTTTGATTGGGCTACATATGATGAGTCCACCTCATTAGGCTCAAGAAGTCATCTTCCTAGAGGCCCAGTGCCACGTGTCAAATGACGTGGCATGCCAAGTCAAGCGAAAGAGCCAATAGGATCATGCAACGTGTCAAAATGACAAGGCATGCCCAGTCACACTGGAAGGCAAACGAAACCGCGCCACGTGTGCAAGTGACATGTTCTGGACAATCAAATGTGGCCATGTCACATTTCAATTTGATTGGTCGGAAAGAGTTTGTTCTTACATGACTCTTCACTTTCACAACTATAAATAGGGGTCTTCATAATTCAGAAAAAACACCAAAAGTTATAATAAGAAGCAAGAAAGAGCTCGTGGATCAAACGCTGCAAATTCCTCCACAAGTTTTAAGCTTCGAGCAATCAAGTTCAAGTTCAAGAAATCAAGTTCAAGCTCAAGAACGAAGAACGAATCAAGATCAAGTTAAAGTAATCAAGCTCAAGAACAAGATCATCGTTAGTAGGAACAAATATAGATTCAAGATCAAGCTCAAAAGCCCTTGAATTTATACTAGAAGACAAATATAGATTCAAGATCAAGCTCAAAAACCCTTGAATTTATACTAGAAGAGTAAAGTCAGAAGAATCATAGAGATTGTAAAACTCAAATATTCGAAATAAAATACTACGATTGTTTCGGTCTTGATTTTATTTTTTCGACGCAATTTATTGTCTACAAATTCTGGCTCGCTCGGTGGGATAATCTCTACCTCTCATCTCAACTTTTCAATCACCAAAGTTCAAGAACATTGAAATGGCTTCAAAGAAAATCAACTCCGTTTTAACTTCCACTAAGGCTGCTAACTCCAGATTCTATGCTGATGTGGAAAGCATCCTCGATGTTACCTTTGGAAGCTTCGGACCGGTTATGACGAGCAAAGCAAGCTCTTTAGGACAACAAGCAAACCAAGTGCCGTCCGCGTCAACCCTTGTTTTCGGATCTTCATCCTCAAAAAGAGCAAGATCTTCCACAAATGTATCTGAAGGGGGAAGCGATGTTGCTGAAAAGATCAAGAAAACTCTTGTTCTGCTTGACCTCTCCGGATCCAAGCACTCTGCTATGAAGGAAGATGATGATGCTTCAAGTGATGGATCCTCCCCACTTACACCACATAGCGTGAGCCGATCAAGGATCAATCTGTGTGAAAATCCAATCTGTGTGAAAATCCATGCTACTCTCGGTCGTCCATGACAATCATGCAAGCTATGGTGAAAGAAGAATCTTGATGGAATTGATAAGCTAACAGACAGGGTGGGAATCTTGATGGAAGAAGAATCCACCCATGCACCAGGCAAGCTCCCAGAAGTTCTAGAGAGTGACTCTCCTCCAAGACAAGCAGCATCCACTAAGGCTATCCCTATCTCATCTGAAGATCCCTTCGATCAACTGAAGGAGTTCATCAAAGGAATCATTAAAAACAAATATGAAGTTGCTGCCAAATCTTCCCTTACATATGCAAAGCCGTATACTGCAAGGGTCGATATGTTGAAGATGCCTGCTGGCTATCAACCTCTGAAGTTTCAACAGTTTGATGGTAAAGGTAACCCAAAGCAACATGTCACTTCGTGGAGATGTGCAACAATGCTGGGACTTATGGAGATTACCTCATCAAGCAGTTTGTCCGCTCGCTAAAAGGAAATGCTTTTGACTGGTATGTGCAAGGACTGCAAGGTTATTCCGGGAGAGTACCTTTCGACTCTTCATAGACTCCTAGTGATGGACGTCGGTCTCTGGGTGAAGAGGAAGAGGAGGGGTGCTCGAGGACAACTGCGGATTAGATGGCGTGTTTTGTCTACGGAGAAAGCACAGGAGTTGGAGAGGAGGTTAGCTGAGGGAGGAGCTTGGAGAAGTTCTGGGGAAGCGGATGCTATGTGGTCAGAGACAGCGAACTTGGTTAGGGAGGTAGCACGGGACATGCTTGGGGTAGCCAAGGGCTATTCAGGCAGACATCAGGGTGACTGGTGGTGGAACGATGTAGTCGAAGAAAAAGTGGAGGTGAAGAAGGCGACGTTTGCTAAGTTGGCAGGGAGCACAAGCGAGGAAGAACGGAGAGCGAACATGGAGATCTACACGGTGGCGAGCAAAGAAGCAAAGCTGGCAGTTACGGAAGCTAAAAACGCGGCGTTTGGTCGCATGTACGAGGAACTAGGGGAGAGAGGCGGGGACATGAAGTTATTCCGGTTAGCTAAAGCAAGGGAAAGGAAGACACGTGATCTTGACCAAGTTAGGTGCATCAAGGGCGAGGATGGTAGAGTTCTGATGGGGGAGTCTCAAGTCAAGTAGAGGTGACAGACGTACTTTCAAGACTTAACGAGGAGGGGGATCGTAACATAGAGCTAGGGGAGTTGGGGCATTCAGAGTAGCATAGAGACCTTGGGTATTGCAGGCGCATTAGGGTGGAGGAGGTCATGAGGGCTTTGCGTAGGATGAGTAGGGGTCGAGCGACCGGGCCTGACGAGATCCCGGTGGAGTTCTGGAAGTGCATGGGTAGGTCAGGAGTGGAGTGGCTCTCCAGGTTGTTCAATGCGATCTTCAGGACCAAAAGGATGCCGGATGAGTGGAGGTGGAGTACAGTGGTGCCCTTGTTTAAGAACAAAGGGGACATCCAGTGCTGCAACAACTATAGGGGTATCAAATTAATAAGTCACACCATGAAGGTATGTGAGCGGGTGATCGAGGTGAGGGTGAGGGAGATGACATCTATATCTGGGAACCAGTTCGGTTTCATGCCGGGTCGCTCCACTACAGAAGCTATCCACCTTGTCAGGCGGCTGGTGGAGCAGTTCAGGGATAAAAAGAAGGACCTACACATGGTGCTTATCGACTTGGAGAAGACGTATGACAAGGTCCCAAGGAAGGTGCTATGGAGGTGCTTGGAGGCGAAGAGCGTGCCGGAAATCTACATCAGAGTAATCAAGGACATGTACGATGGAGCTAAGACTAGGGTTAGGACGGTGGGTGGTGACTCAGACCATTTTCCAGTGGTTATGAGGCTCCATCAAGGATCGGCGCTTAGCCCTCTCTTGTTTGCCTTGGTGATGAATGCTCTGAACCGACATATTCAAGGGGAGGTGCCTTGGTGTATGCTATTTGCTGATGACATAGTCTTGATAGACGAGACGAGGGTCGGTATTATTGAGAGGTTAGAGGTATGGAGACAGACTCTCGAGTCTAAGGGTTTCAAAATAAGCAGATCTAAGACAGAATACCTGGAGTGCAAGTTTAGCGCCGAGCCGAGCGAAGTAGGCAGGGACGTGATGATTAGATCTCAGGTCATCGCCAAGAGGGACAGTGTCAGATATCTTGGGTCGGTGATTCAGGGCGACGGAGAGATTGACGGGGACGTCACTCATCGTATAGGAGCGGGGTGGTCAAAGTGGAGGCTTGCATCAGGAGTCCTGTGTGATAAGAAAGTTCCACAGAAACTCAAGGGGAAATTTTATAGAGCTGTAGTTAGACCTGCAATGTTGTATGGGGCGGAGTGCTGGCCAGTGAAGAACTCTCATGTTCAGAGAATGAAGGTTGCGGAGATGAGGATGCTCAGGTGAATGTGCGGGCTCACCAGGTTGGATAAGATTAAGAATGAAGTTATTCGAGAGAAGGTGGGGGTGGCCCCGGTGGATGAGAAGATGCGAGAAGCGAGGCTGAGGTGGTTCGGGCATGTGCGGAGGAGAAGTCCTGATGCCCCGGTGAGGAGTTGTGAGCGGCTAGCGATTGTCGGCGTTCGGCGAGGCAGAGGGAGGCCTAAGAAGTATTGGGGAGAGGTGATTAGGCATGACATTGCTAGAATGCGGGTTTCCGAGGACATGACCCTTGATAGAAAAGTCTGGAGGTCTAGTATCAGGGTTGTAGGATAGGGGCTCCTAGAGTTTTTCTTACTCCTCACCCGGGGTTGGGTGATGCTTGGCAGGGCTATCCATAGATGATTTGTGTTTTGGATTGTGTCTCCCTTTTGTTGATTTTTTGTTGTTGTTGTAATGTATGATATTATTGCATGCTATTTTATTTATGGTTCTTATGTTTAGATAATTATTTACGATATTTCTGCTGGAGTTACTAATGCTCTTTTGTTTTTGTTTTTATTTTTGTTTTTCCTTTCTTCACTGAGCCGAGGGTCGATTGGAAACAGCCTCTCTGCCCTTTCGGGTAGCGGTAAGGCTCGTCTACATATTACCCTCCCCAGACCCCACTTCATGGGACTATACTGGGTAGTTGTTGTTGTTGTTTGCAAGGTATCAACACGAGCACATTTGAAGAACTTGCAACTCGTGCCCATGACATGGAATTAAGCATGGCCTCCGCTGGAAATGAAAGGCTGCCCATCTATGAACCTCGCAAAGCGAATGACAAGCAAGAAGTTAGGAAGTGGGGCAAGTTCGTACCCAAATCTGAAAGCAAAGAAGCTATCAATGTCAATACATCACCTATGAAGTTCACGACGAAGGTGAGCAAGAAGCAGTATGAAATTCACTTCTTTTCAAGACAAGCCTAGTGGAAAGTTGACTCTAAAAGAAATGCAGGAGAAGGAGTACCCATTCCTCGATTCTGATTTGCCAGCCATTTTTGAAGAGCTCATCGAGTTAAATCTCGTTGAGCTTCCGAAGATGAAGCGACCAAATGAAGCTGGGAAAACAAATGACCCAAATTACTGCAAATATCACCGACTTGTAAGCCATCCTATGGAGAAATGCTTTGTCTTCAAGGATAAAGTCATGCACTTGGCTCGCGAAAAAAAGATTGTGCTTGAAGATGAGAAAGCAAGCGCAAACCAAGTCTCTATCACCTTTGGCTCATTCAATCCGGATGAATTATGTGGTTGTAAAGAAAGTAAAGATGAAGAATTACTGGAGAGGGACAAAGCTGAAGTCAACCAACTTGATGATGATGAAGGTTGGACGTTGATGACTCGTCGTAGGCGCCCCAAAAGGAGCCCACGAAAAGAATCAGCGGAACAACCAACAAGGAAGATGACGGTAAAAAACCAATAAAAAAGAATCAGTTAGGCATTTGAAGAAAGCAAAAGTGGAGATGCACCACCCTCAAAAGCCATGAAATCTAATGACCTTGGAGGAGTTTTTACCAAGTTGGTTCCGCACGAAGATTTCCCATGAGGGGATTGATGCCTCTTGTTGCGATGTTGACAAAGGAGAAGAAAAGAGTGATGACCTACCGTTGGCACCATCTTCGGAAAAGCCCATCGAGCCCACACCTCGAGAAGTTAATGCTTGTGAGGAGAAGGTCACGTTCACAAATGACGATTTTTTGCTAGGTAACACTCCTCATAACCGCCCATTGTACCTGGTTGGCTATATGCGCGGTGAAAGGGTAAACCGGATTTTGGTTGATGGAGGATCCTCAGTGAACATTTTGCTAATCCATACTGTGAAAGAACTTGGTATTCCCATGAACAAACTCTCAGAAAGTCGTGTGATGATCCAAGGATTCAACCAAGGGGGCAAAGAGCCATAGTCGCGATCAGGCTGAGAATCACTATTGAAGATATGCAATCAAGTGCATGACTGCATGTGATCGATGCGAAGACTTCATATAATGTTTCGCTTGGGAGGCCTTGGATACATGAGAATAAAGTAGTTCTATCTACCTACCATCAATGTTTAAAATACTATGAAGGTGAAGTTGAGAAGATGATAATTGCTGATGATGAGCCATTCACCGAGGCTGAGTCATACTTCGCCGATGCAAAGTTCTACTTGAAGAGCCGCATTATGAAGGAGCTGAAAGCTGATGATGGTATGAAAAGCAAGAATAAAGAGCGCTTAACTAAAAGAGAAGATGCGACTATTTGTGAAGCCAAAGCTATTAGTAAGGGATGTGCAACCCAACGTGAATAAATCTTATGGAAGGAATATTACACCTTATGGCACGAAAGTAAGTCCAGCGCTCCAATATGTCCTTAAAAGGATGAAAGATAAAGGTGAACCATCTAATCGCCAAGCTAGCATGCTAAAGGAGTTAACTCTCCCGGTCAAACGAATTGAGGCAATAAAGTCGTCCTCAAAGCCGCTTGCAGGATTTGTAGCCTAAAATCGTTTGCAAAATGTGGTACTCCCTACAAAGCGAACAGATGAAGGTTTTGACCCTAACGCTTACAAGCTATTTGCAAAAGCTGGATACAATCCCAATGAGCGTCAAAGTTAGGGAAGCTCCCATCAGAAGCTGCAATGAGGCAACCACGTGAAGTTTTGGGATACAAGCAACCGTCACTAGTGCGCATCTCAATAAGAAGGGGGAGTAGCAATTATATCAATGTAGAAAACGAATCTGCCGCTTCTAACGGGCCTTCTATCTTTGACCGACTTGGAAAATCAACTGTGAGAACTTCCGTATTTGAGAGATTGGGTCCATTAAAGAATGGGAATCCAGAGAAATTATCGAAATACCGGAACACCCTTTTCATCCAAAATTCAGGAGATCTCTAAGGATTTCCAAAGTTTGTTCCTTCCAGAATGAGGCGACAAAACTTGTGGTTTCATGTGAAGAAGTACCGAAGGTAAAGCCATATACTCTAGTCTACACTAAGGAACATGACGAAGATGAAGAAAGTGTAGGTTCTTCACTATACAAAGCGAGAATGGTGTTCCGTCTTCGATGGAGGATAACGCAGAATTGGAGCATGTTTTACCATGTTATCACATATCCTTCAATGATGGGGATCCTCAAGAACATGAAGATGCGAAAGATGCTCCACCTGAACTTGAAGAAGTGAAGACGACAGTTGATGCCTTAAAAGAAGTTAACCTTGGCACCGATGAAGAACCAAGACCCACCTATCTAAGTGCTTTACTCGAAGCTGATGAAGAAAGCACTTATGTTGAGTTACTCAAAGAGTTCAGGGTTGTCTTCCCTTGGAGTTACAAAGAGATGCCTGGCTTGGACCCAAAAGTAGCACTCCATCACCTTGCAGTCAAAAATGGTGCTCGCCCTGTTAAACAAGCTCAAAGGCGCTTCAAGCCGGACTTGGTTCCCCTGGTTGAAGTTGAAGTTAACAAACTCATTGAAGCTGGATTTATTCGGGAAGTTAAATACCCAACATGGGTTTCAAGTATTGTCCCAGTAAGGAAGAAGAATGGCCAGATTCGAGTATGCGTTGACTTCAAGGACCTCAATAATGCGTGTCCCAAAGACTTCCTATTCCAGAGCTGATGATCGATGCTACTACTAGTTACGAGGCAATGTCTTTCATGCACGGTTCGTCGGGCTATAACCAAATTCGCATGGCACCAAAAGATGAAGAGTTTACTGCGTTCCGCACTCTTAAGGGTATTTATTGCTACAAGGTAATGCCTTTTGGCTTGAATAATGCTGGTGCTACTTACCAAAGGGCTATGCAAAATATTTCGACGATCTTCTCCACAAGAATGTCGAATGCTATGTTGATGACTTGGTGGTGAAATCATTAGAGAAGGTCGACCACATAAAGGACTTGATGATGGTATTTGAATTGCTCCATAGGTACCAACTTAGGATGAATCCATTGAAATGTGCCTTTGGAGTTACTTCTGGAAAGTTCCTTGGTTTCATTGTCCGACATCGAGGGATCGAAATTGATCAAGCCAAAGTGGATGCCATTTTGAAAATGCTTGAGCCTCGAGATATTCATGAATTGAAAAGCCTGCAAGGAAAGTTAGCGTACCTTAGGAGATTCATCTCAAACCTAGCTGGGAGGTGTCAACCATTCAGTTGCTTTATGAAGAAAGGTGTTCCTTTCAAATGAGACCAAGCATGCAGTAATGCCTTTGAGAGCATTAAATCCTACTTGATGAAGCCTCCAGTTTTAGCAGCCCCTATACTTGGAAAGCCATTGATACTATACATTACGGCACAAGAAAGGTCTGTTGGAGCACTGTTGGCCCAAGAAAATAGTGAGGGGAAAGAAAACTCTCTTTACTACTTGAGCAGGATGATGACACCTAATGAGTTGAATTATTCGCCAATTGAAAAGTTGTGTCTGGCGCTAGTCTTCTTAATTCAAAAGTTGTAGCACTACTTTCAAGCTCATGTTGTCCGTCTCGTTTCTAAAGAAAATCCCATTAAGTTTGTGATGTCAAAATCTATTCTTAGTGATCGACTAGCAAGATGGTACCTCCAATTTCAACAATTCGAGATTTGTACATCCCTCAAAAGGCCGTAAAAGGACAAGCATTGGCAGATCATCCGATACCTGATGACTGGGAGGTAACTGATGAACTACCTGATGAGGACGCAATGGTCGTTGAAGTTCAACCTCCATGGAAGATATACTTTGATGGTGCTGCGCATCGTGGAGGAGCCGGGGCTGGCGTAGTATTTGTCACTCCTCAAGGTGAAGTCTTGCCCTACTCCTTCACCTTGACACAACTCTGTTCCAACAATGTTGCTGAATATCAAGCATTAATGCTTGGGCTTGAAATGGTCGTTGATATAAAGCAATTGCAATTGCAAGTCTTTGGTGACTCCCAGTTAGTGGTCAATCGGCTTTTGGGTAGTTACGAGGTCAAGAAGCCTGAACTACGCCCATATCATAATTATGCAAAAAAGTTGATGGAGTGGCTCGGTGATGTGACTATTTAGCATGTGCCAAGGAAAGAAAATAAGAAGGCTGATGCTTTAGCTGCTCTAGCTTCATCATTAGCCCTGCCTGACCAAGCGCAAGTTACCGTCTGCCAAGAATGGGTAGTATCGCCGCCAAATGAAGTTGAAGGCGAAGAAAACGAACTCAAGCATCTTGTTGCTGTTTCTGAAGTTGAGAAAGAAGAATGGCGACAACCTATTATAACCTACTTATGCTATGGGATACTTCCAGAAAATCCGAGGAGAAGGACTGAAATCCGTTGTCATGCACCTCGCTTCCTTTACTACACGGATACTCTATACAGAAGGTCGTTCGAGGGAGTACTCTTGCGATGTATAGGAGAAGAAGAAGCTCTCCAAGCTTTGCAAGAGGCACATTCTGGGGTATGTGGGTCACACAAGTCCGGACCAAAGCTCCACTTCTATATAAAAAGGATGGGATATCATTGGCCAACGATGGTAAAAGATTGCTTGGACTACACTTAAGATGCAAGGCTTGTCAATCCATGCAAATTTTATTCATCAACCTCCTGAAGTGTTGCACCCAACTGTTGCATCCTGGCCATTTGACGCTTGGGGATTGGATGTTGTTGGAATACTACCAAAGTCCTCTGGTGGCCACCTATACGTCTTGGCTGCAACTGACTACTTCTCAAAATGGGCTGAAGCTATTGCTCTTAAGGAGGTAAAGAAGGAAAATGTTGCAAGTTTCATCTGAGTATACATCATCTATCACTTTGGCATTCCCCGTATATGTAACGAATAATGGCAAGAAGTTCGACAATAGGTTGATGAACAAGATTTGTGAGCTCTTTGGTTTCAAGCAACGTAACTCTTCGATGTACAATGCTGCCACCAATGTCTAGCCGAGGCATTCAACAAGACTCTATGTAACTTGTTAAAGAAAGTCATCTCCAAATCCAAACGAGATTGGAATGACCGTATGGAAGAAGCTCTATGGGCATATAGGACGACTCACCGCACGCCAACACAGTCGACTCCTTGTTCACTCGTTTATAGGGTCGAAGCCGTCTTGCCACTTGAGCGTCAAATACCTTCGTTACGACTGGCTATTCAATAAGGGATTACTGATGAAGAAAATGCTCGACTTCGGTTAGAAAAGTTGGAAGCTCTTGATGAAAAGAGATTGGAAGCTCAACAGAGTCTTGAATGTTATCAAGCTCAATTATCTCGCGCCTTCAATAAAATATTTCGCCCGAGATCCTTTCAAGCAGGAGATCAAGTCCTTGCCGTACGAAAACCCATAATTACTTCCCATAAACTTGTAGGGAAGTTCACTTAAAAATGGGATGGGCCATATGTCGTACAAAAAGCTTACTCAAGTGGGGCTTAAAAGCTGGTTGATGCAGATGGTATGAGAATTGGCCCTACAAGAGCAAGTTTTTGAAGAAGTATTATCCTTGAAATCATGATGCTCCTTGAAGCACGAGCCTAAACTGCATGTTGCTACACTCCTGGCCCGCAAGAGTTTAAATTGTGTACGGCCCAAAAAAAATAAAAAGTCCGCTAGGCTGAAAATCTCGAATGAGACTGCCTAGGCAAAAGTTAGGACGTAAAAAAAAATGTCCGCTAGGTTGAAAATCTAGAAAGAAGCGGCCTAGGCAAAAGTTAGGACGCAAAAAAAAAAAATCACCCAGTCTGAACTACGGTATGACTTGATTCTCTTCACCGAGGTACGTAAGCAGCTTAGAGTTTCATTCTAAGTTCAGTCGCATAAGTTCAAAAGAAACATATTGCCCCAATTGCTGTCTGAGTGAAGTATGCAGGAATGCAAAACAAGCTGAAATGCCATCCTCTTGTGGAATTTTGATCTCATTTGATTTAAAAGGGGCAACCCTCTATGGTAAATTAATATCTTTAAGTTCGTCGATACTCAAGTTGAAGTCCCCAAGTTAATATCTTCAACTCCGTCGGTCTGCAAGTTGAAGTGTTAAAATTCGCCGATTTTCAAGTTGAAATATTTAGGCCCTCCAAGTCTCAACGATGAAGTCTTCAAGTCCGTCGGTCTTCAAGCTGAAGTCTTCAGATTCGCCGATCTTCAAGTTGAAATATTTAGGCCCTCCAAGTCTCAAAGTTGAAGTTTTCAAGTCCATCGGTCTTCAAGTTGAAGTCTTTAGATTCGCCAATCTTCAAGTTGAAATATTTAGGCCCCCAAGTCTCAAAGTTGAAGTCTTCAAGTCCGTCGGTCTTAAAGTTGAAGTCTTCAAATTCGCCGATCTTCAAGTTGAAGTCTTCAAATTCGCCGATCTTCAAGTTGAAATATTTAAGCCCTCTGAATCTTCGAGTTGAAGTTTGCAAAGTCCGCCAAATCTTCAAAGTTTTCCAAGTGTTCAAGTTGATGTTGTCTTCAAGTTGAAGCTTTATAACTTTCCAATCTTAAGGTGGACATAAAGTCCCTTTGCACCTTAAGTTGGCCTCTTCGTGGGTTTGTCCTTAAAAGAAACTATAGCTTTCCAATCATAAGGTGGACATATAAGTCCCTTTGCACCTTAAGTTGGCCTCTTCGTGGGTTTGTCCTTAAAAGGAACTATAACTTTCCAATCTTAAGGTGGACATATGAGTCCCTTTGCACCTTAAGTTGGCCTCGCCAATAGTTTGGGCCACATTGAGAGTGATCTCTCGGGTAGTCGGGCCATTTTGAGAGTAATCTCTCCAAGAATCGGGCCATTTTGAAAGTAATCTCTCCATGAATCGGGCCATTTTGAGAGTGATCTCTCCAAGAATCAGGGTAATCTCTCCAAGAATCGGGCCATTTTGAGGGTAATCTCTTCAAAAATCGGGCCATTTTGAGAGTAATCTCTCCAAGAATCGGATCACGTTGAGAGTAATCTCTCCGAGAATCGGGCCATTTTGATAGTAATCTCTTCAAGTATCGGGCCATTTTGAGAGTAATCTCTACAAGAATCGGGCCTTTTGAGAGTAATCTCTCCAAGAATGGGGCAGAGGATGAGTACCCATCCCCTCACACCGTAAGACCGTCTTCTTCATGCGTGGATCTCTCTTGAACTACAAAAAAAAACAACAAAACAAAAAAAACACAAGAAAAGAAGAAGAAATTACCTTCTCGTCAATGCTTCCGAGTCCACAAAATTAGACTCAAGTGGCTTGCGAAATCTGCAAACTGATGCTCAATAAACACGAGCACATAGGGTTTATATAGATCTCAAAAGGGGCTACTGAAACGTGATGTGCCGATGTGGGATCAGTTAATGTTAGGCGGCAATGTAATTCTTCTCCGTGTGGGATCAAATAACGTATTGGGTTGCCTAGAAGGATTGTGATACTAAATCATGAGGGAAAGGAGGATACCCTAATTGTTTCCAGTTGCCTACATACTTAGTCTTTGACTAGGAATTAATAACCACGGATCCCAACATCTAGTGGAATTTGACGTACATTACTTGGATTGCAAAAAAGGACGTGGCATTTGACTTACATGTGCTTGAATGCACTGAGATTGTTTACAAGAAATATGTAATTTATGTCTCAAGTATACTTTGATATATTTTCCTTATCTTAAGGAAAAAGAAGGAATTGATCGATTTGAAACTAGTTTTACTAGTACTTCAAGTTCGGTCTCGAGGACTATTAAATCTAAACCTCAAACAAGTCTTGAAGTAGGGGGCATTTGTAGGCATATAAATTTTAAATCCATAAAATAATTTGGATTATATTTTAAAATTCAAGATATATTAGTCCAAATAAATATTATGGGCTAATATAATTGAATTACTTATATATAATTGAATTACTTATATAAGTCCAATATATATGGATTAAATAAATACGTCTTAATCCATTGGGCTAGCCCATTTGATTGGGCTACAAATGATGAGGCCACCTCATTAGGCTCAAGAAGTCATCTTCCCAGAGGCCCAGTGCCACGTGTCAAATGACATGGCATGCCAAGTCAAGCGGAAGCGCCAATAGGATCATGCCACGTGTCAAAATGACAGGGCATGCCTGGTCACACTGGAAGGCCAACGAAACTGCGCCACATGTGCAAGTGACATGTTCTGGCCAATCAAATGCGGCCATGTCACACTTCAATTTGATTGGTCGGAAAGAGTTTGTTCTTATCATGACTCTTTCTTTTCACAACTATAAATAGGGGTCGTCATAACTCAGAAAAGACACCAGAAGTTATAACAAGAAGCAAGAAAGAGTTCGTGGAGCAAACACTGCAAATTCCTCCACAAGTTTCAAGCTTCAAGCAATCAAGTTCAAGTTCAAGAAATCAAGTTCAAGCTCAAGAATGAAGAACGAATCAAGATCAAGTTCAAGCAATCAAGCTCAAGCTCAAGAATAAAATCATCGTTTGTAGAAACAAATATAGATTTAAGATCAAGCTCAAAAACCCTTGAATTTATACTAGAAGAGTAGAATCAGAGGAATCATAGAGATTGTAACACTCAAATATTCGAAGTAAAATACTACGATTGTTGCGATATTTTCGGTCTTGATTTTATTTTACGCAATGTATTGTCTACAATATCAATAAAGAAACACCTCATTCACTGAAGCTTCTAAAAGTAACCTATTTTTCTGTATAATTTAGCCTTTTTTCATCTCGTAGTTTAATATTGTCTGTCCTACAATGTTCTTATACAAATTACACTATTGAGTTATGCTTCCCATTTTATACCTTATTTATTTTTCCTTTTGTGTTCATGCAGATCTGGGGCACTATCATCATGCAAAAGAAGTACAAAGGACAGGACTATTTCTTTGCATTCATAGTCACACTTGGCTGTTCATTATTTATTCTGTATCCGGTAATAACTAATGTCCTATTTTCAATTACGTGTTGTGTTCTCCGAATTGCCATTAAACCAAATTATAACAGGAATTGTTTTCACAATGTATTTTCGTTGATCTTTCAAAAATCATGTGCTTTTGTTAACCACTTAACCTTTTGTAGTAGCCATGATTTATCAGGAAAGGAATTTATCTAGAAAGACCTACAATCTCATGGAATCCCTATAATTTAGGGGAGAATAGAATACGCAAGATCCATATAGGCGATACCAACTATTTGGATCAAGACTTAATCATGAAAGCAAGCTTACAATAGGTCCAATTTTTGCTAGGAGTCCTTTTAATCTTGTTAGACATTCATATATCAGCAGAAAATATAAAGAACTGCTAATACAAGACAATCTAAATCATTAAATATTGGAGAAATGGTTTCAGATGGAGCAAAACGGATAGTGAGATTGTTATGAGTTATGGCCAATCCTAACTAGCTTGGGATTGAGGCTTAATAGTTATTGTACTGGATCACTAACTACAGAGAGATATGACTACATAAACATCCAATGGACATATATAACGGCCTAAATAAGGTACGAGTGCTGAATGGGAGATTACGGGGTTGGAGTTCCTGTACTCTTTTTTTGGGGGGAAAGACATCAACATTTTTAGGCAGCTTGTTCTGCAATTTCCTGGAACTTTCATGCTGACTGAAACACGAGAATGAATATTTTACTGATTTCATATCTTTGGATTTAACTAGATTTGTGTGACGCTAATGTTGTTTACCTACGAGGACTGTCTTTTGAAGTCAGTTATTTACAGAATTTACTAGCACTAAACAGAATTATGTACCTCTGATTTTCCAATCTAATACCGGCTTACTAACAAAATTATTGTTTCTGGTACTTGTACTTGTGTTTGGGTTGTTTAGTAAAAGTTTTTACGGTTTGTTTTTGGTTCTAGGCAGAAGGTGATATTAGCCCTTACAGTAGAGGAAGGGAAAGCACCATTTGGGGAGTTTCTCTTATGATGGGCTATCTTGGGTATGAATTGACGTTATCCAACATTTTAAACCTTTGGTTGTTATATTAATGAAATGTTAAGTTAACAGCTGGATTTGCTTAAAGTTGACACTTCTTGAGAATGTGTTATAGAGATCTAAAAAACTAATCTTCAAGCTTTCTATACCGTACCTTGTACTTTAACGATGTTGTTTAGCATTAAATGTTTCTATAATATTCTCTCTTTTCCTTCCTTGATATACTGTCTTTCACCTTATTCTGTAAGATTTATTGTTAGATATCGAACTCCAAATGCTCTATGATTGGAAACTGCTATGTTGATCCAAAGTTGGAAGAAGATCACAATGTGCGTTGTACTAACCCTTTGAATGATTAACATGTTATACGTAGAAATCATATTTTGTTAGCTTTACAGTGTACAAAATCTATGTTACTTGGCATATTTACCAGATTCTCAAATTTTAATCCATCTGTTTTGCTCTCCCAATAAATTCTTACAATTCCGTTTGCCTGATGCTATTGCTCAACTAGCTCTTTTAATTGGTTCATAGCAGAATTATACTAAGATAATACCTGAGTCAAAGGAAAGATATCAAAAACTTCACCACCACTAGCAGATACAAAATTTTAACCTAAGAAGCAAATATGCCCGTATCTGATTTTCTCTTTCATTAGTTTTTGTTTATATGACCACTTTGTTCTACGGGAACATGTGCTTACCAGGGAGAATTTGAGTATTAGCTCCTGTAACATTCACACGGATATGTTGCGTCTTTTTTGCCCCTTGAGATCTCCACCTGTTTAGATGAGTAAAAGGAGCAATGTGGTTATCACCTATTACAATTGAATATTAATTTGTTAGCCTCTGAAACAAGGCTTTAATAAGCATTTGATCTCACAGGTTTGATGGATTTACGAGCACGTTCCAGGATAAACTTTTTAAAGGCTATGACATGGAAATACACACTCAGATATTCTACACAACTGTCTGTTCTTGTCTTCTTAGTTTCACTGGTAAGATCTACTCCATTGCAGTTGGGAAACAGATCTCTGTTTGAGTAAATATTAAGGAATGGAATCTACATCTCTAAAAAGATAATACGCCGGACAAGCTGCTGAATAATTCTCTAAAGTTAACTACTCTGTTGTTTTCGATTTCTTCTTGCTAAGCTTGTCATCTCCAATAATTTCCATGGTTTACTGGGAGCAGTTCTTGTGCTCTATGTATTTGTTGATAGCTTTTAATTGATTCTATAAAATGTCTCAATTGCTGAATTGCAAATCTCAAAGAGCAGCTTAGGAGTAAGAAGACTTAGTTTTCCAAGCTTCAGTACGTTTATCCTTGAATTGCTTTTCAGTTTAGGTTTGACTATTGATAGGACTACACACCAATCAATTTTCCTCAATGTTCTGAATAATATCCTCGCTGTGTACTGCATATTATTTGACCTTTCTGTTAGATGATTCTGGATGGAACTCTAGCCAAACATCTGCATTCACAAGTACAGAAATTCTTGAAAGCTAGTTAAGAACTTAAGATCCAATGATATGGCTGCAACTCCTAGTGAGCTATCATTTTCTCTTAGGATCGGTATGTGGGGTGATGTTGGGTGCCCCAAGTTTGTATTAAAAGCTTTTTTTTCTGGTTTATTTCCAATGACTATATATGACTAGAATTTGCTTTTTATTTACCATATAGGTCTAATCATACAAGGCAATCTTCTCATGGCAATTGATTTTGTATCTCGCCATCATGATTGTTTCTTTGACATTGCTCTACTTTCGACTGTAAGTTGTTTTGAAATATGAACATCCTGATTAGCTTAAATAGAGATTTTCTGTTCTTGCTTAACAAGTGCTTGGAAAAATTGTGTAGAACTGGTTTCGTTCATTAAAAATGTAACTATTTGTTTGGATTTCTTTTTGCAGGTAGCAACAGCTAGTCAATTCTTTATCTCATACACAATCCGCACATTTGGTGCTCTAACCTTTGCCACCATAATGACCACAAGACAGGTAATAAGAAATAGTTTGAGGGTTTGAAAAGGAATGATACTCACCACTTGGTGGACATGTGCCTAACTGATATTGGTGCTGAATTTCATTTTAGTTGGTGAGCATTTTGCTGTCTTGCTTGTGGTTTGCTCATCCCCTCAGCTGGGAGCAATGCGTAGGAGCTGTAAGCATTAACTTCTTTCTTTCTTGGCTTTGAAAGCTGAAACTTTCAGTTTTTGTTTTCATTGGAGAATAAGTTTTTCACATGTGATTTAATACTTTCAGGTTATTGTCTTTGGGGCCCTTTATGCGAGAAGCTTTTTAAATAATAAAAAGAAACCATTAACATTGGACAATACGGAAAATAGAGCTTCAAGTCCACCAAAAGGGAATCCATAACACGTCCTACGTCCTTGAAGGATTCTGACCTTTGCAGTAACTGATTTGAAGTAGCTCTCTACAACTTAAGCTGCTTTTAGATAAACTAACTAAAGATGGAATAGATAGGAATTTTATTTTTGGTTATTCAGCGCAGAAGGCTTGTTGTCCATGCTTGCGTGCTGGTTCATAACAACCTGCGTCTTATGATTTGATATACATTTGAAAGAGACTTGAAGAACCTGCCACAGATATTCGCTCTTGTTGAATTACACCCTCATAAGCTATAGAAGCTAACTGAAATTAGTCCTTCCAAGTCTCTCTGTATTGTCCCTAAACACCCCCCCCCCCCCCCCCCCCCCCCCCCAAAAAAAAAATAAACACGCGATGCTTTAGAAGGGTTTAGTTTGGGTAGATGAAACTATAGACTTTATCTGTTAAACAAGTTATAAGTTGTGAGTAGTGACCGCATTCTGTATATCTGGACGTCTTCAGCTTGTGGCTCTCTGTGGGATAATTTCTTATAGATTATCGACATGTACCTTTTATGCAGGACGTGCCAAAACAAATGTCTTGAAATAGCTTACGAAAATTGAAGGATATAAACTTGAATGTTTGAAACTATTATTATCGTTTTGGGTTCTGAATCACTGTTATGGGCAAATATTTTGTGGATGGGAGTAAGACACATGCGTCTGATCTTATAGGAAAAAGAAAATCTTCAACAATGGAAAATCAACATGTAAATAGTCAAGGTGTTTGATGACATGATAGGGGGATTTAGAACTAGTTGTCCTTCATGATTTAGGTACATAGGACAGAATCGCATGATTTTCTTATGTTTAGATAATTATTTACGCTATTTCTGTTGGACTTACTAATGCTCTTTTGTTTTTGT
This sequence comes from Nicotiana benthamiana, assembly GCA_034376525.1. Taxonomy (NCBI): domain Eukaryota; kingdom Viridiplantae; phylum Streptophyta; class Magnoliopsida; order Solanales; family Solanaceae; genus Nicotiana; species Nicotiana benthamiana. The sequence goes on from CM067334.1 coordinate 9,306,428, forward strand.
TTTTGTTTTTCCTTTCCTTCAATGAGCCGAGGCTCGATTGGAAATAGCCTCTCTGCCCTTTCGGGTAGGGGTAAGGCTCGTCTACATATTACCCTTCCCAGACCCCGTTTTGTGAGACTATACTGGGTAGTTGTTGTTTGTCGTTGTTGTCAGAAGCTAGATACACAATTTTAGAAACTCTCCACAAATTAAAAACTATATTAGTTGATTTCTTCTCATTATTCTAATAGAGTTGCTTGAGACTTTTGCTGATGGGAGATAGTTAGGAATCCATCACAAACAGGACTTGATCTTGACAAATCCAGCAGTGTTTGCTAACATATAGCAAGTAGATGTAGTATAAGTTCAGCAACTGTGTTAGTTTCCCTCCCTAGGTACTTCAGTTTAGCCTGAATAGTGCCCCCTTTAGCATTTCTAATTAATAAAAGCGTACCTCTTAGATTCAGATTTTCCCTTGAAGCACCATCTATTTTCTATATTTGCCACCATTTACAAGTTGGCCCACTGGTAGTACTCGGGCATTTGCATCTATACCCGCTTTTGGGTTACGTTTTAACTTGTGCCCGTTTTGCAAAAAGAAAATTATAAACGTACCCACTTTTTTGCGTAATTTGATGCGTACTGGGCTGAAGTAGCAAAAACAATCATGCAAAACTTCAACATTATAGTAGACGGGAATGAAGTAGCAAGTGTGCTGATGTTTTTGTTTGTAATTACTGAACTTAAGCATAATAGCTGAAATTCTTTATTTGCTTAAGTTTTTGTTTGTAATTGCTGAAGTTTTTGTTTTTGTAACTGGCGAACTTTAGTTCTAGATTTGAAGTTTTTGTTTCTATAACTGGCGAATTTGTTTGTAACTGACGAATTTCAACCTTCTTAGAATTGAAGTTTTAATTGACTTTCTATATGATTCGAACGTTGAAAGTATTAGATGGAAATTTTTTTTTCTTTTGGTATCCCCTCCACCATAGGTAGCATAAGCTTGGCAATTTTTGTTCTTTTGTTATCGGCGGATTAACATTAACAATTGGATGTTTGCTTTTATGTCTTACAGTCCAAAGATGCCAACATAATTATTGAGAAAACAATCTTACAGTTGACTCGAACTACTACTGCCTCCGAGTTAACTTTCATATTAGTCGATAATTGTTTTGGCCACGCAAAACCTCACAGCACCAATTGAAAAATGTTTCCAAACCATTTTAGCCACTGGTCCCGAAAAGAAGAAGTGTTTGTCTAAACTTGGAGATCAACAACACCGATACCAATTATAGCATTAAGCAATGGCAAATCCCTTGGCTTGTGAAATATCATTTGGTGGTCTAACCTTTACGTAAATGAGTTGATAAGAAGAAGGACCTGCATATGGTGCTTATCGACTTGGAGAAGGCGTATGACAAGGTCCCGAGGGAGGTGCTATGAAGGTGCTTGGAGGCGAAGAGTGTGCCAGAAGCCTATATCAGAGTTATCAAGGACATGTACGATGGGGCTAAGACTAGGGTGAGGATGGTGGGTGGCGATTCAGACCATTTTCCTGTGGTAATGGGGCTCCATCAAGGATCGGCGCTGAGCCCCCTGTTGTTCGCCTTAGTGATAGATGCTCTAACCCGTCATATCCAAGGGGATGTGCCTTGGTGTATGCTCTTTGCTGATGATATAATATTGATAGACGAGACGAGCGCCGGTGTTAGTGAAAGGTTAGAGGTATGGAGACAGACCCTCGAGTCTAAAGGTTTCAAAATAAGCAGATCTAAGACAGAATATCTGCAGTGCAAGTTCAGCGACGAGCCGAGTGGGGTGGGCAGGGATGTGATGCTTGGTTCTCAGGCCATCGCCAAGAGGGACAATGTCCGATATCTTGGGTCTGTGATTCAGGGGAACGGAGAGATTGACGGGGACGTCACCCATCGGATAGGAGCAGGGTGGTCGAAGTGGAGGCTTGCTTCTGGGGTCCTGTGTGACAAGAAAATCCCACACAAACTCAAGGGGAAATTCTACAGAGCCGTGGTTAGACCTGCGATGTTGTATGGGGCAGAGTGCTGGCCCGTGAAGAACTCCCATGTTCAGAGAATGAAGGTTGCTGAGATGAGGATGCTTAGGTGGATGTGTGGGCACACCAGGCTAGATAAGATTAAGAATGAAGTTATTCGACAGAAGGTAGAGGTGGTCCCGGTGGACGAGAAGATGCGGGAAGCGAGGCTGAGGTGGTTCGGGCATGTACGGAGGAGGGGTCCCGATGCCCCGGTGAGGAGCTGCGAGCGGCTGGAGATTGTTGGTGGTCGGCGGGGTAGAGGGAGGCCTAGGAAGCATTGGGGAGAGGTGATTAGGCAGGACATGACTAGTATGCAGGTTACCGAGGACTTGACCCTTGATAAGGGAGTCTGGAGGTCTAGAATCAGGGTTGCAGGCTAGGGGCTCTTAGAGTCCTTCGTTCGCCCCACCCGGGGTTGGGTGTGGGATAGTAGTGTTACCCGTAGATGACTAGTGTTTTAGCGTAGGTCCCCTCTTGGTTGGTAATATGATAGTTGTCGCTTGTTATTGTCGCATGCGACGGTATTTATGTTTCTTATGTTTACATAATCATTTACGTTATTTCTGCAGGATTACTTATGCTTTGTTTTGTTATTGTGTTTTGTCTTAATCTTGGTTCCTAACTTTATCTTTGTTTTCCAATGCAACATTTCATTCTGTCCTATGCGCCGAGGGTCGCTTGGAAGCAGCCTCTCTGCCCTTTTGGGTAGGGGTAAGGCTGTCTACATATTACCTTCCCCAGACCCCACCTGGTGGGAGTATACTGGGTAGTTGTTGTTGTTGTTGTTGTTGGTGTAGGCTATGTTACATAACGTATATGGGATCAAATTAATATACATTCATATTCAAAATATGAACATCAAGTGGCTGTAGTTTAGTGGTGAGAATTCCACGTTGTGGCCGTGGAGACCTGGGCTCGAATCCCAGCAGCCACAGACTATTAACTTTTGCTGCTCTCCACTTTTTCAGTTTGGGCTTCTCTTTGCATCTTCATTTTGGGCTCCATGCTACATTAATAGGCTCACTAATTTGGGCCTCTGAATCACGCTATCTGAGTACTTTTTACGTGGTTTAATCCATGTTGCATCCAAAGAAATCGCCATTTACACGTTAATATTGAAGAAAACTATCCAGTTTGGTCTTTCAAAGCAATAATACTAGTAATATTATCTAGTTTATAAGTAAAAATAGCACGGACTAGCCAATTTTTGGACGGGTCATTTAAAAATAGTCAGTGTTTGTAAAGTTATTGATAATAACTACTATTTTGCTGCAACAAGAAAAGCTCTAGCATAATATATCGGAGATCGGTGTACTTGTGTATGAACTTCCAGCATAATCCAACACAGGGAAAGTTCCGGCATAATATTACTGGAGATTGAAGCACCGTGTATGAACTTCCAGCATAATCCAACACGTGAAAAGTTCCAGCATAATATATTGGAGATTGGAGTACCGGTGCTCCAATCTCCAATATGTTATGTTGGAACGCTATATTATATTGAACTCCAGTATATCATACTGGAATATTTTTTCGAATTTTGAAAGTGTTTTCGTTTTAATTTATCTTGACATAAAAAGTGGCCAAATTTCAATTACTTTTGAACTGTGACTATTTTTAAATGAGCACTTATAAATTTGACTATTTTTGAATTTCTTCTGGTTTATAAACTACTATCAATATCACCAATGCTACCAATATTAGCCTTAAATTCTTTTATTATTATTATTATACAACGTGACCTATATGCTATGCTAACTGTAGACACACCTTTAATTTGCCATCACCTTAAGAGGGTGTTTGGCTAAGCTTATAAGCTGGTCAAACTAACTTATAAGCACTTTTCGGCTTATCTACGCATTTGGTAAAGTAAAAAAAGTTTATAAGCCAAGCACTTATAAGTCAAAAATAAGCCAAAAGCTATAAGTTGGTCACCCCCAACTTATGAATTTTTAGCTTATAAGCACTTTAAGTTTGACCAAGATTTTTACTATTTTATCCTTAAACTATTTCTTTTTAGAACAAAGCTCCTACATCGATACTCACAATCCCAAGTATTTTTCCAACCTAACCCCCCCAGCTCTTCAAAGTCTGCAATTCTCATTAACTATTTAAGATAAGCAAATTCTCTATTTCTTTGCATTTATATCTAATGTGATTGTGTATTAATGTTTGAATTGTATGTAATAAATGAAAATATATCAAATTTTTGGTGTATTATTTTCTTAGTGTTGTGGTAATGAAGAGAGTGTTTGTTTCTCTTCAAATAAGAGTTATTTTTACTCTGAAGCTTTTGTCATATTATTAATTATTATAACTTATGATTATATGCTTATCATAAAATAAATTATATGTATCATAAAAATTATCTTATCTAAGCATAGTTATATTTAAAATAAAATAATAAATAGAATATTTTGTATTTGACTTGATGTGAAATCTAAAATTTTAAAAAAATTACGTCCTTATAAGTGCAAACAATTCTAAGGTTACTTAAGACATTTCAATAGAAAAGAGCTTATTAGCACTTTTTAATCAAATACTGCAGTAACTTGTTATCAATTTCAGCACTTGTACCCAAACACGTAACTGTCTATTTATTAAATCGATTTCAACACTTAAAAAAATACATTTCAGTACTTAATACTTATCAGCTACTTCAGATCAACTAATCCAAACGGGCTCTAAATTCTCTCGACACCCTTAATTTACCAACACCTTAAATTCTCTCGACTAGCCTTGAAATCCAACAATGCTTCATGGCGTCTTTGAATTATTACTTGTTCTTCACATCACATTTGAGTTGTTTGGTATGCTTTTGCAAATAAGATAATTGAAGAACTACACTCCCAAAAATAAAATTGACATTAATTTAGTAAGATTTGATCAATTACAAACAAGACAACTGAAGACAAATATTTTTATAGGAATCTTACATAAATGTTTTAAATAAGTCCTAACTTATTAAACCTAGTCAAACACATATAGAAATTGAATTTCTTTTTTATAGATTAAACTTGCTTTTCCATTGATCTCAAAAAAGATGTACAATATTCCTATCTAGCAGCATTTGGACTAGCTACTGATCTATACTCAATATTAGAAATTGAAAATTCAAATAAATAAAGTTCTTTCTCTCCAAGAATTACACGCAAAGATTTCCTTCCATATTTTTATGCGTGATTAACAACATTAGATGCAATACGGAAAGGAAGTTTCATGAATGTTGACATGTGATTTTTGACCCTCCCCAAGATTTTTCATAGTTTAGCGTAAAATATTTAATTTGGCCTTAATATAGTTATTTCATCTAATTTTGACTTTTTATGTGATTTTTATCACAAAATTAAAAAATACAAAAATAATTACATATTACTCTATTTTAATTATGTATTAGATATTTTTAGAAGGGTATATTCTTTTGAACCTATTTTATTTTTATATAATGTTAAAAAAATATAAAAGTCGTACCTTATTTTTTACCTTTATATAATTTCGAAAATACAAAGAGTTTTATTAATATTTTGTAGTCCTTTTTATCTTAAAAATCCAAAAAATAGCTTTGTTTTAATTGTCAGCCCTATTTCAATAGTTATTTTGCTTACGTAGGATTAATTAAATGACATTGTATTTTTATTCTCAATTACGGAAAAAGAATAATATTTGGGTTCGAATAACCTATTTTTTAGGTTTATAATTCGGATAACTCAATACCTTTCGGATAACTCAATACCTGAGCCCATAATATCCAAGCCCACTACCCTAAAGCCTAGACATCTCTTCTTCTTCTTCACGAAGAAGCAACAAAAAAAAACCTTAAGACTCCTAGAAGAGAAACCAGCCCCCTTCTCCGTTACCTTCCCGTCGTGATCCGCCATAACCATCATCGCACCAGCTCCCACCAACGACAAAACCAACCAGCGAACAGCCCAAGTGATCCACCCGCCATTTCTGTCGACAACCAGCCCCAAACCAGTCGACCATCTTTCACGACCAGTCCTCCACGACCTGCGTCGCCAACCAGCAGCAACAACCATTGTCACTGCTTCGCTTATGCTCCTCTCACCCAGCTGCTGTCTCGTCGACCACCAGTCAGCCTGTCGCCCAGCGGACAACCCTTCGCCAGTCTCATCGTCATCTCCCTCACCCCGCCACCTGCTGCCTCCAAACGACCAACCTCACTGCCTGAAACCATCCCGCCACCGCTGCCTCCAAACGACCAAGCTCACTGCCATCTCCAGCCCGTCAACCTCACGTTGACAGTCTTGGTTCGAGTTTCCCGTTTTCGTTGAGGTCATGTTTGTTCATCGAGGTCCGGTACGTTGAGGTCGAAGAAAGGTCCGTTTCCTATTGTATATTACATTTTATCTTTACATGTTCTTTGATTGATTCCCATCTAGATGATTTCTATCCCATTTTAATATCTTCAATTTGATTACGTGATTAAATGGTAAGAAAAAAAATTTGGGATGTGAATAATTAGTTGTTCGGTGATGGTATTAAAATTTGAAACGCTATTTGATAAAGGACCATTAACTGAGAGAAATCTGGAGGCAAGTGGGGTATCTCAGTCCCTCTAGTCGGGTACTCCATCTTTAATTGAGTGGGTCTCGGATTTTTTTTATTAATGGTAAAATTGCAATGTTGGTTGTTTAATCAAATTGAAGAATAGGCCATTTTCTTTAAGAATATATGCTGGGTCTTAAGTAACGTAGAAGAGGGTTGGGTTAAAGGTAAATTTAGATTATTATTTACAACAATATTTTATCATAAATGCGACCTCTCAACAATCTTAAATTAGCTTTAGAAAAATAATTATGGCTTTGAGTTGTTCGGTTTAGTTATGAAAAATTGAAATTACCTTGTGTTAGGCTAGAATGTTATTCGAACACATATGTAGCTCTAAGAACAATCAAAAAATAATTTGGGTCGATCGGAGTCAAATGTAATATGATCTAGAGATTGTAGGATAAATACAATAAGGTAAATAGTAGATTTAACACAAGAGAGATAGAGAGAATCAGAGAGAGAGAGAGAGATAGAGAGTTGTATATTATCAGTAATGAAAATACACATCCGTCTATGCAAAGGGAAGGCCCCCTTTATATACTAAGGGACCTTCCTCGAAATAATACAAAGAAAGTACAAGAGTTGATGTTCTCGATATACTAGTGTCAGAGCTTGATGTGATGTTGCAGCAAGTCATGTCACTCGGTCCGTTTGTCGACTGAGGCCGGCCTTGCTCGGGCCGACCTCACTAAGGTCGTTTTCCTTAGCGAGCCGTATACAGATAGTGCACGGGCCTGAGGAGCCAAATTTTCCCAATACAGATAGTCCCTCCGTTTATTGGGGACGCAGTGGAAGAGTGTTCTCAATGAACGGACTTACATGCTTGACGCCTATGGAAATTTGGCCGTTCCCGTTGATGCCCTTGTTAAGAGTCGTACTCGCGTATGAAGAGGTCGAACCGTTGACATATTACTCCCTTTTTCGAAGTTTCCTTTCTAGGTGATGTCATCGATCACGCACTTCTGCTCCCGCGGCGGTCCAGGTTATGACGTGACGTTTGGGTTTCCTGCGTCGGTTTTTCAGAACCATGCCCTTTCGATTTCCGTGCACCTTTTCTTATAAATAGAGGGAGAGTTGGACTAGGTTCAACTTTCGAACCTTTTCTGAGAGTGTTTTCTCCATCTTTCTTCTATCTTTTTCCAGTGCCCTTTCTTTTCTGAGACTATTGTTCTCAGGAATCGAACTCGAGACCCGAAATACTTTTTCCCTACAAGTTGCATTATGGCAAAACGTCGTCATGACAACACTAGGACTAAAAAAGTTGCTTTTATTAGGGCTTCGTCATCTTCAGACGATGAGGATGGTGAGGAAGTTTTCGTTCCTCTATCAACGCCCAACCTGCTCCCACGCGATATGAGTAAAAGGAGCAATTTTCTGAATAAGCGTAAAGACTGTCCTTGGGAGCATAGTGAGATGACGCTGTCCCACTTGGCTTCTCTCAGGGAGACGTATGACATTCCCGATAGCGTTGATATGGTTCCCGCAGGGCTAGATCACGCTAACGTGCCCAGGGCCGGGTACTGTGCCTTCTACGAATACGCCTTCCGGATTGGGTACACCCTCCCAATTTATCCTTTAGCGGAGGAGTTGTGTCGCTGGTTCGGAGTATGTCTGGCCCAGCTTACCCCGTATGCCTTGACGGTGTGTAGGGTATTGTCCATTTATGCGGCGAAGGCCGGAAAGGAGGTGATCGTTCATCACTTTTTGCAAATGTTCAACGTGGTGTTCATGAGAGGCTCGATGCTCCAGTTGAGGAGTAGGGGAAAGAAAAGCTTCGTGGCGCATGTAGATGACAAGGCCAATCGTAAGTTTTGGATGAGGTTCTTCTACGTCCGTACAGAGCACCTTGTGTCCAACCCTAATGGGTTTCCAGAAGTCTGGAATGACGCACGTAAGTGTTGCCGTGCGTGATGTTTACCATTTTGACCTTACTATGCTTGTTCTTACTGTCAAAAGTTTTCCTTTGTTTTCATGCAGTGGCTGCTCGCCCCTTCATAGTGTTGATGACATTAGGTCGTGGGTGCAGGCGCTGATACCATTTGCATTGGAGAGCCATTCTTGGACTGAATTTCTTAGGCTCCACGGCCTGGCTGGTAACGGCTTTACTTAATCTTTATTATGGTTTGGGGGCCCATATAATTTCCTTACTCGTTTCTCATGTGTTTTGGTAGGTCGTGGCGCCTCTAAGAAGGCGGGGAGGAAGAAGCAGCAACAGCAGAAGAAGAAGACTGCGGTCGGTCCTTCTATGACGACATCTAATCTTGAGGCGGATCTGATCTTCATCGGCACTTCCAGGGGCAGTGCTTCGCCTCCTTTAAGACGGGAGGATACATTAGAAGCAGCCCCAGAGATAGCATCTGAGGCCGTGACGGAGGTCGTACCTGAGGCGACGCCCTTGGAGGCGCCAGCAGCTGTTCCTGAAATTTCCCCCATAGGGACGTGCCGCTGTACCGACCTCTTCTGATCCTTCTCTGCATTCCGTTGAAGGGGGCTGCAAAGAGGAGGAGACTTTGGAGGCGAGGAGGCGTCGGATTATCACCGGCAAGGCCATGGCCACCCAACCGAAGAAGGTTAAGCCGCCCTGCCCTAAATCAAAGCTGATTTTTATGGCGGAGGCCATTCAAGCATGGAGTTCCATGCTTGGGAGAGAGACCGCTGAGGGAAGATGTGAAGGCGCGGCGGGCCCGGGAACGACCTCAAAGGGCGCAAATAGAGGAGGTGGGTCCTTGGACCGGGTTGAAATGGCGGATGATCGATCTTCTCGTCTTATAGTGATTCCAAGTCACTATAATTTGCTGGAGAACTGTGAGGAGGCGACCTTTAGTATGTCGCTTTTGTGCGCTGGTACCGAGCCTGAGACCCTGGCGGAACTCAGCGACAAAGTTTTGGCCCAAGGGGTGGCAGGTGCGGCCTTACATGTATGCCTTTATCTTGCCTGATGACATTTCTCTTTGCGTTTGTTGGAGGGTGATTTTTCTCATACTTGGTTTCTTTTCCAGACTCTCATTTTGGAGGTAGAGAGGGAACGACGTCGGAAGGCAATGATGGCCAGATTCAATAGGCTGGTGCAGAAGTATGATAGAACATGCGAGGCGCACCATATCTAGGCCGACATGTATAAGCAGGACCCTAACTTTTGGGTGGTTCATGAGGGTCTTGCCGAGTTCGAGGAACAGTCGAAGAAGAGAGTGTTCGAGCTGGAGAGAGTTGATGAACAGCTCATGGCGGCCGTTGCTCGGGCCGCGGAGATGGAGGTCTTTCTTCAGGCCAAGGATAAGGAGCTGCAGCTTGGCCGCGTGGTGGCCGAGGAAGCGGTAGAACTACAAACCCGGGTTGCGGCTTTAACTGCGGAGCTTGACGCCACAAAGGCCGAAGTTGAGGAGCTCATACAAGCTCTTGCGCAAGCTGATATCTCTCGTGAAGCACACGAGATGTGGGTTTCTGCCAAGGCTCAGTTGGTCGTGCTTGAGGAGTTCCTGACGGCTGGCTGAGCGTTTGAAGAGGAAGTTGAGAGCCAGCGCCGGTTGGTCAGAGTCCCTCGTGAGGTGACAGGCTGTGGTCTTGAGTCACCGGCCCGGGAGGGGGGCAACTCAGCAGATATCAATCGCTTGGAATCTAGCTCTTGGATTTCTAGGGCGTACCCTCCCAGAAATGAGGACGGGCCACCTGAGGGCCAGGCCGGGCAAGATAAGTAGCGGTTTTCTTAGGATCCTTGTAAATATACTTGTTTATACTGATTTTTGTATCAAGGGTGTTTGTTCCCCTTGATGAAAACATGTAATTTTTGTGGTAGGTAATTCTTCTACCTTTTTGGCAGTTCGTCGTATTTTCTTTTACCATAGTCGCTTGGAATTTTTTGGCCATAGTGGTGTCAAGTTAACATGATGGCTTTAGCTGTATAAAATAGGCGGCTGTAGCCTTGTGAATGTGATGGCTCTGGCCATGTACAGATAAAGGCCGTAGCCTGATGAGAATGATGGCCATAGCCATGTAAAATAAAAGCCGCGGCCTAATGGCCTTAGCTGTATAAAATAATGGTCGTAACCACGTAAAATAAAGGCCGTAGCCTGATGGCTTTAGCCATATGAACGATGACCATAGCCATGTAAAATAATGGCCGTAGCCTGATGGCCTTAGCCATATAAACGATGGCCATAGCCATATAAAATAAAGGCCGTAGCCTGATGGCCTTAGCCATATAAACGATGGCCATAGCCATGTAAAATAAAGGCTGTAGCCTGATGGCCTTAGCCATATAAACGATGGCCATATCCATGTAAAATAGAGGCCGTAGCCTGATGGCCTTAGCCATATGAACGATGGCCATAGCCATGTAAAATAAAGGCTGTAGCCTGATGGCCTAAGCCATATAAACGATGGCCATAGCCATTATAGAGGCTGTAGCCTGATGGCATTAGCCATATGAACGATTGCCATAGCCATGTAAAATAAAGGCCGTAGCCTGATGGCCTTAGCCATATGAACGATGGCCATAGCCATGTAAATAAAGGTCGTAGCCTGATGGCCTTAGCCATATATACGATGGCCATAGCCTTGTAAAATAAAGGCCATAGCCTGATGTCCTTAGCCATATATGATGACCATAACCATGTAATATAAAGGCCATAGCCTGATGGCTTTAGCCATATGAACGATGGCCATAGCCATGTAAAATAAAGGTCGTAGCCTGATGGCCTTAGCCATATAAATGATGGCCATAGCCATATAAATGATGGCCATAGCCATGTAAAATAAAGGTTGTAGCCTGATGGCCTTAGCCATATGAACGATGGCCATAGCCACTTCATTCATTTGGAGATGGCCGTAGCCTTTATATTCATCAGGAGATGTGGCCGTAGCCTTTATATTCATCTGGAGATGGCCGTAGCCTTCACATTCATCTGGAGATGGCCGTAGCCTTTACATTCATCTGGAGATATCCGTAGCCTTTACATTCATCTGGAGATGGCCGTAGCCTTTACATTCATCTGGAGATGGCCGGAGCCTTTACATTCCCTTGGAGATGACCGTAGCCTTTACATTCACTTGAAGATGGCCGTAGCCTTTACATTCACTTGGAGATGGCCGTAGCCTCTTCATTCACTTGGAGATGACACTAATCTAGTCACAATATCATGTCTGGCTTGGAGAGTTTATGGAGAGCGGACATGATGCACTTGGCTGCAAACATCTCCAAGTGACCCCTTTGCCGCTTCGTTAAAAACCTTCCCGAGAAAACCCAATTGGGACAAAACTCAGGTAAGAAAAAATGAGTATGACTTAGGTGACACCTTTTTAGAAGTGGAAATGTTTGAGGTGAGTGACGTTCCAGTTGTTCTGGAGCGTCTTTCCTTCCATTATCTCTAGTTGGAACGCTCTTTTTCCGGCCGTCGCCGTGATTTTGTAGGGGCCGTCCCAATTTGTTCCCAATTTTCCTTCACTTAGGTCTTTTGAGACCAAGGTTTTCGCTTCGAGGATGTAGTACCCTGTTTTGAGCGGCCTCATTTTTGCCCTCTTGTTGTAATATCTTTCGATTTGTTGTTTTTGGGCTACCATTCTGATGTGCGCCATTTCTCTTCTTTCTTCGGTTTCGTCGAGATCTTGGAACCTGCTGATGTCGTTTTCTGTTCCACTGGTGCGTGAGTACCTTAAGCTGGGTTCACCCACTTCGACGGGTATGACCGCGTCAGTTCCGTAAACCAGTGAATATGGGGTTTCCCCGGTGCTGGATTTGGGGGTGGTTCTATGCTCCCACAAGACTTCGAGTAGCAGTTCGGGCCATAGCCCCTTTGCATCTTCGAGCTTCTTTTTGAGTATGTTTAGAATTGTTCTGTTGGAGGACTCCGCTTGGCTGTTGGAGGCGGGGTGCTATGGCGTGGACAGTATCCTTTTGATGCGCCATTTTTCGAAGAACTCTGTCGTTTTCTGGCCAATGAACTGGCGTCCATTATCACAGCTGATTTGATTGGGGATTCCAAAACGGCATATGATGTTTTTCCAAATGAAGGTGATGACTTCTTGCTCGCGTATTTGTGCGTACGCACCTGCTTCAACCCACTTGGAAAAGTAGTCAATTAAAACAAGTAGAAATCGTACTTTCGTGCTGAAGTCGACGATAAAGTCAGCTAGGACTTGCGACTTGATGGAGGTCCTAGGGAGGTATGTAATGTCATGCTCGCTGAGCTCAACAACCCATCTGGTGAGTCTCCCTGAGAGTTCGAGTTTGTGTAGGACGCTTCTTAGGGGGAAGGTCGTTACTACCCTTATAGGGTGGCATTGAAAATATGGCTGTAGCTTTCGTGAAACTACTACGAGTTATAACGCTAGCCTCTCAAGGTGGGGATACAGGGTTTCGGCATCCACTAAGGTTTTGCTAATATAATAGATAGGAGATTGTGTACCTTTATTTTCGAGCACTAGGACAGTGCTGACTGCAACTTCTGATACGACCAAATATACCAATAGCGGCTCACCTGGCTTGGCTTTTACTAGCAGGGGCGGTGATGATAAGTATGCTTTCAAACTTTTCAGAGCTCATACACACTCTGTGTTCCACTACAGTCCCTGGTCTTTCTTCAATACACTGAAGAATTTGTGGCATCTATTGGATGAGCGCGAGAAGAATCTGGAGAGGGCGGCTATCTGACCTGTTAGTTTCTGCACTTGCTTTTTACTGCTTAGCGTCTCCAGGATGGCTTCTATGGCCTTGATTTGGTCGGGGTTGACTTCGATCCCTCTTTGTGATACCAGAAATCCCAGAAAATTTCCCGAGGCTACTCCGAAAGCGTGTTTTTCAGGATTTAGCTTCATGCCATATTTACTTAATATTTTGAAGGATTCCTTCAGGTGGGTTAGGTGGTCTTCCTTTCTTGATGATTTAAGCAGCATGTCGTTGATGTAGACTTCCATGGTTTTGCCGCGCTATTCTTTGAACATTGCCTTTACCAGCCTTTGGTAAGTGGCCTCTGTGTTCTTGATCCCGAAGGGCATTACCTTACAGCAATATGTCCCTTGATGAGTGATGAAAGTTGTCTTTTTAAGATCCTCTTCGGCCATCATGATCTGATTGTATCCGGAGTATGCGTCAATGAAGCTTAGCAGCTCATGCCCTGCTATTGTATCTATTAGCTGGTCGCTGTGGGGGAGCGGGAAATAGTCCTTTGGACAAGCCTTATTTAGATCGGTGAAATCTACAAACATCCGCCACTTCCCATTTTTTTCTTGACCATTACGACGTTGGTGACCCATTCCGGGTACTTGGATTCCCTAATGGAGCCATCTGCTAGAATCTTGTCCACTTTTTCGCTCAGTCCTTCGTTAATGGCGGCATTGAATTTTCTTCTCATTTTTCGCACGGGAGGGTGTAATGGTCGACGTTGAGTTTGTGGGAGGCGATTTCTCGCAGAATTTCTTTCATATCTGCATGAGAAAAAGCGAACAGATCCGCGTGGTTAGATAAAAATTCACGGTACTGACCTAGATTTGATAGGCCGAGGCCTATTAGGATTTCTTTGCGGGGTCGCTGCTATCTATCTGAACGAGGTCGAGGTCTTCGACAGTGGCCTTGCTAGCCTCGACCTCCTCAGGATCTTCGATGTCGTTCTATGTCGTATGTCCCCGACAGGGCTGATTGCTATGCTTCTGCACTTGCTCCTTGGAGATATTTGGTATGCGTGTAATCTTGGGCTATCTTATTGCATTCTTGCGCTGTGCGGGGCTCTCCCCGTATGCAGTGCACTCCCCATGGGGTTGGGAACTTGATTACAGATAGAAGCTGGATGGGACGACTCTCATAGTGTTTATCCATGGTCGTCCGATAATGGTATTGTACGCCGTTTCTTGGTTCATCACATGGAAGGTGGTTTCCATCGTGTCTCCTCCTGCCAGAACGAGCATCATCACCTTGCCTGAAGTTCTCTCCACCGCATTATTAATGCCTGTTAGTGTTATGCAACGTGGAATTATTTTATCTTTTAGTCCCATGAGTGCAAGGACTCTCATATGAATGATACATGCGCCGCTTCCATCATCGACCATAATCCTTTTGACATCCATATCTACTATTCGTAAAGTAATAACTAAGGAGTCATAATGAGGAAAACACAAATCGTCGGCATCATACTTATCGAAGGTGATACTATCTTCGAAGTCGTCATACCGCTCGTAAGTGATGGTTCGCTTTAACTTGTGGGTGGTGGTGAATTTGATGTGGTTGATAGCTGAGTCATTGCCACCTCCAATGATCATGTTGATGGTGCGCGTTGTTGAGGGCGGCCTTGGCAGGCCGTGGGGTTGTTCCCGCCCATGCACGAAGTTGAGCTTTCCTTTGTCGCTGAGTAACTCTTTCAGGAACCTTTGGTTCAGCATTCGGACACCTCCTGTCGGAGATCGATGCAGTCTTCCGTCCTGTGCCCCCGTTCCCGGTGGAACTTGCACAGGGCGTTTGATTTTCTGGTGGTGGGGTCGGATTTCATCTTGGCCGGCCATTGTACTTTGTTGCCCAGCTTTTCCAGTGCGTACACTATTTCTGAAGGAGATACACAAAAGTTATGTGCAGCTAATGAAGGGGTCATACCTCTGTCGTTCCTTGTGGGGCGACATGTCGCTGTAGGGCGTCTGCATGCCTTGGTGGTGGTGGATGCGAGGATTTGATGTATGGATTGTATGGCTGGTGTCTTTCCCTGGTTAGGCGTGGGGCTTACTCCCGCCTACCCTCGTTGCGTCGGTCTCTCCGGATTTCCGGGTGCACCGTTGTCAACCGTCGGGTTGAGCCGTTGAGGTCATCGTCGTCCCCACGCACCTCAGCATAATAGGCGCTATGTATCTATTCCCAGGTGGTGGGGGGATATTTCAGGAGATGACTGAGTAGTTTCTTGGTTGCCCTTGAACCGTCTCTACTGAGCCCGTTCTGAAAGGCCGCAACTGCCATGCCTTCGGACACGTTGGGTAGGCTCATCTTGACCCTGTTGAATCTGGCTAGGAACTCCCTGAGTCCCTCTCCCGGGGTCTGTCGCACATCGAAGATATCATTGACCCGTGCTTCCGCTTTCCTTGCTCCTGCATGGGCGGTGGAAAATTTATCCGCCATCTCTTCGAATGTGGATATGCTCTTGGCCGATAGTTGTGAGTACCGGGTTAGGGCTCCTCCTATTAGCGTTTTGCTGAACTTCTTCAGAAGTACGGCTGGTACCTGCTCTCTTGATAAGTCGTTGCCTTTGACGGCTGTGACATAGTGAATCAAGTGATCCTCGGGATCTGTGGTCCCGTCATATACCTTCAAGTAGGGAGGCAATTTGAAGGTTTTCGAGATGGGGTATGGTGCTGCTCCTTCCGTGTAGGGTTGTTTAATGAATCCTCCCACGTCTCGCATTGGTAGCAGCTTAGGCGCACCCGAGATTTTATCCACCCTTTCTTGGTGCTCCTTCATCTGGTCGCAAAGCGACCTGTTCTCATTTTCCATTTCTTCCATCTTTTGGAGGATGGCTATGAATGTGCCATCGTTAGCTTGAACATCGATGGTCACGTTGTTTGTTCTTGTAACTTCAAGCTCATCCTCGGCTGCGACATGATCTGCTGCTGGGGTGCGTTTGTCATTTTGAGGTGGCCTCTTGACTAGATTGCTAAGAGTGCATGTTAGCCACTCTTCCAGTAACCTTCTTACCTTTAGGGATGATCCTTTAGTCGTAGATGTTGAAGCCTCTCTTTCTCGTGGAACCACCAGGTCTTCCGATGAGGAGGGTTAGGTTTCCATGCCTATCAGGGTACTGGGGGTTGCTTGTAGGGTATCTCCTTCAACAACCGCGTTGAGATTGCTTGTGAGATCTGTTGTAACTTCCAAGATAGCTTTCCTTCTTGCATCGTTTTCGGCCATTTTAGGTTGTAGAGAGTGGTTTTTCAAAGGATCTCTAGAAACAAACTACAGCTTTGATTCTCGAAGTCCCCACAGACGGCACCAAATTGTTTGGATAGAATGTCATTCGAACACTTATGTAGCTTTAAAAACAATCAAAATTAATTTGGGTCAATCGGAATCAAATGTAATATGATCTAGAGATTGTAGGATAAATGCAATAAGGTAAATAGTAAATTTAGCACAAGAGAGATAGAGAGAATCAGAGAGAGAGAGAGAGAGAGAGAGAGAGAGAGTTCTATATTATCAGTAATGAAAATAAACATCCGTCTATACAAAGGGAAGGTCCCCTTTATATACTAAGGGACCTTCCTCGAAATAATACAAAGAAAGTACAAAAGTTGGTGGCCTCGATTTACGATGTCAGAGCTTGATGTGACGTTGCAACAAGTCATGTCACTCAGTCCGTTTGTTGACTGAGGCCGACCTTAATCGGGCCGACCTCACTAAGGCCGTTTTCCTTAGCGGGCTGTACAGATAGTGCATAGGCACGAGGAGCCAAATTTGCCCAATTCACCTTGAAACAAGAATGTGACATAGGCTTTAGACATAATTAAATGGATGTAAGTATATGTTCGTATGTTAGTTCTATCTTTATTTTATCCGCTTAGAACATTCACAATTAGTGTAGAAAATGCCTTGAACTCTCCTAATTTGCTTTAGGTGTGTTATTAATAAATAATTATCATAGCTACGGGTACGGTTCCCGTGATTTAGTTGTGGAATTAAATTTCGTATTAGTTTTTGAATATGCATATCCGTAGTTTACTTAGTTCAATGTTTTTTCCTTTAATAAAATAAATGAGGTGAGCCTCGCTAAATAAAACATGCAAGTTGTGGGGCCCTCAATAGATGGTTATAATAAATATTTAGACTTCGAATGAGCCGTTTAGCAAAATTGCACGGCCTTCCCCCAAGAATAATAACACCCTTTTGCTTTAACTTTAACTTTTGCTTTAACTTTAACTTTTGCTTTAACTTTAATTTTTGCTTTAACTTTTGCTTTAACTTTGGCTTTTGCTTTCCCTTTAAGTTTTAAATTTAACTTTTGCTTTAGCTTTAGCTTTAGTTTAAACATGAAGTATAACATATATTAAAATCAGATATTTTGCCATTACAACAGTTTAAGCAACCGTGCTAGAACCACGGGATCCGGGGGTGCCTAATACCTTCCCTCGGGTCAACAGAATTCCTTACTTAGAATTTCTGGTTCGCAGATTTCGTTTGGAAAGTCGAGCATTTTCCTTGATTTGGGATTCAAAATAAACAGGTGACTTGGGACACCAAAAGCCAAACCTTTTCAAAGTAGCGACTCTGAAATAAATAAATAATCTCATTTCGAATATCGTCACTTAAATTGGAAAAACTCCCTTTTGCATTTTATCGTCCGGGTAGGCGCGCAAGAAGGAGGTGTGACAATGAATGAGACAGAAAATAAGATGATGAAATAAAAAAAAATAAAAATAAAAAATATAATAGTTCAAAAATCTAAGCAATTAAAGACCATTTCCAATGGGTATGGTTCAAATTCATTGAAAACATATAGATAAGTCAATATACAAAATTTGAGAAAGATGAGAGATGATTTGGCCTGATTTGATATCAAAATTTGTAGTTAACATTGAGTTCAATAAATTCTTATGCGTCAGATGTATCATGTATGTTTCTTACACACATGTATACATGTGATATACATTTTATGTGAATATGATACATATGTGATACACATATTATTTTTTTTCATGTTCATCTTCTATTTTTAATTTTCAATTCAAACCACCTCAAAACTCCACCAAATATCCTAAAACTAAGATTCAAGCTCATTAAGATGCACCCAATCTATTCTAATAACATCCACTCAAAAGAAAGCAAAATTTAATATTTTTTGTCTACAGATAAATAATTGGCTAATATTGCTAATATTGCTAATATTTGACTAATATTAGTAATATCCTATGAATTGGTCAATTTTTGTAATAAGCTATTTATAAATGGACATTGCTGATTGTTTTTCAATTTTTATCACATTATCAAGTTATCTAATAACTAATTACAAGACTAATTTAATTATGTCCATTAAAGCTCGCTTGATCTTGAGTTTAAAATTTTGGGTTTTAAAAATTAGAATTTATTTCAAGTGGATATTATTGAAATAGATTGGGTATATTTTAAGGAGTTAGAATCTCAATTTTGGGACGATTTGATGGAGATTTAAATTAAAATTTGAGGCAAATTTGAAGTTGAAGATGAACATGGAAGAAAATGAGATATTTTTTTTTATTATGTACCTCTCATGTATCATTTGTATCTCATATGTATTAAATATGAATTCCTTGTGTATTCCCTTGATATCTATGTATATTTATACGTGAGACAAAAGTGAAATACGTTTTGATATATGTATCGTAGAAAAAGTATTTATACTCAATTTGAACTACGATTTTTACTCCAAACAAGTCAAAATCACTACTATTCTTCCGCACTACAATTCCTCAAATTTTATATATCACCTAATTTATGTATTTTCACCGTATTTTAATCATACTCAACAGGGGTAGATATGTTCTCTTTAAGCATTTTCTTTCGGCTCTCCTAGTTCACTTACTAGATGCTATTTATTCACCAAAAGGAGTATTAGTTCAAATTGAGAAGATGATGATAATGTTTTTCTATCACGATCCGAATTTTCTACTGTCGAAATTGTGATGGCGCCTAACATTGTATTCACTAGGCAAGCCAACGTTAGAGTTCTATTCATCTTTTTACTTCATATTTTATAGTTAAAATTAACAAAGCTATATCACACTGAAATAAATGAGGAAGGACATAATAAGCCCGTTATTCATATACTATTAACAATACCGAAACTATTATCACCCTGAAACTGGTGTCACAATCCATGTACATACTAAGAATATTTACAAGTATTAGTCTGAAGAAAAGTACATCTGTCCCGAAAGAAGATAAAACAGGAATGTAAAAACATAGGAGGGGACGCCAGGGCTTGCGGACGCTACCAGGACAACCTCGGGTCTCCTAAGTGAAGTATCTGCAAGCGACCTATCGATTAGCCACTACCAGCTTCGAAATCTGCACAGAAAGTGCAGAGTGTAGTATCGATACAACCAACCCCATGTACTGGTAAGTGCCGAGCCTAACCTCGACGAGGTAGTGATGAGGCTATGAAGGGGCATTTACAATATAACTTGCAT
The DNA here is from genome assembly GCA_034376525.1 of Nicotiana benthamiana. Lineage (NCBI taxonomy): Eukaryota > Viridiplantae > Streptophyta > Magnoliopsida > Solanales > Solanaceae > Nicotiana > Nicotiana benthamiana. Next base: position 9,326,151 of record CM067334.1, read on the forward strand.
ATAATATATACTAAAAAGGAAGTACATAATAAAATGGAATAAATTTCTGTAAATAAATACGGAACCCAACTATCTTGCCAGTACTCAGCTATATTCAATCCTTAAGAGAGTTACAACGCTACATAATAAAATCACAGCATAAGAAGTATACATAAACTACAAAATAATGCGACTCGCATGCCGTTCCCACCATATAATCAATAACAATGTGAACATTCATCCTTATTACTCTTGTTGCGGCATGCAACCCGATCCCACCCGTATACCCTTACTTCTCTTGAATATGTCACCCTTATTCCTCTTGTTACGGCATGTAACCCGATCCCATCTTGTTAGATCATGTTTTAATGATTCAATTAATATACATGTACAGGAGTTCAAAGAAGTAAAGAAGAACTGATGAAATAGCCTGTGCCGAACAAGGAAAGAACTCAATCACAAATGAATCTACCAGAATAACTCATGATGTACAAGGAAAGCTATAGCATTTCATCAGCAAATCAGGATTAGTTCCGTAAATCTGGAAAATCAAATCAGCTATAACGGAGCGGGAATAATCAAGAAACGAGGAGATAAGTGATTAGAGAAATCACAGAAGAATAAAAGATGCTGGAAGATATGGTTAGTGACCATGCTTGGAAGGTCCAACAATCTAGGATAAATCTCGTTAAATCAATTGTCTGCCAAAGGAAAAGATTTCAAGAGAAGCAACAACACATTCCTTATTATGGAAAAGAATCAATTCTTTCCAAGGATCAAAACTTTTGGGTTGACAAGCCTTCACCATTAATCATAGTATATATTCTCTTTGTAAAACCCTCCTTAGATAAACATTGATCAAACCAAATAACTCTCTTCATTCTACTGCAAACAAGTATAGTAGCTTACATAAATCTGCTGCTTAACAAGTCAGGGATAGAAAATGGGTACACAGCTGGTGAGACATTGTATCAAACGAGTTCTAGAGAACTTGAACGATATACTTCACATCTGTACTCAAAAGAAAACTCATTTACTTGAAGAGAACTCCTTGCAACCCAAGGGGACTAGATTAGGATTCACATTGAATCCGAACCAGTATAAAATTCCAGTGTCTTTAATTTCCGCATTTATTTTCTGCACATTACTTTCAGTTATTATATCTGCAATATTATCATATTCACTTGACTACTATAGTTATAAGTCAACTTATGCGCGGTTAATCTTAATAATTTACAATTCACCCCCATTTTGTACTTTCAATTGGTATCAGAGCAAGGCTCACATTTTTGCTTTTGCTTAACAGCTTGTGAGATCATGGCAAATCAGGTGATCATATGAGCTCTCTTTCAGGAATGAACGTTACAAGTAAGACCACCTTACTTCAATGGACAACATTTTTCCCATTGGAAAATCCGAAAGGAAATCTTCACTAAAGCATATGATGTTAAAGTATGAAGAGTCATCAAGAAGGGAAACTACCCACTGCCTGCCAGCACTCCACCCTTCGTTGATCCTGATGACATAATCTCATACTCAAAGAAGCAACTGGAAGCTGTACAAATAAACAACAAGGCAAGAAATCTACTTCATAATGTAATAAGTGGTGAAGAATATGAAAAATATCGAATTGTGATACAGCCAAAGAGTTGTGGGACAAACTTGAAGTCACATATGATGGTACCAGCAAAGTAAAGGAAACTCACATCAACATGCTAGTTCATGACTACGAACTTTTTTCAATGAAAGAGCAAGAATTCATTGAGGAAATGTTTTTCAGGTTTAGTAAGATAATTAGTGACTTAAAAGCTTTTGGCAAACCATACACCAGTAGTGATCAAGTTGAAAAATTCTCAGAAGTCTGCCAACCACTTGGGAGACTAAGGTTGTCGCACTGGAATCTCAAGATCTTAACAAATTATCATATGATGAACTGAGAGGAGAGCTCATTGCTTTCGAAAGAACGCATCTGAAGAAGACAAATCAAGAAGAGAAAAGTAAGATCTCCAGAGGTTTCAACAAGAACAAATCATTCGGAAGCTGGAGCGATGAGGCTGACTCAGACCATGAAGAAATAGCAAACCTTTGTTTCATGACAATTCTAGAAAATGAGATTGACAAAACCTCAGGATGCTGGACAGATAAAGATGATTCAGATAATGAAAACTATTTCATGGAACGTTGAGAAACTAGCAAGGTAAGATCTTATGACTGTGAAAGATGTAACGAATTACATGATATTCTTGGTTCAACCTCAAAAGAGTCTCAAAATATGATGAATGAGCTTAAGAGACTCACCAAGGAAATCAAAGACTGGAAACTCAAAAATGAAGTATGTGAAATTGAAAAAGAAGTACTTCAAGAGGAGTTTGAGGAATTGCAAATGCAGCTTAACAGCTTGTGCAAATCCACCATTCATAGTTCTTTCAGGTCTAACCAGACAACTAACAAGATAATTGGAAAAGAACCAATCAGAACCAAATCGACCAGTTGGTCGGACTAGTCGACTTGCAATTCAACTGGAAAGGAACAAGACAAATTTATGATAGCTAGTTCCATTACTTATGGAAGACTTGAAAATAGGTCTGGAGCTAAGTGCCATTACTGTAACAAAAGTGGGCATAACTATTCTGGTTGTCACTTTCATAAATCTCATATTTCAGGATGGGTTTGGAAACCAAAAAATTCCAAACCTAGTAACACGAACTCACCAGGACCCAAGGAAGCTTGGGTACCTATAAGAAAGTGATAATTTTGTATTACAGGAACACCACAGAGTAAGCCTAAAAGGAAAATGGTATCTAGATAGTGTGTGTTAAGTCACATGACAGGTGATAAAAACCTGTTCAAGGAAGTTACAAAGATTGATGGAGGAAGTTTAAAGTTTGGAGATGATTCGAGAGGCAAAATTGTTGGCACCAGAGCAATTCCATTCAACAACAAATGTGATATTACTGAAGTATATCTTGTTGATGGGCTAAACTACAATCTCCTCAGCATAAGTCAACTCTGCGACTTAGGATATGAGGTAAAATTTAAAAGAACAGGTTGTGCCATTGAAGACGAATCAGGTAAAATAATTCTTCCTGGAAAAAGGTATGAGAATGTTTACAGACTTGATGGGTTCGAAAATATATATGGTCACATTTGCTTACCCTCTATGTCTGATGATCCCTAGTTGTGGCACAGAAGACTAGGTCACGCTAGCATGCCTTTGATTGAAAAATTATCCAAACATGATTTAGTTATTGGCTTGCCTAAAATGAATTTCTCTAGAACTCATATTTGTGATGCATATAAGATGGGTAAGAAAACTAGAATTTCCTTCAAAAACAAAGACATGGTGTCCACTTCAAAACCTTTAGAATTACTTCATATGGATTTATTTGGACCTCTTAGAACTTCTAGCATAGGAGGCAGGAAATACATTTTTGTTATTGTTGATGATTTTTCACGTTTCACTTTGGTAATTTTTCAGTCTCATAAAGATGAAGCCCTTAGAAATTTTGAAGTTTTCTGCAAAAGGATTGAAAGAGAAAATGGATATCTGATCACAAAAATTCAAAGTGATCAAGGAGGAGAGTTTGAAAGCAGGGCTTTTAAAGAGTTCTGCAATGATTAAGGATACACTCACAATTTCTCTGCACCACGCTCACCACAACAAAATAGAGTTGTAGAAAGAAAGAACAGAACTCTTCAAGACATGGCAAGAACCATGCTATTAGAACACTCATTGCCAAACTATCTCTGGGAAGAAGGTGTGAGTACTGCATGTCACATCCACAACCGTTGCCTCATAAGGCCTATTCTGAAAAGGCTCCCTATGAACTCTAGAAAGGTAAACGTCTAAATGTCAGTTTTTTCATCTATTTGGAAATAAGTGCTTTATTCATAACAATGGTAAGGATAATCTTGGAAAATTTGATCCAAGAAGTGATGAAGGTATTTTCTTGGTTATTCATTAAAAATCAGATCTTTTAGAGTTTATAATAAACATATGTTATACGTAGAAGAATCTGTTCATGTTATTTTCGATAAAAATAATCCCTTGGTCGAAAAGCGAACAAATGCAGGTGATGAAGATCAAAATCAAGTAGCTAAGGAGAAAGGAAACGTCATTGCTAGTAGTAACGACTTGTCATGATCCATTGGTTCAATAAAATATGAGGCAAAGCTAAGCTAGCTAACGAAGGGGTTGGGATTCGCCTCGCCCTAGTACACCAACCAGGAAGAAAGATTGAGTGCTTTTCACCTTTCCGCCAAACCAGAAAGAGAGCCAATCGGGTCGATCAGAATGTCCTTATTTCACAGCGCTATAACATTCTCAAGTTAGAGTCTGACTAATGGTAGATAATCATATTTCTTAGAGGTACTTAATACAACTCCACGAATGAGCAAAATGAAGGTTGCATTAATGATAAATCGCGGGTCGGAAGGCGGCGGGGGAAGGAGGGGGACACTGGGTGAGATCTATCAGCAGCAAATTCCCCATACAAATAGAGGCACCTATCAAAAAGATACTTCGAAGGCTTCGGGATCGAGGTCTCATTAGCCGAGTCGTAGGGAGCATAAAATCTTTCAAGAGAAAGAAAGTGCCCTTTAGAAAGGAAGAAGAAACATAGAAATCAAACTCCCAGGATGTGTCTGCACTCAGTCTCTGTCTGACGGCCCATTACCTAAATCTTAATCTAGATGAAAAGGGTAGCTTTACCATAGGAGTCGCCTCGAGTCGATTAAAGAAAAAAACAATAATTCTCCAGATCAACAATGATGCGCCGAAGAATTTCGGCGCATTTCAATACTAATTGCTTAGATTCTAGCTTGTTTTAATGCAATTATAACCGATACTCCTGTAGATTTGTTGTTCTTATAGCACAAGAGGGAGGGAAGACCAAGGATATGAAAATGGACGCAAAAAGAGAAGAAAAGAGTATGATTTTGCACAAATGACCAAAATGCGGTCTAGTCTGCGGTCGCATAACACACATGCGGACCGCAGACTCGTCTCTCACATCGCACAACGTTACAGAGTATAGAGTCAAAAATCATGTCAAGAATGCGACATGTTCTACGATCGCAGAATTAACATGCGGACCGCAGATGAGCCGTAGAATTATCAAGAAGAAACTCAAATACAACGATGCGATGCAATTCTGCGATCGCATAACTCAAATGCAGACCACAGATTGAACATGCGATGAAGGCCTGGAACCTAGGGCTTTGGCTCTGTGAAGCGGGCACTCAAGATGTTGACCGCAGACCTGTTCTGCGACAACTCTACGGTCGCAGATGCGACCTGGAAGGGCAATATTATCCATTTTCTGTCCCGAATTTCGTGCACCTATAAATAGTCTTAAGACACTTTTGTGAGAGAATTCTATCTTACTTTTTAGCTACACTCCAAGACATTAATATTCTCCCTTTTTGGAAGGTTTTGGGTGAAGAATCTTCTCTTTGTGAGCATTTATGACACTTATTATTATTTGGTTTTTGTGTTTTATCATGAGTGGCTAGTTCTAAATACTAAGGTTGTGGACCCTAAATGGGTGTTATGTTAATGGGTGTTTGACATTGAATATATATATAATGAGTGGTTGATGTTTATTTACTTCTTGTTCTTCATTCATTGTTGATGGTTGCAAACATTAACAAAAGCCATTAAATTTTTTCTTTGCTTGGGAAAGTGGGTTAGAATTTGGTAGGAGTAAATATCAATGACTCAAGGCTTTAAACCTTGTTTGATAAAATCACTTAGAAATATGTGAGTTTTAATTGGCATTTATTGATGGTTCTTAATAGCAACTCTTTTACAATCGGGAAAATCATAAAGAGGAAATACTACTCATTCATTGGAATATATTGGGTAGTTTCTTAGACATCATTTGCACATCCAAAGGACCTCCCATTAGAAATATATCATATTAACACCTGTTGACATTACTCTACATTAAATGGGACACAACTTTGGTTTCTTTTAACATATTTTTCACTCTTTAATTGTTATAAATTAGTTGTTAATCAAACTCAAACAATCGTACATACTCTTGTCACCATACACCAATCTTTCTTGTTACAATTAACCGAATAGAGATCGAACTTGAGTCGAGCAACACACTAAACAAGTACTCTTTTCACACCTATTCCCTGTGGGATTCGACCCCAACCTTGTTGGGTTACTATGTTTGACATCGACCGCCTTACACTATTTATTAAAGTGTAATTTGAGCGTATCAAAATTTGGCGCCGTTGCTGGGGAATACGGTTCTTGAAATTACTATTTAGTTCGTAATTTACTTAGGTTTATCTCTATTCAATCACACTTTTCTTGCTTTGCTTGGTGTTGATAGGAAACATGTCGGACTATGAAGAAGATGTGGAAGCTGAAATGGGGGAAAATCCCTTTGTGGACATCGAAGAATACATTGAAGACACTAATGCTATTGTGCCTCCGCCCGTTGGAGTGGCTACATTTAAAGTGGAACATGGGTTAATTTGATGCTTAAGGCAGAAGGGTTCTTCCGAATCTCCACTCTTGACGATCTAACGCAAAACCTTAGGAACTTTGTGGGTGTGTGCGCAATGCATAAGCAAACTAATGTGACTGATGATGCCTTAAGGTTGAGATGCTTCAAGTACTCTCTAGCTGAGGATGCAAAGAAATGGCTCCAGAATCTACCTCCCAACTCCATTCATACATGGCCCGAGCTTGTTCGGGCATTTTTGTCCAAGTGGTTCCCGCAAAGTATAAAGTCTAATTTGCGGGACAAGATATTTTTCTTTAAGCAAATGCAGGGGGAGCAGTTGCATGAGGCGTGGGATCGTTTCAAATTGTACTTGGTGAGGTATCCAAACCATGGGTTCCCGGATTCCATGTTGTTGGAAAAATTCTACATGGGTTTGGATCCTATGAACCAAGCTATAGCCAAGAATGCAGCTGCCAGGTCTTTCATGGATAAAACATTTGCTCGAGTGAAGCAAATTTTGGACAAAATGGCAAAGCACAACCAGGCATGGCACTCCGAAGATGCTACTGGAGGAATTTCATATAGCTCTCCTTCCTTGAGCACCTTGATCAAGGAAAATCAAGAGAGGGATCAAGTGATTGCCGGACTCGCTACAAATGTAAGTGTGCTTACCAAAATGTTGACAGATAATCAGACAAAGAGAGTTAATGTTGTGGAGGATGTTCCTCCCAACTTTGAGGAAAATTTTGAAGAAGCAAACTACATCAACAACCCTCATGGAGGGTACCAAAGGCAACCATACCATGGTCCTGGGCAACAAAATCAATGAAGGCCAAACCCGCAAGGGCAAGGAAACCTACAGTGGAGAAATGACCAAGGTAATTCTCAACAAGGAAATTGGAACAACGCCGACAACTTCGCAAACCGTAGCTCCAACCCATATGTTCCCCCGAAAGGTAATTATGCAAATCAAGGGCCATCCAGTGATTCGAAGTTAGAAAGCATGAGAGAGTTTTGCAAAATCAAGAAAAGTCGGATGCATCATTGAGAAACATGACCGAGGTGGTTAGCTCTCATACCACATCTATCAAAAAATTGGAGATGCAAATGAGAGACCTTTCACGGGAGAAAAACCCAAAGCTAAAAGGAAAACTTCCAAGTGACACAATAATGAACCCGAAGATTGGCGGAGGTGGTTCAACCTCTCACATCATGGCAATAACGACTAGAAGTGGGAAGGTTTTACAAGGTGACATTGAGCAAAAGGTTGTGGGGGAAGAAGCCGAACAACAAGTGGAAGCCGAAGAGCAAGGGGTTGTAGAAGTTGAGAGGTTGCCGGAAAAAGAGCAAGTTCAAAAAGTGCTCCAAGAAGAGGTGAAGGATAAGGAAAAAGAGAGGGAGACATCAAAAACTACAATTCCTATTCCTAGACCTTCTCCACCATTTCCCCAAAGACTTGTGAGAAGGATTAAAGATAGCAAGCCTGAAAAATTTTATGATATTCTTAAGCAATTGTCGGTGAACATCCTGTTCTTGGAAGCTTTCCAAGAAATGCCGGGGTTTGCCAAATATTTGAAGGAATTGATCCCCAAGAAGAGAAAAACGAAGAATGAGGTGGTGAACATGATTCACCGGGTTAGCTCTATCATTGCAAAGAGTCCTATCCAAAAGAAAGAGGACCCGGGATCATTTGCCATACCTTGCACTATAGGAGAGCGAGACTTTGCTAGGGTCCTTTGTGACAATGGGGCTAGTATCAACTTGATGCCACTCGCTATCTACAAGCAAGCAGGATTGGGGATGCCAAGGCCAACAAGCATGAAGTTACAAATGGCCGATCGATCCATTAAACGACCGGTAGGCATTGTTGATGATGTGATTGTGAAAGTCGGTGAATTTCATTTGCCAGCCGACTTTGTGATTCTAGATTGTTCCATTGATAAAGATATTCCCATCATTTGGGGAGACCATTCTTGGCAACCTGAAGAGCACTTGTGGATTCGGAACGAAATGAGATCAAATTCCGGGTGAATGACCTTCCAAGCTAGCAAGGGTATGAAGTTGCCCCATGAATATGAGAACATCTCCGTTATTGAGGTGGTTGATGAGATTGAAGATGCCGTCGAAATAAAAATGGAAGACCAATGCCTTGGTGAGGCTTTGGAAGCAATCTTAGTTGATTTTGATGGTGAGGACATGGAGGGATACATGGAGTCAGGGAACACATTGGAGGGTCTTGGATCCTACACTTATGCTCCGGCCAAGGTCTCTCTTGACTTGGAAAATAGAGCCACACCTCCCGCCAAACCATCCATCATTGAACCACCACAATTAGAGCTCAAGCCTCTCCCGGCACATTTGAGGTATAAATTCTTAGGCTCTAATGACACCTTACCCGTAATCGTTTCTTCTTCTTTGAATGACTTGCAGGTAGACAGGTTGTTGGAGGTCTTGAGAGACCACATGCAAGCTATTGGATGGAAAATCACAGACATCTGTGGGATTCCCGTGGGGATTTGCGAACATAAAATTCAATTGGAGTGAAACAAAGGCAAGCATCTAGCATCAAAGACGGTTGAACCCGTCAATGCAGGAGAGTGAAAAAGGAGATCATAAAGTGGTTAGATGCCAGAGTAGTGTATCCTATTACAGACAGTTCATGGGTGAGTCCAGTTCAGTGTGTGCCCAAAAAGAGGGGAATGACTGTGATAGAAAGTGAAATGAATGAGCTCATCCCAACACGAACATCGACCGGATGGCGAGTGTGTATGGATTATTGAAAGCTAAATGGTGTAATATGCAAAGACCATTTCCCTATGCCTTTTATTGATCAAATGCTTGGTTGTCTAGCGGGAAGGTCATTCTATTGCTTTTTTGATGGGTATTCCGGATATAATCAAATCAACATCGCATTGGAGGATCAAGAAAATATAACATTCACTTGTCCATATGGCACGTTTGCTTTTAGCCGAATGCCATTTGGCTTGTGTAATGCACCAACTATTTTCCAACGATGTATGATGTCCATCTTCTCGGACATGGTTGAAGATTTTCTTGAGGTATTCATGGATGATTTCTTGGTAGTTGGGGACTCATTTGAGCATTGTCTTGGCAACCTAAAGCAAGTGCTTAAAAGATGTGAATAGACAAATCTCGTGCTAAATTGGGAGAAATGTCACTTCATGGTTGACGAGGGAATTGTCCTTGGGCACAAAATTTCAAAGAAGGGTATTGAAGTTGACCGAGCGAAGATTGATATCATCTCTAAGCTTCCTCCACCGACGACCATGAAGGGTGTAAGAAGTTTTCTAGGGCACGCCGAGTTTTATAGGTGCTTCATCAAGGACTTCTCAAAGATCGCTAACCCCTTGTGCAAGCTCCTTGAGAAAGATGCTAAATTTGTGTTTGATGAAAAGTGTCTTAAGGATTTTAAAGAGTTGAAACTCAAGCTCACCACAGCACCCATCATTGTCACTCCCGATTGGTCTCTTCCTTTCGAACTCATGTGTGACGCCAGTGGTGTGGCTATTGGAGCAATGTTAGGCCAACGCCACAACAAAATTCTTTTTCTGGTGTACTATGCAAGTAACACTCTCAATGGAGCACAAGTAAACTATACAGTGACTGAGCATGAGCTTCTTGCTATTGTATATGCTTTTGAGAAGTTCCGCGCGTATTTGTTGGGATCCAAGGTGATAGTGTATACGGATTATGCGGCCCTTCGGTATCTTATGGAAAAGAAAGATACAATGCCTCGGTTGATACGATGGGTCTTGATGTTGCAAGAATTTGACTTTGAAGTCAAAGATCGCAAGGGAACTCAAAACCAAGTAGCAGATCATTTTTCAAGGCTTGAGGAAGCAGGGAGACCACAAGGTGATCTTGAAATCAATGATACTTTTCCGGATGAGCAAATATTGGCGTTATCTACCACCTATGCTCCTTGGTATGCCGGTATTGCTAACTATTTGATGAGTTACCCTGTACCTGAGGAGTTGGAATCATACCAAAAGAAAATATTCTGGAGAGATTGCCGGAAATACTATTGGGAGGAACCATATTTGGTTCATATTTGTGCCGACAATGTCAATAGAAGATGCGTTTCTGAAGAAGAGATGATGCCAATTCTCAAGGCGTGCCATGAATCTCCTGATGGGGGTCATCATGGGGGAAATCGAACGGCGGAAAATGTTCTTGAATATGGATACTATTGGCCGTCCATCTACCATGACGCCAACCAAATGGTAAAGGCTTGTGATCAATGTAAACGACAAGGGTCTATTTCCAAAAGGCATGAAATGCCGATGCACTTTGTGATGGAGATAAAGATCTTTGATGTGTGGGGGATCGAATTTATGGTCCCCTTTGTGAGTTCTTATGGGATTAAATATATCTTGGTGGCTGTGGACTACGTGTCCAAATGGGTTGAAGCCGTTGCCTTACCAAACAAAAAAGCGAGAAGTGTCACCACATTTTTGAAGAAGAACATATTCACTCGGTTTGGCACTCCTAGAGCCATTCTTAGTGATGGTGGATCACACTTTTGCAACAGATCTTTACCGGGGTTACTTGAAAAATATGGTGTCAAGCATAAGGTGTCCACACCATACCATCCGCAGTCGAGTGGTCAAGTTGAAGTGTCCAATCGGGAGATCAAGAATATTCTAGCAAAAATTGTGAACGCAAATAGGACAGACTGGTCAAGGAAGCTAGACGATGCATTATGGGCATACCCTATGGCCTACAAGATTCGTATTGGTACTTCTCCTTTCCGTCTCATATTTGGTAAAGCATGTCATCTACCCGTTGAGTTAGAGCACAAAGCCATGTGGGCATTGGATAAGTTGAATCTAGAATGGGTCGCGGCTGCAAATTTGAGGTTGACACAACTCAATGAACTGGAAGAATTTCGGTTCCATGCTTATGAAAGTGCGGCTGTGTACAGAGTGGATGAAGTTTGTCCATGATAAAAATATCTTGAAGAGGGAGTTTAAGGCGGGTGATTTGGTCTTGCTCTTTAATTCAAGGCTCAAACTGTTTCCGGGCAAGCTCAAATCCTCTGGTCCTTTCAAAGTGGTAAATGCCTCACCGTATGGAGTGGTAGAACTAGAATCAACAGACGGTGCCCGAACATTCAAAGTAAATGTCCAACGCATCAAACGTTACTTGGGTATTGATGGTGAAAAGCATTTGGTGGAGCAGCTGGCTCTCAAAGATGGTCCTGTCCCGACCACTGAATGAAATTGAAGGAACTTCAGTCCTGTCGTGCCGCAACGTTTAATTAAGCGCTTCATGGGAGGCAACCCATGGGTGGTAACACCCTTTCTCTTTAAATTTTTTATTTTTTTTTATGTTTAATAAGTTTGTTGGAGTGCAGGGAGCTCAAAAGACCTAAACACTTGGTAAAACTGCTGGAAAAAGTGAAGGAAATGATTAGCGTGAAAAATGCGGTAGGAATGCGGTCGCATAATTGATCTGCGATCCGCAGACCTACCGCAGATTGAAACAGATTAGGGTCAGAAATTGGCAGTTGGAAATGCGGTGAACAGGTCAATTTTGCGGTCATGTTGAGTCTGCGATCGCAGATTTGACCGCATTTGAGGCCTTCGAAAATCCTTCAGTCCCACATCGCAGAACAAATATGCGATCGCATAATGTGCTCTGCAATGCTTTGGTCATTGCAGATATATCGCAAAAATGCCAGGTACGTTCCCTTGCACTCTGCGATAAAAGAAAACAAAAAGAAAAAAGAAAGAGAAAAGAAGAAAAAGACTGAAAGCGAAGAAAGTGAAAAAATTTTTAAAAAGAAAAAAGGGGCACTCTGATCGAACCCAAGCGAGGGCAACATTCAAGCTCACAAACATCACTTAAATCAAAACTTGTGCATCACTCTTGGTATGTAAATCTCTTCCCCTCGTTTTCATTCGCAACTTTTGTACAAGGTTTGATCTAAGTTAGTTTGGGTGCTTACTATCTGCTAACAATGGGCACATTTGGGATAAGCATGATGGGAGAAATGGGTTTGGACTAGAATAGGGTAGCCATTGTAGGAGACTAAGGTTCTCTACTGAAGGTCGACGATATCTGCGGTCCGCATGTCTGATTTGCGGACAACATCTTGGTAGCAGACCTAACCCTAGGTCAACTGGAGATGATGACCATCTACGGTCATTATTCGACTGCAAACCGGTTATGTGGTCTGCAGAATGACTGCATTTTTGACTCCTTTATTGGCTGAGCTAAGTTGTGAAAATGCGGCGAAGAATGCGGTCGCAGAATTGATCTGCGGACCGCATCTCTACCGCGGATTGAAACTGGAGAAGGGAGAAATTTTTGAATTTCAAATGCTCAGTCTGTGATGCATCTGCGTCTCGCATTGTGGTTATACGATCGCATTCTGCATCGGAGATGGACCAACTGGTTAGGCATGCAAGTCCACGCTGATTTTGCGGACCGCAGAGTTGTTCTGCAATCGCAGAATGAACCGCATTGTTGATTCCTCTTTGTTAATTCTCTGATTCTTCTCCCAAAATCTTAACGTTGTTATTTCCCGTTGTGTAGATATGTCGCCCCGACACAAGAGAATAGCAACTAGGCCTCCTCAAAAAGTGGAACATGCACCACAACAACCATCCCAGCCCGAGGAGGAGGATCTTCGCCCTGAGGTAGACATACAAGCTGTAGCCCACAAAAAGCAATGGGCCGAGGGTGCAGAATACCATTTCGCTGGGGAGTTGAGGGGTCTAGGGAAAAGTACAAAGCTGGGTTGCTCCAGAGGTTGCTTTTTCCTGAGAAGCAATTAAGTTTGGTTGGTTTGAAGGAGAGATACCCTCACATCCTCGCTAACATCAAGCGGAGGAAATGGCTTGCTTTCACTGAACCTCCAATTGAATACAATGAATCCATGGTGCGCGAGTTCTACGCCTCTTACGACGCATAAAAAACCAAGCACCACAAGCAACAAAGAATGTATTTGGAGAAGGTAGAGGTTCGGGGCTGCACCGTTAAGTGCAGTGCCAAGGCCATAAACAAATTTCTTGTCCTGGAATGGGTAGAACGCACTGAAGCAGTTGCGTATGATGCCAAGTATGCAAACAAAGAGGGTGAAAATAGCTGCATTGCCTCTGCCTTTGCAAGTGGAACCCCAGCATGGATACAACCAGGGCGCGAAATATACAAGGTGAGTTTGTTGCGGGAGGGACGATACTGGCTTGCATTCCTCGCATCCAGGTTGATCCCTACGCAGAACGAGATGGAAATTGCTATTGAGAAGGCTCTCCTGGTAGCTTGCATGATGCAAGATATCAATATCAATGTGGGGTCCATTATCTTTCAAGAAATGGGTAGGCGGGCAATGTAGGATGCCACGTCTCTCCCATTCCCAGCTTTGATCACAGCTCTATGCCAAGCGGCCAATGTCCCGGTGCATGTCCAGAAGGACAAAATGGGTAGGGAGGTAGGTATTATAGATATCACCCATCTTTGTGACGCTATTGTGCCTCCTATTGGAGTTGTTCAGGAAGACCTTCCATCATCCCAACCTAATGTCACTCCTCCAGTATATGCTGCCGAGTCCTCTACACCCTAGACTGCCCCATCTACCGCTGTTCAGGCTCCGTCTGCTCCTCCGGCAGTCTCCAGGGTTGGTTTACTGGCCCAACATGCAAATGCCAAAGTTGACCAACTTATGAAGACTTTGACGAATTTGATGAAGCAAGCCCTCACTCCCATGCAAGCAGCAGTGGCAAATATTCAACAAAAGCAATCAGCGTGTGCGAAATGGTTGTAGGGAATTGAGATGAGGTTACAAAAAGTGGAAAGAGGTGAGGTGAGTGGCCTTCCCGACGTTAAGAAGGAGGTTGCCTATATGAAGGTCAAATTCCAAAAAATGCAAAATTTGGATTTCGATCTTTCATCCCTCCTTCCCTCGGAAGTTGCTCCAGGTACATGCTCTGTCCCAGACTTGGGGCTTGATTTCACAAACTTGATGACCGATCCTGTGGTTCCTACCCTCGGAGGCTCTTATGACGATGCTCTAACCGTTCCTATTGATATTGATTCAGAGGAGGAGACCGGTAGTTCAGACGGGGTGGAGGGTGACGGGGAGGATGAGGAAGAATATAGTTTGGGATTCTCTGGTGACGAAGCCCCTCCGCTTGTTGATAAGGGGAAGACAGGTGTTCAGGAGGAGGAGAGTGCAGATGCTACTGTTGACGAGGAGGAGAGGGCACAAATGAAGATTGCCTTGGAGAGGTCTTTGAATGATAGAGGGGGTCCGACAGCTCCCGTAGCACCCAGACCTACACCAGGTGCATCCAGTAGCTCTCAGGTGCCAGCTGATGAGATTGTTCCCACAGCTGCAGCCCCAGTTGCACAGCCATTTACTTTCCCTACTTCAAAGCAGCTTCCAGTGGAAGAGATCACACTCCCGACTAATCCAGTACCAGTTCTCACCACCACATCACAGGGTGATCCCTCTAGTACTCAGCCAGTTGCCGACTCCCATTGCACTTAGTGTGCCTCAGGGAGCTTACCCTCAAACTCTACTCTTTTATTTCTATGCATTGGGGACAATGCATCGGTTACAGTTGGGGGTGGGCAGGTAGCCTTATATGATTTTTGTCCTATATATAGTTGTGTATATAGTTGGAAACTCATGTTTCTGTGATGTATGATTTTTGGTTTTAGATAAAAAGTTGTTGAATTCATGTTCTTGTTTGTTTAATATCATTTTGTGAATCAATTCCCCTTGGTTTTTCTTTTTCTGGTTCTTTTCCAAGGGTGTAATAGTATAATCACGATCTTAGGTGTAAATCAGTGTGACCGGGTTGGTGTAATTGCCTAGTATCGAGCATGGGTGTCTGTACATAGCACATACCTTCCTACCTTTTTGTCGACTTTTCCTAATGATAGATAGATTGACGACTGTCTTAAGGGAATTTGTCTCTATGATCAATTCTGTGAATCTGAGGCTCGCTCTGTGACTCTATGGTAACCTAGAATTATACTTGTATCTATGATGAAGGCTTTGAGTTGCAAAATAGTTACTCGTAAGTGTCAAATTATGTGAATTAAGCAGTTCAGGTACCATGTGTGTGTGTGAGTTCTTGGTTTGTAGAAAATTCTCGTGTTTACTTCTGTCATCTAGAACTTGCCCGGTTAGTCTTTCACTGCTAACTATAGTATGTTTGGTTGGAGGAATGATCTTAGGCATTCGTTGTGATTATGTGCAAAACCTCTTAAGCCTTTCAAGCCTACCCGTGCATAAAGGATACCACTAGCACCCAATTTGAGCTTTTTAACCTTTCTTTGGCCAACTCATTACAAACCTTTCCCTCTTTGAAAAACAAGTTCCTCTCTTGAACCCGTCCCTTTTTGAACACTAAGAATGGGGCTAAAAGCCTAAGTTGGGGGTAAGGTCAAAGTGGAAGACCGTTAAGGGTGTACGTGAGTTTAGGGCATCATACCTCAAAAGAGTTTGTGAAATTGTTCAAGCTCCAAAAAAAAAAAAAAATGATGACCAAAAGCAAGAATAGAAAAAGAAAAATAAAAGAAAAATTTAGTAATGCTTATGTTTACTAAAGGAAAATTTAGGAGTCTTGAACGATAATGAAAAGGTATGTAAGGTAGCTCCATACTGGAGGCTAGACGAAAACAAACATATGGGTACTTGAAAAAGAATGAAAAAGAATGAAAAAGAATGGTAAGATGTGATTAGTGATCAAAGAGGGTGAAGTCACTTGGACCCAAAAGTCCATCCAACCCATCCCTGAACCTACATTACAAGCCAAAAAGACCTTATGAGACCTCCAACCAAACATTCTGGAATAAGCGGCGAATTAAAATAAGGCCAAGCTTATGGTATGACATGTTGTAATACTTGAAGTTCTTTCTGAGAGTGAGTGTGATTATAAATAGTCCCTAGTTGCCGTCTTTGTAAATACTGTGATTCTTGGACTTTCTTTTTGGTAAGGGTATATGAACTGTGGAATCGAACTTAAGTTGAGCTTCTCGAGTCAACTGAGCGTGCACTCACCTGAGGGTAGCATCTAGTCACAATATTGAGGCTCTGAGTTCACAGGATGGATTATGTTTTCTCTGTACATACTTCTAATCTAGGAAGGATGATGCAATTGTAAATGCATGCTCGAAGAACTAGCAACGAACACCTTCCCGAGCCACTACTGCTTTGTATTTGTAAATAGAGTAGGAATATGCTGAGTATATTTTGCTTGCTTGAGGACAAGCAAGAGCTTAAGTTGGGGGTGTTGATGCGTCGGAAAATTTCGCCGCATTTCAATACTAATTGCTTAGATACTAGCCTTTTTTAATGCAATTATAACCGATACTCATGTAGATTTGTTGTTATTATAGCACAAGAGGAAGGGAAGACCAAGGATATGAAAATGGACGCAAAAAGAGAAGAAAAGAGCATGATTTTGCAGAAATGACCAAAATGCGGTCTAGTCTGCGGTCGCATAACACACATGCGGAACGGAGACTCGTCTCTCATGTCGCAGAGCGTTACAGAGTATGGAGCCAAAAATCATGTCAAGAATGCGTCGTGTTCCGCGATCGCAAAATCACCATGCGGACCGCAGATGAGCTGCAGAATGATCAAGAAGAAACTCAAAGACAAAGATGCGATGCAATTCTGCGGTCGCGTAACTCAAATGCGGACCGAAGATTGAACATGCGATGAAGGCCTGTGGCCTAGGGTTTTGGATCTGCAAAGCGGCCACTCAAGATGCAGACCGCAAACCCGTTCTGCGACAAGTCTGCAATCGCAGACGCGACCTGGAAGGGCAAAACTGTCCATTTTCTGTCCCGAATTTGATCCACCTATAAATAGTCTTAAGACACTTTTGTGAGAGAATTCTATCTTACCTTTTAGCTACACTCCAAGAAATTAATATTATCTCTTTTTGGAAGCTTTTGGGTGAAGAATATTCTCTTTGTAAGCTTTTATGACACTTATTATTATTTGGTTTTTGTGTTTTTGCATGAGTGGCGAGTTCTAAATACTAAGGTTGTTGATCCTAAATGGGTGTTTGACATTGAATATATATATATATATATATATATATATATATATATATATATATATATATATATATATATATATATATATATATATATATATATATATATATATATATATATATATATATATATATATATATATATATATATATATATATAACGAGTGGTTGATGTTTATTTATTTCTTGTTCTTCATTCATTGTTGATGGTTGCAAACATTAACAAAAGCCATTAAATTCTTGCTTTGCTTGGGAAAGTGGGATAGAATTTGGTAGGAGTAAATATCAACGACTCAAAGCTTTAAACCTTGTTTGATAAAATCACTTAGGAATAAGTGGGTTTTAATTGGCATTTATTTATGGTTCTTAATAGCAGCTCTTTTATATTTGGGAAAATCATAAAGAGGAAATACTACTCATTCATTGGAAAATATTGGGTAGTATCTTAGACATCATTTGCACATCCAAAGGACCTCCCATTAGAAATATATCATATTAACACCTGTTGACATTACACTACATTAAAGGGGACACAACCTTGGTTGCTTTTATCACATTGTTCTCTCTTTAATTGTTAAAAATTAGTTGTTAATCAAACTCAAACAATCATACATACTCTTGTCACCATACACCAATCTTTCTTGTTACAATTAACCGAATAGAGATCGAACTTGAGTCGAGCAACACACTAAACATGACCCTTTTCACACCTATTCCATGTGGGATTCGACCCCAACCTTGTTGGGTTATATATTTGACATCGACCGCCTTACACTATTTATTAAAGTGTAATTTGAGCATATAAAACAAACAGAGTCGACTACACACACTGTCCAACTAAATGAGTGGAGAAGCGAACCTGAATATCCACAGAAATATATCATAGGGGATCCAAACAAAGGAATGAAAACCAGGGCTACCCTAAAAATGAAAGAAAATATTGCATTGATTTCTCAAATAGAGCCGAAAAAGATAGAGAAAGCATTGAAGGATTCAAGCTGAGTGCAATCCATGCAAGAGGAATTAGATCAATTCAGCAAAAATTAAGTATGGACATTAATACCCAAACCTAATAATGTATCTGTCATCGGAACAAAATGGGTATTTAGAAACAAATTGAACGAAGATGAAGGTCACAAGAAACAAGGCTAGATTAGTTGCTCAAGGTTATTCTCAACTAGAAAGAGTTGACTATGATGAAACCTTCACCCTAGTAGCTCGACTGGAGTCTATATGTGTTCTTCTAGCATACGCCGTGTTTAAAGATTCAAGCTGTTTCAAATGGATGGCAAAAGTGCTTTTCTGAACGGATTCATCGAAGAGGGAGTTTTTGTAAACAACCTCCTGGATTTTACTATTCAAAATTTTCATATTATGTATCCAAGCATACTAAGGCATTATATGGACTGAAACAGGCCCTACGTGCCTGGTATGATAGGTTAAGTACTTTCCTTGTTGATAATGTCTTTACCAGAGGTAAAATAGATACTACCGTATTTATTAAACAATCAACAGAAGGTAATCTCATTATTTAAATTTGTGTTGATGATATTATCTTTGGTAGTCTAACCCTCTTATGTGCAAGGAAGTTGCAAATCTTATGCAAAGCGAGTTCGAAATAATCATGATGGGTGAACTCACATTCTTCCTCAGGCTTCAAATTCAACAAATCGAAGAAGGAACCTTTATTTGTCAGACTAAATATATAAAGGAACCGATCAAAAAATTAGTCATTAGCAATGCAAAATCAATTGGTACTCCCATGAGTCCTGCTACAAATTTGGATAAATATGAACAGAGTACTCCAGTTGATGAAACCAAATACAGAGGAATGATTGGATCACTACTATATCTAACTGTAAGTCGACCATATATTATGTTCAGCGTGTGTAAATGTGCCAAGTTTCAGTCGGCTCATAAGGAGTCACATTTGACTACCGTAAAAAGAATTATTCGATATCTTATTGGTACAGTATCCCATCGATTATGGTATCCTCACTCTAACTCTTTTAAATTAGAAGGTCTTTCAGATGCCGATCTAGCAAGTGATAAATAAATAGAAAAAGCACAAGTGTCACTTGTCAACTACTAGGAAAGGCTTTAATATCCTAGAATATAAAAAAGAAAGTCAGTCACCTTATCCACTACAAAAGCTGAGTATATTGCCATTGGACAATGCTGTGCACTACTTCTGTGGATGTCTTATCAATTGGGTGACTATGAACTTTCCTTTAAACCCATACAAATTTTTTGTGATAATTCCAATGCAATTTGTCTTTCAAAAAATCCCATGCATCACACTAGAGCAAAGCATGTAGATATTAAGCATCATTTTATTAGAGATCATGTTCTTAATGGTGATATAGAACTACCTTTTGTTGGCACATCTGCATAATTAGCCGATATTTTTACTAAACCTTTGCTGGAAGAAAGATTTTGCATCTTGAGAAAATTACTTGGTGTAATTTGCTTTTCTACAAACTCTTAGGACCTATGTTCTCTTTTTCGTCAAAACTTGCTATAATTGCACTTTTTAGCGCATTAATTACGCCTTCAGTTCTTTCCCTCTCTTTATTTTGTTCACATAAATTTTAATTTCGTAGATGGAAAGCCAATCATCACGTCTCTTCAACTGACACCCCTTCCTTTTCTGTACTCAACCATCAAAAACCTTTGCTTAAAGTTAAATCCTTTTCTGTCACTCTCATCCCCATTCTCTCTCCAACCCAGTGAAAAGCCTTCCCTCTCCCATGGCAAAAAACTCCAAGAACCCTTCTACATCCACCAGAAAAAGCACCCACTCTAAGGCGAAACCCCCTTCTGTGCCTCATGAGAAAGTAGAGCTATGGTCTGATCCCTTTGAAGGCTTCGCCTCTTCTCAGGGCGAGTTCTCTGAATATTCACAAATCCTAGGAGAAAAAGCTTCTGGTAAGCATCCTATGGAAGATCCTCATATCTCATTTACTCCAAAGAAATCGAAGGTTGATTTCTCTGCCCCCTCGATTCTGACTTTCATTTCTGGGATACCCCAAATAGGGATTTTTTCATCTCTCTCAAGGATATGCCCATCACCCATGGAAGAATTGTGGATCTTGATGATATGGAATCCCTCAACTGTAAGGTAAAATATCTTTTCGTCTATCACGGGTGGGAAACATTTCTCTCTATTTCTCCGCCTAAGGTGTATGAACCCTTAGTTTGTATGTTTTATGCTATCTCCACTCTAGTAAACCAGATAGGCTCGAAACTCTTGTCCTTGATAAACACATTGTTCTTGACTGTGCCTTGTTTGATTCCATTTTTCATTGTCGCTGCTCCAGTTTCCCCACTCTGTTTAAAAATGTGTAGCCTGAGAACATTGAAATTTCCTTTGATCAAGCCAAACAGTGCACTGTTGAAAATCCGTCTGAAACCCTTCCCAACCAATTGGGACCCACTGATGTGAGTTCTGAAACTCGGATTCTAGCCCATATTGTTGCAACTACCCTGCTTCCATGTACTGGCTCCTTCTCCACATTCTCTCAAAGGGACACCTTCCTTGGCTACTGTCTTATCACTAATCTCGAACTCAAGATTTCCTCCTGGGTCATTAATTTTATGATTGAGAGTGCTGAAGATCCCACCAATTTACCCTTTGGTATGGCAATAACCATATTATGGAAGCCCATCAAATCTCACTTCTGATTATCCCTTCATTACTGTTTCCAAGTCCTACAATTCAAGAGCTTTCGCCAGTATGAAATATGGGAGTGTCAAGGGTTCCTGGGTTAAGAAAGGTGAAAGTGAAGCAAAACAAGCCCCTATGGAAACCAAGCCCTCATCTGCTGGTCCTCCTCCTCTTATTAGTTCCGACCTAAGTGAGAAGCTTAGATCCATTGACTCCCAACTCTCAAACATTAAGACTTTTCTTCCGCTACTCAGTCCACTATAGGTGACATTCATGCTATCTCAAAAGAAACAGGGTCTGATACGTCTAAAATTAGAGTGGCTGTTCACATGGTAAGGGAGAATGTGGTTAAAGCCTTCAAGGAAGTTCATGACAGACTGGATGGCATGAGCGTCGCTGCAAATATTAGTTTTGAACAGTTGAAGGAGGCAATCTGCAACACTCTTACCTACTTCCTGCGTTGCTAATATGGATGTGTTTTACAGACTATTTTTTTTGTTGTGTTTTGGGCTGGGCCCTTGGATTTATTTTGCTACTGTTGATAGTACTGTGAATAGCTGCTAATCCCTCTTTGGTGATGTCAAAAAAGGGAGAACAAATATCCCTTGGTTTATGCTTTTACGTGAAAGTTCAAGTTGATTATGCTGTACATGCATATCTTATGTCCATGCGTAGATAGTGTACTCTATATTTGATGTACCGATACAAGTCGACTATGTTACACATGCATAGATGGTATTCTCTATACATTATACATGTACGAGTCGACTATACCACACAAGCATAGATGGTATTATATATATATATATATATATATATATATATATATATATATATATATATATATATATCTATATATCTATATCTATACGCAAAGCTGCCCATACTAGCTGACTTCCTACTCAAAGCATAGACCACAATATTGGCCTTTGCGGGATGATACAAGATGGTGATATCATAGTCTTTCAAGAGCTCCAACCACCTTCTCTACCTCAAAATTGAGCTCCTTCTTCTTGAACAAATATTGCAAACTCATATGATCCATGAACATGTCATACAACACACCATATAGATAGCACCTTCAAATCTTCAGCGCGTGAATAATTAATGCTAACTCCAAGTCATGAACTGGATAATTCTTCTCGTGAGTCTTCAACTGTCGTGAAGCATATGCAATTACCTTGCCACCCTGCATCAATACCATACCAAGTCCAATACGAGATGCGTCACAATATACTGTATAGGTCCCTGAACATTTGGGCAACACCAACACTGGCACTGTAGTCAAAGCTGTCTTGAGCTTCTGAAAGCGCGCCTCACACTCGTCCGAAAATCTGAATGGGATACCTTCTGGATCAACTTGGTCATCGAGGCTGCAATAGATGAAAACTCCTCCATAAACCAACGTTAATAACCTGCCAAATCCAAGAAATTCTAGATCTCTGTAGCTGTTGCGGGTCTAGGCCACTCCTTGATTGCCTCAATCTTCTTAGGATACACCTAAATATCCTCTGCTAATACACTGTGACCCAAGAAAGCAACTGAACTCAACCAAAACTCACACTTTGAAAACTTAGCATATAACTGGTTGTCCCTCAGAGTCCGAAGAACGATTCGAAGAAGCTGCTCATGTTTCTCTCGGCCACGAAAGTAGATCAAGATATCATCAATAAAAATAATCACAAGGAATCCACATAGGGCTTGAACACCCGGTTCATCAAATCTATAAATGCTTCCATGGCATTTGTCAAGCCAAACGACATCACTAGGAACTCATAATCCCACATCGAATCCGGAAAAAAGCATTCTTAGGGACATTGGATGCCCTAATCCTCAACTGATGGTAACAAGACCTTAAATCTATCTACGAAAAAACCTTGACACCCTGAAGTTGATCAAATAAGTCATCAATCCTCGGCAATGGATACTTGTTCTTGATGGTGACTTGGGTCAACTGTCGATAGTCTATGCATCTACTTATAGATCCTTCCTTCTTCTTTACAAACAACACCAAAGCACCCCAAAGCGAGACACTGGGCCTAATAAATCCCTTATCAAGAAAATCTTGAAACTGCTCCTTTAATTCTTTCAACTTTGGCAGGGCCATGCCGTATGGTAGAATAGAAATGGTCCATGTGCCCAGAGTCAAATCAATGCAAAAGTCAATGTCCCTATCGGGTGGCATCCCTAGAAGGTTTGCAGGAAATACCTCTGGGAACTCCCGAAACAACTGGTACAGAATCCATAGAAGGAACCTCTGCAATAGAGTTGCGAATATATTCCAAATAAGAAAAATACCCTTTCTCGACCATATGCCGAGCCTTCATATAAGAAATAACCCTGCAGGTAGAATGTCTAGGAGTCCCTCTCCATCCTAATCGAGGCAACCCCGACAATGCTAAGGTAACAGACTTGGCGTGAAAGTCCAATATGGCGTGATAAGGTGACATCAAACCCATCCCCAAAATGACATTGAAATCAACCATATCTAGAAGTAGGAGATCTACGTTGGTCTCAAGACCTCCAATAATAACCACACACGAATGATAGACACGATCTACAATAAGAGAATCCCTACCAGTGTTGACACGTACACGAGAGCACTCAAAGAATCATGAAGCACAACCAAATATGAAGCAAAACAAGATGACACATATGCGTATGTAGATCCTATATCAAATAGAACTGAAGCAATACCTATGATAACGACATTGAATGCCTCAGCCTCAGGCATGGCTAGGAAAGCATAACATCGGAGCTAGGGCCCACCACTCTGAACTATAACTTGGGACAGCCTCCTGCTGGCTGGCCTCCGCCTTTAGCGGCTGATCACGCTAAAATCTAGTCCTAAAAAGGATAAGCGGTCGCTGCAAATATAATCCGATCTAAAAGACCAGAGTCAAATCCCACAAAGAACTAAGGCTTAGCTATGTCTGTTTAATATCACTAAAAAGACAAGTTTGAAATTTTTTCTAAATTGTAAATATTGAGATTTATATTTCTACCTAATTAACTAGAAAATATTAGAAAGCTAGAAAATTATCAGCTAACGAGACAAAGGGTTAGAGACTAAATTAAGGAGGTTTAGAGTTATGATTTTTCCAATTGTCAGAATCCTTCTAACTATGTTCCCTACAATTTTGCTAGTGTATTCTCTACTTATCGTCAGCACTTTAGGTGCTGTAATTCTCTCTCGAGCAACTAAACTAAATTACTAGACATATTTTCTCGAACTAGGCTAGTTTCCTTTATCTAATCGCTCACTATGACCACTTCAAGGCTTTGTTAATTTAAACCTGCCTTTAAACCCGTTTTACTGATTTCTCACATACATTAGGAGTGACGTTTTTCAACAACCACTTAAATATATATCCTTTCTCAAGAAACACAGAATAAATATGCATAGTTAATCGATGGCCATTCAATAAACAATAATAAATACGTAGTTGAACAAGTAGAGAAATCAAACAACTCAATTATATAAAAACATAACAAGAATTTATCCTACTAAAGGTTCTATCAAACCCTAGATAACAAATTTGTTATTCATAATAGTATGTAAAACTCCACTACCAAAAGTCATAACCAACAATGAAAAATAGGAAGAGGAAGGAAAAACTTATAGAAGAATTTCCCGCCTTGTCCCATTGTGTCTCTGTCTCCTTAAGTCGAATATGTGTCAAAGATTTGTCCAACCTCCTCAAAATACCAATTTTTCATGTATATATACCAAGTAGGGTATGAACTAAACAATTATGCCTTCTCCTACGCTAAAAAGGATAATTTTTCAGGTCTAGATGCTCACGGTTACGGTCCGGGCGCAGTATGGGCGCGGTATTTTCCCAGTGCACTGCGTCAGTCTGCGTCTAGGTCCGTGGTCGCAATTTTTATCGTATTGTTCACCCTTTTCCCTTTAGAATTTGGAAAAACATAAAACGTGAAAGTTGTATCCCTTTTAGTTATATTTCCAACCATATATTATTTAGCCCAAATGGAGTTTGGAACAAGGAGATATGTCTATTTTACTAGGCAGGATTCAATATGCCTACTCGAGTCTTCGTTTGTTTGTAACTATCAAATTTGACCCTTGAACATGATCCCGGCTTATTTCCTTGGGCTTTTACTTAGAATTTGAAGCTCCAAATTACTTGAATTCATTCTATTATATCTATATAGCTTGGAATCACTCCTACACGGCATAAAATACACAGTTAGTGCGAAACACTAGTGATTAAAGTTCAAACTCAATTAAAATTCAGAAAATTAGAGTGTAATAAGCGGTTAAAATATGTAATAATAGCCTATTATTAATACCCCACACTTAAACCAATGCTCATCCTCGAGTAATCAAACTACACTTTATGTAGACACGACCTTTTTAAATAATTCCCCTAACTCATTAATAACTAGGGATTATAATGTATTTTACACTCCTTCTTACTTGAGTTTTGATTAGAATTGTGTAAAAAATAGTTCTAAAGGCTTACATGTTATACTTGATTGTAGGGTTTTGTCAACAAGGTGACAATTCATCAAAACCAGCTCAAAAAGGAGAGAGACGTGCAAAAGTACCAAGAACACGTCCAAGCATAGTGTAACAGGACCAATGCGGCCACACCACATTCTGTGCGGTCCGCAAAGAGGAAGTTCAAAGAGGTGCTATTTTGAAGAATCAAGAATTGTGGCCGCAAAGCAATTTTTGCGGAACGCAATGGACTCAATGCGGCCACACTCAATATTGTACAATCCACAAAGCTGATGTTCAGAGAGTTTCCAATTGGGGAATCAATGCCAATTCAGTCCGAGGTCCTTTTTGTGCGGACCACGATAGAAGCCACCACGGTCGTGGTGCATTCTGTGCGGCCCATAGTGGAAAAGTTCAGAGAGCAGAAGTTTAAAGCCAAGAGCATCAGTGTGTCTGCACTCAATTTCGGTCTGCACACACCCGTGAAGGTATTTTGTCCAGAAAATTCGGCCTTGTAGAAATATTTTCTTTTCCCAATTGGTCTTGAGAAAGTCAATTAGGGAAAAATACTCAAACTACTGAGAGGTATAGAGTGAGTAGTATCGTGCAATGGTTATATCATATTCCCCAACATGACAAGCTAGCCTTAGACTCGAGAATCCATCAAGTATCCACCTAGGATAAAGTCATTTTCCTAGTGCCTTTTATCTATTTAGACAACCTTCAAGTATCTTACATTTAGCTTAACTTAGCTTAATTAAGCATCTAATTAGAATAAATTTAGAAGTAATATAACCAACTATGATTAGAAGTGTAATTAAGAGCAATTACGTATCGCCAATTTAGATAGAAACTCAATTCCCATTTCTGGCTCCTTGTGGAAATCGATCCCGACCTTCTCGGGTAAAACTTCGACCACTCTAGCTACTTTGTAGCAGTGCAGGGTTGGCCTCGATCACTCATCACACCAAGAGTATTTATAATAGACTAAGCACAAAAGCGTAACATTTTCACCTTAAGATTCGACTCGCAAGTACCATGCATTATTCACAACTAACTCACTTACTCTAACGTAGAGGTCACTGACATTACCTTTCCTTCATGAATCAAGTGCCCTCACACAACAATAGAGAGTAGTTCTACAAAATAAACTTTAAGAACACTTAGGAACTCAAGATATAAAGAATTCACTCACTCTCATAAATAATATTCATATGCCACAAAAGATGCACCACAATCTTGACCGTAGTGTACTACTCTACTAATCGAGCTCATTCAATCTAGGATCAATTAGGACTTTATTTGGTTGTAATGTAGGTTGCAGGATGGGTATGATACATTGAGATATAAGAGCGACTACACTTCCCTACGTATTTTAATACATATACTTTAGCATTCCAACCTCACACTTATGTCAAACCAAACTCCACATACACATATATATTATTACCACATACTTCTTTAAGCACACTTACATCAAAATCCATCACTTATCAAGAAATACGTTTTTTTTTCACAGCAACACAACTATTTTTTCCAATTCAAGTGGCTCTTACTTGTTCAAAACAGTGCACCTTTCTCCTTATTTTATTAGTTTCAATTCAAGTGGTAACTGACGTAAGAGGTCTTTTTATCGGGAGGGGGTGGGGGGAGGGGGAGGATGTAAAGGAAGAAGATGAAATAAGAAGGCGACAATGTATGGTTACTGGTAAAAAGGGAAAAAGGTTTTTTCCTTTAATTTTCTTTTTGTTAATTACATTTGTCAATTTTTTTATTACAATATACATGTGTCCTTCTTTAATTGGTTTATTTGACATGTCATTAGCGAATGTAATTCACATATATAGTTTGCTGGACTCGATGTTCACATGGTACACTTAATAGTCACTTGACGTGTCTAACTGAAAATGACGTCGGTTGAGGTGTTCAGCTGGTCGTTGAGGATAACTTGAAGGGACCGTTTATGTATTTTACCTATTAATTAAAAATATATATAAATATATTCATGGAATATAGAGATATAGTGAATGCAATGAAATACATAGAATAAAGCGGGATACATTGAAATATAACGAAAAAAATATAATAAATATAATGAAATACATAGAATTATATTGAAATATAATAAAAAAAGATAGTGAATACAATAAAATATAGAAAAATATATTAAAATATATTAATAGAAAATTTAAATTGCTCAGCCCCTAATATTATCTTGTTAAAACAGTATCAGTATACAGAAATTGTTGATTATGAAGAACAATTGTCCCATCTGCAAGCCACAGCATCGTTGACGAAAGGAAAGGATTTGTGAAAGAAAGCGATAGATAGTAACTGGATCTATCATTATAAAGAATGATGATTTTTGTTTTCTTGCTAAGTATTTATTTGTGTTCCTGAAACTGTACTATATTTTTGTACATACTCGGCAGAGTATGGAGAATGGTCTACCTGTCTAGAAACTTCTAACTTTTGTCTGTCGCGTGAAGTTGTACAGAAGGATATGAGGTCGGGAAGTAAAGAGGGAGAATAGATATGGGATAAGGGACATGAGAAATTTAAGGGAATATAAGAAAGGAAAATAATAAAAATTTATTTTTTGGCTTAAAAGTATAAGATTATCATAAATAAATATTTGATTATAAAAAATTAAAAAATAGCTATGAAATACAATTTTCTTAAAAATATATTTATTTAAAATAAATAAAGTATAAGCTTTGCTACCGGAGGTAAATGGAAGCAAACTAGTTTCACTTTGTTGAAGATATATATACTCTTTTGTTGACGATATATATAAATGCTTATTTGGGGTTCTTTTTTTTAAAATATACCCATCGAAAATATTCGTTTTTTCTAGGTTTTTGTTTTTTAGTTTTATAAATTATTGATA
Source organism: Nicotiana benthamiana (assembly GCA_034376525.1). Classification (NCBI taxonomy): domain Eukaryota; kingdom Viridiplantae; phylum Streptophyta; class Magnoliopsida; order Solanales; family Solanaceae; genus Nicotiana; species Nicotiana benthamiana. Next base: position 9,354,658 of record CM067334.1, read on the forward strand.
ATAGATTTTGTCTCCAAATTAAATTGACCCAACTCATCTTCAATCTATCTCAAATTCTATAAATTACTTTATCTATAGTGTTTCAACGAATTTCAACCGTACATATTAAAAAGATTCGTTTCTCTCGAAGCTTTTTGAATGTTATATATTATTAGTAACTTTCTTGGGCTATTTTTGATCGCATAGCTTAATGGCTAATTGTTGATAAGTAGTGTCTATTTGTGGCTTATTTTTGTAGCTCTCTTAATATATTTAATATATTCTACATAACCATTCTCCATTATCCTATTACATTGTTATTGCAATATATTATTTGTTGCTTTATTTTAATTATATTTCTTGAACCGAAGGTCTATCGAAAATAACTTCTCTATCTTTATAGAATAGGAGTAAGGTCTGAGTATTTATTATCATTCCTAGATCTCACTAATAAAATTAAACTAGGTATTTTATTGTTGTTGTATAACCATTCTCATGAAAAGCTAAAAATTATTTTATTTGATGCCCTTGGTTTCAATTGAAGTAAAACATGGGCAAATTGCTACTTTGTACAACTATAAAATTTGGACAAAAATACTTCATCTAAAACATGGAGCAAAACTCAAGCATATTCGTGAGTTCTTGAGTAATTGCTTTGAAGTTGAAACTGTGTCTATCATTGTTCAAATCACCGTCCAAGGTGAAACTGGGGATCATTTTAAATCTATTACTACGTTGTCACGTCCTTAATTAAGTATACATACGGTACTCGACAATTCACTCACAATTTTGCACATTTTACTCATGTTTTTGCTATGCTAAATCAGTCTTACTATATTCAAGGTCGCTAAGAAAAAGTTAAAAATCACACAAGAGAATTTGTTAAAAGAAGTTTTGTATAATATTAGAGAGAATTTGAATTGTTTGATTGATGAATTACAAATGAGTGACTCCCTTTATATACTAGTCTCCTAGGAATAATATGTAAATATAATTCTTATACAAGTCCTTAATATTTACAAGATAATAACTTTCTCTAAAACTCTCTATAAATTTAGAAGAATTCAAGGACTTTTCTAGCAAATTCATAGGAATCTAGGGTCTTCCTAAGGAAATATTCATATTTCTCTAGAACCTTCTTATAAATATTAAATTTTTTTCTTGCATAAGTTTCCGCATAATATTAATATATGTCGAATGGTGCCAATATAGCATGAGAACATGCCAGATCATCACTCTATACATTGAAAGTCTCGTTTCCCATATATTGAGGAAGGTTGAAGAGATGATTATTTTTGATATTTAGTGGTGTATACAGTAATATATAGAAGTTGTATTGTTTCTATCGATACAAACACACGTGAATACAATCCTTAACGTAGTGACGTTTATATTTATGAACAATATAATGGCGTCCTTATAGTTTAGATGACCTTTATTTTTGGCCCATTGAAAAGAACACGTTCTGTTTTATTATAGGAGTTGTTCAAGCTTTTATTGTATGTTTTGAATTAGGGATCTTATTTTCTGTTGGAATTCGTCAACAGCTCATCCATTCGCAACTATTGGTACTAACTACCATAATAATAGAACAATCCACAACACTCAAATCTATAATAGAAAAAATGATTTGGACCAAGTCCTCGTTCCTTTTCACTAAACAAATGAAGTTAGTTTAATTACAAATCAACAAAATAATTATTTGTTTTATCTACACAAACTCTTCTCTCTTGACCCATAAAATACAAATGCACATATTTATAGGCGATGGGGATGAGTGGATGACGACATTGACTTTGACACGGACGACAAAAATGACCCACTCCATCTCATGCTAGTACCCGAGACACTAGCACTGTGAAATAAACCGAAAAGTAATTTTGTAAATCAGCAGGGATAAATTTGATAATTGACTTCATTTTTGTGCTAAAATAACTAGGAAGGAGGGAAAGATGACAGTAATAGAGGCTAAGACGGCAGCTTTTGCTCGTCTGCATGAGGAACTAGGGAGCAAAGGAAGGGAGAAGAAGTTATTCCGACTCGCTAAGGTAAGAGAGAGGACAACTAGGGATCTGGACCAAGTGAGGTGCATAAAAGATGATGACGACAAAATTTTGATGGAGGATGACCAGATTAAATTGAGATGGCAAACCTACTTTCACTTCTAAATGAAGAAGGGGAAGAGGATATTGTGCTAGGTGAATTAAGGAATGTCAACAACCCCCATGAATTAAGTTATTGTAGGGACATTGAGGTCGATGAGGTTATGGAGGCAATGGTAAGATGAGGAGGGGCAAAGCTACCGGGCCAGACGAAATTCCGCCTGAACTTTGGAGGTGTGTGGTTAGGGCATGCTTGGAGTGGCTTACTGGGTTGTTTAATGTTATATTCAAGACTAATAAGATGCCTGAAAAGTGGAGGTGGAGTACAATGGTTCCAATGTATAAGAACAAAGGCGATGTTCAGAGCTGCAACAACTATAAGGGTATCAAATTACTGAGTCATACAATGAAAGTCTAGGAGAGAGTGGTAGAAATGAGAGTGCGAAGGACAATGTCTATTTAAGATAACCAGTTCGAGTTCATGCCAAGTCGATCTACCATAGAAGCTATACACCTTATTAAGAGGATGATGGAACAATACATGGATAAGAAGAAAGATCTCTACATGATGTTTATCGATCTAGAGAAAGCGTACGACAGGGTTCCTAGGGAGGTCCTATGGAGATGCCTAGAGGTTAAAGGGGTCCCTGTTGACTACACTAGAGTGATTAAAGACATGTATTATGGAGCTAAGACTCGGGTTAGGACAGTAGGAGGCGACTTCGATCATTTTCCGATTATTACGGGGTTTCATCAAGGGTCTGCGTTCAGCCTTTTCTTATTTGACCTGGTGATTGATGCCATTACGCATTCAAGGGGAAGTTCCATGGTGCATGCTATTTGTTGATGATATAGTCCTAATTGACGAGACACAACGCGGCATCAACGAGAGGCTAGAGGTTTAGAGACATGACCTTTAGTCTAAAGGTTTCAGGCTGCGCAGGATGAAGAAGAAATATCTCGAGTGCAAATTTTGGGCCGAGACGGCGGAAGCAGGAGAGGAAGTGAGGCTCGACTCTCAAGTCATCCCTAAGCGGGGTAGTTTCAAGTACCTAGTATCAGTTATTCAGGGGACCGACGAGATCGACAAGGATGTCACACATCGTATAGGGATGGGTGGATGAAGTGGAGGTTAGAAACGGGAGTCTTGTGTGACAAGAAAGTGCCACCATTACTAAAAGGTAAGTTTTATAGAGTAGTGGTTAGGCCTACTATGTTTTATGGGACCGAGTGTTGGCCGGTTAAAAATTCATACATCCAGAAGATGAAAGTAGCAGAAATGAGGATGCAGAAGTCGTTGTGCGGGCATACAAGGATGGACAAGATTAGGAATAAAAATATTTGAGAGAAGGCGGGCGTGGCCCCCATGGAGGACAAGATGCGGGAAGCAAGACTTAGATGGTTCGGGCACATTCAAAGGAGGAGTACTGATGCACCCGTGAGGAGGTGTGAGCGACTGGATGTGGTGGTCATGAGGAGAGGTAGAGAGAGACCTAAAAAGTATTAGGGGAGGTGGTCAGGCAAGACATGACACGACTTAGGATTTCTGAGGACATGGCCCTTGAGAGGGGTTGTAGGTTAAGACGAATTTTGTGAATATTACTATAACGCACTAGAGTGAGACAAGCCATGTAGGAATTAGTCTTAGGATGCTACTGATCAACCGATGTAAGGCTGTATATGTTGGATATTAGTATACCTTACATCCTTTTCTCCATCCTTTTTGTATTTCCTATATTTCTTATATTATTGTTATTTTGTTATTTTATGTTATTTATTATGAGTCTATTGATAGTACTAATATTGGCTCTTGTTGCTCTCTTGAGCCGATGGTCTCATGGAAACAGCCTCTCTGCTCATCGGAAAAGGGGTAAGGTCTGTGTACATATTACCATCCACAGACCCCAACTTGTGGGATTATACTGGGTTGTTGCTGTTGTTCTCCATTTTTGTGCAATTACTCATCAATTCTCCCTCGTATTGCTCGCGAAAAATCATATATATATATTGGAAAAATATTGTTAGCTGGTGATATATTGACTTGGTCTTGGGGTTTCAGCTCGAGTATAACCTGTTAGACTCAAAAAATATTTGAATCTTTTTAAATAAATAAATCAAAGAGAATGAACGGGTAAATCTTAGTTTAATATAATAAATTTCGGATATGTAAACTAATTGGAAAACGAATGCATAAGATGAGATAGAGGAAATTGCTTTTATTGATATTTTTCATTGTAGCTCCCCTTATTCAATGGATGAGACCCTATTACATATTCTTCTGGAGATTTCTTTATTCTCCCTTCTATTATGAAGATTACAGAGGAGGGGAGAAGGAAAACCCAATAAGAACCCCTTTTACTAGTCGCGCTCTCCTATATATAGTTATGAAATCTCTGCTATATACTTGGTTTGATGCTCTTTCATGCTATGTCCGCCTTTGTCGTCTCGTTGACGTCGTCCTTTCTGACTTGACGGATATTACGAGTACGATATTTGCAATAAAACATGTCTTCTTTCGCTGCTTTACATCTTGGACGGGATGTCGGTCAGATCGACTGTATCGATCAGATTTTGACCAAAATAGTTTGTCCTTTCGTCTGCTGGGGTCGTCCCCTGTCGGACCAGGCAGATAAATTATTATTACCATACATCTGAGATAAATAAGACTACCTACCCCTTGGGTATGATCCTTGGACTCGAATGAGGTAATGACACTGTTTCGATACCCCTGGACCGTTGCAGCTGTTTTGGAATCGAAACGCCGTTTAGATTAAAACGTTGTACGTGGCTGCCGCCATTATGACACACGTTCTCAAGGAATTGAAATGTTTCATGCCTCATCAAATTTGATTGGCAACTCTTGAGTTTCGTGCTTCGAAGATTTATGTCTTTTATAAATAGAAGGATCACATCTTTCGATGGGCACACTTTCTTACCCTTTGCTTGAAAGAACTTTGCGAATATATTTTTTTCCTGTTACTTCAGATATTTACTTGTCCCCAGATAACTAAAAACCTTCATGCTTCCTTTTCTTTATATTTTTTCTTTACCAAATTGGCACAATGGTTGGTGATTCTCCTCGCGATGACCTCTCTGTCACAATTTCGGCGCCAGAAAATGATGTTCTTGCCACCAGAGGAGTAGAAGTGGTAGAGGATAAGGAGGTCCCGTTGATCGCTGAGATCTTGCCTCATCCTGGGAAAGCATGGACTGACTTCTACAGTACCACAGAGGAGGAGCAAGAACATGTCTCCTATGTTACAAAATATGAGCAAATCGCAGAATTGAGAGCTCGGGGGGGGGGGGGGGAGGGGAGTGGAGGTAATTCCCCGTCATGTTGAAATACGACCGGCGGTACGGGACGACGTAGCCCATTTTTACTACCCCGGATAATGCGTATTCTATGCCTACCCATCGTTGTTCGATCGAGGCCGAACTCTTCATTTTAGCGAATGCCCTTGGCCATTAGGGTGTTATTTAAAACTTGTTGATATTATAACCCGTCGTCATTTGATTGAGGTCAAACTCTTCTCTTCGGTGAAGGCGTTTGGCCATTAGGGTGTTCTTTCGAACTTGTCGAAATTATAAACTGTCACTGTTCGATCGAGGTCGAACTCTTCTTTTTGGCGAAGACCCTTGGAATTTAGGGTGTTATTTCGAACTTGTCAAAATTTTATCTCGTCCTCATTCAATCAAGGTTAAAATCTTCTCTTTGGCGTAGGCCATTAGCCTTTAGGGTGTTATTTTGAATTTGTCAAAATTATAAATCGTTGTCGTCGATCGAGGTCGAACTCTTCTCTTCGGCGAAGGCCCTTGGCCTTTGGGGCGTTATTTCAAACATGTTGAAATTTTAACTCATCGTCGTTCAATCGAGATCGAACTTTTCTTTTTGGCAAAGGCCTTTGGCCTTTAGGGTGTTATTTCAAACTTTTCAAAATTTTAATCCGTTGTTGTTTGATCGAGGTTGAACTCTTCTCTTTGGCGAAGGCCCTTGGCCTTTAGGGTGTTATTTCGAACTTGTCAAAATTCTAACCCATCGGGGTTTGATCGAGGTGGAACTCTTCTCTTTGGCGAAGACCCTTGGCCTTTAGGGTGTTTTTTCGAACTTACCAAAATTTTAATCCATCGTCATTGATTGAGGTCGAACTCTTCTTTATTTGCGAAGGCCTTGGCCTTTAGGGAGTTATTTCGAACTTGTCAAATTAATATTAACCCATTGTCGTTCGGTCGAGGTCGAACTCTTCTATTCGGTGAAGGCCCTTGGCCTTTAGGGTGTTATTTCGAACTTGTCGTAATTTTAACCCGTTGTCGTTTGATCAAGGTGGAACTCTTCTTTTTGGCGAAGGTCCTTTGCCTTTAGGGTGTTATTTCGAACTTGTCAATATTTTAACCTGTCATCGTTCGATCGAGATCGAACTCTTCTCTTTGGCGAAGACCCTTGGCCTTTAGGGTGTTATTTCGAACTTGTCAAAATTTTAACCCATCGTCGTTCGAGGTCGAACTCTTTTTTTTTTAGCGAAGGGCTTTTGGCCTTTAGGGTGTTATTTCAAACTTGTCGAAATTTTAACCTGTCATCGTTCGATCGAGGTCAAACTCTTCTCTTTATTTCGAACTTGTCGAAATTTTAAACCGTTATCATTCGATCGAGCTCGAACTCTTCTTTTTAGCGAAGACCCTTGGCATTTAGGGTGTTATTTCGAACTTGTTGAAATTTTAACCCGTCGTCGTTTGATCGAGGTCGAACTCTTCTATTCGGCGAAGGTCCTTGGCCTTTACGGTGTTATTTCGATCTTGTCAAAATTTTAACCCGTCACAGTTCGATCGGGGTCGAACTCTACTTTCTGGCGAAGGCATTTGACCTTTTGGGTGTTATTTCGAACTTGTCAAAATTTTAATCCGTTATCAGTCCTAGTTTTTGGAGAATGAGGTATCCTCTGGGGAGTCCCAGTTCTCTTGATTCTGTTCACGTTGGAGAGTGTAATATCGGAGAGTACGAAACATTGCTATTTTGCTCATGTTTGTTTCATGCATACATTCGAGTTTCCTTGTTTTATCTTTTCGCCTTCCGGTCTGGAGATGTCATTGGTGGGCGATATTTCGGTTGTCTTGTAGTAGTTTCCCATTCTATGGTTGAGGTGTTTCTTTGCTTGCTCACCTGCGCAACGCTTGTGTTCCTGTTTGAGCAAAGAGTAGAAGGTGAGTCAAAATAATATTTTTCTTACCCCGATCCGATGAGTCGGTGAATGAGGATGGATTTGCAACGTTGCTCATTTTGCCTAGTGTTTCGATGGTTGATTGGGCGATAGTTTCCAAATTCGGTGATTATATCCAACTCTCTTTCCTCTTCTATGTTGTACCTTTGACCTACGTGGGTTGGGCTTTGCCTTAGTGCTCTTTTCGGTTGGTAATTGTGTTACCGGTTTTTGATCTGGAAGAGACTAGAAAATTTCACTAAGAAATCCCCATAGACGGCGCCAAATTGTTTGACTCAAAAGATATTAAAATCTTTTTGAATAAATCAATCAAAGAGAATGAACGAGTAAATCTTAGTTTAACATAACTAATTCCAAATATGTGAACTAATTGAAAACCGAATGCATACGATGAGATAGAGGTAACCGCTTTTATTGATATTTTTCGTTGTAGCTCCCCTTAATCAATAGAGGAGATCCCATTATATGTTCTTTTGGAGAATTATTTATTCTCCCTTCTATTATGAAGGTTAAAGAGGAGAGGAGAAGGAAAATCCAAAAAGAACCCCTTTTACAAGTCGCCCCCTATATAAAGTTATGGAATCTCTACTATATACTTGGTTTGATGCTCTTTCATGCTACTTTCGTCTTTGTTGTCCCCTAGACGTCGTCCTTTCTGACTTGACTGATATTGTGAGTACGATATTTGGAATAAAACATGTTGTCTTTCGCTGCTCCGCCGCTTCTGTGCGATGTCGGTCAGATCGGTCGTAGCGATCAAATTTTGACCAATACTATTACCCATGAAATTTGTTTTCTATACCTCCTCAAAACTCGGATTAAATTTTCTAAACAATTCCTTCACTTCCATAGATGAAATCTCAATCGTCAAATTCTCCCGAAGTGACATCAACTTTTTATTCCAACCCATCCTCTTATACTTTGACATGTACTTTTTGACCTTCATTTTGTGTTTTAAAATCCAATTGGATCCAAGTAGGAGCATTAGGTTCGATTCCTGGACCATCGAAATAACGTAGTTTAAGTTGTTCGCTAGAAACAAATAGGACAATGCAATATGCCCCTGTACATTTATGCTTTACCATCAAGTATAAAAATAAGGTTGATGCCCCTGTACATTTATGCTTTACCATCAAATATAAAAATAAGGTTGAGTACTAACCATGCAAGTCGTAGTGCAATGGAAGAAGGCGGAGAGTCCCCATCTTCTGTTGTTAGGATCAAGTAGTATGATTCCGGCAACAATGTCTGTAATGAAATTGGTTTAACGATGATTATTTTCGGATATTGTGTCTCTATAATCGCCGAAATAAACAAGATAGTTCATGACACATCGAGTTAACTAGTGAATTCCTCCACCCATCACTGCATTCTAAACCGCCAAATCAAACTTCGGGCTCTGGCGGTACTAACTATCAGTACTAACTACAATAATAATAGAACAAACAAATACACCACACGTCTTCAATAGATATAATGATATGAAGCAAGTTCTCATGCCTTTTCATTTAACAAATGAATTCAGTTTAAAGTTTTTCTATGCAATTCGCGATTTGCAATGTAACATTTCGATGCACAAATACATTACAAATCAAAAACATTTGTTTTGTATGCGCAAACTTCTCTCTTACCTCATAAAATTCATATGCTTTTATTTATCGGCTTCGACTTGAGGATGACATTGACGTTGATACGGACGGCGAATATGTCCCACTCCATCCCATACTAGAAACCGAAATATTAGCACCATGAAATAAATCCGATAAGTAATTTTGTAAATCATCGGGGGCAAATCTAACTATTGACTCCATTCCAGTGGCATTCCTCACCAATTCTCTTCGATGTTTCTCGTAAAAAGTCTGATATCTCGGAACAAGCTTGTTAGCTAGTGATACTTTGGCTTGGTCTCTGAGTTTCTGGTCGAGTATGATCCATGAACTTTGTTTTCGATATACCTCCTCGAAGCTCGAATTAAATTTGCTAAACCTTTCCTTCACTTCCATCGATGAAATCTCAATCGTCAAATTTTCAGGTAATGACATCAGCACTTTGTTCCAACCCATCCTCTCATACTTTGACATGTACTCTTTCACCTTCATTTCGTGTTTTAAAATCCAATTTGATCCAAGTAGGAGCTTTAGATTCGACTCGTGAACCTTAGAAATTATGTAGTTTAGGTTGTTCGATAGGAACAAATAGGATAGTGCTGCGTCCTTGTAAAGTTGTGCTTTACCATCGAGTTTACATAAAAGGACGAGTACGAGCCATGCAAGCCGTAGGGCAACAACAGAAGGCGGAGAGTCCCCGTCTTCTCTTGTTATGCTCAAGTAGTATGATTCGGGCAATGATATCTGTAATGAAATCGGCAAATCGACGATTATTTCAGATATTGCATCACTATAATCGCCGAGATAAACGAGGTAGTTCATGACGTATCGAGTTAACGGGTGAACCCCGCCACCTGGCACTGCCTTCGATGTGTCTTTCTGAACTGCCGATTCAAACTCCGACAACATGGCTCTAGCGGCTTCGCTAAGCTTTACCAGTGATATCATTGCCTGAGACTTTACTACCGCCATTGAATCAAAGCTGAAAATCAATTCGATTTTAACCCAAAGCTCACAAATGGCGTCGTAGACGTCCAGCACTCTAAACATTTTCTCAAGTGATAACTTCTTGTATTTGGCCACCATTTCTGGGAACAAGAAAAGAGTCAAACCCCCATCTTTAGCAATCTCCGAGAAACATGATTCTCTTATGTTGTCTGAGGCTGAGAAGACATAATCACAGAGAATCCTCTCACCGTGAAACAGAGTAGTAACTACAATCTTAACAGCACTCAACCAATTCTTGATTTTTATCTCCAATAATTCCCAACCCATTTTCTGAATTTGTGAAGAGATCGCTTTTTCAATTCCCAAGTAATACAAAGTCTCATCGATGACTGATTTTCGACTGAGTTTGTAAATTTTCACGCACTCTCTTCCATAACCAGCGCCAATCATACAATCAGCTATTGATTTCAAATCCGCCATTACAACCTCCGATACCTTCTCAATTTCACTATTATTAGTGTCTTCAGAAACATCATCTTCATCTGAAAGACTTGATAAGGTGGCAGTGGATGATCTTGAGGATCGTGACGACACCGTTTCGGAATCAAGAAAGTAACGACTCCCTGATAAGATAGTGTAGAACTCTTTCTGAAGTCTTCTTATGGCAATTCGCATGAGATTATGAGCTCGAACTAGAAGTTTAGAGCTGGAACTATCTTTAATAACAAACTGCATCGCATGTTGTAAGTCGTTAACGGCGTTAAGAAGTTGTTTGGCTTCTAACGGATTATCACGGAAGAGATTAGCGACTCTGTTATAAGAGGTGGTTGAGACAGAGGAGGAATCAAGATCCCATTTTTTGATAATTGATTCAGAGTATTCTATTGTTTCTGCCATTAATGTTTCACAAAAGGTGTGAGAAGATGAATTATGTGAAGATGTTGAAGGTTTTGATGATGAGAAAAAGGGGGTCCTCATTATTTTACTTGTGGTACAAACAACTTAGAAAGGAAGAATATTATCGGTGAAAATAAGAGGTGTTTGTTGTTTTTATCCAAAAAGTTTCTTGCTTTCTTCGAGAGTTTAATGGAAGATTGAAGGGGCGAGACCAATATTTATAGTACTGCGACAGAATGGTTGACTGAGACTCCCAGAGTAGATAAACAGAACGCGGTCCATAACTTGGTCAAACTGTGACGTGATTTCTTTCATATTTATACTCCATCCATTTAAGAAAAAAAATAAAATTTTTGAACTTGTGGTATAAAATAAAGTAAATAAATCATTACATAAAAAAAAAATATTTCTAAATAGGTAAATATATCATTTTTTTTACTCAGACTAAAAAAGATAATATGTTCACATAAATTAAAAGAGATGGAGTATTAAAAAAGAAATGTCAATGAATATTTAAAAAGCGACTAAACCAATCGAATCGTACCACATCGAATCGATCTTTAGTTCTAAAAGAATAAACAAAACATAAGTTTTTATATAAATTTATAACCGTACTGATAATTAGGGTAAGTTTTTAATTTTGTAAAACAACAACAATAACAACAACAACAACAACAACAACAACATCAATCCAGTATAATCACACTTAGCGGGGCTCTGGGGAGGGTAGTGTGTACGCTGACCTTACTCCTACCCTAAGATAGAGAGGTTGATTTCAAATAGACCCGCGACATCCTTCCCTCTAAGAACTTCCCACCTTACTCTTGAGGAGACTCGAACTCACCAATAAATTTACATATGAAAAATATATTTATACATTAAGTTTAAAAATAATAAGGAATTAAACTTCTCCTTGGGCTTTGAAATTATGAAACGGTTACAAGCTACTAAGTAATTAAATCAAAATTCTAATTCTCAAATATATTATATTACTCTGCTGAAACTAAATTATTTTCAGCATATTAACCAACAAGACACACAATATTCTAGTGATTATGAGTAACAAACTACAATGTATTGAATATGTTTTATTTCATATAATTTAGATTTATCTTTTGAATATTTAATCTTCTGTAGATTTTATTCTTGATTCCCAACTTAGTTAATATATTTTCACTCGAGTGATTTATATTTTTTTTGTCTTTGCTAACTTTCTTATACATCAATTGTATATTGCTGTAGAATAGTTGATGGATCTATACTCTATTTATATTTCATATTTTCTTAATCCATCACTCATTAAACAGTAAAAGGTTTAGAGAGTGTTGCTAAGTTGTACAAAAGTACGTATAATATGTTATTGCATTCAACTTCTGACTTTTGCATAATATTTAGAAAAATACCAAATATTAACCGAACCGTACTAATACCAAAGAGAAACCGACATGATTGAGATGGTTTCGAAAAGTCAAACTTTGATTATATATAATAGAATAACCGAAAGTTTGGTATGATATAAATTTTATAAAATAACCTATCGAACCGAGTCATTGACACCCCTACCTTCCATTTATTTTACCATGCTTTCCCTCTTAATCTATTCCACAAAGAATGATATTTTATCAAATTATTTGTATATTTGAAATACTTTAACATTAAAAATAACCTTTAATTTGAAGTATTTTTGTAGACATACAAATGATATGATCCTCCAAAACATTTTTCCTTAAATTTTTTAAAAACATAAGTTTGAGAAAAAAAACTTAAATTTTATGCCAAATCAAATTATGTCACGGAAAGTGCATATCTCATGCTTTTTTAAATAACAAAAGAGGAAACAATATCGTATAAGATGGAATAAAGAGAATAAAGCAAAAAGTCGGAGTGTTTATTCATTATATTGTTCCAAATTTCATATTATTAGCACTACTGTTACAAGCATTGTTCAAGAATTTTCATGTAAGTTGAAGATGTTATACTCTTACTTTTAAAATGAATTGATGTCAAAATTTGAGAGCTAAAATTAATCGTGATTTATGATAGACGTGCGTAAGTTGTAAATTTTGTAAAATTTACTTCGGGAAGGAATTAATGGTTCAATTGAAAATGAAGTAACTTTCGTATTTAAATATCTGTAATTTTCTCTCAACGACGAGAATATTATTTTGATTAATGGTGGCATGGCGTGGATGGTAACCCAATTGTAAATCTCTTTCACTCGTGAAATATGTATACTTGAACAAATTGAGAGCTACAACTACAATTGACCCAAGATGCCTAAAAAGGCAAACTTTGTCCTAATCATTGAACCTTACCACTGATTTGATTTTTACTTAAGTGGATGTTGATAACTACGTCAAACAATAATAATAGTATATCAATCAATATCAACGCGGAATCAAGGACTCCATCTTCAAAATGTAACTAAAGTTCGTTCGTCGCCATTTTTAGCTAATTATCTTTTAAGAAACGGTAAAATTAGTGGTTGGGTTGAGAACCACACGTATGATATTTCATGTTTAAATTATAGCGCAGATAAATGTTGTATGGGTCAAAATGTGGCATCGAAACAATTAACGTAATGAATTATATTCCGAGTCTATTTGGAGTTAATAAATGATGTGATTACTTATTAATCGTCGTACCCGGCAATCGATCGACTCACTTGTTTAGGCCACGACCTTTTCACCATCATAGGAATGGGATCTCAGCGTAGTCACGGCAATCACAGACACCTCATACATCTTGTATCCATAAATACAAAGAGAAGGAGTCCAAGAAGGGGGTCTGCTTTTCTCCTTCACTACTATTTTCAAGAAAAGAGAGACTATCGTTGTAAGGCTCTGAACCTCTCCATGGAGATGGAGAGGCAGACCTAAACAATATTATCAATAAGAGATCTCTTCCTTCCCCTCCTTAATAAATATCATTTGTCTCGTGTATTTTTCATTTGGTCCTCTCATTATTATGATCTGCTATGATTGACCCTTGATCTATTTCGATAGTTTTTATGCTTGCAAAGTGTATGATAACTTTGAGCCAAATAATTTAGCGTCGTCTGTGGGAATTTCATAGCAGAATCGCGTAGTTCTTCTCGGGACCAAAAGGAAAGAAACACCAAAGAACAACCCATCTCCAAACAAGCCGAAGCGATAAATCGGGCAAAGGAAACTTGAAGATCTCGAGTCGAGATCCAACTCCTCTGTCACTCCCCTCTCAGATAGTACAAGTAAGAAGAAAAGCAGCCCCCTAGGGGGAAATCACATCTAAGGTACCCCCGTGTCCCCGATGCAAGAACCCGCCGGGAAAGGCGCAAAGACATCTCAAAACCGAGATCCACAACGGGATAGCCTACGCGAACTACTCAAGAGAACAACACATAAACCGTGCGAAATCTAAAATCAAAACTGACAGCTAAACTCCCCATACGCACGACGATGGGTCATGCGGGAGAAAAAGTTCAACAAAAATACCAAGTTCAACTACGGCTGAACAACAACTCAGGCACGTGCCTTCACCAAAAATTTCAACTACAAGTTGATCTGGGACTCAGGCTACGCGCCTTCGCCAACAAAAATTATATCGTTCAATTACACTTGAACAACAACCCAGGTTACGTGCCTTCGCCCAAAAATTCAATTACAAGTTGAACTGGGACTCAGGCTATGCGCCTTCGCCAACAAAAATTGCAACGTTGAACTACAGTTGACAACAACTCAGGCTACATGCCTTCGCCAAAATATTCAACTACAAGTTGAACTGGACTCAGGAAATGCCCCTTTGCCAACAAAATTGCAACGTTCAACTACGGTTGAGCAACAACTCAGGCTACGTTCCTTCGCTAAAAAATTCAACTATATGTTGAACCGAGACTCAGGCTATGCGCCTTCGCCAATAAAAATTGCAACGTTCAACTACGGTTGAGCAACAGCTCAGGTTACGTGCCTACGCCAAAATATTCAACTACAAATTGAATAGAGACTCAGGCTATGCGCGTTCGCCAATAAAAATTGCAAAGTTTAACTATGGATGAACAAAAACTCAGACTACGTGCCTTCGCCAAAACATTCAACTACAAGTTGAACTGGGACTTAGGCTATGCGCCTTCGCTAACAAAAATTGCAGTGTTCAACTACGGTTGAACAAAAACTCAGGCTACGTGCCTTCGCTAAAACTTTCAACTACAAGTTGAACTAGGACTCAGGCTATGCGCCTTCACCAGCAAAAATTGTAACGTTCAGTTACGATTGAACAACAACTCAGGCTACGTGCCTTCGACAAAATATTCAACTACAAGTTGAACTGGGACTCACGCTATATGCTCCTTCGCCAACAAAAATTGCAACCCTCAACTACGGTTGAAAAACAAACTCAAGCTACGTGCCTTCGGCACATAATTCAACAATAAGTTGAACTGAGACTCAGGCTATGCGCCTTCGCAAACAAAAACTGCAACGTTGAACTATTCTTGAGCAAAAACTCAGGCTACGTGCCTTCACCAAAAAATACAACTATAAGTTGAACTGAGACTTAGGCTATGCGCCTTCGCCAACAAAAATTGCAACGTTCAACTACGGTTGAGCAACAACTCAGGCTACGTGCCTACGCCAAAAAATTCAACTACATGTTGAACTGGGACTCAGGCTATGCGTCTTCGCTAACAAAAATTGCAACGTTCAATTGCGGTTGACAACAACTCAGGCTACGTGCCTTCGCCAACAAATTCAACTACAAGTTGAAGTGGACTCAGGCTATGCGCCTTTACCAACAAAATTGCAATATTCAACTACGGTTGGACAACAACTGAGGCTACGTGCCTTCGCTAAAAAATTCAACTACAAGTTGAACTGGGACTCAGGCTATGCACCTTCGCAAACAAAAATTGCAACGCTCAATTACGGTTGAACAACAACTCCGGCCACGTGCTTCGCCAAAAAGTTCAACTTTACGTTGAACCGGGACTCAAGCTATGCGCCTTCGTCAACAAAAATTGCAACGCTCAACTACGGTTGAACAACAACTCAGGCTACATGCCTTCGCCAGAAAGTTCAACTATAAGTTAAACTGGGACGCACGCTACGTGCCTTCGCAAACGAAAATGGCAACTTTCAACTGCGGCTACGTGCCCTCGCCAAAAAATGTAACTACAAATTGAACTGGGACTCAGGCTACGTGCCTTCGCCAAAAAGTTCAACTACAAGACGAACTGAGACTCAGGCCACACGTCTTCACCACCACGAACCCTATCTCGTCCAAACAACAAAGCCGAATGCCTTCGCCCTCAAACTAAAAAGCAATGGGCGAAGAAAAGAGTTAAATATCCCTTGCCAAACTCGGCCATTAAAGTAAGTACGCCCAACTCTAGCTAAAATTCGGGCCGCGCAAAGTTCGTTCCCGGTTGAAATACAAGGCCGCATTTCTTACCATCGTGGCCAGTAGTTCGTCCACACCCAAACTGGGACTAAGGCTAAGTGCCACTATCGCCAAATAATAGCCACAACTTGTTCACACCAAGTAAAAGAGAAGTGATAAACAAACAACGCTTAATCACGGTCAAGGCCGTTATTGTCAAATAGCCGACCTAGTCTGTGACTAAGGCTAGCAAGCGACTCGACGACAGTCGAAGGCATCAGAGCCGAAATTATCATGGTCAAGGCAATCACCACCGTTACGGTTAAAGACAGGGGAAAGATACTAAACAAACACCTCGCAGAACAGAGAAAAATAAAATCGCATATATTTACGTCTTCAATCACAATGGGTCATCCCCGCTTACACACGGTCGAGGCCGGTAAATAAAAAAAAAACAAAGATAACGAAACGGCAACAAGAACCAAAAAAAAAAACCAAAACCTCAAGTGCCCTCGATGCCGTCATCAGGTCCTGAGTGGACGGATCAAAGTCGCAATCGATACGGGCCTCACGAGCTTTTTGACGGGCTTCTTCATAAGATGTTTTCGGCACAATGTCAGCCTCCCATAGTCTCTTGTACACGTCGAGCTGAGCCTCGAAAAACGTCCAGAGGTCGCGAGCCAGGCTGAAAGAGACATCCTGATCCCTCAAATGCTAATTTTCGGCCTCTAATGCCGTAATCTGATCCGCCGGAGACTGGGCATCACGTTCATAAACCCCAATGCGTTCCTCTAGCGCTCCCTCTCGAAAGGCCGCAACAGTCCTCTCCAGCTCCCGCTCCCATTCCGTTCATGGACACGGTCCGCTGTCTCCAACTTCTCGACCCTCGATACGGCATCCCTTTCCTACAGCCTCAAGGCAGCGGCCTTGGTCCTCAAAGTGGCGACCTGCCTTTTCAAAGCTTCAAGGCTGTGCCTCCCTGGCATCATTTCGGCATGCCTTCTCAGCAGCAGCCCGCCTCTCAGCCTACGTATCCTTGTCTTTAGAACAAAGCTGCTCCTTTAGACTGTTGACCCTACCAAAGACCTGCTGCATTTGAAGTTCCCGCCTTGCCAGCTCTTCAATGAGATCCTGGTTCCGGGGGCCGTTCGTCTTGCGCTCGCCCATCTTACGACACCGGTACCGTTAAAGACAGTATTTTTCCAGCATCTGCGAGCAAATCCCCGAATGGATGTTGGCTTGGCGGATGCCCTCTACCTCCAGTAAAAAGAGCTACAAAAAAAGGCAATAATCAGAATAGAAAAACAGAAAAAGTAAAGCACAAAAAAAATGAAATGAAAGTCCTTACACATACATTCAAGCTCTGCGCGGCCACCTCGCCCATCAACCCAACGTTTGAAATGCCCTGCAGCGACGTACTCTCCGCCTCTAAGCACAGTACCTCAAACTATATCACCAAATTCTCCTCTTAAAGTAGCAAGTTCTGCTCCATCGTGATCTCGACATAATAGAGCCGCCCTTCAGCACGCACCGTTGTACGGGCGTGACCGTCCTGAAGCATGCGGGTGTTGTCAAGATCCAGGTCAGACTCAAAGTCCGACCCTTCGCCCACGTCACTCCTCCCTCGGCACGACGAACGCGAAGTTGAGGCTCCCGCCCTCGCCAATACATGCCGCCTGATTCTCCAACCAATGCAGTTGCTGAGGAACCCCCTCCCCTCTCAACGACCGGATCTGATAATTGAACCGCCGAAGCGGTAGTGTCACCTTGGCCTGAGCCAACCGAGGCAACCCCCACTGAATGCCAGCCCTCATGGGAATGCGCCGCCGCTGGATTCTCCTCCACATCTGATGGCGGAGAGTCCAAGTTTATCACCACCAGAGCCGGCGTAAAAGCAACCCTACGCTGAACCGTGGCCTCTCATCTTCCTGCTCATCCTCGCCCGGAGCCAAACCCCCCTGGGGCGTACGATCCCCGAAGGCTCCTCGACCTGAGGTGTATATCATGTTGGGGAATGATCCGCCATAGATTCAATCAAAGCTTCCCTCGATACTGGAGGAGGTGCCGGCATTGTTACAAGTCTCGTAGTCGCACCCGGCCTATGAAAAACTAATTGAGGCGCCCTTCCTAACTAGAGGAAAAACAAAAGTTAAGAAGAATCAAAACATGAATGAAACAAAGATAAAATAAAGCTAGAACTATCACCCTAAGCAGGTTGTCTACCGTGCCTCTCCTAGAAAGACGGCCACGTGCGAATCCTCGCTGTGTGAGGGAGCACGACTTCGAACCATACGCGAATTTCGGCTAGTAGAGCTAGTGGCAGTCGTTCAGCAACGAACAAGAGGCACGGTTATCAGTTATCTGAACAAGATAAAAGTGCGGAATGAAGAAACTGACGAAGAGAGAGATTTACGTGCATGATTCCACGTCTCTGGGAATCCAGTAGGACACGCCACCAGATGTTCAGTCTTGATATAAAAGAAATTTTCATAAGCATGAGGCTCGACCGTATATTCCAACTCTGCGGTCAAACCCCTCGCCCCGCAAGGGACGGCCCGAATCATCGTACCACGGACCCTCTGAGGAGTGTAGAGGGTCAACACGTGCCGCAACGTGATTTCTCTCCGGACCAGCTCAGCATGTTTTATGAGCATGGCAAAAAGCTTGTGAAGAGAAGGAACGAGTTGGCCAAGACGCACTTAGTAGTGATTGCAAAAGTCCACCACCAACATCGGAAGGGGAACCCTAAACCCCAACCTAAAAGGATAAGCATAGAAAATGCAATACCCCATACGGTCAGTGTGGACACTCTCCTCATGCCTAGCAAGGAGAATATCGGCAAATCCGGGAATGCACCACTGCACTCGTAGTTGGCCGATAGCCACTTCCTCCATCAGTGGGGCTTCATCCACCTGATCCCCCCCCTCGTCGGCGGTGAAATCGGTCACCGGGCCTCCGAGCAAGGCAGAATATCGGCCAGCGACGGGCTACCCTCGATTTCACCCAATTCAGTGGCTCTCGCAGATGTAGATGATCCTTTAGCTGCCAGAATAATTACCGGAGAAAGGGTAGCACGAGAACTGCTTGCCAGTTTTTGATAGACAAACGAGAATAGAATGAGATTCACGGAAGAAAAAAGTGAAGATGGTGTCGAACAAAGGACAACGACAAGCAAGAGAGAAGATGAACTAATAAACCGACAGCTTCTCCAGAAATCTTACTTAGACAATAGATGAAACGGAAGAGATGAATGGCACAACTCCTCATTTATAGGCAACACCAGTGGCTTTTTTCGAATTCCAAAAACTATCATTAACTGCATGGCCAACTGCAAAAGAGTTCGTTTCTACTGAAACGTGCGTCATTATGACGAGCACCACAAAATGGATGTCCACTCGAAAACTAACGCTTTGCCTTTGAAGCAGTTACAACGAACCGAGGTCACCAAAAAGTCGTTGCACACGCCTACGAACTTTGGACGTGGCTAAGCTACGTGCCAGGCGCATCCACACTCTTCTTAACCACACGGCATACGAATCGACAATCTGATATTAGGTTAACATCTTACAAGGCCGGAGGTCTTCGGTATGAATATGCCGCCCCGGCCTAAAACGATAATAAACACTCCACATATATGCATGTAAATAAATGGCTAAGCCCGCCCACAATTTCAAGGCTACGGCCATCTCCAATATGAAAACGGCTAAGGTCGCCCATAGTGTTAAGGCTAAGGCCATCTCTAGTATGAAAACGGTTAAGGCCGCCCACAATGTCAAGGCTACGACCATCTCCAGTATGAAAACGGCTAAGGCTGCCCACAGTGTTAAGGCTACGACCATCTCCAGTATGAAAACGGCTAAGGCCGCCCACAGTGTTAGGGCTACGGCCATCTCTAGTGTGAATACGAATAAAGCCTCCCACAGTGTTAAGGCTACGACCATCTCCCGTAAATAAACGGCTAAGGCCGCCCACAGTGTTAAGGCTACGACCATCTCTATAATGAAAACTGCTAAGTCCGCCCACAGTGTTAAGGCTACGACCATCTCCAGTATGAAAACGGCTAAGGCCGCCCACAGTGCTAAGGCTACGACCATTCCCGATGAATAACTAGCTCCGTCCATCCCAAACATACATGCAAACGACCCGATTACGGTCGAAATCACTAGTATGGTCAAGGTTATCTAACATACAGGGCTAATGCCGCCCACTTTAACGACACGATCTCCCACATAAGAACGACTAAGGCCATTACTGACCTCAACCGGAACTACGCCCGGAAAAGTCCGCTCATCGAGCCCGGTCAAGGCCCGACCTCGATAAGCGGAGGGACTAACTGTATAGGTCAAAATGTGGCGTCGAGACAATTAACGTAATGAATTAGATCCTAAGATTACTCGGAGTTAATAAACGATGTGACCACTTATTAATCGCTGTACTCGTCTATCAGTCGACTCATTTGCTTAGGCTACGTCCCTTTCACCATCATAGGAACGAGATCTCACCGTAGTCAGGGCTATCACTGCCAGCTCATACATCTTGTATCTATAAATACAAAGAGAAGGAGTCCCAAAAGGGGGGCTGCTTTTCTCCTTCACTGCTATTTTCAAGAAAAGAGAGAATATCATTGTATGGCTCTGAACCTCTCCATGGAGAGGCAGACAAAAACAATATTATCAATAAAATATCTTTTCCTTCCTCTCCTTAATAAATATCATTTGTCTCATGTATTTTTCATTTGGTCCTCTGATTATTACGATCTGCTATGATTGGCCCTTGATCTATTTCGATTGTTTTTAGGCTTGCAAAGTGTATGATAACTTTCAGCCAAACAAATGTATGAGTGTTTTTTTAATTGATCAATAAAATTATCAATAATTATGCTGGTAGGAGATAATAGGTAATTATAATTGGCATTGGGGCGGGGCGGGGCAGATTGAGACATAATTCGCAAAAATTTAAACCTACCCCGTGTAGCATTTTTCCTGTCTTGAAATTGTCCCTCCCGGCGAGAATTTTTTTTTTTAGTTACTTTTGCTGAAGAAATACAAGTTTAATATTTGAAATTTAAGGATATAGTATTAGACTATTAGCAACTTATATCTTCACTTCAATTGCTAAAATAACATTAATTTATTAATAAGAACTTGTTTTCTTCTTTTCTCTTTTTAGATTAAAATAAAACTTTGAAATACTAGTAATCTCTTTAAAACAACTTAAGAAAATGTAATTAGAAAAAATTGTTAAGTTTAAAGTGATAAATAATAAGATGCGAAACTGGAAGTTAGGGTGTAGTAACTTTATAAATTCAAAACCCATCAATGTTAAAGTGAAGTAAAAAAATAAATTCAAGACGTCACTATTAGCTATATTGTAGGTCTTAGATGTGCTATTTATATTGTGTTTCTTTACTTGATTTTGGTTCAAAGTAGATGGTAATTTTGATCTTACTTTAAATTGGTAGGGTCAAGTCAGTAGAAATATATTTCTAATGTTTTTTCTCTTTCGTCATTGATAAAACCTGCAGATTTATTTATTTCAAAGACCTAAGTAGTATAAACCAGTAGTAAGTGTGTCAGATAAAAGAACATTAACTAAAACAAATTCAAGACAATAACTGTTTAAGTTAGTAGTATACACTTTGAGAGCATTTTGGATTCAAATTTTAAGCAAAATTTGCAACCCGCCCCGCACCTGTATTAGATGTAAAAAAATTATTTCCACCTATCCCACACCCACACAAGGCCAAACCCACACCGTCCCGCACCCATTCCGCTTCATAGCCATCCCCACTGTCATGAGAACTAAAGTCTTACGAGGCTATATCACTTCGATAGGTGGGACTTTCGCCCATATGCATTTTTATTCTTTATGTTGTTCACCGTATAAATTCCAAATCCTAATTTTATTTTTTGTATTTAAGTGTTTGAACATAACTTATTAAATAGCACGCACGGGTTTTCTCTATAATATATCTATATAAGAATTTGGTGAGTTAGATATTTTTATTCCCAAAGCACTATTAGAGAATATTAGTTTATTGTAACATTGTGAACGTTGCTGTATTGAAATACAAAATCAAAAAACTGTTAGAAGAATAAACGAAACTGGAAAACGATAAAGAATAAGAAATATTCCGAGTCCATAATTTGCTTGTGCGTCCTTAAGGAATTTTAATCCCCTCACACGTTGCCAAGGTAATGGATTAAATCCTCCCAGGATGAAACGGAATAAACCTTCCTGCAATATTGATAATACAATCTGCAGGATACCAACGAACTCAAAGAACGAAGAAAAATTACACTTACAAATTTGAGAGAGAGAGACTGTGAATTAGAATGCAATATTTTCAGAAAAAAGGAAGTTCTGTAATTTTTCAGTGTGTAAAAAACGAAGCCACTCCTCAGAATTTATAGGAAATTAGTGAAAGAGGTATGATGCTTGTTTTGGAAAAGGTGTCTGTTCAGAAGTCTACGCGTCCTGCCGCGGTTATGCCAGGACCGCGGCCAGAGTGGCCTTCAGATAGAATCTGCCGCGGTCCTACCGCGGTTACGCCAGGACAACGGCCAGAGTGGTCTTCAGATAGAATCTACAATAGTGTTCTAGCGCAGTCCTACTGCGGTCACGCCCGGACATCGACTAACTAACTGAAACTTAATAAATTATTAAATAATTAATTAAATACATTTTGTCCAAAAATAATCTTATCGATCGATCATTTGACAAATCCAAATCCAAATTCAAAGTCGAAGCGGAAGCCGAGCCGAGCGAGCGACGATGATGGCGCGAGGGTTCATTCTCTTCAACTATTTTTAAGAGCTTTAAGAAGTGATTCTATATATATACACATACAAATGCAGTTGTCTCTCACCAATGAGCGACACAGTTCAAGACAAAAACTCACTTCATTCAAATTTTTTATTTCCCTCCATTTTATTTTCCACCATTTTCAATTCACACTCGTAGACTTTAAAGTCCACTGCTTAAAGTCTTTGAAGCCCAATGCTTTAAAGTCCAATAATTCCCCACATGAATGAGAATGGATGTAACAAGAATGATCATAGATGAAAGCTCTGTGATATGTAAGTAAGGATTAATTGCATTTCGTTAAGTAGATTTTCCTTTAAACTTTCCGTAGTGAACATATGTTGGATATACTCGGTCAATTGGTAGATTTGATATCTTTGAACCGTCGAACTTTAGTGCATACCTATACAACCATATATCATGCAACCAGCCGTTAACTGTCTTTTGGTTTTCATTGTTTTGTTCGTCTCAGCCATGAATACTACCTGATTTCATAAGTGCGTAGAGAATTGGCCTTACAGAATTCTCATTCTTCCACTTCACACTTACATAGGGAATTCCTAGACGTGTAATCCTTTGGATTGATACTATTTGATAAATACCACATCAAACTTAGGTAATCATTAAAGAATTTGTAAAGTTCTATCCTTATTACTGAATATTGTATTCATCACGAGAAGGGACCAAAGATTTTATTTTGACAATGTTGAACCGGTCAATCACAACTTTGTTTGAGCTCCTTGAACTTAGATCTCAAAACATCCAAAATTCTAGGTAGAGTTACCGCCATGTTGACTTTTCCTCGGCCATAGTCCTATTTCTTTAGATGATTTCTCAACTCTCTCTCTCTAGTTAAGCATTTTGTAAGCGGATCCGCTACATTATCCTTTGATTCCACCTTATTTGATAATTGGAGTTAATGCAATTACATTTTAGCAATACTTTTAAATTTATAATTTTTCACAATGTTTTGAAGTTTATGTGACAATAAATGCGAATGCCACACAATGTTTGACTCAAGTAAGTAAGAAGAGACATTAACTTTATTGATTGGAACTGCTATTACATTTAGCTTAAAAGGGCCTTATTCAGGTAACCTTTTCCTACATATATATCATTCTTACTTAGTACAACACTATTAGAAATAAAAATACATTTGAATCCATTCTTGACAAGGAGTGAGGTAGACACAAGATTTTTGCAAATTTCTGGAACATGGAGAACTTGGTTTAGAGTCACTATTTTTCCCGACGTCATCTTCAACACAATCTTGCCAACTCCTTCAATTTTGGCTATAGACGAATTTCCCATATAAAATGTCTCGTCGGGTCCTGCGGGGCATATGAAGAAAATAACTCCTTGTTAGCACAAATATGGCCGGGTGGCTCCAGAATCTATCCACCATTCTTTCGGATTTCCTACCAAGTTGCTTTCAGACAACATGACACATAAGTCCTCCATTTCTTCAGCATTTTCAACCATGTTGGCTTGATTCTTTTTCTTCTTATCATTCTTCAGTGCACGACAATCCACGACCTTATGCCCAGATTTTCCACAGTTGTGGCAATTACCCTTGAAATGTTTCTTTCTTGGGTAATTTTTTGGTCCAGAAGCCTTCTTTCTCTTCTTATTTTGTGGCACCCCCTCAACAAAGTTTGCCCTTATTATTGTCGAGTTTCCACGTGACTTATTTTCAATATTTTTGTTGTCTTCTTCTATCCTCAAACGAACAATCAAGTCTTCTAGTGTCAATTCCTTCCGCTTGTGTTTAAGATAATTCATAAAATCCTTCTACAACGGAGGTAACTTCTCAATGAAAACAGCAACTTGAAAAGCCTCATTTATGACCATACCTTCAATAACAAATTCATAAATAATAATAAGATAAATCTTATTAATAAAATTATTAATTTTGGGTCATACCTTCAGCAAGGAGGTCATGCACAATGACTTGTAATTCGTGGACTTGAGTTATGACCGACCTACTGTCGATCATATTGAAATCCAAAAACCTTGCAGCCACGAACTTCTTAAGTTCGGCATCCTCAGTCTTGTAATTCTTCTCAAGCGCATTCTTTAATGCTTTTGAAGTTTTCATGACACTATAGACATTGTACAAACTATCTTCCAAATAACTCAAAATGTTGTTTTTGCATAAAAAATGAGAATGTTTTCCATGCTTCAGTTACAACAAATCGTTCATCACCCGGAGTGCCTTCTGCCAGGACCGGAGGATCCTCCTTGATGAAACGTTGCAAGCCCAACGTAGTAAGATAGAAGAGCATCTTCATTTGCCTATGCTAGTGCCATAGCATGAGCATGCGTTGAACGGCTTGACGAGGCAGCAACACTCCTAATAGTAGCACTCATTCCCGCAACATTTCCATTAGTTTGGTTTTCATTCGCCATGTTTCTGTAGAGTTGGAAAGAAAACAGAACTTTGTTAAATCAGTGAAGTTTTGATATCTTCAAACTGAATACAAAACCAAACATTCAACACGTAATAGTGGTGAAGTTTTTATATACTTCAAACCCGTACGTTTATTATTCCAGCAAAGTTTTGATATTCTTTAAATCATATAAAACAATTATTGGAGCAGAAAGAACGAAGGCTTTAGATACAAAATATAGATAGTAGTTTAATATATATTTCAACACAGAAACGATCGTTTAAAATTCCTTAAACTTGTGAACGCTACTGTGTTAAAATACAAAATAAGAAAACTGTTAGAAGAATAAACAAATATGGAAAACAGTAAAGAAAAAGAAATATTCCGAGTCCATAATTTGCTTGTGCATCCGTAAGGAATTTTAACCCCCTCACTCGTTGCAAAGGTAATGGATTAAATCCTCCTATGATGAAACAGAATAAACCTTTCTGCAACAGTGGCAATACAAACTGCAGGATACCAACAAACTCAAAGAACGGAGCAAAATCACACTTACGAATTTGATAGAGAGAGACTGCGAATTAGAGTGCAGTATTTTGAGAAAGAATGAAATTCTGTAATTTTTCAGTGTGTAAAAAACAAAGCCATTCCTAAGAATTTATAGGAAATTATTGGAAGAGGTACGATATTTATTTTGAAAAAAGGTGTCTGTTCAGAAGTTTTACGCGTCATGTCGTGGTCCTACCGTGGTTACGCCAGGACCGCGGCCAGGGTGGCCTTCAGACAGAATCTGTCGCGGTCCTACCGCGGTTACGCCGGGACCGCTGCTAGAGTGGCCTTCAGACAGAATCTGCATGGTACTACCGCAGTCACTCCCTAACATAGACTAACTAACTGATATTTAATTAATTAAATAAATTTTGTCCAAAAATAATCTTATCGATCGTTTTTCAAATCCAAATCCCAAGCCGAAGCTGAAGCCAAAGCTGAGCCGAGCGACGGTGACGACGCGAGGGTTCATTCTATTCAACTCCTTTTAAGAGCTTTAAGAAGTGATTATTTATATATATATATATATATATATACACACACATAAATGTAGTTGTCCCTCACCATTGAGGGACAAAGCTCACTTCATTCAAATTTTTTATTTTCCTCCATTTTATTTCTCATTATTTCAAATTCACACTCTTAAACTTTAAAGCCCAATACTTAAAGTCTCTGAAACCTAGTGCCTTAAAATCCAGCAAACATAATATAGAATTATGTAATATATGCAACATGATATGATACTTGTATATATAATCGTGATACATGAGGCGAAGTGTTAGACCACTTCAAAGCATATATTCTATTATGACATCAGACTTTTTCCACTCATAAAACTTTAGACCTATGACGTATGTTAGTAATATTATATATTCTATGAGCTCTAAACTTTGGCTTTTCTATTAATTTGGTGACTGCCGTCCGGTCATGCATGGACCAAGTGATATACCACGTCTAGACATAATTGTGTTTGAGGTATTTCTTCTTAGACATAATTGAATTGTGATCGTAGGAGAAAGCAGAGCAGGTATAGTATCGACAGAATAGATGTGCACAAGTTGGTTCAATCATCACTAATATTATATTAAAAGAAAAAGCCGGTGATAGTCTTAATTGATTTGTAAGTTTAATTTGCTTAGTCGAAACTTATCTTCGCTCCACATCTTCTCACTCTATTATTCTTCACTTGTACACATACTATTATCAAAGTGTGTGATAGGATGAATTGGAGTTTCATTAGTTAATTAATTAATTAAACGTGTCAAATTTTAAGCCTTGAAAATAGAGAAAGTTCCGATTGGAAGGATTCTCTTTTATGTAACGTGAATCTGAATTAGTTGATGTCCGTAAATTAAAAATACATACTGTATGGAGCCAAAAAAAGATCTCGTACACATTGTTTTGTACTAGTAAAAAAGTTGCTCAACACTTCGCATGCATCTTCGTATACTCATTTTGCCCATGTTAAACATACCCTGATTATTGTATAAGGTAAAATATGCTATGCTACTTAACCATCCAAAAAAGAGACACGTGAAGTCTAAGACGTGGATATCTAAGATCGAAAGCAACTTTTCTGTCTGTTAACGGGAAGAGTAACGCTCATAAGAATGTAATATATACTCTTCGCTCGGTAGCATTTAATAGGGAATAGTCCATAACATTAAGTACGATCGCCCGTTAAAGGAAGTTGGCATTTATGCTCATCGTTACAGCTTCATCAATGGCACTCATAATTGACATTAAACAGGGACACGTTCCTATGGCCTCCTTCCTAGACGTAGCTATAAATAGTGAGCTCAATTATCATTATAAGGGATACGAATGGAAAACATACGCCTATACTTTATCCGAAGCTTAATACAATTTTATTTTCTTGTTTTTTTTATTTTATTGTTGTTGTGCCTGGAATCACTATTTCTGCTATTTTATCTCCATCTCAAGGATAAGTATTGCATATTTCTTCAATTTTCTTATTATTTCAGGATCAAATTAATTTACTTGTCTAGAAATCACGTATGAATTCAACTGTACTGTTTTACGGGTAAATATTTTGGCGCCCACCGTGGGGCCTAGACAGCCGTGTAATGAAGTTGATCCTTTCCTTCTACCACTAACGGTGTTTGATTATTTTGTTTTAGAAAAAGTAATCAACATGTTTGGGTGAGAACTCCCGATGATGCTGAAGAGGAACAAGTCATTGATGCGGTAAGGGTCCTGCAAGAACAACAGCCGATCACTCTATGCCACCTCACGCGATAGGATAAAGTTATGACGAAGTTGAAGCAGGTGCTGTTGGGTGCTTTGAATAATGCGAATAGATGAGAGCTGATTCCTCTGGAACTCCTGCGAATCAAATAATGCATAGGGTCAACAAAAACACCCTGAGGGGCGAATTTGGCTCCAATGGGGATGGGGGGAGCAGATCCGATCCTAATAATGAAAACGATCCCATCAAGAATGAACTTTTACGGTTCATGAGGGAAGTGAACGTACGCATGGCGCAAATCCCAGCCGCACCACCGGTGATGAAAGGACTGGACTCAAAGAAATATACTCAGTTTTCATACAAACTGAGTGCAACACCAGAACTAATCCCGAAGCAATTTATAATGCTTGAAGTGCCGAAGTACGATTAAACTTCAGACCCTCAAGAGCACATTACGACCTATACAACGAAGGTTAAAGTAAATGATTTAGCTTCTCATGAAAATGAATCTATTTTGCTAAAGAAATTTGGAGAGACTGTCATATGGGGAGCCTTGACGTTGTATTCATTATTACCCAATCATTCCATAGACTCCTTTGAGATGTTTGCAGATTCTTTCATCAAGGCTCATGCCGGGGCTAGAAAAGTACAGGGTAGCTACGAGAGTTCGTTACCTGATTCAAGAAGGAGAGAATGTTTCTCCCAGATGTCCCCAATGAATGGGTGGCTGAAGCTTTCACCAAGGGAGTAAATCCGAGAAGTTCAGATGCTTCTCAAAAACTGAATGAAAGCTTGCTTCAGTTTTATGTAACCACTAGGGAGGATGTCCACAACCGGTATGAATCAATGATAACGATCGAAGATGATTAGGTTGGCTTTCCATCATCGACAAAAGGACGGGAGAAAAATAGAGAAAAATCAAAAGATGATTTTCACATGGACAGATGCCCTTTGAGGGGCCATTTTTTTCCCTACGAACGAACCAACGGCCGTGACACAAGCTTTTTGGATAGTGGTTAGGTTCACCAACGACAGAAGGACTGACCGCAGTCGAAATAATAGATCACTACAGGATAATGAAGCGTCGGGGTCACAGGATCCTTCCTACCCCAAGTTATCAGAATAAAATTTCAATGTAAGCATAGTAGAGTTGGTTTTACTCATGAGCAACATCTAAAAAGTAAGGTTCCCAAAACCAATGAGATCTAATCCCAGCTAGAGGGATCCCAACTTGTGGTGTGAATTCCCAGGGACGAATGGCCACAATACTGGGGACTGAAGACATCTCTGAAAAGAAGTGACATTACGGTTAAAAAATGGTCATTTAGACAATTCTTAAGTGACGAAGCTAAGAACAATTATGGTCTTAAACGGGACAATGCGGAAACCCTAAAAGCAGGAGAAGCCCCGCACCAAACGATCAACATGATCTTCAGAGGGAACGGAATAAACGAAGTCACTTTCTCAGCAGCAAAATAGACGAAAGTATAGATAACCCATAGCAAGAGGCTCCAGGAAATCGCTAAAGACGATATCACTTTTACAGAGGAGGACTGAGACAGATTGCTGCTACCACACAACGATGCACTGGTAATTTCTTTAAATGTGCTAAGTTTTAAAATTAACGTGCTCTAATGGATCCAGGAAGTTCGACTAATATCATACAATGGAAAGTATTTAAACAAGCTAACCTCACCAGAAGCATTATGCCAGCCGCAAAACTCATCATTCAACCTCGCGAAAGTGACAAACCGAGGATAGATTTTGCTTCCCACAAGTAATGAAAACAAGTCTTTTCAATATGTTAGAAGGTGATACAGGATATAATATTATTCTGGGAAGACCATCGTTGCACAAGATAAAAGTGGTACCATCAACATATCATCAATTGTTGAAGTTCTAATGCCCAAGAGGGTTAAACAGATAAGGGGTTATCAACTGGCAGCAAGAAAGATGAAAACAATTTTGGTCTCCAGTAGCAATGGAAAGGGATACACGGCATAGCAACTATAGGAACAGGTGCCTGCTCACAAACTTGATGAAGTTAGCTTGGGGGTAGGGACGTCGGAATATTATCAGGTACTAAGGTATTTCCAGGTTCCATAAGAGACGGATGGAAAGAAATCCACAGTGAAAGAGCTTGAGCAAGTTGCATTATTCGAACAATTCCTAGAAAGGAAATTCAACTTGTGGACAAGACTACACCCCGAACTCAGGTCTGGCTTTATTGAGTTTCTTAAATCTAATGCCGATTGCTTTTCATGGTCGGATGCATATATGATAGGTATCCCGCCAGAGGTAGCTATAAACAAGTTAAGTATGTACCCCAACATACCTCCGGTAAGACAAAACAAATGCCATATTACGGAAGTCGGGAATAAATTTGTCAAAAAGGAGGTAACTCGCTTACTTAACTTCGGGTCAATCAGAGAGGTAAAGTATCTCGACTAGCTGGCCAATGTAGTCGTAGTTCCTAAGAAGAAAACAAATTTAACATGTGTATAGATTATAAGGATTTGAATAAGGCATGCATGAAAGACTCGTTCTCGCGGCCAAATATCGATCAAATGATCGACGCAATGTCCAGGAACAAGTTAATGAGTTTTCTTGATGCATATTGAGGGTACAACCAAATTAAGATGAACCCGTAGGATCACAAAAAGACTTCATTTATATAAAAGTTTGGCACATATTGCTATGATGTGATGCCCTTCGGGTTTAAGAACGCCGGCGCCACTTTTCAGCGGCTCGTGAACAAGATGTTTGAAAAACAAATAGGAAAAACTATGGAAGATTGTATAGATGATACGCTGTCTTTGAATGCAGGTGATAACGTTAATCATCTACAAGAAAATTTTTATATCCTAAAGAATCATAACATGAAGCTTAACCCCAAAAAATGCACGTCCGGGGTCAGCTCGGGAAGTTTCTAGTTTTTTTAGTATCACAAAAGGGAATTGAGGTAAAACCCTACATGATCAAAGCCATTGAAGATACCCCAGATCAATTGGCAAATGTGAAGGAAGTTCAATTATTCACGAGGAGATTGGCAACCTTGGGAGGTTCATTTCTCAGTCATCAAAAAAATGTCACAGTTTCTTCCAACTTGTCAAAAAGAAAAATAACTTCAAATGGACCCCGGAGTGCCAACAGGATTTGAGAGATTTAGAAGATACTTGTCAAGCCCTCTGCTACTTTCTAAACCAAATAAAGGTGAAGCACTATTGATCTTCCTCGCGATATCGGAAGTCGCGGTAAGTGCAGTTTTAGTCTGTGATGATGATGGTACAGAGTCTTCCATTTATTATGTTAGTAAAATTTTAACAAAAATAGAAACTCACTACCCGCATTTGGAGAAACTAGACTTAGCTCTCGTAGTCGTGGCTTGGATTTTGAGGCCCTACTTCTAATGTTACCTGATAGCCGTAGTGTCATCTTTCCCTTTGCAAGAAATCCTTCACAAATCTGTGCTCTCGGGTAGGTTGGCCAAATGGGACATCGAAATGAGTGAGTTTGTCATAGAATATTAACCAAGGATTATAATTAAGTTACACGTCTTGGCTGACTTTGTGGCCGATTTTAGTCCGGGATTGCTGCATTTGGGAACCAAAGAGGCGGTAATGGTTTCAGAATTGACATTAAGGGTTTGGACCTTATTTACAAACGGAGCTTCCAATGTAAAAGGTTACGAGCTTCATATAGTATTAATCATGCCTTTGGGAAAGCTATCAGAACGTTCCCTTTAACTAATAATAAAGAAGAGTATAAAGCTTTTACTGCAGGGCTCGAATTGACTCGGGGACATGACTCTGATGTCATCAAAATCAAATGCGACTCGCAACTGGTGGTAAATTGGTTTTATGGGATCTTCAAAACTAAAGAGTAACATATTGCAACAATATGTGGTAAAGGTCTAGGCTATGTTGGTGTGATTCGAGGAGTGTTTGATTACTCATATCCCGAGGGAAGATAACACAAAAAAAGATGCATTGGCCAATATCAAATCATCGACGGAACTAAAGAGATCGAAATCAGGATGGTAGTACAACTGAGGAATTCAGTCCTGGATACAAATGGTTACTATGAGGTAATTATTATGGGAATACCAAACAATGGTAAAATTGAGCACATGAGAAACTCGCTTTTCCGTTGTGTACGGTGCACAAGATTTAATCTCGGTAGAAGTAGGCAAACCCGCCTTTATTTCACAGCAGATGAAGAATCATACAACGAAGCAATATTAGTCAAGTTGGAGATACTCGATGAGCGCAAGGACTTGGCGCATGTAAGAATGCATCCCAAAACCAAAGAATGGAGCGGTATTATAATTGAAGAGACAACCTCCATTATTTCAACATAGGAGAATTGGTGTTAAAGAAAGTAACTCAAAACACCCGGGAGCACAACACATTTAAACTAGGTCTAACATGGGAAGGCCCCCATCGGGTTTCAACTATCACCAAGAAAGGTTCGTATGAATTGGAGAATCAAAATGCAGAAAATTTTCCAACAATTGGAACATGGAGCACCTTGATAGACATTATTGCTGATGAACATCATCCGAACTGAAAGTTAGTCCTGCACTCATTTTCCATATCTCTAGTTTTTGTGCAAATTGAGTTTTTCTGGCAAGGGTTTTAATGAGGCAGCAACAGAAACCATACTACAAAGACAACAAAAATAAGACCTTTGATAGCAAGGCACACAAGAAAAAGTCCCCTCTTGGATGGTTAGATAATCTTTTGCTCTCTAGAAAATTCCCACCGGGAAGTTAAGAGTCCTTTTATGCAAAGTTATTCGACTGATCATGACTACAAACCGCTATAGTATTATCAGATAGTCCTTCACTCGATAGTACAATTTTCTAAGGGGAAATAAAGTATGTTACCGAGTTAAAGATTATCTAGCAATTCACTAGTGGAATCTTCGGAGACACAAGACTTCTAGTGTTCCAATATGCGTTTTTCGCATTCAAACACTAGGAAGGGGGGGGGGGCATGATATCAAGATAAGGCAATTGTTGGCCCAAGTGAATGTGATGTTTTGAATACTGAAAAAAGAACTCAGATATGGACCAGATCCATCTTGTGAAGCGCGGTCGTGATCAACCCAAACATGTGAGATGCCCCTGAAGGAGATGAATCTAACTTATTAGAAGTAATATCTCTTGATCTGATTGAAAAGGTTGCATACTGGATAAGGAGAGAAAGACTCCTTACAGGAAGAGACACAATTTAGAAAGAGGATAGTGTTAGAGTATGAGATCAACTAGAACTCTTCTAAAGTAGAGTAGCATCTGTATCCCAGTCAATCTATAATCGCTAACCCATTAAATATCGGTATTTCTCTCTTTTACAGATAAGACGCATAGCAAAAATTAATCTTGAATTGAAAGCAAAATAGTAAGGCAATTTTGCAAGAAATTTCTGTGTGATTGAAGCGTGCAATCTTGAAGCTACTTGAACCTGATAGAAGAACTAGTTCCAAGTGTCTATCTCTTATTCCAGTTTAATTATAGTAGGTGATTCTACATTGTACCTTTCAGCTTTTATCGAAGCAATTGTACTAGGTACTTAGAGTATTCAAGTTAGAGTTAACTTGAAGTTGTCGCAACAGTTGAGGCTGTGTGCCACAATGGTATTAGAGTTAATCATTTAGTTTACAAAAAGTTTTGTAAATGCTGTTTTGGCTCATTGGTTTTAATAGAAGTTTGGGAAAATCCTACAGAGTACTAGGTCGTGGTTTTTTCACCTTTAAGGTGTTTTCCACGTAAATATATTTATGTTATTTATTTTCTTTACTTATTATTCCACAAACAGTAATAGTCGAAACAAATAAAATAACCAGGTTCTTCTATTATAAAGTTAAGCAAAAATTTGGTACCACACAAATTACCACCCCCTCTTGTGTGGTATTGAGGTCTAAAACATCAAATGCTATCAAAGCGGTTTATACTTGAAGAGGTTAACACCGTAGGAAAAGATCAAGATGAGTGCACCACTTGGACACTAGGATGGGCAATCCAATGCTAGGCCCTCACTCTTTAATAGTCAGTACTATTCTTGGTGGAAGAACAGGATAAGAGACCTCATTATCGAAACAGACTATGAACTGTGGTACATAGTCACTAATTGTTCTCTGGCTACTACAAAGAAGAATGTTGAATGAGTGGACGCGCCAAAGACAAGAGCTAACTGCACTGCTGAAGATTTGAAGAAATAGAAAAAGAATTCCAAGGCCAAGAAGTGGCTTGTATGTGGATTAGGTCTAGACGAGTACAACATGATTCAAAGCTGTACCATTGCTAAGGAGATATGGGACACTCTAGAAGTGGCCCAAGAAGGAACTCATCAAGTAAAGACATGAAGAGGAGCACTGTTATATTCTCAATTAGAGAATTTCACCAAAAAGGAAGGCGACTATCCAGAAGATGTACACAAGGTTCAAAACACTAATAAATGAACTTAAATCTCTTGAAAGAATTATCCTTGAAGAAGACAAGGTTGAGAAATATTGACGAGGGTCCTACCAGTAACTTGGGAAAGAAAAATCATTGATATTTAGGAATAAAAAAACATTGCTACTCTCAAGTTGGATGAGCTTATTAGAAATATCAGTACCTATGAACTGAGAAGACAAACCATGAAAAAGAATGCACCCAAGAAGGAAAGGAGCCTGGCTCTCAGAATGGCTGAAGGTGCACATCTAAAAAATGATCAAATGGACATGATCACAAGGGATTTCAAGAAGTATCTGATGAAAGGAATCTTCAAGAGGTACAACCTTCAACAAACCAAAGGCTCTTAAGAAACAAACCAACGAGGGCTGCTACAAATGTGGCAAGACTGATCACATGATCAAGAATTCTCTTCAGTGGAAAATCAAATGGAAGAAGGAAAGGGATGAACGAAGGAACAAGAAGAAGGAGTAGGTTCAACCCAAAAGGAACAAAGGATAAAAAAAGGCTATGGTTGCTTCTTGGGGAGAACTATCAGATGAGGATTCAGAAGATGAAGGTGGAGATTAACAAGCACTTATGGCCATTAGAGAATCAGATGTTGCACAAGAGGTAAGTATTATTCATTTCAAAGACAAGATCAAATTCTTGGCTAAAGAAAGGCTATCTGGATTATTTTTAGACTTCATTGATGAGTCTGAGGTCATAAACAATGAGAAGGAATAGTTTCCTCGGGAATGTGTGATCCTAAAAGACAAGTGCAAAAATCTAGAATTTAGGGCTAGTATAAGTGATAGTAAAAATGTTGAATTGAAGAACGGGGTTCTTGAACTTGACACCAGTGTCATAGAACTTAGGTCTGAAAATTTACAACTAAAATTAGGAATAGGTAAGAAGAAAGTTGATCACACACATCTCACCATAGAAGAAAATCTAGGAAATATGAAGGATTCATTGTACAAGAAAGATGAGCAGATGAGAGTCCTAAAAGAAGATCTAGGTAAGGTGAAATATGAACAAGATAAAACTTGCAAATGGAATAAGTCCTCTAAAGCACTATACTGGCTACAAGAGCACCACAGTAGCAATAAGAGAGGACTTGGCTATGGGACCCCAGCATCTAAGTGGGATCCCAAAAGCAAGTATATCACACTTCCTGAAAATAAATTTATCACACACTGTGACAAGACTGGTCATTACAAAAGTGAATGTAATGCAAAAGAAAAGGCGAGTCGAAAGAACAAAACCTTTTTTTAAGAAAAAAATAGGCTGCCTGGATGGGCCAAAATGAATTTAGTTCACCTGTTTGCCTATAGAAAGCGACCCAAACTAGTTTGGGTTCCTAAAACTAACCCCTGATTTCGTTTGTAGGTCCAAGTGAAGGGAAGTAGCCAAATATGGTACATGGATAATGGCTACTCAAATTATATGACTGGAAGCAAGAACCAATTCCTTTCATTTGGGGATCTAAAAGGAGGTAATGTATCCTTTGGAAATGGGAAGAAAGGGAGATCATTAGTGTTGGAAAGGTAGGTAAGACAGACTCACATTCCATTGAGAATGTCGACTTGATAGATGGCTTAGAATATAGCCTAATCAGTGTATCACAACTGTGTGATAGAGGTAAACTGGTAGAATTTACCTATACCAAATGCTTTGTGATTAGTCTTACCACTGACAAGATTGTTTTGCGAGGAAAAGAGTTAAAAATATTTCCATTGTAGATTTGTCCACTCTTTCAGAAAATGAACTCACTTACTTGAGTGTGTTGGACGATGATACCCTTTCATGTGGCACAAAGACTTGGTCATGAAAGTCTGACTCAACCCAATAAATTAGTCTCCAAGGAGCTGGTGGTAGGGTTACCTAACATCAAGTTCAAGAAAGACAAAGTTTGTGAGACCTGTGTAAGGGGGAATCATGTATGATCATCTATTTCAAGCAAGAAAATGGTAAGCACAACTAGGACGATGGAACTGGTTCATTTGGATCTCTGTGATCCAATGAGAACATTGAGAAGAGGTGGTAAGAAATATGTGATGGTACTTGTTGATAATTATTCTAGGTTTACCTGGGTACTATTTCTAACTTCTAAGGATGAAGCATTTGACATGTTTACCACTTTTATTAGAAAAGTCACGTCTGATCGTGGAACTGAATTTGAAAATGCTAAGTTTGCTGAATTTTATGATGAGCATGGTATAGATCATAATTTATCTGCCCTAAGGACTCCTCAACAAAATGGAGTAGTTAAAAGGAAGAATAGGACTCTTGAAGATATGGCTAGAACTATGCTTCTTTCTAGTAAACTACCCCAAAGCTTCTGGGCAGAGGCTGTAAATAATGCATGTTACATCATTA
Source organism: Nicotiana benthamiana (assembly GCA_034376525.1). Classification (NCBI taxonomy): domain Eukaryota; kingdom Viridiplantae; phylum Streptophyta; class Magnoliopsida; order Solanales; family Solanaceae; genus Nicotiana; species Nicotiana benthamiana. The sequence continues at coordinate 9,391,526 of CM067334.1, forward strand.
ATAGATGCATGACTAGATCTCTAGTAGAGAAGACTCCCTATGAGTTACTTATAGGGAAAAAACTACATTTATCCTATCTTAGTGCATTTGGATGCAAGTTCTTTGTGCACAATAATGGAAAGGACTCCCTATGCAAGTTTGATCCTAGAAGTGATGAGAGAGTATTTTTGAGATATTCTTCACATAGAAAAGGTTTTAAAGAGTATAAGAAAAGAACTTTATGTGTAGAAGAAAGTGTACATGTAGTGTTTTATGAAACTTTCTTTCTGATAGACAGCAACATGAAGATGAAACTATTGGGCTGTCAAAAGAATCGAGTGAAGTCACAGCTCAAGCTAAAGATGCACTAAAAGAAGGAACATGTGATAGAACAGGTTCTTCCATCCAGGGCAACATGACAGGGGGAACTGAACAAAGAAGAACTGAAATTAATCCCCTAATGGAACCTGTCCTTGACCATGTTCCTTACCAAGAGAACATGGGAGAAACATCAAATAGAAACCAGTTGGTTGTGAAACCTTACAAGTACCAAAGTTCTCATCCCATTGATTGCATAATTACTGATCCAACATATGGAGTTTAAACTAGATCACAATTAAAGAATCTCTGTTCTTGATGCTTTCTTATCTCTTATTGAACCTAAAAATGTTGCTGCGCCTTTGCTGGATACAGATTGGGTAAATGCAATGCAAGATGAACTCAATTAGTTTGAGAGAAGTGAAGTTTGGAATATAGTTCAAGATCAAACGACAGATAAATAATTGGTACTAAACGGGTCTTCAGAAACAAGCTTGATAAAGATGGAACAGTTACAAGGAACAAGGAACAAGGCAAGGCTGGTGCTCCAAGGTTACAACCAAGAGGATGATATAGATTATGGTGTGCCCTTTGCTCCAGTTGCAAGCCTGGAGGCAATAAGGCTCCTCATAGACTTTATAGAACATATGGAATTCACTCTTCATCCGATGTATGTCAAAAGTGCCTTCCTGAGTGGCTACCTAAAAGAAAAAGTGTTTATCAAAGAACCTCCAGGGTTTGAGAGCAAGGAGTGTATGGAACATGTGTACAAATTAGACAAGGCACTTTGTGGACTCAAGTAGGCTCCTAGAGCATGGTATGAGTGACTGTCCAAATTAGTCCTTGGACATGGCTACAAGAGAGGTAAAATTGACAGTACTCTATTTCTTAGGGAAAAAGGTAAGGATCTTCTTTTAGCACAAATATATATTGATGACATAATATTTGGGAAAACCACTGACAAACTGAGTAAAGATTTTGCCAAATTGATGGGGAGTGAGGTTGAAACGAGTATGATGTGTGAGCTTAAATTTGTTTTAGGATTACATATCAAATAAAAACCAAATGGAACCATGATCCATCAGTAGAAATATGTAAAATAGTTGATTAAAAAGTTTAAAATGGATTAATCAAAGGAAATAGACACACCCATTGCAATAGCTACTAAATTAGACATAGATTAAAGTGGTTGATCTATTGATCAGAAGTTGTATAGGGGTATGATTGGTTCACTTTTGTGTCTTATTGCTAGCAGACCTTTCATAGTTTTTAGTGTACATCTTTCTGCTCATTATTAGGAAAACCCTAAGGAATTTCACTTGATTGCTGTCAAGAGGGTACTGAGTTATTTGAAAGGAACTACTGATCTTTGTCTTTGGTACCCTAAAGGTAGTAATTTCAATCCAGTATGGTATGCTGATGCTGATTTTGTAGGTTTCCTTTTGGATAGAAAGAGCACCTCATGTATAGCTCATTTTATTGGTTCATGTCTTGTATCATGGGCCACTAAAAAGAAGAATTCAGTGGCCTTATCCATTGTTGAGGCAGAATATGTTGTCGTTGCCTCTTGTTATGCTCAATTGTAGTGGATAAAATAGTAGCTAATAGATTTTGGCATTGAAGTTGGTTGCATTCCCATATTTTGTGATAACACTAGTGCTCTAAATATGACAAAAAACTTAGTTCATCATAATAGGACTAAGCACATAGATGTTCGACATCACATCTTAAGGGACAACTATGAGAAATGATTGATTACCACAGAATTATGTGCTATTGATAAACAAATTACTTACATTTTTACTAAATCACCGAGTAGAGAAAGATTTGAAATTAACATGTTAGTATTAGGGATGATTAATATCACCTAATGGGACCAGCTCAGAATGCACAATGAAAAAAAAATTAAAAAAAGGATTTTTTGTCTAGGAAATCTAGAACTTGTGCAAATATGTAGATTAGTATTTACTCAGTTTCATACTGTAAATAGTATGTTCATGTGTCATGTGTTAATATGACTCACTGATATCTCACAATTTTTTCTCTATTATGGTAAATTGAGGCGTGATTAAGAGAATTCTAAATGAAGAACTTGGTTCATTACTATTGGTTAATCTGAATGCCAAGATATGTTTTCTATACTCTTCACAACTAGAAAAATAAACATTTAAATTATGAGAAGAGTCCTACCATTTTTCAACTCATTAGAAAATCCTATCTGGTTGTTTTTGAACCCGTTCCGTCCTCATTAGAATTCTAACTACAAAAATTGCCTAAAATCTAGGGAAGCCTAACCGTTCGTTCAACTTGTAATTTCAGGTTTATTAGACCTCTAATTGATCGCTAAAGCTATTGTATCCATTAATTGAGTCTTTGTCTTTAAAAACTCATTATTACTTCCTGCTACCCTTATAATTCAAAATAGTCAAAAATCTTCTTCACTCTCAATTGCTTTCTTCTTCAGATGTTTAACTCACTAATTCTCTCAAGAAATCAGCTATAATGACAGACCCACAAGACAACCCTAGAACTCCTCCACAACCTACTCCCTCTGATTCATCTACCCCTCTTCCACGTAGCACGACTCCCCAACCCACGCTAAGGAGAGTAAAAATGCTTGCTCGCAAAATGGTGGCATCAGGTTCTCTTTCAAAGAAATTGAATGAGAAATTAAAGGCAAGTCAGGCTCAAGATTCTAATTCTGACTGATTTTGAGTCGTACAAATCTGCTAGTGAGGGGAAGGACCTGTGTCTTCTGACTCAGAGAAGAATAAAAAATCCCCTTCTAAGGTAAGTTTTTCTCTGATTGAAAATTTAGAAAATAGGTTTGTTTTGGTTGGGCCTATCAGGGATGTGGAATTACTTGAGTTAAGAAGGAGTAGAGGTAAAAAGAAATTTGAAAAAAAAGAGAGAGGGTGAATGTGGTGATATGAGGGGAAAAGGGAAAGGAGTGGCTGATTACTTACCTACTGCTGTATTGCATGTACCTGCAAATTATGGGGTTACACAGGAAACTATTGAAAAAAGTGACAAGAAGTCAGGGGGAAGTGGTTCTGATGAAGCTGCCGAAGGGTTAGTTAATCTAAGTTCACAGGGAGATGAACCCGGTTCATCCACTGAAGAAACCCTAGTAGACCTTATAAATAAAGTAGGTGCTAGTTATGTTCCAAAGAAAAGAAGAACCCCTAATGCTGCTAAACCCTCCGAGAAATGAAAGGTTTCCCCCGAACAACTACTGAAACTCACTTTCCAATGGAAGGGCCATAAGAAGCAAGGTGAAACAGAGTGAGAGTGACCTACAGAAGGCTATGGCTGAAAGTCACAAGTAGAGGATGGATAAAGAAAAAAGTAAAGTTCTATAGTTCTCAGAAGCTATTGATGTTGAGGAATGGAAAAGGTCCATCATGAGGACCATACAACTATGGAGGTTCAGCCTCCCAAGCCCAAAAAGTTCAATACTTCTTCTATGAAGTCTCCATCCGTGTCAAAGATTGCTAACCCTTCAATGGTGAAGAGGACAATGTCATCAGCAAAAAGCAAACAAGTTAGGATTTTTGAAAATAAGGAATGGAGTGGTGAAGAAGAAAGTAAGACTGATGGTGAACAAGACAAGTTGGCCAAGTTTGGTAAAAGAAAATTTTTGAAGGGAAGATGGCTGAAAGATTTGATGGAACCAGGAATATTTTGTTTGGTTGACACCCTAGTTGTTCAGCGCTAGAAGGACATGGTTCTTTAGATGGATGAGAGATTGACCATAAATGAAATCATTGAATTCATGGTGGATATTGAGGTTAAAGATGGAATAGTTACAAGCATATTCAATAGAGTTCATGTGACATTTGATACAGAGAAGTTGGAAGAGATTCTAGACATCCCTGCTAAGGGATATAATGATCACACCAAACAGCAATGTCCAAGTCTGGATTCCCTTATGTCTGCCCTTCAATTACTAGGAGATTTTGTGATATTGCAGGAGTGCATGAGGCCAACGTTGTGCACAAAAGTGAGATGAAGCCATAACACAAAGGCATTTTTGAGTATGTCAACAAGTGCCTACTGCCCAGGCAGGAGAGAAGGCATATTGCAAATTGTATGGACTTAGTTCTGATGGAGTGCCTTGAAAGTGGAAGGAAAATTAGCTGGCCTACATTCATTATCATGCTATAAGATAGGGTTATTAATATCTCGAAGGCTCATTCCACCCCCATGGATTTATTCTGACTACATTTCTGGATAGGTGTAATGTGCCTCTAAAGAAATGGGAAATGGCTACAAGCAAGGACTATATTGGCATTAATACTCTACTTGCTTGTGACTATTTAGTCAATGCCATTCCAAATTAACCTGGTTCATCCAAGATGACACCTATCAATAGTAAAGTTAGGACTCTTGTTTAGGAAGGTGAGGCCAAAGATGCTGAGATAGCTAGGCTAAAGGCTCGTTTGGTAGACGTTGAATGTGAGAGAGATGCTCTCAGAATTGAGCTTACCAAGGAAAAGAAAAATAATGATGGGATTCTTCACAATATTCCAAATCTTCTCCAAGCCCCAAACCAACCCTCTAGTTCCCCCAAGCCTTAAGATTCTAGCCTTTATCTCCTGAACCTGTCTAGTACCTTTAGTGACCCCGATTATGGATTTTTCTTTCTTGTTGCTCATGGTTTGAATATTTTTGCTATCTGGTTGTGGATTTTGGTAGCAACATATTTTTTATCAATGATATCTAATGTTTTTTCTCTTGTTGATTGTTAATATTTTCTTGATAGTTTTAATATGGTCACTTGATTACTGATGATTAATCCTTGATTGCACTTGCAGTTGCCCCAGTGTCCATGAGTACTTATTAAAATCTGGGACTCACACTTTATTTATGCACCTTTTAGATGATTCCAAAATGGGGAATAGATATTGTGCTTTACATACTCTGAATGAGTAATATTTTTAACCTAATTTAACCTGGTCCTTGATGGTAAGTGAATTTTCTAAACGTTGTATTGATGGTTAAGCTGAGTTCTTACAGGGTCTAAGTGAGTAAAATGCATAGATTTTGTCATCATCAAAAAGGGGGATTTGTTAGCCCAATTAAATGTGAAATTTTGAAGACTGACAAAAGGAACTCAGACATGGAACAGGTTCATCTTGTGAAGAGCAGTCGTGATCAACCGAGACATGTGAGATGCACGTGAAGGAGATAAATCTAACTTATCATAAGTAATATCTCCTAATCTGATAGAAAATGTTGCATATTTTATAAGGAGAGAAAAACTCCTTACACAAAGAGAACACAATTTAGAAAGGGGATAGTGTTAGAGTATGAGATCAACTAGAACTCTTTTACCATAGAAGAGTAGCATATGTATCACAGTAAATCTCTAATGACTAACCCATTAAATATTAGAGTTGTTCTCTTTTACAGGTAATGCACACAAGCAGAAGTTAAACGTGAATTGAGACCAAAATAGCAAGTAAATTTTTCAAGCAATTTATGTGTGATTCAAGCGCGGAATACTGAAGCTACTTGACCAAGATAGAAGAACCAGTTCCAAGTGTCTATCTATTAGTATAGTTAAATTTTTGTAGGTGATTCTATATTGTACCTTTCATTTTTATAGAAGCTATTGTACTAGGTACTTAAAGTGTTCAAGTTAGATTCAACTTGAAGTTGTCGCAACAGTTGAGGTTGTGTGCCACAATTAGATTAGAGTTAATCATTACGTTTACAAAGAATTTTGTAAATGCTGTTTTGGCTAAGTGATTTTTGTGGAAGTTTGGGAAAATCCTACTGAGTAGTAGGTCATGGTTCTTTCACCTTTTGAGCCAGATGTTTTCCACTTAAAAATCTCTATGTTCTTTATTTTTTTACTTATTATTCTGCAAACAGTAGTTGCTGGAACACAGAATAACTAGGTCCTTCTATTATAAAGTTAAGCGAAAATTGGGTACCACATAAATCACTCCCCCTCTTGTGTGGTATTGAAGTCTAAGACATCAGCAAGAATGACTACCACGTCGATAAAAAAAATGAAAACCAGAAAAATAGTTGTATCATCGGGATTGGAGACTGCACGATCAATCCCGTAAAAATAAGTTGTACAAATTAGCCACATCTAATGACAATTTGTTTTCAGCATAGCAAATGCTTATGTACTTTTATTTTTGAAAATAGAATGATTAAAATGAAGTCCTTTTGTTTTAATCTTGTTTCTTGTCTGAACGATGAATTAACTTTGTCATTTGAAAGTTAAACTACTTCAATTTCTAGCGTTGTAATGAATAAGAGGCGTCCTTTTCAAGGGCACCGTAAACATAAGAGGTCCCTCTCTTATAAAAACCTTCACGTTAAAGGGTTGGTTTCGAAAGAACTTATGATCGGAATAAAAATGCCTTCGAGGAAAAATACACCTGAAGCCTTGCACAACAAGACGCAAAAAGAAAATTTGTGCAAATACTTAACTCTCACGATAAAGGTTTGATTTTTGATGAGTTTATGCTTGAATTAAAAATGTTTTTGGGGAAAAGAATATACTCATGGTCTGGCATAATCAGATGCAAAATGGAAACCTTGCGCAAAACTCTTAAGCAAAACGAAGATAATGTGAAACTTGGTATAGATAATCAAACAAATGAAAGACTCAAACAAAACTCGAGCAAAAAGACATTTGTATTTATAGTCACATGCCAAAACAACATATATACAAGAATTGGAAAAAGAAATGGAAAGCTAAACTGCAGTATCTCCGGAACCCAGAAGAAGAGAAGTGTCCATGTCCCAATAAAGTATATGTATCTGCCGATTGCTTAACATTTTGGTCTTCACAAATTTGGCCTTCAACATCATCATCCTCAAATTCTTTTTCAGTCCCTTAGAACTTGGAACTGAAACCCGAAGTGCAAGGATCATCAGGACCCGCTGGGACACCACTTATGGCAGCCAACTCAACCTTACGTGCCTTAGCAATTTTAGCATCAAAGTCAATGATACCAGCTTTGGCCTCTTCCAAGGTTTTTCTCCTTATGATGTACATAGCGTATTTTTTCACAAAAATGAGTGAAGCCTTTTGGTGCTTGAGTTCTTCAGTGATTTGGGTTACCTCGACAGAAAGGTTTTCCTGGGCGGATCGAACAATTTGAGGATAATATCGAGGTCGCGGATAGTAGAGTTGAAAATTCTATTATGCTCAAATGTCCTCTTACGCTTATCTTCCAACTGGGCATATTTCACCCCCGCAGTACCAAGCTCTTCTGCTTTGGAATTCAATGTTGCCTCCAAATTATTTGGTCTTTCAGTAGAGGCAGCCTCACGATCGGATACATCAAGAACAACATTATGGAATCCAGTCCATTTAGCTTTAAATTCTTCAAATTGAACCCTCAATGAGGCGATATCTTGGATAAGGATTTCCACCTCTTTCTCGTTTTTCTGAAACAATCCTCCAATACAACAACCTTAGTGACGTTGGTTTCCAGTTTCTAGAGGCAATCGACACTTTTGCTCCTGCTCTGCCAAAATCTGATCCCACGCGGAAGTAATTTCTTCCTTCTTACGAATCAGCCTCTAAAGCCCCTCAGAAGTAAGAAAGTTAGTCTACAAAGCAAGAAAGGCAAGATTCATAATAGTTTAGGAAAAAATAGAAGAAACAACAAAGAAGTAAAGAATATACCGATGTGGCATTGTGCATAGCATTGTTCAACAAGCACTCTCGCGAGAGGGCCTGAATATTTTCTCAATCCTTCTCTTAAGCCAAAAGGCTTCAAATAATTAGCAAGCTCCACAGGCCAGGATAGCAGGTTGCATCCAGTGGAGACCGAGAGAGTAACATTTCTCCTGCCATGCGGATCTTTGGAGGTGTAAGCACAATTTTTTCCAAAATTTCCATGAATTGGGATTGGAGAAGAGGAACATATCCTTCATTATCGAGTGCGGACGGTGGAGATGATGTAGAAGTTGCTGGTGGAAGAGCTGGGGAAAATTGGGATGAAGCTGATGGCGGTGAATAAGAAGCAGTTATGTTAAATACAGTGCTGGTTGTTGGGTGCTCGCCAGCCAAAGAAGGGAAAGACTTGGTAATATGCCCCACAGTACCGGTCACAACAATTGGGGCGTGAAAATAGGATTTAACATTTTCCACTAAATCAAACTCTTCCCAAAGCGTCGAGACGTCGTCCTCGGTTGGTGTAACTATATCAATAGATTGAGCATTCTGTTGAGTTGATGATGATCGTCACCTTTTGTGTAGAGAATCTCCCTCATCGTCAATCATCACGGGGTCTATGGTCGGCCCGGGAGGAGGACTAGTGATAACAACTTTCAGAGATGACTTAGGGAAAATACTCTTTGCCCTCTTGTTTTCCCTGACCACAGAAGAACGCCTTCTTTTTGGTTGCTTGTTCTCTGGCTGGCGACTCCGTAGTAAAACACCTATTCCCAAAGCAGGCCCGGAGACACATGTTTGAGTGAGCTCCACTTGAAGCAATCTTGCTGCTTTAGTAGGATCAGCTAAAACATAAGCCCGCGGGTAGACTTGATTTCAATAAAAAGAGTGAAAGGATCAATCAATTTCCTCACATAAAAATCTGAAACCAGGTTAGTCTGAATTACCATTACTTTTGGCCTTCCACCCGTATTTGATGGATAGTTTTTCTACGTACGGGTCGCGTGAGTAGTGAAGTCCAAGATCTTTTGGATCCACTGGCCCAAGCCTTCAACCATGGGCGGAACCCACCGAGTTGCTGAAAAGTTCGTAGAATGAAAGATCAATACAGATATAGAAGAATCCCTAATAAACTAAAAATTAAATAAAAAAATCAAAAGTGTGGTTCTATGTATGGGTGTGCATTTGAATCGGTTAATCGATAAATCGAATAGATTATTTGTTATCGAAATTGAAAAAATCTAAATCGAAAAAATTGAAATCTTATTGAAATGATAGCGATAAGCATATGTAAAAATAGATAATCGATAAGTAATTATCAATAAGGGTCAAAATCGAATCGATAAATCAAATGCACACCTCTAGACTGTAGATACTTGTTAAATGAGTAATTACCTATTTGTATAGATTAATATAACATACATAATGTATATAGATTCTGCTACTATTTTGAAAGCGGCTATACAATATTATTTTCCCTAATCTATACCCTTTCCTTTACCCTAAGTCCCTTACTCTATTATTTCCTCTACTACATTTAAGGAATGATCATATTTAAAGATCAAGGGAATAAAGTTCAAATTAATGGAAACATAATTAGCCATGATGATGTGTTTTGTTTTGTTTTGTTTTATACCATTGGAGTGTTGGTGGCATACATTTGATCCCTTATTTTAGTTTTGTTGCATGTGATTGTTGACATAATTTTTATATTATAAATGGTGTTCGCCTTATTTTAGCTTCTTTTGGTCCATATTAGTTAGGCGCGTTTATAGCGATATACTTTTTGTGGAACCCCGGAAATTGTTTTATTGGTGTAATCGATAACCGAATTGATAAGCTCCCAAAATCGATAAATCGAAATCGAAAAAATCGAAACCTTATTGAAACGATAGCGATAAGCATATGTACAAATCGATAATCGATAAGTAATTATCGATAAGAGTCAAAATCGAATTGATAAATCGAATGCATACCCCTAGTTCCATGCCCCCGAAAAAGATTAAGTCTATGCCGGAATTATGTGATTAACAGCAACTGCAACAAACTGCTCCATCCACCCACGATCGCTGTCATCATCCATGCTAGATAACATGGCATGATAGTCGCATTTGCTTAAATTTATAATCCACCCACAAATGATTCTAGGGGAATAGAGATTCAACCCATGAGCTAAAGATAGCTCTTTTCCTATTTTCTGGCACAAACGCCAAAGACAAGCACTTGTCCTCCACACATAAGGAATTACTTATATGACGTGGCATGTGAGGTGTACACGGATCACAAGAGCCTTCATACTTGTTCAAACATAAGGAGTTGAATTAGAGGTAGCGGAGGTGGTTGGAGTTGTTGAAAGACTATGATATTTCTATCTTATACCACGCGGGGAAGGCCAATGATGTGGCAGATGCATTGAGTAGGAAGTCCGCCAGCATGGGTAGCCTTCCCTATATTCCGGTCAGCCAGAGACAGCTTTCTTTGGACGTTCAGGCCTTGGCCAATCAATTTGTGAGATTGGATATGTCTGAGCCTAGCAAGGTGTTAGCTTGCACGATTGCTCGTTCGTCGTTGATGGAGCGTATTCGGGGGCGACAGTTTGATGATACCTATTTGTGTGTCCTGAGAGATACAAACAATGGGGAGATGCCAGGAAAATGACTTTGGGAGATGATGGTGTATTGAGATTGTAGGGGCGAGTTTGGGTGCCCAATGTTGACAGTATTCAGGAGTCGATCTTAGCGGAGGCCCATAGTTCTCGGTATTCTATTCATCCGGGCGCCGCAAAGATGTATCAGGATTTGAGGCAGCACTATTGGTAGTGCAGAATGAAGAAAGATATTGTTGCATATGTGGCTCGTTGTCTGAATTGTCAGCAGGTTAAGTACGAGCATCAGAGGCCCGGTGGGCTATTTAAGAGGATTGAGCTTCCCGAGTGGAAGTGGGAGAGGATTACCACGGATTTTGTTATTGGCCTTCTGATGACTCAGAAGAAGTTTGATGCTATATGGGTTATTACTGATAGCCTGACCAAGTCAGCGCATTTTATTCAAGTTTCCACCACTTATTCATCCGAGAGATATGTTGAGATTTATATTAGAGAGATCGTTCTCCTTCATGGGGTGCCTATATCTATTATTTCAGACCGGGGTCTGCAGTTTACCTCGCATTTATAGAGAGCGGTACAGCAGGCGGTTGTCACCCAGTTTCAGTTGAGTTTGGTATTTCTTCCCCAAACGGATGGTCAGTCCGAAAGGACTATTCAGACTCTTGAGGATATGCTCAGAGCCTGTGTTATTGATATTGGAGGCTTGTGGGAACAATTCTTGCCTTTAGCAAAGTTTGCCTACAAGAACAGCTACCAGTCCATCATTCTGATGGCTCCGTATGAGGCGTTGTACGGTGTCAGTCCCCAGTTGAATGGTTTGAGCCGAGAGAGGCATGATTATTGGGTACAGATCTAGTACATGAGGCCTTGGATAAGGTCAAGATCATTCAGGACAGACTTTGGTCAGCTCAGTTTAGGTGGAAGAGGTATGTAGATCACAAGGTCAGGGATGTTGCTTTCATGGTTGGTGAGCGAGTATTGCTCCGTGTATCGCCTGTGAATGGTGTGATGAGATTTGGGAAGAAGGGAAAGCTTAGCCCTAGGTTTATTGGCCCATTTGAGATTCTTGATCGTATGGGGAAGGTTGCTTATAGACTTGCCCTGCCACCTAGCTTGTCAGGTGTGCATTTGGTTTTTCATGTATCCATGCTTCGGAGGTATTACGGCGATCCTGCCCACGTGTTAGATTTCAGCACTTTCCAATTGGACAAGGAACTATCATATGAATAGGACCCGGTGGATATTTTAGGCCGGCAAGTTCGACAGTTGAGGTCGAGGAGTTTTCCTTCAGTGCATGTTCAGTAGAGAGGTCAACCTCTCGAGGCATCGACCTGGGAGTCCGAGTCTGATATGTAGAGCCATTATCCCCATCTATTCCCCAACCCAGGTACTTCTTTCTTTTGTCCGTTCGAGGACGAACGGTTGTTTTAGAGGTGAAGGATGTGACCACCCAAAGGGTCATCACCGTAATTCCCCCTTTTTTCATGCTTCCAATGCCTTGAAAACCTCTTATTTGGTCGCCTCGATTTAGGTGCACAGTCCGGGAGTAAAGCCGGAAAATGTTTTATGTGAAAATATATGAATTTTGTGTTATAAACTATGAATTTTATAATAATATTGATATAGTTGACCTTGGTCAATATTTTGGGTAAACGAACACGGACCCGGAGCCATGATGTGAAGGTCTCGGAGGGTCCATAGGAAAATATGGGTTTCAGGCGCATTCGCGGAATCAAAATCCGAGGTCCCAGGCCCTAGTACAGAATTTTTGAAAGAAATTATTTATCTAAAAATGATATGAAAAATTGAAATGAAAATGAGCTAGAAAATATAGGTATCGGGCTCGTATTTTGGTTCAGACGTCCGATACAGGTCTTAAGTGAGCGTTAAGCGTTTTCTATCAAATTTGGTCGAAATCGGACGCCATTTGACATGGTTCAGATTAAAATATAAGTGCCAATTTGGAAGTTTATGAAATTTAGAAGAAAAATCATGAGTTTTGAGGCTTGGTTCTATGTAAATGATGGTATTTTGACAATTTGATCGTGCAAGTGAGTCCGTAGGATGTCTTTGAGGTTGTATGCACATTTAGTTTGGCGCCCCGAGGGCTCGGGTGAGTTTTGGATGAGCGTCGAGTTGCATGTTTGAATTTGCAAAGGAAGTTGCAGGTCTGGTATGCAGTCTTTAAATTTGCGAAGTATTTCTCGCAAATGCGAGCTCGCAAATGTGAGTATTTTAGTCACTGAAGCGAAGTTCGGGTGGCCTGGGCTTGGATAGCAAATGCGATCTCTGAGCTCGCAAATACGGATGGGGCCGGATCGAAAATGCGAACAAAGGGGTCACAAATGAAAAAATCCCCAGGGATGGTCATGGTTCGCAAATGCGAACTTCTGTCTCACAAAATCCAAACCTGCTGGGTTCGCAATTGCGAACCCAGTCTCGCAAATGCAAGATCTACACCTGTGCATTTCTATACTTAGCCGAAATTAAAACTATTTTCTTTATTCTTTCAAAACAAAAACTCCATTGGCGATTTTTCACGAACCCTCTCATCTCCAAATCATTGGTAAGTTAACTTTTTCTTAATTTCTTCAATGTCTAACATCATTAAACATGTTTTCTTCTTAAAATTAAGGAATTTCATGGGTGAAATTGGGGATTTTTGGTAGAACCTAGGTTTTCTTAAAAATGGGGATTTGGACCTCAATTTGAGGTCCGATTTCAAAACAAAATATACATACGAACTCGTGGGGGAATGGATAACCCGGTGTTGGTTCGAACCTCAGGTTTTGACCACGTGGGCCCGAGGGCATTTTGGGAATTTTTGGGCCAAACTTTGGGAAATTCATTCTTATGCATTCAAATTGATTTAACTAGCATTTATCGATACATTTGGGTAACTTGTGACTAGATTCGAGTGGTTTTGTGGCGAATTCGAGGGGTAAAGCTATCCTAAAGGCGTGATTTGAGTTTGGAGCTTTCAAGGTAAGTGTTTGATCTATCTTTGGCTTGAGGGATTAGGACTAGGATATTCTTTGTTATGTGTTAACATTGGTGTATGGTGTACAGGCATGGTGATGGTTACCTATTCACCGGAGTCTAGCATGAACGTGAGTCCTAATTGTTTTGTTTTCTTTTCAAACTCAAAAGATGTGAAACAATTGAGTTAATTACTTGCTAATTTAATTATGAAGTGCTACCTGAAAAGCAAATGAGTTAAAGAAGGAAGTGTGGCATTTTTCCCTTGCCAGGACTTATTTTTGACTTGTTCTCCCTTGCCTAGACTTATTGTTGGCTTGTTCTCCCTTTCCGAGATGTTTAATCTTGTTGTATATTCCCTTCCTATATTTGTTGTCACCGTTGATTGGGTGATGAAGAACGATTATGAACGAAGGGTCTTTCCATGCGAAATTTTGATGATTATGCATGAAGGGTTCTTCCTTGCCATGTTTTTTGATTGATTATGTACGAAGGGTCATCCCGTGCCGTGATATGAGAGTTACATGAGGAGAATCATGAAGGGTGATGCCGTGCACTATATTCAGTAGTTTTGGCGAGAATTGAGAGTAAAAGCACGAAGAGTGATGCGGTGCACTATATTCGATGATTTTGGCGAGAATTGAGAGTAAAAGCACGAAGGGTGATGCCGTGCACTATATTCGACGGTTTTGGAGATAATTGAGAGTAAAAGCACGAAGGTTGGTGTCGTGCAGTTGTTGATTTACTTGCTCTCTTTTATTGATGTTAGTTATTCAGTTTTCATCTTTTTGTTCGTTGATCTTATATCTAAATTGTTACACCCCACAGCATGTCCCCTCCCGATTACCTGTTTGAATTATGTATATCTTCCCGTTATTGCACATATATCTGCACAGGGTAATTGTTAGGTTCGGTCTAGCCTCATCACTACCTCGCCGGGGTTAGGCCACGCACTTACCAGCACATGGGGTAGGTTGTGCTGATACTACACTTCTGTACCCTTTTTGTGCACAGATCTGGGAGCAGCTTACGGACCGCAGCAACAGTAGATTGAGAGTGTGCCTTCAGTCCAGAGACTCCTAGGTAGCTCACTGGCGTGCATGGGCCCTAAGTCTCATCTACTTCATTTCTGTTTGTTTTCATTGTACCGAGACAGACTTCTTATGTATTTTCTTTCATACTCTTATTTGTAGTTCTTTATAGTAGTCTGTGAGCATTGTGACACTAAATCTTAGGTAGAGGATGATGTTAAGTTTTCCGCATTTCTTTCGGTTGACAATAAATTGAGACTTCTGCTTAAATTTATTGTTTTTTTCATTATCTTATTGAATAAAAGTTGAAAATGTATGTTTAAGTTGGCTTGCCTAGCTCCGATAGTAGGCGCCATCACGACTCCCGATGGTGGGAAATCAGGGTCGTGACAAGCAAGTAAAATATGCTATGCCACGTAGTTGTCAAAATAGGGAAACGTGGAACCTAAGACGAGGGGATGTCCATGACTGAAAGCAACTGTTCCGCCTGTCACCGAGAAGAATAATGCTCATAAGGATGTCATAAATACTCTTTGCCCGGTAGCATTTAATATGAAATATTCCATGGTATTAAGTACGATTGCCCGGTAGAAGCAATTTCACATTTATGTTCACCGTTACATCTTCATCAATGGCCCTCATAATTGACATTAAAGAGGGGCACGATCTAGGACCCCCTTCCCTAGACATAGCTATATATAGTGAAGTCAACTATCATTATAAGGGGCGCGGATTTTCTGACAAACTTACACTATACTATATCCAAAGATTAATATAATTTTACCTTCTTGCCTTTTGATTTCATTATGGTTGTGACCGGAATAACTGTTTCTGCTATTTCGTCTCCATCTCAAGGATAAGTATTGAATATTTCTTCAACTATATTATTATTTCAGGATCAAATTAATTCA
Organism: Nicotiana benthamiana; assembly: GCA_034376525.1. Taxonomy (NCBI): domain Eukaryota; kingdom Viridiplantae; phylum Streptophyta; class Magnoliopsida; order Solanales; family Solanaceae; genus Nicotiana; species Nicotiana benthamiana. Next base: position 9,407,000 of record CM067334.1, read on the forward strand.
CTTACCAAGAAACCACGTATAAATTCAACGGAGAAGGGTCAGATATGCCCTTGAACTATACGTTTTGGATCAATAATGCCCTTCATCCACCTTTTGGGCCAAATATGTCCTTCCATTAATGTTTTTAGCTCACAAATGCCATTTGAGTTAGCGGAGGGACACGTGTCATCATCCTGTTGGTCCATTTTAAATATTTCGTAATTAAAAAGATACATTATTCAGACCCAAAACATAAGCAATATTTTTGTAAAAACTAAAAAAAGTATATGTTTTTGCTACAATTTCTAGCTTTTTCTATTTTTTACAAAAGACCATTTTTTATTCTAACTTTTATTTTCAAGTTTTTTTCCAGTTTAGCAAAAAAACTAGTCACATCAAAGCAAATTTTCCAGTTTTTGCTAAATCTAGTTTTTTTACCATTTTTACAACAATAATATATGTGTACTATTGTATTATACTATAGAGTTTTGGATACATGTCATGAAATTTTTACACCATCACATCATATTTTCTAGCTTTTTTTTCCAATTGTTTTCCAATTTAGCAATAAAACTAGAAAATAAAATCTAGAATAAAAAATGGGTCTATTGTAAAAACTGAAAAAATCTAGAAATTTTAGCAAAAAACATCTACTTTTTTTTTCTTCAGTTTTTACAAAAATATTGCTTTTTTGATTTTATTTTTATATTCATAAAAAAATTATTTTAGTAAAAAAAATTTTTTTTTGTAAAAATTGGAAAAAAAATCCTTTTTTTTTTCTACAGTTTTTAGTAAAATATTTTTTTAAAAGAATTGCTTTCGAAAATTATTTTTTTGGTATGAATAATGGGTCTTTTTAATTAATTACGAAATATTTAGAATGGAACAATATGACGATGACACATGCCCTTCCGTTAACTCAAATGACATTTGTGAGCCAAAAACATTAATGGAAGGACATATTTGACCTAGTAGGTGGATCGAAAGTATTATTTATCCAAAACGTATAGTTCAGGAACATATCTGACCCTTCTCCGTAAACTCAATTGTCCTGTTTTATGGATAAACAATTATATGGTTGATAGTCTTAAACTTTGGTTACTTTTGGAGACGAGTTCTACTTTCTCTAATTGCAGTTTCTTTCGGCTGTTTGTCTTCATAATCATTGGTTTTACTCTTTTTTCAGTTTCCTTTAGTCCAGATTTTCTTTCTTGGTTTTTAGGAAAAAGCATATTGTTGCTAAGGTGTTGTGGTGTCAACGTTTAATGGATTATATGTTTTCCACATTGATCTTATCTGTTATCGTTTACGATCATATTAAGTATATCACTACAAAAAGAAATACTGTGATGGAGAATCCGTCAACATTCCGCACCAAATTTGAGCGTCGCAAAAGGAAAAAAAACAACGAAAGATAAAATCGTTAATGATCCATCACAAACTCATCAAAGTTAATGAATGTTGTCACAAACTCATCAAAGTTAATGAATGTTGTCACAAACTCCCAATAACGCTGGACAGAAATTTTGTGACAGACCAACCAATCATAATTTATTACGTCACAAGTCTGCATTATTCTTGTATTGTGAATAATATATATTTTACATTAGAATTATTTCTATTCCTTTTTGTATTTTCACTTAAATATTACTTCATATGTTCTGCATTGACATTTTGTTGATTTACGGTTTTCCCAAATATTTCTGTAAAAATATTTAAAGCTCAGAAGTAGTAAGTAATTTATGGATAGTCGTACTCATGATTTTTAAATACGTAAAATAAAGTGAAGCAACCATATACTTCATTAAATAAAGTAAATACTTTAAGACGTTTGACCTTTCTTACTACGGATTTTCATTATTCGTTTTGAGACAGCAAAAGGTTTTCTCAGAGAGAGAGACCCAAGGTCAGAAGAAAAACATAGTAATAAAATATGAAAAAACCCTTTATTATCAAATTCTTTTTCTCTTATTGAAATAATTATATTTAATTTTTCAGTTTGTTAATATGGTTCCTTATTCATGCAAGAAAACAACGCTTAAAATATTCAAATTATTTAAAAGGATTTCCTTTTTCTTTCCGGTTGTGCTTTATGTGTAGTTGTTATATATGTGAAGCAATATTAGTATCAAATGTGTGGAGTACTCTGGGTGTAATTAGGAGCTTTGTACACATTAGTGAATACATCAAAAGTTTTTAGCAATTTGCTTTTTCTATATGCAAGTAGAGAAGTAACATTCAAGTACATTTTGAGCATGACACTAATATAGGAGATGGAAATGTTAATTCCTCTTTCAATTTTTGGGAGTGAACGCGGTAACACGAAATACGAGAAGTAACAAGTAGGCCTTCTTTATATAGAGAAGAACCACTTTTGAATGTGTACAAGACTTCTAGTTTGAATGTGTGATATGTTCACTGGATCGGTGCATGTGTAACAATTCGATCGGTCGTTTTGATCTCTATCGCATCATTTAGAGGGTTGAGACCTTGAGTAGCTCTACTTCATTTAATATGACTGACACATATGGTTGGATTACATTTTCAAGGAGTTTGGCACTACTAGAAATTCGAGGAAAAAAAACGACCACAAAAAGACCAAAGTTGGTTGCATATGGCCCAAAAAGCGACCAAAAAGTGACCAAACACACCTGGTAGCTATATTGATGGTCCCTTTTACTTAGGGACCAAAGTAGGTCGCTATTTAGCGACGAGCTTTGGTCTCTAAGCTAAAAGGGCCGAAATATTTCGATTTTGACTTTAGTGACCAACTTTGGTCGCTATACTAATTTAATAAAATAAATTTGGCGACCAAAGTTGATCTCTACATATGAAATACGTTGTTTTTAATTTATTATTAATCATTAGAAAGCGATTAACTTTGATCTCTAATCCAAATATTATATTTTAAAATCTGGACAATAGAGACCAATGTTGGTCGCTAAATTCAAGAATTTATTTTTTTTATAGATAAGCGGCCAACATTGGTCGCTATATTTTCAGAAATTGTATTTTTTTAATAGAAATCTGGGCAGGTAGCGACCAAGGTTGGTCGCTATTGCCCAAAAAATTATTTTTTTATAGTGAAAAGCGACCAAATAGAGACCAAAGTGGTCGCTTTTCTTGATATATTTTTGGTAGAAACAGCCTGTTTTGGCAGCTACACCACCTGCCAGCTTACCAAACATCCTAAACAGGCATTTTATGCCAACAACAAGAACAGCAACAATCAAAAGCAACAATCAATTGATGTTCCAAATCACATACTCATTGTTTGTCTACATGTGGATGATATGCTGATAATGAGTTATGACATTAACAACATAAATGCAACTAAGCGTATGCTAACTAGCAAGTTTGATATGAAGGACTTGGGAGTTGCAGATTTAATTCTGGGGATTAAGATCCAAAAGACTCCTCAAAGTATGACATTGTCACAATCTCATTATATTAAGAACAACCATACATGGGAATTGGTTGATCTTCCTCCTGGAAATAAACCTTTGGGTTATAAATGGATTTTTAAAAGAAAAATGAAATATGATGGCACTATTGATATATTTAAGGCAAGACTTGTTGTCAAAGGGTATAGACAACGAGAAGGTCTTGACTACTTTGATACATATCCTCTAGTGACGATAATTACTTCCATACGAATGCTAGTAGCTTTAGCTGCAGTTTATGATCTTGAAATTCATTAAATGGATATAAAGACAGCCTTCTTAAATGGATATTTTGAGGAAGAAATCTACATGGAACAACCTGAAGGGTTTGTAGTTCCAGTAAAAGAAACTAACACATTAAGCTAACAAAACTAGGTAAACGCTTATTACAAGCCCATTCAAACGAAAAAGAACTAACACAATAGAACTAAGTTTTTTTTTGTCTAGTTCGATGTATATAAAGTACTCAAGGAGTATTCTTTCAGCATCCTCGCCCGAAAGTTGAATTGCCTCGCCCTATCCATTAGGTGGTTGACTGCGTATGAATTCCCCCACGTCAGTTGGATGTGAAACGAACCTATATGAAAAATTATATATATTGAATTAGCCTTTCAAAAGTTATATAATAGTAAATCAAAATACTTAATTAAAAGTAAAAAACTTGCATGTATATAGTCGAGTGTCGACCCTTCTTTCTGAATCAGTCTCTTTCTTGTTCTTTACAATACGAGTTTCATTGAATAACTCATCTTGCTTCATTGTCATAAAGCTGTCTGGCGGGTTTGGTGATTATCCTCGTGGTACTATTACTCGTATATAGAGAATAACTTCGATACAGTACCCGACAGGGTGTGTCTTTAATTAATTGTTGATCTCTATAGCTACAATGATAATGAGAAGTCAATGACATGTGTTTGAAAATAGTGATGGTGTAGGTAGGATTTAACATTTCCTAAGTAAATAAAGGAGGTTATAGAGGAATTCTCTACTTTATTTTCCAAGAGGAAAATAAGTTTGATTGATAGTTACAACGTTGATGAAGACAGAATGTTTTCCGTTGCTCGCGGTAGTTCCTATAAAGCAGGGATCATAAGACTCTATGATGGCAATGATTAGGAAGTTTTTTTTCTAAACTTTCTTCCAAGTCTGATCCGTATAAGCTTAATGTGATATTGGTGATATTTCTTCGGATTCGGACAATGATTTGACAAAGAATTAAAGGTAAAACGTTTTTCTTGGTAGAGAAGGATGCTGAAAAATATTTTACCTTTTATTCTTTTAAAGAGCATTTCCATACTTTTGTAGGTCAAATTATTGTCTGAATCCGATGAAATATCACCAATATCACATCAAACTTGTACGGATCAGACTTGAAAGAAAATTTAGAACAAAATTTCCTATAATCTCTGTCATCATAGAGTCTTATGATCCCCATTTTATGGGAACTTCCATGACCAACAGAACACATTTCGTCTTCATCAACCTTGTCACTCTCAATTCAACCTTGTCACTCTCAATTAAACTTCTTTTCCTCATAGAAAATGAAGTACATAATTACTCTATAAGCTCTTCTTTTATCTACTTAGGAAATACTAAATTCCTACCCACACTATCACTATTTGAAACACATGTCAATTGCCTTCTCATCATCATTATCGCTAATGAGAATAACAATTAAAGTAACATTCTTCCAGGTACTGTGTCTTAGTTATTCTTGTGGAGGTTCCATTGCATGTCTAATAACGTCATAAACCTCTTCGTGGTACTATTACTCGGGATGAACTTGAATACAGAGAATAACTTGGATACAATACCTGACAGGATGTGTCTTTGATCAATTGTTGATCTCATTAGCTACAGTGCTAATGAGAAGGCAACGACATGTGTTCCAAAATAGTGATGGTGTTGGTAGGATTTAACATTTCCTAAGTAGAAAAAAGAGGTTATAGAGAAATTCTAAACTTCACTTTTCAAGAGGAAAAAAATTTTGATTGATAGTGACAAGGTTGATGAGATGGAATGTTTTCCGTCGGTCGTGGCAGTTCCCATAAAACAAGGATCATAAAACTCTATGATGGCGAAGATTATAGGAAGTTTTGTACTCAACTTTCTTCTAAGTCTGATATGTACAATTTTAATATGATATTGGTGATATCTTTTCGGATTGAGACACAGATTTGACTAACAAAAGTATGTAAATATTGATAAAAAGAATTAAAGGTAATATATTTTTCTTGGTAGAGAGCCAAGAAAAATATTTTATCTTTAATTCTTTTTATCAACATTTCCATAATTTTGACGGTAAATAATTGTCTGAATCCGATGAAATATCACTAATATCACATTAAGCTTGTACATATCAGACTTGAAAGAAAGTTGAGTAGAAAACTCCCTATAATCTCTGTCATCATAATGTCTTATGATCCCTTTTTTATAGGAATCGTTATGACCGGTGGCACACATTCATCTCCATCAACCTCGTCTTTTTTTCCTCATGAAAAATGAAGTACAAAATTCTGCTATAAGCTTTTCTTTTATCTACTTGGGAAATATTAAATTCCTACCTACACCATTACTATTTGAAACGCAAGCCATTGCCTTCTCATCATCATTGTTGCTAATGAGAATAACAATTAAAGGCACATTCTGCCAGGTACTGTGTCTTAGTTATTTTTGGTGGAAGTTCCATTGCATGTCTAATAACGTCATCAACCTCTTCTTTTGGGTAAACAGACCCGGACCCGTGTGACGACCCGGCCGGTCGTCTTTGGAATTTATGCCCCGTTCTCCCATTAAGTGCTTCCACTAAGTTCATGTCTTCTATTTTGGTTTGCCGAGACGTTCGGTAATAGAATTTGGAGTATTTTGGGACACTTAGTCCCTAAACAAGAGCTAAAGTGTTGGAAAATGGTACGCAATCAGAACAGTATAAAGATGACCTTGGAATTGAAATACGATGGTTCCGCTAGCTCCGTAAGGTGATTTAGGGGTTTAGAACGTGTTCAAAATGTATTTTGGATGTCCGTATCTCAATTAGGTTAGAAATGCCGAAAGTTAGAATTTTGAAGTTTCCGGTCCGATAGTGAATTTTTGATCCGAGGGTCAAAACGGGATTTCAGAAGTTGCTGTAGCACCATCATATCATTTGGGACGTGCATGCAAAATTTAAGGTCAATAGGACATGTTTTGGTTAGGTTTTGAATCGAAAGCGAGTTTGGTTAAGTTTAGAAGTTTTTAAGCTCAAATCATTAATTAATTCGCGTTTTCGGCATTGTTTTAGGTGGTTTATGGATTGATACAAGTTTGAATGATATTATTCCATATGCCCGTAGGTTTGGTTGAGGTCCTGGGGGGCTCGATTGTGTTTTGGATGCTCAACGGGGCAATTTCGGAACATAGAAGGTAGCAGATTTCTGTTGTGTGTTGCAGGTCCAGCCTTCCTCTGCGATCCCATAAGTGCTCAAGCGATCGCGTAGTGCTTCTTGTGGGAGGCCTTCTTTTCCTTCAATGCGATCGCGGGTTCTTGTATGCAATCACATAGTTCTGTTTCCTTCTTCTCTACGATCGCACATTCCTCTCCTTGTTCTTACTGACCAAATGCAGCCGGTGGCTCAGAGGTGCATTTTACTCTATGCGATCGCAAGGGTCCTTACGTGATAGCATAGCTCTCCCATTCCCTCTTACGCGATCGCAGCCTTCACCTTGCATTCGCATAGACCATTTTCCAGGCCCTCAATTTTTACTCTACACGATCGCATTAGTGTTCATGCGATCGATCGCATTGAACAAGCTCCATAACAGTTATAAATATTTCAAAACGGACCTTTCTTCCATTTTTACAAAAACTCAATCTAGAGAGATCGGCTTTGGGAGATTTGCCGAGGATTTTTAAGAGGCATTTATTGGGTAATGATTCCTTACTCTTCTATGACTAAAACCCACTAATCTAATCGTGATTTCAACCTTAATTTCTGATTTTTGAATGAAAATTTGGGTAAAGTTCTTAGACCTAATTGTGAGGATTTGAAGCCTGAGGGGCATTTTGGTTATTTTACATATTTTCACGACTTAGCTTTAATTTTAATAGTGGAATTAGTTTCTTCCGATATTATTTACAATATATAATTGATTTGAATAGATTTGGGCCACTCGGAGTCAGATACTCGTGGAAAGGGCATTGTTTCTTAGCGATTTTTGTACCGGTTCGAGGTAAGTGGCTTGTCTGACTTTGTGTGGAGGACCTCTCCCCTTAGGATATATTTATTGTTGTTTAAATGCTTTGTGCGCGAGATAACGGGCGTGTACTTGTGTTAGTTGTTAAAAATTCACCTTACTTCACTTATGTAGACTGTATTTCTTTACGTATTAATTGTTAAAAATGTAATTTCACCTGTTTTAGGTTAGAGAAAGCATGTTAGTAACTTATTTGCTCTATTTGACTAAATTGCAATATCTGTCTTTTTTGCCAGCATGCTAGACTCTAGATTTTTACATGTTACTTGTACTTCGCTTTGTCTTGTTAAATGTTGAACTGTTGTAATATGTTGCGAATGGTTCTACGGGATGACATCCTGGCAGTTCCCTGTACGTATTATGTTCCGAGATTGGAAGTGCGAGATACTAGGAGATCCTCGGGATACATGGAGATCCCTCGTGATTAAAAGGAGGATACTAGGAGATCCCTTGTGTATATGATGAGGATACCGCGAGATTCTCGGGATACCAGGAGATCCCCGATGATAAATAACATGTAGTGATTGTTCTTATATTCATAGATTGTAGTTGTAGTTGTATCCTAGTTCCGTTTCTACTTACTATTTTTGCTAGATACTCGAGATTTACTGTATTCCTATTGTCTTTTCTTTTCATATTTATTTTTATGTTTATCTCAGTAGGGCTTCAACATTTCCTCGTCACTACTCCACCGAGGTTAGTGTTGTCACTTACTGAGTACCGCTGTGGTGTACTCGTGCTACTCTTTTGTGCACTTTTGTTGTGCAGATCCAGATGAATCTGCCCAGGCATACTATCGGAGACTTGAGGTATATCTGCTGCGTCCGCAGACCAGAGAGTCTCTGTCCATTCTATCATATAGTTAACAGTACTGTTTCCTAATTTTCTCTGTTGTATTAGTCACTCCATATATTAGAGTTGTACTTATATTCTCACAGCCTGTGTTGGCCGTGGGATTTCGAGTCATGGGATGTTGTTTCAGAAGTTGTGTGTTCAGTGTGTGTGCCAAGCGGCACCGTTATACATTTCTTATTTTATTTAGTGTTTGTTACTATTTTTATTCCGAACTGTTAAATTCTGCAATGTGTTGGGCTTATCTGGTCGCAAAGACTAGGTGTCGTCATGACAGGTTCACGATAAGTGAACTAGGGTCTTGACAAGATGGTATCAGAGCTCTAGGTTTATTGGAGTTATGGGACACAGGCCGGTTTATTAGAGTCTCGCTGATCGGTATGGAGACGTCTTTACTTATCTACGAGAGGCTACGTAACTATTTAGGAAAAATCTTCATTTCATTGAATTCTTTGTCGTGCTATGTTTTTGATATCGATTCTAAACTTTTATCTTATATTCTCTCACAGACGGTGAGGACACGCATGACCCGGGACAATCAGGCACTCGCACCCCCTCCTGAAGCCGCTAGAGGTAAGGGCCGGGGTCGTGGACACGCGCGGGGTGCAACCAGAGCAGCCGCGCGAGCAGCTGGTGAGGTACGACCAGCAGATCCATCCAGGACTCAGGCACCTAACATGCCCACAGCCACCACTACTACAGCCATTCAGGAGGCACTAGCACATTTATGAGCATGTACACTATGCTATCACAGGCAGGGTTGCTTCCTCTTCCTGCAGCCACGTCCTAGGCTGTGGGAGGAGCCTAGACTCCCGCAGCCCGCACTCTAGAGCAAGGGGTGCATATGGGACAGATTCCAGATATTATCCATGTCCAGCGTGCAGTACCGGTTCAGCTCGAGGATGGGGCACCTGCTTCAGAGGATGAGCAGCGTAGATTGGAGGTTCAAGAAGTATGACCCTCATATATTCAATGGCTTATCTACAAATGATGCTTTGGGGGGGGGGGGGGGCTTTTGGAGGATTGGCACCGCATATTTTGCATCATGGGTATTATTGCCCCGAGCGGGGTTTTTTTGCAACTTTCCAGCTTCGGGGAGCAGCCTATGACTGGCAGCGCACCTTTGAGATAGACAGTCTAGACGAGGCTGACTCCCTGACTTGGACTCAGTTTTCAGATATGTTTTAGAGGTACTTTGTTCCCCAAAGCCTCCGAGATTCATGGCGCGCAGAGTTTGAGTATTTGCGCCAGGGCCCTATGATTATCTTTCAGTATGCCATTTGTTATACTAGATTGGCAAGGCATGCACCTGCATTGGTGGCTACTATTTGTGAGAGGGCTCGCTAGTTTATTGAGGGTCTTATTCCTTCCATCAGGTCTGGCATGGTGCGAGAGTTAGAGATGGATATACCCTATCAGCAGGTAGTGAGCATAGCCAGGAGGTAGAGGGCATGCATTCTAGAGAGCGAGAGGAGAGAGAGCCCAAGAGGTCTCGAGAGTCGGGTCATTACTCTGGTACCCATACTTCAGGAGCAGGACGTCATGGTAGGGGCCATACGGGTCTCCCAGTTCACTCAGCTCTTCCTTTACCCAGCAGTACTCCAGCTCCTCCCAGATCTTAGGAGCCTTAATATGCACCTTCGGTTTCAAGTGCACCACCCGTGCAGGGTACTTCCAGAGGCCAGTCTAGTAGGGGTGGGCCCAGTCAGTCACAACCTTTGCGCCCTCCTAGAGCTTTAATCCTAGTCTAGTAGGGGCTGAGATCGGGGATATAAACAACTCTCATGTTTATGTTTCTAGTCTCGTGGGAGATTCCCTTGTTGTGGGCCGCGTATGTCGGTCATGTTTGGTTACTATTCATGGTTTTGAGACCAGGGAAGATCTTTTATTACATGATATGGTTGATTTCGATATTATCTTGGGCATGGACTAGTTGTCTTCCCAGTATGCTATTATGGATTGTCATGCTAAGATCGTAACGCTGGGTATGCCAGATATTCCACGTATTGAGTGGAGTGGTACTTTTCATCACACTCCCAGTAGAGTTATATCCTTTCTTATGGCTCGGCGTATGGTTGAGAAGTGGTGCATCGCGTATTTAGCTTATGTGAGAGATGTCAGTGCTGATACCCCTTCTGTTGACTCGTCCTAGTAGTACGGGATTTCCCCGATGCATTTCCAGCTGATCTTCCGGGCATGCCGCCTGATTGGGACATTGATTTTCGTATTGATTTGTTGCCGAGCACTCAGCCCAAATCAATTCCTCCTTACCGTATAGCTCCCTCTAAGGTGAAAGAGTTGAAGGATCAGTTAAAGGAATTGCTTGATGGGTTCTATTCGACCTAGTGTTTCACCATAAGGTGCTTCTATCTTGTTCATAAAGAAAATGGATGGTTCTATGTGCATGTGTTTCGATTATCGTCAGTTGAACAAAGTTAAAGTGAAGAACCAATATCATTTGCCTCGTATTGATGATATATTTGAATAGCTTTAGTGTGCACAAGTGTTTTCTAAGATGGAGTTGGGCTCAGGTTATCACCAGCTGAAGATTCGTGAGCCGGATATCATGAAGAGTGATTTTAGGACTCGGTATGGTCATTACGAGTTCCTTGTCATGTCATTTAGGCTGACCAATGCCCATCAACTTTTATGCATTGGATGCACAGCGTATTTAGGCCCTATCTTGACTCATTTGTCATTGTTTTCATAGATGATATTCTTGTATACTTCCGGAGTCGGGAAGATCATGAGTAACACCAGAGGATAGTGCTTCAGACCCTGAGGGAAACGAAATATATGCAAAATTTTCAAAATGTGAGTTTTGGTTGAGTTTTGTGGCGTTCCTAGGCCACGTGGTATCGAGTGAGGGTATTCAGGTAGATCTGAAGAAGGTGGAGGCTGTGCAGAGTTGGCCCAGGCCCTCCTCAGCTACAGAAATCCGTAGTTTCCTTGGCCTGTCAGGGTATTACAGTTATTTTTGTGGAGGGGTTCTCATCGATTGCAGCCCCTATGACTAGATTGACCCAGAAGGGTGCTCCTTTTTAGTGGTCAGACGAGTGCGAGGCGAGCTTCAAAAAGCTCAATACGACTTTGTCTTCAGCCCCTATCCTGATTTTTCATACTGGTTCAGGGTCTTATACGCACGAGTTGGACTGTGACGATTTTGATGTAGTACGGTAGGGTGATTACCTACGCGTCCAGATAGTTGAAGGTACATGAAAAGAACTATCCTGTCGATGACCTTGAGTTAGCAACTATTGTTCATGCCTTGAAGATCTGGCGTCATTATTTGTACAGTGTGCCTTGTGAGATTTATACGGATCATTGGAGTTTGCAGCACTTGCTCAAGCAGAAGGATCTGAACTTGCACCAGCAGAGATGGTTGGAGATACTAATGGATTATGATATCACTGTTCTTTATCACCCGGGCAAGGCCAATATGGGTGTTGATGCCTTGAGTCACCGGCAGGAGAGTTTGCTGAGTTTAGAATATTTACCAGCTTCAGAGAGACCTATGGCAATGGATGTTCAGGATTTAGCCAGTCAATTTGTGAGATTGGACCTTTCGGAGCCCAGTCAGGTTCAAGCCTGTGTGGTTTCTCGGTCTTCATTGTTTGATCGTATCAGGAAGCGGTAGTATGATGTCACTCATTTACATATCCTCAGGGACAAATTTCATCATGGCGATGCTAAGGACGTGACTATTGGAGATGACGGGGTATTGAGGATGCAAGGTCGAATCTGTGTACCCGATGTATATGATATTCATGAGTTGATATTGATATAGGCCCATAGCTCGCGATACTCCATCCATCCGGGTGCCGCGAAGATGTATCAGGATCTGAGGCAACATTACTGGTGGAGGCAAATGAAGAAGGACATAGCAGAGTTTGTAACTAGATGCCTCAACTGTCAACAGGTAAAGGCTGAGCACCATATATCGGGACGGTTACTCCAGCAGATGGAGATTCCGAAGTGGAAATGGGAGAAGATCACTATGGATTTTGTTACTGGTCTCCCTCTGACTGCGAGCAAATTTGATTGTAATTGGGTTGTTGTGGATCGGCTGACCAAGTCTGCTCATTTCATTCCAGTGTGTACTTCTTACCCAACGGAGCGGTTAGCATGGATTTATATTAGGGGTATTGTCCGTCTGCACGGAATTCCAGTTTTTTTCACCTTAGATAGGGGTTCAGTGTTTACATCACGGTTCTGGAGAGCTGTACGAGTTGGGTACCCGGGTGACCGTGAGCATAACTTTTCACCCTCAGATGGATGGACAGTCCGAGCGCACTATTAATATTCCTGAGGATATGCTTCATGCATACGTGATTGAGTTTAGAGGGTGTTGGGATCAGTTGTTGCCATTGGCTAAGTTCAGTATTCAGATGGCGCCTTATGAGGCCCTATATGGTAGGAGATGCCGATCCCCAGTGGGTTGGTTCGAGCCGGGTGAGACTAGCCTATTGGGCACTGATTTGGTTCAGGATGCGGTCGAGAAGGTTAAGGTGATTCAGGATAGACTCCGTACAGTCCAGTCTAGATAGAAGAGTTACGTGGACTGGAATGATCGTGATGTTTCTTATATGGTTGGTGAGCGGGTTTTTCTCTGGGTCTTGCCTGTGAAAGGCGTCATGAGGTTTGGAAATAAAGGTAAGTTGAGCCCGAGGTTCATTGGACCATATGAGATTTTGAAGCAGGTTGGCAAGGTTGCATATGAGCTTGCTTTACCTCCAGTTTGGCCGAGGTTCATCCGGATTTCATGTTTCGATGATACGGAGATATCACGGTGATCCGTCTCATGTGTTAGAGTTCGCTTTGGTCCAGTTGGACAATGACTTGTCCTATGTTGAGTAGCCAGTAGCAATATTAGACAGGCATGTCCGAAATCTCAGGTAAAAGGATATAGCTTCAGTAATGGTTCAGTGGGGGGGTCATCCGGCCAAGGAGGCGACTTGGGAAACCGAGTTGGATATGCGCAACTGATACCCTCATCTACTGCTATTGCTTGTATTTTTTCTATGCACGTTCAAGGATGAACGAATGTTTAAGTGTAGGAGGATGTGACGACCTGGCCGGTCGTCTTTGGAATATATGCCCTATTACCTCATTAGCTGCTTCCCCTAAGTTCATTTCTACTTTTGGTTTGTCTGGACGTTCGATAATTGAATTCGGAGTGTTTTGGGACAGTTAGTCTTTAAATGAGAGTTTATGTGTTGAAAAATGTTTCGTAATCAGAACAGTGTGAAGAGGACCTCGGAATGGAAATATTATTGTTCCGTTAACTCTGTTAGGTTATTTCGGGGTTGGGAGCGTGTTCGGAATGTATTTTGGATGTCCGTAGCTCATTTAGGCTACAAATGCTGAAAGTTAGAATAATAAAGTTTCCGGTCTAATCGTGATTTTTTATCCGAGGGTCAGAACGGGATTCCAGAAGTCGTTGTAGCACCGTCATATCATTTGGGACATGTGTGAAAATTTTAGGTCAATCAGATGTGTTTTGGTTAGGTTTTTAATCGAAAGCGAGTTTGGTTAAGTTTTGAAGTTTTTAAGCTCAAATAATTTATTAATTCGAGTTTCTGGCATTGTTTTAGATGGATTAAGGATTGGTACAAGTTTGAATGATGTTATGGGATATGCCCGTAGGTTTGGTTGAGGTCCTGGGGGCCTCGAGAGTGTTTCGGATGCTCAACGGGGCAATTTCAGAGCTTAGAAAGTAGAAGATTTATGCTGTGCGTTGCCGGTCCAGTCCTTCTTTGCGATCGTATAAGTGCTCATGTGATCACATAGTGCTTCTTGTGGGAGGCCTTCGCTTCCTTCAATGCGATTGCAGGTTCTTGTACACAATTGTATAGTTTTGTTTCCTTCTTCTCTGCGATTGCACATTCCTCTCCGCGTTCGCACTGAGCAAATGCAGCTGGTGGCTCAGGGGTACATTTTCCTCTATGCAATCGTATGGGTCCTTACGCGATCGCATAGCTCTACCTTGCCCTCTTACGGGATCGCAGCCTTCACCTCACGTTTGCATAGACCATTCTCTAGGACCTCAATTTTTACTCTACGTGATCGCATTAGTGTTCATGCGATCGCATTGAACAAGCTCCAGAACAGTTATAAACATTTCAAAACATACCTTTCTTCCATTTTTACAAAAACTCAAGCCAGGGAGCTCGGCTTTGGGAGTTTTTTCGATGGGTTTTCAGAGGCAACTATTGGGTAATGATTCCTTACTCCTCTATGACTAAAATCCACTAATCTAATCGTGATTTCAACCTTAATTTCGGATTTTTGAATGAAAATTGGGGTAAAGTTCTAAGACTTAATTGTGAGGATTTGAATTGGCATTTGACCTCCGATTTGAGAGATTTTTATATGGTTAGACTCGTAACAGTACGAGGTTTCTGAAAATGTGAAAATTATTCGATTTGGAAACGTTGGCCTGAGGGGAATTTTGGTAATTTTACCTATTTTCGCGCCTTAGCTTTAATTTTAATACTACAATTAGTTACTCCCGATGTTATTTACAATATGTAATTGGTTTGAATAGATTTGGGCCACTCAGAGTCGGATAGTCGTGGAAAGGGCGTTGTTTCTTAGCGATTTTTGTGTCGGTTCGAGGTAAGTGACTTGTCTAACTTTGTGTGGGGGACCTCTCCCCTTAGTATATATTTATTGTTTTTTAAATGCCTTGTGCGCGAGGTGACGGACTTGTACTAGTGCTAGTTGTTGAAAATTCACCTTACGTGACTTATCTAGACTGTGTTTCTTCACTTATTTCATTGTTAAAAATGCAATTTCACTTGTTTTAGATTAGGGAAAGCATGTATATAAGTTATTTTCTCTATTTGACTAAATTGCAATATTTATCTTTTTGCGAGCATGTTAGACTCTAGATTTTTACATGTTTCTTGTACTTAACTTTGTTTTGTTAAATGTTGAATTGTTGTGATGTGTTGCATGGGTCTACGGGATGGCATCCCGGGAGTTCCCTGTACATATTATTTTCCGAGATTTGAAATGCGAGATTCTAAAAGATCTCCGGCAGATGATTGATAAATTGGAGGATACAAGGAGATCCTCGGGATACTTGGAGATCCCTTGTGTATATGATGAGGATACCAAGAGATCCTCGGGATACCAGGAGATCCCCGATGATAAATAACATGTAATGATTGTTCTTGTATTCGTAGATTGTAGTTGTAGTTGTAGCCTAGTTCCGTTTCTACTTACTATTTTTGCTAGATACTCGAGATTTACTGTATTCCTGCTGCCTATTCCTTTCATATTTATTTTTATGTTTATCTCAGAAGTGCCTCGACCTTTCCCCGTCACTACTCCACCGAGGTTAGGCTTGGCACTTACTGAGTACCTCTGTGGTGTACTCGTGCTACTCTTATGCACACTTTTGTTGTGTAGATCCAGGTGCATCCAGCCAGACACATCATCAGTGAGTTCCGAGCTTGCTATCGGAGACTTGCGGTATATCTGCTGCGTCTGGAGACTGGAGAGTCTCTTTCCATTCTATCCTATATTCCTGTTTTTCTCCGTTGTATTAGACACTCCATATATTAGAGATGTACTTATGTTCTCACAGCCTGTGTTTCATAAGTTGTACGTTCAGTGTATGTGCCAAGTGGCACCGTTATACATTTATTATTTTATTTAGTGTTTGTTACTATTTTTATTCCGAACTGTTAGATTCCGCATTGTGTTAGGCTTACCTGGCCGCGAAGAGTAGGTGCCTTCATGACAGGTTCACGATTGGTGAACTAGGATTGTGACTAATTGGTATCAGCGCTCTAGGTTTATAGGAGTTACGTGACACATGCCGGTTTATTAGAGTCTCGATGATCGGTACGGAGACGTCTGTACTTATCTACGAGAGGCTCTGTAACTGTTTAGGAAAAATCTTCACTTCATTGAATTATTTATCGTGCTATGTTTTTGACATCGGTTCTAAACTTTTGTCTTATATTCTCTCACAGATGGTGAGGACACGCACGACCCAGAAACCCGCACCTCATCCTGCAACCGCTAGAGGTAGAGGGCAGGGCATGGGTCATGGACGCGCGCGTGGTGCAGTCAGAGCAGCCGAGCGAGCAATCGCTGAGGTTCCACCAGCAGATCCATCCAGGACTCAGGAACCTGACACGCCCACAACCACCACTACTCCAGCCATTCAGGAGGCATTAACACAGTTTATGAGCATGTACACTGCGCTGTCACATGCAGGGTTGCTTCCCCTTCCTGTAGCCACATCCCAGGCTGGGGGAGGAGCCTAGACTCCCATAGCCCGCACTCTAGAGCAGAGGGTGCACATGGGACAGATTCAATATATTATCCATGTCTAGCGTGCAGTACCGATTCAGCCCAAGGATGGGGTACATGCTTCAGAGGATGAGCAGCATAGATTGGAGAGGTTTAAGAAATATGACCCTCCTATTTTCAGCGGATTATCTACAGATGATGATTTGGGGTTTTTTGGAGGATTGTCACCGCATCTGTTGCATCGTGGGTATTACTGCCTCGAGGGGGGTTTCTTTCGCAGCTTTCCAGCTTCGGGGAGCAGCCTATGACTGCTAGAGCACCTTTGAGTTTGACAGTCCAGAAGAGGCTGCCTCCTTGACTTGAACTCAGTTTTCAAATATGTTTCAGAGGGATTTTGTTCTCCAGAGCCTCCGAGATGCATGGTATACAGAGTTTAAGTATTTTCGCCAGGGCCTTATGATAGTCTTTGAGTATGCCATCTGTTATACTAGGTTGGCCAGGCATGCACCTGGTTCGGTGGCTATTGTTTGTGAGAGGGTTCACTGGTTTATTGAGGGTCTTATTCCTTCCATCAAATCTGGCATGGCGCGAGAGTTGGAGATCGATATACCCTATCAGCAGGTAGTGAGCATAGCCAGGAGGATAGAGGGTATACATGCCAGAGAGCGAGAGGATAGAGAGGCCAAAAGGTCTTGAGAGTCGGGTCATTACTCTAGTACCCGTACTTCAGGAGCAGGACGTCATGGTAGGGGCTATACGGGTCGCCCAGTTCACTTAGCTCTTCCTTCACCCAGCAGTACTCCAGCTCCTCCCAGATCTTAGAAGCCTTATTATGCACCTTCGTCTTCCAGTACACCTCCCGCGCAGGGTACTTCTAGAGGCCAGTCTAGCAGGGATGGGCCCAGTAAGTCATAGCCCTTACGCCCTCCAAGAGCTTGTTATGAGTACGAGGATACCTGCCATGTGGTGAGGGATTTCCCTAGGCTTGGGAGGAGTGTACGTCCATAGCAGGCTCAGCAACATCGTACCCAGCATGATTCTCAGGCCATTATTATAGCTCCAGCTGCCACCCCACCTGCCTAGTCAGGTAAGGGTGGAGATCAAGGAGATAGAGCTCACCCTCAAGGGAGGGGCCGGGCTAGATTTTATGCCATTCCTAATCGTGTCGAGCTTGTCACCTTCGATTCTGTTATCACAGGTATTACATTGGTTAGTCACAGAGGCATCGGTTCTATTTGATCCAGGCTCTACTTATTCATACGTGTCATCATATTTTTCCCAACATTTGGGTACAGCCTGAGAGACCTTGAGCTCTCATGTTCATGTTTCTAGTCCCGTGGGACATTCCCTTGTTGTGGCCGCGTATATCAGTCATCTTTGGTTGCTATTCATGGTTTTGAGACAAGGGCAGATCTTTTATTACTTGATATGGTTTATTTCGATATTATCTTGGGCATGGATTGGTTGTCTCCCCAGTATGCTATTCTTGATTGTCACACTAAGACCGTGATGCTGGCTATGCCAGGTATTCCACGTATTGAGTGGAGTGGTACTTTTGATCACACTCCCGGTAGAGTTATATCCTTTCTTAAGGCTCAGCGTATGGTTGAGAAGGGGTGCGTCGCGTATTTAGCTTTTTTGAGAGATGCCACTGCTGATACAACTTCTGTTGACTTTGTCCCAATAGTACGGGATTTCCCCGATGTGTATCCAGCTGATATTCCAAGCATGCCGCCCGATCGGGACAATGATTTTGGTATTGATTTATTGTTGGGCACTCAGCTCATATCCATTCCTCCTTACCGTATGGCTCCTTCTAAGTTGAAAGAGTTGAAGGATCAGTTAAAGGAATTGCTTGATAAGGGTTTTGTTCGACCTAGTGTTTCGCCGTGGCGTGATTCTGTCTTGTTCGTAAAGAAAAAGGATGGTTCTATGCGCATGTGTATCGTGTCTTGTTCCAAAAGAAAAAGGATGGTTCTATGCGCATGTGTATCGATTATCATCAGTTGAAAAAAGTTACAGTGAAGAACCGATATCCTTTGCCTCGTATTGATGATCTATTTGACTAGCTTCAGGTTGCACAGGTGTTTTCTAAGATTGAGTTGTGCTCAGGTGATCACCAGCTTAAGATTCGGGAGCCGGATATCTCGAAGTCTGCTTCCAGGACTCGGTTTGGTCATTACGAGTTCCTTGTCATGTCATTTGGCATGACCAATGCCCCAGCAACTTTTATGCATTTGATGCACAGTGTATTCAGGCCATATCTCGACTCTTTTGTCATTGTTTTCATATATGATATTCTTGTATACTCCTCGCGTCAGGAAGATCATGAGCATCACCTAAGGATAGTGCTTGAGACCCTGAGGGAAAAGAAATATATGCAAAATTTTAAAAATGTAAGTTTTGGTTAAGTTCTATAGCGTTCCTAGGCCACGTAGCATCGAGTGAGGGCATTCGGGTAAATCAGAAGAAGGTGGAGGCCGTGCAGAGTTGGCCCAGGCCCTCCTCAACTACAGAGATCCGCAGTTTCTTTGGCCTGGCGGGGTATTACCGTCGTTTTTGTGGATGATTTCTCATCAATTGAAGCCCCTATGAGTAGATTGACCCAGAAGGGTGCTCCTTTTCAGTGGTCAGATGAGTGTGAGGCGAGCTTCCGAAAGCTCAATACGGCTTTGACATCATCCCCTATTTTGATTTTGCCTACTGGTTCGGGGTCCTATACTGTTTATTGTGATGCATCACGAGTTGGACATGGAGCGATGTTGATGCAGGATGGTAGGGTGATTTCCTACGCATCCAGACAGTTAAAGGTACATGAAAAGAACTATCCAGTCCATGACATTGAGTTAGCAGCTATTGTTCATGCCTTGATGATCTGGCGTCATTATTTGTATGATGTTCCTTGTGAGATTTATACGGATCATCGGAGTTTGCAGCACTTGTTCAAGCAGAAGGATCTAAACTTGTGCCATCGGAGATGGTTGGAGCTACTGAAGGATTATGATATCACTATTCTTTATCACCCAGGCAAGGCCAATGTGGTAGCCGATGCCTTGAGTCGCCGGAAGTAGAGTTTGGGGAGTTTGGCATATTTACAAGCTTCAGAGAGACATATGGCGATGGATGTTAAGGCTTTTGACAGTCAGTTCATGAGATTGGACCTTTTGGAGCCTAGTCGGGTTCAATCCTGGGTGGTTTCTCGGTCTTCATTGTTTGATCGTATCAGGTAGCAGCAGTATGATTACCCCCATTTGCTTGTCTTCACGGAAACAGTTCAGCATGGCGATGCTAGGGATGTGACAATTGGATATGAAGGGGTATTGAGGATGCAGGGTCGAATCTGTGTACCCGACGTTGATGATATTCAGTAGTTGATATTGACAGAGGCCCATAGCTCTTGGTGCTACATCCATCCGGGTGTCGCGAAGATGTATCAGGATCTGTGGCAACATTACTGGTGGAGGCAGATGAATAAGGACATAGCAGAGTTTGTAGCTAGATGCGTCAACTATTAATAGGTAAAGGCTGAGCACCAGAGATCGGGAGGGTTACTCCAGCAGATGGAGATTCCGGTGTGGAAATGGGAGAAGATCACATGGATTTTGTTAGTGGTCTCCCTCTGACGACGAGGAAATTTGATTGTATTTGGGTTGTTGTGGATCGGCTGACCAAGTCCGCTCATTTAATTCCAATGTGTACTTCTTACTCGGCGGAGCGGTTAGTAGGGATTTATATAGGGAGATTGTCCGTCTGCACGGAATTCCAGTTTCTATCATCTTAGATAAGGGTTTAGTGTTACATCACCAATTTGTAGAGATGTACAACACGAGTTAGGTACCCGAGTGACCGTGAGCACAACTTTTCACCTTCAGATGGACGGACAGTCCGAGTGCACTATTCATATTCTTGAGGATATGCTCCATGTATGCGTGATTGAGTTTAGAGGGTCTTGGGATAAGTTCTTGCCATTGGCTGAGTTTTGTATTCAGATGGCGCCTTATGAGGCCCTATATGGTAGGAGATGCAGATCCCCAATGGGTAGGTTCGAGCCGGGTGAGGCTAGGATTTTGGGCACTGATTTGGTTCAGGATGCGGTCGAGAAGGTTAAGCTGATTCAGGATAGACTCCGTACGGCCCAGTCCAGACAGAAGAGTTACGTGGACCGGAAGGTTCGTGATGTTTCCTTTATGGTTGGTGAGCGGTTTTTGCTTTGGGTCTCGTCTATGAAAGGCGTCATGAGGTTTGGAAATAAAGGGAAGTTGAGCCTGAGGTTCATTGGCCCATTTGAGATTTTGAAGTAGGTTGGGAAGGTTGCTTATGAGATTGCTTTACCTCCAGTTTGGCCGGGGTTCAACCGGTATTTCATGTTTCGATGCTTCGGAGGTATCACGGTGACCCATCTCACGTGTTGGAGTCCGCTTCAGTCCAGTTGGACAATGACTTGTCCATGTTGAAGAGCCAGTGGAAATATTAGGCAGGTATGTCCGAAAGCTCAGGTCAAAGGATATAGCTTCAGTAAAGGTTCAGTGGCGGGGAATTGGGAGACCTAGCGGTATATGAGCAACCTATACCCCCATCTTTTTGCTACTTCAGGTATGTTCTCTATACTCGTTCGATGATGAACAAATGTTTAAGTGTATGAGGATGTGACGACCTGGCCCGTCGTCTTTGGCATTTATGCCCCATTACCCCATTAACTGTTTCCCTTAAGTTCATTTCTGCTATTTTGTTTTGCCGGGACGTTCAGTAATAGAATTTGGAGTGTATACAACCTCAGAATTAAAATTTGATGGTTCTGTTAGCTCCTTAGGTGATTTCGGGGTTGAGAACATGTTCGGAATGTATTTTGGATGTTCGTAGCTTATTTAGGCTAGAAATGCCGAAAGTTCGAATTTTAAAATTTTCGGTCTAATCGTGAATATTTTATCCGAGGGTCTGAACGGGATTTCGGAAGTTGCTGTAGCACCGTCATATCATTTGGGACGTGTGTGAAATATTTTCGGTCAATCGGAAGTGTTTTGGTTAGGTTTTGAATCGAAAGCGAGTTTGGTTAAGTTTTGAATTTTTTACGCTCAAATCATTAATTAATTCGACTTTCCGGCGTTGTTTTAGGTGGATTAAGGATTTATACAAGTTTGAATGATGATATGGGATATTCCCGTAGGTTTTATTGAGGTCTCGGGGGATGCAGGAGTGTTTAGGATGCTCAACGGGTCAATTTCGGAACTTAGAAGGTTGCAGATTTCTGCTTTGCGTTGTCGGTCCAGTCCTTCTCTGCGATCGCATAAGTGCTCATGCGATCGTTTAGTGCTTCTTGTAGGAGGCCTTTTCCTTCAATGCGATCGCATGTTCTTGTACGCAATTGCATAGTTTTGTTTCCTTCTTCTCTGTGATCGCACATTCCTCTCCGCGTTCGCACTGAGCAAATGCAGTTGGTGGCTCAGGGGTTCATTTTCCTCTGTGCGAACGCAGGGGTCCTTACGCGATCGCATAGCTCTGCCTTGCCCTGTTATGTGATCGCAGCCTTCACCTCGCGTTCACATAGACCATTCTTCAGGTCCTCAATTTTACTGTAGGTGATCGCATTAGTGTTCATACGGTCGCATTGAACAAGCTGCAGCACATTTATAAACATTTCAAAATGGACCTTTCTTCCATTTTTACAAAAACTCGAGCCGGAGAGCTCGACTTTGGGAGATTTTTTGAGGGTTTTTCAGAGGCCACTATTGGGTAATGATTCCTTACTCCTCTATGACTAAAATCTACTAATCTAATCGTGATTTCAACCTTAATTTCGGTTATTTGAATGAAAATTGGGCTAAAGTTCTTATACTTAATTTTAAGGATTTGAACAGGCATTTGACCTCCGATTGGGAGATTTTTATATGGTTAGACTCGTAAGAGTATGAGGTTTCTAAAAATGTGAAAATTAATCGATTTGGAGACGTTGTCCTGAGGGGCATTTTGGTCACTTTACCTATTTTCACCCCTTAACTTTAATTTAATAGTTAAATTAGTTACTTGTGATGTTATTTACATTATGTAATTGGTTTGAATAGATTTGGGCCACTCAGAGTCGGATACTCGTGGACAGGACGTTGTTTCTTAGCAATTTTTGTACCGGTTCGAGGTAAGTGACTTGTCTAACTTTGTGTGGGGGACCTCTCCCCTTAGGATATATTTATTGTTGTTTAAATGCCTTCTGCGGGAGGTGACAGACGTGTACTTGTGCTAGTTGTTGAAAGTTCACCTTACTTGACTTATCTAGACTGTGTTTCTTCACGTATTTAATTGTTAAAAATGCAATTTCAATTGTTTTAGCTTAGGGAAAGCATGTATGTATCTTATTTGCTCTATTTGACTAAATTGAGATATCTGTCTTTTTGCGAGCATGCTAGACTCTATATTTTTACCTGTTTCTTATACTTAGCTTCGTTTTGTTAAATGTTGAATTGTTTTGATGTGTTGCGAATGGGTCTACGGGACGGCATCCTGGGAGTTCCCTGTACGTATTATGTTCCGAGATCGGAAGTGCGAGTTACTAAGAGATCTCCAGCACAGGATTGATAAATTAGAGGATACTAGGAGATCCTCGGGAAACTTGGAGATCCCTCGTGATTAAAAGGAGGATACTAGGAGATACTCGGGATACTTGGAGATCCCTTGTGTACATGATGAAGATATCGGAAGATCCTCGGGATACCAAGAGATCCCCGATAATAAATAGCATGTAGTGATTGTTCTTGTATTCGTAGATTTTAGTTGTTGTTGTAGCCTATTTCCGTTTCAACTTACTATTTTTGTCGGATACTCGAGATTTACTGTATTCCTACTGCCTATTCATTTCATATTTATTTTTATGTTTATCTTAGTAGGGCCTCGACCTTAACTCGTCACTACTCCACCGAGGTTAAGCTTGGCACTTACTGAGTACCGCTATGGTGTAGTCATGCTACTCTTCTGCACACTTTTGTTGTGCAGATCCAGGTGCATTCAGCCAGGCGTATCATCAGTGAGTTCGGAGCTTTCTATCGGAGACTTGAGGTATATCTGTTGCGTCCGTAGAGCGGAGAGTCTGAGTCTATTCTATCTTGTAGTTAGTAGTACTGTTTCCTGTTTTTCTCCGTTGTATTAGACACTCCATATATTAGAGTTGTACTTATGTTTTCACAGCCCATATTGCCCGTGGGATTCTGGGTTTTGGGATGTTGTTTCAGAAGTTGTTCAGTGATGTGCCAAGCGGCACCGTTATACATTTATTATTCTATTTAGTGTTTGTTACTGTTTTTATTCCGAACTGTTAAATTTTGCAATGTGTTAGGCTTACCTGGTTGCGAAGACTGGGTGCCATCATGACCGGTTCAGGATTGGTGAACTAGGGTCATGACAACCCGTAATGTGACGGTCCCGAGAGGTCCGTAGAAAAATATTGGACTCGAGCGTATACCCGGAGTCGAAATCCGAGGTCCGGAGCCCGAGTACAGAATTTTTGAAAGAAATTGTTTTCTTAAATATGATATCGCATTTTGAAAATAAAATGAATTAGAAAATATAGGTATCGGGCTCGTATTTTTTTTCGACGCCCAGTACAGGTCTTAAATATGCGTTAAGCGCTTTTTGTGAAATTTGGTCGAAATCGGACTTCGTTTTACGTGTTTTGGACCTAGATAACTAAAGTTAGAAGCTTTTGAAGTTGAAATGAAAAATGAGGAATTTGAGGTTTAAATCTTTGATTTTGATGTTATTTTAGCGATTAGATCTCTCAATTAAGTTCGTAGGATGTTATTGAATTAGTGTGTGTGTGTTTAGTTGGGAGCCCCGAGGGCTCGGGAGTGATTTCAGGGGTGGTTCGGGGTGATTTTTGACTTCGAAGCACATCAGAAAATTTCAACTGATGCATACCAACTTTTACCCTTCGCGTTCGCAATCCTCCAGTCGCACTCGCAATCCTCCAGTTTGTAAAACAGGTTGGGTAAAAAAAAGAAAATGGGTCATCTTAATTCGGTGTTGCCACGTGTCACTTCATTCAAAATAGGGGTATTTTTGTTCCAAAGTATATCGGTAGGAGTATGGATAACCCAATAATATAACGAAGGATACATATAAATAATATTTGAAAATAAAGAGGTATATTTGGCCCTTTGCCGAAACTAAAATAGAGGCGTTAGAGAAAAGTAACAGTAACCTGGCTAGCCGGAATATTTTTGGCATTCAGTATGTTCATCAAATTAAATAATATTATCATAAATCGTAACTTAAAGTCAGAATACATATAATGTAATGATGTTTGAGTAAAGGTTTACTGCCTTCGTTTTAATTTAGATTACAAATTTCACTTATCGAAAGTCTTGTGAAATTTGACCAACATTTTAAAATATATTTTGTTATCATATTGACATGAGAAAAATTGTTACTTATGGCATTTTCGTATAGTTTTTGTATATTTTAATTTTAATTTTAAAATTATAAGTTGAACTAATTTTATTTAGCTTTAAAGTTTAGTTAAATTGACTCTTGATAACTAATATGTCATCTAAATTAAAATAAAGGAGGTATAAAATAAATGTTTTATAGTATTCCTTTACCTGTTATATATAAAAACACTGAGCACTAATAAATTTTTTCCTGTCGTCGCTTTCTCCTCCAATTGATATGCGTGAGCTTCTATTTATTTCGAATACATGGTTTGGTACAATTAATATGCAAGCATTTAATATCCCAAAGCTAACCTGTGTTTTTTTTTATTATATACAGAAACAGAACTGACTGGAAAAACACTTTGTAACCTACTTTTTCGGCACAAATTTATGCTCCTCTTTGAAGGGTTTCACCTGTAATTGAAAACCTTTGTAGCTTCCTACGTTTAGAGGGAGGCTCTAAGTGGGCGTTTGGACGTAAAAATTGTAAAATTCTAAAATGGTATTGTGTTTGGATATAAATAAAATTTTGGGTTGTTTTTGAAGTTTTGTGAATGATCTAAGTGAAAATTTTAAATTTTTTTTTGGAATTTTTAAAATTTACGAAAAATTCAAAAATTCATCTTCAAGTGAGAATTAAAAATTTTATGGATAAATAATAATTTTGAAGAAAAAGTGAAAAAAATCTTATGTCAAAACCAACTATAAATTTGAAGTTTACGGGTCTTGAATTTGCCTTTAAATTCATACTTAGCATATTTTTGTTAAATTCAACCATTGATCGAATTATTTCAACTATAAACCAACCAGTAAGTACAAGTAACCCTTTTGACACTGTTCCATTGATTGACACTGTTCCATTGGTTCAATCAGCTGAGGTGTTAGATGCAGACGAGGATTCCTCGCTTCCTCAGCTAGCTAGTAATGTAGAAAAACGTCCATACCCTCCGACTGAACCATCGATACCCCCGATGGTGCAAGGAAATGGTGAAATCGACCACATGCAGAAGCTCACATCTGTTACAGAACAAAGCAAACCAGAGGAGGGGCCCAAAACTGAAGTAGCAAAAGGGTGGGTAAATCTCTTTCAGAAGAATCGATTTGCTTTTAATGTCATGGCTTTGGAGTATATCCCACCGATTATGATTGATGGCAAACCGGTAGGTCAATTGACTAAAGAAGAAGTGGAGGTGGAAGAACAGAAATGGAAATGTGCCCTAATAGGTATTGTTTTAGGGTATAGCCCAGGTTACAATACGATGAAAAGGTTCATTAACCTACACTGGTCGCATGTACCTGAACCAGATCTTTATTATTATGAGGAGAGCTACTATATAGTGAAATTCCGAACACTTGATGATGCTAAAGAAGTTCTCTGTGCTGGTCCATACTCCATTGCAAGTAGACCTATGATCCTGAAGCAATGGACTGCTGACTTTGATTTCAATGCTGCTTTTCCTACTGAAATTCCACTGTGGGTAAAATTTCCTAATCTCCCTATGTCATGCTGGGGAATCAGATCCTTAAGTAGGATAACAAGTGTACTGGGTAAGCCCATTTTTGCTAATGAGTGTACGACTAAACAGACTAGAATTTCATATGCTCGTATGCTAATAGAGGTGAATGTCTCAAAAGAGTTGCCTAGTGAGATTGGGTTAATTGATCCAAATGGGAAGAAATTTTTGCAGGAAGTGACTTATGATTGGAAACCATCATATTGTGAAAAGTGCCTCATGGTTGGACACAATTGTCTGTCCAAACCTGTCCAACCTAGTCAAATGCAGAAAACTAAGGTGACTCGGGAATGGAGAATTAAAGCTCCAGCTCAGAATGTTCAGAATAAGCAGGAGGTTCCCATACAGCAGCATGAGCCAATACTGACTAATATACCTCTGAAAGAGCCTGGTGTTTCTTCATTAGCAGTTAAAGAGTTGAACAAACAGAAAAGTATTGATAAACAAGCACAATCTCCAGTGTTTAATCTTACAAACTCTCCTCATTTATCTCCTGTTGTGGTGGCTAATAGATTTGAAGTAGGGTCATTTAGGTGGGCAGACCCCCCCCCCCCCCCCCCCCCGGATGAAGGGGGACCTATTTATGTCCAATGAAGTAGTTATTTTCGAACATTAGGGGTGTAAATAAAAGGTACAAACAGAAGGAAGCTAAGGAATATATTAGGTCCAATAATTTTAACCTTATTGGTCTGGTAGAGACAAAGGTTAAATAGGAAAATGCAGATAGAATTGCTAAGCTGTGCTGACTGGGGTAGGCTAACTAATTATAGGGGCTCCATGAATGGTAGAATTTGGATCCTATGGGATACTAAAAAGATTATGATCACTGGTATTCAGGAGGAGGCTCAAGTCATTCACTGCAGTGTCAGGAATCTCACTGGTAATCTGATTTGCTACCTCACTGTGGTATATGGTTTCAATGGCATTGATCAAAGGAGGACATTGTGGCAACAAATACAGAACTATTCTGCTGCCATTACTGAACCTTGGCTAGTAGCAGGTCATTTCAATGCTATCTTGTCTGGCAATGATATGCAATCCTGTAACCAAGTAAAACAAGCTGAGACTATAGACTTCACCCAATGTATCCAGCAGTCTGGACTGGCAGAACTTCCCTGGAAGGGGGAATACTTTACCTGGACCAATAAGCAAATTGGCAAGGACAGAGTGTGTAGCAGATTGGACAGAATCTTTGGTAATTATGACTGGATGATTAAGTGGAGCCATGTACAAACAGTATATGGATATCCATTAATATCTGATCACATCCCCATGGTGATTACCCTGACTGAAGATACTAGGCACAAGAAGACTCCTTTCAGATTCTATAATGCATGGGTTAATCATATGGACTTTCAACATCTTGTCAAGGAGAACTGGAGTACTACTGCTCAGCGTACTCTTAAGGGTGTGTGAAACAATCCCAAATCACTTAAACCAGCTTTAAAATCTCTAAACACTAGAAATTTTAAGAACATTACACAGAAAATTGAGTCTAGCAGAAGGGAATTGAAGAATATTCAAAGCCAGTTGAACATGTCCTATACTGATGACTTACAGCTTAAAGAGAAAGAACTGGTATTGAAGTTAGAAAAGTGGTCACTGATTGAAGAATCTGTCCTACAACAGAAGTCCAAAGCCAGACAGATCCAATTGGGGGACTCAAATAACAACTATTTTCTGTTGTTATGAAGGAGAGGAATCAATACAAGAGGATTACTGAACTGGTTACAGTAGGAGGTTTCAAGATTACTAATCCAGATGACCTTAAGAAGGAGATCAAGGATTTTTTAAATCACTAATGGGTACATCAACTACCTCTCTTCCAGCTGTTAACAGAATGTACATGAGCAATGGTCCTATGCTAACACATCACCAGCAGAAGGAATTAGTTGTTGATATCAATGACACTGAGATCCTGGATAGCTTAAAAGCAATTGGTGATGATAAAGCCCCGGGGATTGATGGATATAATGCATTGTTATTTAAACAGACTTGGAACATTACTGGCAATCATATACTTGAAGCAGTCAAGAAATTTTTCTAGACCAATAAAATGTATAGACCACCCAATTGTGCCTCTCTTACCTTCATACCCAAAGTTCCTAATCCACAAACAATCAAAGAGTTCAGAACAATAGCTTGCTGTTCAGTTCTACATAAAATAATTTCCAAGATATTGGCCAACAGATTACAGAAAATCATGTCCAGTATCATTTGTAATGCCCAAGCAGGTTTCATTCCAGGTAGGAAGATTGGAGATAATGTCATTCTGGCCCATGAATTAATCAAAAACTACTCAAGGTCACATATATCTCCTAGAAGCATGATCAAAATTGATCTGCAGAAGGCATATGATTCTGTTGAATGGACCTTCTTACAACAGGTAATGGATGTTGGAAACACGTTCTCAATGCAATATACTAAAACGTGTGTTCTTTTGTGTAGGTTTTGATGAATGACAAAACGAAGTGAAAATTGATATATGACGAAGTTCAAGAAACAAGCGCACAATTGATATACAACGAGATTCAAGCTCAAGACAAAGTTTTACAGTTTAATTGAGTCATTCTTAATTATGATCTTGATCCTACAACTTGACTCGTAACATGGCTTCTCTCATAAAACTATTTTCCAAAATCATGCATATTTAATTTAATGTCAAATGATTTTAAATCATGCATATTTACAGTAGTCAAAATGATTTTTAGACATGCCTTATAAATCTGGACTAAGATAATTGATTATGTACTTATGATAATCGATTGTTTTAAGCCAAGACTGCATGACAATCGATTGTGAACTAATGACAATCGATTGTGTTAAGGCAGTGAACATCAGGTTTTTTCCAAACCTGCATGACAATCGATTGTGAGCTAATGACAATCGATTGTGACTGAGGCAGTGTCCATCAAAGTTTTTCAAAACTCAGAATAATCGATTATGAACTAATGGTAATCGATTATGTTGAGACAGTGTCTTCCAGTGATTTTCAAATTTATTAAATAATCGATTGTTACATTGGACAATCGATTGTCAAAGAGACAGTGTCTAAAATGTTTTTCAAAAACTGATAAGTAATCGATTGTTGTCTTTGTGCAATCAATTGTGAAGCTGACCGTTGTCGTAAAGTTTTCAAATACCGTCAGGTAATCGATTATTGATTTTGAATAATCGATTGTTTTGATTAAAATCCGGAAAAGATTTTTGAACGTTATTGGGTAATCGATTATTGATTTGGCATAATCGATTGTTTTGATTAAAATCCGGAAATGATTTTTTAAACGTTACTGAGTAATCGATTGTTGATTCTGGACAATCGATTGTTTGTGGTAAAATCTGGAAAGGATTTTTTGAACGTTACCAGTAATCGATTATGGATTGTAAGTAATCGATTATCAAGCGTAAAATCTGGGATTGAATTTTGGTCTGACTGGCAGACAATCGATTGTTGGGGTTTGACAATCGATTGTCAGTGAGTAAAATCAGCAACTCTTAATTGGCAATTAGGCAACGGTAATGCCAAGTTTTTCAACTATAAATACAGCTTCATTTCAGTGTTTTAAACACAACAACATACTACAACTGATCATTACATTGCTATAAGCTTGCATACTTTTGTTTATCATTTTATATTCAATTTCATAAAGCTTTTGAGAGCCATATTCTTGTCCAAAGTTGTTGTGATCCAGAGCTTACTTCTTTTACTCATACCTACTCATTAAGGAGTATTTTGTTTGAGTGTTTAAGTGTTTTATACACTTGTAAGAGAATTGTGATTCTCTTGTTGTAAGGAACTTGTGTTTCCTTGGTTGAAGTCTTGGAGTGTGGTATCTCCGAGCAAAGGTGTTAAGGCTTGTCTCCTTAAGTTGTAAAGGTTTGTTGAGCACCCGTAAGCTTAACAAGGTAATGGAAAATCTCGAGAGAGTCTCTCGGGGACTGGACTAGCCACGTGTTGTGGTGAACCAGAATATATCGGTGCGTTCTTTCCTTTTTGTTTATTTAACGCACTTATTTATATCCTGCAAATTTTAATTTCCGCAAGTTTACGCTAAATTTTATTATAACGCTATTCACCCCCCCCCCCTCTAGCGTTAAGCGTAGTTTTTAACAATGGAGGCACTAGGTTTCCCAGTCAGGTTTACAAAATGGATTATGGAATGTGTCCAAACAGTCAGCTACACAGTGGTGGTGAATGGAGAGACAACTGAACCTTTCCAAGCAGCCAAAGGACTGAGAAAGGGTGATCCAATATCCCCTTTCTTATTTGCTATTGTGATGGAATACATAAGCAGATCTCTGGTTGAATTGAAGAAAGATAAAGCCTTTATATTTCACCCTGGTTGTAAAAAACTTGGAATTACTCATCTTAGCTTTGCTGATGATCTACTGTTGTTTGTCAAAGGAGAACATCAATCTGTAGTTGCTATGTTTATATATTTCTCTCACTTCATTGAAGCTTCTGGGATGAAAGCTAATTTGAATAAGAGTTCTGTTTACTTTGGTGGGGTGGATACTGAAACTCAGCATCAAATTATTGATCATCTTGGTTATGTACATGGTGAGCTGCCCTTCAAATACTTAGGTATCCCTTTATCTACCAAGAAGATGTCTGTTTTTCAGTGGCAACCACTGGTTGATAGGATTACTGCCAGGATCACATCCTGGACTTCAGGAAATTGTCATATACTGGCAGAATTCAATTGGTTCAATCTGTGATATTTGGTATACAAGCTTACTGGGCCCAACTATTCCTCATCCCTTCAAAAATCCTAAAGATGTTAGAAGCAATATATAGGTCCTTCATATGGTCAGGTTCAGTCAGTGTAACAAGGAAAGCATATGTGGCATGGGATAGAATGTGTCTGCCAAAGTCTGCTGGAGGTTTAAATTTAACTAATCTCCTATTGTGGAACAAAGCTGCTATTGCTCAACTAAGCTGCGATTTGGCTCATAAGAAGGATTCCCTATGGGTGAGATGGATTCACGCAGTCTATATAAAGCAACAGCACTTGGAGTCTATAACTATTCCCAAACAAGCCAGTTGGATGGTCCGGAAGATCATTGCAGGTACTGTTCTATTGCAAATATTTCAACTTTTGCATCAACCAGTGTGTACTATAAGAATGCTCTATCTCCATTAGATTGGACAGCTACCTAGAGTCGTGTGGAAGAACTTAACCATTCAAAACATTGCTAGGCCTAAGGAACTGTTCAACCTCTGGCTGATCCTCCAAGACAGACTCCCTACCAAAGATAGGTTGATCCAATAGAATTCGACTGTGGATGGCACCTGTGTCATGTGTCAACAAGCCCTGGAGACCAGAGACCACCTATTCTTTGCCAGTCCATTTGCCAGTCAGTTGAGGCATCAAACACTGAAGTGGATTGGAGTTCTTCAGCCTACTTTCCAGAATTGGGAACATTGTGTTCAATGGATTATTGACAATTCTAAAGGCAAATCCAGTCGAGCTCATATACTCAAAATGATCATTGCAGAACTGTTCTACGCCTTGTGGTTAGAAAGGAATTCGAGGATTATTGAAAATGTTTTCTGTTCTAGTGATAAATTACTTAGGGCCATTGCTTATATTTGTAATGTTAGAGGAACCCCTAAAGTTAGACAGCAGCTTCAGCACTTTCTACTGTGAAGTAGAGCTTTAGGTATAGTTTTTAGTAGTCAGACTTTTGTTTATCTTTTGATAGTCAGCTGGGTTGTAGCTGCACTATGGATTTGAATTGAAACCTCTTTGGTGATTAATACAAATTTAATTACAAAAAAAAACATATGCGGGTCCAATCTTTTAATTTTAGTTCTTAATTTGGACATCAATTTCTAAATATTTCTCTTTAGAATAGAATTTAGATATTAAGAAACTACACAAAAAATATCATTATATAAACTGCAATTTTATATTCTAAGAAACATCTTTTATAAAATGGATCATAGAGAGCTCGAGTATTAGACTTTGGTAGTTTCTTTTGATTAAAAGTGATAAGCTCATATCGGTCTCAAAACCAATGTGTCTGATTATACAGATGTGAGTTTTTCATAGCTATACGCTGTTGGACACTTCCGCCCTACTCAAGCTTCAATTTAATTACCTTTTGATATATAAATTACTAATTATACACATTTTTAAGTATTAAATAAGTATCTTTTGTACTAGGAATCATCCCCTTCCTCTATATAAATTGTGCATGCATCATGATCAAACCTAACCGAGTTAGTTATGTTGTCCATAATGAGTCTTTAAGATAGCCTTGTCCAAAGTCCACTGGGTTTTCCTAAAACCCAAATGGACGTCATCACGTTCTATGCATTTATTTGGAGAACTAAATGTTTTATGTCAATTGTTGATATTAAATAGTCAAATCTGGTGGGGGTAAGGGCCTAACCCTTTTGTTTTGCAGAAATATGAGGCACGAGGTCCCCAGATTTTGCATGGTCACCAACATCCACCCAAAATTTCTAAGCTGGTGGGAGGATCTTCACTCCACTGATCAGACCCTTGTCCGAAAATATCTGGGAAACCTACCTTCCCTCTTGGAAATCCAACCCAACAACAAGATCATAAAAGCTACTATTTTATTATGGAATTGTGAGAGGTACGTATTCCGCTTCGGGAACATTAAAATGACACCCTTTCTAGAAGAAATAAGAGGATTGGTTGGTATAGCATGGAAAACTCCGGGTTTGTTAATGCTTGAAAACCGTAAGGGCAAGGGTTTCCTAAAAATGATGGTTTTAAAGAAGAATCCAGATCTGACGTGTTTCAAAGAATCCGACACCCCTTTTGATTAATTGTACGAGAGGTACGGTCACATCAAATCCTACCGTACATATCAAACGAGTTTGCCATCATATCATTGGGGCATATTCACCGAAGGGTCTTTCTCTTCATGTTTTGTTTCCTAAGGATGATAGTGTTTCCAATGAATAAAGCAAGAATCCATGCCAGGCTGGCTATGGTAACTTAAACTCTAATGGAGGGAATTTGTGGGCAACCATTCAGTATTATGCCGATGATCATTGTGGAAATATACCGATTGGAGAAGTGTCAACAAGGTGCCACACACTTCGAGGGCTAGAATTTGCTACTCCAACTGTGGCTCACGGAGCATCTCCAAAAGGGTGAATACCGACAAGAGATTCATCGAAGGGGCTGGGATGATCATATAGCCTTCGATCATCCAAGGCGAATGAATGACATACTAAACATGTTCGATCAGCAGGAAGACGCCAATGGATGGGTTGAGTTATTTGATAATCTAACCGAGGGTTAAGCACAATAGATGTTTGAGTGGTTCCCTACCAAGGAGTTCATCGTCCAATATAGGGATGCACCATTTCTGATACTGATCGGTCTGAGAGAAACATACCCTTACGTCCTCTCCAGGTTATGAGGCAAGCTGGTAGGAAGCAGGTTGTACCCAGGGTCGTCAAGATGAGTCATTTCTAGGACGACTTCCAGGATGATGATAGCCCTTATAAGTGCCAAGGTATATGTGGCACTTCAAGATCATACTGGGTAGAGATACTATCGAGCCAGTTAGATAGAACGCTGGTTGTGTTCCTTACTATTCAGGTTGATTGAAGGATAATCATCACGGTCTCGGCCAATCCAATTTGGTCGAGGTCACAGGATCATAGCTGAAAAAGCCAAGGCACATGTCAAATACAATCAATTGCGCAAGAGGATCCAGGAATGCCAAAGCGAGCACCGTGAGATACAAGAAGCCAACAAAAAACTCATTAGGGAGTGGAAAGACATGGTTTTCAGTGCCAACAAGCGATCAGGATACTTTGAGAGGGGAATAGTGGAGCTGGAAAGGAAATTACTCAAAAGAATCGAGGATTGTCAAAATGCTGAAGGAAACGAGGGCGGACATCTGGCCAAAGCCTACCTATTGCTGGGACTTCGCGAGTGAGGGAAGTTGTTCGACGGGGCCAAAGATGTCGAGTCTGGGGAAGGTCCTTCTTGGACCAAATAGAAAGGAGTTTTTCTTTTTTGCTTTATGAAATGTAATAAGGCCAATGGCCATTAGTGACTTTTATTCCCTATTATTTAGTGTCGATTTGCGATTCATCTACTTTTTATCAAACTGGTCTGTTTTTTAAATATTCAACCTATTCGGAATCAGCAATAGATACCATGCTTCTAAGGTCTCACCTAATTACTTAGGCAAGCTTTAGGAAATATTAATAAAACTGAACTCACCTCTCTTATTTGTTTAAGTGTTACAATCAGTAGGTAGGTCTGATTCTGTTTCCTAACTAAGTCATATAATAAACCAGGCCTACTGCAATATAACAGACCTTACTCATTTGTTTAAGGCGTGCTATTGGATTGTTTTTATTTGGAAGAGGCATACTTGAGCCTTATATGTTTGTGTGTTTCCCCTTTAATGTGTAGCCTTTATATGTTTTGTATGTCACTTTAGAATCTTTTTGTTGAAACACGTTCTCAAGGCACTAAACTAAACGTGTGTTCATATTTGTAGGTTTTGATAAATGACAAACGATGCGCAATTGACATATGACGAGGTCCAAGCACAAGCGCGCAAATGTCACGTAACGAAGTTCAAGCACAAGACAAACAAAGATCAAGATTAAACAAAGTTATACATGAGCGCTCTTTAATTGTGATCTTGATCCGACAATTTAACTCAAGACTTGGCTTCTCTCGTAAAAATATTTTTATCAAATCATGCATATTTAATTTAGAGCAAAATGATTTTAAATCATGCATATTTATTTTACCAAAATGATTTTTAAATATGCCTCTAAAATCTGGACAAAGATAATCGATTATGTACTTATGATAATCGATTATGTTAAGGCAGCTGCAAGACAATCGATTGTGTACCTTATGACAATCGATTGTGTTGAGGGAGTGTCCATCAGATTGTTGAAATCTGCAAGACAATCAATTGTGTACCTTATGACAATCGATTGTGTTGAGACAGTGTCCATCAGATTTTTCAAAGCTACAAAATAATCGATTGTGAACCTTATGACAATCGATTGTGTTGAGGCAGTGTCTATCAGATTTTTCAAAGATACAAAATAATCGATTGTGAACCTTATGACAATCGATTGTGTTGAGGCAGTGTCTATTAGATTTTTCAAGACTGATAAATAATCAATTGTCCATATAGCATAATCGATTATGTAAATGACCGTTGCCAAAATATTTTCAAACTCCGTCAGATAATCGATTATAGGTTTTTAATAATCGATTGTTTGAAGTAAAATCTGAAAAAGATTTTTTGAAGGTTGCCAAGTAATCGATTGTATATTTCTGATAATCGATTGTTTTAAGTAAAATCTGGAAATGATTTTTTGAACGTTGCCAGTAATCGATTATACGTCTTAGACAATCGATTATGCTGCGTAAAATCTGGGAATGATTTTTGGAACGATTGGAAAACAATCGATTGTGACAATTAGACAATCGATTGTCATAGCACAAAATCAGCAATTCTTAATTGGCAATTAGACAACGGTTATGCATGCTTTTGACACTATAAATACATCTTCAAATCAGTCTTCTAAACACAACAACTGATCATATTATTGCTAAAACTTGCATACTCTCTTATTCATCATTTTCTATTCATTACATAAGTTTTTGAGAGCCAAATTCTTGACGAAAGTTGTTGCGTTCTTGAGCGTATTTAATTTACTCATATCTACTCTTAAGGAGAGTCTTGTTTTGAGTGCTAAGTGTTTTTATACACTTGAAGGGAAGCGTTAATCCCTTGTATTGTAAGAAGGAACGTTGTGATTCCTTTGGTTGAAGTCTTGAAGTGTTGTATCTTCGAGCAAAGGTTGTTGAGGCTTGTGTGACTCAAGTTCTCAGTTTGTAACGGTTTGTTAAGCACCCGTAAGCTTAACGAAGTTAGTGGAAATCTCGAGAGAGTCTCTCGGGGACTGGACTAGCCATGAGTTGTGGTGAACCAGGATACATCGGTGCGTTCGTTCTTTATTATTTACTTATCGCACTTATTTCATTCCTGCAATTTTTAAATTCCGCAAGTTTACGTTGTTTTTTATTATAACGCTATTCACCCCCCCCCCCCTCTAGCGTTAAGCGTATATACTAACACTTTTTACCTTTGAAACTTCAAATAAGTCTAATATCCCTCCCTTTTAGGATTAGTAATCCTAAGTGTCGCTGGGACTGACAGGAATGGGATGGGTAATAGCATGCAATAAGTAATCGAGACCAATCCGAGATTTAATACCTTAAAGAGGTGGGAAGGGTAGACATGGATATGATGACCACACGATAATGTCACGTGTAGCCCCTCATTGAGGATTGATTACCAGACATTATGTGGGATGATCCATACTAAATATAAATCTATGACCCCTTTCCTTTATTTGCAAACTCTTTCTTTTTTAAAATACTTCTTTTAAATGTTCGTTCGTTTATGTGTTTAAATCCCCTAATATTTGAGATCATACCTGTCTATTTGCTAAATTCACAATAACTTTCTGGCCGGGTACCACACTAGTGGATCTTGAGGGTGCCTAACACCTTCCCCTTGAGATAATTTCAAGACATTACCCAATCTCTGGTTATTCAACAAGCTCAGGGTTGAATCTCTATTGGTGTCCCAATGCACATTAATCATAAGGTGGCAACTATTCGAATGCAAACCCAATTCCTAAAAAGAACGAGTTGTCCCTCCAAATATCCTAAACTCGATTTCACAAGAAAAAAGGGGCGCGACACCATTCTCCTTACTATTCTTAGTATTATATATTTAGTATTATCTTGTATTGAGTAAATAATATTGGACATTTTATCTTAGTAGCTTTTGACTACTGAGACCATAATCGGGCAGTGATTGTATTTATTTACCGCTTAATTTGGCATATTAAAAGGCCATATTTGTTATCATAATTGATTATTAAAATGAATTTAAAAAATACCTTTTATGTTATTAGTGTTGAATCAGTTTGCCTAGTATTGTAATATACGCCATTACAATCGGGGTAGTTTGGGATCGTGACAATAATTATGAGATCTTTTAACTTTTCTAGATAATATTAAATTTGGTTGAATATAAGTGAGTTTGTTGAATATAATTTTGCTTCTAAAAGGGTATTTCAATTGTAGCCTTTATTTATGGTATAAAGTGCTGCTTATAATTTTGATGAGACTTACAAAGAATTTTCATTTGCTTTTTTTTGGGAACATGTCGTGCATGGGTGATTTTTCACCTAATCGTTTTTTTCTATATTTATGAAAGAATTCTTGTGAAATAAAAATATAATTAAAATTAAATACTTAAATTTTTCTTTGAGATAGTAAATTAGTATTATTTAAATATTAACCTCACTTGAATAATGATATTTACAAGCTAAATACACATTTCCTGTTCAACTCCAATCATTCTTTGAAATACATTTTAAGTTGGATTATTTGAGTGGTGATTGAGTATTTCCGTAGAGCAGTTTTATTTTTTATTTAGTTAGTTATAAAGACCCGCATTCAATATCTTTAAGAACTTATTTTTTAATTTATTTTATAAATTAAATATTAATTTTAAATAATATTTATATCATTAGGTATATGCGTAAAGCGCGTTCACTAAAACTAATTTCTTAAATAGAGGAAAGCTAAAATATGTACCCACTCTGTACTCACGAGGTACTATGTATTTAATTAATTGCTTTTTTTTTTTTCTCTTTTGATCGGGTGACTATAGATATTTATTTAGCAAGTGAATATTATTATTCCTTATTTTTGAGTTATCATCTTAATGTTAAATATGAAGAACAATTCACAGATGAATAAAGGGAGAAGAGGAAATTGAGAATGGAAGAGGTGAAGCGCGTTGGGATAAAAATAATAATCCCGCTTAGGAATAATATACGCATCAAATAATAATAACACAAGAGAGTAATAATGATATCAAATATTTTAGCATGGTAAAATATAATATTCGAGCGGAACAATATTACCACTATAATATTACGATTCAGTAGTGTCAAGAGACTACTACAACTTTGAAAGAAATGATACTCTTTATTTAAATATCTCACTACAATATTACTATCACTCACTGGTTATCTTACATATAATAATCTATGCATTACTCTCGCCGCTTTCTGCTTCTCTCATTATTTTGATGTGTTTCAAAGGAGAAATGAAGCCTATATTTATAGAGAACTAGATTTCCATTGGTCAAAACATGTTTTGTGACTTATTACGATTTGACAACTTTTTCCATCGGGCTAGATTGAAAAATTTGTTCAGCCACCCAATTTGACCTTTTTTCATCTTTTTGTTTGTTTCCTTTTTACGGGTCTTACAAATCTCTCCCTTAATTTTGATTTTTCTTCTTCATTTTAAGTCTTGATCTCAAACGTTGAAAACCTTCAAACTTGAGACCCTTTGTGAAGATATCTGCAACTTGATCATGAGACTTCACATATTTGAGCTCGACTTCCTTCTTGGTAATACATTCTCTGATGAAGTTATACCTTG
Organism: Nicotiana benthamiana; assembly: GCA_034376525.1. Lineage (NCBI taxonomy): Eukaryota > Viridiplantae > Streptophyta > Magnoliopsida > Solanales > Solanaceae > Nicotiana > Nicotiana benthamiana. The sequence continues at coordinate 9,446,212 of CM067334.1, forward strand.
TTACTATATGTTTGCTTCGATCATAATACACTGAATTCTTCGCGAGTGTCTGTGCTGATTTGTTATCAATACAAATCTCTATAGCTTTCATTTGTGGTAAATTGAGCTCCTTTAATAGTCTCATTAGCCAAATATCATGACAGGTACATGATGTTGCTGTTATATATCCGGCTTCACAAGTCGAGAGAGTTACATTTGACTGTTTCTTTGAACTCCAAGAAATAACAGAATCACCCAAGAAAAATACAAAATCAGTTGTACTTTTTCTATCATCAATATTTCCCGCATAATCACTATCACAAAATTCCACGAGGTTGAAATCATTAAGAAAGGAATAAAATAACCCAAAATCGTTTGTACCTTTTAGATAACAAAGAATTCTTCTTGTAACCTTCAAGTGAGTATAGGTACGAGCTTCCATGAAATGACTTCAACTAGCCTGATACAAGTCAAGTACCTCAAACTTCCCACAAGATTTTAAAAAAAAATATGGAATCTACTTTTTCTCCTTCATCAAACTTGGACAATTTTGTCCCACTTTCCATCGGTGTGTTCACGGGGTTGCAATCAAGCATGTTGAGCTTTTTCAATATCTCTTTTGTATAGCTTTCTTGAGAGATAAAAATTTCATCCTTCATCTGCTTTACTTCTAGGCCCAGGTAATATGGCATGAGCCATACGTCTGTCATCTCAAATTCATGGGACGTATCTTTCTTGAAAGCTTCAAACAAACTTGGACTATTACCTGTGAAAATAAGATCATCAACATAAAGACAAAAAAGTAAGATATCTCCATTAATATAATCTTTAAGGTAAATAGCATATTCATGGAGACAACGAGTAAATTCATTGTCTTGAAAATACTTATCAATGCAACAATTCTATGCTCGTGGGGCTTGCTTTAATCCATATAAGGCTTTCTTCAAGCGCAACACTTTATCTTCATGGTTCTTGACCATAAATCCCAATGATTGTTCAACATTGACTTCTTGTTCAAGATAGCCATTCAAGAAGGCTGACTTGACCTCTAGTTGATGAATCTTCCACTTTATTTGCGCGCCGCCAAAGAGATCAGGAAAAGAATTGTCTTCATGCGGGCAACAGGTGCATAGACTTCGTCATAGTCAATGCCTTGCCTTTGCTTGCAGTCTTTAGCTACAAGTCGTGCCTCGTATTTCTCCACGTCTCCATCAACATTCTTCTTTGTCTTGTATACCCATTTAACTCCAATTGTTCGATAACCCTGGGAGAAGTTGTTAACTCCCAAGTGTTGTTCTTCTCTATTAACTTGATCTCCTCCTCCATGGATTGTCTCCACCATTTGTCTGCAATAGCTTCATCAAAGTTTATTAGTTCACTATCAGTAATGACACAATATAAAAAAATCAAAATTAGTAACTTCTTCTGTGTCATCATAGAGCTCTTGAATTCTCCTTGTCCTTTGAGTCTATTCATTTGAACTTTCTTGAGAAGAGGGATGCAACATTGGTTGGAGAAGGAGGTGGAGTTGTATCCTGCACTAGTTCCACAGTCTCTATTTCTTCTTCATCACCAAAGTATGGAAGAAAATCATATGAAGTTTCTTCCTAAGCTTCCCAATCTCATGCCAATTCTTCATCAAATTCCACATCGCGACTTACTACCACCTTGCCGCTGCTTTTGTTGTATATCTTGTAGCCTTTTGAACTCGTATCATAGCTAACAAACACATGTTTGACACTTCAATCGCAAGTTTTGCTCTCCTTTTCTGTGGCACATGGGCATAGGCTATGCTCCCAAAGATTATCAAGTGCTTGACACTTGGCTTTCTTCCACTCCATTCTTCTTGAGAGGTTTGATCTCTAAAATTTCTTGTTGGAGACCTGTTATTCAAATAAACTTCACAAGATACAGCTTCGGCCCAAACTCCTTAGGCATACTTTTAGCTTTCAGCATTCATCTAGCCATATTAAGAATCATTCGATTCTTTCACTCTGCAATACCATTTTGTTGAGGTGAATAAGATACCGTTAGAGGGCGACGAATTCCATGAAGTTGACATAAGTTATTAAATTCATTTGAAGTGAATTTGCCTCTTCTATCAGACCTTAGAGCTTTAATTTCATAGACACTTTCTTTCTCCACAAGTACTTTAAAACTTTTAAAAGCAGTAAAAGTTTCAGATTTTTGGTTCAAGAAATAAACCTAAGTCTTTCTACTAAAGTCATCAATGAAAAGCAGAAAATATTTTCTTTTACCAAAAGAATGTGGATTGATTAGTCCACACAGATCAGTGTTGACAAGCTGGAGTGGCTTGGTTGATATTGACATGGTCTCCTTTGGAAAACTCCTCCTTGCATGTTTTCCAAGAAGACAAGCTTCACACAATTGATTGGGATGGTTGATTGATGGTATCTCATGCACCATGTTCTTTTCTCCCATTGATTTGAGTACTTCAAAATTCAAGTGCGCAAATCGCATGTACCAACACCATGATTCACCTTGCACATTAGCCTTCAAACACATTGCATCAATTGTTTTAAGATTCAGAGAAAACAATCTACTCTTTGCCATATGCATTTTAGCAATTAGAATTCCACTTGAATCTCTAAGCCAAAGATGCATATTTTTTATGTGGATGTCATGTTCCTTTTCAAGAAGTTGGCCCAAACTTAAAATATTACGTTTTAATTTTGGCACATAATAAACATCTTGAATTAACTTGTGACTACCATCTTTACAAGAGATAAGAAGCGTACATATCCCTTCGATTTGAGCCTTTGAGGTATCTCTAAAGGACACATTACCTCTTACCGTTTTATTGATCTCCAAAAACTTCTATTTGCATCCACACATATGATTGCTTGCTCCATTGTCCAAATACCACAAGCTGCAATCATCTTTGTCTTCTTCCTTGAGTGCCATCAACAACGTTGACTCATCTTCTTCTTTCTTGTCGTCAACAAGATTAACTTTTTCTTCAACATTGCTATGACATTTCCAAGAGTAATGACCAAATTTATGACAATTATAATACTCAATTTTTATTTTGTCATACCTTTGTCCATTATTTTCTTGGTAGTATCCACGTACACTTCCTCCTCTTTGTCCATGACCACGACCTCTGAATGTTTGGTGGATTTTAACTTTATTGTTGAAGTTGTTACCATTACTTCTTCCTCTTCCATGACCTCCTCGGCCCCGTCCTCGTCCGTTTCCTCATAGCTTGTTTCACCTCCATAATTCTTGAAGGATGTCTGAGTTTTAAGAAGTTGCTCCAATTACACTTCTTGTCGCTTTTTGATCTTTTCTTCGTGGGCCCGTAAAGAACCCTCCAATTTATCCACCATCATAGAGTCTAAATCTTTAGATTCCTCAATAGCACACACCAAAAAATCAAATTTAGGTGTTAATATGTGAAGTATTTTTTCTATGTTCTCCCTGTATCTTCTTAGTTGATTTACAACAGCCTTCACTTTTGAAAAATAATCCGAGATGCATTCAGATTCTTTCGTTTTTAAAACTTCAAAATCAGCCCTTAAAGTTTGAAGTTTTACCTTTTTCACTTTGTCATCTCTTTGAAAAGAATTTTGTAAAATCCCCCAAGCTTCCTTTGAGGTGGTAGCATCTGCCACCTTCTCAAACATGGCATCATCCAAACATTAGTGGATGAGCGTGAGAGCTTGTTGATCCTTCTTTCTTGTCTTTGCCAAGACCTCTTTTTCATTTTGAGGTAGAGTTTTCTCATTATCGGGTTTCGCATACCCTCTGTCTACGACTTCCCATATATCCTGAGAGCCAAGAATGGCTTTCATACATAGACACCATTTCTCAAAATTATCTTCTATGAGACCGGGGTACATAAAAGATAGCGGACCATTATTTGCCATGGCTCTGATACCAAGTTGTTGGGATAAAAATAATAATCCCGCCCATGAATAATATTCGTAGCAAATAATAATAACACAATAGGGTAATAATGATACAAATATTTTTGCGAGTAAAATACAATACTTGAGCGGAACAATAATAAAACACATAGGGGATAATACTTCTACAAATAATAATTTAAAACCCGCAGAAGCGGATGCGGATCCGCAAATGCTGCAACCACAGAAGTGGTAACCACTTCTGCAACCAATACGTCGCATCTGCGAAACCGCTTATACGGTCTCTTTTATGCAGAAATGAAAGAACCAGCAAGGACTGAAACATACAACAACTCCCAATTCTCCATTTAACAACCCGAATATACCCTGATGTCCCCCGGACCTCAACTGAAAGTACTGACATGATCTATTACCTTATTCAAACTTGTTCCTCAACCCGAATTATCTTTTATGAGACGGGAGTACTGAAAATATACTCCTTCCGTTTCAAAAAGAATGAACATATTTTCTTTTTTAGTCAGTTTAAACAAAATGACCATTATCTAAATTTTGAAATAATGTAACTTTAAACTTAATATTTTACCTATAATGAGATATTTTATAGTCACACAAATGTCTATGGATTTTTTTGGACCGCAAGTTTTAAAAGTTTTCTCTGTTAAATCTTATGTTCCGCGCACAATCCAATATGTAAAAAAATTAAAACACGTAGGGGATAATACTTTTACAAATAATAATTTAAAACACGCAAAAGCGGACGTGGATCCGTAAATGCAGCGACCGCAGAAGTCGTTCTAGAACGCTTCTGCGACTAATACGCCTAATCTGCGGAACTGCTTATGCGGTCCCTTCCCGCAGATGCGGAAATGACATAACCAGCAAGGACTGAAACATACAACAACTCCTAATCCTCCGTTTAACAACCCGAATATACCCTGATGTCCCCCGGACCTCAACTAAAAGCACAGACATGATCTTTTACCTTATTCAAACTTGCTCGAACCTCAACCCGAATTATCTTTTGTTAGACGGGGATACTAGAAAAATAGCGGACCATTATTTGCCATGGCTCTGATACCACGTTGTTGGAATAAAAATAATAATCCGCCCATGAATAATATTCGCAGCAAATAATAATAACACAAGAGAGTAATAATGATACCAAATGTTTTTGCGGGGTAAAATACAATACTTGAGCGGAACAATATTACCAATATACTACAATTCAGTAGTGTCAAAAGACTACTATAACTTTAAAAGAAATAACACTCTTTATTTAAAATATCTCACTATAATATTACTACCACTCACTAATTATTTCAAAGACAATAATCTGTGAATTACTCTTATGCTTTCTGCTTCTTTTTCAAAGGAGAAATAAAGCCTGCTATTACTAGAAAATCAGATTGCCATTGGTCAAAACACATTTTGTGATTTGCTGCAATTTGACAACTTTTTCCATCCGCGCAATTAGAAAAAAAATATTCAGCCATCCAATTTGACTCTTTTTCATCTTTTTCCTTGTCTCCTTTTTTATGGGTCCTACAAAGCGAACAGAGAGAAAGCTTTGATCATGTGACTATAATTTAGGAGATCTTTTAACTTTTCTACAACAAAATGAAGTGTATGTGACTACTTATAATCCTAATCACCGACTTCTAAAGATTACAGCTGTAAATAATGAAATGACATAATTACCACTGTAAATAACAAACTCCATTTTGAATCTTGTTAATGGACACAATAGCATCAGAAGTGCTCAGGATAATATAATAAGAAGGAAAATAGATATACCTCTCTGAGGTAAGGAACATTTGGGTTTAAAGCCCACATTATTACAGAGGCACTCTACTTTTGTTTTTTCCGTAAGTTGTTGAACAATAAAAATCACCACCACAAGTTTAACAACAACAACTACTATTACCCGGTATCTGGGAGGGTAATATGTAGATGGGCCTTACCCTACCCAAATGTGCAAAAAAAAAAGAAAAGAAAAGAAAAGAAAAAACCAGCACATAACAAGCATTAAGATGCACACCCATCTCTTGCTGAGTCTTGCTCTTGTGGATTTCTTGGGCAAAATTCACAAAGGGATGACACAACACCTTATGTGACTCAATCAGCTGCAGTTGGTACTTTCTGCAAATCCATTAGGATCTTCCTCTTTTTATTCATATATATAATCTTCATCTCCACTCCAACAATCTTACCAAGACCACCCTAGTATGTTTAAACTGAAAGAACAGAACCTTAGAGTTAGAAACTCAGTACAACATAGTCATATAGTAGATATAGGAGGCAAACGAATTTTTTGTTTTCTGTTATGCAACAAATCAGATGTAGCTTGTTATGCTTGAAATATAGCAGTTATGCAGAAGAAATTTTAGTCGCCAACAGGTGAATTCTCATCTAGTGTCATTCAGCATTGTTTTCTATATTGGAAGTAAAAAAATTTAAGTGATATAGAAAGTACACAGACACTTACATGTATTGAAGTCAATTAGTTTTAATTTGTCCCTTGCCAAAAGCTTTTGCGAATACAGGATGCCCTTAAACAAATCCACAACGCGACTAGTACAATCATGTACCTCAATGAGCTCCAGCGTCATACTAGTGTTAAATTCTTGAGGAATCACTTTCAAAAATGAGCAATCCCTGATTATTAGCTGCTCGAGTTTTGGGAAATGATCATTGGAGTCAGTTTTCCAATACTCAAAATAGGACTTATCAATGAGAAAGTACTTCAAGTTTTTAAATATCTCTGTTACTTTCCACACACTACCATCGAAGGCAAAATTCTTCAATTGGAGCACCTCGAGATTGGGCAATTTCCCAATAATGGCCATGTCCTCCCACAGCAGATTAGTGGAGGTAAGTTTCAACTTCCTGAGATTTGGTGGCAGAGAATCTTGAATTTCAAGCTTAAAGAACGGAAAAGTGCTTGGACTTCTAATCTTATCTGCAATACTTAGTGCCTCGAGCTTTTGTAAATATTTAAGATTAGCTATCCATTTACCATCATTCTTATGCTCATACCCAGTCCAGCGAATGGCCAATTTTTTCACGTTCTTAATCCCTTCAAATACTTCCTTTGTGCAACAACGAGGACTCAACCCAGAAACAGTCTGTAAGTTTCCCAGAAACAAATGCTCAACTTCACTCCCTGACATCAATCCAGGAGAACATAGAGAAATGCCTCTTGCATAGAGATACCTTAATTGAGACATTTCCCAAATCTCTTTTGGATAACATATATAGTTATTAGAAATCCCTGGACGTGGCCTAAAAATGAGAGTTTGTATATTCTGAAGGTTGGAAATTGGTAGATCCCCAGACCAATTACCAGTCATCACAGCCAAATACCTTAGACGATAAAGGCCCGCTTTGAAAATATCGAACAAATTAACCATCATTCTCTCCAAGTCCAGTACCCTTAGTCGTTTGAAAAGAAAAGGTTTTAAATCAATTTCAAACCAAAAAAAGCTACCCATAAAATAAAGAGAATGCGCTTTGCTACGGGTAAGATCAGCAGACCTCGTTTTGGGAAACTTAACACTACCACTTGAATGAATTGACACCCACCTACGTTCTTCAGGAAGATTTTTCTCTACGTCAGTAATGGTGGTATCAGAAGTAACATACAAAAGATTCTCGCGTTCGGCTTCTCTCAAGCATAAATCATGAAAAAGATCATGAATCCTACATGTCTTGATTTTTCCATCCAAACTTTTCTTGTCAATAATAACTAGACCTTTCCCAATAAGATCAAGTAAAACATTATCAGCCTCTTTTTCCCATTCCATAACCCCCTTTAGCTGTAAGAGTCCTTCTGCAACCCATAATCGTATCAACTTCTTCACACAAATCTCTATGGCTTTTGGAAACACTCCAAAGTGCAAAAAACAAGTTTTCATTTGAGAAGGAAGATGATTGTAGCTCCAAACGATCACTTCTAAACATCGTTGAAAAGCATCAGTGCTTTTTAAAGAGCTCATATTTTCAGCTACTTCCTTCCACTCAACCAGTGTACTCTTGCTTGAGAGAATTCCAGCGACTGCAGTTATCATTAGTGGTAATCCTTTGCACTCTTTCTCAACTTTCTTCCCAACTTCCTCAAATTCTACCGTGTAATCTCTTTTAGCAAACACCTTTTGGTAAAACAGATCCCAACTTTCATCTGGTTCCAGAAGATCCATCTTAATGACATCTTCAGGAGAGCTAGCGTGTTCAGCGACCTTCGTGTCTTGAGAAATCAGCACTAGTCGACTATCATTTTCACAATCTGGAAACCAATGAATCATCTCATCCCAAGCTTCTTTGCTCCATATGTCATCCACAATAATCAAATACCTTTCTTCCTTCAGACTTCTCTGGAAGATACCAGCTAATTCTCCATCACTTTTCTCATCAAGCTCTTTTTCCTTCGAAGTAGCATCTTGAAGGTCTTCTTTCTTCGAAGTAGCATCTTGACGGTTTTCTTTCTTCGGAGTAGCATCTTGACGAAGAAGGTCTAGAAGCGTCTTTCTACAATTACAGTTCTCAGACACAGTACTCCATTTACGAATAGGAAAGTATTGCTTAATCGAGGTGTCCTGAAATATGTCTTTGGCAAGAGTTGATTTACCTATGCCTGACATCCCCACAACAGAGATGACTTCCAGTTTACCTGAGCGGCTCGTAAGTTTAGTAGTTATTCTATCTCTTTCTTTGGTGCGACCCACTATATTGTCCTCGAGGATTGAAGAATTTCTAGCTTGCAAATTCTTCGTCTTCTTCTTCTTGATGAGATGTTCCTTGATAGAATCAATCCGATGACAGAATCCACCAAACCTGTCGCTGGATTCAAGTGGAAGGAGTTCATTCTTCTCCGTGAGTTGTTTGGCCAGTGATTCAACTTCATCTTCTGCTTCATATGCTACG